>JAJEKV010000023.1:13161019-14466072 GCA_021234155.1 Isoetes taiwanensis | reverse complement strand
TCGGTATTACTTCGTTCAGTTACGTATTGCTGTGTTTTGTATAGTTGGTTGTGTCCTCGATGAAGATTCAACTCTTTAAAGTTGCATTTTTTATAGTTAGTTGTTTCTGAGCATTTTTGATTGAGACCAGCGCCCACAGCCTTGATTTAATTAGGCATTACGTGGTTCTTTATCTTTGAAGTCACTTCTAAAATGGCCAGCGTAATTTGTGCATTTTATTTGCATTTTGACTAAATGAACTTTAGCGTATCCATTTTCAAATGTAAGCGTTTTATTGTACAGCATATGTGTCCGGCGACATTTATCACGAGCATAAAAAGATTAACCCATGTGCTGTAATTTCCGCAGGATCACAAAAGGACAATCAAGAGGGAGGACCAAACAAGGCGAGACTCTAGATCGAGAGAAAAAGCAAAGGGCCGAAGAAGATATTCTTATTCTGAGACTGCGGCATCGCATTGGCGTTAGAAGATACATCTGGAATAATATAAAGGCCGGTAGAACCTCCATGTCGGGAAAGAAGATCTTATAGAGGTGAGAATGGTATGTGGAATATTCAAAGCTGGTGGGAAGGAGCAGGACCTCATGTTCATGTCCAAGGTTAAAAGAGGCTGATCAAATGACGAGGGAATTCTTATTACATGTGCTGATGCAGAGGACGATTCAACTTTAGAGCTGCACGAAGTAGCACTGGATTGAAGTGGAGCCAAAACATAGAAAAGCCTAAAAGAAGATCAATGCGATGCGGTCTGACTCTTTTAAAGGCGCTTTAAGATCCCGGGCGACATGGCGATAACCTCTTCAAATTTGTAGGTGCAGACGGGTGAGAGCCATTGACTCCTAGAAGAATATGCGGGGCTTCACGGTGTTCGGCTGAGCCATTAACCACGAGCCCTCGAGGCGTGTCTACTTACGAGGCGATGAAGGACAGGAAGAAGCTAGCTCTAGAAGGGGAAACTCTGAAGTGGCGAGGCCTGCCCTGAGAGTGCTTGATGACAAGGCCGAGGCGGTTGGAGGCAATGAGCAAAGCGAAGAAATATCTTGAGCAAGTATCGCGAGCCTGACTTCGCATCCGATCCGCGTGGGCCGGGCTTTTTGAGTCCCACTAAAGCTGTTTATATCGGCCGAAGGTGCGGCAGCGGCACTTCCGCGGAGATGATGAGCGACATGATGAAAATCGAGGCGGTGCCAATACCTGCGAGATGTAGTACATACGATACGGAACAAAAGGTATCCGGAGCAGAGCGGAGGGACTTCATGAGAACCGGACATACATTTGCCGGTAATAAGGTAGCGGCATTCAATAGAGGCCCGAAGGTCTCTCATCAGAAGGCCGCGACATCTTGCGAATCCCGGTTGTTCTATAAGGCGTACATGTGCAGCCGAAGCTACTTAGAGTTCTGGCGGAGTCAACAACACGCCGAACTAGCGAAATAAGCGCTACTCCTAAATGACATAGGAAAACTTTCCTATACAAAGGTAATTCTCTTCCACATTTTTTATTTTAAGTATTATACCAAATCGGCGCCAAAGCGCGTGTTCATATTAGAAAGGCAATGGGTTCTACCGGGATGGTAGGCGTTTCTAGTCAAATAAGCAAATGGCGCTTGGCGGCGATTTTATAAATAGAATACAAGTTGAGCCACTTGGCGCGAATTTTGTATTCTAATATAAAAACTCGCGCGAAGCATGACCTAAACTAAGGCTGCTCTACTATTTCAAAACGCACTATTTAGCGAGAGCAAATGCGGCGCTGACCATGAAATGCGGCGGCGTGGCGGCGATATCAACAAAGGATTGTTTTGAATTCCGATTATAAAGCTACTTGAAGTTATTCCTTGCCGATCCTATATGCGTACTACGGCGTAAGACAGGTGGATTGAATGTGGAAACCAATACCCTGCAGAGGCGGGGCGATCCATATTTGAATTCAAGTTCTTTGGAAAGGACCTTGATGAGACCTATCTGAGGACAAGACCAAAAGAGCACGGATCAAGAAGAAAAAAGGAGATAAGAAAAGGGTGATCTTTGCCGAAGAACCAAGCTGTGCCCAAGGATGCATGCAAGATAGTTTTTGCCCCGAGATCTGTATGGGAGAAATGGAATGAATGCAGGGCGCCCTACCGTGGAGATTGCCGGATTCACAAAGGAAAAGATTTCCTCACATTGACGCATCAATTTTTTGATATCCATATAATACTTAGAGATGAGAAGGCCGAGTTGGAAGATCAAGAACTCATCTGAGAGTCTGGATGGGATTATCCAGAAATCGCTACAAAGCCTCGGCAACAAAGGCTATGGAATCCTTTGAAGATGCATATGACAGCTGAAGAATATTAGGTACTCAAGAAGAAGCTGATTGGTGAGGAATTGCAAGGCTGCTCCAAATTAGTGCGTTGGCCGAGGAGTTGGGACTAATGCAAAAGTATAGCGTCTCCAGCAGGAGCTAAGAAAAATATGTATTTTTGGTCAGGGACTTTTGTCCAAACAGCGAAGTTGAAGGCGTTTACCACAAAGATCGATTGGGCTTCACACAAAAGTTGCATCCGACTTGAAGCGAAATGCATTTGGTGGAGAAAGCGGAACCGGGCTGGGAATCCACATTTTTTATCAAGTGTCGGTTTCAAGTGTGCCTTGCGAAGTGGGTGAAGGTCCTCGCTGATATCGCCTCTTACGTACTTGATAGTGGCGCGGATAGTCGCAGAAGACTATATCGTTCTTCAACATATATCTACGATGAATTTTGCGAGCAATGCATTACACAATGCGTCACTATATGTCCCTCCGGGCATGTCCTAATATATATATAAAAGCTGGCGCAAATGACTTAGAATCGCGTGTGCGAGATCATACGGCGGGAAGCGATCCATATAGATGAAACCAAGACTGATGACCGGCCACGGCCAAGTAAAATTTCTCATGTGCTTATTATTATGATGGCCATTATGGATGATAAAGATATGAAGGAAGCAAGGAATGATGGAAAACTAGCATGGCGGCGGTGCTGCTCCGGTTAGATATGAAGCGCATCTGTAGCGTCTTCTATCACGGAGCAAGAAGACAAGGGGAAGGGCAAGATTAGAGTGGAAGAGTTAGAGAGAAGAAGAGGGAAGAAAGCGGGGCGACCCCAGGTTGCGTAAGGCCATTAGTATGAGCTCTAACTTTGCAGGGAAGCTAAGCAAGAAACGGGTTCTCTATGGACCTTTCCCAGGTATCTCATTGAAGCATTTTGTCCATTGGGAACAACTGGCAGAACTTCCGCGTTAAATTTGCTCCGGTAGAGAAGCTTTGAAGTTAGCAAGGGAAATGCGGGCGTGTCTCCGATGATCGAGGCGAGAATTTTTGAGATCTCTTCTTTGAAAGAGTACTGAAGGAAGCCTAGGGGACCAATCGGCGATTAAAAAAATGAAGCTTCTGGCTCACAAGGCGAAATACCTTGATTTGCTTAAGGCGGGAGATTACGAGGGCGGGCATTGCTTGGCTCCAACATCATGGATGACACATGAATGACGGCCAGATCTCCAAGTACTATAAACATGCAGACATTCTTGTACGAAATATAGACGGGATGACAATGCAAGGATGATGATAATAACAATAATGATGATGAGCGGACTCCCAAATCATTAACGCACTAGTCGAGGTTAAGCGTAAAGAGTAATGAACTATCAAGCGTAGTTCACCGCTGTCTGATCTCAGCCCGATGTGGTTGGTGCTTCCTACTTGATTGGGAGAGCAGCACAGAGAATAAAGATGCAAGGGATGAAGAGAACACGGGGAATGATGAAGCCGAAAGATATCATTGACAATGTTCGCTTTTGATATCCATGCATTTTACAAACTAGAAGCATATAGAAATGGCGCTGGTAGCGATTGATTTCCTAGAACATACTTTTGAATTATGTTGACGTAGGTACAGTTAATATGAAATCGGCGCTGTGCATTTGTTTTCCATTTCTTTCATCTCATGCGTTGTTCTCCTTGAGAAATGGTTGGCTTCCCCAAAAGTCTTGGTCTTTGATTTGAATGGTGTGCTATGTAGAACATTACCTAAAACCCAGGTTTGAAAAGTCATGGTATCTTAACTTAACCATTTGAGAACCATTACCAAATATGTTTACAAGCGCCCTTATCCCAGAAGGAGATGTTGGACGAACTAACCGATCTGTTTAGGTGCAATTTGGTCATCTATGGAGCATAGAAATATACGGGGATGTTTTGAAAGTAGTGCTGAGCTAAATAAATTGAGGCGTCCATGCGGGATCCAAAGCAAGTAGTACTTCATTCACAAACCCTAAAGAAGCAGAAGCCAGTGCAAAAAGAATCTCAGCCCACAGCGGTACTTGCATAACTTATGATGGATGCACTAGGTGTTGAGATAAGGAAGAGAGCGCCGTCATTTGTGGATGATGGCGGCTCTAAAGTATTTGCTTCAATGAGTCCGCGATCATTGAATCCGCCATCCTATCATCCT
Organism: Isoetes taiwanensis; assembly: GCA_021234155.1. Classification (NCBI taxonomy): domain Eukaryota; kingdom Viridiplantae; phylum Streptophyta; class Lycopodiopsida; order Isoetales; family Isoetaceae; genus Isoetes; species Isoetes taiwanensis. The sequence goes on along the minus strand of JAJEKV010000023.1, from coordinate 14,461,598 downwards.
CAAGATTTTTAATAGAATGACTTTCAGCAACTTTGTTAGTGTCCTACTTGAAATAGCCGGAAAACCGGTGAAGATACAAACACTATACCATAACTTGACCGGACGGGGAAATTAATGGCGGGGACCTTGAAAATGCGTTCTAGAAAGGAGACACGATATATATGTATCACAAGGAAATACACACTTTCCAAAGCGTTTTGAATATGAAATATACTATCTGAGTTTGAATATATATTTGTGTTCTTTACTCGGCGTAATATTGATTTAAGTAAGTATTCATTTTATATTATGTATGCGGTTTTGCTATACTTGCAATAATTTTGTATGTATATCACATCAGTATTTTGGTGTGTATAAATAGGTATGCATAAAATAGCCCACAGATAAACCCCGGTCTCGCCTTCTCCTTGTTATTATGGCACATTCTATTACACGCAAGGAACCGAACCATCGCGGACTTCTACTTACTTGAGTCTTACTTGAGCTTAGAAATAGAACGCCGGGGGCGGCTTGATGTCGTTGCTATGAATCTGTCGCTTCTATCACGATCCCTTTGATGTTGTAATCCATCTTATATGGAATCCGAGCATGGTTTGTTCATGATGCAGCGGGGATCTGGGGACCCTGCCGCGGCCTTGAGGCGATGAACTCCCGATTAGTTTTTTTGTAGTTTATGTTCTATTATAATCAATTTATGCCAAGCAAATGTCAGCGGTGGGTATACAAATCTACTTGTTTGCTTGGCAGCTTGCGTGTTGTTTATTTACTTGTAAAAGCATTAAATTTCAATGTTTAGATTTGGATTGTATTAAAGTCCGGAAGATATGCGCGTGTAGGCAATTTCTGCTTTTCCAGCGGCCTACATTACATCATAATATGGGTCATTTGCATCCGAATATTTTAGGAGCCGCTGCATTTTCCCATAAAAATGCATATTCCAATCCGAAATGAACCACAGTGCAAAGTGTAGTTGAATTCAATATAATGGTCAATAAAATGCTTATCTGGTAGCGATTTTGGAATAGAGCATAAATACAATTTAATTGAATGATGGTTTTGCTTTCATTAAAGCTGGATGTAACCACATGTCCTCTCCCGAAGATGACGGTGAGCTTAAAGAAATGGGGAGTCCACCAAGTAAACATATTCCGGACCCCTTAGTAAAGTGTGAATTAAGATTAATATGAAACATACCGAAGAGCTACGGTATCATTAACTGCCACATCTCATGAAAAACTGTCAGAATCTTGGGGTTCTTTACCAAAAGCGGTCACAAATGTCTGAGTACAAAAATGCATGGATTCTGGGAGCTCACCGAGTTCACTCTTACAAGTAGCCATTCTTTGGTCATACGAGGAAATAGGAACGTCCTCATTGATCATGAAGGTGTAGGTGCATCATCCTTTTGGTTGATTCCGCCTCCTTGTGGCTACATACTTCTTGGGCTGCTTGTGGGAGAACTTTAGCCGGGATTTTTTCTTGGTTCTACAAGGCGAAAAACATATTAAAAAGAAGCTAGAAAAGTGTACAAGCACAGCCGGATCCAGCAATGGAAGGCCTGTCTGGCGCGCCAGGCAATACTTAAAGTAAACATTACGCCTATCAGCATATAGACAATATAAGATAAAAGGTAAAAGCATACTATGTAGCATAGACAAGGGTTGCTAAAAGTATTTGGTGCCTGCAGCGGCGCATAGATAAAACAATAAGAGAAAAACAATATGCACACGTAGGTGCGCCAGACAATAATAAGAAAAAACCCGAGAATGCCTATACTTGGCGCATAGACAATGAAAAAAAACACTAAATACTAATGCCCAGAAAGAGGTCGGCAAGCGGGATGTCAAAAAGCTTAAAATCAACTCTCTTTCCTCTAGCAAAAGTCCTAAGCGGACAACATTTGAGGTATAAAATTTCTAACAAGTAATGTAAAAAGCTACTTCTGGTGAGATGTTTCGCGATACCTTCCACTGACGCTTTGCAATGCTGTCACGAAATCTATGGAGATGCTTCACGGTTAGCGGAGAAAAATTCACAGAAGCGGTGGCTTGGGTATGCGTCTGGCCATGTGCAAATGCCTCCATATGAGCTTTAAAACTATTTATATTGTGTTACGTACTTTTCCCCACTTTTAGTCTATGAATTTTTGCATATACATATAGTTTGAGTTTTAGGCATTACTTGTGGGGAGATAATGTCTAATGTTTTGTAATGTTTCTTGGTTGTGTGGCATCTGCGTATTATTGAGTATCTTTCATGAACATGGCCCACTTCCACTGTCTATCTTGGCGCCATGGAGCAGCAGTGTATATTACGTTTATGCTTCCCGCTTTTCTACATAGCGGCATGGGCATGTAGGCACTGCGGAGGTTTGAAGGGAAGTTTAATGGTGAAAAAGTCCCGCTCTTCCTTGTCCATTGGCCAATGAAGCGACGAAAGGCGTCTTTACTTCAATGCTCCGCCATTAATGTTGCAATATTGACTAGAGTAGTCATTACATCACACCCTGCTTAGTAGGTGATCTTTGAAGACTTCGATAAAAGCTGCGGGATGCTATATACCGTCTCCCTCCCCTTTACACCTACTGCGTGTATGCATGTTAGAAGAAAATGAGAACATTGTTAACGAACACGGCACTTAGTTGAGGCGACAGGTTGATGACCCGTGTTTGAGAAGCGTGCGATTCTGCACTGCGAAGAACCTACCACAGTGCTTCCTTTCGAATAAAAGAATCTATACGGTAGAAAAACCCATACGGCGGTCGCGAAAAAGATTTAGGCGATCCTGATGGCTTTTAAAAGCTGACCATGCCTTGGCGATTGATAGGGCTGTCTTACATGAAAATTTGAATTGCTGGAAAAAAATGCTTCTGAGGCCTTTACATTTTCGTCTTTAAGGCACATAAGACAAGCGGTTTTGTCCCAATGTCGAAAGGTGATCAAGAGTTGTACTTGGCATACGATTAAGGCACATGAAGTTGAGCAGGCGCACCGCACTATATTTGACAATACAGTGTGCCAACTTGCTTTTAAAAAAGAGAATACATGTCATTGGGGAAGTCGGCCATGTCGAAATTTGAGAGGAGTTAAAACCGAATCGGAGTACATTGATGACTAATTTCTTTTAAGAAGTTGTGTTATGAATTGCCCTAGAAGCAAAGCTTGGCTGGTAAGGTTTTCTTTTGACTCCAATTGTGGCGACTTTCAAAGCAGGTCACACGTATATCATCGGCGGGGCGGTATTACTAAGAAGGAGTCTAGGCATGTACAGGGATCTTTTAGAGTTCAGAGTGGAGAAGGTCATATCCTATTCCTACTTCTTGAGGTTGTGGAAGCAAGGAATTTAATCTTGTTTAGGATTAGAAGAGCCGCAGTTTTAGGTTGTGTACTAGGTAAAAACTCACACTAAAAGGAAAACAATCAATGGCAAGGATATTCTGAAATGCGATCCCTTTAGATCACAATCCTTCTCGATGCTTGACTAGAGACATTATGTATCTTGAGGGCATATACGGCTATTTAGTCTTGAGTTAGGTCTTTTCAATCTTGCCCGTAGTACTTTCGCCGCGGTGGAGTCTCTTCAATCTGTAGCTTAAGCCCCTTCCCCACGTAGCTGCGCACATACTTGGCGCGCCGCGGCTGCAAAAGCTTGCGATTACCGGTGGAGCCTTACTTTGTTGCTTCAGTGCGAAGCAAGCTTTATCGCGTGCATAACGCCGCGTCACAAAAGCAGCACACTTACATGGTCACTTACTGGCCGCTTCCAGATGCTTGACTAATGTCCTTATTTGCGGATCCGGATAACTCCAAGAGTTTTAGAGTTCCACGAGGAGAGCTCAAGCCTTGGAGAGAGAAGCTATGTAAAAGGAAACGAAGAAATCTTTGGAGAGGCCATGGGGTATATACCACGTGGTGGTAGGCGGCATGGATGAAAAGGCGTCACTTCCCCATTTGTAAAATGTTCCAAAAGGTTTAGATGAATAGATTTTTGAAGAGCTTCATTTGGTTGTTCGCGATGATCTTTCATGGTGTTGTTTATACGCGATTAGGAGTATTTTTTGACCTATCTAAATATACACACGGCGATCCTAACCTCCGCGGTGACAATACTAAATAAGATTTTTCAGCGGCAAAGGGAGAGCGCCTCGATTGTTGTACATACGGTTAGACAATACTACTGAAGAAAACAAAACTAGGGGTTTATTTGTATAAATAACTGGTATTTAGGTATCTTCGAAGAAAGGTCAAGGTTGGTTTTGCCACTTGTAAAGGCCCACATCCATGATCCGAGATAGACCAAATGTTATTGATTTTAAATGCGGTTACCAAAGGAAAAAAAGCATTTTGTCTGCTCACTTGTAAATTGTTGTTTTGATTTGTAAATTATTGAGGCGGAACTTTTGTCAAGAAACTTTCCTTTTCTAGGGTTTAGGCGTATTAGGGTTAGATTTTTGTAATTTAAAACTTGAGATAGTTCTTATGCAGTAGGGGTTTGCTTGATGATTTTAATATTTTTATGAATCAAATTACATATTTATGATTTTGTACTTCCTTTTACGCATATGAATTAGGAATATGTTTTTGTGACTTTGAAAGATATTTTGATATCTTTGGACTAGAGTATGAAAGATTATACCGGATTATATAGTATGAAAATGAGGAAGCTCCATGCCATTCACGTACTTGACCTTGATTTCATTTTAAGCATTCTTAAAAACACAATTCCTCTACCCATGTATTAATGTGAGACTTAAATTAAAAGCGATTATGGTATCATTTCATGTGTTTTCCAGGAAGTAATGCCATCATTAAAACTTCATATGTATTATAGGCAATGTATATATTTTGCTTTGGTATAGGTGGTCAGATAATACGAGACCATAAAAGCACTTTTATGCTCTCTATAGATTTGTGCGGTAAAAGTTTAAATCATCTAATCCAGCATGTTTTGTTGGTACGGCAATTAGTTATTTCGGTTGTAAGACACGTTGTCCAAATTTAACAAGCCATTTGTGCAATTTGAGTTTACTCCTTTGGGTTGTATGACAAGCTTGCTTACAAATTTTGGCGATATTTGGACAAAGGCATTATTAGCAGCATTAGCGATGTGTTTTCTTGGTGGAATTAGATGCGGGACTAGCACAAAGGGAAGCGGTCGATTCACTGCAGGTAGCTAAGGGGTTCAATTCGGGCATTTGGTGATTCTATGAAACATGAAGGATTGCAAAAGGCGGTGACTCTTGACATTCCTCTTTTAGGGTATGATGTTGTATGTTATTGTTTTACGTTTCTATGTCTTAGAGTTGTTATCCTTCCTATTTGGTATACATGGGTATATGATGAAGGAGAATGCTTCATGATATTGTATCTGAATCTTGCTTATAACGAGGTACGCTGAGGAATGCACCCACCGGGGAATGCACCCACCGGGAAGACGAAATTTCCCGTTTCTTCCGTTCCTGGCTAACTATCCCATTCATTAAGTTTCCTAGGTTTTCCTAATGCAAGCTACGCATTTGACAAGGTTCAAAAACCAAGCTTACACTTGGATTGCAGCGATTGGTAAGCAACAAAAGATGCAATAGCGCTTCGTTTATATCGTAGAATCTTGATTTGAAGAGCACAAATCACGGTAATTTTACATTTTGAGGCATTATTAAAACTGTATCTCTCTTAATTTTAGATTTGAAAATTGAGGTTAAATGCTCTAGAATTAATGCTTGCATAGTTACTATATCATCTACAGGCTGGTGTTGGCCCAAAACAACTTGATTTCTTTATTTAAAATGTTTTAGAGCTTTTTAGCATGTCTATGATGTAGGACATATTCACTATATTACTACTTGCCGGTCTATCAAATTCCAAAGTTAGAGACATATGGAATGGTCTTTTATATTGAGAGCGTTGTTCTTGAGCGTGGCCAGTAAAACTTCCACTAAATAAAAGATGCCTTTATTTACATTTGTTCATTGTTACAATTTAGTAGCCTATGATAATTAAATTCTGGATTTATAATATTGCCCTTGACATGCATGTTTTTGTGGGGCAGTACAACATAGATACCAAGGCTTTCGATCCACTAAAAAGTCATTTGATTTTTTTTCTTTTGCTAACATTGGAAATTTTGTTGATAAACAATATTGTAAAGATGTGCGGCAATAGTATCTGTAATAAATCTTTCTTTCAAAATTTTGACATTTGACATGAAAGTTGAAAACATGAGTTACAACCTAGGTTGGAGATAATGACATAACAATCCATTTCAGATATTCAAAACAATGCAAATGTTATATTGGTGACTAAAATAATAATCACAATGGTGTTGCATTTCAGAAAACAATGCAAATAGTATATTGGCGACTAAAATAATAATCACAATGGTGTTGGGAAAGCTACAAAAATATTGCAGTCCAAGGAGGCAATATGCTTGATGCTTTCAGATTCCCTTTGCAATCAAACATGTGGAATGGTACTCATTGGCGAGGCCGTGGAGATAAAGAACTGTATATCTATGTCGATCTCTTAAATAAGCATTAAAACATTAAGGACACATAGTCAACATAACAAACAACAAAACAATCCCATTAAATCGCGGGAGCAAAAAAATGACACAGTTCTTCAAAAAAAAACATAACAAACAACAAACCAATCCCATTAAATCGTGGGAGCAAAAAAATTGAGTTTGCAAAAAACAAAGCTTTGCCATCAAGCCTAAAGCCAATGAACTAAAGTTCTTTAACATTAACTCACTAATAATAATTAGCTAGAGGCAAAGACTTTGAATTGTGTGTGAACTGCATAGGTTGTCTATGATAATGAGGAGTAACCCGATTTACAGGTTCCAACTTATGCCTAGCAAGGCTGGGTATCCTAACTAGTGTTTAGAGATTTTGGAACAACGAGACATATAACACCATATGATGGCCAGTATCATAATTGACTTTTAATCAAGGTTCGATCAATATGGACGCCTCCGTTGGGCCTGTGTATGTATATCACACGTATAACAAAAACATAAATGATGAATTATTAAATTTCCAATATGGAGTGATCATCTAAAAGTACTTCTGGAAGTACTTTGTAATATTTTGAGTGTATAATATGAAGTAAAACACGTTCTTCAAAAAAAAAAACATAAATGATGAATTAGTACATGCTATGGCTGCATCTGGTGACAATGCTAGTTATGGCATCACCATTTGGCATATATTTTGGCGCATATATCTTGGTTCTACTATCTCATTGGAGACATATTTGCTGATTTGCCAGTGTGTAATGAGGATCTCTTTGGAAATGCTTACTGAAGATTGATAGAAAGTTATTGCAAACTAGAAATTTGGCAAGTATGTAATTGACAATCTCATTGGAGATTGACTGGCAATTGGTCAGTATCTAATTGAACATCGCATTGGGGATTGACTAAGTTAGAATTGGACAATCTGATTGGAGATTGATGGGAAATTGGCCCTTATTAATTGAACATCTCGTTGGAGATTGATCTTGAAATATCTCGATGGGGATGGACTTGAAATTGGCCAATATCTAATCGCACATCTTATTGTAGATCGACTTACTGAAAATTGGCCAGTATCGTTCTAGACATGGGCGATGAAGAGCATCAAATTGCATGTGCAATATTAATAACAATTTGTTGTCTCTTAATTTGATAATTATTATATTTCCTTTGATACTAACATTGAATCTTTTGAACACTGAGAAGCATGTTATTTTCTTTGGCTTTATTAACATATAACATGTTTTGAGTATAATACTGTTGCTATTGATGGTTTGTGTTTGTGCATGTTCCAAATAAATTCTTCTATTCGTGGACCCGCAAAATATTTTTTTCACAAGCACAAGATTACTGTTGCAAGAGGATGACATGGTGATGCATCATTTAGTCTCTATCAATTTTTATGAGATACATTATATTTTGGTGAAAAGACCAAAGTTGCAAGAGGGTGTTTAGATTATCTTTTATAGGAGATATGCACTACTTTACTTAATATAGCTCATGTATATATATTGATCTGATAATCAAAATCATTAAAATTCCCTCTATGTGTTCTTCATACTTTCAAAATACTATGAATAAACAATTGAAGAGAAAACGAGGAATTCAAAGCATACAAGGACAAAAGCTTGATACGCATTTCGGCATGGTGAGTTGGTCATGACAGTAGCCAAATTGGAAGTGATTACAAACACAAATGAGATTTTGGTATGCGGAAGACCTGCTGTCAAGCATATATCCTCTGGCTTGGACTTGCTATGAAAACAGTAAGTGCAATAAGTGTGTAGGCTGCAGCAAATCTTATGAGACGCAGCTTGGAGCACATGGTTTCTGGATAATTTGATCCACATCAGTAGCTTCCTTAGAATTTCCAATTACAGCTCAAATTGATGTTTAGTGGATTACCTCCATAGTCATACAATGTTCGCTTTATCAGACACGAGATCCAGAAAAGCTATATGTGAGCTCCAATATCATCAATCAGTAGCTACTGAAAGGCAATCATCGAGGTTAGAATGCACCATTACAGACTAGATTGTTGGGTGAGAATAAGGATCAAACCAAGTTCTGACTTGGACTACTGTTTTAAGTTAGAATTGGAAAAACCCAAAGGAGAAAAGAACGTACACAGATTCATAAACACATCTCACAACAGGCAGAATCAGAAGCTAGAGTTTTAGTGATCCCGCAGACGGATAATCAGAAGAAAGAAAACAAACAACAGTTGTTCTATACTTGCCTTAACTTACAACAATTGAAAACGTTGAATAATAACTGCGTGTGTCTAACTTAATTAGTGTCTCAGTCAATGACAGAAACAAACGTGTCAATTTAATGTCTCAAAAAAAGAAATGACAACGTAGCATTGCTGCTGCAGTTGAACTAGTAGGATCAAGGCTTACCTTGAAATCAATATTTTTCATATAAACAATTTCGGGTAGCGTCGTTAAGATCAAAAATATCCTGCTCAGGAAGCCAGGAGTAATCCAAAGGAGGAGGAGCAGAAGAAAAATCCGAATCATCAACTTGCCAACCAGACATGCATGGAATTTCATTACTGCAAGATGGTTGGGGAGCCTGGGAGTAACCGTAATGATACCAATCTCGGGGGATTGGATCATGCAAATTTGGAGGATGGGTAGAAGATCTATCTAAATGCAATGGCTCCCTGTATGCATCAGCACAGTCTTGAATCCTGTTAACACCGGAGAGATCGGGAGGATCAACGTGGTAAGAAGAAGGTACAAAATTCCAATCTGAGAAACTGCTGGACGGGCCACCTGTTTGAGTTTGAGTTGGAGGATTCATAACTAGTTGGGTGAGATTTGGATTTGGAGGTGCAGCAGGCTGAGGAAATGCATGTACAGAAGAAGCAGCAGGAAGTAAAACAGGAGGATTAGAAGGAGGAGGATTTGGAGTAAAATGCCGGAGTCGGAGGATTTTTTCAAGCTCGGATTCGATGCGGGAGACGTTTTGCTGCGGATTACTGATATGGGTTTGGGTGGGGTTAATGAATGGAAGCTGAAAATGAAAACCGGAATAAGAAGCATGGGGGTGCTGCAGCGGCGGTTGGGGCATGAGAGTTTTGGGAAGAATAGGCTTGACAGAAGAAGCGGAACGGGCAGGAGGGGGAGGCTGGGCAGGGAGGGAACGAAGATTAAGCTTAGCACGGGGGCCGTAGAGGCGCCATGCAGCACGATCGTAAGCCTGGGCAGCATCCTGGGCAGTGGCAAAAGTACCGAGCCAGATCCGAGCGCGTCTTCTGGGCTCACGGATTTCGGCAACCCATCGGCCCCAGCTACGCTGCCGGACTCCGCGATACATGTAGAGACCATTTTCCGGCCCTCCTTTGCCCTTCACTTTCCGGCCTCCTTTTCCTTTGCTGGATGCCTTCGCTTCTCCGTCGTCGGAGCTCGGGATGGAGCTCTTGTCCTCCTCCGGCGACGAAACTGAGACTGAAGCTGAAACTGAAACTGCTGTGTTTTTTTCTTCTCCGCTCGCGAATTCAATCTTCTCGCTTCCCTCGCACGACGAAGCCGAACCAGCGTCCAATCCACACCCATCTTCCATTCTCCAAAATCTCTTCACAAATCCGCTCCAAAAACACTCCGTTCACAAACCCCTTTTTCAATCCGCCCACCTACGGCCATACGAAAACCTTCCCATCGCCGCTGCTGCTTCGCCTTCTTCTTCCGCGAATTTAAGATCCTCGATTCGCCCTGATGGCCTTTCCAAATCCTGACCGCTGCTGCAGCGGCAGCAGGAGAGTTGTTCTTCGTTTTTACAACTTGGGCTTCGAATTTTAGGGCACACGCAGCCCCATCGCAAATTCTCAAATAACGATACGCCATAATTGCGCGGTATGCTTTCACGCTGTTACAGCTCTTCCGAGGCTCCATTCTATTCCGACTCACGCCATAGCCAAAGCTTGACGTGACCTACGTCTGTCGAGGTGGTGCTTCCCCTCCTGCAAATCTGACTCAAATCGTTTTAAAGGTCTCGATCGATTATTTTTTAGCGAATCTTGCATCCCAGCCGTCCATTCGGATGCATATCCAGACGCATGCTGTTTCCTCTTTAATAGCGAGCTCAGCTTTTCCGCATTGAGATGTGGATTTTTAACTTGGCGGCTTGTATGGTTGGTTTTTCCGCCCCCTCATTTTTTTTGGGGGGGCTTATAATTATATGCCTATATCTAGATTTTGTGTCTTCCTCGTAAGGAGCGTGTTTCTTGCAAGAAGACATGAAAATACTCCATTCCTCATTTTTTGCACCTATCCTTAGCTCCTCGTTAGATTGTTTGCGTACTCTTCTTTGAAAATTGTGAGTTCCATGCTCTTGAAACATTAACATTCTTCATCTAGTGCTTGTCATTTCAAGTTCATTTCCACATGTGGGCTTTCTTTCTTCCTATATCATTTTTGCCATCAAACATCAAAAGTAGAGTAAGGGATTAGAAAACCTCCCTCTACACTATCGATATGGTGGCACTAGATAATACTAGCACATGAATCAACGTGTCTGCATCTGCAATGTCAGTAGAGTAGATTCATCTCTTTTGTTATTATTGGTAATTCCACGAGAACACTTCGAGTAACATGTGGATGGGGAGACACCTCAGAACTTCTAGCAGAAGGCGGTCAGTATAACACCATGTTGCAAACAACTTTGGTGAAAAAATAAAATCTTTGATGCAATATTCCTCGAAATAATTTCTATGACATGAATGGCTGGCACTGGTTCAATTTCAACTTGGGATCGATCAAGAGAGTAAAACAAGTGACTAGTTTTACCTTTTGCAAGAATAGAATCCAATAATATAACATAAAGGAACAAAGCATGAATATGCTGCAAAGATCAGAATAAGGTGTCGATCTTTTTTAGATGGGTACTGACAAATTATAATACTTTATTCTACATTCCTATCAATATATTTTCTTGTATAAAATGTTTACATAATTTCATGCATCTTGGATTTCATTGTAAACATAGGATGCATCAGGCCCCTTTTTTCTCCCTGACACAAACTCATAGATGTTCAATAGGTCAACCACTTATTGAGTTATATATATAGCTAGCATTTGCTTGAACTTCCACGTAATTCAAATTGTTCCTTGAAAGTAATTTTGAACATGGAAATGATTTATTCTCAACTTGGTTGATATTTGTAAAAATGTGGGGATATGACCTAAGACTCTATTGTTGTCTTTATGTCGAGCAATTTAATAGGGATGCCTGATATGGCAGAATTGATGGCTTAACTTATGAAATCATCATATCACTGCTTCAAACACTTGAAACATGAGATGCCAAAGAATTAGATAATGGAACATTTTCCTGCAATGTCAGAAGGTAGATGAAATTAGCATTCGTTTATCATGACTCTAAGCATCTTGCGCAGATGGATAATAGACCCCTTAGAAATGAAGGCTTACAGATAGGGTGAATACAATAGAAGCATGTATTCTTTGACAATTGTGAATTTTCAACTTGAACTTCATAAGAAAGCATGGAACAGTGGGACTATGTAATAGTAGCACATGGAGTAGTATCTATAATATCAGTAGAGTAAATTCATCCATCCTTCTTTTAAAAGGGGGTGACATCTACTGGCAATTTTGCAACGTGTGAATGACGAGACATTTCATAATGCCTCAACAACATGTGAACAACGAGACATCTCATGCCTGCTAACAGGTGGCCCCAAGCTTGACCAACCCCAAGGAAACTCCGAAGTGGATGTAATGTGAAAGTCACAAATACCATGTCACAATACAACTAAAGGGTTTCATGATATTCCTGGAAACAAGTTCAATAACAGTTACAAAATATAAAGTAATCAAGTATGAATTAGCTGCAAAGATATGAATGGAGAATATGCCTCTTTTATCTGGTTACTGACAAATTAAAAATCTTTATTCTACATGCATGTTGATATACATTGTGTACAATTTCTATAAAAATTCATACATTGGATATAAATTCCTACATCTTGTATAGATTTTTTAAGATAGAAAAGAATCAAGTATGAATTAGCTGCAAAGATATGAATGGAGGACATACCTCTTTTATGTGGTTACTGACAAAGTAAATAAACTTTATTGTACATGCATGTTGATACACGGTGTATAGAATTTATATATAAATTCATACGTCTTGAACATAACATGCATCCAATGCCTTTTCTCCCTTCCTGACACAAACTCATAGATGTTTGAATAAGTCAATCAATTATTGAGTTACACATTTATAGCTCGCATTTGCTTGAAAGTCCATTGGCTTCATACTGTGATTGAGTTGTTCTAAAGAGCATGTACTATGTAAATTGTCAATTGTCAATTCATGCCCATTGAATACGAAAATAATGTATGAATAATTTGGTTGCTATCTATAGCAATGTCTAGGGTTGTGGTCCAAGATCACATTGTTATGTATACACACAGAGCAATTTAATATGGATGCATGCAAAGGTGGCAGTATGGCCTTTTATAACATAATGATATACATGGGGAGTGGAACTTCAAGTTTGACCTGGATTACCTATTGACTGCTTTTCGACACATGAAACATGTTGTGACATCTAAGAATTAGAAATGAGACATTTTGGTGCAACATCAGAGTAGTTCAAAATAAATAGGATGCTTAATCATGGCATTAATCATCTTGCACATGAAAGTCTTAGGAAATTAAACATAATTTCAAAAGGGAGTAGTCTTTAACACTTGTTATGTCACACGTGGGTGTATTTCATTTTCCCAATTGTCAAGCTTTTTCCATGGCAACAGTTACTTTCAAACCTATTTATAGGTTTGGTAAAGGTTTACGCCTCCATAATATTTGAATTCTAATCTTTTTATGTCTCTCTCTTTTATCTGACATGAATGTATATGGATATCTTATGTATCATATTATTTTGACTTGTATATGACACTGTCATAATAAAAATATACAAGTTAAGGATCTAATTTAGCTAAACTCTCGACTGACTAATATACAAAGGTTCCGATTTGGTTTCAAAAAATTAAACTTCAAATATATATCTTTCAATCAACTTTATTTGTGCTATTTGCGATCCATCAGATACTTCAAATCCCACCATCATGATCGTACCATATGACAATTTTGTCGATCCATTTGATAGCTACACTAGCATAATTGGAGATGCTAAGAATATATTAGATATGCAAAGAACATACGTAACTTCTAATGTTCCTTAACCACCCCGGCCTACTGACCAATCTGGATATTTATGGAAAATCCATCTCACCCTCTTTTAAAAAATGCCATACCAAGATCTAATCGAACGTTCTCGCATAGGTCCATTGCAAAACTATACTTGTCCTCGAGCATGACAAGACCATAGACCATGCCATTCCATAGTGTGCAAGAACAAGCCAAGGCTATATCATTTAATGGTATGACGTTCCAGCATAATATATGGCATGCATATATATATATATATGTTATCTTTGCCCGTCACTGGGCTATACATATCATTTATGCGACCATGGCGACATGTATCACATGCTTAGTAAAGAGTTTGTACCTGAGGCACAACTTCTTATATTGCACATGCGCAGCATGTGCAAATAACCCCATTTGCCACGTAGCAAGCTCTACATGACCTTTTAGCCCCTACTTTGACCCTAAAGGTAAAAGAAGAGCGTAAGGAAACCATAAACTATCCTTTTGCATTTTAATTTTCCAAAGCGCCATTTTACGGCCCAGCGCTGCGCCGTGCCTTGCTTACCCGAGGCGCCATCAGAACCTTTGCACAATAGATCTTCGAGGAATTCATTACGCCTTGATCGAGCGAGAACATGGGCGCCTTCGAGCAAGCTAAGGATGGGTAGATACTTAATTATATTGTGCGAAAATGCCCGACTTCGATCCGGCATTAGGCAAATTACTATGTTAGATTAGCCTTAGGCCCCTATAGAGCAGAGATCACAGCCTAATGAAAGGAACCTAACCATATATCTTTTAGGTAGATAGATTAGATGTTATTCTATAATTGATTCTATTTCTATCACGCCTCACATTGTGTATTGGGAAGGGGGTAGAATACGAAAGCCTTAATAGATGATATACCTAGATAGCACAATTCATTAATTTTGGACAATACACGAGATTTATGGACCATTTTTTAATACACTCACATGAATGACTTCGTTTCATATATAGTCAACATATCCCATCTTGAGTCTTTTGCATATGCCACCGGCGGCATGCGGTATCTTGATATTATTGGGTATCTTCTTCTTGTTTGATGGCTCACAAGTAAGTCGATAGTCTCACAGTTCTATGCGGTCACTAGGTCATTGACCTCCATCTCTTCTTCCGACAATTGGCAATTAAATTTAGGTAGACTTCAGTTCCTCAGGATTGGCTTCTACCAAGTGACCAGGTATTCAGGACATAAGATCTTATCATCCATTTTGTGGCTCCTCGGTAGCTAGGCTTCCTTCAAGTTGGGCCACGGCCATCATCGGGCGTGCGCAATAGCCTCACACTTCTTAATCTTTGTATGGATTGAATTCCGGTGCAATTTGTCCTTCCATGGACCGACATGGGAGGTGATAGTAACAATAGGTTCCACCACACACCCCAGCTACGCTACATGGTGAGCTGGCTCTTGCCTAATCTGATGGCGAGAGTCATAATAAGTGCCTTAGGTCAGCGTCTTTCCCCGATTCTTGCAAGAGTCTCATCTAATATTCAATTGTGGGCGTGAACGCTATCGCAGAGTACTTGGCTATTTAAGACACCCTTGTTCTTGGATTGAACAAGCAACCCAATGCAATATATATCTTGTGAATCTTTGTTTAACGACAAGCCAAGGTCCTTCATGGAATTTCTTGGGAGGAAGCGGCTTAGGATATCCAAGCGGCATCAAGGGCTTTGTAGGTAGGTCTTTTTCTTTCCACATCTTTATTCCACCCGGCTGACAACCAATCCGCGTAAGTGAATTGAAGCTTTGTTACTAACTATGGCCCGGCCAATCACCATTCATGGCGAATGCGAAGTTGGGGGTGATGTGACCGTCAATCTATCAATACATGCGTGGGGAGGCAGCTAAATAGGACATTAACAGCATAGAGACGCGAGGTGTATTCAAGTTGCATTTGTGGAATTCATGCAATGATGCGGCATTGTCAGCACCTGCGGCCTTCTTTAAGATGAGGAGAGATTACCAAACAAGACATCGATATCTGTATTATGGCGGGCATCGCGGACCTAGCTTAATCTCTTAAAACACACAAGATATACTAGGTAAGAAAGATAGGAGAAGACATACCTACCTTCTTGTCGGATGCATTGTCCAAAACTACAAATAAATATCTTAGGGAGAGGCTTCCAATGATAGATGCTCTGCACTTTGTAGCAGAATTAAGCGAGGATACTGCTATTGGATAGTGACAACTGACTCCAAGGCCGTGGTGCCTGCTGGATCACACCCATTTTGGAAGCGAGATGAAGTTGAGGGCGTGTGGTGTATACATACTAAAATTGAACCATCTCCTAATCTCTTCAAGATTATTCAAGAACCACCATGGAAGTTAGATTAATACGGCCCATAAGTCGGGCAAAGTTCCCATAAGCACCCCTTTCCATATGATGCATGAGTCGGTGCACCCGATCAATGGCGTTTTGAGCTTATCAAGTCTCGAAGAGACTTCCGCAGTTATTGCAATTTTGGAATCATTGTTTTTAAGCGATCCATTTTGTCTTGAATAATAAGTCTGTGGCTAGGATACGTGGGGGTATAATCTCCACGACCCGATGCGGTAATGCCGATATGAGAGCTGCTCACAGTCTATGTGCTTTCTTCTTTGATCATGCCATTATCCTCCACTCTCTCCTTCATCCTTGGTCTTCATTAACTTTATGCGGATCACCTCGCACCGCACATATCACATTTTGGAAATGCAATTTTCGCTGCGCGTCGCGACATCCGGAAGCTCCGCCTCCATGTTCTATGAAACCCAATGCGGTGATACCTTCTTGCGGTCAATGCACAACTTACGCATTAACATAACCCGAGAATGCTGGACTTACGTAAACGTGCGGGCAACTTCTTGATGTTCTCTCTTATCGGTCCTCGTTTCTCTAGCTGTGGTAGGGGGCAAAGATTGCAATTTCTCACAAACATGACGACCTCACTTGTCACCAATGTGAGGAAACGGGGGCTTCATGGTGCCACGGTTGCGGTTTGGCCTTGTGTGCACCACACCTCAGGAATTGGGCCTTCCCGCGGATATGCCGACTTTGAGATCAGGGCCAAAGGTACCCGCGCGCCCTCGCGGGCGAGATTCCCTTGCAGCAGCGGCTGTCCCACTCGCCGACCTTTCATGTTGTTGCAGAGCATGTCATAAACAAAAGTAATCCTATCACTAAGATTTCATGGGAAGGAATTCCTTTCGCATGTTAACAACTTGATTTGTATAGAACTTGTACTTAACAACTATTTTTCGCGGCCACAAGGTCCTCATGTGATTGAGGATAGCATTGTGAGTGGTGAGACGGGCTCTGGCTTGACACCTGACTGGGGTTGTAGGAATGAAAAAAGTGTAATGTCGTTTCTTATAGTTTACAGGTGCATACGTGCTGCGAGCTGCTTACACAGTACGGATAGCCCATATACGCTTTCATTTGTGATGCGGGTCAATATCTCGAACATTCACTCCGCCAACACGAAGCGAGGTCATTGTTCCCATCTCACAACATCCGGCGGGGCGCAAGCATCACGGCAGCGGATATTCACTTCAGAAGAAGGGAGAGAATCTTACATTAGCAGAATACTCCCACAAACATCAAACCTAAGCTGGTCACACCTTGCATCATCCCGGGGGCGATGAATGATATGAATCCTTTCGGTGATAATGGAGTATGAAATTGCCATATCTCTAATCCGGCACTAAAGGCATTATATCTTGTATGGCCCAGGTTGTGCCTCCTTTCCCATCATCATTGTCTTTTTCTAGGGGCGTCATTATGACGACTTCAGGGGAACATCTTCACTTCTCCGAGAGAGAAGCGAATGAGCCCCTCTGCTATTATGTTTGCATCACAAGAGTATTAGGAAAGGGTATGAGTGGCGCTTCAATCCGCTTTACTCGCCTGTAGCTCACTACTCCATTAGGTATTTTTTCTGAAGTGGCATTGTATCATTTGCCCCACAACTCTTTTAAGCTACGGTCGATCATTAAGGAAGAGATACCGCCCAAATTGGCCCTTGGTGTAGAAGAACATTAAAAGTGGGAGAAATTTAGAAGGAAGGACAAGTTGGTGCCGCCCAATTTAGAGGATCTTACATATGAACATGGGGAAAATCTAGGAGTAGAAATATAGGTGTCACCCCAATTTGCCCACATTAGGGGCTTGTTTTCGCGTTAGTATTAATGCATTGAGGAGGAGTGATTAATTTCGCCCAATTTCTGCTCTAGACGCGCCTTTATGCGGACAAATTGAGCCCAATTTGACCCTTAAGTGTGAAAAGAACATGAATGGGAGACACTAAACATCTTGGCTCGCACGCACACCCGCAGTGGAATTATCATGGAGTACTTGGGGAAAAACAAAAACAGAAAGCACTAAAGGCCAAGCGGCTGCATACCTGGAGTGGAATTGTCATGGAGGTACTTGGGAAAAACAAGCAGCTACCATTAGAAAATGATGATGTGCACACCATCGTCAAGACATGCAAACCTTTGCATCAAAGCGAAATTAGATGTAAATCACGACGTGGAAATTTATTAAGTCAAAATCTCTAGAAGCTGTGATTGAATTCAAGCCACATGACCTGATGGGTGCTCTTCTTGGTTATACGGCAAATTCTTACCAATGCATTAACTGTAGAGGCGGAATTGAGGAGTAGGTGGATGAATATATAGCAAAATAACGAAGAGGTTCGGGGGATTTGATATGGATGTAAAATTAACAATTTGAAACCATAGACTATATATCCCTAAAAAGAGGTAGATAGTTTGTTATAAAAAAACATAGATTCAAGTTAAAAATAATCACATTAGCTCACTTTAGCAGATGCGTTTGGTTAAAAGTAGTCTTATTAGGATATTGAGTTATTTTGGTAGAGATTTCAAGCCCGTATTTCATATTCGAAAATCATCTTAGGCAAAGCAGGTATTATAGGGATTCGATATTCCCTCAAAATCTTTGGGAAAATGGTACTACATATTTCAAAATCATAGAAAAAGCCTCAATCATAAATAATTATAAAATTGAAACCAGAGGTGCCCGAGGCCTCAACATACGATCACGGGCGTAGGATCGTGAATCCGAAAGATTGTATGGTAGTCCGAGGTGCACCTCGTTTTAGAATATGTATGATAGAAAGCATTGAAAGAGGTGTGTATTTGAATGAGGACAAACATAGCCCTTGAGATTAGTTTTTATAGCGGAAATAGACATCCGAGCTATGAGTACAAACTATTGAAGAGCACAAACCTTTGGAGATTTAATTAAGCCATGATTATTAAAATTTGAAGATGGGTGGTGTCTTGAAGATAGAGACTAGCCAAGGAAGAGTAATGCTGAGAAAAATCGAAAGGTTTAATAAGAAACTATAACTTCCCCAAAATTTGAATGTAATTTCCCCCTAATTTTCAAAATAAAATGTCCCTCCCAGCTTTAAACATATTCTCCGCTAAACTTGTTATCGCGTCGCGACACGTGCATGTTGAAATTAAGATTAGTGAGCTTTTAAATGACATGTTTGAATTTTCAAGTTTTACGTGCATTTAATAGCGCATGCTCAATTATAGTAGCGGTCCATTTTTATTTGAAAAGATCCATTTCTTTTAGGCGACGACACTTGCCATGCGTGCATGAGCGGTCCATAGCCTTTAAAAGCCGTTACGCTCTTATTTGTTCTTGATTTAGAAATTTACGTGATCACATTTGCCTTGGCACCTTACGCTCCACTTCACAACATGCCTTGATTCTCTATTCACCAATATACTACTTGTCCCCTTCCTATCGGTGCCGTATACTCCGAACCGGTACATGCGTCTCTTTGCTTCGGCCACTTGTCGCAACCTACACCTCTTGGCGCCTTCTTACTGTTGATTGTCCTATGCTTGAATCCACCGTACACTAGAATGCGTACCAATTGATGGCATCGCCCCACGGCGGAGGCAAAGGTAAGCTGGACTACTTATTTAACAAGTAACTTGGCGGTATCTCTCGGCGCTGCTGATTGAAGCACATACATCATGGCTGACCCTTCATTGTAGGGGTAGGTTATGGCCTAGCAATTTAAGCCTCAACTGGTCCCCTGATGCATACCTCTCTTAAGAAATTCGTGGTAGCCCAATTCTTTCTAAAGGCGTCGATTTTATAATATAAGGCCATGAGAGCAAATCTGGCGGATGCTTGATTTAGTGCGAGAATGGGGCTTCATCACTTAAACAAATTGGCCAATTTATTGAAGAGTAACACATTCCAATGCGAGATATGGGCCATTGTGAACAAATTGAAGCCACGCTCAATTTCTTGTGGCCGAGGAGCTTGATTGATATTTCTTATACCCATAGTTACTAAACAAATTGGCGAGGCGCCCTACTTCTCTGAGAAGGAACTCCTTTCACGTTCATCTACATTCCATGCCTCGCAACAAATTAGGTGGATGCCCAATTTATTCAAAGGATCACACGACTTTCTTGAGTCAAGGCATGGGCAATTGAGCAAATTGAGTGCCAGCAATTTAGTGTGAGAAGGGACCACGATTATGTTCATCTTGATGCATGCCCCTCACACCAAATTGGCTGATACCAGCACACCTCAATGATCCAACCATTTCCCACCGTAATTCTCCTTCGAGGTGAGTTTTACCCGACTTCACTATGGCCCAATGAGGGGGTGGGTTGGCCTTCGATTTCTTCGGCGATCAGGAAATATACTGAGGAGGCCTGGGGCGTGTTCCCTGCTTTACTTCTTTTGTTATGTAGGAATTATAGGCCTTGAACAAAGCAATTTGCTAGAGTGTGTGGACCCGCACCAAGATTTGCGAGAAGCGTAGCGAAGCAAGGGCGATAGAAGACAAAGAACTACTTCTTTGGCGTAGTGCCTCATGAGGATTTTACTTATGTTGAGAATGGACTTGAATTTTTATGAAATGAGGCTTATCCACCCCAGCTTCCAGACGAACCACCTCAGGACCTTTTGCTTTATTTTTGGTGAGAGAGGACACGGAAAAATCCCTTTCGGCCGGGAATTCTCTCTCGCCGACATGGAGGTCTCATGGAATAACAATGATGATTTTAGGTTGGATGTGAAGACACCATAGATGGGGCTTTAAAATTAAGTTATAAGCACCCTTTCTGATTCACGAGCCCACAATGATGCGCCAAAGTATAGCGAAAGCCCACGCTCTTGGCGCTTCGAGGGAGGTGTGGCGGCTCCACTGAACATATATGACGCACCGGACATATGCGCCGGGGACTTTCCTCCCATGGCGACCAACTGCGCCCGCGGCGGGAGCCTCAGGTATAGCTTTCGGGCCATCCCATGAGAGATGCAGTGAAGGACCGCGAGAGGGTCATTATTTGCGCCTTCAATGGGAGCTCCTATATGCAGCGAGCGTGGAGCTAAGGTTAGCCACCGGCACTTAATCATATCATAAAATACCACTACGAAGGGTGGCACATCCATCCATAGCGACAACAACAAAGATATACATTTAATACTAAGGAAAACACCCCCAAACCCTTGGTTCTACCGACTCAGTTTCGATGAGGATCAGCGGCGGCTAGGTCGCCAAGAATCCCGTGGGGCCAGGAATCTTGGCATGGCGTTGGCTGGCATAGAACATGAGAAACTGGGGTTGTCCGCTCCATCCGCCCCTCCGCATTGCACACTTTGCGAGGATGAGTCCAATCATGCTGTAGGCGTCACTATAGCCTTCAGGACCGCAAACTTAAGGTATCACCCGCCGGAGCCTACTACGAGGTTCATGAAGCCCCGTGTCCGTGGGCCGGTCGAGCCATACCGGGGATCCGCGGTGGTTCCATGGGTGAGCTGAGAATAAGTGCGCATCGGCTGACCCACTTGTCCCATGCCGACTTACTCACCTAAATCTCAAAAGTGCAAGATTACTCCATATGGATCACACCTCTACACCAGAGTGTCAGGACCCATACCGGCCCTCGTGGCCAGGCTGTGAAGCCTAGCCAGGGTGGGAGCCTTTTTATGTTAGGTGCAAGACCCCACCCCCACTTCACTGCTTGTGTCCCTTGTTTGGTGCTAAGTCACTCCATAGCATCCACATTTGACTTCGGTGGTCTCTTGTACCACCGAACGCAATAATGGGAATTCTGAGGAATCAACCTAGGAGTATACTACTATGCTTTTGTAACAGAGGGTCTCTACCCCCTTATTTCCCCATTTCCGAGGAAGTAATACTATGCAAAAGAATTATCAATCCATTCTTTAAAACAAGACCCGAGAATCAAAATAAAGAGCACTCAATCAAGGGTTGGATTTCACCGCCAAGTATAAACAGAGAAACGGGAGCCGAAACTAACACAACAAATTGCCCAGCGGTAGCTACCTAGAAGTACTCAAGCTATCTAACCATCCACGAGTTCACCGCTGGATCCATTGTCATTTGGTGCTTCCATCTTCACAGGACTTAGTGCCCGGCCTACGGTTACAGTATAGAATTAGCGGCAAGGTGGCGCCCGACTTAGCGAGTAGGCTCGGCGCAGCAAAGGTAGGCGGCTCGGCTCCTCTTAGTGGAATTATGGTGATATAGGGGTGGTGATCCACCTTGATGGATTCTAGTGAAGTATTCACCGTAATTGTCGAGGTTTGGCGGTGAAACATACCCCAAACCATAATTAACCAATTATCCTTCTTTAAATATTAAATTTCCTTAATTCACGGTTATTATCATAATAATTAAATTAGCAGCTAATTTCCAATCCCTTACAGAATCCAACCCTAGGTTACCATACCCATGGTAGCGTGTCTATCTTGGTGGCGTGTCAATATATTTTATCATTATGCAGTATAAATACTTAGGCGATCTGAGAGAGGATGGGTGCTTGACTCATATATGAGAGTTTAGAAGTGATGCGGCATCAAATGTCATCTTGATATGTGGATAGCTTCTCTTGTGATCCATCAGTGGATATTTGAACCTGGCGAAACGAGGTCTAAGCATTGTATCACCAATTATCATGGCAAGAAACAACCCAAAGTCTACGATACTAAGTAGCTAAGGTCGGAATCTGAGGTTCCAGAAAGATGAGGCGGTACAAGCTCCATTAAGATGCCGATAATAATTACAAAGAAGGCGAGGACACACAATCACGACTATTCCCACTAAAGCTACTCCTGAAACTTTTATTGGGTGGAATGTCCAAGGGACAGTGCATGATTGGTCTGGGGAAAGAAGGAAGAGTGCGTCACGAAGAGAGGGAAAGGCGAAGTAGCGCCTGAGACAACTTGTAGCCTGGTTCATCCTCCAAAGAACACAAGCGGGACAGTACGAGAGCCCACATGGTTCAAAGAGAGTCTTTCTGCTGCATGCGAATACGAAGAGCGAGAGCTTGCCGTGGTCGTAAAGTCACTCCGCCTAGCTGGCGGCGATCACACACAAGAAGCGGGACATGAGTTAATCTCGAGTGCCATTGTCAACATCAAAACGCGAGGGGAGAGAGAATTACCCTCTAAGGGTGGAAGCCGAGATTGATATCGTTGTGTTCAAGATGCACAAAACCCGGCAAATATGACCGCGTGGGGTCGCAAGTCGAAGCTTTTACTTGGACACTTTCGATGTATGACATTTATCAGCCATCGGATGCACCCTCCACGTGTTGATGTGGTACCGTGCGACCCGCAGGGCCAGGACGAGCAATTAAGTGGAAGAAGGCCACAAACTTGGAAAATGTAAAATTAAAAGTTGTGAATGGCAATACATCACGGCGGCGGTGCTCAAGCGCAATATGTCAAGCACGCCGTTTTATATATAGATAATATAATTGGGATTTGTGGATTTGAAAGGACCACCTATAGAAATGAAGAAAGAAAATCTATCTACCGAGGGGAACCTATCATGCCTATGGTTACTTGATTCATTGCGTAAAGAATCCGATAAAGGATTCCTGTTAGCACGAGATAGTCGGCTTACCAACTATATTGCTTCAGCAATTACGGCGATGCGATGTCCACATTGAAAGCGGTACACCGCGTCCTAGGAACCGCGAAGGTGATCCATCATTTGAAGTAACTATTATCGAAATGCGATGCATCTACCCCTCTCTTTACTTGCCGATTCTCGAGAATCGCGGCCTTCAAGCTTACGCCCGGGAAGCGGGATTGATAGCATGGATTGATGGGTAGCGGCCTTGAGATTACGGCGCATGAAGTGCGGATAGTGCTTCTCGGGGTCTATTCCATCACCATGCCATCCTCAAGTAGCAAGTGTTTCCACTTGACCAAGTATTGTAGCATTTGGGTCATGCAGTACGTTTATATGCTTTCGATCAAAAGAAAGAGCAGGCACTATATCTAAATGTTCTTCACATCATTTCGATGAGGGTGGAATTGTATCAAGATCTCCTGCGGATGGGTGTACTTCAGAACTCCCCGTGAAAAGACCTTGTGGATCTTCAAAGCGGTGGCAATTCCAAAGCGTTATGCTTGTTCCCCAACCGTTGATGATCTTGAGCGGCCGGCCATGCGGGTGCCAGCTTCTTCACGGTTGCCAATTTTAAAGCTTGGCTTGTTTTACCCTTAATCTTAAAGCGGACGATTCACCCGCAGAAAAACTTCGTGAGGTTACCATTGCTTAGCATCGCTGCCCCTAACTTTTGGCGGCTGGCGTGCGTAATAGGTAACCACTGCGAACTTCTTCAACCAAAGCTTGCATTTCAAGAGGGGATTCTTTGAGAAACCTCCACCTTAAACACCGGGATTATGCCGTAGTATGCGAGGTAAGGCATTGGTAACCATAATTTTATCATGAAGGGGCATTACGGAAGACTCCACATTTCATCTTGTTATAGGCAAATTGAGCGAGATAAATATAGTGAAGCCCATTGTGGCCTTACTCCCACGCAACTGCGTAGCTTTTATCTTCTATAAATAAGATTTCGTACGCTCACTGGCCGACCATCCGTGCGGGGATGATATGCATTACTCATAGCAAGCAATGGATGGTGGCAAGAAGAAATCTTTCCGGAATGCACTTACAAATTTGGGATCCTGACCGGAGGCAATCTTCGTGGCATTCGTGCAGCTTTGAAAGATCTCCTTTGCAAATAGCCAGTAATGTCGAAGGCTATATCCGGTGGTCACGACATGGCAAGAAATGAGCCATTTTAGGCAATTTGGCCGACCGCTACCCATCAATGCATCATATCCTGGCAGATGCATTAGGAGGCCCACAATGAAATCCATAGTTATCACTTCCCGCTTAGCATTAGGCACATCCAGCGGTTTGCAACTCTCACGGAATCCTTGGTTGCTCAGCAGCAATTACGTTGGCAGTTGACAGCATTTAATATACACGGCAGTATACGGCAGCTGCCGCCGAAGGCCAGGAAATAAGCGGGCGGGATCGCCCAAAGTAGGTGTGGCAAACGCATTAGGCTATAGGAGGCTGATGATAGCGTGTCGCCAGATGAGTTCGCGTGTTCACGAGAGTCGGTACACAACATCCTTATGGCTATAGCAAGTTGCCTTCTTTCTTATCTGAGCGAGAAAGCTGCGCTCTTTTGCAATGCGAGCTAGCCAGTCAAGAAACTATCCACATCACTTTGGGAAGTCAGGATGGTGGCCAAAGATACATTCTATCGTTTCCCAAACTCAGCGGTGAGGAACCGTAGAAATTACGACCCACAATGGAGTTGGGTTACGCAAAGGATGAAGCGTGACAATGCATCCCACTTAACCATTGTATTTCAGGGAGCTTGCTCACCAATCTCCAAAGTCATACTCCTCCAGAAATTCATAAATAACACCGTGAGGAGATTGAGATTTGGGTGGGTGGATAAGAAATGCTTGAGGAGACTACGATGATCAAGTATCAATTTTGAATCTTCACCAAAGAGGTAGTGTCTCCATATCCAGCGAGGAAACACGGACAATGGCTAACAATTCCTGATCATGGGTAGGAGTATGGCTACTTTCGATCGTTCATTTCTTTGAATCATAGGCAATAACGCTTCCACTCCTACATTAGGACTCCGCCAGGTAGCAATTTTCTTGGCATGGTTGCTACTAATTTATCCTTTTAGGGATGGATAATGTGAGGTGCTGGCGTTAAAAAGCATCATAGGCTGCACGAAAGCCTGCACGGACTTTTGCTTTCCGGTCGATATCCAATCCTTCACCTTCTCGTGCTTTATGGTCGGTAAGAGTGCGGCAATCTTTGCAAAATCCTTAACAAATTTCAGATAATATCACCTTTAGTCCTAAAACTCAGGACTTAAAACATTGCAGGAATAGGCGATCTATCTTTCTTTGAATGCACGTAGCAATACCCTCTGTGAAATGATATGTGTCCCAAATAATAATCCACAGGGTAGCAGCACATTTAGAGAACTTGGCGAAGTGATGGCGTCTTAACTTTCTAGAGGCCAAGCAGGAATGTCTCTCATGCTCCTCGAGGTCTTACTATAGATGAGAATGTAGATCCAAAGAAATAACAACAAAATCATCAAGTATTGACCGGGAAGACATCATTCGTGTCGCATAAACGTTCTTTTGAGGGGCATTAGTTAATCAAAGGCATATGGTAAACTCATATTCTGCCTCTAGTCTGAGCGGTTATGAATGTCCTCCTCCTTAATCCTTATTTGATGATATCGGACGTAAATCAATCTTTGAAATGCTTGGCCTGCAGCTGGTCCATTAGATCGTCATATAAACCCAGCGTAGCGATTCTTGATGGTATGCTTATTGGCTGTCTATAGTCAATACACACATCCTCAAAGTGCATCCTTTTTCTTTAACGAAAAGGATAGGGCGTAAAGGGAACACTAGGCGGATGAATCCTGAAGTTTATTAATTCACAGGGGTTGCTTTGTACGCTGCGCCTTCGAGAGGACTCTGCGATGCGGGGCCTTCTTGGTAGGCTTAGTACACGGATTTCCCAAAGCTATTTCACATTCTACTCCTCTAAAAGGAGGAAGCTTAGGATCTCATGCGGAAAAAGATAAGCTGAAATTCGGAGAGGTGTGATCCCATGCGGCAGGTATCAACTACTTTATACCTTGGCATCACGACTCAATGGAGGCAAGTCTAATAATGCAAACAGCGATATCTTCCGCGATATAGCCTTATCTAGCGCGGGGATGGTGGTAGGCTGCAATGGGGTTTAAGGGATCACCTTTTGTAATTCTAGCGGGCTCCATTAGCTGCGTTGAAGGTAACCTCCACGCTTTTAGCGTGCGATATTGGCTTTTAGGATGCCAATAATTCCATAAACAATCGAGATCATATTTGCCAATATCCATTAATTACGGCACCCAATACCAGAAGCTGAAGATTGCACTACGGTACGCATTCACAAAGGTTATCGCGACTGACCATGGTAATATGCGATTTTACCAGCGGCTTCAACGTGTGAGGGTTTGTTCGGGACCTCCAAAGTCTCGAAACTTTAATACATGGGCCATTCTAGGAAGCAAAATTATGTGTACACTTCCATTATCCATAAATTATGAAAGGCTATACTGTCTACGCATTTATAGTGGAAATAGCGGTAGAGGCGACTTTCAGCATTACCCCGGTTTCTATGGCAGGACCATAGAGCCATACCAGGTAGCGAATGTGCTTTCGAGGAGCCTCCTCCTCGTGAGGGAGTAGGGAAAATATGGGCTTCGAGATCGTCCCAATCGAGATTAGGCCATGGCCAGTAGGCGTCACGTGTGACATAAGGGGCAATTCATGAAGTGCCACCGGCGCATACACGTAACATCACTTTGTCTACTGGCGTAGGCATTCACCGAACCTCTTTGGGAATGGGTGTAGAGGTTCGAACTTCCTTCTACGACATTAATGGTTTTGTCGGGCATATTGAAGGTGACTTTCTAACTTTTCTGGCGGCAGATTTGAGTTATAGCTGAGAGGCCGGGGACTCGATGAAGCGGCCCTTGTAAAGGTGTGTCGCAGTGGTACAGCGAGTAAGAGGCGGGGCCCGGCGGGCACTGGTTTTAGATGGGGCGTCCTCTTCAAGGCTCAATGCCTTAGCATCACGACCTCGACAGCGGTTACAGGAGTCTATAGCTAACCATTAGTTTAATTGATGGGGCCAACCCTTCAATATAACCCTCCACCACGCCCTCTTTTCATTCATTCACAGCACATCTGACCTCAAAGCGCGCCAGATTCGCCGATTGTAGGCACGAGGCCGACATACCCTTACGCTCCCCAACCTATAAAGGTGGATTTGTTTGGCATTTGTGCGCGCCAGAGGCACAAATGCGACTTAAAACTTTGCAAACTTTTGCTTCTATCCGGAATGCTTGGCTCATGGAATAAATTACTAATCGCGCCATTCTTATTAGCGAGATGACTTTAGCTAAACTTTTCGATATTAATCCCAAAACTTTTATGTGGTTTAGCTAAACTCTACACATTTTTCCTCTCATATTTTCTAGTGTTTAGCTAAACTAAACCAAACATCATTCTTTCTTGTATGGAAACGGCCTTTAGAAAATATTAAGCCAAATTCTTATACTTTTTTTTCAATTGTTTCCACTTATTTTTGAGTCATTTTTTCTTTGTAAGCATTACAAAATAATGTAACCTTTAACAAATTCTAGGATAAAATTAATTCATAATCTTTGGAAACTAAACTACTAATCCTTATATTTCATGTAAAACTAGAATGATGTTAGCCTAAACTAGCCGAAATTCATTCTAAAAGTTTTCTGCAGTTTAGCTAAACAATACAAAATTTTACTCTCTTACTTTCACAACATTTTGGCTGAAACTCGAGGGGTTGGTGGATGCGAAAAAGTGAAGTGAAATTATTATTTTTTTCCCAATATTTTCCATTTACTTTAGCCAATTTTTTTTTGAGAAAAGTAATGTGCTAAAAATGCGTAAATAGCTAAGTTTAGCCCTTAGAATTATTCCATGCTTGGCTCTAGCATATCCTTCCACCAAATCTGAGGCTCTGTAAGGTTGGTGGTGGCAACCTTTCTGTATCCTTTTACGTCATACCATACAGTTTTCAGCTCTTCATCTCATCCAACCAAGACTACGCATTAGGTCACCCTAGACTTTCCGTCAAAACTGGGCTAATTTCCTATTTTTCCATATCTTGGTTATACAGGCACTATCGCAGCGGTCTTCACCGGTGCTCTCCCTTGTCTGGCGCTGGATGATCACGGATAATCTGGTGGGAAACTCAGGACTTCGAGTGGGTACATTGTGATGATGTGGCACTATCGCTGAGGAAGGCGTTTGGAGCGGTGCTTCCTGTAATGCGTCTGAGCCCACGGTGGCGATCTTGAGGAAACAAATGCTCCTCACAGGAAGTGTATCGATCCAGCCATGCGAAGTGATAAAAAGGGCGCGGGCTCTGCTCCTCGGCGGTATGCTAACAAGTCCTTTCGACTTGTAGGGATACCCACAACGTTGTGAGTAAAGTCCCGGAAGTCATCTGGCAATACCGACCAGCAAGATCATAGGACCTCATCTTCTTGCGGTCCGCATATTAACAATACGGTGAGCCCACATGTGATGTCCTCAAGAATAGGAGGTATCGGTTTATTCTTGCGAAATTACGCGGTAGGAAGAAGATTTAGCCCCGCCAGGCGGGGCTTTCTCACCAAACTGCGAGGGGGCTTGATTGGCAAGTTCCCGCCACCTTACAAAATCACGCTGCGTGCGGCTTGCGACGTGGAGTCTTAGAGATGCGGGGAGAATGCCGGTAGAGATACTTTCGGCCATCTATCTCCACTCTCGTCCTCATATAAGTCCATAATGATGGCGGTCTGCAAATCGGAGCCTCCAGGCGCAGCTTCCCGATCTAATGTGACAATAGGAGATAATCCCTCGTCTCCTTATGCCCTTGATGACATTTGGGCATGCTCATCACCCCTAACATCACGGAGCTGAGGGTGTGAGATAGAGTACGTGAATCATGGAGTAAGATTTGTAGACACATGGGGTAAGCCTCTGCAGTGGCTTGAAGGAAAGCGTGTCGGGGATCTTTGCCTTGCATGTTAGAGATAGGTCTGGAGATAAGAGGTGAAAGATCAAGGGACAGGTCCCAATGCTCTCATCTAAGTACCCGCTGTAGCACGCAAGGTTAGGCGGAGCCATGTGAGGTAGAGAGGCGCCAAAGGGAGGGAGAAAGGAAGCGGTGAAAAACAAGAAAGGAAATGAAACCCTAATGGCCAAAAAGGGCCTTTATACTTTTTGTACGTTTTCACGAAATTATTATTAAAATTATTATTTAATTAATAATTTATTTTTTAGAAATTCACATCAAAATTAGTAGGAAAACATTTTTTATACTCGATTGCCAAAGTTTACAAAGAGAAAAATGGGTGGCCTGAGTCACGAAACTCCCCTCAGGATCCTTAAGTGCCATTTGCTTGGGGTCCTTGGGCATTATGGTAACCCTCTTTTGCATGTATGGCCTTGAGAGGTTGAGAAGAGTAAAACAAAATTTCTATGAGGTAAGCCTCGGCTGACCTCTGGAGTGCGAGGATTGCAAAGGCTTGGGAACCTGGAGTCGATTTTAAATTCACCGGGCAATTTCGCGAACAAGAAGCGGCGAAGAACCCCGGCGAATGTGGCTGCGGTAGTCGCCATTTACATTATCTCGAAGAGCTACGTGCCGGTCGATATCTGGCCGAGCTTTGGCGGCTTGATGGTTTGCTTCAAAATTGGGATGGATTTCCCGCGGTGAGTGGATGCTTTTGCCCTTACACGATCGCTTCCGGCGTCTGGCGTCTTCTAGCAGCAATGGCGGCATTCTTACGCAAGCGGGATAACGCCGTCCGCTTTGGGTTTTTGATACATTATTCCTTTCTGTTACCCACTCACGTAGCGCCTATTCTTAGGTCCGCCACGATCTCTGAGTTGATCTTGTTCTTTGATCAGCGAGTGTGATCCATATTTCAGTCAACATTTCGATCGGTGGCATTTCAGCGTTGTGATCCCACTGGTGATCCACTTCTTTGAGGGTCACCTCTAGCGATCCAACTTGCTAGTTTTGAAACGTCCTGCTGCCCGGCTTCGAGACACCATTGTTCAGCGTGCTTGTGTACTGCGCTGGCAAACTCCGTATGTACAGTCGGGTAGGCTCGCATGTCGGCTACGCGGTGTCCATGCGGTCTTAGGTGAAGCTAGGTAATGCATTTCAAAAAGCGAGAAGCTATTGACTCCGGCATCCCAATGGAAAGAGAGGAAGGTAGTAGTGGTCCATGCATACAAAGTACCAAGAGTAGTAAAAAGCGGTTGGCAGCTTAAGGAGAGCCGCTAGCTATTTCTTTGAAGATCTTCTAGCCTAGCCATGTGCATGATTCTTTGGGCCTCTGTTCTAATGAGGTCATGAGGGGTTTCCTGAGGGGTTAGAAGCGAAGAGGTAAAAAACTTGACAAGGCAAAAGCTCTATGCGGCTGCTCCACAATGGTGTAAGGCGGTTATGACATTTAACTGTGAGGCTGCTCATTAAAGTGAAAGATAAGGAAAGCGGGATCTGGCGGTTCGGTAAAATGCTTTACAAACAAATTAGAGGACCACGTCAATATCATTATAGTCCTCACCTATAGGTAGTCTCTGAGCACACAAAAATTTTATTAGATGGTTAAGGTCTTTAGGTCAACCGTGGGCTTAAAGTAGCGGCATGGCGTGACTGAGTGATGGGCGATACTTGGAAGAAGAGAAGTATGGCGCTGGTGGGTAGGTAGTAAGCTAGAGGGTGGCGCTAAAGGTTTAGGGTGGTTGTTGGGAGGTGTGAGGAAAGATGGCCCCTATGGCCGAGGAATAGGAAGTCCGTGACTATGGCCGGAAAAGGTGGAGTCGAGGAGGAAGCTTACACTTTTTAAAAGTATTGGAATTTGAATTTCAACATTTAACTTTTTATTTAAAATTTTTCAAAAAATATTTAAAAAAGAAAAAGCTTGACGGCACGTATAAAAATCGTGCGACGTATGAAGTACATTTGCGTCACTTATCACGACCTCCCAGCACAAATAGAAAAACACCTCCGAAGGCAAACCCCTTTTGATTTTTAAGCCGGTATTTGCATTACGCATTCACCCTCTCCGGAAGGCGTACTTGCCAGGGTATTTTGGGAGGAGTACTTGCGTCCATTAGGCCATTTTGTAGCCTAAATGGGAGCTATCTACAAAAGAAGTTATAGCCCTTCCAAACTTGATTATTTCTGAGTAAGCCCCTAGCACCACAGAACTTTAATCTATTACGGTAACCTAACAAAACCAAATATGAGAGGCTAGAAACAATCCCACTGCGGCGAACTCTCTCTGGCTACCCGAACTAGCGAGGTTGGGGTTTGAGTGATGCTATGATTTAGATGTCGAATCGCGACTCACGATCCTGTGACTCCACGAACATATCACGACACTTTCGGACCATTATACATGCGAGGGACTTTCCCTCCCGCAAGAATGGCTTTGCATACAGCTAGGAATACCATAACTTCGGGCCATCCATAGAGATGCCAGTGAAAGGAAGGACACGAGAGGGGGTCATTATTTACGCCCAACTTCAATGGGGCTCCTAAAATCGGCGGAGGCGTGGTCTGGGTTAGCACACATCATAATCATATACATAAAAATACCACTACACACTGAAGAGGTAGCATCCATCCACATGTGACAACAATAAGAATATACATTTATTTAATACTAGGGAAAACACCCCCAAACCCTTGGTTCTACCACCGGCTCGGGGCTTCCGGTGAGAGTCGGTGGCGGCTAGGTCTCAGAGATCGTGACCAGAATCTTATGGCGTTAAGGCATAGAACATGGGATTGGGATTGTCCCTCCATCGCCCCTCACGTGCACACTTTTCTTGAGATGAGTCCCGATCATCTTGTAAAGTCATACATAGCCTTAGGACAATGGAGACTCAAGGTATCAGAGCCTACTCACAGGGGGTTCATGAAGCCCGTCAGGCGAGCAGGTGAAGTGTCCCTTCACGAGGATCTGATGAAGTTTCATGGGTGAGCTGAAAGAATCACGTCTTTGCATCAGCGACCCCACATCATTACCCGACTTACTCACTAAATCTCAAAGTGCAAAGATGCTCCATACCGGATGCACCTCTACACCGAGGGAATTATGGACCCATACCACCGGCCCTCACGGTGACCAGCTAGCTCGGTGCTTGTAGGAATCTCGGGGATCACTTTTATGTTAAAGCCGCAAGACCCACCCCACTTCACCGCGTGTCCCTTGTTTTGGGTGCTAAGTCACTCCCTTAGCATCCGCGACTTCGTGAGATACTCTTGGCCTACTGAGCTGCAATATTGGGAATTCTGAGGGAATCAACCTGGAGTATACTACTGCTTGGTACCGAGGTCTCTACCCCTTATTTCCCCATTTCCCGGAAAGTGTACTATGCAAAGAATTATCAATCCATTCTTTAAGAGCAAGACGAGTCGAAGTAAAGAGAACTTACCTTTACAATCTGAGGTTGGATTTCTATAAGTAAAAGCAAGGAGAGGAAGCAGGGCCCGAAACTAACACAACAAATTGCCCAGCGGCTACCCTAGGGGAAATTATCAAGCTATCCTAACCACCCACTTTGAGTTCTGTGGATCCGTTGTCATTTAATTGCTTTCCATCTTCAGGACTTGTTAACGGCTCTGGGAATTTTGCAGTGTAAATTAGCAGCAAAAGGTGAAAGTGGCTGGAAACGGCAAGGTGAAATTTTCGGCTCTCTTGATGCGATTATAGTTGATGTGGGGGTGGTGATCCACCTTGATGGTTCTAATTAGTATTCACCATCTTGTGTCGGTTTGGCGAGGGTGCGCCTTTCCAAACCATAATTAGCTTAATTATCCTTCTTTTTAATATTATTCCTTAATTATAGGTTATTATCGCCAATAATTAAAATTAGCATAGCTAATTTGAAATACATACAAGTCAACCACAGGTTACCACTTACCCATGGTGGCATTATCTATCTTGGTGGCCGTGTCAGCCATATATTTATAGGTATGCAAAAGTATATAAATACTTGGAAACGCAAATCCATGAGGACTGGAGTGCTTGACTCATATGAGAGTTTAGAAATGATGCGGCATCCAAATGTAAAATATGATATCTTGGCGGATGGCTTCTCTGCTGATCCATGGAATTGAATATTTGAACACAAGCGGAAACGAGGTCTAAAACATTGTATCGCGGGTATCATGGCGAAACAACTGAAGTCCCTGCGATACTAAGTGGCTAAGGTCGGTCTGAGGTTCCCGAAAGATTCAAGGGCGATGCAAACAAATTGAGTGCCGTGGTACGAAGCGAGGACATCCGACTATTCCCACTAAAGAACGCTCTTAGAAAACTTTTGTTAGATTGGAATGTCAGCGACCACCGAAGATTAGCCCAGAGTTGATCTGAAGAGGAAAATTAGATCACGAAGAGGCAGAGTATGGCGCACATGACAACTTGTAGGTGGTTCATCCTCCAAGAACACAAGCGGGGACGTACACGAGAGCCCACATGGTTCAAGAGAGGAGTCTTTCTCTGCATCGAATGCGAAGAGCGAGGAGCTGCTTGGCCAGGTCGTAAAGAATCACTTTCCAAGCCTGTGACGTCACACAAGAAGCGGGAACATGATTTGTCTCAGTGCCATTGTCAACATCAAGCCTGGGGAAGGTACCTGGGGTGGGCTTGAGATTGATATCGATGTGTTCAAGATGCACAAAAAACAGAGCAAATATGACACTTGTGGTCGTAAAGGTAAGGAACGCGTTGCTGGTATAGGCGTAGGATTCCGTGGCAGAGCATTTGTACGGGCGGGAAGCTTTGAACTACGCGGGTTGGAATAGCGGCACCACTCTGGCAGCCAGTTTATCAGCGCCTAGATTACACAACAAAGCTTTTTGGCATGGCGCTGAAGAAACGCCGGCGAACTCGTATTCTTTTTTAAAGGAAATCTTTAGAGTGCTAGCGGGGAAATCTCATAGCCATTGAGTACATTAGGTGTGAGCGGGAGAATAATAATGATATAACAAAGGCGACTATACCGAAGAGTTTTCTTTGAAGAAGTGTGAACTTTGAAACGGTGGGCATTTTATGGTGCTCCCGCATGGGCAAATGGGCAAATCTTTGGTGAGCTTTGTATTCCTATAAGTGCCTTCAACCTTTGTTGTTGATACTCCATATGTCGATACTGAATGAGCTAAATTGTAGCCCACCTCAATATCGAGGGAACTTAAGGCGCCCCAATTTTGGACCAACAAAATTTACTTTTTCAAAAATAAAGTGCGGAAAGAATGAAATACAATTACATATGTAATGATAAACACACCAACTTCATATTACATTTATTCTATCATAGAATTGTCTTGTTCTTTTAGACTATAAATTCCTTAAAGTTAAGTTGTTTGTCTTTGAACAAGGAAGTGCTTACTTTTCTATCGTTTCTTTATGCTTCACATCCATACAATATCATGGATATTTTATTAGGCCACATGCTCCGCCCACGTGTATAGTATTTGGTCAGGTTTTTGTATAATTTTTTTCTGTTTTAAGATGTCAACCATAGAAAAATAAAGGTATTTATTTATTTATATTTATTTTTTACTATCCACTTTTCCATTATCCTAAATCTCTTCTTCTTCTTCATTATCCTAAATGGGCATATGAAATAATAAATAAAAGATAAGATCCATGACATGGCAGAAAACTGACGTGGCTAAATTAAACACAAAACTCCTGCCGGCTTCTGTCGTTCGTGGGGCCGGAATGGCGATAGCTCGCCGGAATGGCGATGCTGCGCACTCTTTAAGTTACCACGATACAATTCTTTTCTAGGTATCATTAATAATGGCGTATTATTACGTAATGCTCGCTTTCTAGTGATTTTTTTTTATCTTCATCGAACTGATGTCTGGGCTCGCATTCTTTTGAATAAAGGTTTGTGCGGTAGTATCTCCAAATTTCTGTAGTTAAACAATCCTATTTAATTTCTTATTTGTTGATATGAATCGTGAATTCAGTTAAATGAGATTCTACCAGCGCGATCAGTTGCAATATTGGTTATCACCTCTGCTTGGAATTGAATGTTTTAGGCCTAATTCTACTGAATAAAGAAAGATGCCAAATCAGAGACTGTGGAATCTAGGCTCTTATGCATTCAGGCGTCTTCGACAATATGGTGCTTTCACTCCTGATGCTGCAATAGTTGCAGCTCTGTCGTCGCATTTAGGGGACAGAAGACACAAGCATACAGTTCGAAACAAAATAGGCATTGAGCAAGATCACAAACTTCCTTTCCAAGGAATACATGTTTTTCAGTGTCCGGTAAGCTGCTTCCTTGGATGTCTTTTAAAGACAAACTAAGTGACCATAGAATTATTCCAGTTGGTGATGGTTATAAATCTAGTAAAGCAGAGTTACAAGGAATTCTGAAATAAACCGTAAATGGAAGTTTTCAGAAAGATTTTGCCACCTTGGCTTGGTTGATTTAGATTAATGTCAGCAGTATGGTCAAGTGAGAGTTATGTATAAAGCAATCCTTTGCATACATTATAGTCTATTAAATTATATATTCCTGTACGATGTCTTTTCTATATTGTTGTGAAGATAAATGCTAAAGTATTAGGCACTCAAATCGGTTGGGGATCAGGTCTATTAGCCTGGCTCTATGAAGAGTATACTTGCATTGGCCAACATTATTACAATGGGGAATATAAGTTTTGCCTTCGTTGCCCTATGTATACTGGAAAAACAGGAACCATCAGGCTATGTTTCTAGCTTTTTCCCTGTAACAGAATGCTTACTACCTTTCTTATCTATTACAATATCATTGATGCAGGATACCACTGGCATTGTTGCAAAAATATCTGAGTGTATTTCATCAAATGGCGCCAATATTGTCAACACAGACATCTTTGTAGACTTTGACAATGGGAAGGAGCCAATTTTTCATTCTAGAAGGTACGTTATATATTAGGATGTTCAAAGTTGGGATGCCAAGTAGATGCATTTGCTGTCCAGCAAATGTGTTAAATTTGAGTCATTCATTAGAATTTTTTGCTTAAAAAAAAACCACATTCGCAAGTTGATGGTTAGAATCAGCAAGCTTAGACAAATCAGTAATGTCAGAAACAAGATTGTTCATCTTTTCTAAGATGTAGAGAAGTAGACCGATGTTCTTCCTTTATGTTCCTGTCATACCAATAGCAGATTGTGGACTCTGTGTTTGCACTGCTATCTTTTCCATTATTTTTTGTCCGCAGATGTATTGGGTTGCATACTATATCATACCAGGGTATCAAAAAAACCAAAGAATTTTAACAGTCCTGTATATGTAACAGTACAGAAATTACTTAAATTGATGGCTCTTTCGCAGACTACTTTGTCATGGCAAATTTTGCACTCATTGTTAACGTTGTCTTATACCTTATGATTGGACACCAAGCCAGCGTCTTTATCTTTGATCCTCAGCAGTGGTCCAGAACAAAAATGACTGAAGACTTTTCACACTTGGCCAGTATGTATAATGCTCACAAATCAGTGGTTCGAGTTCCTGGCATTGATGAGAATTTGAAAGTGGCAATCTTAGCTTCATGGCAGGTAAACCTTTGCAGTCGATTAACTATAATAGACCCATCATGTAACATTGTATGGATAATCTGAATTTACTTCGTATAGGATCCTTGGCAATGCAATTAGTTTTTCTTTAATCTAGTTCTATAAGTATTTCTGGCTTTGAGCTAAAGTATTGGCCATTGTGGCAGCTTATAATTTGAAATGTCATCACTTGGCATTACCTTCTTTCAGGACCATTGCTTGGTTGATTTACTTCTGAGGTGGCAAGAGGGACAACTTCCCATTCAAATATCTTGTATCATAAGGTAGTTACTTTACTCTTTGTATATAAAATTTGAAGAATCACATACTGTATGAATTGGCATTTTGAGGAGTTAAATTAACAGTTCCAACCGCTAATCTGAACTTAACATGTTCTACCATTACACTGTGACTCATAGTCCTTATAGCAATCAAATCAAGGAGAGATATTTGTAACGGCCACCTGTTAACCTATAGAAGGGAGTCATGAATCTGCTGAGATGGACATAGAAACCAGTTAGTGTGAATAAACAATGTGAGTACTTAGCAGTAGACAGGCATATATTAACAACTGTGAGTATTTGATAGATCTCGCTGATTCCCAGCCATGCCCTGCTAAGCAAAAAACCTTCACTGTTGGAGTTAAAGTTGATGACTTCTACTTAAGGGGAGATCATGCCCCAACCATACCCTGTGAAGCAAAACTCGTACAGTGTTGAACTCTTAGAATGGATGACTTTTACTTAAGGGCTCTTTTATGTGAGAGAGAGTTGGATTTGAAATATTGATTGGGGAGATATAACTCCTGAGCATTCAATAAAATCACGATCATGCACTTGGAATTTATTCGTAATGCATCTGTACATGTTTATTCATTTCTATATTGTTTCGAAATATACGCAAAGTATATTTATGAGGCCCACTTCTTGCAGTAACCATCCCCGGACATCAGATAATCATATAGTTCGTCTCCTTGAGCGTCTGGCTGTTCCTTATCACTATTTACCAACAAGCAAGCTGGAGAAAAGGGAAGAAGAGATCCTTGAACTAGTGTCCAGTACAGATTTTGTGATTCTTGCACGTTACATGCAGGTAAATTACTGATTTTGGAGTGAGGAGTGTAAACTGCACGTTTATCAACGAAGCAGAGGTCTACAATGTTTCTGTTATAGACACTAAATAATGTGTTAAATTCCACTAGCTGAGGCATAATGCACTGCCTTCTAACTGTTATTAGGTTGTACCATCGTTGCTGTCGAACGTACATAAGGAAACGCACCGGATCTATGACTACTTAATATCTCTTTTGCTTCACAGGTTTTGTCCAGAAATTTCTTGCAAGAGTACTCTAAGGATATTATAAATATCCATCATGGTCTACTGCCTTCTTTCAAGGGAGCTAATCCATACAAGCAGGTAGGAATTCGGTTTGTTAGATAGGTTTTATGGTCGTAATACAGCCTTTTCCAATAACATTGAACCAAAAATTTTTGTTAGGCTTATGAAGCAGGCGTGAAGCTTATTGGCGCTACTGCGCACTTTGTCTCTGAAGAGTTAGACTCCGGACCGCTGATCGAACAAATGGTAATTTTAAATAGAAAAACATTGGTAATGAGCGGATGACTGAATTATGCATTGGTAGGTGGACCGTGTTTCCCATCGCGACAGTCTGGGCACATTTGCTTTGAAGTCTGAGAACCTTGAGAGATTATGCCTTGCAAGAGCTGTTCAATACTACTGTGAACATCGCGTTCTCCGATATGGATGCAATAAAACCATTGTATTTGCCTAATCTCATTAGTCTAAAGAAGAATTACATGCTGTATATACAAGTGGTTGTATTACGAAATTGTATGAAGCCGACCCCGCAAAACACACTAGTGTGAAAGATCTTAAATTTTTTAAGATTCTACAAAGATTCTTGTAAATTCCCATCAACCTAAGGGCATAATTCAGTTTCCACTTTTGTTTGAAGTATTTTACTGGAAGTTTTTTTGTTTGGAGTGCATTATGGTTGTGACGTGGCGCATGCAAAACAATCTATAGAAATCACGTTTCAGTTATTTCTGTTTGAGGCATTTATGGTGTTGACACGTATATGCAAACAATCTGAACTTAATGAATGAAGACGATGTTATTTTTGTTTGAGGCATTATGGTGGTGACACGTACATGCAAACAATAAACAATCTTACGCAGAATTATTGCGGGCCTTTATTATACGTGATTTACGCGATTATCATGGCTAAGAGAATACAAAGGATCTAATATTCTGCACGCCATCGTTGGTGGTTTCATGAAGCTCGCTTCCGGTATGGCGTGATCAAACTCGGGAGGCCGGTAGTGGTCTTTAGATATGGCTCTACGGCCACCTGACGAAAATCTGATCAATTCGCTTCCATTCACATGGAAGGAATGGGCTGCATTTGATCGCGTTTAAATCGCTGGCCGCGCACTGGCCGGCCAACTCAAATCACATGGATCGGAAGGCTCTCAGCAATGGAATTTTAGCCGAAATCGGAATTTTCTCGCTTCAAATTGAGCAGCTTATGTGAACCAGCCATGAACAATGATAAATAAGAATCCCCGCCGCGATGGGCCACCGGATGGAACCTGCGATCACGGCCAGCTATCGGCAACACGCCTCGGAATGGTCCCAAGGCTCAAAACACGTGACATGTGACTACGCCTTCATCGCTTAGGAGGGCTTCACCTCGTGAGGTGCCAAGCCCAAGATCGCCCTAAAGTTAGTCTTCCGTGTCACCGCAGAATAATCCAGGAGGTGCTCTAATTTGCTCTCTAAGATAAATCACAGATCTTAGAATAGGTAGATTTATGACTGGCGTGTGCAAAGCCTTCAATCATCCTAAGAATTACTAATGAAAAACAAAACCTAATCCTCAAATACAAAGAAAAAGTGGCCCATTCTTCCATGGTGGCAAAATTTCCCTCTCTTGGTCGTGACAGCAAATGCATGACTAAACTACGGAATTAACGCGAAAATTCAACAGCAAACCCATCAGTACCTATTCATGAAGCAATGCATCATGCGTATATGGGGTGGATGGAGGAGCCGAGCAAGACGGATCGATCCACAAGCAAGCAGAAAGGAGGCATTTGGGTATTTAAAATGGGTATGAACAGCCACAAGCAGCATTGCACGGAAATGGCGCTCTTTTCGCCAAGAATTCCCCTTTGTGGGCTTATGGTCGATGGTCTGCTCGCCACGAATTGCGGTCATTTGATTCCCCCCGTTTTACCCGGCTCGCGACATGGGGGATTCTCGATTGCAGACCGATTTCCAAGTAAACCCCTCATTGGTTCTTTCACCCGTGGTAATTCTGCCCTTTATTTCCCATGGAAATCTTGGGCCGAGTTCCAAAATACCCTCGTCCGACAGCTCCCTTTAGCACCAAAGTGGTTACAAATCCCATTTAACCTGAAGATTGCTCTCCGATTCCGCCTGCCTTCCAATGAGAAAGCTTGCTTTGATGCCACCCATTTGGGCCTCTTATCATTGGCGTGCCCTTTTGAACTAATCCTTCATTCGCACCAAAAGACTTAGATTAATCCCAAATAAAACTGACCAACAACTACAAGCAATGCCGAAAGTTTGGAACTGAAGGATCTTTCATCTCACATTGCATGGCAAGTAGTGGGAATCAAGTATCAGTATGTGAGGCTTAAACTCGAAGACATTGAATTTCAAGACTGCCCAATTGATGAAACAATTCAGATGTCTTAAGGCATTAAAACACACCATACACTGTTCACTCTGTGAAGAGCACATTTCCTATGTCTTTAAGGCATCGACAAAGACAAGAGATAGAACTCACCCACAAAAAAAAATGTGGTAGTGTTAGGGAAACATTTGGCCAACCAATACAAGCATGCCTGATTGGGGAAAAACTGACCAGACTTTACCCACGCTAGATCGATCGATGAGAAAGCTTCAAAAGTTTCCGGCAAAAGAACTCCAAAGATTCTCTAACCTGATGATATAAAGTAGCCGTGGTTTTGGCTAGTGCCTGCTAGATTCCTCATCAGCCGGCTAAGCAGATTTAGATCCTCCTCAGATTAGCTCCTCCCCTCAAGCTCCTTCTGCCTGGCTTTTGCTTTTTCCTTCCCTTTGGGCTTTTGTCCCATTTTGATCGCCATAGGTTTCTCATGACTTGGATCACTTTAGATTATCCAGCCCTCGCCTTCTCTGCATCTCGACTATATCTCTCAACATCGCTTCTATGGAGCCGCTTTTTAGAAGCCAGTCGATTTATTTTAGTTGGTGAGGTTCTCACGTTGCAGTATTGTGGGTATTAGAGCATTAATTTCTTGGAAGCCTTGATTTTGAATACTCAAACGACATGGCTCTATATTACACGATCATCTCGAATGGCTCTACATGAGGAGGCAGAAGTGTAATCTCCTCATTTTAGTCAAGAACCTAAGAAGGGTTAAACCCCTGTGAGGTTCCATTA
Organism: Isoetes taiwanensis; assembly: GCA_021234155.1. Classification (NCBI taxonomy): domain Eukaryota; kingdom Viridiplantae; phylum Streptophyta; class Lycopodiopsida; order Isoetales; family Isoetaceae; genus Isoetes; species Isoetes taiwanensis. The sequence continues at coordinate 14,419,853 of JAJEKV010000023.1, read as the reverse complement.
CTTCTAATAAATGGGCGAACCTCGGCTGCATGGTGCTTCCATTTATTAAAGCGAATGGGCTTGTGCCCGGGTTTGACCCTTTAACTCCGAGGTCCGGTAAGTAATTTTGCCTCCGATTGAATCCCTCTAATCTGCTGTACAGCTAAGAAGATTCCGTGGCACAAGCAATCAATCCAAAAACAAAGCCGTTTCTTCTACAATCAATCCAATTTAAATAGAGTTGTTCTCCACAAGTCAAAGACTTGGAAGGAGAACTCTTTGCATGAGAATCTCTGCGCAAAGTAGGGAGAAGCGAGATTGAAGAAACGATCCTTCTACTGCATGCTTTTATCATTGTTGTCATCATTTATCAAGTTGTTGCCATGATCACGATAAACGTGTCACGCCTCGCTTTATCCGGTCATTACTAAAGACATTACTTTAATCACCGATCTTGATCTAACTTGACCTAAAATTGCCGAGGGACCTTGGGCTCTGCTAAAGGTAAGCAATAGGACCAATTTCTATGAACTCAAGTTCGCTTGGCTTTGTTTAGAACATCTACTATGCTTGCATTTCTAGATTCCTCCAACTTCATATTTCTTGGATCTTTATTTGTGCACTTACTACACATAAAGCAGCTTATTATAAACATTTCGCTTTAGTACCGATCTACATGCACCACACACACTATATATTATGTTATACCAACTCCTAGAAACCAAATACAAGGTTTCATGAACACCACATGCAAAAGTTCAAACTCGCATGTTCTGTGCATGTATAGATAAGTTGGTGAAGAGAACGTCATGGCTGGGCCTAGTACCGGGATTTACATGCACTACACACACCATATTATGTTATAACAACTTCCTAGAACTCTAAAACACAAGGTTTCATGAACACCACATGCAGGTTCAACCTGCATGTTCTAAAGCACGATAGATAAGTTGGTGAAGAGAACGCTCGCGGGCGTACGCTAGGTCACGATAAGTTTCTTGTAGGTTTTACCTAGATTTCTCAATATTCGACGGGGATACCTACATTTTCCTAGATTTCCCAATATTCAAGGGGGGTCCACATAAATTGCTGTAAGATTCCTCTATATCCGATTTCATAAGAATTTGTACCACGACGGACTGTAACACACCCACACCCAGTGTGAAAGATTCTTCTAGATCCCTTAGGTTTTTTTTAGATTCTTTAAGAATTCACAAAAGATTCTTCTAGATTTCCTAATATTCTTCAAGGATTTATATAAATTTCTTTGGATTCTTTAAGATTCTCTTATACTCCCTTATATTCGTTAAGGTACCATAAGGATGGTTCCCCAAGATTCTTATGAGTTCCTCCCAAGATTTGTTTAGGTTCTCTAAGATTCCATAGAGATTCTTTTAGATTCCCTTAGATTCTTTCCATCAAGATTCTCCTAAATTCTCAAAGATTTCATTAACATTCCCTTATGTTCTATGAAGATTCTTTTAGATTCTCTTATATTCTCAAAGATCCTCTTGAAATTCCCATTGACATTGCCTCCAACTGCGACAAAATGATGTCAAGGCACCAGTCATTGAAAAGCTCTCGACGTGAGGAACCTAACATGAGCCCCACTTTGGTCTGACCCCTTTATTCCAGCAAAGATCTGATAAAAACAAACAAGGTGCTATGCACAGAGGGTTGCCCTTTGATGACTTGAGAGTTACAATGGTAGTCCAAACTATAGAAATTGAATTCACACACATAAATACCCATTGCAACAACACTCCTCCCTATGAAATCCCATGTAAACAAGTGTTATTTTCAAAATAAGTAGAATACACTCATTAATTTGCACCTTGTATCATGCACGATAGATATAGCCCGACATTTTGAACTGGCATACATAATCATCTGGTTCACAAGGATCGATATTAAACAAAGAAGATTGAACTTAAGAAGTTTATATACCCACAAGCAAGGGATTTGGCATGCACTTCTTTGTTTTGGAACTAATATTATTCAAATGCACAAAGGAAACACTTTCATTATAATGTGGAATAGAGATATTGCTAAGGCATAACCAAAAGTTTCACAAAAAACATTGTGAGGCTCCCTAAATCACAACAAGAGAATGGTCATTTAGGGACGGGCTTGCTACATCCGTCACGCTGACAAACATTTGACGGGACCAAGCTCACGCTTAATGCATCGCCATTATCGCTGAACGGGTTACTGCACACGCCGCGATGACGCGTAATGTATCGCCCGGGCGGGCATTAATGGCGTTGGCGCTATCCTAGGCGAGTTTGTCACGCCAGGTGGCACGTTGACGACGTCACGTCGCGACAGCGATGGCACGTTATAGTACGCTGAAAAAAAAAGAAAAGAAAAATCGCTGCGACGCCGGGGTTTTATCGCTTCGCATACTCTGTGGGGAACTTTTCGCATCGCTAAAATCAAGGTTTTATGTGACGTTATATTGTGTTCGCTGGGCATGTTCCTCCGCTTTCGCGACGTAAAATCTTCCGGACCGGAACTTTTTTTGCCGTGATTTTATACATTTTATACCAAGAAATATGTGCCGGACATAATTCATACATATTTCTCGATAAAACGCATACAACGATTGAACTCCATCCTTGGGCATGGCAATGATAACAACAAGTTTACAACATAGTCAATTGGCCGACAGACAGAGTGATTTTGTTCAGGGTTTGAACTAATCAATGAAGGTACATCTAAAGGGATCTACATGCACTCCATTTTAGAAGTAACTTCCTAAGGCCACCAGGGGCCAGCATGGTACCATCTTGCAAATGCTCATAAAATTAAGCAGTTTCAACCTGCAAGTCTCTAAGTTCCAACTATAACATTTTTAGACTACAAATCAAGAAGGGTTACACTCAGCATGGGAAAAGGAAGTATCTTGTCTTTCCATTGAAAGGGAGGAGCAAAACACAACAACAATGCTTCTTTTGCTCTTTTCCTCCCTGCTCTAAAGCAAGTTGCTCTTCTGCTCTGTTTTTCTCCAAAGGTGCTAGTTGTTCCAATGTCCTTGTCATCTTTTATAGGACAAATAATAAGGATAGTGTCAAACTAATAAACAAGAACCGAACAATGAAATAAAATGTTAGCAGGAAAATACTCAGACCTAAAACACTTTGCCGCATTCAAGTTTGGAAGATTTAAATAAAATTTATACCCAGATTTTTCAACATTGATGGGTGAAGCTTTATTACCCACATCATTCCTTCCCTCTCATGCCTCTTTGAAGATTCTTGAAGGTGGATTTCTTCCTCCATCTGGAGCTGCCATTCTATCTTGCCATTAAAATTTGCAAATGGAGTATCCATTTGCCACTGCTCCGATTCTTTTGTTTCTCCTTTTTTTGTAATAATTACATTCAGATGTCATTTGTACAAGATCAAATGAAATTTCAACAGGCTCAACCTAGAAAGAACTTGCATTGTAGATCATAGATTGAAACATTCAATATGGGACCCAGTATGCAAAACTTACAAGATAACCAGGATGTTTATCAAGCTTTCGCAATGCATAGTATCCACAAAACTCTGCTTCTATGGCTAAGGGATGCCCTTGGCGCTAGGGACGGTCATCGTACATTTGAAATAGATCAACTGATGCTTTATTCATTTGTTCTATATTCAAATGTGAATCAAATCATCCATTAAATCCTTCTCCGTTTTTGTATTCATACAACTCATGCGTTGCCATTAAATCAAGACTGAATCTAAGATCATGTAGAAGTTAAATTAGAATAGGAGAGAGAAACTTACATTTAAACAATATCAGTCCCGAAGAACAACCGACTTGAGCACAACAAAAGACATTATCACTGAAGGTTCACAATTTGCCATGCTTGCATACTGCAGATAGCAATTAATACAATATTCCTTAGATAATTATTTGGACAATATTCCTCTGGAAATCTGGTTTTGTTTCCCATCCAATTCTCAAACTAGTCCGAACACCCTTCCTCTTGCTCTCGAAACATTCTCTCTCTGTGAGCACAATTTCCAGATTTGCATTCTCTAGAATTAAACGTGATAGCCTCATGAACATAACCCTTACCTGGATCCATCTCTGGACAATATCCAAGAATAGGTTCTGCAGTACACCAATCTCATTCATCAACCATGGTACCGTCTCCAGTTTCTCTCTGCCTTGGATCATCAGCATATACAAAAAAAATTTCTACTGCCTTCTTGAGAAAACAGCCTCAGCCTTACCATGATATTCCGTGAAATCAAGTTCCAGGTAGGCATCCTATTTACAGCTAAACAGCTGAGTATAAAGTTGTTCCTGCCCTCAATTCCTGCCAAGCGTTTTCATAAACAAATTTGCGTCAAGAGAGCTTGAAACAATATGCTTGTGCCAAGAGAGAGGTAAATTCACTAGGTCCCTCCAATTAGTATTTCTGTCCTTTTACTGACTCAAATTTTGTAGCTATAGATGGTTGTAAGCGCGGTCACAGTCGTAAATGAATTCGAAATTTTTGTGGTATCAACAAGATCCTTTGTTACTCCACCCAGAATGAGAGGTGAATGGCGAGTAAAAAGATGCAAGCGAAATGATATTTCTGCACATTGGAAGGCCTTAGTGGTTGGTTTTCGATCAGGCAAAAAGATATATGTACAAAGTGAGGCATGTATACACTTCAACTGATATGGCAAAAGAACAAATAACTAAAAGACGAATTTTTCCATAATTGGAAGCAAACTGTATGTAGTTTTTTTCAATCCATGGCTAAATTGGTTCAGTTATTCATTGCCTAGTTCATTCTTATTTTCTCAGGTTTGTGTATGTATGATATGGGAAACACAATCTCTTATAATTGCATAAACTGCCAGAATAATTTTGCTAATGGTTATATATTTTTTATGATAGCCGCTAATTCTAAAAAAAAGAAAAGAAAAAAAAAAAAAGGAAAAGAAAAAGGAAAAGAAAAAAAAGAAAAATTAGAAGCAGGCCTAAAAGTCAATAAAACACACATATAAAAGTGAGTAACTGAGGTCTGATCCCCCTTTAATGGACTAATGGTGGCCCCGTCATTTACGCATTCCTTGTGATAACCTTTAGCTTTTTACTTTGTGGCATTGATTAACACTACTTTGCCTTCTTAAGAAGTAAAATATTTAAGAAAAGCACTATAAAAATGCATGGAACTCAATGCTAACAATGGCAATAAATACCAATGCATTAATAATATAAGAAACTGCTTATTTGCTTATTTATTATACTTTTCTTCATATCTATCTTCGACCGTTCTCGCCGTATGTTCTGACAATACGGAATTCTTGTTCCGCGGATGATTTATAAAGACATATGGTTCGGTATTACTGGTTTGCTTAAGATCCTCAGAGGAGAAAACAACAAGTTTTTGCAACCCGATTTTAAGACGGATTCACCGGTGATACCATCCAATCACCTTTGGATTAAAGCATTTACATGCCGAAGCCCTGCATGCATCGCCGCCCATAAGGGGGAAAAACCATTGTTTATTTTCATTTCGCATAAGCCGGGCCCTCAGAAGGTGGCGCAGGTTGCACTAGAGGTTATGCTTTTGATTTATGCACTTGAACACTTTCGCATGTGTAAATCAGAAGGTGAAAGAGCCCTCGACTACTTTTGCACTTGGAAGTCTCATACCGCTTCCGGACATCGGAAGCTTTCAGATCGGGCGCCTATAAAAGCGACAAAGAGGTTGTGCTGGCCATCAAAGCTTGAGGCTGACAAGCCGCCTATAGGGTGACACCCCAACGGCGGTAACTCCAGCGATAGAAGAGCCTGGACGAGCCTCCCGCGGGCCTTCATCCAACCCCACGTGATATGCATGTGGATCCTCGACACGCGAAGCCCCTCCTAGCTGCATACGGCAAAGAAAACTTCTACTCATAGGAGGAAAGTACATGATGCCATCCCCAATCAGCAGCGCCGATGACACCGCAAATCTCGGATGCGCGTCACCAGTGAGAAGTGTGGGCAAAGTCCGCGGCAACAAGCATAGCTCGCGTGCATAAGCGACAGATAATTTAGCCCAGCGTTAGCATCCGCGGCTTCCACCACCACCAAACCAGAAGTTGAGGAGCACCGGAAACAAAGTCTTCAAGCAGCGCAGGGCAAATGAGCTCTAAATTCTGCTTTGCTTTGGCGGTGAGGGAAATGCGGTACCTCCCCGCGACCTTAAATTACCGCGAGTACCGGTTACCCAGTACTTTGATGGAGACCTCGATACAAAGACTGAAGATGGGCCTTCATTTCTAGTGCACTCTTTAAAGGCGTAAGATGGGCAGAGTCTTGGTCGACATGCAGTCCGCATGGATTCCTTTGTATTAATCGCCATGGAAACCTTGACACAGATGTAAGCAATGTGTTGAGCAGAGACATTGGTAACCATCTCAGCCTTTGGATCGAGGTCGAGGAGTATCACACCGTGGATAAAAAGTCCAGCGCTTTTGAAGAGAGCCGCCACAATTGAGAGCCCTTCAGTGAACGGCATAAGAAGTGGCCCTCATCCTAATGAACCTCTATGTTGGACTCCTCGCGTAAACCGGAGCATAGCCTTTGCAGCCCAAGATTCTGAAGGTGTAAAGAGTCGGTGGGCGTACTTTGCCGAACAAGGCAAGGGCTTCAATGACGCCGCGAGCAATTGGTGAAACCGCGTATGCGCAGAATTTACGGGCAAATATACTGTGCCAGAGCGCCCCTGGGCTTTAGGAAGGGAGGAGGACCACCATACCTGCTTACCGATTCCCCTAATTCCGCCGTAAGAGTCCGCAGAAGGCGCCACCGGGTCAGTTTACTATCGGTGACCCTCGCTCGCCACCCCGCCCCTAACGAATAATAAACCTATGCCCTCACGATGTTGAACAACTCCTCGGCAGTCGCGCGTGATTGACCTTAACAAATGAGCTCCGGTGATGGCGCATGCTTTCACTACCGTGTGTACGTGGCCCTGCCGTAAGAGGCACGTATAATCTCGCTAACCGGCTCCAAATGTTGATTCTTGCTCAAATGACATTCCCATGCCAAGAACATTATTAGGGTGAGATTTTACCAGCAAATTCGCATCGCCACCGCGGTCACGCTCACGACGAGATGTGCGCTATGAAACAACCTCTCGTGCGGGTAGGAAGTGCCTAAAGGAACCGCCCAGATGTTGACCGAGACCCCGACCCCGCCCAACAAGAAGCACGCATACCGCAGCTGGCCAAAGTTAAAAGCGACCGCAGCATTGTGGAGGAGCCGCACCGCAAGATGAAAATTTTCGTGCCACTAACGCTTCTACTTAATCTTGTTAACTCCTCCACACTGCCGTGCCATCGCTGGCCGCTACATCCGCAGACGCCTAAGTTGCTCTCACCTTCTCGCTCGCGACATCTCGCCGCCTAATTTCCGCCGCTTATCCCCTTCTCGTACGGTTAATTTAATCCCCACTCGCTACCCGCCACAAACGCGAACAGAGCTCCGCATGGGTCTCCCCGGAATTGTACTCCCATGCCGGCGGAGATAGTCTCAACTCGCCATCGCCGGTACATATCCCACCGGCAAAACACGCAGAGCATTTACGTGATACCCGGACTCTGTCGTGATACGTACCACCTACCCTTCAATAATTCGTATCAGAAAGCCGGGCATGGAAGGTTCGCTAATTTCATCGAACAACCTTGGCACAAATTAACTTCGTCTGGCACGCATGCACAACCGGTATCTATGGGCGCATGTAAAACGCAGCATTTGACCGAGATCGTGGCAGAACAACCCATGAGATTTGATCCCTTGATCGGGATGATATATTGCAGCCAGCGCCCCCAAGGAGCTTACTAATTAATAATGATGACAACTGTGCCCACTACCGCGGCTTCCATTGCTTTTTGTTTCAAAGATTCTTTGACCCGGTAATCGCAATGATTGCTACTGGCTTTCCACCGGGCAGTTTATCTTGTGGGCATGGTAAGTTCCAGTAAAGGACTGAACCGCGGATTTGGCGTGGCCGGGTGCTTTTGAGCAGGATATGGACCCGGCTACACTTTCTGTGTGTGTTCGCAACCACCTTTACTTAGCTGGTTTTCGCGAAAGGAAGTAACCCCGCGGCAACAACCTTTAACATGCCTCACCAAGGACTGATTATGAACACGCTAGGCTTATGCCCGTGATGCTTATAGAGATGACTCCGGCAATTTTGGGGTAATATCTACACTAGAGCAACAGAGCGGGTTGATCGATGTGCTTAGGATCGCAGCAGTAGAGATGCTTTTCAGATAAGCCGCCTATCACTTTGGACTCCGTACGACAACCTTCCCACGTAATCAATGGTTTGATGCAGAAAGTGCAAGGAACACAAACGCCATTCGGGCCAAGTCACGTAGACCGCTTACACCCACATGCAAATGACAAAGACCGCGATCTCTCCTTAAAGCCAAGAAAAGCCGTATACTGCACAAGATCAGCGGAAATGGGTTTTACCTCCCTCGAAATACCCTGTGACCTTCCTCGGGCGGCGTCTTAGGAAACCAAGACAGCCCATGTGGAATATCACTCCCGAAAGCAAAGTTGGAGGCAATACTTGCAACAGCTATACACCCTCTGGTGCACATGCAAGATACCCTTGCAAGAAGTGCCCGCGTTGCAAAATCACAGATTCGACGTGGAATTAAAGTGGCGCTTTATAACGCTTTCCAAATGCGCCCTGACGGGATGGTGCGGCTACTGCTTGGCAAGTGTACTCGCCCATAATATTTGCTGGCCGACCGCCTTTGTTCATCAAGGTGACATGTGAAGGCTTCGCCGCAGCGGGACCAATAGCGTAGTTGTTCCCATCTACAAAGCAGGTGATCTTTACACCGCCGTACCCAATTACTTCAAACAATCATGGTCGGGTCATTGCAAAACCGGCTACTGATTGTCGAAAGCCAAAGAATCGACCGCCTGAAGAGGCAAGCGAGGTGCAGTCTCACCCAGTGGTGATCTCGCACCGTTATCAACCATTGGACCACATCTTCATGGCACCTCATTGAAGACAAGAGGTCCCGCCAGATCTATATTGTTGCTTTGTGGATTTTGCTGGCAGCTTTACAATCGCGGCTTTAAAAACTATGGACAAGACCGTAATGTACCGGGTTCCCGTGATTTGCGTAGAATGCGTTAAAAGCCAGGTGTTACGTCGGGCCGTAGCCGCAAGGGTGACAAGCCAACCATTTGATAGTAGTATCGGTTCCGTCGCGGATGCCCTCTCCTCACCACATTTCATATCGATCAATTGAGAGCCGGCTTGTCAGATAATGGGGGCTTATGGATTCATCTCTATCGCATCAACGTTTAATATATACCGGCGATGTGGACCTCCTAGTTTACACACCAGCGTGACATGCAACCACATCCTCTCGATGCCCTAGACATCTCCTCGCCAGTTTAATCGATATAAGCACAATTTCATTAAAATGAGAAATTTCGCGATTCACCTAGAAAACGAAAATCCTTTTAGTCACATTTTATGCCAATTTTGAGCACCATGGTCACTTAAAAAGTCATGGCCCCAAAGCGCCATTTATTGGCTTTACTAAAAAATTTTAGCATTGCAATGAAGCTTTGGAAACATAACATCACAAAAATAGTTAAAAATCTAATTCATAGATTTGCATATTAAAAATTCGCCGCAAAATGGCAAGGACTCGAAAGAGGTAGTCCAGATGTATGCAAGCAGGCCAGCGTAAATTTGCCGGCTTTCAGTAAATTCAGGGGTTCTCATCAGAAATACCCACAATAGATCGAAGTCTTGGCGGCCAGTAATAGCGGCCAGGAAGAAGCAACGACAGGGATCTCCCAGTTTCTAACGGCGAAACGGGGATCACCGCAACCATATTGAATTGTGTATTCTTGATCACATCAGTAGCCCGCCACCGTGCGGAGCTCTCGCATCTCGGGATTTGGTGGATCTATAGCTTCTTCAACTGGCGGTGAGGTGGCCCTCGCCACAGAACAAATGCGATGGTGATTCAAGAGGGCGTCAAGCCTATCAAGAATCCCCTTTAGGCACTCATGCTTAGTTTCGTCACTTCGGTCGGCTACAATGCAAAATCTTCGGATCAATGAAGCCCCACGCGCCAGCAATGGAGAAGTAATCAAACACCCCGTTCTCGGGCAAGTATTCATTTTCTCGCTATATCAGCACCGCGCATGTAGCGCCTGTAGCCTGGTTTCTCATAATTATGTCCCCCGGCAAGCCTTTGCTACCGTGACTGACCGCTGCTGCAGAGCTTCCCTACCATAGCCCTCGTCTCCCCGGGCTCGCCTTCTTCGTTAGGCAATGAACCGGTGGCGCTTCTGGAGGATGATCGCTGGAAGGGGAACTTGGAGGTCAATAACTTCGACAGAGGACCTTCAATCTTTGTGGCATGTACACTCAGCAGAAATACCCCCAACCTTCTGGGGAGGCGATTCTGTATTCGCCTTCGCCAATATAAACTCTAGATCATAATTATCTTGATAGAATTGGTATGACGCACACCTCTAACGATAATTTTGTTCACTTTAATTTATTGATTATAGGCACCTCCCTCTTCAAGAAAGATATGGATCTAGTGTCTTTGCCCCCTTGCCTTAAAGAATTGCTTAATTGTATAATCACCGTGACCTTTGACGGCGGTCTTCCCCTATCCAAAGACTCTGAACAGAACCCGATACCAGAGTCCATACCCCTCATGCACCTTCGTAGGTCCGGGACCGGTAAGTACCGATTCTTTTGCCCGCCATGTGTAATAGTTTGTCCCTTTGTTGTCTTTAGCTTGCAAGATTTCCACAAGTTCCATAGGGACACACCTAATAACTCCAAAAATATCCTCCGCATGAAGACCCACCGGGTTGAAATCTTTAGATGCTTTCACTAATGATGGTAACTTCAGCCAAAGCCGCATAACTGGAAACAACAAGAAGCCAGGATTCTGAACATTTATCGAGCAAAATGGCCTCGCGGGCTTTTCATTTTAGAGGAAACATACCGCGGGCTTCATTTGGTGAGAATGGCGCGGGCTCAAGCAGGAACAAATGCAGTTTCACGCGCCATTTCATAATCTTGCGTAAAAATTAAAACATGTACCTTTGTATGCTCCCTGTTTTGTGATTGCCCAAGGCCCCATGGATCGTGCTTCCTCGTGATACATGCGCTTGCTGTCAAAGTATGGGCGTTACCAATGAATGGCTTCTCTTTTTGAAAATAGTTTCTCGCAGCGATATCATTGACTTACAACCGAGCTGCGTGTGCATTCCTGCTCGCTGGATCAGGTCGCATAACACTCTAAGAATTCCGCTGAAGATAAATCTTTGACATTTGCTCTCGGACTTATGTGCCGAAGTCTACATACGTTGAGCAGCTACGTTCCTAATGATTACCATTCACTGCTAATAGTGCATCCCCATGAGGTCATCCTCGTTTTCCAAGGGACCAGCTTATTTGTGGGAGGGGATTGAATGGAATCACATCGGCCGGAGGTAAGATCGATGTGGGTCTCTCTCGAAGCGTATCACCAAAGCTTAATGCTCCATATTCCTGGTTCGGGATGTCGGATTGACAACCCTTGATATACCTTGAACACGCCTATTTCTTTTTAACGAATGGCCACCGGAGGAAACAGATGCTCTCTGATCGTAAATTTTTTGCAAGTATTCTCTCGCCTTTTTCCTCTTCCCTCGACCTTTCCACCAAGATTTGCGGCACCTCTAGCAAGTGCCGAGCTATTCTTAATGTGAGCTTTTTGGCTCTAGCTTCTTAATGGGGACCCTTTTGGCCGGTGTGTCCGCAGATCCTCGCTATGCCTTGGGCTCTGAGGTTCACCACCACTTAGGACTTCCAAACAGACTTGGAGTCCGAGGCGCTCCTTTGTTTTTAGGTGTCCTCTCCTTCTCAAGGGTCTCCTACCGCGGCTTCTTCTTTTTTCCCATCCGCTTCCTCTGTCCCACTTCCTTTCCTCCGCTTTCCTCGTGGTCGCCTTCCTTCCCTTTGCCTTGCCTTCCCTATCCCTTTCTTTCCTTGCCCTTTCTTTTCTTCTTTTCCCTCTTTTCTTTATCTTCCTTCTCTTTCTTTTCCTTCTTTCCTTTTCCTTCTCTTCCTTTTCTTTAGAATGTTTCTTTTCCTTCTTTTTCCATATCCGATCTTTGTGATCCTTTCTCTTAACTTTCCTCTTGCTCCGCCTTTCCTTCCTCCTCCCTGGACATCCTCAAGAGAAGATGAGGAGTCTTTTTCGGGGGCAGGTGTATCCCTAGGTTGTCTTGTCTTCTTTGCTCACCGCTTTTAGCCAGCCGTGTCCACAATGGCGGGTAGTTTCTTTGGGCTATTGCCTTGACAATGAATGAAGGCGAAGTTTTTTCGACTCGCTCATCCGATTATAAGAATCATAAAGCCCCTCAAGATTTCTTGTGGACCTTTGATGTCGCCTTCTTCAAAGTCATTGTATGATGGCGTCCGAATTTTGCTTCTTCAATAACCAAATTTTACATTTGCAATGCTAGCAGACATTACAGTTGGGATCATAAAACTTCCAAATTCACATAGTACACAATTATTCTATGCTTCAAAGTATCTTCACGCATTGCACCCCGATCCAATCCTCGCGACCGCTCTTGGCAACCAACTTCATTTGGACCACCAACTTCATTTGACCAAGATACCGGCCGGTAAATGCCTACCGCTTCTGGGTTCCGCCTCCTTATAAGGAGGCAGAGTCTCTTCTACAGCCTCCTTTAGAGCCTCAGAGCAGAGAGGGGCTCACCCGCATTACTTCCATGCACCAGCATTCGCCTATCATCGATCATAGTCCGTCGGATTGAAATTGTGTTTCCGCACGTAAGATAGCCGCAACAAAGAGGCATCAACAACAAAGAGGCATCAAAAATGGTTTGAACAAGCAAAGCGCACAATAGGTTGTGGTTAGCAAATGGCGCCGGGCGCCATTTGTATCGTACCAAAGGCATAAGCACGAGGTCGATCGTATGCCTATCCCCGCTTGTCGAAGAGGTTTCCCACCAGTCCTCCAAACCACTCCCCTTCGCAATATTCGAGGAAGATGGTTCAAGGAGAGTGGATCGGACCGGTGGAGGCACCCATGACCGTAGGAGATACCACAAATGTAACAAGCGCATGCACTGCATGACTAGGCATGGCGCCATTTGCATCCGAAGTTCGCAGTATAAGCAAATGGAAGTAGTTCGAATGCATTTCCCTGCTTTTGGTCGCAGGTGCCTCGACCTAGTCCGAGGCCCTCCCCTTCCAAATATTCGCGGAAGATGGTTGGAAGGAGAGTGGCTGGTAGGAGGTTGGTAGGAGAATACATATGCCGCTCTCCATTAGTGTCAGACGACGCAGATAAAAATGGCGCCATGACGCCATTTGCAACAACAAGTCCCAAATGTATGCTAATACACATCAAATGGCTTCATGGCTTCATTTGCCAACAACAAGACCCTATGGTAAGCTAAAAGACATCAAATGGCATGGCCATTTGCAGCAACAAGACCGAGAAGTAATAATACACATCAAATGGCGCCATGGCCATTTGCCAACAACAAGTCCCAAATGTATGCTAATACACATCAAATGGCGCCATTTGCCAACAACAACAAGACCCTATGGTGTTAAAGACATCAAATGGCCATGGCGCCATTTGGTAGCAACAAGACCGTAGAGTAAGCTACCAGGCATCCTAAAGTAAGCTAAGACTCCTAAAGTGTACTTCAATCATCCAAATGGCCATGGCGCCATTTGTCAACTATAAGACCCTAAAGTGGTTACTGTGCATCTAAATAGCGCCGGCTTTTTTAGCCCAAACAAACAATGCAAGTAGACGACATACCGCCCCTTGAGGCAAGCTAGCTTCGCCTCCACATTTTGTTGAGCTCCGCATTGTCCATTTCCATTTCGCTAGGCTTTGAATTTGGTCCAAAACCGTGTGTATCTAGATGTGTTGAGGCGCCGAATCGCTGGAAATGGCGCCGTAAATCACCGAAAAAAAGGATGAAAAAGGGTCGCTTTTAGGGCGCTTAGGCGCCAGGGCGCCATGGCGCTAAGGGCGGCTAAGGTCGAGGAGCCGGAATCGAAAAACGAATAAAGCCGTAATGAGAAGCTTCAGAAAAACAAAGCGCCAACTAGGGCCCATCGCCGCCCAGCGCCCATGCCCGCGGGCGGTCCAGCATTCCATGCCCGCCAAATTTCCACGCCGCCGCGTTCGCGGGCGGCCCAAATGCCCACTCCCGCCCATGCCTCGTATCGTCCAGCGCCCATGTTCGCCACAATTCAATTTTGAAATTAATATTTCCCGCCTAAACGCCTAAATTTGAACATAAAATTCAAAATTCCCCACACCAATTAACAAAAGTCAAAATTCCCTTACTGTGATATTGAAATTTGATCACACTGGCCCAAATTTGAATCGTCCGCTTTGAAAATTGTACTTTGCCTTTTAAAGCTCCTCTTTGCCGCCGCAGTTCCCCTTAATGCCACCATGCCACGACACGCAGACGCTTTTGGCACGGTTCAGCGCCAATCCGGTAATTCGCCTCACCGCCGCCGCATAAGGCGCTTCTTTTCTTCAGCCCTAGGCGTAAACTTTGCAAAGCGCACTTTATTGCCAGCCGCCAGCTACACATGGGGAAATCCTGTGTGATTCTTTTTATTACGCTTTCTTCTTGGCGCGTTAGGCTTAATCCTCCTTCTTCTTTTCTCAATCTTTCTTGGCTTTCTTCTTGCTCTTCTTTACGATTCTTTCCGCCAATATATCCGGCTGATCAGCTTGATTTTCCCCGTTTCCATTTCCGCCCGTGACATACCACTATGGATCTATCTAATATCAAGTAAGTCCACAAGCTTCGTATAAATTCCGCTCTATTGCCGCCATGTGTATAGAGTGTTCAAATGTCGACATTAATGCCGCTAGGACACGTAACCTTGGTTTCAATTGCAAAGTTATATGGTGCCCATGTTATGCATGCCCGCTTATTGACACATATACAAAGAATGGGAGCAAGAATGCATAACATAGGCACCTCGTAGATTTTGTGATGGAGCTAAGCCATTTGGTCGAATGGTGTTGATCAAATGGCTTATGGCGCCATTTGTCGAATGGTGTTTGGATCAAATGATTTATAGCGCCATTTGATCCAAATTCACACCTATGGCACATTCATAGGTGTGAATTTGATCAAATGGCGCCATGGCTTCATTTGATCCAAACACCATTTCGACCAAATGGCTTTCATGGCTTCATTTGATCCAAGTGTTCACCGTTACACCAAATGGCTTTATGGCCCATTTAGCTCCAAATTTGGACCAAAATTTATACTTTTGTACTAAATAGCCCATTTTCGCTTATTTTTGCTTATTTTTCCTCTATTTCATATGTTCTCAAAAAGTATCGCCTTGCTTGATTGAAACAGTTTAATTTTCCCCTGCACAACCTATTCGGCTCTGAAGGACAATTGTTGCCCGGGACATATTTTGAATAGAACCACTCTTCATGGGAAGGAAATAGATCCTTCAAACGTAGTAATTGAGGTCACGGAGTCCGCGATCCCATCGACAGAGCTTCCCAGCCTCTCGCGGAGGGGCGATAACATTGGTGAAGCAAAGAGGGCACATTCATTCAAAGGCCTAAGAGGGATGTAAAACCAAATGAGTGGCCCCTCAAGTGAAGATACGCCTTCGAGATCCCTCAATTTGCCCCCTCTTCACAAGAGGATTCATCTAGTAGTCCATCCGCCAAGAGTCTCGGACATCGGGCTTTCATCGCCACCGTGGTGAACCAAGCAACACAAAGAACAAATGAAGAAGACGAGATAGTAGAGGAGATTGAGGTCATGAGAATCTAGCTGCCCGCCTTGGTCTCGTGTTGTTTAAGCCCGAAGATGAGACAGCCTACTACCCGCAACGTATCTACTAGGTTTGCCATGCTACATTCTTTCACTCCTCGCACTGCATCTAAATATTCTGAGGCTTAATATAGTCTTTAGTGATCCTCGTGATGCTATAGACGATGAGTTCTTGGGTGTATCAAAGGTCGGGCTTTCAAGGGTAACATAATAGATCCAACGGAAACCAAAATATCAGTCATGTCATGCTTGTGCCGAGAGGCCTATAGCTAACAGCCTAGTAACCCGAGACCCATGCCGCTTTTGCTTCATGATGGTAGGACAGTTTCACAACATTTACAAGCTCTTGCCGCTCTCGACATGATGATTTAGAAGTTGAGTGCTTGGAAGCTGATGTTGAGAAGCAATTCAAGAGGAAAAGGAAATATACATATGTGAAGAGGGTCGAGGGAACCAAAGGGGATGGCAAGGAGGAGAGGATGTGCGCCTCCAAGGCAATCAAGAGTGCTCTAAAAATCAACATGCCGCAAGGACCTAATGTGTCAAAAACCGAGCCGACAAAGAAGTATGTGCCTTAAGAAAAGAATTTTATTCTCAATCAAGCAAAGGCCGTGATTACGCTTTGTTTTTGATGTGTTGAGTGTAACTTATACAGGCGCTCGAGGCGAAAGTAGTGGTCCGTGGAGTGGAGTGTCACACCGCATGGCGCCGCGGGCTTTAGGAGTTGCTCACCACGCTTTATAGTTGGAGGAAGAGGTTCGAAAGTTAGGTGGAAAAACGGGAAGCATGGTAATACAGTGCTCTAAGAAGCCTAGATCCGTGACACTAGCTACGTAAAGTGTGCTTGATACCTTCATTAGTGAGAATGCAGAGAGCATTCCACATAGAAGCAAAAAGGAAAGGATGATATAAGGGAGAATGTTCGCAAACTTCCTTCCATCCTTAATAAGAAGAGCATACATAAGGAGGTGGGCTACCGTGGTGGAAGAATTGACAGAAAAGAGTGTAACCTTGCCCCTCTTTTACAATATTTGGAAGAAAGAGTTTCCGTGACGCCAAAGATAGCAAAAAATACAAGATTCTCCAAGTGTAACATATGTGTAGTCATCAAGCGTAAATTGGAAAGAACAAAAGATATAAGGGAGAGGCGCAACCTTTCAATTCAACGGCACACATATGTTGGAACAACGCTCCTCAGAGGGAGTCAATATTGGCATTGGCGCATTATTATCACATCGCTCACCGTAAAGTCACCGCATAATACATGATAAGATGGATCAGGTCAAAACACTCACACCAAGAAGTCACCATCTCGCAAAAGTCCGCTTGGAGAGGAGATCGCTTGAAGAGCAAATTTTGACAGAGCATTGACACATGGTCATGGTGGACGGGCTTATGGCCATTTCTCTTTGATCTTTGGAAGGATGACTCGAACTTTCATGTTGATCACTTTCTAGGATCCTACACTATCTTGAGTTGCCTAAGAAGAAGACAAGTGTGGTGATTTGTGTGGAAGCGTAACTACAGATTGCAAATTGATGCAAGCCCTAAAAGATACTCACCACCGCAACATAAGCTAGTGCATACAAGAGAAGATGCCTTCATCTTCTAGTGCCAACTTAGAAGGCTTCAATCCTCTTCCTCAAATCTCTACTTACAGCTTGATAATGCATCGGGTCAAAATAAAAATAGATATGTGTTCTCCTACCTCTTATTTGACATGGCTTAAGGTATTCGATGAGATTCAGTTGGCTTCATGATGGTTGGGCACACTCATGACGATATTGATGCATTGTTTGGGAACTTTTCGACGCTAATGAGTTCATCGGATGCTCTAACTTTGCCTCGAAGTTGCTTTACTTGTTTAGCAAGTGCAATGCAAAGTCTCCTCGCTCCATATTTTGTGGATGAAGTTCCAGATTGAAAGGCTTTGTCAAGGGATATATCCCCTCGATAAGGGCCAACGCCTAACAAAGCCATACCGAGCCATTGCTATTCGGGATTTAAAATGGATGGGAAATGGCCCATTATGCAATATAAGATGCGCCAACCCATAAAGAGTGGTATCCGTAAAATGGAATAAGAATGTGGAAGGAGGATGAAAATGGTGAGCCAACGCTACCAACAGGGTGCCTAAAAATATCCCTCCAAGGAAGACATTGAAAGATCTCCCCGGCCCCGGCAGACAAAGACGCTAGTACATAGCATTATGGAATTCCTTCCGCAAAAATCAAGAAGATAGTGTGTTTGCAACGACAAAGACAAAGCAACTATGGATTACCGAACGAGATTCTTTTGTGTTTGAAGATGTATCTCCGTGATCTACCTCAAAATGATAACTTTTGGTTATGCATAAAGGCAAGAACCCCTACAAGCCGCATTTACTCCAGAGGTCGATGAAGCCGCGGCTTGTAAGACCTTTGCCTACATATTGTGGGCCGCCAGATGGGCGCCCAGTTGTTGCCTATGGATGAGTTCGATCCTCATGCACATGTTACTTAAAGGTATGTTTGTTTTAGTCCCACTGAGATCTATGAAACTCCAACGGGTTGGGCTTTACGTAAGAAGATGCCATCCTAGATCCGTAGTCTACCAATTATGGTCACATTTATGTATCATGGTGGATGCCCGCTGGTCGTGACTATACAGGTGTGCTTAACTAAACGCTACGCACCCAATCCATCGATCCATCAAGGTATGAGAAGTTAGATGCCATACATTATGCATGGGATGCAAATGGCAAAAGACCAAGACCGATCAGATTCCAAAATACATTGTTGACATGTGGGGACATAGCATTAGCTAAAAGCTCTCAATCTCACCATGTTCTCGATAATCATGTATGTAATTTCTTTTGCTATAATACTTAAGCATTTTGGACAATTAATACGCTGTCGATACATCCTAATTTATGCTTATACTAACATCCTTACATCTATTATAATAGGTGTTTAATACACATCATTACATCCGATGCACACATTATTGATGGCTTATTATTGATGGCATTATAGAGTCGATGATTCACTCATCATCAATCCCTCGCTATTGTGATCGTGATTCACCAGAGGCATGGCGCCAGAACCCAAAGAAGATGGATCACAACACGAGTAAGGCCGGGCAATCACACTCACGACCTTCTCGCTTTGGATTGTAAGTAAGGATCCAGCTTTTAACACCTTTATGTATGCAAATGATTAATATCATTGTAGCTCATGGAGCAAAGAATGGTCTCAAACCGATCATCATAAATATTATAAGCCATGGGAGATGAATGACTTACCGAATGGAGCTGCTTTTATAGTCGTTATAGAATTATTGGTATAATACTTCAAAGATTATTGGTATTATAATGCGAGCATTATTGGGATTATACGCCAAAGATTATTGGTATTATACTTCAACATTATTGGTATTATACTTCAACATTATTGATTCAGTAGCTATAAATTCTTTTACCTTGTTTTCACTTCTCACTTTTCATCCTTGCTTCTTGCTCCTTCATCTTCCTTGTTCCTTTGATCTTCTTGCTACTTGATCTTCCTTGTTCCTTGATCTTCTTGCTACTTGATCTTCCTTGTTCATTGCTTCCGCTACTTGATCTTGATCCTTGTTCCTTGCTACTTCATTCCCGCGTTCCTTCCTACTTGATCTTGTTCCTTGCTCTTGATCTTGCTAATGCTACTTGATCTTGATCCTTGTTCCTTGCTACTTCATTCCCCGCGGCTCTTCCTACTTGATCTTGTTCCTTGCTCTTGATCTTGCTACTTGATCTTGTTCCTTGCTACTTGATCTTGATCCTTGCTTCTTGCTCCTTGATCTTCCTTGTTCCTTGATCTTCTTGCTACTTGATCTTCCTTGTTCATTGCATCTTGCTACTTGATCTTGATCCTTGTTCCTTGCTACTTCATTCCCCGCGCTCCCCGCTACTTGATCTTGTTGCTTGCTCTTGAACTTGCTACTTGCTCGCCCGCGTTCCTTGTCTCGGCCGGTGATCCTTGCTTGCTTTTGCAAATGATTGGACCCAATCCTCCCCTGGCTACTCCATAAGGCCTCGCAGCATGCCCCGTGCATTCTCAGGCGGCCTGGAATGGATGAGCTATGGGACCATTTCTTGAGTGGAGGTTGCGCCACGGGGCCCCCCCCAAGGAGCTTACAATGGAGTTGATCAACTTCATTCTCGAGCGATTTGATTGTGGTCATGAGCCACCGATGGAAATTAATCCATCCTCAATGTTATAGGAGACTTGCAATGAGGGGAATGCTTGAACCCTCCTTATCTCGACGAGATGCTACAGAATTGAGGCCTCTTCTTCGTAAGGCCGATATTTAGCACACTCTCGATGCATACATATCGAAGTTCATTCATGAAATTTGTAAGGGACAGATGTATGGCCTTATTAGGGTGTACTACAATGAGTACAACGGTTTTGTGGAGTTGGGTCCGCTTCTTCTTCCGCGTGAGTATTATCCCCCGTGGAATTACTTTTTCTAATGACTAGGTACCCCATATGGTGGGAAGAATCAGCATGGGATGAGCGTGAGTTTTGACTCCTAACCCGTGATGGGTTAGACCTCGCAGCTAAGAGAAAGGGAAGGGGAAGGGTTAAACCCGGGGAAGGTTACTAGGGACATACATAGTTCATACTTTGGTCTCTATTGTGTTTGGAAGTTGGTATATGATACCGTGTTATTATGTTCTCTAAATATTCATGTAACTATGTATGATACACCTGCACGCGACGGTATAGAACCCCGCGATAAGGTCTATGATACGTGGTACCGTATTAACGCAGTATACAACCCCCGCATAAGGTCTATATAACCCCATAATAAAAAAATTCCAGTTTACTAAAAATTTTCCCATTATAATGAAATTGTGCTTTATATATTTATTTGAAGTGTGGTGCATGAATCGGCGCCCACCCAAATAGCAAGCTGGCTTCAGTTAAGTTTTTTTGGGGCTCATTTTTGTGCTTGAAGAATGGTGCATTAATCAACGTCCACTCTGCATCCAAGCCTCCCAAAGCATCTTGGGCTTTGCTTCGATTTATGCTGCTGAACTTATAGCTGTCTATTAGATTCCACTGCAAAACAGGACAAGATGTGCAAGATGTGCTGAAGGATATGCCTTGGCTTCTTTTCCATCACGTTCACTAGTTTTTCCATCATTCAGACCAGTTTTAGAAGCTCTATTTCATGATAAAGATGGAACTAATAGATGCTTTGATTTGATGAAAAGTGTGATTCAAGGGAAAAATTTGCAGAAGAAAGCAACTATTTCTTCTTACCCTGCCACCATGGGATACTTGGACATGCCATAGTCGTTCCTAAGCTGATGCAGTTCAGTGTGGCATACTCCACAGTATAACACCATTAGTGTCAGATAGTCTGGTTCTATTTCCCTGCATACAGTTTCATTGCTTCAATTATAAGCAGCTACTTTAGAACCAAATTTAGACCATTGGGTCCGATGATCTTTCTGGCATATCTATGGCCGTGGAAGCATCAGTTTTGCTGCAAACAACATACAAAACCGTCATTTGTTGCGAACTTACATGCATCACTATGGCATGCTTTTTCTTCCCCACAAATATTTTTCACAAAGCCACATTCGTCGTTGCACGATAGCCAGTTCCATGAAGACCTCCAAGAATCGATTCTGTTGTTTAAGGTGTACATCCGACTTTATTTTGCAAAAGATAAAGTCATGGCTACAAAATGGGTTACGGCGAGTTTTTTCTCCTTCTCTGGAAGTTTCTTGATGCAGAGCTGTCTTACGAGGATGATAGCACAATTTATTTGTCTGAGATGGTCAATCCAGTTGTTGATCAAGAACGAGAATGCGATGCCACATAGATGTAAATTCAAGATTCTATACGAGAACATTAAACTACTCAGTTACATATACAATTTGATCGAGGGTCACTTGTGGACGGGCTTGTACATAAAAAATGTAGCTTTAACTACAAACCGATTGTAAGAACATGGTAAGGGTCTACTTTAATTCAAATATAAATTGTGAAAACATGACTTCCCGCTTAGATTTAGGCCACTTCACCCTCAAGAAACCGGAGGGCAACCCTCTCGTATGCAAAGACCTTGTTTATTACGTATCATAAAAGCTTCTAATGCTCTATACGATTTCATCAAAGCTTTTAATGCTCTTTAAGGACCTTACAGGACACATGTCATGCCTTTCCTTTTTCCCATTTCCAAATAAAAGGAACGAGGGCATGAAGAAGAATGAGAGAATGGATTATATAGATTTAGATAGCTCCTCAAATTCAAAAGTTGTCTTCGCAAATATTGTACATTAGAACATCATATTTCCACGTAAAAATTAAACCGGGCTTACTTAGATGGGTGACATGGCTTACTATGAAGGCGACGGCTCCAGCGGCCGCCGCCAGAGGCAGCAGCAATTGCCGCCGCAATCGATCGGGGGGGCACCGGTGGCCTCAATCCAGTTGGTCGGGTCCAGGAGGGGCCGATTTTGGCATCCAGGGCAAAAGCTCCATTCCTTTTTGCTGCTTCTGCTACTGCAGATGAAGGAACTGGCCATGGGCGGGTAGGTATTCCCTTGAAACTTCGCCCATCCTTAATCTCTGGATCGTTGTTGGGTTTGGATGCAGAAGCCCCAATTTTTGATGAAGATTTAGGTGGAGGTGAGCAATCGGTGGTCCAGCTCCTTCCTAAATCATCATAGGGAGTAGACAAGGCTCCAAACCGATACATAAATGCCTTGGAGATAATACCAAAGCAGGGGGATACTAAGGAGTGGGATTAGCAAGCAAAGAAAAAGCTAGATGAAAACAAGTCATTGAGCCGAGGCGTAAATCACGCAAAAAGAGACTCAATACTAGCATAGCATAACAAGATTCAAATGGAGTCAACAAGGAAAGCACAAAAGGGTCAACTAATAAGCTACATGTAAGCCCTCCGTCCATTCGATAGTCCAATGTCTAGAATACTCGGCGTTAGAGATGGAAGTTGAAAATCAAGAAGCTATTGGCACACCAAATGATGTAGAAAAGTCCACCAAGGAACAAACACCCAATGAGACAGCTTAATCTAGACAAATCTGATTATTCATCTCTAGAAAGCAAAGGCAAAAAATAAAAGGGAAAGAATGTTGGATCGAGCATCATAATGACGGAATGATGCTAGCCTAGGGAATTTTACACAAAATAGGGGATTCATCCAAAGGGTTCTCGCTTTGGAAAGGACAGATTCAGTGAGAATAGTGAACAAGCCGAGATTCTCTAATAGAATCAAAAGCAAACCCATGGTACTAACGTAAGCACAAGAGTCACGGAGGCCCTCCAAGCGCCACGTAAAGGTCCCGCTCGTAACCCCTCGGGTAACAATTACAAATACTAAGCCCGATTGGTCAATGGCATTAATGTGGAGATGTAAGATAATTTCCCAGCTGGCTGAAATTGATCACGAGATGCACAAAAGGTATCCGAAAGTTTGATCTCGCCCAAGAGTGGGCTTCTTTATCGGGGCTTCCCCGACTTGGCGCAGTTGAACTCATGGCTATCAGCTCACTTGAAGAGGTTAGGTTAGGCAATGCAGAATTTTGAGCTCAGTCCCATATATTGGATTGAAGATTGCTCTAAAGATATTTTTTATTTTATTGGAACCTATATGGCCACTGAAAATTGTCCTTACAAGCCTCGCAAATGCTTTATTCAAGTTGACATTTCCAAGACTGTGCTTACCTCTGTGCCTTTAATTGACTTCTATGGAAAGCAAATTAGCCAGCAGCTTAGGGGTTGGATTACTATGTTTTTGCCGTAAATGCAACACAGGACACTCTGCATTAGTGTGTAAGCCAAAGAATGTCACCACTGCTGAAGAACTTGATCAGAATACAGAGATATTAATAAGTCAGATATTCACATTGATACTTCTCAAAGACAACATGTAATAGATATAGAGCATGCTAGTTTGAACATGGAAAAGAGTCAATGGAAGTTATAAAATGTTACAGAGAAGGAAAGCATTATCTCAGCGCAGAACGCTTGCAGAGAAAGAAGTAACTAACAAGTCAAACTTTTTACAATTTCTAACTCTCAGATGTAAGTTGAAATTTTAAACAAGGGCTCCGAAAGTGTATTGCACCAAAGCAAAAGTCTATATAAATACTTGAGAGATTCTCGCAAAAATTGCAGCCTTTTCGTGTGGTGTTTTAAAGGTTTAGAATAAATGGGATCATGTCCGATTTTCTTTGCAAAGAATCAAACAAAAGCATCATCAACTCTAGGCGCTTCTACAAGTCTATAAGCATGCTTGTTTTTTGGGCTCTTGTTGTTTTATTGCCTTCGTCGTCTTCTCATCAAGGTTTCTTTATTGGTAGAGATAATATCTGAACTCCACATTTTTCAAATATGCAAAATATAGATGATGCTATAGTACCCTTCAAGTACTGTCACTATAGAGATAAATATTGTTAATGCATGTTACCACTGCTGGAGAACTTGATCAGAGTACAAGAGATATAAGTCAGATATTGACATTGCTACTTCTCAAAGACAATATGCAGCAGACATACATCATGTTAGTTCATGGAAAGGGGCCAATGGAAGTTATAAAAGGTTATAGAGAAAGAAAACATTATCTCAGCAGAATGCGCTTGCAGAGAAAGAAGTAACTGACAAGTCAAACTTTTCTACAATTTATAACTCTCAGATGTAAGTTGAAATTTTAAACAAGGGCTATATTCCACAGTTTGCAATAACGTTTTGAACTACATTTGCAACAAATCAAAATATAAAAGGATAGTGAATTGTGCTCATGACGATTTAAATCATGCTCATGAGAGCACATTACATGCGATGCATTTTTATCCATGTTACTCCTACTGCTAAAAACTAGCATGGATGGAATTAAGTTCTTTTCCTTGAATAGGAAGGGATTTATGTATCAATTTTGCATTATCCATCGTAATTCGCCTATCTGTCCAACGTCATAAACCTAGACAGAACGTACATTGTAAAGAGAGTATTATCTATGGTAAAGAGAGTATTATCTATGGCTTGACATGTAAAATCAATGTGGTAAGAGGAGTCATGTATCAAACCACATAAGAACTAGCCTTTGGCTCTGAGAAGCCAATGCAACATTGAGTCTAGTGCATATTGAGAGGGAATCCCAAGGCGGGTTCACATAATGTTGAACATACAACTAATGCTCATGACGTAAAAAGGCCTTTTTGAACTTTAAACTTATATATACCTGTATGAAGAACACACATCGTAGGCTTGGAGTGCCTTATACACACCCTGTAAGGGGAAGTTGGCCGTAAGAGCTTTGTCTTTGTACATATGAAAGGGGTTGTGGATCAAGCTTAATATGAACCCATATAAGAACGAGCCTTTGGCTCGAAAGCCAACACAAAATTGAGTCCGGTGCATATTGAGGGGAATCCCAAGGCGGTTCACATAATATTGAACATACAACTAATGCTCGTGATGTAAAAGGGTTTTTTTGAACTTTAAACTTACATATACCCGCGCGAATAACACACACGGGTCGCCAAGTGTTTGAGGTGGAGGTTTTGTCAAGAATGTGGCAAAACATTCAACGCTGTAGAGTGAGCTCAACATTATGCATTGTCTCTTTTCAATGAGTGAGCTCAATCCCATATATTGGATTGAAGATTGTTTTAAAGATATTTTTAGCAGTGCTTGTCTAACCCTCCCTACAAGAATTCCTAGAATTCTAGCTTATCCACGAATTCCTAATCGCCACGTAAAACCGCTTTTAATACAATCCGTTGATTCTTTATTTTCTAATCTTGTGGCTCAAAAATTAGAAAATGTGTAGAAATTTGCCCCGCATGCCAAAATCCAGCCTTTGCTTCCCCGCCACCACTACATTCTCTTCTTTCCTTCTTTCTTCCTTCATCCTCATTCCTTATTTCAGAATCAAAATATTTGGCAAAGGTTGGAAATCAAGGTTGGGGCTAAGTTGTTTTTACAACACCTGACAAATGACAGAGGAGACCTTGGATGGAAATTGGTAGTTGGTTGCACTTTCAATCCACAGCTACTTCGAATCATGGTTGGCAATGGGGTACAGATCTTGAATAAGGTATTTGCTTGGAAGTAAGAGACCATAGAAGAGATGATACTTGTGGAGCGTGGAACGTGTTCCTAATTGGGTTCACGCTTTTAATTGTTGATGATGGATGTGAGTGAGAAGTTCTCAATAAGCATATGCCAAGGATGTCCGGCAAGAAGACATGGCCACGCTAACGCCGATGTATCTAGTTGCAATGGTTGTCAAGGGTAATTATCCATAATTTGCCTATCCATAATTATCAATTTTGCATTATCCGCACTTTACCTATCACCCAACGCCATAACCCTAGACAGAACGTACATTGTAAAGAGAGTATTATCTATGGTAAAGAGAGTATTATCTATGTCTTGACGTGTAAAACCAATGTGGTAAGAGGACTCATGTATGAACCCACATAAGAACTAGGTTGTGGATCAATTGAATGTAGACATTGCTTTGTGTTTTGCAGGTAATAACAAGCTTATATAAAGTATTGTTTTTGTTTTATGTTGCTATTTTAACTGAAAATAAGACCTATTGTTATTGTAGAAGGCATCATTAGCATTTGTAGCCATTGGGAGATGCAGCTCTTGGGGGGCAGGAGAGACCAAAGCTCTAGCAGACACCAAGAAGCACCCATATGACTTGGGCTCTGACAAACAAAACATAAACCCGACATAGCATAAGGTCGCTTCTATCGACCCTGGCTGGAACCCCATTCAAGAGCTAACTTACGAGCTTGCTGCAGTCTCTTATCATGATCAGAACTAAAGGCCCCTAGCTCAAAGCACTCGCCATCTTCGCACCATCCCTATCCCTTATAATTACTACTTGTTACCCGTTATCCAATAGAATGTTACCTTTGTCAATGCGTTGCTGAATGGAAGGGGTCAGGTGCTTCTCTAGCCTCAGCTTACTTTTGATATCTGCAAAGACATCCTCCATCTTGTTGAGAAAATCGAACTGCCGTACATTTCCCTCAAATCTAAACACTGGTGTGCGCGTCTTCTTGCTCTTCCGCTTCAATCTCAAGCCGCAAAGCTGAAATTTTGCATCTAACTCGCCCAAATTTTATCGCCCTTGTGAACAAAGAAGCCTCGCTCCATGCCCAAGCTAGGCACGGTCCGATCTTGAACCCGATCATGTTCCCCGCAAAACATCTATCAAACTATCCTCCGCACTGAGCACTCTCCCAAGGGGTGCTTCCACACCGGACGGATGCAAATTTTTTAGTCACCTGCAGCTTTGGCAAAACATTCCGCCTTAGCAGCCAGAACCTTTAGGCATTATACAAAGGAAAATACGGAGCAAACTCGAAGGAATAAAAGTTGTTCTTAGGGCCACAGACCAGTCCTTAGGTGCACAGACCAAAGAAGGTTGTGGAGAATTGTGGAACCAAAGCAACTCTAAACAAAGACCAACCTGATTCATGCCGGCCGTTAGGATCGAAGTTCGTCTTGGCAAAAGGAAGGCACTCGAAAAACTCCGACGACGACATCGCCAAATCTGCTTCATCTAGCAAAAAGAATGGCATCGAAAACAACCCTGTGGGCTCTGCACGGAATTGGAAACGGGGAGGAGTAGCAACAAACGTAGAAGCCGAGAGGAGAAGGGAAACGGTTTTCCACTGTAAGAATTGCCACACTAAAACTGACCAACTAGCAGAGCCTTCTGAGAATAAAAAGTGCTCCATCGCCCAAATCCAAAAGCAGACCACAGGGTTGGAAAAGGCTTCGTAGAAAATCCCAATAGAATAGCAAAGTGGCTCCAAGATAATCAATCGCTGCTACAACAACCGAGGAAACACGGCGAGAACAATCATGCCAGTAGACTTCTAGATGAGGATGAACAATCACAAGAAAAATGGAGACCGAGCAACACAAACACAAAGAATGGGTTAGATGCAGAATCAGAGTCGCTAAGGCAGAATAAGGTAGGAGGACTAGTAGAGAGGAAATCACGTCCCTTAACTATGCACCAGTTTTTGAAGAGGGACCAAGCATGCTGCTAACTCCTTAAAGTGCTGTCAGACCTAGAGCGCATCAAAAACTTCTGGAAAGCAACCTTCAAATCAAGTACATAAAACTCTGAACAAAAAACCTCCACATGAAATAAAAGCTCACCTAGTTAGTATTGACGATCCGCAGCAATAATTGATCGGGTTGGTTTGTGACACAAAAGCTTTGAAGAATGACTCATCGTAAGGCCTTGCCCGCCAGAGGAAAGTACAAGTGATCCACAATAGTTGCATCCCACTCTCCCAAGCATCATTGCGCTATAAGGCCACCACCTGGGCTGACTCCTGTGGAAAAAATTATCAAGTTACAATCGGCTCTACAGGCCTTAGCAAAGAGAAGGCTTTGAAAACCAAAGCGGGAGGGGAAAACAATAGCTATTAGTACCATGCCAAGACTAGGCAAAAGCATCGTAAATAGGATGCCAACAATTAAATTTAGGAAGCAAATGGTTACTCAAATTAGCAAAGCGGTCCCACCATGAGGGCCCCAAGCTAGGTCAATGATTCAAAAAAAACTTCATATGTCAAACCATAATCATCAAAATCCTTAAGCTTAGATAGGTAATCGTCCCATTGATTGAGACTATGGGGAACCCATGCAGGTTTGAGGACAATACTATGACGAAGACAAAGGGTGAAAATTTTAAGGGCAAACAGTGGAGAATCGAGACTTGGGAGCTGCATTTAGTCAAAATGTAATAAGAATTTATAGAATCCCCATAGGCAAGAATGCATTTGCCACTGAAATCCTCAGCATGGAGTTCAAGAAAATGGGCTAAGGCTAGTAGTTCACGAGCGGTAGAAGAAGAAGACTGATCTAACTCATCAATAGACCCATTAAAAATATTGCACATAGAAAAGTCATGTACCCAAACACCCCAACCCGATCCACTAGCATCATAAGATAAGGAAACCATTGGGGCACGTAACCAGAGGACCATGTAACCATAGCAGAGGAGTAATTCAATACCATGGCACTATTACAAAAATTTGCCAAAAGGAGAAACGCAACTTCAAACGGCTGCTAATGGAATGGATAGGAGTAGTAGAGACAAGATTTTCATCTGAAGAACAACAGCAGCACATTCAAACATCTTCGAACCACCACCATAAGAAACGAAAAATACACCTGCAGGAAAATATTGGAGCATTAAATTAAGACCTATTGTTATTGTAGAAGGCAGCATTAGCATTTGTAGCTATCGGGAGATGCACCTGTTGGGGGCAGGAGAGACCAAAGCTCTAGCAGGACATTGCGCAGCCTTATGACCAGGCCTCTATCAAAGAAAACATAAACCTGACATAGCATAAGGCCGCTTCTGTCTACCCTGGCTAGAACCCCATTCAAGAGCTAACTTACGAGCTTGCGCAGTCTCTTATCATGATCAGAACTAAAAGCTCCTAGCTCAAATCACTCGGCCACCTTCGAAACCATCCCTATCCCTTATAATTACTACTTATTTTCTATTATCCAAAAGAGTGTTACCTATGTCAATGCTCTGCTGGATGGAAGGGATCAAGTGCTTCTATAGCCTCAGCTTACTTTCGATATCTGCAAAGGCATCCTCCATCTCCTTGAGGAAATCAAACTGTCATACATTTCCCTCAAATATAAATGCTGGTGTGTGTGTCTTCTTGCTCTTCCGCTCAATCTCAAGCTGCAAAGCTGAAATTCTTTCATCTAACTCGCCCAGCTTATCGTCCTTGTGAGCAGTAAGCCTTTGTTCCATGCCTCTTGCCCAAACTGGGGCACGGGTTTGATCTTGAACCTTATCATGTAACATCTAGCAAACTATCCTCCAGACCAGAGCACTCTCCCAAGGGGCGCTTTCCCAATCTGAGGGATGCAGCCTTAGCCGCTGCAGCCTTGGCGGTCGCTGTCTTAGCAGCAGAACCTCTAGGCATGATACAGAGGAAAATACGGCGCAAACTCGAAAGAATAAAAATTCTTCTTAGGGCCACAGACCAGTCCTTAGGCGCACAGACCAGAGAAGGTTGCAGAGAAACGTGGAACCAAAGCAACTCTTAACAAAGACCAACCTGATTCACGCTGGCTATTAGACTGAGTTCGTGCTGGCAAAAGGAAGGCACTCAGAAAACTCCGATCGACACTGCCAAATTTGCTTCACTCTAGCAAAAAGGATGGCATCGAAAACAACCTTGTGGGCTCTGCACGGAATTGGAAACAGGGACGAATAACAACAAATAGAGTAGAAGCCGAGAGGAGGAAGGGAAATGGTTTTCCATTGTAAGAATTGCCACACTAAAACTGACCAATAGCAGAGCCTTCTGAGAACAAAAAGTGCTCCACCGCCCAAATCCAAAAGCAGCCCGCAAGGTTGGAAAAGGCTTCGTAGAAAATTCCAATCGAATAGAAAAGTGGCTCCAAGATAATCAATCACTGCTACAACAGCTGAGAAAACACGGCGAGAACAATCATGCCAGCAAACTCGTAGATGAGGATGAACAATCACAAAAAAAATGGAGACCGAGCAACACAAACACAACAACGGGTTAGACGCAGAATCAGAGTCGAGCAGAGATGAGGCTGATGATCGTATCTTGGCAGCATATCATGGCTATAGAGTCAAAAGAACAAGGTCCACGCAGGCGGATAGAAAGTTATGCATATCACGAAGATCTTAAATCAAGAAATCATTGACATAAATCTTGTGCTATTGGTTTGATAGAATTGGAAGGAATTAAATATTGTAGTATTGGTTGTGTGTACTTGTTGTTAGTATAGTTATATTGATTTTCTAACAGAGCTAGTTGTATTGATTTTGTATATGCATCCTTAGCTAACCCTATGTTTTTAGCTTGATCTCTTTGAAGCAGTTGGGTCTAAAACTATTTTTCTATTTTGTGCTGGGAGTTAATCCATGTTCGTGAAATTAGGAAAGGTCTTACTCGGGAGAGAGTACAATTACATGAGAACATAGATGCTATGCTCTAAGGAGCAGAACTTAAGCAAGTTCAGGGCATTAGGCATTTTCCAAGCAATAAGCAAACTTGCACAAACAATAGCTATGCAAACAAGAAGCGCCTCTAGGGTGGAGTAGTTCCCAAAGCCTTCAAGAAACAAGAAGTTAGTATCGAAATTCCAATAAATAAAATACGACATCAACTCCATACATGATAGAAGACTGAGAATCCTTCAGGTGCGATACGACTCCTGTAGCAAAATTCTCAGAAGAATTGTCAAGAAATATGTTGTTCATAGACATAAGGCACAATTCCAGTGCATTTGCTTACCTTGATCCATAGCACAACACTGGTCGTTTTCATATGCAGTTAAACATATATGCTTTGAATATTGTCACGCACTTACTTACTAATTGGAAAGCCCCCATTAATTGTCCATAAATTGATCGAAACGCCATGTAATTTAAGTGCAATGATATGATAGTTGAAAAAATTGCATGATGTATGAGAAGAGTGGTGTTTCGGCTGTTAACGTGCCATCCATATAAGAACATGATTTTATTGCTAAATCTCGTTTCCTCTATGCCCCTCCATGAGGGCAACACTTTGTGCGACAACATCTTGTTATTTCTAGAATGCTAATTGCGTTAGTTTGCAAGGGACATAGAGATCCCGCTTAGTAAAAAACCCGTGAATTTGTTCTTTCTCTAAGACGATAATGGAATTCCTATTTGGAGGCACTTCGTGAGCTAAAATTGAATTATTATGGCCTATTACAAACCATGATTATCTGCAACATAATGGCTATGGTAAGCTTACTTGGAAAGTTATAAAAGTGCCATGATATACGAAGTTCACCCATGATATAATGAGTTTAACTGTCTTGGATGATGAGACAGATGTGTGGTTCACCCACTAAATGATAAACATTCTGCCACTAGTGCGCTGGTGGATAGAAAGATGAGTATGCAGCATCTTAAATGAGTAAATCATTGACACAAATTGAAAACAAATAGTATATAGATCAATAATTTTGTGCTATCATGTGTGTCTTGAATGTATATTCTACAGACTTCAATGATACTGCAATGATAGAGCAACAATTTTGCATTCCAAAGCTGTGATTTCTACTCTTGTTACTTTAGAAGCTGCCATTAGCAACAAGATACTTAAGATGCTAGTTAGCAGTAAGTATATTTTAAATACACAGTTACAATCATCGGCTGTGTTGCTCCTGGAAACATGAGTGCAAATATGAGTCTCCTTTACCCTACATCTGGAGCTCTTCTACTTACCTGATCCCTTGAAAAAATATCCTCTTAACTTTTCCATCTCTTAAACTAGTATGAATCTCCACTGCAAGTAATAAACAATGCAGAAATATGGCTCACCTTCTGCCTAAATAGCACTCAAAGAGGCAAAGGCTGAGATGTGCTATTCTGGTACTCCCCTTTATGCTCGATATCTCAACACCCACAATTATTGGTAATTCCCATGGTTGACCTGCAAATTGCATACAACAGGTAAACCTTCTCAGACTCACCACAAAAACAAGAGTTTGGCTCAAATCTTCTGCTTTGCCTATTTAGGCCATTGCGCAGTCTCAAACATCTGAATCATGAAGAAGAAACAGAAATGCAGCTGGCGGTTAGAGCAGCGCATTGAAAAGCTTTAGGATTAGAGACCTGTAATGGACATGCTTCAGGTGGCTACCAAGTGCAAAAGGGAATATTCTACAGGCAGGCCAGTCTTTCCGACTACTACTAAACTAGCAGAAAACACTGTACAGGCAGGGCAGTCTTTTCGACTACTCGTAAGATAGCTAACCTGGAAACAATGACTTAGCGAGATAATATTGTCGTTTCTAATATTTTAAACATGTTATTTCACACATCCCTGCTCTTCAGCCAGAGAAGTGTAACATATATAAAATAAATCCAAAAAAGTCTGTATTAACCTGCAGAAGAAAGGAGATTGAAGCAGTTAATTAAAACTGCAAGAGAAGAATGCTGCAAACTTGTTGCCTCCAACTGGCCATGGGAAACAGGATTTCCTATTTGAATTAAGCAATAAGGCAATTTCCCTACGATATGCACATCCCATCTCAATGCAATGACAATTCCATCGTTGGTGAGCTTTTCTGGTAAATGGATGAAGATATAACAGCTACTTAGTAAAGTTAGCATAAGTGGGAGGAGGATTCCAGCAAACGCCACGTTTGAGAGGATAGAATGGCAGAATGGCATACACTATAAAAGCACTCTAATAACTTCTGGAATAACCTCTAATAACTTCTGGAATGGCAGAATGGCATACACTATAAAAGCACTCTCGATGGCATTCTCTGACAAACTCCTAGTTAATCGTGTAGTTTATAAACCTACTATGACTCTCCTTCCTACTATAGCTCCATCGCACTCATAGTTTTGAAGAAAAACTCATGCATTGAAGGAATGAAAGACATGCAAAGATAAGTAATCAGAGATAGAGCTCACACACCCGCAATACCTTGAGATAGAGCTGGACCTGTCTCCGACGAGCATGACTGCCCTTGCCCAGGAACCAACCTTTGGCGAAATGACCTCCTTTAAGATGTAAAGTGGAAAATGCGAAGCAAAGTGGAAATGACCTCCTTTACCTGTTTAAAGCACGCGCATACTTTTACCCTTTTAGGCAGCATACGACAGCCAGGATTCAGGAATCTTCTATTGACCTATTTAAGCATTGGCATTTCTTACATCTGAAGCAAAGAAGGAAGAAGAAATGGCAGCTATGGCGATGAGAACAGCGCAATCGGCAAAAGTATTAGGACATCTAGACCTGGAGAAGAGCCTACGCCCTGCGTTGGGCATGCTTCAGGTTTCAAAAGAGATGGCGGTCACGGAAGATAAAATCCCTTTCAAGCATTGGGTCTTTTTGGGAAAACCAGGTGTAGGCAAAGGAACTATTGCCTCCAAACTGGGCGCTTTTACAAATCTTCCCCATATCTCAACAGGGGATCTTATCCGCCACGAATTGAACTCCAAATCCGGCACAGCAGGAGAATTGGCTCGCCAAATTTCGGCTTCAATTGCACAGGGTAAGCTTATCAGTGACGACCTAGTCTTGGCTTTGCTTCAGAAAAGACTCCAACAAGGCAAGGCTGTTGGAGAAAAAGGATTTATTCTGGATGGTTTCCCTAGAAACGTAAAACAGGCTTTGATTTTGGAGCAGCTTACAGATATTGATGTTGTGGTTAATATGAATATGAGAGACGATGCATTGGTTGCCAAGTGTTTGGGAAGAAGAACATGCGGCCAATGCGGCAAAACCTTCAACGTCGCTGACGTTAATTTAGAACTTGAAGATGGCACCAAGATTTCTATGCCTAAGCTTTTGCCTCCACCAGAATGTGCTTCTAAGATGGTAATTCGGATCGATGATAATGAGGAAAGTGTGAAGAAGAGATTGAGGGTATACGAGGAACAATGTAAAGATGTGGAGGATTTCTACAGGTGCCAAGGCAAGGTGATGGATGTTAATGTTGTGTGTGGAGTGTCTCAAACATGGTCAAATTTGTTGAAGATGTTACACTTAGAAGAAAAGGAAGCACAAGTGACAGAACAAAAGCTTTACATGTAATAAACTTGCACTATCATAGGTACGTGCTCAAAAAGAAATGGTCAACTTTGTTAAAGACCAAAGCAGCACCCTTTACTCAAAAAAAAGAATTGGTCAATTTTGTTAAAGACCAAGGAGGAGATTCTTACCACGACTTGGACCTTATGGTCCACCATTTCAAGACATTAAAAACCATCTTGTATGAGAATTGCCATCACATGGGAAGCATATAAGCTTTAAGCTTGATGTATATATATTGTGCAATCAATGCAATTTTTACAAAACGTTTAAATTAATGTTTTGCATATTGAAGGATGGCCTTTGCTTGAGTTGTTTCTAAATGTTTACATGACATAAAATGATTTGTCCATTAGTGTCATTGCTTATTTGTTCTTTTGTTTTTTTTACCCCCTCAACATTTGTGTATACTTCATTATTTGTGGGTATTGCCAAATTTGAGTGGTTGCACGTTGAAGCTTTTGCTAAATAAGATTAAGATAGAGATATGAGTACTTTAACCACATTTGCAACAAATCAAATGTTGTACCTTTAGCTTTCAAGACATGCAACCAAATGTTGTACCTTTAGCTTTCAAGACATGCATCTTTTCTGCGCCTCTCATGTGGCAACTCCACCAAGACCTCATGTAATAAAATATATCAGGAGCACAGTTTCTTCTTCGCAGTCAAACACTTAGAAGATTGATATTTTACCTACATATGTTGGAATAATGAATAATCTTCTGCACCGTCTGGTAGAAGTCCCATGCGACGTTAACTAGACATCGCATGCGCAAAAAATATATATTTAAATAAATGGTCAGGACGAGACTTCTCTAAGAGCCAATGACTAGAACATTGTGCACCATAAATTAAAAGACGAGCACTAGAAGTTAAAAGATGGAAGATATATAAAGGCACCTACGTTGGCCTTGCTTGAAAATGACAAGGGAAGGAAGGAAGGGAGGAATGATAATGTGGAAATTTTTTCAGCTGGGACAAATTCCCAATTGTTTGGCCAGTATAATTGGCCAGGATTGGTATTCTGGGCAATATTTTGTCCATAATTATATGGCATTTTGGTTTTAGGGAAACCTTGTGTGGGGGATTTTTCTAGGAGTTTTTTTTTTTTTTTTTTTGTATGGTTGCTTTGTGAACATGGTACCATGAATGATTATGTAGGAGCAACTTCCCAGAATAATAAGGCCAAAGGGAAGAAAATTAAGATTGTTCCAAGTAGCAGAGATGATGCTGCTGATCGTATATGGGCAGCATATCATGGCTATAGAGTCAGAAGAACAAGGTCCATGCAGGCGAATAGAAAATTATGCGTATGCAGCATCTTAAATGAGTAAATCATTGACACAAATCTTGTGTTATTGTTTTGATAGAATTGGAAGGAATTAAATATTGTAGTATTGGTTGTGTGAACATGTTATTAGTATAGTTATATTGATTTTCTAACAGAGCTAGTTGTATTGATTTTCTATACGCATCCTTAGCTAACCCTACGTTTTTAGCTAGATTTCTAACCCTACGTTTTTAGCTGGATTTTTTGAAGCAGTTGGGTCTAAAGCTATTTTTCTATGTTGTGCTGGGAGTTAATCCATGTTCATGAAATTAGGAAAGATCTTACGGGGAGAGAGTACAATTACATGAGGACATAGATGCACAAACCATGATTATCTGCAAATCTACCGACATAATGGCTATGGTAAGCTTACTTGGAAGGTTATGAAAGTACCATTATATACGAGTTTAACTGTCTTAGTGATGAGACATATGTGTGTAGTTCACCTACTAGATGATAAAACATTCTGCCAATGGTGCACTGGTGGATAGAAAGATGCATATGCAGCATCGTAGATGAGTAAATCATTGACACAAATTGAAAACAAATAGTACATAGATCAATAATTTTGTGCTATCATGTGTGTCTTGAACGTCTATTCTACAGACTTCAATGATGCTGCAATGATAGAGCAACAGTTTCGCATTCCAAAGCTGTGATTTCTACTCTTGTTACTTTAGAAGCTGCCATTAGCAGCAAGATACTTAAGATGCTAGTTAGCAGTAAGTACATTTTAAATATACAGTTACAATCATCGTCTGTGTTGCTCCTGGAAACATGACTGCAAATATGAGTCTCCTTTACCCCACATCTGGAGCTCTTCTACTTACCTGATACCTTGAAAAAATATCCTCTTTGTTTTCCATCTCTTAAACTAGTATGAATCTCCACTGCAAGTAATAAACAATGCAGAAATATGGCTCACCTTCTGCCTAAATAGCACTCAAAGAGGCAAAGGCTGAGATGTGCTATTCTGGTACTCCCCTTTATGCTCGATATCTCAACACCCACAATTATTGGTAATTCCCATGGTTGACCTGCAAATTGCATACAACAGGTAAACCTTCTCAGACTCAAATCTTCTGCTTTGCCTATTTAGGCCATTGCGCAGTCTCAAACATCTGAATCATGAAGAAGAAACAGAAATGCAGCTGGCGGTTAGAGCAGCGCATTGAAAAGCTTTAGGATTAGAGACCTGTAATGGACACGCTTCAGGTGGCTACCAAGGGCAAAAGGGAATATTGTACAGGCAGGCCAGTCTTTTCGACAACTAGTAAACTAGCAGAAAACACTGTACAGGCAGGGCAGTCTTTTCGACTACTCATAAGATGGCTAACCTGGAAACAAAGACGTAGCGAGATAGTATTGTCGTTTCTAATATTTTAAACATGTTATTTCACACGTCCCTGCTCTTCAGCCAGAGGTGTAACATATACAAAATAAATCCAAAAGTCTGTATTAACCTGCAGAAGAAAGGAGATTGAAGCAGTTAATTAAAACTGCAAGAGAAGAATGCTGCAAACTTGTTGCCTCCAACTGGCCATGGGAAACAGAATTTCCTATTTGAATTAAGCAATAAGGAAATTTCCCTACGATATGCACATCCCATCTCAACGCAATGACAATTCCATAATTGAGTATCGCTTCGTTAATGAGCTTTTCTGGTAAATAGATGAAGAATATAACAGCTACTTAGTAAAGTTAGCATAAGTGGGAGGAGGATTCCAGCAAACGCCACGTTTGAGAGGATAGAATGGCATACACAATATAGAAGCACTCTCGATGGCATCCTCTAATAACTTCTGGAATGGCACAATGGCATACACTATAAAAAAGCACTCTCGATGGCATGCTTTGACAAACTCCTAGTTAATCGTGTAGTTTATAAACCTACTATGACTCTCCTTCCAATCCCAACACTTAACTAATAGCTCCATCGCACTCATAGTTTTGAAGAAAAACTCATGCATTGAAGGAATGAAAGAAACGTGAATCAGAGATAGAGCTCACATACCCGCAATACCTTGAGATAGAGCTGGACCTGTCTCCGACGAGCATGACTGCCCTTGCCCAGGAACCAACCTTTGGCGAAATGACCTCCTTTAAGATGTAAAGTGGAAAATGCGAAGCAAAGGAAATGACCTCCTTTACCTGTTTAAAGCACGCGCATACTTTTACCCTTTTAGGCAGCATACGACAGCCAGGATTCAGGAATCTTCTATTGACCTATTTAAGCATTGGCATTTCTTACATCTGAAGCAAAGAAGGAAGAAGAAATGGCAGCTATGGCGATGAGAACAGCGCAATCGGCAAAAGTATTAGGACATCTAGACCTGGAGAAGAGCCTACGCCCTGCGTTGGGCATGCTTCAGGTTTCAAAAGAGATGGCGGTCACGGAAGATAAAATCCCTTTCAAGCATTGGGTCTTTTTGGGAAAAC
Source organism: Isoetes taiwanensis (assembly GCA_021234155.1). Taxonomy (NCBI): domain Eukaryota; kingdom Viridiplantae; phylum Streptophyta; class Lycopodiopsida; order Isoetales; family Isoetaceae; genus Isoetes; species Isoetes taiwanensis. Next base: position 14,381,617 of record JAJEKV010000023.1, on the reverse strand, counting down.
CAGGTGTAGGCAAAGGAACTATTGCCTCCAAACTGGGCGCTTTTACAAATCTTCCCCATATCTCAACAGGGGATCTTATCCGCCACGAATTGAACTCCAAATCCGGCACAGCAGGAGAATTGGCTCGCCAAATTTCGGCTTCAATTGCACAGGGTAAGCTTATCAGTGACGACCTAGTCTTGGCTTTGCTTCAGAAAAGACTCCAACAAGGCAAGGCTGTTGGAGAAAAAGGATTTATTCTGGATGGTTTCCCTAGGAATGTAAAACAGGCTTTGATTTTGGAGCAGCTTACAGATATTGATGTTGTGGTTAATATGAATATGAGAGACGATGCATTGGTTGCCAAGTGTTTGGGAAGAAGAACATGCGGCCAATGCGGCAAAACCTTCAACGTCGCTGACGTTAATTTAGAACTTGAAGATGGCACCAAGATTTCTATGCCTAAGCTTTTGCCTCCACCAGAATGTGCTTCTAAGATGGTAATTCGGATCGATGATAACGAGGAAAGTGTCGAAGAGATTGAGGGTTTATGAGGAACAATGTAAAGATGTGGAGGATTTCTACAGGTGCCAAGGCAAGGTGATGGATGTTAATGTTGTGTCTGGAGTGTCTCAAACATGGTCAAATTTGTTGAAGATGTTACACTTAGAAGAAACGGAAGCCCAAGCGACAGAACAAAGCTTTACATGTAATAAACTTGTACTATCATAGGTAAATGCTCAAGAAGAAATGGTCAACGTTGTTAAAGACCAAAGCAGCACCCTTTACTTCACATGTAATAAACATGTAGTGCTCAAAAAGAATTGGTCAATTTTGTTAAAGACCAAGGAGGAGATTCTTACCACTTATGGTCAACCATTTCAAGACATTAAAAACCATGCTTGTATGAGAATTGCTCATCACATGGGAAGCATATATGCTTGATGTATATATATTGATGATGTACATATCATTCTAGTGAATATAAATGCAATCACTGCAATTTTTATAAAACGTTTAAACTAATGTTTTGCATATTGAAGGATGGGCTTTGCTTGAGTTGTTACATGAACTAATGTTTTGCATATTGAAGGATGGGCTTTGCTTGAGTTGTTATATGACATAAAATCATTTGTCCAACGTACATTATTCTCAACAAGGTAAATGGTAGTTTTCATGTGAGCGATACATTGATTTGGGCATTGAAACTTAAACTTGCAAGTAAATTGTGAGAGATCAACCATATACGATCCAATCATGCATATTACAAAGTATTTAAAGGACTCAAAAGAAGCTTATGCCAAATATTGTAAACCATCAAATTTGAGGAAATTGTATTGGTAGGAACATGAAAATGAAAGGGAAAGCATTGGTAGGCAAGTGTTTGAGGTGGAGGTTTTGTAAAGAATGTGGCAAAATATTCAACGTTGTAGAGTGAGCTCAACATTCTGCATTGCCTCTGTTTCAATGTGAGTTCAGTCCTATATATTAGATTGAAGATTGCTTTGAAAATATTTTTAATTTTATTGGGACCTATTTGGCCACTGAATGTTGTCCTTACAAGCCTCCCAAATGCTTTGTTCAAATTGACATTTCCAAGACTGTGCTTACCTCTGTGCCTTTAATTGACTTCTATGGAAAGCAAATTAGCCTGCAGCTTCGGGGTTGAATTACCATATTTTTGCCATAAATTTGTAATTAAAGGTCAGTAGAAATTTTGCATCAAAAGTTGGTCCCAATCATGAACTTGCCAAACTAAAGGCTAGTGAACTCAAGATCAACCAATATTAAAACAGTATGAACTTAAGAAATACTTCTAGAACCAAATGAACAGTAAAAATATTGAAGACAATGTGATACTGAGCTACTTAATACGTACAATGAAATGTACCAAGCACACAAAAACATATCATCGTCGCGTCCCGAATAAGGGCTCGGGACCATGCCCATATCAGATGATGAAAAGATCACAGGAAGATGACACCATAAAGGAACAACAAAAACCCACAGTGCCCATTCATCAGCTTGTCATTTATATATCCAAAATGTGTCTTCAACAGTGATGTCTAACCTTGGAACTCCGAGATTCCAGATGATCAAATTGGAATGCTACTTGGAAAAGGTAGGTTTAGGAGTAAGGCAGGCTTGGGACAAAAGGTAGCAAAGTTGTGTTGGATACGCACTCATAACTATCAATATAAAAAGAAGAATTCAGAATTTGCAATACTTGAACAAGTAAGATAGCATCCCATTATGTTCATCCTAGGACATTAGCATTGAAGTTCAGAGCCAAAGGAACAATGATCATTGCGAGATATAATGGGGATCGCGAATGGCATGAACATCCATCCATGCCTAAGACAAGAAAGACATTTGAATAAGAGGGTTTCTTCCCCTCATTATATGATATTTTGAAATTTAAATGACTATTGCAAGTCTACCAAGTCATTTTCTACATACAGTTATTGTAAGAGAGCAGCTTATATAAACATTGATAAACTGGCTAGACATCAGGAAAAGATCAACCAAAGAATCGATTGTCAAATATTATACCTTTAGCTTTTAAGACATGCATCTTTTCTGCGCCTAAGTTACCAATGAACATTAATATCAAAACACAATACACCTCAAGGTCTTGACCTGCTGAAATAAACAAGAACATCAGTTGTTTCCTGTCTCATCAAGGAAAATTTAGACATTAAAATAAACATGGCAGGTGATGACAATACCTTCTTAGCCAAGATAGGATTATAGACCTGCAATCCTGACAATACCTCACAAATTGATTGGAAGAGTTAAAAATGTATCCCCAGTTTATATTTTTATCTTCCAAAGCAAGACTATTTTGAAAAGATCAACAAGTTCAAGCAAAGGACCTTTCGTTGAAGGACCCTAATCTTTTGAGCCATATCTGCTTAGCGTGTGTAGACCTACACACAACACAGAATATAAATCATTTTTTGCCTTCATTACTTCAAGAACAACAGCAAATGATGGTGGCAAAAAATGGCATTGAATTATCTCCTTGGAAAAGTTATTATTCTATTGGAGAGTCCACATGTTCTCAAATCAGATTAGTTTAAGGAAGGCACAAAGAGAATGTCCACCTCAAATATGAGATTCTTAAAATTAACTGAAAGGATAACTTGACCATAGTATGGACAGAATTATACATTACAAATGCTCTGGCTAGGAGATGGTTATTTCCTCAACTTTGGTATGTTATAAATAGCTCCAACATATGTCTAAAGCAGCTAGTCTGTTTATAATAGTGGTTATCACGATCCACCAAAACTGAGTAGTTCCTTAGCACTGGAGGCTGAAACAAAGAAATGAAATTAGGAGAGAAGCATTAAGGGAGAAGCATTGGGATAAAAATTTGTAGGCAAACACAAACATGGAGCGGACATCATATCTACACAGATAGACAGTTGAAGATCTGCCTCCAAGAAAATTGAGGATTATTGGATTGTTGCAACATGCAGAAGGAGATGGAATGTCATCCACAGTAATGAGAACAATAAAGATGTTTGCCACAGATTAAAAAAATAGTTAGTTGCATTATGTGCGAGCAACATACTTATCAAAAAGTTGCAACCAAAACCTCACATGGAGGCATGCTTTTTATTCTAGTGCTGCAACTTTATGTTATATCCAATTGTTGTGGCTCAGGTTCTTGATTATAAGGTATACTAGTTATGGTGCCCGGCGTTGCCGGGCTTAGTAACAATTTAAAGATGTGGTTGCTTCATTGTTGGCTAGAATAGACAATGTGGCATGGAGGGCGCAAGGGTAATTGGACTTACATTGAACCTTAATGTACTATAGAAACCCTTTTGCGGTTTGACATGCAAGTAATTGAGAGAATTAAAATTCAAATTAGCAAAGCAAATTAAACATAGCTAGTTATGACGCCGGGCATAAATACAATTTTATTGTTGAATTGTATGAATAAGATGTAGGATTTAAGAACATATGTAGGGTTTTCAATCATGCTCTTTTAAGTTATTGTCCAAGATGAATGTTCTTTCTATATATGTATGGTTGATAGGTGTTTATGTTTGTATTGTTGCTGTGACTAATACAACTTTGGCTAAGAATGTAGAATCATCAAGAAATATCAAAATGCTTTAGCTTGTTGTTGGTCATTGTTGTAGTATAAAACGACTCCATGAAATAGCTTCAAAGGCATGTAATGTGAATCATAGTGGACTATTACATTTTCAACCCTGTGCAGGTGATCATTGTTGCCAGGCTTTCAATGTGATTTTGTAAATGTTCACATTATAGTTATTGCTCAGGATTCATTGGGACCTAAAGTTGTTTAGATGGAATTATGTTGCAAATGATGTTAGTAGTCTATGTTAGAGACGATTGGTGAATATATAGTGATAGGTATTACAGGGAACATGTGAATAATAGACAGATACCTAGTTAACTTTGCTAGAAACCCTTATAGAGTAGATATGTAAAAAATTCAGTAGTAACATTTGCTAATTTGTTAAGAAAGCAAAACAGGATCAGATAAATAATGAAACTTCATAAAGACTAAAGAAAAATGTTGTCAATTAACACATCAATTTAGATTATGATAAAACCATGCACAGGGGCCAGGGCTCTATGCTTGCTCAATGCTTGCAAGAGAATTTGGTAGAAAACAAGAAATCCATAATCAAGGGAATCCATAATCAGGGCAACAGAAAGCCCTCCAAAGTAGTAGTCTCAAAATGTGTAAATTTAAAGCATGTAAATAAATCCGTGTGTGTGCAAACTTTGTCACCAGATATATACGTGGCAATAACAATATGCCTCAAGCTTTTGAAGTTGTGTTCACCAAATGGAAATACAGAGATAGAATGGCAATTCCGATTCTCAAAATAGAAATGAGTCAACAGAATTGATTCTCAGATATGTCCCAAACTTGTCATTCTCAATTACATTAAAAGAGTGAAAAATAACGTAGAGAAAAGGAGTTGTAGAAAACCTACAGGTTCCAATTAGTTTCAGTCTCGAAACATAATTTTTAGTGTTGGACCAATCAGTTTTATTGCAAGGAAGAAATAAATAAGAGGGTCGATCATGTTTCCAAATTACTAATAGCATTCAGTACATAAGGCCATACACATTAGATTTGCTTGTTAAAGCCTTGACAATGAATAGAGAATCTATAATTAAAACAAATAGAATCATAGTGAAAAATACGCAGCAGCATTATGTTACTGCATCTCTGACATTTAGCCACCTTGCTTGAACCATCACAACACAAAATGTATTTTATATGAAAGAATCATCAAAAAATGTATTTACTATGAAAGAGTATATAGTATAATGAACTCATACTGCTTGTTCATAGTGCTTCATACTGCTGCTACTAAACTCATAGTGCTTGTTCATGCCGCTGATATTGAAAAGGAATATAACCTTACCTTTTTAAGCCGTATGACCTTATGGAGTACACATCAGGATGTCACTTTCATGATCTCAATAGGGCATTTGGTTATTTGAGAGAAATACAAAATGGTTATGGCTTCTCCAAAGAAACAGCCAAATATAAAAAACGGTTATGGCTTCTCCAACGAAAGGGACCACATAGAGAAGTTAGAACTTAAAAGGTGTATATAAAAGATCACTACAACATAATCACAACATAAGTAAAAACATACCCCACATAGATTATATAAAAAGGAAAGCTACGTATGTCAAAAGCAAATGGCCAAATTAGGATTGATCTATGAACATTTCAAAGGAGTCTTCAGCATGCCACAAAGTGCCATAATTGCATATTTGTTCCAGTAATCCTCCATTTCTAAATACTCAATGTAAAATCCATATAACAATCCTGCTGCCACAAAATGCCACAATTGCACATTTGTTCTAGCAATGAACCATATCTATATAGTCAATCAAAATATATAAAACACCACGCTGCAAGACATGTGACTACGAATCCCAAATAAACACGTACGCTCAGAAAATCTGTTGGGCAAGCGGATTCGCACCTATTTACCATCATTTCATGAATTGAACTCTTACATGTTTCCATATCCTCTTTGCCACACTGGAATAAAAAAACTAATGCAAGCGATTAGAAATAGATGAACCTACTACCCGTGGAAATGCAAATCCCAAATAGGAAAAGTATAAAATAGCCTGTAAGAGCTAAATTACCTTTCATGCACATGGGTTGTCTTGCCGGAAACCTTGTTCATCCATATGGATATATTGTCTTTCAGATGCAGGTCAACAGCTTTCAGATGCAGGTCAATAGCGAGATGCAGGGTTCAATTGATGAAAATACAACTTATTATAGAGATCCAAAGATGATGATTTATGCACAACAAAAATTGAAATGCAAATACAGCTTATTATAGAGATTTAAAGATGATGATTTATGCACAGTAAAAATTATCTGCAAGCCAAAGCAATACCATAATATATATTTGTCTCTTTTTGAGACTACGACGTGAGGTAAGAAGGATAAAGAAGTATGATTAAACTGCTGTAAGAACACTTACTTGCTTTCAAATTTTTACTGTAGGCCAAGCATGTACTCTGCTCCAGTATGGCCCAATGTCATGTCGACAAAAATTCTGTAGTCTTTTTGAACAGGTTGCTATCTATGTCGTTGGCACACATGTTGTTATCTGCTTCTTTTTGCATGGATCTTTGAGTTTCTCCTAAATAGACACCAACACAGTCATTTCGATAGTCAGGCAAACGAATTGACTTACCATATATAAATGCATAAAGTTCTAGTAAGACTGACCCTAGAATGGAAAAATTGCTTCTCAATACATCCGGAGAAACTATATTTGAATAGCCTTGTCAAGTACTTCAAATGACACATACTCCAATAGAATTCTTTTGTCTAAAAGAAAGCCAACCCGATCAAGCTTCTACAACAAAGTTTAGATCCTACAAAGAAATAGTCTTACAGTTTCTCCTAAAAATGTGTTTTGAGTAGAACAGCTTTGCACCAACAATCCCTATAGAAATGATAGAGCTGTGTATGAGCACATTCATACTGCATTGCATCATGATGAACTCAAGCGCGTCCACAACGCCAGATTGACCAAAGTCCTTCACTAAAAGCATTAGAAACCTCTTAGACCCATCACCACTGCCTTGCAAGGATTTCAACTGTTCCAATGTCAAATATTCTACAAAATTTCACCATATTGCAAGAAAATCACAGAAATCAAGCTTACCTTATATTCGGCTTAGGATTTTGAAATTAAAACAAATCTCAAAGCTGCATTGAGAAGGTCAGGCTCAGTAAAACAACCTTTTGCTTCTTGAACAACAAAAACCTTGGCTACTTGCTAGCCCTTGGAAACTTTGGCTTCTTGCTTCTAGAAATATTAAAGCTGAAGCAACGAACACTGCAACCCCTTCGATCTCTCAAGTCTTCAATCTCTCAAAATACCTTCCCTGCATGCTTCATAGAATAATCCTGTAGCTTTCTCTGCAAGCCAAATTCATTCTACCGTAGAAGCTTCTAATTTTTGGGGACCAGATATCATACACAACAACTGTGCTTTCCCAAGTTGCAACCCAAGCAGATTGATTTCTGGCAGATACTCTGTTCAACTTGTGCAAAACCCATGAAACTCCTTTCAAAGATGTCAGTCTAGAAGACATGCAAATAACAGAAAATATGGGCGGTGCCACCAATTTCTCTGCAATTTGTGGCTTGAAGATGTTCTTTGCCGGATCGGACATGCATGCTGAGATGGAAAGGGCTAAATTAGGAACCATAAAAAAAGAGGAAATACCTATTCTGCAGCACAACTTAGGACGGGATTTTGATAGCCCGTATGTGATCTTGATCACAACAACGCCTCACCGGGCGGAACAGAGACGATAGAAGAATCTGATTTGGAAGTTGCTTTCATTAACCAGAGAAATCACAAATCGTAAATTGCAAATTGGAGCTACATGCCTTATCACCACCTGTAACTTGCATGATGTTAACAAAGGTAATCAAGGATCGGATTAAGGCCCACAGAGAATATGTCTAAAAACACATCCTGATTTTTGAGCACCGGAGGCGGTGCGTGTGTGTGCATGCTAAGTATCCAGATTCGTGCATGTGTAGATAGCTTCGTGGAATGAAAAGGGAAGTGTAGAAAATAAATTAGAGCCAAAATTTTGTCTCGATTTTTGGAGAATCGGGATCTCTTTCCGGCTGCTAAAACCCCTAAAATCTTAGGGAAATCATATAAAATAAATTCCAGAAACATTTTTTGCCAGCCTGAAAATCCCAAATTAACAAGATTGATAATTGATAATTGAGCCAAGGAAGACTTAAAGAACGAATATGGTCTACAAATCCAACGTGCCATACACAACAGCAGAATGGTCAATTAGCGACGTGTATAGCGACGTCCGGGTCATATCTATGTGACGTCTGGCAACGTGACCCAGACATATGACTCCGACGTCGCTGGAGACACTAGCAGACATGACCTAGACGTGATCGAGACGTCCCACAGACGTGACTCACATGGCCTAGACGTGACTTAGACGTGACATAAACGTGAGGTGCGACGTCTGGTAGAAATCCCATGCGACGTTAACTAGACATCGCATGCGCAAAAAATATATATTTAAATAAATGGTCAGGACGAGACTTCTCTAAGAGCCAATGACTAGAACATTGTGCACCATAAATTAAAAGATGAGCACTAGAAGTTAAAAGATGGAAGATATATAAAGGCACCTACGTTGGCCTTGCTTGAAAATGACAAGGGAAGGAAGGAAGGGAGGAATGATAATGTGGAAATTTTTTCAGCTGGGACAAATTCCCAATTGTTTGGCCAGTATAATTGGCCAGGATTGGTATTCTAGGCAATATTTTGTCCATAATTATATGATCTGTGGAGACATGTATTTCTGTGTTTAGCATTTTGGTTTTAGGGAAACCTTGTGTGGGGGATTTTTCTAGGAGTTTTTTTTTTTGTATGGTTGCTTTGTGAACGTGGTACCATGAATGATTATGTAGGAGCAAAGTTGGAGAAGCTCTTCCCAGAATAATAAGGCCAAAGGGAAGAAAATTAAGAGTGTTCCAATTAGCAGAGATGATGTTGTTGATTGTATATGGGCAGCATATCATGGCTATAGAGTCAGAAGAACAAGGTCTATGCAGGCGAATAGAAAATTATGCGTATGCGGCATCTTAAATGAGTAAATCATTGACACAAATCTTGTGGTATTGTTTTGATAGAATTGGAAGGAATTAAATATTGTAGTATTGGTTGTGTGAACATGTTATTAGTATAGTTATATTGATTTTCTAACAGAGCTAGTTGTATTGATTTTCTATACGCATCCTTAGCTAACCCTACTTTGAAGCAGTTGGGTCTAAAGCTATTTTTCTATGTTGTGCTGGGAGTTAATCCATGTTCATGAAATTAGGAAAGATCTTACGGGGAGAGAGTACAATTACATGAGGACATAGATGCACAAACCATGATTATCTGCAAATCTACCGACATAATGGCTATGGTAAGCTTACTTGGAAGGTTACGAGTTTAACTGTCTTAGTGATGAGACATATGTGTGTAGTTCACCTACTAGATGATAAAACATTCTGCCAATGGTGCACTGGTGGATAGAAAGATGCATATGCAACATCGTAGATGAGTAAATCATTGACACAAATTGAAAACAAATAGTACATAGATCAATAATTTTGTGCTATCATGTGTGTCTTGAACGTCTATTCTACAGACTTCAATGATGCTGCAATGATAGAGCAACAGTTTCGCATTCCAAAGCTGTGATTTCTACTCTTGTTACTTTAGAAGCTGCCATTAGCAACAAGATACTTAAGATGCTAGTTAGCAGTAAGTACATTTTAAATATACAGTTACAATCATCGTCTGTGTTGCTCCTGGAAACATGACTGCAAATATGAGCCTCCTTTACCCCACATCTGGGCTCTTCTACTTACCTGATACCTTGAAAAAATATCCTCTTTGTTTTCCATCTCTTAAACTAGTATGAATCTCCACTGCAAGTAATAAACAATGCAGAAATATGGCTCACCTTCTGCCTAAATAGCACTGAAAGAGGCAAAGGCTGAGATGTGCTATTCTGGTACTCCCCTTTATGCTCTCAACGATATCTCATGGTTGACCTACCCACAATTATTGGTAATTCCCATGGTTGACCTGCAAATTGCATACAACAGGTAAACCTTCTCACACTCACCACAAAAACAAGAGTTTGGCTCAAATCTTCTGCTTTGCCTATTTAGGCCATTGCGCAGTCTCAAACATCTGAATCATGAAGAAGAAACAGAAATGCAGCTATGGCGGTTAGAGCAAAAGCTTTAGGATTGAAAAGGACACGCTTCAGGATTAGAGACCTGTAATGGACATGCTTCAGGTGGCTACCAAGTGCAAAAGGGAATATTCTACAGGCAGGCCAGTCTTTTTAGACTACTACTAAACTAGCAGAAAACACTGTACAGGCAGGGCAGTCTTTTTTCGACTACTAAACTAAGATAGCTAACCTGGAAACAATGACTTAGCGAGATAATATTGTCGTTTCTAATATTTTAAACATGTTATTTCACACATCCCTGCTCTTCAGCCAGAGAAGTGTAACATATATAAAATAAATCCAAAAAAGTCTGTATTAACCTGCAGAAGAAAGGAGATTGAAGCAGTTAATTAAAACTGCAAGAGAAGAATGCTGCAAACTTGTTGCCTCCAACTGGCCATGGGAAACAGGATTTCCTATTTGAATTAAGCAATAAGGCAATTTCCCTACGATATGCACATCCCATCTCAATGCAATGACAATTCCATCGTTGGTGAGCTTTTCTGGTAAATGGATGAAGATATAAACAGCTACTTAGTAAAGTTAGCATAAGTGGGAGGAGGATTCCAGCAAACGCCACGTTTGAGAGGATAGAATGGCAGAATGGCATACACTATAAAAGCACTCTAATAACTTCTGGAATAACCTCTAATAACTTCTGGAATGGCAGAATGGCATACACTATAAAAGCACTCTCGATATGGCATTCTCTGACAAACTCCTAGTTAATCGTGTAGTTTATAAACCTACTATGACTCTCCTTCCTACTATAGCTCCATCGCACTCATAGTTTTGAAGAAAAACTCATGCATTGAAGGAATGAAAGACATGCAAAGATAAGTAATCAGAGATAGAGCTCACACACCCGCAATACCTTGAGATAGAGCTGGACCTGTCTCCGACGAGCATGACTGCCCTTGCCCAGGAACCAACCTTTGGCGAAATGACCTCCTTTAAGATGTAAAGTGGAAAATGCGAAGCAAAGTGGAAATGACCTCCTTTACCTGTTTAAAGCACGCGCATACTTTTACCCTTTTAGGCAGCATACGACAGCCAGGATTCAGGAATCTTCTATTGACCTATTTAAGCATTGGCATTTCTTACATCTGAAGCAAAGAAGGAAGAAGAAATGGCAGCTATGGCGATGAGAACAGCGCAATCGGCAAAAGTATTAGGACATCTAGACCTGGAGAAGAGCCTACGCCCTGCGTTGGGCATGCTTCAGGTTTCAAAAGAGATGGCGGTCACGGAAGATAAAATCCCTTTCAAGCATTGGGTCTTTTTTGGGAAAACCAGGTGTAGGCAAAGGAACTATTGCCTCCAAACTGGGCGCTTTTACAAATCTTCCCCATATCTCAACAGGGGATCTTATCCGCCACGAATTGAACTCCAAATCCGGCACAGCAGGAGAATTGGCTCGCCAAATTTCGGCTTCAATTGCACAGGGTAAGCTTATCAGTGACGACCTAGTCTTGGCTTTGCTTCAGAAAAAGACTCCAACAAGGCAAGGCTGTTGGAGAAAAAGGATTTATTCTGGATGGTTTCCCTAGAAACGTAAAACAGGCTTTGATTTTGGAGCAGCTTACAGATATTGATGTTGTGGTTAATATGAATATGAGAGACGATGCATTGGTTGCCAAGTGTTTGGGAAGAAGAACATGCGGCCAATGCGGCAAAACCTTCAACGTCGCTGACGTTAATTTAGAACTTGAAGATGGCACCAAGATTTCTATGCCTAAGCTTTTGCCTCCACCAGAATGTGCTTCTAAGATGGTAATTCGGATCGATGATAATGAGGAAAGTGTGAAGAAGAGATTGAGGGTATACGAGGAACAATGTAAAGATGTGGAGGATTTCTACAGGTGCCAAGGCAAGGTGATGGATGTTAATGTTGTGTGTGGAGTGTCTCAAACATGGTCAAATTTGTTGAAGATGTTACACTTAGAAGAAAAGGAAGCACAAGTGACAGAACAAAGCTTTACATGTAATAAACTTGCACTATCATAGGTACGTGCTCAAAAAGAAATGGTCAACTTTGTTAAAGACCAAAGCAGCACCCTTTACTCAAAAAGAATTGGTCAATTTTGTTAAAGACCAAGGAGGAGATTCTTACCACGACTTGGACCTTATGGTCCACCATTTCAAGACATTAAAAACCATCTTGTATGAGAATTGCCATCACATGGGAAGCATATAAGCTTTAAGCTTGATGTATATATATTGTGCAATCAATGCAATTTTTACAAAACGTTTAAATTAATGTTTTGCATATTGAAGGATGGCCTTTGCTTGAGTTGTTTCTAAATGTTTACATGACATAAAATGATTTGTCCATTAGTGTCATTGCTTATTTGTTCTTTTGTTTTTTTTACCCCCTCAACATTTGTGTATACTTCATTATTTGTGGGTATTGCCAAATTTGAGTGGTTGCACGTTGAAGCTTTTGCTAAATAAGATTAAGATAGAGATATGAGTACTTTAACCACATTTGCCACAAATCAAATGTTGTACCTTTAGCTTTCAAGACATGCAACCAAATGTTGTACCTTTAGCTTTCAAGACATGCATCTTTTCTGCGCCTCTCATGTGGCAACTCCACCAAGACCTCCTGTAATAAAATATATCAGGAGCACAGTTTCTTCTTCGCAGTCAAACACTTAGAAGATTGATATTTTACCTACATATGTTGGAATAATGAATAATCTTCTGCACCAATTTTTGAAGCTTCATCCTCAACCGCGTCACTACCTTCCTCCAAAGGTTCTTCCTCTGTATGTCCGCCCTTTTTCCCAATATATGTTCTTAAATTACCAATGGACATTAAAACCAAAACACAATACACCTCAAGGTTTTGACCTGCTGAAATAAACAAGAACATCAGTTGTTTCCTGTCAATGATGCACTGGTGGACAGAAAGATGCGTATGCAGCATCATAAATGAGTAAATCATTGACACAAATTTAAAACAAATAGTATATAGATCAATAATTTTGTGCTATCGTGTGTCTTGAACGTGTATTCTACAGACTTCAATGATGCTGCAATGATAGAGCAGCAATTTCGCATTCCAAAGCTGTGATTTCTACTCTTGATACTTTAGAAGCTGCCAGCAACAAGATTCTTAAGATGCTGGTTAGTAGTAAGTATATTTTAAATATACAGTTACAATCATAGTCTGTGTTGCTCCTGGAAACATGACTGCAGAGCTGTCTTACGAGGATGATAGCACAATTTATTTGTCTGAGATGGTCAATCCAGTTGTTGATCAAGAACGAGAATGCGATGCCACATAGACGTAAATTCAAGATTCTATACGAGAACACTAAACTACTCAGTTACATATACAATTTGATCGAGGGTCACTTGTGGACGGGCTTGTACATAAAAATGTAGCGGAACTACAAACTGATTGTAAGAACATGGTAAGGGTCTACTTTAATTCAAATATAAATTGTGAAAACATGACTTCCCAGTTAGATTTAGGCCACTTCACCCTCAAGAAACTGGAGGGCAACCCTCTGTGCGCAGCACCTTGTTTATTACGTATCATAAAAGCTTCTAATGCTCTATACGATTTCATCAAAGCTTTTAATGCTCTTTAAGGACCTTACAGGACACATGTCATGCCTTTCCTTTTTCCCATTTCCAAATAAAAGGAACGAGGGCATGAAGAAGAATGAGAGAATGGATTATATAGATTTAGCTAGCTCCTCAAATTCAAAAGTTGTCTTCGCAAATATTGTACATTAGAACATCATATTTCCACGTAAAAATTAAACTGGGCGACTTAGATGGGTGACATGGCGACTATGAAGGCGGGCGGTCGGGCGGCTGCTGCTCAGGAGGTAGCAGCAATTGCTGCTGCAATCGATCGTGGGGGGGCACCTGGTGGCCTCAATCCAGTTGGTCGGGTCCAGGAGGGGCCGATTTTGGCATCCAGGGCAAAAGCCCCATTCCTTTTTTATTCGCTCATCGCATGAAGAAGGAACCGCCATGGGCGGGTAGGTATTCCCTTGAAACTTCGCCCATCCTTAATCTCTGGACCGTTGTTGGGTTTGGAGGCAGAAGCCCCAATTTTTGATGAAGATTTAGGTGGAGGTGAAGATTTAGGTCCAGCTCCTTCCTAAATCATTAGTAGGAGCAGACAAGGCTCCAAACCGATACATAAATGCCTTGGAGATAATACCAAAGCAGGGGGATACTAAGGAGTGGGATTAGCAAGCAAAGAAAAAGCTAGATGAAAACAAGTCATTGGAGTCGAGGCGTAAATCTTTGCAACAAGAGACTCAATACTAGCACAGCATAACAAGATTCAAATGGAACCAACAAGGAAAGCACAAAAGGGTCAACTAATAAGCGCTACATGTAAGCCCTCTGTCCATTCAGATAGTCCAATGTCTAGAATGCAAAACTCAGAAGTGTTAGAGATGGAAGTCGAAAATCAGGAAGCTATTGGCACACCAAATGATGTAGAAAAGTCCACCAAGGAACAAACACCCAATGAGACAGTTAATCTAGACAAATCTGTTGATTATTCATCTCTAGAAAGCAGGGCAGTAAACAGTGAAAAGAATGTTGGATCAGAGCATCATAATGACGGGAACGATGCTAGCCTAGGGAATTTTATACAAAATAGGGGGATTCATCCAAAGGGTTCTGCTTGGAAAGGACAGGATTCAGTGAGAATAGTGAACAAGCCGAGATTCTCGGAATGGATTCAAAAGCAAACCCATGGTACTAACAGAAGCACAAGAGTCACGGAGGCCCTCCAAGTGCTACAGAAAGGTCCCGTTCAGAACCCTGGGGTAACAATTACAAGTACTAAGCCTGGATTGGTCAATGGCATTAATGTGGAGACAGAAGATAATTTCCCAGTGGCTGAAATTGATCACGAGATGCACAAAAGGTATCTGGAAAGTTTGATCTCAAGGCAAAAGTGGTGGGCTTCTTTACTGGGGGCTTCCTGGACTTGCGCAGGTTGAACTCATGGCTATCAGCTCACTTGAAGAGGTTAGGTTAGGCAATGCAGAATTTTGAGCTCAGTCCC
The DNA here is from genome assembly GCA_021234155.1 of Isoetes taiwanensis. NCBI lineage: Eukaryota > Viridiplantae > Streptophyta > Lycopodiopsida > Isoetales > Isoetaceae > Isoetes > Isoetes taiwanensis. The sequence goes on along the minus strand of JAJEKV010000023.1, from coordinate 14,366,262 downwards.
ATATATTGGATTGAAGATTGCTTTAAAGATATTTTTTATTTTATTGGAACCTATATGGCCACTGAAAATTGTCCTTACAAGCCTCGCAAATGCTTTGTTCAAGTTGACATTTCCAAGACTGTGCTTACCTCTGTGCCTTTAATTGACTTCTATGGAAAGCAAATTAGCCAGCAGCTTAGGGGTTGGATTACTATGTTTTTGCCGTAAATGCAACACAGGACACTCTGCATTAGTGTGTAAGCCAAAGAATGATCAGAATACAGAGATATTAATAAGTCAGATATTGACATTGATACTTCTCAAAGAGAACATATAATAGATATACAGCATGCTAGTTTGAACATGGAAAAGAGTCAATGGAAGTTATAAAATGTTACAGAGAAGGAAAGCATTATCTCAGCAGAACGCGCTTGCAGAGAAAGAAGTAACTAACAAGTCAAACTTTTTACAATTTCTAACTCTCAGATGTAACTTGAAATTTTAAACAAGCGCTCCGAAAGTGTATTGCACCAGGCGCAAAGTCTATATAAATACTTGAGAGATTCTGCAAATTGCAGCCTTTTCAGGTATGGTGTTTTAAAGGTTTAGAATAAATGGGATCATGTCTGATTTTTTTGCAGTAATCAAACAAAAAGCATCATCAACTCTAGGCAGTTTCTACAAGTCTATAAGCATGCTTGTTTTTTGGGCTCTTGTTGTTTTATTGCCTTCGTCGTCTTCTCATCAAGGTTTCTTTATTGGTAGAGATAATATCTGAACTCCACATTTTCCAAATATGCAAAATATAGATGATGCTATAGTACCCTTCAAGTACTGTCACTATAGAGATAAATATTGTTAATGCAAAGAGGATATACAACCTTATATGGCAACACAATAACATCAAATCCCTGGGTTGAATGTCACCACTGCTGAAGAACTTGATCAGAGTACAAGAGATATAAGTCAGATATTGACATTGCTACTTCTCAAAGACAATATGCAGCAGACATACAACATGTTAGTTCATGGAAAGGGGCCAATGGAAGTTATAAAAGGTTATAGAGAAAGAAAACATTATCTCAGCAGAATGCGCTTGCAGAGAAAGAAGTAACTGACAAGTCAAACTTTTCTACAATTTTTAACTCTCAGATGTAAGTTGAAATTTTAAACAAGGGCTATATTCCACAGTTTGCAATAACGTTTTGAACTACATTTGCAACAAATCAAAATATAAAAGGATAGTGAATTGTGCTCATGACGATTTAAATCATGCTCATGAGAGCACATTACATGCGATGCATTTTTATCCATGTTACTCCTACTGCTAAAAACTAGCATGGATGGAATTAAGTTCTTTTCCTTGGATAGGAAGGGATTTATGTATCAATTTTGCATTATCCATCGTAATTCGCCTATCTGTCCAACGTCATAAACCTAGACAGAACGTACATTGTAAAGAGAGTATTATCTATGGTAAAGAGAGTATTATCTATGGCTTGACATGTAAAATCAATGTGGTAAGAGGAGTCATGTATCAAACCACATAAGAACTAGCCTTTGGCCCTGAGAAGCCAATGCAACATTGAGTCTAGTGCATATTGAGAGGGAATCCCAAGGCGGGTTCACATAATGTTGAACATACAACTAATGCTCATGACGTAAAAAGGTCTTTTTGAACTTTAAACTTATATATACCTGTATGAAGAACACACATCGTAGGCTTGGAGTGCCTTATACACAGTCTGTAAGGGGAAGTTGGCCAGAAGAGCTTTGTCTTTGTACATATGAAAGGGGTTGTGGATCAAACGAATATGAACCCATATAAGAACGAGCCTTTGGCTCTGAGAAGCCAACACAAAATTGAGTCTGGTGCATATTGAGGGGGAATCCCAAGGCGGGTTCACATAATATTGAACATACAACTAATGCTCGTGATGTAAAAGGGTTTTTTTGAACTTTAAACTTACATATACCCGTGCGAATAACACACGGGTCGCCAAGTGTTTGAGGTGGAGGTTTTGTCAAGAATGTGGCAAAACATTCAACGTTGTAGAGTGAGCTCAACATTATGCATTGTCTCTGTTTCAATGAGTGAGCTCAGTCCCATATATTGGATTGAAGATTGCTTTAAAGATATTTTTAGCAGGCTTGTCTAACCCTCCCTACAAGAATTCCTAGAATTCTAGCTTATCCACGTGCAGTTTTAATACAATCCGTTGGATTCTTTATTTTCTAATCTCGTGGCTCGAAAAATTAGAAAATGTGTAGAAATTTGCCTGGCATGCCAAAATCCAGCCTTTGCTTCCCGTCACCACTACATTCTCTTCTTTCCTTCTTTCTTCCTTCATCATCATTCCTTATTTCAGGAATCAAAATATTTGGCAGCGTTGGAATTCAAGGTTGGGGCGAAGTTGTTTTTTACAACACGGACAAATGAAAGAGGAGACCTTGGATGGAAATTGGTAGTTGGTTGCACTTTCAATCCACAGCTACTTCGAATCATGGTTGGCAATGGGGTACAGTTCTTGAATAATGTATTGCTTGGAAGGGAGAGACCATAGAAGAGATGATACTTGTGGAGCGTGGAACGTGTTCCTAATTGGGTTCACGTTTTTAATTGTTGATGATGGATGTGAGTGTGAAGTTCTGAATAAGCATATGCCAAGGATGTCGGCAAGAAGACATGGCCACGTTAACGTCAGATGTATCTAGTTGCAATGGTTGTCAAGGGTAATTATCCATAATTTGCCTATCCATAATAATCAATTTTGCATTATCCAGAATTTGCCTATCAGTCCAACGTCATAACCCTAGAACGTACATTGTAAAGAGAGTATTATCTATGGTAAAGAGAGTATTATCTATGTCTTGACGTGTAAAACCAATGTGGTAAGAGGACTCATGTATGAACCCACATAAGAACTAGCCTTTGGCCTTGAGAAGCCAACGCAAAATTGAGTTTTTGTACATATGAAAGGGGTTGTGGATCAATTGAATGTGGACATTGCTTTGTGTTTTGCAGGTAATAACAAGCTTATATAAAGTATTGTTTTTGTTTTATGTTGCTATTTTAACCGAAAATAAGACCTATTGTTATTGTAGAAGGCATCATTAGCATTTGTAGCCATTGGGAGATGCAGCTCTTGGGGGGCAGGAGAGACCAAAGCTCTAGCAGAACACTGCGCAACCATATGACTTGGCCTCTGACAAACAAAACATAAACCCAACATAGCATAAGGTCGCTTCTATCGACCCTGGCTGGAACCCCATTCAAGAGCTAACTTACGAGCTTGCTGCAGTCTCTTATCATGATCAGAACTAAAGGCCCCTAGCTCAAAGCACTCGGCCACCTTCAGACCATCCCTATCCCTTATAATTACTACTTGTTACCCGTTATCCAAAAGAATGTTACCTCTGTCAATGCGTTGCTGAACGGAAGGGGTCAGGTGCTTCTCTAGCCTCAGCTTACTTTTGATATCTGCAAAGACATCCTCCATCTCGTTGAGAAAATCGAAATGCCGTACATTTCCCTCAAATCTAAACACCGGTGCGCTGCTTTCTTGCTCTTCCGCCAATCTCAAGCCGCAAAGCTGAAATTTTTGCATCTAACTCGCCCAAATTTTATCGCCCTGTGAGCGCAAAGAAGCCTCGCTCCATGCCCAAGCTAGGGCACGGTTCCGATCTTGAACCCGATCATGTTCCCCGCAAAAACATCTATCAAACTATCCTCCGCACTGCAGCACTCTCCCAAGGGGTGCTTCCACAACCGGACGGATGCAAAATTTCTTTGGCAACCGCCGTGTCTTGGCAAATTGCCGCCTTAGCAAATGAACCTTTAGGCATTATACAAAGGAAAATACTGGAGCAAACTCGAAGGAATAAAAGTTGTTCTTAGGGCCACGTGCACCAGTCCTTAGGGCGCATGCACCAAAGAAGGTTGTGGAGAATTGTGGAACCAAAGCAACTCTAAACAAAGACCAACCCGATTCATGCCGGTTGTTAGACCGAAGTTCGCGGCCGGGCAAAAGGAAGGCACTCGAAAACTCCGACGACACCGCCAAATCTGCTTCATCTAGCAAAAAGAATGGCATCGAAAACAACCCCGTGGGCTCGCACCGAATTGGAAACGGGAGGAGTAGCAACAAACGAGAAGCCGAGAGGAGAAGGGAAACGGTTTTCCACCGTAAGAATTGCCACACTAAAACCGACCAACCAGCGTAGCCTTCGAGAATAAAAAGTGCTCCATCGCCCAAATCCAAAAAGCGCACTACGTGGTTGGAAAAGGCTTCAGAGAAAAATCCCAATCGAATAGCAAAGTGGCTCCAAGATAATCAATCGCTGCTACAACAGCCGAGGAAACACGACGAGAACAATCATGCCAGTAGACTTCTAGATGAGGATGAACAATCACAAGAAAAATGGAGACCGAGCAACACAAACACAGCAATGGATTAGATGCAGAATCAGAGTCGCTAAGGCAGAATAAGGTAGGAGGACTAGTAGAGAGGAAATCACGTCCCTTAACTATGCACCAGTTTTTGAAGAGGGACCAAGCATGCTGCTAACTCCTTAAAGTGCTGTCAGACCTAGAGCGCATCAAAAACTTCTGGAAAGCAACCTTCAAATCAAGTACATCAATATCACCATCCAAATCATTCCAAAACTCTGAACAAAAAACCTCCACATGAAATAAAAGCTCACCTAGTTAGTATTGACGATCCGCAAAGCAATAACAGGACTGGTTGGTTTGTGACACAAAAGCTTTGAAGAATAACTCATCGTAAGGCCTTGCCCGCCTGGCAGAAAGTACAAGTGATCCACAATAGTTGCATCCCACTCTCCCAATCATTGCGCTATGAAGGCCACCACCTGGGCCGACTCCCAAAGGAAAAAATTATCAAGCTACAATCGGCTCGGCAGGCCTTAGCAAAAGAGAAGGCTTTGAAAACCAAAGCAGGAGGGGGAAAACAATAGCTATTAGTACCATGCCAAGACTAGGCAAAAGCATCAGGTAAATAGGATGCCAACAATTAAATTTAGGAAGCAAATGGTTACTCAAATTAGCAAAGCGTCCCAAATATGAGGGCCCCAAGCTAGGTCAATGATTCGAAAAACTTCATATGTCAAACCATAATCATCAAAATCCTTAAGCTTAGATAGGTAATCGTCCTATTGATTGAGACTATGAGGAACCCATGCAGGTTTGAGGACAATACTATGACGAAGACAAAGGGTGAAAATTTTAAGGGCAAACAGTGGAGAATCGAGACTTGAAGTCGTGATTTAGTCAAAATGTAATAAGAATTTATAGAATCCCCATAGGCAAGAATGTATTTGCCACTGAAATCCTCAGCATGGAGTTCAAGAAAATGGGCTAAGGCTAGTAGTTCACGAGCGGTAGAAGAAGAAGACTGATCTAACTCATCAATAGACCCATTAAAAATATTGCACATAGAAAAGTCATGTACCCAAACACCCCAACCCGATCCACTAGCATCATAAGATAAGGAAACCATTGGGGCACGTAACCAGAGGACCATGTAACCATAGCAGAGGAGTAATTCAATACCATGGCACTATTACAAAAATTTGCCAAAAGGAGAAACGCAACTTCAAACGGCTGCTAATGGAATGGATAGGAGTAGTAGAGACAAGATTTTCATCTGAAGAACAACAGCAGCACATTCAAACATCTTCAAACCACCACCATAAGAAACGAAAAATACACCTTGAACAAAACAAAATTCAAACGTAAAATGAAGGCACCAAGTGATCATGTTAGAAAAGAAAAATGCGTACATTGATATAGCAAATGTAAATTAGCACAATAGCAACTGCAGAAAAATATTGGAGCATTAATTAAGACCTATTGTTATTGTAGAAGGCAGCATTAGCATTTGTAGCCATCGGGAGATGCAACTGTTGGGGGCAGGAGAGACCAAAGCTCTAGCAGGACATTGCGCAGCCTTATGACCAGGCCTCTATCAAAGAAAACATAAACCTGACATAGTATAAGGCCGCTTCTGTCTACCCTGGCTAGAACCCCATTCAAGAGTTAACTTACGAGCTTGCGCAGTCTCTTATCATGATCAGAACTAAAAGCTCCTAGCTCAAATCACTCGGCCACCTTCGAAACCATCCCTATCCCTTATAATTACTACTTATTTTCTATTATCCAAAAGAGTGTTACCTATGTCAATGCTCTGTTGAACGGAAGGGATCAAGTGCTTCTATAGCCTCAGCTTACTTTCGATATCTGCAAAGGCATCCTCCATCTCCTTGAGGAAATCAAACTGTCATACATTTCCCTCAAATATAAATGCTGGTGTGCGTGTCTTCTTGCTCTTCCGCTCAATCTCAAGCTGCAAAGCTGGAATTCTTTCATCTAACTCGCCCAGCTTATCGTCCTTGTGAGCAGTAAGCCTCTGTTCCATGCCTCTTGCCCAAACTGGGGCACAGGTTTGATCTTGAACCTGATCATGTAACATCTAGCAAACTATCCTCCGCACTGAGCACTCTCCCAAGGGCGCTTCCCAATCTGAGGGATGCAAACTTTAGCCGCCGCAGCCTTTTGGCGGTCGCCGCCTTAGCAGCCAGTAACCTCTAGGCATGATACGAGGAAAAATACGGGCGCAAAACTCGAAGAATAAAAAATTTTCTTCGAGCCACGCACTCAGTCCTTAGGTGCACGCACTGCAGAAGGTTGCGTAGAAACGCGGAACCAAAGCAACTCTTAACAAAGACCAACCCGATTCACGCCGGGTTATTAGACCGAAGTTCGTGGCCGGCAAAAGGAAGGCACTCGTAAAACTCCGACGACACCGCCAAATTTGCTTCACTCTAGCAAAAAGGATGGCATCGAAAACAACCTTGTGGGCTCTGCACGGAATTGGAAACAGGGACGAATAACAACAAACAGAGTAGAAGCCGAGAGGAGGAAGGGAAATGGTTTTCCATTGTAAGAATTGCCACACAAAAACTGACCAATAGTAGAGCCTTCTGAGAACAAAACGTGCTCCACCGCCCAAATCCAAAAGCAGCCCGCAAGGTTGGAAAAGGCTTCGTAGAAAATTCCAATCGAATAGCAAAGTGGCTCCAAGATAATCAATCACTGCTACAACAGCTGAGAAAACACGGCGAGAACAATCATGCCAAAGAAACTCAGATGAGGATGAACAATCACAAAAAAAATGGAGACCGAGCAACACAAACACAACAACGGGTTAGACGCAGAATCAGAGTCGTCAAGGCAGGATAAGGGAAAAACCAACGAAAATTTTATTCTAGCCTTGCACAAGAGGAAAAAAGGCATGCAAGAAAAGGAATGGGTGGGTGCACCGGAGATCAAGCGACAACAAACAACAGAAGTTTATTCCCAGAATAATAAGCCCAAAGGGAATAAAATTAAGAGTATTTCGATTAGCGTAGATGAGGTCGATGATCGTATCTTGGCAAAGATATCATGGCTATAGAGTCAAAAGAACAAGGTCCACGCAGGCGGATAGAAAGTTATGCATATGCAGCATCTTAAATCAGTAAATCATTGACATAAATCTTGTGCTATTGGTTTGATAGAATTGGAAGGAATTAAATATTGTAGTATTGGTTGTGTGTGCTTGTTGTTAGTATAGTTGTATTGATTTTCTAACAGAGCTAGTTGTATTGATTTTGTATATGCATCCTTAGCTAACCCTATGTTTTTAGCTTGATCTCTTTGAAGCAGTTGGGTCTAAAACTATTTTTCTATTTTGTGCTGGGAGTTAATCCATGTTCATGAAATTAGGAAAGGTCTTACTCGGGAGAGAGTACAATTACATGAGAACATAGATGCTATGCTCTAAGGAGCAGAACTTAAGCAAGTTCAGGGCATTAGCCATTTTCCAAGCAATAAGCAAACTTGCACAAACAATAGCTATGCAAACAAGAAGCAGTCTCTCTAGGGTGGAGTAGTTCCCAAAGCCTTCGAAGAAACAAGAAGTTAATATCGAAATTCCAATAAATAAAATACGACATCAACTCCATACATGATAGAAGACTGAGAATCCTTCAGGTGCGATACGACTCCTGTAGCAAAATTCTCAGAAGAATTGTCAAGAAATATGTTGTTCATAGACATAAGGCACAATCCCAGTGCATTTGCTTACCTTGATCCATAGCACAACACTGGTCGTTTTCATATGCAGTTAAACATATATGCTTTGAATATTGTCACGCTGCACTTACTAATTGGAAAGCCCCCATTAATAGTCCATAAATTGATCGAAACGCCATGTAATTTAAGTGCAATGATATGATAGTTGAAAAAATTGCATGATGTATGAGAAGAGTGGTGTTTCGGCTGTTAACGTGCCATCCATATAAGAACATGATTTTATTGCTAAATCTCGTTTCCTCTATGCCCCTCCATGAGGGCAACACTTTGTGGGACAACATCTTGTTATTTCTAGAATGCTAATTCGTGTTAGTTTGCAAGGGACATAGAGATCCCCTTTAGTAAAAAACCGTAAATTTGTTCTTTCTCTAAGACGATAATGGAATTCCTATTTGGAGGCACTTCATGAGCTAAAATTGAATTATTATGGCCTATTACAAACCATGATTATCTCGCAAACATAATGGCTATGGTAAGTTTACTTGGAAAGTTATAAAAGTGCCATGATATACGAAGTTCACCCATGATATACGAAGTTTAACTGCCTTGGTGATGAGACAGATGTGTGGTTCACCCACTAAATGATAAACATTCTCGCCACTAGTGCGCCTGGTGGATAGAAAGATGCGATGCAAAGATCTTAAATGAGTAAATCATTGACACAAATTGAAAACAAATAGTATATAGATCAATAAGTTTGTGCTATCATGTGTGTCTTGAATGTATATTCTACATGACTTCAATGATAGAGCAACAATTTTGCATTCCAAAGTCAGTGATTTCTACTCTTGTTACTTTAGAAGTCGCCATTAGCAACAAGATACTTAAGATGCTAGTTAGCGTAAAGTATATTTTAAATATACGCTATAATCATCGGCCGTGGTTGCTCCCCGAAACATGAGTGCAAGTATGAGTCTCCTTTACCACACATCCGAGCTCTTCTACTTACCCGATCCCTTGAAAAATATCCTCTTAACTTTTCCATCTCTTAAACTAGTAAATCTCCACCGCAAGTAATAAACAATGCAGAAATATGGCTCACCTTCCGCCTAAATAGCACCGAAAGAGGCAAAGGCCGAGATGTGCTATTCGTACTCCCCTTTATGCTCGATATCTCGCTACCCACAATTATTGGTAATTCCCATGGTTGACCTGCAAATTGCATACAACAGTAAACCTTCTCACACTCACCACAAAACAAGAGTTTGGCTCAAATCTTCGCTTTTGCCTATTTAGGCCATTGTGCAAATTCAAACATCCGAATCATGAAGAAGAAACAAAATGCAAATATATGGCGGTTAGAGCAAATAAGATTGAAAAAGCTTTAGGATTAGAGACCTGTAATGGACATGCTTCAGTGGCTACCAAGTGCAAAAGGGAATATTCTACAAAAGCAGCCGCCTTTTCCGACTACTACTAAACTAGCGTAAAACACCAGACAAAGCAGGCGCTTTTTTCGACTACTCGTAAGATAGCTAACCCGAAACAATGACTTAGCGAGATAATATTGTCGCTTTCTAATATTTTAAACATGTTATTTCACACATCCCCGCTTCTTCAGCTAGAGAAGTGTAACATATATAAAATAAATCCAAAAAGTCCAGATAACCCGGCAGAAGAAAGGAGATTGAAGCAGCTTAATTAAAACGCAAGAGAAGAATGTCGCAAACTTGTTGCCTCCAACCGCCATGGGAAACATGATTTCCTATTTGAATTAAGCAATAAGGCAATTTCCCTACGATATGCACATCCCATCTCAATGCAATGACAATTCCATCGCTGATGAGCTTTTCCGGTAAATGGATGAAGATATAACAAATTACTTAGTAAAGTTAGCATAAGTGGGAGGAGGATTCCAAAGAAACGCCACGCTTGAGAGGATAGAATGGCGTAATGGCATACACTATAAAAGCACTCTAATAACTTCGAATAACTTCTAATAACTTCGAATGGCGTAATGGCATACACTATAAAAGCACTCTCGATGGCATTCTCTCGACAAACTCCTAGTTAATCGTCGTAGTTTATAAACCTACTATGACTCTCCTTCCTACTATAGCTCCATCGCACTCATAGTTTTGAAGAAAAACTCATGCATTGAAGGAATGAAAGACATGCAAAGATAAGTAATCGAGATAGAGCTCACACACCCGCAATACCTTGAGATAGAGCCGACCTGCCTCCCGACGAGCATGACCGCCTTTGCCCAGAACCAACCTTTGGCGAAATGACCTCCTTTAAGATGTAAAGTGGAAAATGCGGCAAAGTGGAAATGACCTCCTTTACCCGCTTTAAAGCACGCCGCGATACTTTTACCCCTTTTAGGCAAAGATACGACGCCTGTGATTCGTGATAGAGATATGAGTACTTTAACCACATTTGCCACAAATCAAATGTTGTACCTTTAGCTTTCAAGACATGCAACCAAATGTTGTACCTTTTAGCTTTCAAGACATGCATCTTTTTTCAAGGCCTCATGTGGCAACTCCACCAAGACCTCCTCAGAATAAAATATATCAGAGTACGCTTTCTTCTTCGCAATAAACACTTAGAAGATTGATATTTTACCTACATATGTTGGAATAATGAATAATCTTCTGCACCAATTTTTGAAGCTTCATCCTCAACCGCGTCACTACCTTCCTCCAAAGGTTCTTCCTCTGTATGTCCGCCCTTTTTCCCAATATATGTCTCATAGCTTAAAATCTGTACAAATATTTCTTAAATTACCAATGGACATTAAAACCAAAACACAATACACCTCAAGGTTTTGACCTGCTGAAATAAACAAGAACATCAGTTGTTTCCTGTCAATGATGCACTGGTGGACAGAAAGATGCGTATGCAGCATCATAAATGAGTAAATCATTGACACAAATTTAAAACAAATAGTATATAGATCAATAATTTTGTGCTATCGTGTGTCTTGAACGTGTATTCTACAGACTTCAATGATGCTGCAATGATAGAGCAGCAATTTCGCATTCCAAAGCTGTGATTTCTACTCTTGTTACTTTAGAAGCTGCCAGCAACAAGATTCTTAAGATGCTGGTTAGTAGTAAGTATATTTTAAATATACAGTTACAATCATAGTCTGTGTTGCTCCTGGAAACATGACTGCAAATATGAGCTCTCCTTAAGCTAATATGAATCTTCACTTAAGCTAGTATGAATCTCCACTGCAAGTAATGAACAAATAGCACTCAAAGAGGCAAAGGCTGAGATGTGCTCGATATCTCATTACCCACAATTATTGGCAATTATTGGCAAATTGCATCTCACACTCACCACAAAAACAAGAATTTGGCTCAAGCATTGGGTCTTTTTGGGAAAACCAGGTGTATGCAAAGGAACTATTGTGATTTCTGATGATGGGAAGCATATATGCTTGACGTATATATATTGATGATGTATATATCATTCTAGTGAATATAAATGCAATCACTGCAATTTTTACAAAACGTTTAAATTAATGTTTTGCATATTGAAGGATGGCCTTTGCTTGAGTTATTACATGACATAAAATCAATTGTCCATTAGCCAATGACTGCACCAAACCCATCATAGGCTGTAAAATGTCAGTTGCCCCTGTCGCTGGAGAGGCACTCTAGAAATCGGGAAAACTGGTGCTCATTGCTCGAGGTTGCACGCAGCACTTTGTTTTCCCTTCCCGCAGTGGGTAATATTTAGGAATTGTTATAGTTAATTAGCGATATGATATGGCAGGAAATACTCCTCTGCTTTCCATCGTTATGCTGTGGAGTTTAAATCCTAAGGAAATCTGAAGAGCAAGTCGCCGTTTTGGATCGCCAGTTTTGCATCAAATACTTTTGTTCTCCAGTGCCATCAGTGGACCAGGTCTTTTCCTAAATCCGCTTCACCTTATCTATCTTTGCAATATGCAGAAGCTTAAAGGCTTCTAATTGCTTAGCTCTTGCATTCATAGTGCAAATATAGCAAGCTAGCTTCAGGCAAGTTTTTATGGGCTCATTTTCGTGCCATGTTTGTTCTTCAAGAGCAAAACGGGCATACCCTTATAAAGCACAATTTCATTAAAATGAGAAATTTCGTGATTCCAATTAGGAACGAAAATCCTTTTTAGTCACATTTATGCCAATTTTTTGAGCAATTATGGCGCCATTTAAAAAAAATATGCATCTAAAGTGCCATTTATTGGCGCCATTAAAAATTCTAGCATTGCATATAATGAAGCTGGAGAAACATAACATCACAAAAATAGTTAAAAATTCCGAATTCATAGATTTGCATATTAAAAAATTTGCCAAAACTAGCAAGGACTCGGAAGAGGTAGTCTGTATACAAGAGTATTCGTGTACAATTTACATTATTTTCATACAAAATTCAGGGTTCCTCATCAGGAACAGGCTCCACAATAGATCAGTTCCGTGATGGCCGGGCCATGGCTAGAAGAAGCAACCATAGGATCTCCCGTAAAGCTCTCAACGCCGCGGGCGTTGAAATTGGGATCATCAAGAATGTCCATATTGAATTGTGTATTCTTGATCACATCATAGTCCACATCGGGTGGAGCTTCGCATCTCGATTTGGTGGATCTACGCCTTCTTCAACTACAAAGCAGTGGTCTCTCCGTCACAGAACAAATACCGCGATGGTAGGATTCAAGAGGGCGGTCAAGCCTATCAAGAATCCCCTTTAGGCACTCATGCTTAAGCTGGTCACTTTCAATACAATGCAAAATCTCTTATTCAAAGAATGAAGCCCGCCAAAAGAACCACAGTGAGAAGTAATCAAACACCCCGCTCCCCGGCGGTACCATTTTCTCGCACGAGGTACGAAAGCATGTAGCAGCCCCAAACCGGTTTCTCATAATTATGTCCCCCGGCAAGCCTTGCCACCAGACTGGACCCGCTGCTGGAGCTTCCCTACCATAGCCTCTGGCCTCCCCGCCTTCGCCTTCTTTTCATAGGGTACGTGAACCGGTGGCGCTTCTTGAGGATGATCGCTGAAGGGGAACTTGAGATCAATAACTTCGGCTCAGTGAGGACCTTCGCTGGTCTGGAATCTTGTATACACTAGCGGAATGGGTTTCCGAACTCGGGAGTATGGATTTCAGATTCGTCTCCTCATACATATTATAAAACTCGGATCTGGAATCCGCATCATCCAATACGTATGAAAGTTGTGCTCCGCCTGCAGCATTCACTATCCGAAAAAGAACCAAGGGTGTTCTTTACAAACAGATTAAAGAAATTTGTTAGTGTGGTTTTGTCCCACATTGAAATATATGCCTCAAGGTCTGTGGCAATCAAGGATAATCAGCAACAGGAGCGTTAAAACAACCTGGCCCCTTGTCGTCAAGTTAGTTCAACTTCAGAACGAAGTCTTCGTGATCCCTCTTCAAGACAAAGATTAAGGTGATGAATCTTGCCAAGGCAGTGGCAGACGTTAACGAAAAATGCCTTCCTTGCCCACTCCGCTTCAACCCACTTACTATGCAAGGTGGCCACGGAAATCGCCCAGATTCCTAAAAGGAAGGACTTGAACTTCCTCTTCGTGTGGAATTCATCCTCAATGCATGCAAAAATCTCCTTTCTTCAAGAAAGATATGGATCTTAGTGTCTTTAGTTCCTTGTCTTTGAAGAATTGCTTTTTCACCAGATAATCACCGGGTGACCTTTGACGTGGTCTTCCCATTCAAGATTTCCTTCGAACAACCCGGCTACTGTAGTCCATACCCTCATGTAATCTGTAGGTCTCTGGATCGGGTGACGATTCTTGCCCGCCATGTGCAATAGTTGTCCCCTTTGTTGCCCTTTTAGCTTCTGTGATTTCCACAAAGTTCCATAGGATTAACAATAATCAAAATATCCTTCCGGCATGAAGCACCCACCGGTTGAAATCTTTAGATGCTTACCACGCATGGTAACTTCAGCCAAAGCCGATAACTGGAAACAACAAGCAGTTAGACTGAACATTTAATGATAAAATGGCTACTGGCGCTTATTTGTGAGGGGAATGGCGCTGGCGCTGCTTAGGAATAAATGAGGCATTTACCAAGGCCATTTCATAATCTTGCGTAAAATCAAAACATGTACCAGGTTGGTTCAGCGAGATTGCCCGCCCCGATGGATCGCTTCCCGTGATAGAGCATATTGTCGTCATAGGGTTGCGGCATTAATGAATGGGTTTCTTTGAAAATACCGCAAAGGATATCACTGGACTTCACAACCGAGTCGTTGTGCATCTCGCTCGCTGACCGCGCTGCATAACACCGGCACCCGCTGAAGATAAATCTCTTTGACATTTGCCTTGGACCTTTGGTGCGCCGAAGCTCCTACATACAAGTTGAGAGCTATAATCGAATGACACCATTCACTCATATAATAGTGCATCCCTACGAGAAGTCATCCCTCGGTTTCAAGGGACCGGCTTTGTGAGGGATTGAATGGAATCACATCACGGAGTGAAGACCGGATGTGGGTCTCTCTCTAAAGGACTCCACCAAAGTTTTGACGGTTCCATATTCCTTGGTCTAGATGTCGATTTTGCTGGTCCCTTGATATAATTTGAACATCGCCTATTCTTTTTTAATGAATGACACCGAAAGAGGAAACGATGCTTGATCAGAAATTTTTTGTACCGCCTTTCCCTCCTCTTCCGACTCCTTTCCATCTGGCATTTTGGTGCACTCTAGTAAGGCCGAGCTATTCTTTAATGTGAGCTTCTTTGGCTCTAGCTTAATGGGGACCCTTTTGTCAGTGGTGTCCTGCTGGTGATCCCTTTATGCCTGGGCTCCTGAGAATTAATTCTAGGACTTCCAGCAGACTCTGGTCCGATATCGGATGGTTCCCGAGGATCTGGCGCGTGCTCGATCCGTTTCGACTACTTTGATTTTGACCGCAAGTCTGATCGGATTCTGGATCCGGAGTTCATTATCCTGAGGACGGATTGAGTCCTGAGATCTTGTCTCTTCTCTTGCTCAATCGCTTTTAGCCAAAATGCGGTCCGTCAAATGCATGGTAGTTTCAATATTATTGCCCTCGGACAACGCTTTAATGAAGGCTGAAGTTTTTCAATTGCTCATCCGGGATTTAATAATCATAAAGCCCCTCAAGATTTCAGGATCTTTCGATGTCGTACTTCTTCAAAGTCAAGAACGATGTAGCAAAATACCAAAATTTTGCTTTTCTCACAACTACTACATTTGCAATGCTGCATATTACAAGGATCATAAAACTTCCAAATTCATTATAGTACACAATTATTCTATGCTTCAGTATCTTCACGTAATCACCCGGATCCAACTCGCGACCGCTTCGCAACCAACTTCATTTATTCAAGATACCTGGCCGGTAATGCTGCATTGCTTGCGGTTCCGCTTCCTTTATAGAGGCGTGCCCCCCGGCAGCCTTTGTTCTGTGAAGCGCAGAGGGGCTCACCCGCATTACTCCATGCCCGCACTGCCTCACCATCATAGTCCCGGCTCCGGATCAAATTCACGTTCCGCGACGTAAGATAGCTGCAACAAAGAGGTACTGCAAGAACAAAGTGGTTTTGAACAAAGGTGCGCATTAATAGGTTAGGGAGTTAGTAAATGGCCGCATACATTTAGGTCACCAGTATAAGACGGGAGGCTGATCGTGATGCCTATCCCTCGCTAAGAGTCGAAGATTTCCACCAGCTCAAACCACCCCCTCGCAATATTCGCCAGGGAAGATGGTTCAAGGAGAGTGGACGACCGGGTGGAGGGGTAACTCACATTCGTAGGGAGATACCACAAATGTAACAAGCAGATGCACCCCCATGACCAGTACTTACCATTTGTATCCGGAAGTTCGCATAAGTAAATGTAGCGTAGTTCAATGCATTTCGCTTTTATCGCGTTGTGTGCCTCGAATTTTAGTCCGAGGCCCTCCTCTCCAAACATTCGCTTAAGATGGTTGGGAAGGAGAGGGATTGTGGAGGTTGGTAGGAGAATACATGCCGCCTCCATTAGTGTCGACGACGCGATAAAAATGATGCTACGACGCCTTACTCTGGCAACAAGTCCCAAATGTATGTTAATACACATCAAAATGGCTTGCTGGCCGCATTTGCCAACAACAAGACCCTATGGTAAGCTTAAAGCATCAAATGGCTTCATTTGGCAGCAAATGTCCGCAGAGCAAGCCAATACATCAACATTTCATGGCTGCATTTGCCAACAACAAGTCCCAAATGTATAAGCACACACATCAAATGGCCATTTGCCAACAACAACAAGACCCCATGGTAGTTAAAGACATCAAATGGCCTACGGTTTACTTGGCAGCAACAAGACCGTAGAGCAAGCCACCGTGCATCCCAGTAAAAGTAAGCCAAGACTCCTAAAGTAACGACTAATCGTCCAAACGGCTTCATGGCTCATCTGGTCAACCATAAGACCCCAAAGTGGTTACCGTGCATCCAAATAATGCATGCATGATGAAGCCTAAACAAATAATGGGGTAGATTTATATACCTGTCTCTTTGAGTGGCAAGCTTAGTTTGCCTCCACATTTTGTTTAGCTCCGTGACTGTCCATTTCCATTTCAAGGCCTTTAATTCTTATCCTAAAACCTGTGTATCTAGATGTGTTGAGGCTACTGGAATCAAGGGAAATGGCGAAATCACCCAAAAAAGGATGAAAAAAGGGGTCGCTTAGCGCCAGGATGCTAGGCGCCACGGCGATAAGGCCGGCGTTAAGGTCGAGGGCTACTGAGCCGGAATCGAAAACGAATAAAGTTTAATGAGAAGCTTCAGAAAAAATCAGCGGCCAACTAGGCCCATCGCCGCCCAGGCGTTTACGCCGTATGCCCGTAATCATGCCCGCCAAATACCCACGCCGGCCATAGTTCGGCATGGGCCCAAATTACCACATGTTCGGTATCGCCCAAAGGCCCCATGCTCGGCCAATTCAATTTGAAATTCATTATTTCGCCGAACGCCTTCACTCGCCTAAATTTGAACACATAAAATTCAAAATTTCGCCTTCACTCGCTAATTAATATAAAGCCGTAATTTCACCAGATATTGAAATTTGACCGCCAATCGTCCAAATTTGAATCGTCCGCTTTGAAAATTGTACTTTGCCTTTAAAGCTCCCTCTTTGCCGTGGTTCCACTTAATGCGAATTACGCTAACGAATGCTGCATCGCCAGGTGCACCTGCCCAGCCGAACCACTGCTCGGTTCTTAAATTACCGCGATGGCCAGCTTTCTTTCTCAGCGCCTAGGCGTAAATCCTTCATATGATGCGGTTGCCGGGCGCTTTCTCATACCACAGAACTTGCATTCTTAGCGCTTTCTTTTCATACGTTTCTTCTCTTAAGGGACCTCCTTCTTCTTTTCCCTCGAATCTTTTCTTTGGCGCTTTTCTTGGCGCTTCTTTCGGGCGCATTCTTCTCGCCAATATATTCATTGATCGTGCCTCTACTTTCCAGTTCTATCTAATCGGCTTCCGTGACATACCACTATGGATCTTATCTAATATCAAGTAAGTCCAATCGCTTTCCCGTATAAATTCTCATTTCATTGTCAGCCATGTGTATAGAGTGTTCAAATGCTCACATTAATGTCGCTAGGACACAACCTTGGTTTCACCTGTTGAAGCCTATGTTATGTATGCCCGCTTTATTACACATATACGTTAAATGGGAGCAAGAATGCATAACATATAGGCACCTCGTAGATTTTGTGATGGAGCTAAGCCATTTGGTCGAAGCTGTGTTGATTAATGATACCATGGCGCTATTTATCGAATAGCTGACGCCATAGCGCCATTTCGATCCAAATTCACACTCTATGGTACATTCATAGTAGGGATTTGATTCAAAATGGCCATGGCCATTTGATTCAAACACTATTTCGACTAAATGGCTTACGGCCATTTGATCCGGGTGTTCATCGTTAATTAAAATGGCTTAAGCGGCTACCATTTAGCCCAAATTTGGAACCAAAAATTTTATACTTTTGTACCAAATAGCCATGCATTTTCGGGCTTATTTTGCTTCTATTTTCCTCTTATTTCATATGTTCTCAAAAGTACGCCTTGCTTGGATTGAACAGTTTAATTTTCCTGCACAACCTATCTCACGTAATACAATTAAGGTTCTGGGACATATTTCTTGAATGTGGAATCCACTTTCTGTGGAAGGGAATAGGACCGAACGTAGTAATTTGAGGTCACGAGTCCTGCGGATCCCATCGGCTGAAGCTCTGGGCTCATGGAGGGGTGATAACATTGGTGGGAAGTGAGGGCACATTCATCTGGCTCTGAGGGATGTGAAACCAAACGGAGTGCCCCACATACAATGCCTCGAGATCCCTCAATTTGCCCCTCTTCTACAAGAGGATTCATCTAGTAGTCCATCTCGCTGCAAGAGTTCCTCACGGACACGGGCTTTCACTGCCACCTGTGGCAGGAACCAAGCAACACAAAGAACAAATGAAGAAGACCTAGATGTAAGAGAGGAGATTGGAGGTCATGAGAATCTAGCTGCCCGTCTTGGTCTCGTGTTGTTTAAGCTCTCAGATGCATGCCTACTACCTGCAACGTATCTACTTCAGGTTTGCCATGCCATTCTTTCACTCCCCGCATCTCGTGATCTAAATATTCTGAGGCGAATATATAGTCTTTAGTGGATCCCGGATGCTATAGACTTATGGTTCTTGGGCGTAATAAAGGTCGGCCGCTGGCAACACAATAGATCCAATCCGGGAAACCAAAATATCGTCATGTCATGTTTGTGTCAGAGGCCTATAGCTAATATCAGCCTAGTAACCCGGGAGACCCATACCGCTTTTGCTTCAAGGATGGTAGTGGACAGCTAATAACATTTATGAAGCCTTTACCGCCTCGAACATGAAGGATTTAGAAGTTGGCGTTTGGAAGTCGATGTTGAGAAGCAATTCAAGAGGAAAAGGAAATATACATATGTGAAGAGGGTCGAGGGAACCAAAGGGGGATGGTAAGGAGGGAGAGGATGGGCGCCTAAGGCAATCAAGAGTGTTTCTAAAATCCCATGTCAGTAAGCGACCTAATGTGTCAAAACCTGTCCAATGTTAGTGTGCCTTAAGAAAAAGAATTTTATTCTCAATCAACAAGCAGCAAGGGATTACGCTTTGTTTTTGATGTGTTGAGTGTAACTCATACAGTAAGGGCCGGAGGCGAAAGTAGTGGGTCTGTGGAGTGGAGTGTCATTACCAGACATGCCGTGGGCTTTAGAGCTGCCTCGCCCACGCTTTATAGCTGGGAGCAGGTTCGAAGTTAGGTGGAAAACGGCTATTGGTAATATTGTGCTCTAAGAAGCCTAGACCGTACCAGCTACAAGAAAGTGTGTTTGATAATCTTCATTAGTGAGAAATGCAGAGCATTCCACATAGAAGCAAAAAGGAAAGGATGATATAAGGGAGAATGTTCGCGAACTTCCTCCATCCCGGCCAAGAAGAGCATACATAAGTGAGGTGGGCTGGTGGAAGAATCTGATGAAAGAGTGTAACCTTGCCCTCTTTTACAATATTTGGAAGAAAGAGTTTCCAGACGCCAAGATAGCAAAAAAATACAAAGATTCTCCAAGTGTAATATATGTGTAGTCACTGGCGAAATTGGAAAGAATAAAAGATATAAGGAGAGGCGAAACTTTCAATTCAACTACACATATAAGTTGGAACAACGCCCTCGTAGGAGTCAATATTATCGCATTGGCGCATTATCACATCGCTCACTGCAAAGTCACCCCTGCATAATACATGATAAGATGGATCGTCAAAACACTTCACACCAAGCAGTCACCATCTCAAGAAAGTCCGCTTGGAGAGAGATCGCTTGAAGAGCAAATTGACAAAGAGCATTGACACATGGCTCATGGTGGACGGGCTTATGGCCACTTTGGATCTCTTGGAAGGATGACTCGAACTTTCATGTTGGATCACTTTCTAGATCCTGAGGACTACCCTGAGCCTTGAAGACAAGTGTGGTGGGATTTGTGTAGCGTAACTACAGATTGCAAATTGATGTAAGCCCCAAAAGATACCTCTGCACCAATCGCAACATAAGCTAGTGGCATAATGTTATAAGATACGCTCTTTCATCTTCTAGTGTACCAACTTAGGTTGGGTTTCAATCCTCTTCCTCAAATTCTACTTTACAGCTTGATAATGTATCTGTCAAAATAAAATAGATATGTGTTCTCCTACCTCTTATTTGACATGGCTTGCTGCACATTCATGAGATTCAGTTGGCTTCAAGGATGGTTGGGCACACCTTACGACTATATTGATGCATTGTTTGAGAACTTTTCACGCACGAGTTCATCTGGATGCTCTAACTTTGCTCCTCGAAGGTTTTTAATTTGTTTAGCAAGTGCAATGCAAAAGTCCTCGCTCCATATTTTGTGGATGAAGTTTCCGTGATTGGAAAGGTTTTGTCAAGGGATAGGTCCCCTCGGATAAGGCTAACGCCTAATGTAGCCATACCGGAGCCATTGTTATTCGATGAAATGGATGGGAAATGGCCCATTATGCAATATAAGATGCGCCAACCCAGCAAAGAGGGTATCCAAAATGGAATAAGAAATGTGGAAGGAGGATGAAATGGTGGAGCCAACGCTACCAATGTGGGTGCCTAAAAATATCCCAAGGAAGACATTGAAAAGATCTCCTCGGCTCGCGTGTGACAAAGACGTTATACATAGCATTATGGAATTCCTTCCGCAAAAATCAAGAAGATAGTGTGTTTGGTACCTACGGGGCATAAAGTAAATCTATGGATTACCGGAACGATTCTTTTGTGTTTGAAGATGTATCTCCGTGATCTAATTCCCAAAATGATAACTTTGGTTAGCGCAGCGCGTGTGCTGGGTAAACCCGGCCAAATGCATTTCACCCGCAGGTCGAGTCACTGCGTTTGCAAGACCTCGCCTGCCATATTGTGGGCTGTAATAGATGGCCCAAGCTGCCTATGGATGAGTTCGACCTACCACATGTTACTTAAAGGTTGCTTGTTTTAGTCCGAATCGAGAGACGACAAAACTCCAACGTATTGGGCTCTTTACGTAAGAAGATGCCATCCAGATCCGTAGGCCCACCACCATGGGTCACATTTATGTATCATGGTGGATGCCCGTTGGTCGTGACTATATTGTGTTGCTTAACTAAACTACGCACCCAACCACCCATCCATCAAGGTATGAGAAGTTAGATGCCATTACTATGGGCTGGGATGCAAAATGGCAAAAGACCCAAGATCGACGATTCCAAAATACATTGTTGACATGTGGGGGACATAGCATTGTAGCTAAAAGCTCTCAACTTCATGTTCTCGAGCACCGTATGTAATTTCCTTTGCTATAATACTGAAGCATTTTGGACAATTAATACGCTAACATACATCCTAATTTTATGCTTATACTAACATCCTTACATCTATTATAATAGTGCTCAATACACATCATTACATTCCTATGCAATAATATTATTGATGGTTTATTATTGATGGTATTATAGAGCCGATGATTCACTCATCATCAATCCTCGCTATTGTGATCGTGATTCAAATGTAGGCACGGCCGTGAACCCAAAAGAAGATGGATCACAAACACCAGTAAGGGGCTCTGGCAATCACACCTCACGACCTTCCGCTTTGATCAGGGTGCAGGATCCAAATTTTAACACCCTTTATATATAAATACGTAACTGAACGAAGCAATACCGAACGTTGGCGACCCAATCCATCGAGATCCATCAAGGTGATATGAAGTTAAGATGCCATACATTACATGGGATACAAATGGCAAAAGACGAAGGCCCCGTCAGTTAAGTAGCATTGTTGACGTGGCGGGGGACATAGCATTGGCTAAAGCTCTCTCAATCTCGATTAATGTTCTCACACGATAATCATGTAATTTCTTTGCTATACTTAAGCATTTTGGACAATTAATACGTTGTCGATACATCCTAATTTATGCTTATACTAACATCCTTACATCTATTATAATAGGTGTTTAATACACATCATTACATCTGATGCACACATTATTGATGGCTTATTATTGATGGCATTATAGAGTCGATGATTCACTCATCATCAATCCCTGCTATTGTGATCGCATTCAGCTCGTAGGCATGGCGCTCAGGAACCCAAAGAAGATGGATCACAACACGAGTAAGTAGGGCAATCACACTCCACGACCTTACGCTTTGGATTGTAAGTAAGGATCGACTTAACACCTTTATGTATGCGTGATTAATATCATTGTAGCTCATGGAGCAAAGAATGGTCTCAAACTGATCATCATAAATATTATAAGCCATGGGAGATGAATGACTTACCGAATGGAGCTGCTTTTATAGTCGTTATAGAATTATTGGTATAATACTTCAGCATTATTGGTATTATACGTGAGCATTATTGGGATTATACGTCAGCATTATTGGTATTATACTTCAACATTATTGGTATTATACTTCAACATTATTGGATTCGTAGCTATAAATTCTTTTACCTTGTTTTCACTTCTCACTTTTCATCCTTGCTTCTTGCTCCTTCATCTTCCTTGTTCCTTGATCTTCTTGCTACTTGATCTTCCTTGTTCCTTGATCTTCTTGCTACTTGATCTTCCTTGTTCATTGCTTACGGCTACTTGATCTTGATCCTTGTTCCTTGCTACTTCATTCCGTGCTCCTTCCTACTTGATCTTGTTCCTTGCTCTTGATCTTTACTTTGCTACTTGATCTTGATCCTTGTTCCTTGCTACTTCATTCAGGTGCTCCTTCCTACTTGATCTTGTTCCTTGTTGATCTTGCTCTTGATCTTGTTCCTTGCTACTTGATCTTGATCCTTGCTTCTTGCTCCTTGATCTTCCTTGTTCCTTGATCTTCTTGCTACTTGATCTTCCTTGTTCATTGCATCTTGCTACTTGATCTTGATCCTTGTTCCTTGCTACTTCATTCCGTGCTCCTGCTACTTGATCTTGTTGCTTGCTCTTGAACTTGCTACTTGCTCTGCTCAGGTGTTCCTTGCTCCGTCGGTGATCCTTGCTTGCTTTTGCAAATGATTGGACCCAATCCTCCACGGGCTACTCGGAAGGCTGCAAGCATGCCCCCGGGCATTACATGCGGCCTGGAATGGATGAGCTATGGGACCATTTCTTGGAGTGGAGGTTGCGCCCACGGTCCCACCAAGGAGCTTACAATGGAGTTGATCAACTTCATTGCGGGCGATTTGATTGTGGTCATGAGCCCGATGGAAATTAATCCATCCCGAATGTTATAGGAGACTTGCAATGGGGGAATGCTTGAACCCCCTCCTTATATACGGGCGAGATGCTACGACAATTGAGGCCTCTTCTTCGTCTTTGGATATTTAGCACACTCTGCGGATGCATACATATCGAGTTCATTCATGAAATTTGTAAAGGGACGGATGTATGGCCTTATTAGGGTGTACTACAATGAGTACAACGGTTTTGTGGAGTTGGGTCCGCTCTTCTTCCGTGAGTATTATCCTGTGGAATTACTTTTTCTAATGACTAGGTACCCCATATGGTGGGAAGAATCAGCATGGGATGAGCGTGAGCTCTTGACTCCTAACCCAGATGCGTGGGTTAGACCTCGCAGGCGAAGAGAAAGGGGAAGGGGAAGGGGTTAAACCTGGGGGAAGGTTACTAGGGACATACATAGTTCATACTTTGGTCTCTATTGTGTTTGGAAGTTGGTATATGATACCGTGTTATTATGTTCTCTAAATATTCATGTAACTATGTATGATACACGGGTACTGCACGTGTATAGAACCCCTGCATAAGGTCTATGATACAGGGTACTGTACACGTGTATACAACCCCTGCATAAGGTCTATACAACCCCCATAATAAAAAAATTCCAGTTTACTAAAAATTTTCCCATTATAATGAAATTGTGCTTTATATATTTATTTGAAGTGTGGTGCATGAATCGGCGCCCACCCAAATAGCAAGCTGGCTTCAGTTAAGTTTTTTTGGGGCTCATTTTTGTGCTTGAAGAATGGTGCATTAATCAACGTCCACTCTGCATCCAAGCCTCCCAAAGCATCTTGGGCTTTGCTTCGATTTATGCTGCTGAACTTATAGCTGTCTATTAGATTCCACTGCAAAACAGGACAAGATGTGCAAGATGTGCTGAAGGATATGCCTTGGCTTCTTTTCCATCACGTTCACTAGTTTTTCCATCATTCAGACCAGTTTTAGAAGCTCTATTTCATGATAAAGATGGAACTAATAGATGCTTTGATTTGATGAAAAGTGTGATTCAAGGGAAAAATTTGCAGAAGAAAGCAACTATTTCTTCTTACCCTGCCACCATGGGATACTTGGACATGCCATAGTCGTTCCTAAGCTGATGCAGTTCAGTGTGGCATACTCCACAGTATAACACCATTAGTGTCGGATAGTCGGTTCTATTTCCCGCATACGGTTTCATTGCTTCAATTATAGCGACTACTTTAGAACCAAATTTAGACCATTGGGTCCGATGATCTTTTCGGCATATCTATGGCGTGGAAGCATCGGTTTTCTTTGCAAACAACATACAAAACCGTCATTTGTTGCGAACTTACATGCATCACTATGGCATGCTTTTTCTTCCCCACAAATATTTTTCACAAAGCCACATTCGTCGTTGCACGATAGCCAGTTCCATGAAGACCTCCAAGAATCGATTCTGTTGTTTAAGGTGTACATCCGACTTTATTTTGCAAAAGATAAAGTCATGGCTACAAAATGGGTTACGGCGAGTTTTTTCTCCTTCTCTGGAAGTTTCTTGATGCAGAGCTGTCTTACGAGGATGATAGCACAATTTATTTATGCGAGATGGTCAATCCGGTTGTTGATCAAAACGAGAATGCAATGCCACATAGATGTAAATTCAAGATTCTATACGAGAACATTAAACTACTCAGTTACATATACAATTTGATCGAGGGTCACTTGTGGACGGGCTTGTACATAAAAATGTAGCGGAACTACAAACTGATTGTAAGAACATGGTAAGGGTCTACTTTAATTCAAATATAAATTGTGAAAACATGACTTCCCAGTTAGATTTAGGCCACTTCACCCTCAAGAAGCTGGAGGGCAACCCCTGTCTTGTGACACCTTGTTTAATACATTATCATAAAAGCTTCTAATGCTCTATCACGATTTCATCAAAGCTTTTAATGCTCTTTAAGGACTTTACAGGACACATGTCATGCCTTTCCTTTTCCCATTTCCAAATAAAAGGAACGAGGGCATGAAGAAGAATGAGAGAATGGATTATATAGATTTAGATAGCTCCTCAAATTCAAAAGTTGTCTTCGCAAATATTGTACATTAGAACATCATATTTCCACGTAAAAATTAAACTGGGCGACTTAGATGGGTGACATGGCGACTATGAAGGCGGACGGTCGGTGATTTCTTTGCTTTCGGGAGGCGGCAGCAATTGCTGCCTGTCGATCGTGGGGGCACACGGTGGCCTCAATCCAGTTGGTCGGGTCCAGGAGGGGCCGATTTTGGCATCCAGGGCAAAAGCTCCATTCCTTTTTGCTGCTTCTGCTACTGCAGATGAAGGAACTGGCCATGGGCGGGTAGGTATTCCCTTGAAACTTCGCCCATCCTTAATCTCTGGATCGTTGTTGGGTTTGGATGCAGAAGCCCCAATTTTTGATGAAGATTTAGGTGGAGGTGAGCAATCGGTGGTCCAGCTCCTTCCTAAATCATCAGTAGGAGTAGACAAGGCTCCAAACCGATACATAAATGCCTTGGAGATAATACCAAAGCAGGGGGATACTAAGGAGTGGGATTAGCAAGCAAAGAAAAAGCTAGATGAAAACAAGCTGCTGGAGCTGAGGCAGAAATCTGCTGCAACAGTAGACTCAATACTAGCATAGCATAACAAGATTCAAATGGAGTCAACAAGGAAAGCACAAAAGGGTCAACTAATAAGCGCTACATGTAAGCCCTCTGTCCATTCAGATAGTCCAATGTCTAGAATACTCAGAAGTGTTAGAGATGGAAGTTGAAAATCAAGAAGCTATTGGCACACCAAATGATGTAGAAAAGTCCACCAAGGAACAAACACCCAATGAGACAGTTAATCTAGACAAATCTGTTGATTATTCATCTCTAAGCGGTGCGATGCTTGATGGAAAGAATGTTGGATCAGAGCATCATAATGACGGGAATGATGCTAGCCTAGGGAATTTTACACAAAATAGGGGGATTCATCCAAAGGGTTCTGCTTGGAAAGGACAGGATTCAGTGAGAATAGTGAACAAGCCGAGATTCTCGGAATAGAATCAAAAGCAAACCCATGGTACTAACAGAAGCACAAGAGTCACGGAGGCCCTCCAAAGCTCTGAAAGGTCCGTTTGAGAACCACAGGGTAACAATTACAAATACTAAGCTGGATTGGTCAATGGCATTAATGTGGAGGCAGAAGATAATTTCCGGTGGCTGAAATTGATCACGAGATGCACAAAAGGTATCTGGAAAGTTTGATCTCGGCTTCGGTAGTGGGCTTCTTTCTTTGGGGGCTTCACGGACTTCTTTGAGGTTGAACTCATGGCTATCAGCTCACTTGAAGAGGTTAGGTTAGGCAATGCAGAATTTTGAGCTCAGTCCCATATATTGGATTGAAGATTGCTCTAAAGATATTTTTTATTTTATTGGAACCTATATGGCCACTTGAAAATTGTCCTTACAAGCCTGCATAAATGCTTTATTCAAGTTGACATTTCCAAGACTGTGCTTACCTCTGTGCCTTTAATTGACTTCTATGGAAAGCAAATTAGCCAGCAGCTTAGGGGTTGGATTACTATGTTTTTGCCGTAAATGCAACACAGGACACTCTGCATTAGTGTGTAAGCCAAAGAATGTCACCACTGCTGAAGAACTTGATCAGAATACAGAGATATTAATAAGTCAGATATTCACATTGATACTTCTCAAAGACAACATGTAATAGATATAGAGCATGCTAGTTTGAACATGGAAAAGAGTCAATGGAAGTTATAAAATGTTACAGAGAAGGAAAGCATTATCTCAGCAGAACGCGCTTGCAGAGAAAGAAGTAACTAACAAGTCAAACTTTTTACAATTTCTAACTCTCAGATGTAAGTTGAAATTTTAAACAAGGGCTCCGAAAGTGTATTGCACCAGGCGCAAAGTCTATATAAATACTTGAGAGATTCTGCAAATTGCAGCCTTTTCAGGTATGGTGTTTTAAAGGTTTAGAATAAATGGGATCATGTCTGATTTTCTTGCAGTAATCAAACAAAAAGCATCATCAACTCTAGGCAGTTTCTACAAGTCTATAAGCATGCTTGTTTTTTGGGCTCTTGTTGTTTTATTGCCTTCGTCGTCTTCTCATCAAGGTTTCTTTATTGGTATAGATAATATCTGAACTCCACATTTTCCAAATATGCAAAATATAGATGATGCTATAGTACCCTTCAAGTACTGTCACTATAGAGATAAATATTGTTAATGCAAAGAGGATATACAACCTTATATGGCAACACAATAACATCAAATCCCTGGGTTGAATGTCACCACTGCTGAAGAACTTGATCAGAGTACAAGAGATATAAGTCAGATATTGACATTGCTACTTCTCAAAGACAATATCGGCGGACATACAACATGTTAGTTCATGGAAAGGGGCCAATGGAAGTTATAAAAGGTTATAGAGAAAGAAAACATTATCTCGTGAGAATAAACTTGCGAGAAAAAAATGGCCGACAAGTCAAACTTTTCTACAATTTATAACTCTCAGATGTAAGTTGAAATTTTAAACAAGGGCTATATTCCACAGTTTGCAATAACGTTTTGAACTACATTTGCAACAAATCAAAATATAAAAGGATAGTGAATTGTGCTCATGACGATTTAAATCATGCTCATGAGAGCACATTACATGCGATGCATTTTTATCCATGTTACTCCTACTGCTAAAAACTAGCATGGATGGAATTAAGTTCTTTTCCTTGAATAGGAAGGGATTTATGTATCAATTTTGCATTATCCATCGTAATTCGCCTATCTGTCCAACGTCATAAACCTAGAGGTAAGCATTACATTGTAAAGAGAGTATTATCTATGGTAAAGAGAGTATTATCTATGGCTTGACATGTAAAATCAATGTGGTAAGAGGAGTCATGTATCAAACCACATAAGAACTAGCCTTTGGCTCTGAGAAGCCAATGCAACATTGAGTCTAGTGCATATTGAGAGGGAATCCCAAGGCGGGTTCACATAATGTTGAACATACAACTAATGCTCATGACGTAAAAAGGCCTTTTTGAACTTTAAACTTATATATACCAGTATGAAGAACACACATCGTAGGCTTGGAGTGCCTTATACCACGGTCTGTAAGGGGAAGTTGGCGGAAAGAGCTTTGTCTTTGTACATATGAAAGGGGTTGTGGATCAAGCGAATATGAACCCATATAAGAACGAGCCTTTGGCTCTGAGAAGCCAACACAAAATTGAGTCTGGTGCATATTGAGGGGGAATCCCAAGGCGGGTTCACATAATATTGAACATACAACTAATGCTCGTGATGTAAAAGGGTTTTTTTTGAACTTTAAACTTACATATACCCGTGCGAATAACACACGGGTCGCCAAGTGTTTGAGGTGGAGGTTTTGTCAAGAATGTGGCAAAACATTCAACGTTGTAGAGGGGTAAAAGCATGTTAGGGTGTCCCTTAAAAAGTATTATTTAGTGACCAAAAAAGTACCTAAAAAGGTACCCAGGACTAGGTACTGGGTACTTGTGTAATATCTCAATAAAAGGTACATTCTAGAACTTTTATATATATTTTGGTCTCCGGTAGCATTATCTTTATCTTATCTTTGAATATTAATGCGTCCTTGACTTTTATTTTCAACATTTGTACTAGTTTTGATGAAAATAAAAACGAGAAAGTACCCAGTTCTAAAGTACCTAGTGTATGTACTTTTGCAGGTTCCAAAAGTGGTACACCCTAACATGCTTTTACCCAGAGTGAGCTCAACATTATGCATTGTCTCTGTTTCAATGAGTGAGCTCAGTCCCATATATTGGATTGAAGATTGCTTTAAAGATATTTTTAGCAGGCTTGTCTAACCCTCCCTACAAGAATTCCTAGAATTCTAGCTTATCCACGTGCACTGCCACGTAAACCAGTTTTAATACAATCCGTTGGATTCTTTATTTTCTAATCTTGTGGCTCGAAAAATTAGAAAATGTGTAGAAATTTGCCTGGCATGCCAAAATCCAGCCTTTGCTTCCCGTCACCACTACATTCTCTTCTTTCCTTCTTTCTTCCTTCATCCTCATTCCTTATTTCAGGAATCAAAATATTTGGCAGTGTTGGAAATCAAGGTTGGGGCGAAGTTGTTTTTTACAACACGGACAAATGACAGAGGAGACCTTGGATGGAAATTGGTAGTTGGTTGCACTTTCAATCCACAGCTACTTCGAATCATGGTTGGCAATGGGGTACAGATCTTGAATAAGGTATTTGCTTGGAAGTAAGAGACCATAGAAGAGATGATACTTGTGGAGCGTGGAACGTGTTCCTAATTGGGTTCACGTTTTTAATTGTTGATGATGGATGTGAGTGAGAAGTTCTGAATAAGCATATGCCAAGGATGTCTGGCAAGAAGACATGGCCACGTTAACGTCAGATGTATCTAGTTGCAATGGTTGTCAAGGGTAATTATCCATAATTTGCCTATCCATAATTATCAATTTTGCATTATCCAGAATTTACCTATCAGTCCAACGTCATAACCCTAGACAGAACGTACATTGTAAAGAGAGTATTATCTATGGTAAATAGAGTATTATCTATGTCTTGACGTGTAAAACCAATGTGGTAAGAGGACTCATGTATGAACCCACATAAGAACTAGGTTGTGGATCAATTGAATGTAGACATTGCTTTGTGTTTTGCAGGTAATAACAAGCTTATATAAAGTATTGTTTTTGTTTTATGTTGCTATTTTAACTGAAAATAAGACCTATTGTTATTGTAGAAGGCATCATTAGCATTTGTAGCCATTGGGAGATGCAGCTCTTGGGGGGCAGGAGAGACCAAAGCTCTAGCAGGACACTGCGCAACCATATGACTTGGGCTCTGACAAACAAAACATAAACCCGACATAGCATAAGGTCGCTTCTATCGACCCTGGCTGGAACCCCATTCAAGAGCTAACTTACGAGCTTGCTGCAGTCTCTTATCATGATCAGAACTAAAGGCCCCTAGCTCAAAGCACTCGGCCATCTTCAGACCATCCCTATCCCTTATAATTACTACTTGTTACCCGTTATCCAATAGAATGTTACCTTTGTCAATGCGTTGCTGAATGGAAGGGGTCAGGTACTTCTCTAGCCTCAGCTTACTTTTGATATCTGCAAAGACATCCTCCATCTTGTTGAGAAAATCGAACTGCCGTACATTTCCCTCAAATCTAAACACTGGTGTGCGCGTCTTCTTGCTCTTCCGCTCAATCTCAAGCTGCAAAGCTGAAATTCTTGCATCTAACTCGCACAGCTTATCGTCCTTGTGAACAGCAAGCCTCTGTTCCATGCCCAAGCTAGGGCACGTGTCTGATCTTGAACCTGATCATGTTCCTGCAAAACATCTATCAAACTATCCTCCAGACCAGAGCACTCTCCCAAGGGGTGCTTCCACAATCTGACGGATGCAGCCTTAGCCGCTGCAGCCTTGGCAGCTGCTGTCTTAGCAGCAGAACCTTTAGGCATTATACAAAGGAAAATACGGAGCAAACTCGAAGGAATAAAAGTTGTTCTTAGGGCCACAGACCAGTCCTTAGGTGCACAGACCAAAGAAGGTTGTGGAGAATTGTGGAACCAAAGCAACTCTAAACAAAGACCAACCTGATTCATGCTGGCTGTTAGACTGAGTTCGTGCTGGCAAAAGGAAGGCACTCAGAAAACTCCGATCGACACTGCCAAATCTGCTTCATCTAGCAAAAAGAATGGCATCGAAAACAACCCTGTGGGCTCTGCACGGAATTGGAAACGGGGAGGAGTAGCAACAAACGTAGAAGCCGAGAGGAGAAGGGAAACGGTTTTCCACTGTAAGAATTGCCACACTAAAACTGACCAACTAGCAGAGCCTTCTGAGAATAAAAAGTGCTCCATCGCCCAAATCCAAAAGCAGACCACAGGGTTGGAAAAGGCTTCGTAGAAAATCCCAATAGAATAGCAAAGTGGCTCCAAGATAATCAATCGCTGCTACAACAACCGAGGAAACACGGCGAGAACAATCATGCCAGTAGACTTCTAGATGAGGATGAACAATCACAAGAAAAATGGAGACCGAGCAACACAAACACAGCAATGGGTTAGATGCAGAATCAGAGTCGCTAAGGCAGAATAAGGTAGGAGGACTAGTAGAGAGGAAATCACGTCCCTTAACTATGCACCAGTTTTTGAAGAGGGACCAAGCATGCTGCTAACTCCTTAAAGTGCTGTCAGACCTAGAGCGCATCAAAAACTTCTGGAAAGCAACCTTCAAATCAAGTACATAAAACTCTGAACAAAAAACCTCCACATGAAATAAAAGCTCACCTAGTTAGTATTGACGATCCGCAAAGCAATAACAGGACTGGTTGGTTTGTGACACAAAAGCTTTGAAGAATGACTCATCGTAAGGCCTTGCCCGCCTGTAGGAAAGTACAAGTGATCCACAATAGTTGCATCCCACTCTCCGGCATCATTGCGTTGCGAAGGCCACCACGGGGCTGACTCCCAGTGGAAAATTATCAAGCTACAATCGGCTCGGCAGGCCTTAGCAAAAGAGAAGGCTTTGAAAACCAAAGCAGGAGGGGGAAAACAATAGCTATTAGTACCATGCCAAGACTAGGCAAAAGCATCAGGTAAATAGGATGCCAACAATTAAATTTAGGAAGCAAATGGTTACTCAAATTAGCAAAGCGGTCCCAGTCATGAGGGCCCCAAGCTAGGTCAATGATTCGAAAAACTTCATATGTCAAACCATAATCATCAAAATCCTTAAGCTTAGATAGGTAATCGTCCCATTGATTGAGACTATGGGGAACCCATGCAGGTTTGAGGACAATACTATGACGAAGACAAAGGGTGAAAATTTTAAGGGCAAACAGTGGAGAATCGAGACTTGGGAGCTGCATTTAGTCAAAATGTAATAAGAATTTATAGAATCCCCATAGGCAAGAATGCATTTGCCACTGAAATCCTCAGCATGGAGTTCAAGAAAATGGGCTAAGGCTAGTAGTTCACGAGCGGTAGAAGAAGAAGACTGATCTAACTCATCAATAGACCCATTAAAAATATTGCACATAGAAAAGTCATGTACCCAAACACCCCAACCCGATCCACTAGCATCATAAGATAAGGAAACCATTGGGGACGCGTAACGAGGAGGACCATGTAACCATAGCGGAGGAGTAATTCAATACCATGGCACTATTACAAAAATTTGCCAAAAGGAGAAACATAACTTCAAGCGGGTGCTAATGGAATGGATAGGAGTAGTAGAGACAAGATTTTCATCTGAAGAACAACAGCAGCACATTCAAACATCTTCGAACCACCACCATAAGAAACGAAAAATACACCTGCAGGAAAATATTGGAGCATTAAATTAAGACCTATTGTTATTGTAGAAGGCAGCATTAGCATTTGTAGCTATCGGGAGATGCACCTGTTGGGGGCAGGAGAGACCAAAGCTCTAGCAGGACATTGCGCAGCCTTATGACCAGGCCTCTATCAAAGAAAACATAAACCTGACATAGCATAAGGCCGCTTCTGTCTACCCTGGCTAGAACCCCATTCAAGAGCTAACTTACGAGCTTGCGCAGTCTCTTATCATGATCAGAACTAAAAGCTCCTAGCTCAAATCACTCGGCCACCTTCGAAACCATCCCTATCCCTTATAATTACTACTGGATGGAAGGGATCCCTTATAATTACCAGTTGTTGATCAAGAACGAGAATGCGATGCCACATAGACGTAAATTCAAGATTCTATACGAGAACACTAAACTACTCAGTTACATATACAATTTGATCGAGGGTCACTTGTGGACGGGCTTGTACATAAAAATGTAGCGGAACTACAAACTGATTGTAAGAACATGGTAAGGGTCTACTTTAATTCAAATATAAATTGTGAAAACATGACTTCCCAGTTAGATTTAGGCCACTTCACCCTCAAGAAACTGGAGGGCAACCCTCTGTGCGCAGCACCTTGTTTATTACGTATCATAAAAGCTTCTAATGCTCTATACGATTTCATCAAAGCTTTTAATGCTCTTTAAGGACCTTACAGGACACATGTCATGCCTTTCCTTTTTCCCATTTCCAAATAAAAGGAACGAGGGCATGAAGAAGAATGAGAGAATGGATTATATAGATTTAGCTAGCTCCTCAAATTCAAAAGTTGTCTTCGCAAATATTGTACATTAGAACATCATATTTCCACGTAAAAATTAAACTGGACGACTTAGATGGGTGACATGGCGACTATGAAGGCGGGCGGTCGGGCGGCTGCTGCTCAGGAGGTAGCAGCAATTGCTGCTGCAATCGATCGTGGAGGGGGCACCTGGTGGCCTCAATCCAGTTGGTCGGGTCCAGGAGGGGCCGATTTTGGCATCCAGGGCAAAAGCCCCATTCCTTTTTGCTGCTTCTGCTACTGCAGATGAAGGAACTGGCCATGGGCGGGTAGGTATTCCCTTGAAACTTCGCCCATCCTTAATCTCTGGACCGTTGTTGGGTTTGGAGGCAGAAGCCCCAATTTTTGATGAAGATTTAGGTGGAGGTGAGCAATCGGTGGTCCAGCTCCTTCCTAAATCATCAGTAGGGGCAGACAAGGCTCCAAACCGATACATAAATGCCTTGGAGATAATACCAAAGCAGGGGGATACTAAGGAGTGGGATTAGCAAGCAAAGAAAAAGCTAGATGAAAACAAGCTGCTGGAGCTGAGGCAGAAATCTGCTGCAACAGTAGACTCAATACTAGCACAGCATAACAAGATTCAAATGGAGTCAACAAGGAAAGCACAAAAGGGTCAACTAATAAGCGCTACATGTAAGCCCTATGTCCATTCAGATAGTCCAATGTCTAGAATGCAAAACTCAGAAGTGTTAGAGATGGAAGTCGAAAATCAGGAAGCTATTGGCACACCAAATGATGTAGAAAAGTCCACCAAGGAACAAACACCCAATGAGATAGTTAATCTAGACAAATCTGTTGATTATTCATCTCTAGAAAGCAGGGCAGTAAACAGTGGAAAGAATGTTGGATCAGAGCATCATAATGACGGGAATGATGCTAGCCTAGGGAATTTTACACAAAATAGGGGGATTCATCCAAAGGGTTCTGCTTGGTAAGGACAGGATTCAGTGAGAATAGTGAACAAGCCGAGATTCTCGGAATGGAATCAAAAGCAAACCCATGGTACTAACAGAAGCACAAGAGTCACGGAGGCCCTCCAAGCGCTACAGAAAGGTCCCGTTCAGAACCCTGGGGTAACAATTACAAATACTAAGCCTGGATTGGTCAATGGCATTAATGTGGAGACAGAAGATAATTTCCCAGTGGCTGAAATTGATCACGAGATGCACAAAAGGTATCTGGAAAGTTTGATCTCGCGCTCAGTAGTGGGCTTCTTTACTGGGGGCTTCCTGGACTTGCGCAGGTTGAACTCATGGCTATCAGCTCACTTGAAGAGGTTAGGTTAGGCAATGCAGAATTTTGAGCTCAGTCCCATATATTGGATTGAAGATTGCTCTAAAGATATTTTTTATTTTATTGGAACCTATATGGCCACTGAAAATTGTCCTTACAAGCCTCGCAAATGCTTTATTCAAGTTGACATTTCCAAGACTGTGCTTACCTCTGTGCCTTTAATTGACTTCTATGGAAAGCAAATTAGCCAGCAGC
Organism: Isoetes taiwanensis; assembly: GCA_021234155.1. Classification (NCBI taxonomy): domain Eukaryota; kingdom Viridiplantae; phylum Streptophyta; class Lycopodiopsida; order Isoetales; family Isoetaceae; genus Isoetes; species Isoetes taiwanensis. Next base: position 14,331,169 of record JAJEKV010000023.1, on the reverse strand, counting down.
TTAGGGGTTGGATTACTATGTTTTTGCCGTAAATGCAACACAGGACACTCTGCATTAGTGTGTAAGCCAAAGAATGTCACCACTGCTGAAGAACTTGATCAGAATACAGAGATATTAATAAGTCAGATATTGACATTGATACTTCTCAAAGACAACATGTAATAGATATACAGCATGCTAGTTTGAACATGGAAAAGAGTCAATGGAAGTTATAAAATGTTACAGAGAAGGAAAGCATTATCTCAGCAGAACGCGCTTGCAGAGAAAGAAGTAACTAACAAGTCAAACTTTTTACAATTTCTAACTCTCAGATGTAAGTTGAAATTTTAAACAAGGGCTCCGAAAGTGTATTGCACCAGGCGAAAAGTCTATATAAATACTTGAGAGATTCTGCAAATTGCAGCCTTTTCAGGTATGGTGTTTTAAAGGTTTAGAATAAATGGGATCATGTCTGATTTTTTTGCAGTAATCAAACAAAAAGCATCATCAACTCTAGGCAGTTTCTACAAGTCTATAAGCATGCTTGTTTTTTGGGCTCTTGTTGTTTTATTGCCTTCGTCGTCTTCTCATCAAGGTTTCTTTATTGGTAGAGATAATATCTGAACTCCACATTTTTCAAATATGCAAAATATAGATGATGCTATAGTACCCTTCAAGTACTGTCACTATAGAGATAAATATTGTTAATGCATGTTACCACTGCTGGAGAACTTGATCAGAGTACAAGAGATATAAGTCAGATATTGACATTGCTACTTCTCAAAGACAATATGCAGCAGACATACATCATGTTAGTTCATGGAAAGGGGCCAATGGAAGTTATAAAAGGTTATAGAGAAAGAAAACATTATCTCGTGAGAATAATGCTTGAGAGAAAAGAAGTAACCCGACAAGTCAAACTTTTCTACAATTTATAACTCTCAGATGTAAGTTGAAATTTTAAACAAGGGCTATATTCCACAGTTTGCAATAACGTTTTGAACTATATTTGCAACAAATCAAAATATAAAAGGATAGTGAATTGTGCTCATGACGATTTAAATCATGCTCATGAGAGCACATTACATGCGATGCATTTTTATCCATGTTACTCCTACTGCTAAAAACTAGCATGGATGGAATTAAGTTCTTTTCCTTGAATAGGAAGGGATTTATGTATCAATTTTGCATTATCCATCGTGATTAATTTATCCTATCGTCCAACGTCATAAACCTAGACAGAACGTACATTGTAAAGAGAGTATTATCTATGGTAAAGAGAGTATTATCTATGGCTTGACATGTAAAATCAATGTGGTAAGAGGAGTCATGTATCAAACCACATAAGAACTAGCCTTTGGCCCTGAGAAGCCAATGCAACATTGAGTCTAGTGCATATTGAGAGGGAATCCCAAGGCGGGTTCACATAATGTTGAACATACAACTAATGCTCATGACGTAAAAAGGTCTTTTTGAACTTTAAACTTATATATACCTGTATGAAGAACACACATCGTAGGCTTGGAGTGCCTTATACACAGTCTGTAAGGGGAAGTTGGCCAGAAGAGCTTTGTCTTTGTACATATGAAAGGGGTTGTGGATCAAGCGAATATGAACCCATATAAGAACGAGCCTTTGGCTCTGAGAAGCCAACACAAAATTGAGTCTGGTGCATATTGAGGGGGAATCCCAAGGCGGGTTCACATAATATTGAACATACAACTAATGCTCGTGATGTAAAAGGGTTTTTTTGAACTTTAAACTTACATATACCCGTGCGAATAACACACGGGTCGCCAAGTGTTTGAGGTGGAGGTTTTGTCAAGAATGTGGCAAAACATTCAACGTTGTAGAGTGAGCTCAACATTATGCATTGTCTCTGTTTCAATGAGTGAGCTCAGTCCCATATATTGGATTGAAGATTGCTTTAAAGATATTTTTAGCAGGCTTGTCTAACCCTCCCTACAAGAATTCCTAGAATTCTAGCTTATCCACGTGCACTGCCACGTAAACCAGTTTTAATACAATCCGTTGGATTCTTTATTTTCTAAGCTTGTGGCTCGAAAAATTAGAAAATGTGTAGAAATTTGCCTGGCATGCTAAAATCCAGCCTTTGCTTCCCGTCACCACTACATTCTCTTCTTTCCTTCTTTCTTCCTTCATCCTCATTCCTTATTTCAGGAATCAAAATATTTGGCAGTGTTGGAATTCAAGGATGGGGCGAAGTTGTTTTTTACAACACGGACAAATGACAGAGGAGACCTTGGATGGAAATTGGTAGTTGGTTGCACTTTCAATCCACAGCTACTTCGAATCATGGTTGGCAATGGGGTACAGATCTTGAATAATGTATTGCTTGGAAGGGAGAGACCATAGAAGAGATGATACTTGTGGAGCGTGGAACGTGTTCCTAATTGGGTTCACGTTTTTAATTGTTGATGATGGATGTGAGTGTGAAGTTCTGAATAAGCATATGCCAAGGATGTCGGCAAGAAGACATGGCCACGTTAACGTCAGATGTATCTAGTTGCAATGGTTGTCAAGGGTAATTATCCATAATTTGCCTATCCATAATTATCAATTTTGCATTATCCAGAATTTGCCTATCAGTCCAACGTCATAACCCTAGACAGAACGTACATTGTAAAGAGAGTATTATCTATGGTAAAGAGAGTATTATCTATGTCTTGACGTGTAAAACCAATGTGGTAAGAGGAGCCTTTGGCCTTGAGAAGTCAACGCAAAATTGAGTTTTTGTACATATGAAAGGGGTTGTGGATCAATTGAATGTGGACATTGCTTTGTGTTTTGCAGGTAATAACAAGCTTATATAAAGTATTGTTTTTGTTTTATGTTGCTATTTTAACCGAAAATAAGACCTATTGTTATTGTAGAAGGCATCATTAGCATTTGTAGCCATTGGGAGATGCGGACTCTTAAAGGGGAGAGACCAAAGCTCTAGCAGAACACTGCGCAACCATATGACTTGGCCTCTGACAAACAAAACATAAACCCGATATAGCATAAGGTCGCTTCTATCGACCCTGGCTGGAACCCCATTCAAGAGCTAACTTACGAGCTTGCTGCAGTCTCTTATCATGATCAGAACTAAAGGCCCCTAGCTCAAAGCACTCGGCCACCTTCAGACCATCCCTATCCCTTATAATTACTACTTGTTACCTGTTATCCAAAAGAATGTTACCTCTGTCAATGGGTTGCTGAACGGAAGGGGTCAGGTGCTTCTCTAGCCTCAGCTTACTTTTGATATCTGCAAAGACATCCTCCATCTCGTTGAGAAAATAGAACTGCCGTACATTTCCCTCAAATCTAAATACTGGTGTGCGCGTCTTCTTGCTCTTCCACTCAATCTCAAGCTACAAAGCTGAAATTCTTGCATCTAACTCGCCCAGCTTATCGTCCTTGTGAGCAGCAAGCCTCTGTTCCATGCCCAAGTTAGGGCACGTGTCTGATCTTGAACCTGATCATGTTCCTGCAAAACATGTATCAAACTATCCTCTAGACCAGAGCACTCTCCCAAGGGGTGCTTCCACAATCTGACGGATGCAGCCTTGGCAGCTGCTGTCTTAGCAGCAGAACCTTTAGGCATTATACAAAGGAAAATACGGAGCAAACTCGAAGGAATAAAAGTTCTTCTTAGGGCCACAGACCAGTCCTTAGGCGCACAGACCAAAGAAGGTTGTGGAGAATTGTGGAACCAAAGCAACTCTAAACAAAGACCAACCTGATTCATGCTGGCTGTTAGACTGAGTTCGTGCTGGCAAAAGGAAGGCACTCAGAAAACTCCGATCGACACCCTGCCAAATCTGCTTCACTCTAGCAAAAAGAATGGCATCGAAAACAACCCTGTGGGCTCTGCACGGAATTGGAAACGGGGAGGAGTAGCAACAAACGGAGTAGAAGCCGAGAGGAGAAGGGAAACGGTTTTCCACTGTAAGAATTGCCACATTAAAACTGACCAACTAGCAGAGCCTTCTGAGAATAAAAAGTGCTCCATCGCCCAAATCCAAAAGCAGACCACAGGGTTGGAAAAGGCTTCGTAGAAAATCCCAATCGAATAGCAAAGTGGCTCCAAGATAATCAATCGCTGCTACAACAGCCGAGGAAACACGGCGAGAACAATCATGCCAGTAGACTCCTAGATGAGGATGAACAATCACAAGAAAAATGGAGACCGAGCAACACAAACACAACGATGGGTTAGATGCAGAATCAGAGTCACTAAGGCAGAATAAGGCATAATAAGGTAGGAGGACTAGTAGAGAGGAAATCACGTCCCTTAACTATGCACCAGTTTTTGAAGAGGGACCAAGCATGTAAGCTTAGATAGGTAATCGGCCCATTGATTGAGACTATGGGGAACCCATGCAGGTTTGAGGACAATACTATGACGAAGACAAAGGGTGAAAATTTTAAGGGCAAACAGTGGAGAGACTTGGGAGCTGCATTTAGTCAAAATGTAATAAGAATTTATAGAATCCCCATAGGCAAGAATGCATTTGCCACTGAAATCCTCAGCATGGAGTTCAAGAAAATGGGTTAAGGCTAGTAGTTCACGAGCGGTAGAAGAAGAAGACTGATCTAACTCATCAATAGACCCATTAAAAAAATTGCACATAGAAAAGTCATGTACCCAAACACCCCGACCCGATCCACTAGCATCATAAGATAAGGAAACCATTGGGGCATGTAACCAGAGGACCATGTAACCATAGCAGAGGAGTAATCCAATACCATGGCACTATTACAAAAATTTGCCAAAAGGAGAAACGCAACTTCAAACGGCTGCTAATGGAATGTATAGGAGTCGTAGAGACAAGATTTTCATCTAAAGAACAACAACAGGGTGTAAATATGGTTCTGCTACCCAAAAAAGCGCGAAAGCACTAAGCACTTAAAGCACTTAGAGGTCGACAAAAAACGTGACTTAGCTCGATCTCGGTTCCCGCGCGCCAATTTTCCTCCCCATTTCCTGTTTCATTCCCGATTACAACAGAGTTTCCCTAATCCCTTCCGGCACATAACAATTGATCGTTTCTCAGCAACTAATCTTCCTCAATCAAGCGAAATGGCAGACGGGGCAGAAACGGCTGAAGATTTTGCTGAGATTTACGGCTTATCAAACGAGGGCTTGCAACCAAGTGCAAAATACAACTGGTTAGTAAAAAATGTTTCACAGGAACAATGGGAATCTGTTTGGCAGGAACCTTTCCAATCTAAGTCTGCAATCAAGGTTCAGTTTGTCAAACCACATTTGAGGGCCAAATTGGATAGGTTACTGAAAATTTTCTACCCAGACGGCCCCTGTAACAATGAAGTAAGAAAACAGCTTGCTTATGCTTTTGCATGGGAAAATTGCCCTGAAGGGTTGGATGATCCCGAAGGGCATAAGATCAATTGGGCTGCATATGGCGCACAGGTTGTAATTTATCAGAAATGCAGGCCGAAAAAGAAGGTTGAAAAAGTAAAAGTTGAAGTGGATTTGAAGCCTGATATTTCTGCAAAAGAAATTAGTAAGTCTATCCTAGATCAGAATGATTTGAAGCATAACCTGCAATTAGTGACAGAAAGAATTGGTATGCTTGAAAATAAAAGGGCAGAGATGGGAAAGGAAATGCAAACTCTTGTTGTTAACTTGGCTGCTGATGAGAAGAGTAATGACAAGATATTGTCTGATAAAAGAATTGCTATTGAAGAGCTTAAGTCCAGGATTGCAGAGAAGAAGGCTTTGGTTAGCACAATGGAAATGGAGACAGAAATAAGGGAGTTGGAAAGGAAGCTGATGTTTGAGGAGTACGCATATGAGTCTTTGGAGTCTATTTGCAAACCAGAAGATCCAGATCTTCTTGTGAAGAAAATTTCATTGGAGGCTAAATTGGTTGAAAAAGAGACTGAGATCACTACAGCCAAAGAACATTTGAGCAACCTTGAAAGTTTGAGGCAGATAACCAACACTCCTTTCTGCATCAACACTATTAAAAGAACACTTCCAGGTTTTTTGCAAAGTTCTTGTACTGCTTGTGGTTTAACATTTCATGATAAATACAAAATGTCATTAGTTTTGGAATGTCAATATGAGTACCATTTGATGTGTGCTGCATTGTTAAGAGAAGGGAAATGTTTGAAATGTGAATCACATATTCCTGAAGATCTTTATGCTGAACTTGGGATGACTACTCTAACGAGGGAATAGAGCAAGGTTCGTCTTTTGATCCTATAAAAATTAACAAGAAAACTGATCTGGGGTCAAACACAGTTAGGGTTGATTTGGGATCTAATGTAGCTCGGGCAGATGAAGTTCATGATGATGTTTACTTCAAATCCCCTTCTACTAGCTCAAAGAGGAAGAAAAAAGCAAGTTGTGATTCTGATTACATTCCAGATGAAGTGAATTTAGGATGTAAAGATGTGAGTCCAAGGCAGCTGAGAAGTGCCAGCAAAGTTCTAAATTCTGTATCAGAATTGGAGGCAGACATTGGGAATGATGACAATGAAGTTGACCATGTGTTAGATACTTCAACAAGTAAGAAGAAACTGAAAGAGGTTAAGAAGAAAGGCACAGAAGGGACAAGTAAGAAGAATCTGAAAGAGGTTAACAAGAAAGTGAATCCAATCAGAAAGTATCCATTGCTCTGAGGAAGAGAAAGAAATTTGAATCTGCAGAAGCAGGGGAGGACCAGGAGCTGCCAGGAAATAAGATTCCTCATGTTGATCTTACTGTTGGTCAAGGCATTCAAGTGGAGAATCAAGATGCAGCACAATCTGAAGGTATAAACAGTAATCTTGAAAAAGTAATGGATGCTCTTATGGGAAAGTCAAACATCTCTTTGAGAGCACTAATTCATAAGTTGTAATGTTCAGGTATTCACAAATCTGTCCCAACTGAAGAGGACTTTTGTGTTTCCAATTTAACTTCCAGGTCTACATATGACTTTTTAATTTGAATTCATCCTTTCGTTATCATTCAAACTTGTATTCACTTAATTAATTGTCTAACTAATAGGTCATCCGACTTGATAAGCACAATTGTTGACAAAGTAGTTCCACAGGATGGGGACTTACCTGTTTCCTATCTAACTACCAGGTTTATGAAACTTTAATTTGAATTTATGTGTGTATTATTTTGTTATGGTTGTATTTACTTAATTAGTTGGCTGTATTTTAGGTCAATCGAGTTGCAAAGCACAAGTGCACCTGACATGCAAGTAATACCTAGTATTCAAAAGAAACTTTTGATACTAGATCTCAATGGTGTGCTGGTGAAGACCATCATGAAAAAAAATGCAACCAGAGAAGAATTAAGAAGGCTAAGTTCTCAATTATTGAGAGCATCAACCACAAACAAACTTGTGGTATTCAGGCCAGGTCTGCACAAGTTTATGCAGGAGGTGACCAAATTGTTTGACATTGCAATTTGGTCCTCCATGAATAGCTTTAATGTGAATGAGGTTGTTACAGTTATAGATCCTTCTTATGCAGAGAACTTTGTATTTGTTTGGGACCACAGCAGTTGTGATGAGATGCCTTTCAAATGGCCTATTCATAGTGCAAATCCAGTTTTCATGAAGCCACTGCATAAAGTCTATGAAGCTTTCCCACAGTATGGGAAGAATGTAATTCTTGCAGATGATTCAGTATACAAGACTTTTTTGTCTCTACCATTCACTTCCATCATGGTGCCTACTTTTGTTAATGATGAGAATGATAATATTTTGAATAGTTACTTGCTTCCAATACTTCGAAAGGTTGCAGAGGTTGAAGACATGACTGATGTGCTGAAAAGAGAAACCCGGGCAGAAGCATACACAAGAACGTCCCTTGGTGTTCTTGATGCACTATCTGAATTTGACATTGGTCAAGATCAGAAGCTGTTAGTGAAAACATATTGCAAGGGTCAGATGGAATGGTTAGTGGAAAATCATGGTCATATTTTCAGTTCTGATCAGTTGGTATGACAGTTTGAAGTGTACTTGTTTATTTCCATTTTCTACATATGCCTCAATTTTGGACAATAGAGGCAATACTATATGAGTGCAGAAATGCCTCAATTTTGTATACTCAATGATATGAATGCAGATATGTGTTTGTGGCTATCCAATTGTTTGTCTTTGTTCTTTCAAACAGTTCAGTCTCAAATTACAATGTATGATGTTTGTGAATAATACCTTCATAATGTGAAAGGCAGGTGGAAGACTACTCATAATGTCTTTGGTAAGTGTTTTTACGCCATGATAACCAAATTTGGATGATCTGCATTTGCAATCATATGAAACTTAGAAAGTCCGACAAGATGGCTATATACAGCGGCCCTTTGGCATGTCCCGCAAGCAGTTCAAAAGTTAGACCACCATCAATGCTTATAGTAGTGTCTGTCACAATAACTTCTTCAATCCCAAAAACATTTCCCCATTCATCCTTGTAATCTTCTAGCTTGATTGCATTTTAGTACATAGAAATCTACCCTTCATCATTCCTTCTTCAAAGATTTACAAAGACAAAATTGTCACCAACTTCTATCATGGAACTCATTAGACCATCTTCATCCTCCTCTTCTTCTTCCTCACCATCATACTCGGCTTCATCTTGCAGATCAGTGCCATCACCTATACTCTTAGGCTCTTTCAACTTCAGCTCAATCTTTTCCCAATCACCTATTCGACTCATACTGATGCATTTATCCCACTTAAATTGAATGAAGTAGTTGCAAAAGCATGACAAAGTTCTATGAGCTACCTTCAAAGAATTCTCCTTGTCACATGGTCTTATGCAATGTAGCTTTGTTGTTCCCTTTAAAGTATGGCATTCAAATCTGTCTGATCTATCTATCTTTGAAGACTCAATCTCCCAGAAATACCTGTAATAATATGAACTGTAAGTGCTTGAAGTGCTTTACACCCAAATTTCATGACAATCAAGAAACTTGCAAATACCTTTCAAAGAATGATGAATTACAAAAAAGGCACAGTGGCAGTTCCTTTTAAAGTGAGGCATGAGAATATCTATGATCTATCTATATTTGAAGACTCTACATCATAGAAATACCTGTAACAATAAGTGCTGTAAGTGCTTAGGTGCGTACAGTGTTTGACAACCAGAATTCATAACAGGCAAGAAAGTTAGCAAGTTTCTAATAAAGTAGAATTGCAAGTAAACATAGAATTTACCTTTTGATGTCAGTATCAGATGGATGATTTTGAAAGTACCATTGGAGAAATGCAACCACCTCCTTTGCACATTGCAATTGCCAGCCATTATACTTCATTTGCTCTTGAGTTAATATCCTTTTTATAACTGCTCCAGCACCATCATGCTCACCTTTGCCATGTGAACTAGCAAAAAAATTCCATAGAAGCTCCTTTCCCATTCTCCCATAAAACCTACCAAGAAAGTGGAAAGGTCTCGAAGACTTGAACTGTGCAGAACATCCATCACTCCAAAACACATGTTTCTTATATTCAACTCCGATACTTGCCAGCCAATCAGCATGCATTTGTAGACAATGTTGGACATATTCTGTGTCATGTGTTTTGTCATCACTCATATAGAAATGAGTTTCCTTGACAATACCTTTGAGAGTTTGTTTCCTTCTCTCTTTGGCTGAGTCCTTTTTCTTCTTGCATTTCTCTTCCTCTTTCTTTTTTCTTTCTTCTTCTTCTTCTTCTTCTTCTTCTTCTTCTTCTTCTTCTTCTTCTTCTTCTTCTTCTTCTTCTTCTTCTTCTTCTTCTTCTTCTTCTTCTTCTTCTTCTTCTTATTTACATTTACATCAAAACTTCACATTATTATGTTTAAAAAAACAAAAATAACATTCCGTCTAAGATGTAAACAATAAAAAAATATCCATCCTAGTTATTCACTAGGCCACAGTTTTTGACCCCTTATTATATTGACAGAGAACCATAATCCCAATTATTATATCTTCAACATAATACCATATCTTACATGTAGAGAGTATAGAAATTTATTCTTATATGAGATCACGTAATAATGTAAGCATAAAATGAGACCAGAATGTAAGAAACCTTTATTGATTGTTGAACTTTTATTTTTTACAGCAGATGTATTATTCAAGGTTCTGATTTTTCAGAAAACATGTAATAAGATCGTTTATACATCCAAACAAGCATCATATGATTATTTTCTGTAGCATATTATGAATCCATGTTATAACAATCCGTATAATTTTGCTTATTCATGTCACTATAGGAATGATCTCACCATATCTTCATAGCAATAAATACAGGAAACAATTGACCGCAGTCATCTTTCGATCTTCATATACAGCTCCTCCATTAGAGCAGCAAGTAGACCACAACATTAATAAGAAAGAACACCAAGGAGAAGATATCTGGGTTACCTGCATCCAACCAGTATACTAGTTAGCAATAATCTTGGTAACAGTATAAGGGATGACAGGTAAGCAGTTAGATATCTTGGCTCTTCGCCCTTCACCTTGAGATTTCCCAAAACATTGGGTCCAGATTAATAGTGAAGTTTAGAGCACATATACATATGGTATACATCAACATTAAGCATAAATAAATACTGGCTAATATCTCCAGCCCATTATTTATCATTAAACCCACAATAACTATGTGAATCCATCCGAAATTTCAGATTCATATGGGCATAAACCAGCGTGACAAAATCAGCTTACTGAAATCAGAAAATCCAGAGCAAACTCATAACATATTAACTGGCAAGCACACTATCATAACTACACCAACAACTTATTTAAAACCACTAATATCCATTACGAATTTAACTGCATGAACCTAACTATTAGATCAGTAATCTACATATCATAGAAATATCCAACATACACAAACTAATTTGCATAGTCTGTATGCTTTCTTTTGCACTATCGCTAGCTTTTTCTGGTAAAAGCACATAATATTCGGTATCAATTTATAAGCTATCATTTTATATTTTAAGCATCTAAGGCCAAATGTTCAGACCTGATTTGAGTCGCTCCTACCACCAGTAGCTTGCTTTTGTGCATTAGGCACTTGCTTCCCGCCAAAGCCTGGCCTAGCATTCTTCTTGAATGGGAGATTTCCGGCCTGTAATGCTTTACTTTTCCTTCCGGGATGCCTTTCGTATTTTCCCTTAGGCATGGTGTTATCCGGCAACAAGCAAAACGGAACCAACAAGAAGAAGAGAAGCCTCATTTCGTATAAGAACACAGCATAAATACTCAGCCAACCTCCGAAGCTGCCACGAAACCCTTGTCACTGCAAGTTAACTCAGAGCGGCCATTAACACCTTGGCGCCTAAATCGACCGCCCAAGCAAGTCTTTTCATTCAGCTTTAGGTCAAAGAAATCTCAGAATATTTTTAGGCCTTAGCACAAGGCAAATCACGGCCATCAATATTAATTACGAGATAAAGGCTACATTTATAATATCACAAGGCTAAAAAACCTTAGATATGTCATTCCCTAGGTTCAATTTATGTTCCAATTAGCAATATTGTTTCCACCACCAAACTACTCAATTAATATTATACACTAACATATATTAGAGACAACTAATACACGTCAAGAAGCAAATAGCCAATAAAGTTCATGAGATCCATTAACAACATGACTCATATGTCTCCTATTGTGTCTCATATCATACCCCAACATATGTCCAGCACTGCTTTCCTACATGAGGCAGCTGTCATAAAATTCATCCAAACCACAAAATCCCTTACCATTTTTTCGTCTTCTTCTTCTTCTTCTTCTTCTTCTTCTTTCCTTATCCTTCTGTAAGTTATATGCACTAGGATTGACACCTGGTCAGTATGCCAATGACAAGATTGAGCTTCCTGTTGGTGTCGAGCCCCGCTCGCAACCCGAGGAAAAGGTAGCGCTGTGAAAGAGACACACCAATAAAACTAGAACAAAAGATCAAACTTTATTGTACTTGCTTTGGTTGGAAAAACCCCAACCGTGGTTCACATATTTATACCCCAACTACCCCTTCGCCACCTCATCGTCACGTCATCGCCACGTCATTGCACCCCTTGGATTTCGTATGCCACCTAGGCGGATCGCCCTCGTGGCACCTACTGCATCATTCACCCTGCCACGTCATCAATTCGTGCCACTGGTCACGCCACGTCATCATTTATGCCAACTGGACATGCCACATCATCACGCAAAAAAGATGCAATTTTGTGGTTCTTCAATCCTTTGGCAAAAGGTCTTGGAATGGAATTGAATCCGACACCTATCCATTAGGAGGCAGAACTCTTGCCAACTCCACTACCCATTATGTTTTCAAGTAGATAGACTTCCTTCTTTCTTTAAGGGCTTTATTTTTCCTTAATTTTCTTCTTCCGCCTTCTCTGTTCTTCACGGCAATCGAGATGCTCGGTGAAGATCCGAAAAATTCCCAATTTGGGCACGATCTGAGACCGATTTGCTTTCCGGAATCGCGGCTTCCTCTCTTATCTCTGGTAAATCCGGGCCAAATCATTTCGGATCTGTAATTTTCTACTGCTTTAGGGTCGTTTTGTGCTGATCCAAGCATTACCGGGCTTCCAAATTCTTTGCCAAGCAATTTCGGCTGTCTTAGGCCCGATTTTCACAAACATGGCCGTGCTTGCTTTCCCCTTCGTATTTCTTCAGCAAAAATTCGGCCGCTCTAGCAACTCGGTAGAATAATCTTGAGGATTCGGAATGGTTTTGTCTCCAAATAGTTCAATTCGATGTTTTTTTTTTTGATCGGACCTACGGTTTTAGCCTTCCAAGATCCGCAATGCCCAATCCGGCCATTTTTATAAAGATCTCTGATTTTTGCTCATGCCGGGGTTACGTGGTGCGGTTCTCTCCAAATCTCTCTTTCTTGCAAGCTATTTACGGAACAATCCACGCTTTTCCTTGAAAATTCCTTTGCCCGAATCGCCCCTTTGGTCGCGCGACCATCCATGGCTTCGATTACGTTTTGTTTGTAACTTGCCCCTTTGTTAACAATTCTTAAAAATTTTGCTTTCTTCTTTTCCTTTTATTATTTTTCAATGGTTTCTTTTCCCTTCATGTTTTTCTCATTCACCCTTTCTTGCTCGTGTCTTGTTCTTTGTCACTGGCCATAGTTTCAATTCCCGAGCTTTCCCTAAGCACTTATTTCCCTTTGGAACTTCGTGACCCGATATCTTTTCCCAAATTTTCCCTCATCATTGCTCGCTCTCATTCATTACAGACTTATTCATCCTTTCTCATTCATTATTTCTTTTCTGGCTTTGCCCGTAAGGCTCCGGCAATCCTCTCTTTTCTTCCATGGGTATTTCCACTTCCATGGTTCTTCCCAAAGGGTTTTTCTCCCTTTAATTCTCAAATCTTTTCTTCTCGTGACTTGACCCCTTCATTATTCGAGGCCTTTATTTTGCCACGTTATCTCCATCTACCACCATAGGTATTTTTCTTCTATGGGGCTCTTCTCACGACAACCCTGTTGCCATATCATTTCTTCCCATGTTTTTCTTATGGGTAATTGTTCACATAGCACATTTCTCGGTTACTTGCTTCCTCTTTCCATATTTGCTTAGCTTTCTTCGCTAAGCTAGCATGATTCCCCGAGCTATATTCTTATTAATCTGCTTTTTGCAGATTTTCGCCTCGATTTGGCAGACGACATTATTGGGGAGGAAAATGTTCCTCGTCCCGAGGAACTCAAGGTTTTTGAAACTTACCCTGGATCCCATATTTTCGAGCACAATGGTGGCCTTGTTTCCAAATTCCTCATTTTCACTTTTGGACACGCATCCCCTTGAGCCTCTAAGTCATCTTTGATCGCATTCAATATGTTTTCTAACTTGCCTTCCATGCTCAATGCGCCTTCTTGCTCCTTGATATTCTCCAGTACTTCCATAATCCTTCTCTGCAAAACTTCCTTCTTGCTTTGCTTTCCATCTTCTATTTGACTAGTGTTCCCATCTTGACCTTCCATCTTTTTTAATTTGTTGCACACAATACTGGCGGTTTCTTCCATCTGATAGATTGCTAGTTCTTCTTTCACTTGCTCCCTTTGCATGTCTAACCATTCTTTCTCTTGGTTTTCCAAATTTCTGTGCATCATTTTCGTATAGTAGTCTTCGTTTTCTTTTTCCTTCTCAAATTGTTTCTGCTTGTGTATTGGTCCATTCTCTGTACCATGCAGTTTGTAGACGAGGTTACGGTTCGGGGGCGTTTGTTGAAGTTCTGTTTGTTGGAGGTATGCTTGTTGCTTTTTGCAGCAGCATAGCTTTTTGGATCTGTGGTCATCATGGCAACGGTTTTTCCCCAGTGGGGTTTTTTAATCCGGGCCATGGTGCTCACGGGCTTCGGCCCATTCAATGTATTTTTGTTTTCTTTGTACTTGTGGTCGCATGTCCTTCGTGACGCTGCCTTTGTGGTGCGACGTAAAAATATACTTCCTTCCTTCCTCTTCTTGGTAATCTTCCAGGGTTATTTCAATTTTATTGCTCACATCAGCGTGATATGGCTTCTCGACTATCTTCCCGTCAACTGGGTGTTGTTCCGTTAATGCTGGCTTAATCACATATTCTATGGGCTCCAAATATTGTAAATGTATTGTCTTTTCTTCCATCATTTCAGGCCCAGAATCTCCAATAGAACTATCTTCAAGCAACTCTGAGGATGCATGCGTAGCTTTATGGTGACGACACATTAATAAGTCATCAACTTCATCCAATTCTTCTGCTTCTTGTCTTGTAAGAAAGATAAGTTGCTGACACTCCACACAAATCCGCATGATCCCCTCATTGTCCAAATTTGTGAATATCTCCTTTTGAATCATCTCGTCTTCTTGGGTATTGCAGGTCCCACAATGTGATTGGTACATCGACTCTATTGGACAATATTTTGCAATATGGCCATACTGTTGACATCTCCAACATTGTACAAATTTTCTTTGCTGCATGATGGACATCGTCTGTTGCATCTCAAGCACTTTCCCAGACAACTCTCTAAGTATGTCCTCTTTGAACTTTTTTATAACCACTTCTGGTGTTGGAACGTCCATGGATATTGTCGATTTCTTAGGACAATGCATAAATGCTGCAGTTCCATGGGTTGTTACTGCGGCTGCGACTTGATGAAGATGGACTTGATCCACAATCAAGCCTCTTTGCATAAGCGCAAAGTAATCAATTTGTCCACTCATAATTCCCTTCTCTCGAAACTTGTCAATGGCTCTAATGTCTCTTTTGCACTTTGTTCATGGTGCAATTTAATTTAATTTATTCTCTTTCCTTGTCGGCACTGCCTGAGAACAATTCTTTCGTGCTCTTCCTTGGATTCCGTTCCTTGCACGTACATACATTGACGGAGGGAGTTGGCCCGGTTTTCTTCTTACCGTGGCTTGGCTCCTCTTCCCTATCTAATGTTGTCGGCTTTCTTGGACAAATCTCCTTCACGAGCACCACGATTGATTTCCCGGCCAGTGCACCACTTTTATGTCGAGCCCCGCTCGCAACCCGAGGAAAAGGTAGCGCTGTAAAAGAGACACACCAAGAAAACTAGAACAAAAGATCAAACTTTATTGTACTTGCTTTGGTTGGAAAAACCCCAACCGTGGTTCGCATATTTATACCCCAACTACCCCTTTGCCACATCATCGTCACGTCATCGCCACGTCATCACACCTCTTGGATTTCGTATGCCACCTAGGCGGATTGCCCTCGTGGCACCTACTGCTCATTCACCCTGCCACGTCATCAATTCGTGCCACTGGTCACGCCACGTCATCATTTATGCCAACTGGACATGCCATGGTTCTTCAATCCTTTGGCAAAAGGTCTTAGAATGGAATTGAACCCGACACCTATTTATTAGGAGGCAGAACTCTTGCCAACTCCACTACCCATTATGTTTTGAAGTAGATAGACTTCCTTCTTTCTTTAAGGGCTTTATTTTTCCTTAATTTTCTTCTTCCGCCTTCTCTGTTCTTCACGGCAGTCAGAGATGCTCGGTGAAGATCCGAAAATTCCCCAATTTGGGCCTGATACAGACCCGATTTGCTCAGAATCACGGCTTCCTCTCTTATCTACAGGTAAATCCGGCCAAATCTGACTCAGATCTGTAATTTCGGCCTGCTTTAGGGTCGTTTTGTGCTGATCCAAGCATTACCAGGCTTCGAAATTCTTTGCCAAGCAATTTCGGCCTGTCTTAGGCCCGATTTTCACAAACATGGCTTCGTGCTTGCTTTCCCTTCTGTATTTCTTCAGCAAAAATTCGGCCGCTCTAGCAACTCTGGCCGAATAATCTTGAGGATTCCGGAATGGCTGTCTCCAAATAGTTCAATTCGATGCTTTTTTTCTTCGATCAGACCTCTGGTTTTAGCCTTCCAAGATCTGCAATGCCCAATCCGGCCGTTTTTTATAAAGATCTACAGATTTTTGCTGATGCCAACGTTCTGTGGTCCGGTTCTCTCCAAATCTCTCTTTCTTGCAAGCTATTTCTGGAACAATCCACGCTTTTCCTTGAAAATTCCTTGCCTGAATCGCCCCTTTGGTCGCGACCGTCCATGGCACTGTTCTGTTTTGTTTGTAACTTGCCCCTTTGTTAACAATTCTTAACAATTTTGCTTTCTTCTTTTCCTTTTATTATTTTTCAATGGTTTCTTTTCCCTTCATGTTTTTCTCATTCACCCTTTCTTGCTCGTGTCTTGTTCTTTGTCATTGGCCATAGTTTCAATTCCCGAGCTTTCCCTAAGCACTTATTTCCCTTTGGAACTTCGTGACCCGATATCTTTTCCCAAATTTTCCCTCATCATTGCTCGCTCTCATTCATTACGGACTTATTCATCCTTCTCTGTTCATTATTTCTTTTCTGGCTTTGCCCGTAAGGCTCCGGCAATCCTCTCTTTTCTTCCATGGGTATTTCCACTTCCATGGTTCTTCCCAAAGGGTTTTTCTCCCTTTAATTCTCAAATCTTTTCTTCTCGTGACTTGACCCCTTCATTATTCGAGGCCTTTATTTTGCCACGTTATCTCCATTTACCACCATAGGTATTTTTCTTCTATGGGGCTCTTCTCACGACAACCCTGTTGCCATATCATTTCTTCCCATGTTTTTCTTATGGGTAATTCTTCACATAGCACATTTCTCGGTTACTTGCTTCCTCTTTCCATATTTGCTTAGCTTTCTTCGCTAAGCTAGCATGATTCCCCGAGCTATATTCTTATTAATCTGCTTTTTGCATATTTTCGCCTCGATTTGGCAGACGACAGTTGGATCTTAAATCCATAATTTTCAGCAAAATCTATAACAGAAACAATGGTATCATCTTGAAGTGTTTCCAAGCATTTCCTGAATTCCTTGGCTTGCCAATGAGCTCTATAATTATGTGGCACAAAAGATTTCATTGTCTTTGTTGCATGCTCATTAAATTCAAAAGGACTACCAGATTTGTAGGCCAATCTTGTAACCTTTGCAGGTTTCTTAGATGACTTCAAGGTATTCTTCCTTTGGACTTCTTGCTGCCATGTTAAAGTCAATTGATCAGCTCATAATATGGAAGTATACTTGAATCATGCTTTCAGTAGTTACTAAATGCACTTTCCAATATAATTCAAAAGTCATTACCTTTTCAAATACTTTCCAATTCACAATAACAGTATTCTTCTTATTCCTCTCTTTAGGACATGTTGGTAACCTGCAATACATTATAGCAAACTATTCAAATACAAAATAACATTACAGGTTGAAACAAATGAAACCATGTACTCACTTCTTTAAGCCACACTTTGTACAATTTTGCATCAGACATGCATGTTTATGCCACTCATCACTCTCATCCTTTTGGCAGACCACCATTCTCCAATAGTCACTACTTGATTTGATAGTGTTCTCCTTGGCCATGCAGATCCCACCTGGTCCACATACTTTGCACTTCTTGTGTACAATCCTTATGAACACCATGTGGATCTGTCCTCATATTGTTGATGGCCTGCCTTGCAAATTCAAGATGCAAATGGTATTGGCAACAAGTCTCCCTTTCTTGAAGTTTTCTTACATAGCTTAGCTTCAGTTTCTCAAAAGCCTGCTGGGACATCTTTATATTAGGATGTTCCTTCTTGAAATCAAGGTACAATTGAACCTGAACACAATGGCGATCATAAATTTAATTATTTAAACACATAGAGAATGAAAACATTAGTGCATAACATGGTAAATTTCTGGGTGAAACTAATTACTGTGGTCATTTCCAAAGAAATGAATAGGATGATCAATTTTCTCACCGTTTTTTAGTCAAATGCTTCCTCACATGCTTCTTGTAAGGAGAAACTCTAGTATTCTCATCCCGTGAACTTCCTCACAATGGCTATTTCTTGGTGAGAATGCATCCTTTCTTTTCTTTCTTTCAAACATTGACCAACGGCCGGCCTTCGAGACTCTGCAAGTACACGCCTTCTAAATGCCATGGCAATACTTTTTCTTGGAAAGATAGAACCCTTGAAAGATGAGATTGATTAATCCCTCCCGTTGAAGATGCCGCCATTTGAAGGGTGCTTTTTCTTTGCGCGTGTGACATCGCTTGTTCTTATCATTTTTGTGATTGCATTGTGTCTCTAACATTCACAAACGGGCTTTTCATTCTGACCAAATCCTCGGGATCCGTACATCCGCTAGGCAAATGCTTGTTTCTTTTGAAAAGTCTTTGAAGAACTCTCCCTTTGTCCAAATCCTCAGAAACGTTCCTCACAATATGATTAAAAGAATCATCTAGCTCTTTTGAGAGTTCTTGCAATCTTCTTTGACTGAGCCATCCTCTTCTCTTCTTATCATTTGGTGGACTGTTTTCCTTTTCCCTTTCTTTCATTCTCTTTCTCGATTCTCTTTTCCTCCTGGCTTCAAATTCCAGATAAATTTGCCTATTGTGATCATCGATGCTTTCGGAATTGGCAGTAACATGATAGTTTAGAGAATTGGAATTGGGATTGGGATTGGGATTTTGATTGGAATGGGAATTGGAATTGAGAATTGGCCGTGAGCTCTCAGCCATGACAACAGAGCTTGGGAAGAATGACAATCCAAGAAAGAAAACTTTCCTCCAGAATCCCGCCATCCAGAGATCCCGCCAAACTTGACAATTGCTCTAGCAATTCGCGAACACATCCATGTCATCGATCCCCCTCACTCCGGAACATGCATACTATTTCTGGAGTAACAACCCCCCGAGGTCGTTGAGAAAAAATTCATCGAGCATGCACCACCTAAAGCACCTAAAGCACTTGTCCGGAAGGTGCTTTTTGGGTAGCAGAACCATATTTACACCCAGCAGCACATTCAAACATCTGCTAACCACCACCATAAGAAATGAAAAATACACCTTGAACAAAACAAAATTCAAACGTAAAATGAAGGCACCAAGTGATCATGTTAGAAAAGAAAAATGCGTACATTGATATAGCAAATGTAAATTAGCACAATAGCAACTGCAGGAAAATATTGGAGCATTAAATTAAGACCTATTGTTATTGTAGAAGGCAGCATTAGCATTTGTAGCCATCGGGAGATGCAGCTGTTGGGGGCAGGAGAGACCAAAGCTCTAGCAGGACATTGCGCAGCCTTATGACCAGGCCTCTGACAAAGAAAACATAAACCCGACATAGCATAAGGCCGCTTCTGTCTACCCTGGTAGAACCCCATTCAAGAGCTAACTTACGAGCTTGTGCAGTCTCTTTTCATGATCAGAACTAAAAGCTTCTAGCTCAAATCACTCGGCCACCTTCGAAACCATCCCTATCCCTTATAATTACTACTTATTTTCTATTATCCAAAAGAGTGTTACCTATGTCAATGCTGTGCTGAACGTAAGGGATCAAGTGCTTCTATAGCCTCAGCTTACTTTCAATATCTGCAAAGACATCCTCCATCTCCTTGAGGAAATCAAACTGCCATACATTTCCCTCAAATATAAATGCTGGTGTGCGTGTCTTCTTGCTCTTCCGCTCAATCTCAAGCTGCAAAGCCGAAATTCTTTCATCTAACTCGCCCAGCTTATCGTCCTTGTGAGCAGTAAGCCTCTGTTCCATGCCTCTTGCCCAAACTGGGGCACGGGTTTGATCTTGAACCTGATCATGTAACATCTAGCAAACTATCCTCCAGACCAGAGCACTCTCCCAAGGGGCGCTTTCCCAATCTGAGGGATGCAGCCTTAGCCGCTGCAGCCTTGGCGGTCGCTGTCTTAGCAGCAGAACCTCTAGGCATGATACAGAGGAAAATACGGCGCAAACTCGAAAGAATAAAAGTTCTTCTTACCAGTCCTTAGGCGCACAGACCAGAGAAGGTTGCAGAGAAACGTGGAACCAAAGCAACTCTTAACAAAGACCAACCTAATTCACGCTGGCTATTAGACTGAGTTCGTGCTGGCAAAAGGAAGGCACTCAGAAAACTCCGATCGACACTGCCAAATTTGCTTCACTCTAGCAAAAAGGATGGCATCGAAAACAACCTTGTGGGCTCTGCACGGAATTGGAAACAGGGACGAATAACAACAAACAGAGTAGAATCCGAGAGGAGGAAGGGAAATGGTTTTCCATTGTAAGAATTGCCACACTAAAACTGACCAATAGCAGAGCCTTCTGAGAACAAAAAGTGCTCCACCGCCCAAATCCAAAAGCAGCCCGCAAGGTTGGAAAAGGCTTCGTAGAAAATTCCAATCGAATAGCAAAGTGGCTCCAAGATAATCAATCACTGCTACAACAGCTGAGAAAACACGGCGAGAACAATCATGCCAGCAAACTCGTAGATGAGGATGAACAATCACAAAAAAAATGGAGACCGAGCAACACAAACACAACAACGGGTTAGACGCAGAATCAGAGTCGTCAAGGCAGGACAAGGAAAAAACCAGCGAAAATTTTATTCTAGCCTTGCACAAGAGGAAAAAAGGCATGCAAGAAAAGGAATGGGTGGGTGCACCGGAGATCAAGCGGCAACAAACAACAGAAGTTTATTCCCAGAATAATAAGCCCAAAGGGAATAAAATTAAGAGTATTTCGATTAGCAGAGATGAGGCTGATGATCGTATCTTGGCAGCATATCATGGCTATAGAGTCAAAAGAACAAGGTCCACGCAGGCGGATAGAAAGTTATGCATATGCAGCATCTTAAATCAGTAAATCATTGACATAAATCTTGTGCTATTGGTTTGATAGAATTGGAAGGAATTAAATATTGTAGTATTGGTTGTGTGTACTTGTTGTTAGTATAGTTATATTGATTTTCTAACAGAGCTAGTTGTATTGATTTTGTATATGCATCCTTAGCTAACCCTATGTTTTTAGCTTGATCTCTTTGAAGCAGTTGGGTCTAAAACTATTTTTCTATTTTGTGCTGGGAGTTAATCCATGTTCGTGAAATTAGGAAAGGTCTTACTCGGGAGAGAGTACAATTACATGAGAACATAGATGCTATGCTCTAAGGAGCAGAACTTAAGCAAGTTCAGGGCATTAGGCATTTTCCAAGCAATAAGCAAACTTGCACAAACAATAGCTATGCAAACAAGAAGCAGTCTCTCTAGGGTGGAGTAGTTCCCAAAGCCTTCGAAGAAACAAGAAGTTAGTATCGAAATTCCAATAAATAAAATACGACATCAACTCCATACATGATAGAAGACTGAGAATCCTTCAGGTGCGATACGACTCCTGTAGCAAAATTCTCAGAAGAATTGTCAAGAAATATGTTGTTCATAGACATAAGGCACAATCCCAGTGCATTTGCTTACCTTGATCCATAGCACAACACTGGTCGTTTTCATATGCAGTTAAACATATATGCTTTGAATATTGTCACGCTGCACTTACTAATTGGAAAGCCCCCATTAATTGTCCATAAATTGATCGAAACGCCATGTAATTTAAGTGCAATGATATGATAGTTGAAAAAATTGCATGATGTATGAGAAGAGTGGTGTTTCGGCTGTTAACGTGCCATCCATATAAGAACATGATTTTATTGCTAAATCTCGTTTCCTCTATGCCCCTCCATGAGGGCAACACTTGTTATTTCTAGAATGCTAATTCGTGTTAGTTTGCAAGGGACATAGAGATCCCCTTTAGTAAAAACCCGTAAATTTGTTCTTTCTCTAAGACGATAATGGAATTCCTATTTGGAGGCACTTCATGAGCTAAAATTGAATTATTATGGCCTATTACAAACCATGATTATCTGCAACATAATGGCTATGGTAAGCTTACTTGGAAAGTTATAAAAGTGCCATGATATACGAGTTCACCCATGATATACGAGTTTAACTGTCTTGGTGATGAGACAGATGTGTGGTTCACCCACTAAATGATAAACATTCTGCCACTAGTGCGCTGGTGGATAGAAAGATGCGTATGCAGCATCTTAAATGAGTAAATCATTGACACAAATTGAAAACAAATAGTATATAGATCAATAATTTTGTGCTATCATGCGTGTCTTGAATGTATATTCTACAGACTTCAATGATAGAGCAACAATTTTGCATTCCAAAGCTGTGATTTCTACTCTTGTTACTTTAGAAGCTGCCATTAGCAACAAGATACTTAAGATGCTAGTTAGCAGTAAGTATATTTTAAATATACAGTTACAATCATCGGCTGTGTTGCTCCTGGAAACATGAGTGCAAGTATGAGTCTCCTTTACCCCACATCTGGAGCTCTTCTACTTACCTGATCCCTTGAAAAAATATCCTCTTAACTTTTCCATCTCTTAAACTAGTAAATCTCCACTGCAAGTAATAAACAATGCAGAAATATGGCTCACCTTCTGCCTAAATAGCACTGAAAGAGGCAAAGGCTGAGATGTGCTATTCTGGTACTCCCCTTTATGCTCGATATCTCGTTACCCACAATTATTGGTAATTCCCATGGTTGACCTGCAAATTGCATACAACAGGTAAACCTTCTCACACTCACCACAAAAACAAGAGTTTGGCTCAAATCTTCTGCTTTGCCTATTTAGGCCATTGCGCAGTCTCAAACATCTGAATCATGAAGAAGAAACAGAAATGCAGCTATGGCGGTTAGAGCAGCGCATTGAAAAGCTTTAGGATTAGAGACCTGTAATGGACATGCTTCAGGTGGCTACCAAGTGCAAAAGGGAATATTCTACAGGCAGGCCAGTCTTTCCGACTACTACTAAACTAGCAGAAAACACTGTACAGGCAGGGCAGTCTTTTCGACTACTCGTAAGATAGCTAACCTGGAAACAATGACTTAGCGAGATAATATTGTCGTTTCTAATATTTTAAACATGTTATTTCACACATCCCTGCTCTTCAGCTAGAGAAGTGTAACATATATAAAATAAATCCAAAAAAGTCTGTATTAACCTGCAGAAGAAAGGAGATTGAAGCAGTTAATTAAAACTGCAAGAGAAGAATGCTGCAAACTTGTTGCCTCCAATTGGCCATGGGAAACATGATTTCCTATTTGAATTAAGCAATAAGGCAATTTCCCTACGATATGCACATCCCATCTCAATGCAATGACAATTCCATCGTTGATGAGCTTTTCTGGTAAATGGATGAAGATATAACAGCTACTTAGTAAAGTTAGCATAAGTGGGAGGAGGATTCCAGCAAACGCCACGTTTGAGAGGATAGAATGGCAGAATGGCATACACTATAAAAGCACTCTAATAACTTCTGGAATAACTTCTAATAACTTCTGGAATGGCAGAATGGCATACACTATAAAAGCACTCTCGATGGCATTCTCTGACAAACTCCTAGTTAATCGTGTAGTTTATAAACCTACTATGACTCTCCTTCCTACTATAGCTCCATCGCACTCATAGTTTTGAAGAAAAACTCATGCATTGAAGGAATGAAAGACATGCAAAGATAAGTAATCAGAGATAGAGCTCACACACCCGCAATACCTTGAGATAGAGCTGGACCTGTCTCCGACGAGCATGACTGCCCTTGCCCAGGAACCAACCTTTGGCGAAATGACCTCCTTTAAGATGTAAAGTGGAAAATGCGAAGCAAAGTGGAAATGACCTCCTTTACCTGTTTAAAGCACGCGCATACTTTTACCCTTTTAGGCAGCATACGACAGCCAGGATTCAGGAATCTTCTATTGACCTATTTAAGCATTGGCATTTCTTACATCTGAAGCAAAGAAGGAAGAAGAAATGGCAGCTATGGCGATGAGAACAGCGCAATCGGCAAAAGTATTAGGACATCTAGACCTGGAGAAGAGCCTACGCCCTGCGTTGGGCATGCTTCAGGTTTCAAAAGAGATGGCGGTCACGGAAGATAAAATCCCTTTCAAGCATTGGGTCTTTTTTGGGAAAACCAGGTGTAGGCAAAGGAACTATTGCCTCCAAACTGGGCGCTTTTACAAATCTTCCCCATATCTCAACAGGGGATCTTATCCGCCACGAATTGAACTCAAATCCGGCACAGCAGGAGAATTGGCTCGCCAAATTTCGGCTTCAATTGCACAGGGTAAGCTTATCAGTGACGACCTAGTCTTGGCTTTGCTTCAGAAAAGACTCCAACAAGGCAAGGCTGTTGGAGAAAAAGGATTTATTCTGGATGGTTTCCTAGAAACGTAAAACAGGCTTTGATTTTGGAGCAGCTTACAGATATTGATGTTGTGGTTAATATGAATATGAGAGACGATGCATTGGTTGCCAAGTGTTTGGGAAGAAGAACATGCGGCCAATGCGGCAAAACCTTCAACGTCGCTGACGTTAATTTAGAACTTGAAGATGGCACCAAGATTTCTATGCCTAAGCTTTTGCCTCCACCAGAATGTGCTTCTAAGATGGTAATTCGGATCGATGATAATGAGGAAAGTGTGAAGAAGAGATTGAGGGTATACGAGGAACAATGTAAAGATGTGGAGGATTTCTACAGGTGCCAAGGCAAGGTGATGGATGTTAATGTTGTGTGTGGAGTGTCTCAAACATGGTCAAATTTGTTGAAGATGTTACACTTAGAAGAAAAGGAAGCACAAGTGACAGAACAAAGCTTTACATGTAATAAACTTGCACTATCATAGGTACGTGCTCAAAAAGAAATGGTCAACTTTGTTAAAGACCAAAGCAGCACCCTTTACTCAAAAAGAATTGGTCAATTTTGTTAAAGACCAAGGAGGAGATTCTTACCACGACTTGGACCTTATGGTCCACCATTTCAAGACATTAAAAACCATCTTGTATGAGAATTGCCATCACATGGGAAGCATATAAGCTTTAAGCTTGATGTATATATATTGTGCAATCAATGCAATTTTTACAAAACGTTTAAATTAATGTTTTGCATATTGAAGGATGGCCTTTGCTTGAGTTGTTTCTAAATGTTTACATGACATAAAATGATTTGTCCATTAGTGTCATTGCTTATTTGTTCTTTTGTTTTTTTTACCCCCTCAACATTTGTGTATACTTCATTATTTGTGGGTATTGCCAAATTTGAGTGGTTGCACGTTGAAGCTTTTGCTAAATAAGATTAAGATAGAGATATGAGTACTTTAACCACATTTGCAACAAATCAAATGTTGTACCTTTAGCTTTCAAGACATGCAACCAAATGTTGTACCTTTAGCTTTCAAGACATGCATCTTTTCTGCGCCTCTCATGTGGCAACTCCACCAAGACCTCATGTAATAAAATATATCAGGAGCACAGTTTCTTCTTCGCAGTCAAACACTTAGAAGATTGATATTTTACCTACATATGTTGGAATAATGAATAATCTTCTGCACCATTTTTTGAAGCTTCATCCTCAACCGCGTCACTACCTTCCTCCAAAGGTTCTTCCTCTGTATGTCCGCCCTTTTTCCCAATATATGTTCTTAAATTACCAATGGACATTAAAACCAAAACACAATACACCTCAAGGTTTTGACCTGCTGAAATAAACAAGAACATCAGTTGTTTCCTGTCAATGATGCACTGGTGGACAGAAAGATGCGTATGCAGCATCATAAATGAGTAAATCATTGACACAAATTTAAAACAAATAGTATATAGATCAATAATTTTGTGCTATCGTGTGTCTTGAACGTGTATTCTACAGACTTCAATGATGCTGCAATGATAGAGCAGCAATTTCGCATTCCAAAGCTGTGATTTCTACTCTTGATACTTTAGAAGCTGCCAGCAACAAGATTCTTAAGATGCTGGTTAGTGGGTAAGAGCATGTTAGGGCCTACATGTTTTGGAAACTACCTGGAAAATACTCTGGGTAGTCAAAGATGATGATATATTTGAGTTCTTAACATCTTCTTGACATCACAAGGTACCTTACAACATGTATGTACTACTACTCTTGAACATAACACAATTTCTTTTAGTCAATCTTGCAGTCTAGGTACTTTAAAATACAATTATGTACTTGCACAGAAGTACACAGAAAAGTACCTTTTTGGTAATTTTTTATGTAGGCCCTAACATGCTTTCACCCTAGTAGTAAGTATATTTTAAATATACAGTTACAATCATAGTCTGTGTTGCTCCTGGAAACATGACTGCAAATATGAGCTCAAGCATTGGGTCTTTTTGGGAAAACCAGCTGTAGGCAAAGGAACTATTGTGATTTCTGATGATGGGAAGCATATATGCTTGACGCATATATATTGATGATGTATATATCATTCTAGTGAATATAAATGCAATCACTGCAATTTTTACAAAACGTTTAAATTAATGTTTTGCATATTGAAGGAAGAATCGATTCTGTTGTTTAAGGTGTACATCCGACTTTATTTTGCAAAAGATAAAGTCATGGCTACAAAATGGGTTACGGCGAGTTTTTTCTCCTTCTCTGGAAGTTTCTTGATGCAGAGCTGTCTTACGAGGATGATAGCACAATTTATTTGTCTGAGATGGTCAATCCAGTTGTTGATCAAGAACGAGAATGCGATGCCACATAGACGTAAATTCAAGATTCTATACGAGAACACTAAACTACTCAGTTACATATACAATTTGATCGAGGGTCACTTGTGGACGGGCTTGTACATAAAACTGTAGCGAAACTACAAACTGATTGTAAGAACATAGTAAGGGTCTACTTTAATTCAAATATAAATTGTGAAAACATGACTTCCCAGTTAGATTTAGGCCACTTCACCCTCAAGAAACTGGAGGGCAACCCTCTGTGCGCAGCACCTTGTTTATTACGTATCATAAAAGCTTCTAATGCTCTATACGATTTCATCAAAGCTTTTAATGCTCTTTAAGGACCTTACAGGACACATGTCATGCCTTTCCTTTTTCCCATTTCCAAATAAAAGGAACGAGGGCATGAAGAAGAATGAGAGAATGGATTATATAGATTTAGATAGCTCCTCAAATTCAAAAGCTGTCTTCGCAAATATTGTACATTAGAACATCATATTTCCACATAAAAATTAAACTGGGCGACTTAGATGGGTGACGTGGCGACTATGAAGGCGGGCGGTCGGGCGGCTGCTGCTCAGGAGGCAGCAGCAATTGCTGCTGCAATCGATCATGGGGGGGCACCTGGTGGCCTCAATCCAGTTGGTCGGGTCCAGGAGGGGCCGATTTTGGCATCCAGGGCAAAAGCCCCATTCCTTTTTGCTGCTTCTGCTACTGCAGATGAAGGAACTGGCCATGGGCGGGTAGGTATTCCCTTGAAACTTCGCCCATCCTTAATCTCTGGATCGTTGTTGGGTTTGGAGGCAGAAGCCCCAATTTTTGATGAAGATTATTTTTGATGAAGATTTAGGTGGAGGTGAGCAATCGGTGGTCCAGCTCCTTCCTAAATCATCAGTAGGAGCAGACAAGGCTCCAAACCGATACATAAATGCCTTGGAGATAGTACCAAAGCAGGGGGATACTAAGGAGTGGGATTAGCAAGCAAAGAAAAAGCTAGATGAAAACAAGCTGCTGGAGCTGAGGCAGAAATCTGCTGCAACAGTAGACTCAATACTAGCACAGCATAACAAGATTCAAATGGAACCAACAAGGAAAGCACAAAAGGGTCAACTAATAAGCGCTACATGTAAGCCCTCTGTCCATTCAGATAGTCCAATGTCTAGAATGCAAAACTCAGAAGTGTTAGAGATGGAAGTCGAAAATCAGGAAGCTATTGGCACACCAAATGATGTAGAAAAGTCCACCAAGGAACAAACACCCAATGAGACAGTTAATCTAGACAAATCTGTTGATTATTCATCTCTAGAAAGCAGGGCAGTAAACAGTGGAAAGAATGTTGGATCAGAGCATCATAATGACGGGAATGATGCTAGCCTAGGGAATTTTACACAAAATAGGGGGATTCATCCAAAGGGTTCTGCTTGGAAAGGACAGGATTCAGTGAGAATAGTGAACAAGCCGAGATTCTCGGAATGGATTCAAAAGCAAACCCATGGTACTAACAGAAGCACAAGAGTCACGGAGGGGCCCTCCAAGCGCTACAGAAAGGTCCCGTTCAGAACCCTGGGGTAACAATTACAAATACTAAGCCTGGATTGGTCAATGGCATTAATGTGGAGACAAAAGATAATTTCCCAGTGGCTGAAATTGATCACGAGATGCACAAAAGGTATCTGGAAAGTTTGATCTCGCGCTCAGTAGTGGGCTTCTTTACTGGGGGCTTCCTGGACTTGCGCAGGTTGAACTCATGGCTATCAGCTCACTTGAAGAGGTTAGGTTAGGCAATGCAGAATTTTGAGCTCAGTCCCATATATTGGATTGAAAATTGCTTTAAAGATATTTTTTATTTTATTGGAACCTATATGGCCACTGAAAATTGTCCTTACAAGCCTCCCAAATGCTTTGTTCAAATTGACATTTCCAAGACTGTGCTTACCTCTGTGCCTTTAATTGACTTCTATGGAAAGCAAATTAGCCAGCAGCTTAGGGGTTGGATTACTATGTTTTTGCCGTAAATGCAACACAGGACACTCTGCATTAGTGTGTAAGCCAAAGAATGTCACCACTGCTGAAGAACTTGATCAGAATACAGAGATATTAATAAGTCAGATATTGACATTGATACTTCTCAAAGACAACATGTAATAGATATAGAGCATGCTAGTTTGAACATGGAAAAGAGTCAATGGAAGTTATAAAATGTTACAGAGAAGGAAAGCATTATCTCAGCAGAACGCACTTGCAGAGAAAGAAGTAACTAACAAGTCAAACTTTTTACAATTTCTAACTCTCAGATGTAAGTTGAAATTTTAAACAAGGGCTCCGAAAGTGTATTGCACCAGGCGCAAAGTCTATATAAATACTTGAGAGATTATGCAAATTGCAGCCTTTTCAGGTATGGTGTTTTAAAGGTTTAGAATAAATGGGACCATGTCTGATTTTTTTGCAGTAATCAAACAAAAAGCATCATCAACTCTAGGCAGTTTCTACAAGTCTATAAGCATGCTTGTTTTTTGGGCTCTTGTTGTTTTATTGCCTTCGTCGTCTTCTCGTCAAGGTTTCTTTATTGGTAGAGATAATATCTGAACTCCACATTTTCCAAATATGCAAAATATAGATGATGCTATAGTACCCTTCAAGTACTGTCACTATAGAGATAAATATTGTTAATGCAAAGAGGATATACAACCTTATATGGCAACACAATAACATCAAATCCCTGGGTTGAATGTCACCACTGCTGAAGAACTTGATCAGAGTACAAGAGATATAAGTCAGATATTGACATTGCTATTTCTCAAAGACAATATGCAGCAGACATACAACATGTTAGTTCATGGAAAGGGGCCAATGGAAGTTATAAAAGGTTATAGAGAAAGAAAACATTATCTCAGCAGAATGCGCTTGCAGAGAAAGAAGTAACTGACAAGTCAAGCTTTTCTACAATTTATAACTCTCAGATGTAAGTTGAAATTTTAAACAAGGGCTATATTCCACAGTTTGCAATAACGTTTTGAACTACATTTGCAACAAATCAAAATATAAAAGGATAGTGAATTGTGCTCATGACGATTTAAATCATGCTCATGAGAGAACATTACATGCGATGCATTTTTATCCATGTTACTCCTACTGCTATGGATGGAATTAAGTTCTTTTCCTTGAATAGGAATGGATTTATGTATCAATTTTGCATTATCCATCGTAATTCGCCTATCTGTCCAACGTCATAAACCTAGACAGAACGTACATTGTAAAGAGAGTATTATCTATGGTAAAGAGAGTATTATCTATGGCTTGACATGTAAAATCAATGTGGTAAGAGGAGTCATGTATCAAACCACATAAGAACTAGCCTTTAGCCCTGAGAAGCCAATGCAACATTGAGTCTAGTGCATATTGAGAGGGAATCCCAAGGCGGGTTCACATAATGTTGAACATACAACTAATGCTCATGACGTAAAAAGGTCTTTTTGAACTTTAAACTTATATATACCTGTATGAAGAACACACATCGTAGGCTTGGAGTGCCTTATACACAGTCTGTAAGGGGAAGTTGGCCAGAAGAGCTTTGTCTTTGTACATATGAAAGGGGTTGTGGATCAAGCGAATATGAACCCATATAAGAACGAGCCTTTGGCTCTGAGAAGCCAACACAAAATTGAGTCTGGTGCATATTGAGGGGGAATCCCAAGGCGGGTTCACATAATATTGAACATACAACTAATGCTCGTGATGTAAAAGGGTTTTTTTGAACTTTAAACTTACATATACCCGTGCGAATAACATGTTTGAGGTGGAGGTTTTGTCAAGAATGTGGCAAAACATTCAACGTTGTAGAGTGAGCTCAACATTATGCATTGTCTCTGTTTCAATGAGTGAGCTCAGTCCCATATATTGGATTGAAGATTGCTTTAAAGATATTTTTAGCAGGCTTGTCTAACCCTCCCTACAAGAATTCCTAGAATTCTAGCTTATCCACGTGCACTGCCACGTAAACCAGTTTTAATACAATCCGTTGGATTCTTTATTTTCTAATCTTGTGGCTCGAAAAATTAGAAAATGTGTAGAAATTTGTCTGGCATGCCAAAATCCAGCCTTTGCTTCCCGTCACCACTACATTTTCTTCTTTCCTTCTTTCTTCCTTCATCCTCATTCCTTATTTCAGGAATCAAAATATTTGGCAGTGTTGGAAATCAAGGTTGGGGCGAAGTTGTTTTTTACAACACGGACAAATGACAGAGGAGACCTTGGATGGAAATTGGTAGTTGGTTGCACTTTCAATCCACAGCTACTTCGAATCATGGTTGGCAATGGGGTACAGATCTTGAATAAGGTATTTGCTTGGAAGGGAGAGACCATAGAAGAGATGATACTTGTGGAGCGTGGAACGTGTTCCTAATTGGGTTCACGTTTTTAATTGTTGATGATGGATGTGAGTGAGAAGTTCTGAATAAGCATATGCCAAGGATGTCTGGCAAGAAGACATGGCCACGTTAACGTCAGATGTATCTAGTTACAATGGTTGTCAAGGGTAATTATCCATAATTTGCCTATCCATAATTATCAATTTTGCATTATCCAGAATTTGCCTATCAGTCCAACGTCATAACCCTAGACAGAACGTACATTGTAAAGAGAGTATTATCTATGGTAAAGAGAGTATTATCTATGTCTTGACATGTAAAACCAATGTGGTAAGAGGACTCATGTATGAACCCACATAAGAACTAGCCTTTGGCCTTGAGAAGCCAACGCAAAATTGAGTTTTTGTACATATGAAAGGGGTTGTGGATCAATTGAATGTGGACATTGCTTTGTGTTTTGCAGGTAATAACAAGCTTATATAAAGTATTATTTTTGTTTTATGTTGCTATTTTAACTGAAAATAAGAGCTATTGTTATTGTAGAAGGCATCATTAGCATTTGTAGCCATTGGGAGATGCAGCTCTTGGGGGGCAGGAGAGACCAAAGCTCTAGCAGGACACTGCGCAACCATATGACTTGGCCTCTGACAAACAAAACATAAACCCGATATAGCATAAGGTCGCTTCTATCGACCCTGGCTGGAACCCCATTCAAGAGCTAACTTACGAGCTTGCTGCAGTCTATTATCATGATCAGAACTAAAGGCCCCTAGCTCAAAGCACTCGGCCACCTTCAGACCATCCCTATCCCTTATAATTACTACTTGTTACCCGTTATCCAAAAGAATGTTACCTCTGTCAATGCGTTGCTGAACGGAAGGGGTCAGGTGCTTCTCTAGCCTCAGCTTACTTTTGATATCTGCAAAGACATCCTCCATCTCGTTGAGAAAATCGAAATGCCGTACATTTCCCTCAAATCTAAACACTGGTGTGCGCGTCTTCTTGCTCTTCCGCTCAATCTCAAGCTGCAAAGCTGAAATTCTTGCATCTAACTCGCCCAGCTTATCGTCCTTGTGAGCAGCAAGCCTCTGTTCCATGCCCAAGCTAGGGCACGTGTCTGATCTTGAACCTGATCATGTTCCTGCAAAACATCTATCAAACTATCCTCCAGACCAGAGCACTCTCCCAAGGGGTGCTTCCACAATCTGACGGATGCAGCCTTGGCAACTGCTGTCTTGGCAGCTGCTGTCTTAGCAGCGGAACCTTTAGGCATTATACAAAGGAAAATACGGAGCAAACTCGAAGGAATAAAAGTTGTTCTTAGGGCCACAGACCAGTCCTTAGGCGCACAGACCAAAGAAGGTTGTGGAGAATTGTGGAACCAAAGCAACTCTAAACAAAGACCAACCTGATTCATGCTGGCTGTTAGAATGAGTTCGTGCTGGCAAAAGGAAGGCACTCAGAAAACTCTGATCGACACTGCCAAATCTGCTTCATCTAGCAAAAAGAATAGCATCGAAAACAACCCTGTGGGCTCTGCACGGAATTGGAAACGGGGAGGAGTAGCAACAAACGTAGAAGCCGAGAGGAGAAGGGAACCGGTTTTCCACTGTAAGAATTGCCACACTAAAACTGACCAACTAGCAGAGCCTTCTGAGAATAAAAAGTGCTCCATCGCCCAAATCCAAAAGCAGACCACAGGGTTGGAAAAGGCTTCGTAGAAAATCCCAATCGAATAGCAAAGTGGCTCCAAGATAATCAACTATGCACCAGTTTTTGAAGAGGGACCAAGCATGCTGCTAACTCCTTAAAGTGCTGTCAGACCTAGAGCGCATCAAAAACTTCTGGAAAGCAACCTTCAAATCAAGTACATCAATATCACCATCCAAATCATTCCAAAACTCTGAACAAAAAACCTCCACATGAAATAAAAGCTCACCTAGTTAGTATTGACGACCCGCAAAGCAATAACAGGACTGGTTGATTTGTGACACAAAAGCTTTGAAGAATGACTCATCGTAAGGCCTTGCCCGCCTGCAGGAAAGTACAAGTGATCCACAATAGTTGCATCCCACTCTCCGGCATCATTGCGTTGCGAAGGCCACCACGGGGCTGACTCCCAGTGGAAAATTATCAAGCTACAATCGGCTCGGCAGGCCTTAGCAAAAGAGAAGGCTTTGAAAACCAAAGCAGGAGGGGGAAAACAATAGCTATTAGTACCATGCCAAGACTAGGCAAAAGCATCAGGTAAATAGGATGCCAACAATTAAATTTAGGAAGCAAATGGTTACTCAAATTAGCAAAGCGGTCCCAGTCATGAGGGCCCCAAGCTAGGTCAATGATTCGAAAAACTTCATATGTCAAACCATAATCATCAAAATCCTTAAGCTTAGATAGGTAATCGTCCCATTGATTGAGACTATGGGGAACCCATGCAGGTTTGAGGACAATACTATGACGAAGACAAAGGGTGAAAATTTTAAGGGCAAACAGTGGAGAATCGAGACTTGGGAGCTGCATTTAGTCAAAATGTAATAAGAATTTATAGAATCCCCATAGACAAGAATGCATTTGCCACTGAAATCCTCAGCATGGAGTTCAAGAAAATGGGCTAAGGCTAGTAGTTCACGAGCGGTAGAAGAAGAAGACTGATCTAACTCATCAATAGACCCATTAAAAATATTGCACATAGAAAAGTCATGTACCCAAACACCCCAACCCGATCCACTAGCATCATAAGATAAGGAAACCATTGGGGCACGTAACCAGA
Source organism: Isoetes taiwanensis (assembly GCA_021234155.1). NCBI lineage: Eukaryota > Viridiplantae > Streptophyta > Lycopodiopsida > Isoetales > Isoetaceae > Isoetes > Isoetes taiwanensis. The sequence continues at coordinate 14,297,199 of JAJEKV010000023.1, read as the reverse complement.
GGACCATGTAACCATAGCAGAGGAGTAATTCAATACCATGGCACTATTACAAAAATTTGCCAAAAGGAGAAACGCAACTTCAAACGGCTGCTAATGGAATGGATAGGAGTAGTGAGACAAGATTTTCATCTGAAGAACAACAGCAGCACATTCAAACATCTTCGAACCACCACCATAAGAAACGAAAAATACAGCTTGAACAAAACAAAATTCAAACGTAAAATGAAGGCACCAAGTGATCATGTTAGAAAAGAAAAATGCGTACATTGATATAGCAAATTTAAATTAGCACAATAGCAACTGCAGGAAAATATTGGAGCATTAAATTAAGACCTATTGTTATTGTAGAAGGCAGCATTAGCATTTGTAGCCATCGGGAGATGCAACTGTTGGGGGCAGGAGAGACCAAAGCTCTAGCAGGACATTGCGCAGCCTTATGACCAGGCCTCTATCAAAGAAAACATAAACCTGACATAGCATAAGGCCGCTTCTGTCTACCCTGGCTAGAACCCCATTCAAGAGCTAACTTACGAGCTTGCGCAGTCTCTTATCATGATCAGAACTAAAAGCTCCCAGCTCAAATCACTCGGCCACCTTCGAAACCATCCCTATCCCTTATAATTACTACTTATTTTCTATTATCCAAAAGAGTGTTACCTATGTCAATGCTCTGCTGAACGGAAGGGATCAAGTGCTTCTATAGCCTCAGCTTACTTTCGATATCTGCAAAGGCATCCTCCATCTCCTTGAGGAAATCAAACTGTCATACATTTCCCTCAAATATAAATGCTGGTGTGCGTGTCTTCTTGCTCTTCCGCTCAATCTCAAGCTGCAAAGCTGAAATTCTTTCATCTAACTCGCCCAACTTATCGTTCTTGTGAGCAGTAAGCCTCTGTTCCATGCCTCTTGCCCAAACTGGGGCACGGGTTTGATCTTGAACCTGATCATGTAACATCTAGCAAACTATCCTCCAGACCAGAGCACTCTCCCAAGGGGCGCTTTCCCAATCTGAGGGATGCAGCCTTAGCCGCTGCAGCCTTGGCGGTCGCTGTCTTAGCAGCAGAACCTCTAGGCATGATACAGAGGAAAATACGGCGCAAACTCGAAAGAATAAAAATTCTTCTTGGGGCCACAGACCAGTCCTTAGGCGCACAGACCAGAGAAGGTTGCAGAGAAACGTGGAACCAAAGCAACTCTTAACAAAGACCAACCTGATTCACGCTGGCTATTAGACTGAGTTCGTGCTGGCAAAAGGAAGGCACTCAGAAAACTCCGATCGACACTGCCAAATTTGCTTCACTCTAGCAAAAAGGATGGCATCGAAAACAACCTTGTGGGCTCTGCACGGAATTGGAAACAGGGAGGAATAACAACAAACAGAGTAGAAGCCGAGAGGAGGAAGGGAAATGGTTTTCCATTGTAAGAATTGCCACACTAAAACTGACCAATAGCAGAGCCTTCTGAGAACAAAAAGTGCTCCACCGCCCAAATCCAAAAGCAGCCCGCAAGGTTGGAACAGGCTTCGTAGAAAATTCCAATCGAACAGCAAAATGGCTCCAAGATAATCAATCACTGCTACAACAGCTGAGAAAACACGGCGAGAACAATCATGCCAGCAAACTCGTAGATGAGGATGAACAATCACAAAAAAAATGGAGACCGAGCAACACAAACACAACAACGGGTTAGACGCAGAATCAAAGTCGTCAAGGCAGGATAAGGGAAAAACCAACGAAAATTTTATTCTAGCCTTGCACAAGAGGAAAAAAGGCATGCAAGAAAAGGAATGGGTGGGTGCACCGGAGATCAAGCGGCAACAAACAACATAAGTTTATTCCCAGAATAATAAGCCCAAAGGGAATAAAATTAAGAGTATTTCGATTAGCAGAGATGAGGCTGATGATCGTACCTTGGCAGCATATCATGGCTATAGAGTCAAAAGAACAAGGTCCACGCAGGCGGATAGAAAGTTATGCATATGCAGCATCTTAAATCAGTAAATCATTGACATAAATCTTGTGCTATTGGTTTGATAGAATTGGAAGGAATTAAATATTGTAGTATTGGTTGTGTGTACTTGTTGTTAGTATAGTTATATTGATTTTCTAACAGAGCTAGTTGTATTGAATTTGTATATGCATCCTTAGCTAACCCTATGTTTTTAGCTTGATCTCTTTGAAGCAGTTGGGTCTAAAACTATTTTTCTATTTTGTGCTGGGAGTTAATCCATGTTCATGAAATTAGGAAAGGTCTTACTCGGGAGAGAGTACAATTACATGAGAACATAGATGCTATGCTCTAAGGAGCAGAACTTAAGCAAGTTCAGGGCATTAGGCATTTTCCAAGCAATAAGCAAACTTGCACAAACAATAGCTATGCAAACAAGAAGCAGTCTCTCTAGGGTGGAGTAGTTCCCAAAGCCTTCGAAGAAACAAGAAGTTAGTATCGAAATTCCAATAAATAAAATACGACATCAACTCCATACATGATAGAAGACTGAGAATCCTTCAGGTGCGATACGACTCCTGTAGCAAAATTCTCAGAAGAATTGTCAAGAAATATGTTGTTCAACATAAGGCACAATCCCAGTGCATTTGCTTACCTTGATCCATAGCACAACACTGGTCGTTTTCATATGCAGTTAAACATATATGCTTTGAATATTGTCCTAATTGGAAAGCCCCCATTCATTGTCCATAAATTGATTGAAACACCATGTAATTTAAGTGCAATGATATGATAGTTGAAAAAATTGCATGATGTATGAGAAGAGTGGTGTTTCGGCTGTTAACGTGCCATCCATATAAGAACATGATTTTATTGCTAAAACTTGTTTCCTCTATGCCCCTCCATGAGGGCAACACTTTGTGGGACAACATCTTGTTATTTCTAGAATGCTAATTCGTGTTAGTTTGCAAGGGACATAGAGATCCCCTTTAGTAAAAACCCGTAAATTTGTTCTTTCTCTAAGACGATAATGGAATTCCTATTTGGAGGCACTTCATGAGCTAAAATTGAATTATTATGGCCTATTACAAACCATGATTATCTGCAACATAATGGCTATGGTAAGCTTACTTGGAAAGTTATAAAAGTGCCATGATATACGAGTTCACCCATGATATACGAGTTTAACTGTCTTGGTGATGAGACAGATGTGTGGTTCACCCACTAAATGATAAACATTCTGCTACTAGTGCGCTGGTGGATAGAAAGATGCGTATGCAGCATCTTAAATGAGTAAATCATTGACACAAATTGAAAACAAATAGTATATAGATCAATAATTTTGTGCTATCATGTGTGTCTTGAATGTATATTCTACAGACTTCAATGATACTGCAATGATAGAGCAACAATTTTGCATTCCAAAGCTGTGATTTCTACTCTTGTTACTTTAGAAGCTGCCATTAGCAACAAGATACTTAAGATGCTAGTTAGCAGTAAGTATATTTTAAATATACAGTTACAATCATCGGCTGTGTTGCTCCTGGAAACATGAGTGCAAGTATGAGTCTCCTTTACCCCACATCTGGAGCTCTTCTACTTACCTGATCCCTTGAAAAAATATCCTCTTAACTTTTCCATCTCTTAAACTAGTAAATCTCCACTGCAAGTAATAAACAATGCAGAAATATGGCTCACCTTCTGCCTAAATAGCACTGAAAGAGGCAAAGGCTGAGATGTGCTATTCTGGTACTCCCCTTTATGCTCGATATCTCGTTACCCACAATTATTGGTAATTCCCATGGTTGACCTGCAAATTGCATACAACAGGTAAACCTTCTCACACTCACCACAAAAACAAGCGTTTGGCTCAAATCTTCTGCTTTGCCTATTTAGGCCATTGCGCAGTCTCAAACAGAAATGCAGCTATGGCGGTTAGAGCAGCGCATTGAAAAGCCTTAGGATTAGAGACCTGTAATGGACATGCTTCAGGTGGCTACCAAGGGCAAAAGGGAATATTGTACAGGCAGGCCAGTCTTTCCGACTACTACTAAACTAGCAGAAAACACTGTACAGGCAGGGCAGTCTTTTCGACTACTCGTAAGATAGCTAACCTGGAAACGATGACGTATCGAGATAGTATTGTCGTTTCTAATATTTTAAATGGTTATTTCACACGTCCCTGCTCTTCAGCCAGAAAAGTGTAACATATACAAAATAAATCCAAAAAGTCTGTATTAACCAGCAGAAGAAAAGAGATTGATGCAGTTAATTAAAACTACAAGAGAAGAATGCTGCAAACGTGTTCCCTCCAACTGGCAATGGGAAACAGGATTTCCTATTTGACTGAAGCAATAAGGCAATTTTCCTACGATATGCACATCCCATCTCAATGCAATGACAATTCCATCGTTGGTGAGCTTTTCTGGTAAATGGATGAAGATATAACAGCTACTTAGTAAAGTTAGCATAAGTGGGAGGAGGATTCCAGCAAACGCCACGTTTGAGAGGATAGAATGGCAGAATGGCATACACTATAAAAGCACTCTAATAACTTCTGGAATAACCTCTAATAACTTCTGGAATGGCAGAATGGCATACACTATAAAAGCACTCTCGATGGCATTCTCTGACAAACTCCTAGTTAATCGTGTAGTTTATAAACCTACTATGACTCTCCTTCCTACTATAGCTCCATCGCACTCATAGTTTTGAAGAAAAACTCATGCATTGAAGGAATGAAAGACATGCAAAGATAAGTAATCAGAGATAGAGCTCACACACCCGCAATACCTTGAGATAGAGCTGGACCTGTCTCCGACGAGCATGACTGCCCTTGCCCAGGAACCAACCTTTGGCGAAATGACCTCCTTTAAGATGTAAAGTGGAAAATGCGAAGCAAAGTGGAAATGACCTCCTTTACCTGTTTAAAGCACGCGCATACTTTTACCCTTTTAGGCAGCATACGACAGCCAGGATTCAGGAATCTTCTATTGACCTATTTAAGCATTGGCATTTCTTACATCTGAAGCAAAGAAGGAAGAAGAAATGGCAGCTATGGCGATGAGAACAGCGCAATCGGCAAAAGTATTAGGACATCTAGACCTGGAGAAGAGCCTACGCCCTGCGTTGGGCATGCTTCAGGTTTCAAAAGAGATGGCGGTCACGGAAGATAAAATCCCTTTCAAGCATTGGGTCTTTTTGGGAAAACCAGGTGTAGGCAAAGGAACTATTGCCTCCAAACTGGGCGCTTTTACAAATCTTCCCCATATCTCAACAGGGGATCTTATCCGCCACGAATTGAACTCCAAATCCGGCACAGCAGGAGAATTGGCTCGCCAAATTTCGGCTTCAATTGCACAGGGTAAGCTTATCAGTGACGACCTAGTCTTGGCTTTGCTTCAGAAAAGACTCCAACAAGGCAAGGCTGTTGGAGAAAAAGGATTTATTCTGGATGGTTTCCCTAGAAACGTAAAACAGGCTTTGATTTTGGAGCAGCTTACAGATATTGATGTTGTGGTTAATATGAATATGAGAGACGATGCATTGGTTGCCAAGTGTTTGGGAAGAAGAACATGCGGCCAATGCGGCAAAACCTTCAACGTCGCTGACGTTAATTTAGAACTTGAAGATGGCACCAAGATTTCTATGCCTAAGCTTTTGCCTCCACCAGAATGTGCTTCTAAGATGGTAATTCGGATCGATGATAATGAGGAAAGTGTGAAGAAGAGATTGAGGGTATACGAGGAACAATGTAAAGATGTGGAGGATTTCTACAGGTGCCAAGGCAAGGTGATGGATGTTAATGTTGTGTGTGGAGTGTCTCAAACATGGTCAAATTTGTTGAAGATGTTACACTTAGAAGAAAAGGAAGCACAAGTGACAGAACAAAGCTTTACATGTAATAAACTTGCACTATCATAGGTACGTGCTCAAAAAGAAATGGTCAACTTTGTTAAAGACCAAAGCAGCACCCTTTACTCAAAAAGAATTGGTCAATTTTGTTAAAGACCAAGGAGGAGATTCTTACCACGACTTGGACCTTATGGTCCACCATTTCAAGACATTAAAAACCATCTTGTATGAGAATTGCCATCACATGGGAAGCATATAAGCTTTAAGCTTGATGTATATATATTGTGCAATCAATGCAATTTTTACAAAACGTTTAAATTAATGTTTTGCATATTGAAGGATGGCCTTTGCTTGAGTTGTTTCTAAATGTTTACATGACATAAAATGATTTGTCCATTAGTGTCATTGCTTATTTGTTTTTTTTTTTTTTACCCCTCAACATTTGTGTATACTTCATTATTTGTGGGTATTGCCAAATTTGAGTGGTTGCACGTTGAAGCTTTTGCTAAATAAGATTAAGATAGAGATATGAGTACTTTAACCACATTTGCAACAAATCAAATGTTGTACCTTTAGCTTTCAAGACATGCAACCAAATGTTGTACCTTTAGCTTTCAAGACATGCATCTTTTCTGCGCCTCTCATGTGGCAACTCCACCAAGACCTCATGTAATAAAATATATCAGGAGCACAGTTTCTTCTTCGCAGTCAAACACTTAGAAGATTGATATTTTACCTACATATGTTGGAATAATGAATAATCTTCTGCACCATTTTTTGAAGCTTCATCCTCAACCGCGTCACTACCTTCCTCCAAAGGTTCTTCCTCTGTATGTCCGCCCTTTTTCCCAATATATGTTCTTAAATTACCAATGGACATTAAAACCAAAACACAATACACCTCAAGGTTTTGACCTGCTGAAATAAACAAGAACATCAGTTGTTTGTTTCATCAATGATGCATTGGTGGATGAAAGAAAGATGCATTGATGACATCATAAATGAGTAAATCATTGACACAAATTTAAAACAAATAGTATATAGATCAATAATTTTGTGCTATCGTGTGTCTTGAACGTGTATTCTACAGACTTCAATGATGCTGCAATGATAGAGCAGCAATTTCGCATTCCAAAGCTGTGATTTCTACTCTTGATACTTTAGAAGCTGCCAGCAACAAGATTCTTAAGATGCTGGTTAGTAGTAAGTATATTTTAAATATACAGTTACAATCATAGTCTGTGTTGCTCCTGGAAACATGACTGCAAATATGAGCTCTCCTTAAGCTAATATGAATCTTCACTTAAGCTAGTATGAATCTCCACTGTAAGTAATGAACAAATAGCACTCAAAGAGGCAAAGGCTGAGATGTGCTCGATATCTCATTACCCACAATTATTGGCAAATTGCATCTCACACTCACCACAAAAACAAGAATTTGGCTCAAGCATTGGGTCTTTTTGGGAAAACCAGGTGTAGGCAAAGGAACTATTGTGATTTCTGATGATGGGAAGCATATATGCTTGGCGCATATATATTGATGATGTATATATCATTCTAGTGAATATAAATGCAATCACTGCAATTTTTACAAAACGTTTAAATTAATGTTTTGCAAATTGAAGGAAGAATCGATTCTGTTGTTTAAGGTGTACATCCGACTTTATTTTGCAAAAGATAAAGTCATGGCTACAAAATGGGTTACGGCGAGTTTTTTCTCCTTCTCTGGAAGTTTCTTGATGCAGAGCTGTCTTACGAGGATGATAGCACAATTTATTTGTCTGAGATGGTCAATCCAGTTGTTGATCAAGAACGAGAATGCGATGCCACATAGACGTAAATTCAAGATTCTATACGAGAACACTAAACTACTCAGTTACATATACAATTTGATCGAGGGTCACTTGTGGGCCGGGCTTGTACATAAAACTCAGAGCGGAACTACAAACCGATTGTAAGAACATAGTAAGGGTCTACTTTAATTCAAATATAAATTGTGAAAACATGACTTCCCGGTTAGATTTAGGCCACTTCACCCTCAAGAAACCGGAGGGCAACCCCTCTCTTGTAAAGACCTTGTTTATTACGTATCATAAAAGCTTCTAATGCTCTATACGATTTCATCAAAGCTTTTAATGCTCTTTAAGGACCTTTTAGGGACACATGTCATGCCTTTCCTTTTTCCCATTTCCAAATAAAAGGAACGAGGGCATGAAGAAGAATGAGAGAATGGATTATATAGATTTAGATAGCTCCTCAAATTCAAAAGTTGTCTTCGCAAATATTGTACATTAGAACATCATATTTCCACGTAAAAATTAAACTGGGCGACTTAGATGGGTGACATGGCGACTATGAAGGGCGGCGGCCGGGGGGGCGGGCTGCGCCGCTCATGAGGCGGCAAAGCAATTCTTCGCCTGTCAATCGATCGTGGGGGGGCACCTGGTGGCCTCAATCCAGTTGGTCGGGTGCAGGAGGGGCCGATTTTGGCATCCAGGGCAAAAGCCCCATTCCTTTTTGCTGCTTCTGCTACTGCAGATGAAGGAACGGGCCATGGGCGGGTAGGTATTCCCTTGAAACTTCGCCCATCCTTAATCTCTGGATCGTTGTTGGGTTTGGAGGCAGAAGCCCCAATGTTTTATGAAGATTTAGGTGGAGGTGAGCAATCGGTGGTCCAGCTCCTTCCTAAATCATCAGTAGGAGCAGACAAGACTCCAAACCGATATATAAATGCCTTGGAGATAATACCAAAGCAGGGGGATACTAAGGAGTGGGATTAGCAAGCAAAGAAAAAGCTAGATGAAAACAAGCAGCTGGAGCTGAGGCAGAAATCTGTTGCAACAGTAGACTCAATACTAGCACAGCATAACAAGATTCAAATGGAGTCAACAAGGAAAGCACAAAAGGGTCAACTAATAAGCGCTACATGTAAGCCCTCTGTCCATTCAGATAGTCCAATGTCTAGAATGCAAAACTCAGAAGTGTTAGAGATGGAAGTCGAAAATCAGGAAGCTATTGGCACACCAAATGATGTAGAAAAGTCCACCAAGGAACAAACACCCAATGAGACAGTTAATCTAGACAAATCTATTGATTATTCATCTCTAGAAAGCAGGGCGTTGGATCAGAGCATCATAATGACGGGAATGATGCTAGCCTAGGGAATTTTACACAAAATAGGGGGATTCATCCAAAGGGTTCTGCTTGGAAAGGACAGGATTCTGTGAGAATAGTGAACAAGCCGAGATTCTCGGAATGGATTCAAAAGCAAACCCATGGTACTAACAGAAGCACAAGAGTCACGGAGGCCCTCCAAGCGCTACAGAAAGGTCCCGTTCAGAACCCTGGGGTAACAATTACAAATACTAAGCTTGGATTGGTCAATGGCATTAATGTGGAGACAGAAGATAATTTCCCAGTGGCTGAAATTGATCACGAGATGCACAAAAGGTATCTGGAAAGTTTGATCTCGCGCTCAGTAGTGGGCTTCTTTACTGGGGACTTCCTGGACTTGCGCAGGTTGAACTCATGGCTATCAGCTCACTTAAAGAGGTTAGGTTTGCCCCAGCACCAATCGCTAAAGGCACTGGGTAACAATTTTTTCCTCATCATGTTTGACAGTGAAGCAGTTGTGGATAGATTAGTTGCCCGTGCTGCAGACCCATTTGCAAGAGGCTTCATTCTGTATCAGTTTTACACGCCAGGCTTTCTCCCTAATAAGCTTTCCGCTATCAAAATCCCATGCTGGATTGAAATTGAATATTTACCACCAGACTTATTAGTCCCGGAGTTCCTAAAATCTATTGCCAACACGTTAGGCTCATATGTCTCTCACTCTATTGCCAAAGGAAAAGGAAAAAAGCCTTGACCTCCTCTTTTAGCAACTCCGCTGAGGGCGAGTTGCTACTGGAAGCAAACTAGATGTGGATAATGGGAGAATTGGTCATACCTTTCAAGTTCACAATGAATTCTAATGCTGGGAGCTGGGAAATTAGAGGTACAAATTCCTCGGATATGGTTGGTACTATCAGTCTGTGGTCGTGGGCTAGTGGCTATACCTTCGAGGGCAATAATCGGACCAGATTCTCCGCAACCTTTGCACGGGAGGTGAGATCATCTCTAGTAGATGTCATTGAATGTCTTTGCAAAAGCTCGGGGCTTGGAATCACTGGTTTTGCCTATGGTGGCAATGATATAGTTGGACGTCCCACAACTTTCAACTTATGATTATCGTTTCATGGAATCTGCGAGGCATCAAGGGTGTTCTTAAGCGTGGGTGAGTGTTAGCAGCTATCAGGTCTATGAAGGCGGATGTCATCCTTCTACAGGAGCATAGACTTCCAGACTTTGAGGCCAGGTCTATTGGCAGCTGCATCGGAGGTAATTACTCCTCCTTTAGTTGTGCGAAGGAACTAAAGGAGGCACCTGTATTCTGTGGAAGGGACAAGTCCAAAAATATCAATATGCAGGAGGGTGTGGTAGATGGCAGGTTGTAATTCTTGAAACAAAGAATTGTATGTGGGGGCAAATCAACATTTATGCCTCTAATATATCGGCTGAAAGGGCAGTGATGTGGAGAGAAATTGAGCTCTGGATAACTCATCAAGGTGGTGGAGTTGAAAATTGGATCCTTGGAGAGGATCTGAATATGACAGATGTATGGGATCAAAAAATTGGCCTGCACAGGAATTCGCTGTCGCTACAAAAGGAAGATGTTGCGTGAAACTCTCTTTTAAACAGCGTTGGCTTCTCCCTAATTCCTCCATCTAACGCTGCATTTTCCTGGTCTAATAAGCAGAAGGGGCAAGACAGAGTATACTGCTTATTAGACAGGTTCTACATGGCTAATAGGACAGCCTCCTTCATGGACAGATGTTATGTCGAAGGAGAGCTTGCTTTCTCGCATTCAGACCATGTGCCACAAAAGTTAGTATTGGAGAGTATCCCTACTAAAAGGAAGGAAGGAAAGGAAGGTACTTTTATCGTCCACGGAGACCAATCGGCCTATGGGACCCAATACAAAAACAAAAATGAGCGGATTATCGCCGGATTAAAACCCCCCGCCCGAAGGGTTTTCGAGGGAAAAACGTGGCAAAGAATCACCAATAAAAATCGCCCTAACATATACAATGCAGAAACACCCAAATATATACAGTGATGCACCGCACCCGTAGTGCCCAATCAGCGAAAGCAGCCAGCGGGGCAAAGGTGACCTCGCAGTCCAAAGACCTCTCCGAATGTAATGCGACCCCGTGGCACGCATCGACGGTGTGTTCATCAGCAAATGTAAGGGCAAGTCCGGGCCGCATTTCTAAGGGAGCGTGATCCGCCCGGATGTGATCGGAATGCCGGGCAGCTCGAAAGTGTGAGACTCATCCTCAATGGCACCCGCTTGACAAAGACCGACAGTAGCATGTCCGGGGGGGCTCCCCAATCCACCGCCCATCTCGATCGCGAAGATGGTGGGCACTGGTGGCGAATGGAGGCAATGAGTCTCGCTTTGCTTTGGGGCGTACCGGGAACGCAGGTAGAGGTGTGGGCCCGGGCTAACACACGGGGTTGATGTGCTCCTTGTAATGGGCCGTTTTGACCTGCTCTAGAGCCGCGGGTTCCGAGCTTGCCAAGGAAACAAGCATCTAGGTACTCCCTTGGTCGCCACGATCGGCCGCTATGTCCACGCACGCGCATCGTGCTCCTCCCGACGTTCCATCCGGCGAACCATCGATGTCTCTTACCCCTCCAACAGGGCCCTAAGCATTTGCGGACCCATTGCCACGGTGTAAGCGGTCGCGGGAGCCGAGCATCACCCATAGTAACTACTTTTCGAAAATAGACGATGTGTCTATCAAAATTTTGCCGTGGCGGCAAGAATCGATTTCTAGCTGCAGAATCCGATAGGGGTGAAGGTTTCACCCCAAGTGCGCGCCAAAAATGCCTTCTCGCACTGCTCCAAGTCATTCAGTCGCCAAAGAGACGACCAGGGCCCCAAACCTCGACCCGTCTGAAGGGCGGGCTCGACCGGCCCGAACAGATGTGACCGATGGCCCCAATCATAGAGCTCACCGGTGGTGATGTTGTTACGCATGGCATAAAAGCTTTCCGACTGGGCTTTGTCACCAGAAGCCGGATAGACGCCTCCCGCCAGAGCGAGGAGAGGAACTCCACCCCTAGGTACTTGTAGGTGGGCGTGGCGCCCCGCCGCCCCCCGATATGTGAGTGCACGGGGAGGCATGGGGTGGCGGAAGAGGATATGAGAACCACCCCGGTCTTGGCAGATTCACAGCGCGCATAATCAGTAGCCCGACAAAATGTGTCTAGGGCATCCAAGTGAGACCGTGATAGCTTCGGGGTGTGGGCTAGCAGCCAACATCGTCGCGATAGATGAGCCGGGCGGATGACCTGGTGCAAAAGTTGTATGCCATCCCCCCATGCTCAGTAAGCCAGGGCTCTAACTGATCAATGTAGAGGCCAAAAAGTGTTGGCGAGAGGGGGCAACCCTGCCGGACCCCGATACTACTGGTGAATGCTTGGCCCGTCGGCTGCATCCTGCCAAAACAACTCTCATACAACCTGTATATGGCATTCTGCATAGGCAGCGGGAGCCCCAGTTGACGCAGTCTAGCCCACAGCTTTTCCTGGGGAACCTTATCAAAAGCCTTCGCGAAGTCCACAAAGCAGCAATACAAGTCCTGCCGAAAAGAAGAGGAGGGAATGTGCCTTTCAAGTTTAATACCTCTCTACTCGGGAAGGAGGCTTTCTGCAGTCCCTTTAGGACTTTCTTGGCTTCTCTAACTAATACGAAAGGCCTCCCTTCCATGAAGGCGTGGGTTAAAAAGATTAGCCTTATGAAAATGTGGATCAAGAAATGGGGCAAGGATAAGTGCTTGAAATTCAAGAAAGAAAAAGATGCCGTATATAACCTTCTAAGGGTAGTCAAGCAGGAACTGTTACTAAATCCCCATAATAGAGACAAGCAATCCTTAGAGGAGGAACTGGAAATAAAAGCCAAAGCTATTGAGGAGGAGGAAGCTAGGGGGGCTGCGGTCCGTTCCAAAACAAAGTGGTACGCGGAGTCAGACCATGAAAATTCTAAGTGCTTCTTTAGAATGGCAGGGGCCAGATTAGCAGAGAACAGTATTACTTCAATTAAGGATAATTGTCAAAACACACTTACTGATCCCGGGGGTATCAAGGCATTTATTCGGGACAGTTTTCAGGCTCAATTCAAAGCAGACAATCTCCCATCCTCTTATCAATTCCAAATCTCTCTTTGGTTGGTCCAGATTGATTGGGCACATAAGATTACTGTGGATGACAACCAAACTTTATTGCGTCAGCCGGGCGAAGATGAGATATTTAAAGTACTATGCTCTCTGGCCTCTAGTAAGTCCCCAGGCCCTGATGGCTTTCCTCCTGAATTCTTTGTGGAGTTCTGGGACGCTCTTGGACTAGACTTTGTGAAGGCTGTTTGGGGGGCTTGGTCCTCTTGCTCATTACATCCTACTCTAGCGGCAGGATTCATCACCTTGGTCCCAAACGTTTCTAGACCTCTATCACTTTGGGAATGGCGTCCCATTGCACTAACAAATGTCTTATATAAGGTAATTATGAAAGGCATCGCCAACCGTCTTAAGCCTATCCTAAACATGGTTATTGGAAGGGAGCAATCAGCTTTTCTGCCAGGTAGATATATTTTGGACAACTATCTAGCGGCTAGAGAAGGAATGCATTGGTGCAGATCTACACGGCAAAGTTGTGTACTTATTAAGATGGATTTTAGAAAGGCTTATGACTCCCTTAGGTGGGATGGTCTGCGAGAAGTGATGAGCCATATGGGATTCAATAAACAGTTTATCGACATTTCAATGGGAATGAACAAATTTGCCTCTGCATCTGTCTTGGTTAATGGCGAGCCTTCTGGTCTCTTTGATCTCAGGAAGGGTATTAGGCAGGGCTGCCCGCTTACCCCATACCTTTTCTTAATTATGGCCAACCTTCTCACAAGGATGGTTAATCTCAAAGTTTTGGAAGGGGGCATAAGTGGTCTGGTTATACCGAGTCAAGCAGAAAAACTCACAATCATGCAATATGCGGATGACACCTTTATGTTCCTCAGGTATGACGATGGTAGCTTTCATTCCTTTCGTGAGATATTGATTGCTTTTGAGGTTATATCAGGTATTGGGCTAAATGCCGCCAAGTGTACTGTTTTATGGGCTTTAGAGGGGGATATTGACCCTTGTGCTAATGGATTGGGCTTCCCAGTCGTGGGTCTGGGGGGGGGAAACTTGATTAAGTTATTGGGTTTGCCCCTTTCTGTCTCAGATAGTATGAAGGGCCTTTGGGCTCCTATTTTAGACAAACTTAGAAAGAAGGTTGGGTTATGGTCTTCTAAAGGATTGTCTGTAGCAGGAAGAGTAACAGTTGCTAATGCTGTTCTGGCCAGCTCTCACATATATTCCTCGTCAGTGTTGGTAGCCCAGAAAGGAATATATAATCAAATACAGGTTATCATTAGAAAATTCATTTGGGGGGGTATGGCTAACGTTGCATGGTCCGAGCTATGTAGAGATAAAAGGGATGGAGGGATAGGATGTAAGGATCCTTTTACGCAGGCTCAAGCCATGGCGGCCAGATTTGTCTGGCGAGTTTTACAAGGGGGTACATCTCCGCTTGGCATTTGTTAAGCTAATCGGTTTGATCTGTGCAAGATTCAAGGTAAACCATCTCTCCTTAGGGATGAATTAGGAGCCTCTTTCTGTAACTTTAAGGTGGCCCCTGGCACTTCCCCAGTCATGAGGCGTATTCTTCATGCTTGGAGGGAGGTGCAAACAGTATGTTCCCCCTTGGCTGTACCTCAAGAGGCTGGGAAAACCAGTTTATTCTGGAACATTCATGTATGGGAAGAGAATGGCCGTCCCTTGGCATTAGTTCATCCTCGCATCTTTAAGAAATGGAGAGACCATGGGATCTTAAAATTGCAGCATCTTGACTCAAAGTGCAAAGAGCAGGGGAGGGAGATAGAAAGATACTACAAAAAATTCTAGATAATGTTAAGCTCCTCTCAGGGGCTACTGTTCTTGAGGAAAAGTAGTCCTGTGCAGGTAAGGAGACATACAATGTTGCCAGTATCTATCGGGCCCTTTGTGACGACTCTCCTCTTAAAGCAGAGGCTAGGCTTCAAGTGAACAAATCAGCGGCTAAGCTCCTCTTAGCAAACTCCTGGAAAACCTTATGCTCTAGGAGAATACAATTTTTTAGATGGGAGGCTCTCCAAGGAGGTCTCAACACTAAAGTGAAGCTGGTCCATAGAGGAATTGTGTCTACAGACCTATGTCCTCTTGGGTGCCAGGCTAGCGAGTCTCTTTCACATCTCTTCTTCTGTCCAAAAATTATTGAATTCTGGTATTGGGTATGCCCTATTATGAGACTACATATACACCAACTTGGGTGGCCGAACGTTGTAATGATCTTGGACATAGACTGTATTGATGCTTCCCTGGTTAGCGTGGCTCTCTGGATTATATGGAGACATCGGTGTGATGTCACTTTGGGGGGGCAATCCATCTCTCTTGAGAAACTTAACAGTCTTTTCAATAAGGAAGTTGCTTTAATGGCATTGTCCCACCATAGGAAGATGGGGATGAGTTACAATAAGGGATTGGACAGAATTGGTAAGATTGAAGGATTTTATAACTACTTTAAGTGCCATTGGATGAGCTCTGAGGACCTAGACTTTCATGATAGATCTAATGGTGGAACAATCTGAGTTTAGTGGAGAAAGCAATCTGAGTAACTGACCAGATGGGGTCTCTCTACCATTATGCTGTTGTGGAAATAGGACTTCCCTTAGTACACACATCATTGATGCATAGAGAACCGTATAATAGCCCTAATGCTTCCTATTTGTCCCACTGGGGACTCTCTGTATCTTTATTATTATTATTAATAACAAAAAAACACACTCTTAACCTAAAAAAAAAAAAAAAAAAAAAAAATAAACTCATCTAAACCGGTGTCCAAATTCACAAGCTATGCTCTTTTGAGTTGTTGGACATTCTCAAATTCGAAGCACTATAACTTGTTAATTTCAACTTCGATTCAAATGATGTTACCATCATGAAAAATATTTTACTCTCGTTTGTGAAGGATACTCTTCTTTGAGCAGACATAAAAACTTTCTCCTATTTAGCAAAACACATGAGGCATTTGATATGCCTGAAACCTTGTAGCAGCATTTTGGTAGTTCTCCTTAGTACGTGTTGCTTGTTGGGTGTTAGGTAATGAAGTTCAAGGCCAGGAACCCAATGTTGGTTCTATGAAGAATCAACAAAATCAGAAAATGGTATAGTTTCTCCCCGGGTCCAATGCAAACGGAACCAATAAATGCCTAAAAATGACAAGATTCCTCTTAGGGTTCTAATACAGAAAATGAGGTAGCGAAATGGCTCGTTTGTAAGAATATACTACATGCCTTTTTGTAGCGAGCCACTGTCCTTATCCTCATCGATGTGTAGCTACTTCTAAATGGCCTTGCTTACTCCAGAGATTCGTGTTGATTTAATGCTTAAAACTCTTGCTTTAAGGCAATTGGTATGCTGAAAATTTATATTGATCAAAGAACTTTTTACATTGACTTCATCCATTGGGTTAGCAATTAAGAAATCTTGTGTTCAAGTCTCTGGGGGTCCGTCATATGTCCTCATGGACGCTGCCAATGTGGCATGACGTAAAAATACTATCTATCTATCTACTTTATTGTAATTTCCAAAAATCAAAATACTACAACTATGATTGAGTTCCAAGTTTGACACTATTACAAAGCCAAATTACACTTAAATGGTGACTTTTTTGACATAAGGCTCTCTTGCACACTGTTCCAAACCTAGACATTCTTTGGGCATAAACTTGTCACACAATTTGCCACAAAACTTGTTATTTCTTGTTTTATATCCAACTACCATTTTGTTAATAACTGCCATAATGTTAATGCAATGTTGTTGTGTGGCTTGATGTAAAAGTGCTACAACATACCAATGATGCTCAAGCATAACTTCCACAATAAAGGCGATGCAAAACCCATCAAGAAAATAAAGGCAACAAACTAGGACATGGTCATAAAAAGACCACGGAATAACAAACGAAATGAATCCCCAATCTACAACAAAGTTCCAAGACGGTTCCAAGGGCAACCCACAGTGCATTAGCACATTTTTTGAATTAATCACGAATTGTAAATTTCCTTTCATGAATATATGAGTTTCAGCCAAAGCATGTTCTTGAATTGTTATGAATTGTAAAATTACGTTTCTTAAACCGTGATCTTTCTTAAAAAAAATAAGGAACTGATAGAATCTAGTTTCTTAGAGTACAGTTTCTGATCACGTTTCTTGAAATTGTGCAACCATGGTTCTAGTCAATTGCTTTGAGAATCTTTCTACATCCTCCTAAACAATTGCTTTGAAAAGCTTTCTACATTGCTTTTGGAAAGCTTTCTGCCATAGAGCGCGTATAAGTAGAACATGGATTAGGATTATGCTTTCAAGATCTTTACTAAGGTCACTTAGTATGGGTACATGGCGAATTAAGCCATTTATCATTCAAACTTTATCATACTCCTTTATCACCAAATAGCCTCCACAAAACTATTCAACAAATGTCATTTTATTTGAGGGAGTCGACATTCGCATCTCAATGCACAAATGCTTGATGTATCAGCTCCCCTGTTTTTCCAGTCTACCACATATAAGATTATGCATGCTGCGATAAAGACATAAAAATTAAAGACACTAGAATCAAACAATTATGGGGAACGTGGGTCTTACCTTCCATTAAAACGCAGAATACTATGCCGCTCAGAATCATCCCTTCACTATTCAAAATCAGCACTATTGAGTGCTACTATACCCAAAAGAAACAAATGATCAAACATGCCTCAAAATCTGGCATAGGGTCAATTGTGACAGTCCATAATGGGTCCTGGTACGGAAATAAACATTAGTGCCAGCATGGTTTTGGGGAAAAGATTAGCAAACGCTGATGTGGAGAGCACGTATTCTGACAATGGGACATTTGAAAAACTAAGTCATACCTCGTTTTAAAATATTGACATCAGAGAAGGGAACATTAAGTTTAAGCATAGTCATAAGTTATCCAATTACCAACAAAAAGACCAGAGAATGGATCAATTTGTATTAGATACCGGCTTTGTAGGAACAAAAAAACTAGAGGCCCTTGTCTATGAATGCATGAAAAAGGCGTCTCTGTGTCATTGGCTTGTATCAGAATGAAATTGGGTCAGCAAAAGAAACACATATCTGCATAAAGGCTGTGCAGGTGAGGCACTTCATTTAGACATGAAGCCTCAATACATTTTGTTGGACAAACATTTTTTTCCAAAGATAGCAATGGCAGGGAAGAGAATGCCACAGGGTTAAACCCCTAGAGGTCAATTTACATGGTCATACCACCAAGTCAATGTAGTCTATTCAAGGTAGTTCATTTAATTGGTCGTTGTTCCTTCTGATAACATAGACCGGTATAATGATGTGACAAAAGAGTTTGTTTTTTTAATTCTTTCAGATGCTAATGATATATATTGAATGCTTTGACCTTCTTAAAGAGAACAATAATCCTGAATAATATAACGTGGAAGCGCCATCTGACTATGGAATATAAGAAACTCGAGAAAGGAGTTATCTGATTAGATGAGCTAGCAAAGTCATGACTTAGTAAGATGCAACACACAAAAAAATAAATCATTGCAAGTCATGATCGAAGGCAAAAGCTGTACAGGACAAATGGATATTCTCCACATACAAAAAGAGTGATATACACACTATAAAACTCTTGAGAAGATACACATATGTATAGTTGTTTTAATTACCTCTGAATCGCGTCTCATAGACCAGTTGCTGTCTGATGGACGATGAAAATGCACTTCTTCTTCTGCTACTTTATACATTGGACTACAAATGTGCCAAATCTAGTCCAGTAAATAACGCCCTTAGGGTGTGGTTTCCCATGAAACTAGAGACCTGGAAATTTCTTGCAAGGTCCAAAACCTGAGGGCTCAGAAATATTGATAGATTAAATCTTCTCCAGGTTCTAAACAGCAGCTCCTCAAGGTGAGGTCTTCACGAGAACACCCATAGTGGGGCCTGGACTCAAACAAACTTCCAGGTTTGAGGCCCATCTGAAACCGCTCTTATTCCTCTTCTTCCAAATGAAGCAGGTGCAACAGATTCAACCAAGTCTCAGATACACCTGACACCACTCCAACATCAATCACTTTACCCTGGCATCTGTAGAAATCCAGAACAGCCTTACAGTGCTTATCATACTCTCTTAGCCTCTGCCTCATGGTCTCTTCATTATCATCACTTCTCATAACCATCTTAGAAGCACATTGAGGAGGAGGCAGAACCTTGGGCATGCAAATGTTGGTGCCATCTTCAAGCTCCAACTTCACATCTGCAACATTGAATGTCTTGCTGCATTCTTTACAAATCCTCCTTCCCAAACACTTGGCTACCAATGCATCCTCTTTCATATTCATGTTAACAACAATATCTACATCTGTAATTTCCTGTAAAAGCTGAGCCTGGTGCACATTGCGAGGAAATCCATCCAAAATAAACCCATCCGCTCCAACAGCTTTTAGCCTTTTCTGTACCAAATTCAAAATTAGGTTATCACTGATTAGCTTACCCTGTGCCACGGAATCAGAAATCTGGCGAGATAATTCCCCTGCTGTGCCGGATTTTGAGCTGAGTTCTTCACGGATCAGATCCCCTGTGGAAATATGAGGAAGATGTGTGAGGGCTGCCAGTTTACTGGCAATTGTGCCTTTTCCGACACTGGGCTTCCCCAAAAAGACCCAATGCTTAAACGGCACCTTTTCTTCAAATTTTTCACTGATTTTTGATTGCTTAGAAACCTGAAGCAGTCCTAACACAGATCTGAGGATGTGCAGCTCATGCCTCACAGTGCCGTTTCCATTCGCACATTCTCCGAGCGTGCTGAAAGCTTTTGCTGCGATATTTGCCATAGCTGAATCTTAGAAAAATGTAATGTTTACAGCTTAAACGCTTAAAGTGCAAAATGAGTGGACTTTTCCAACACGTTCTTTGCAGCAACGTGGCTGTCATTTAACCATAGCCTAGCTGACGTTTTCTCGAAGCAGGACCACCACACGCATACGTTCTCTTTTCTTTCGTCTTGCACAACAATAATGCATAGCACGTTATGTTATGTATAGAGGAAAGTCACTTACGTGGCCTTTCTGCTATGTCAACAAGGCTCCATCTTCCTCTTGTTTTTAGCGTCTACGGAGACCAATTGGCCTATGGGACCCAAACAATTGGCCTATGGGACCCAAACAAAAAGAGAGCAGCAAACATATTACTGACAGGATTAAAAAAGGCGATGCGCAGCAGCACGGAGCTCTGTTCACCCAGCTCCGTTGACACAGAAAAAGAGGGATAACGAATAACACTCTGGAACGAGAGTGTTATGCCCTATTATAACAATCTAGGGCCGGACACTTGCCTTAACAAACTGGGCTCGAGAGTTTTATGGTGATTTCCATAACAAAATAGGACGTTATGGCCATTTGGCATAACAAACTAGGTGTTTATGCGTCCTCAGTGCGTTATGGGTGGGTAACAAGACTACAACCAACGGCTGAGATTTGATCTCATCTATAAAACTAGAGGGCCATGTTGTTAAGGTCACAAAAGAATACTTTACATTGCCAAAATGCAACTCGGCGCATTTTGATGATATCGGAGAGTATAACTATAGATTCATGTGGCTTAGGATACCGAGGTCCCATGACTTTAGACTTGTACAAATGCCTAGCCCTTCGGACTTGAAGAGGTTGCATGCATACTTAACTATTGTTCTATCATGCATCATTTATGCTTCACAAACTCAACATCCTTGTTAAGATAACTCAACATTAGTCTAGAGCCCCAAAATTGAAGCAATGTATGTAGATATATGCAAGCAAAGTTAGGCGTATCAAGCTCCACAATCCAATGTATGATGTATATATATATATATAAAAAAAAATAGTTTTGGATTATTACCATTGATTCTTATTCAAGAAGTGCATTATGCAAAATAGAAACATTGAGGAAATTTTCAAATATATCCCTCAAGTTTGCAAATATTCCAAAAATATCGTCCAAATGAAGGAGCATTTTTGTAAAAAAAAAAATTAATATAGTTTTTGTGTCACTCAAATGCAAAAGTGTCTTCGAGAACATTATAGATGAGGATAGATCTTTCCAACAAGATCAAATTCATCTAAATCGGAGTTGAAGTTTACAAGTTATGCTCATTTTAGTTGTCTTTATAACACTTTTCAAAACATTGTAACTTGAAGATTCCAGCTCCACTTAAGATGATTGTATTGCTAGATCTTCTCTCATGTATAAATTTCATTAATGGCACTTTTTTTATTAAATGGATCACAAAAATGTTATTTCCATTTGAACCAAATATCCAATTTTGAGGGTATTGCAAACTTGAGGGGTATATTTAGATTTTCCCCAAATATTAAAGCTCATTATCACAAACCAATGGTGTTAGAATTACTAAAACACATTCGTCAACATAGTTAATCCCAAACTTATAAACACAAGCCAAGTAGTATTGTTTTAAATTAGATATCAAACACTTGTTACAAGAAGTGGCATTTATTGGCTTATTACATTTAGCTCCGTACGTGCCCAACTGATCATTCTGGTCATTGTCCATGTTTGTATCTACACATCTCCCATAACACACCAAAACATAAATTCCCAACAAGGTAACAAGGTTTTGTTTAACAATATCTGAGAATTCAATTGAAATTTAGGTGGAAAACCATCTGGGCTTGGGGCCTTACCATGTTTCATTTTATTAGCCACTTTAAAAATGTCACTTTCAGTGGGACAATCTAAGACAGCATTAGACATGGTCTGAGAATGCTGGATAGTAATGAAGATTTGGAATTGGGCATCAATCATTTCATCATCTTCCATATTCTCTATGAAGAGATTTTTATATTTATTCAAACTTTCTGATCGTCTGGTTGTCTGTGTTAATATTACCATTATCATCCTTTACTAAGGTAATAACAGTATTAAAAACTCTTTGTTTAACTCTCTTGAAGAAGAAGGCAGAGGATGAATTGTCCAACTCCTTTGCATATGAGATTTTAGCCTTAAGAGCAAAGCCTCTAGCTTGATATTCCTCAGTTTGCTTAATTTCTATTTCTAGTCTATTCTCCTCTTCATGAAGGGTAACGTTGTTATAATCATCCATGATCATCTGTCTCATAGATTTGGTTTGATCAAATAACTAAAACTTAACAAGATCTCTTTCCCTTTTGGCTTTGATCCCCTAGCTTTTAATCCAAGTTTTAGCCTTTTTCAGCTTAGAGTAGAATAAGATCATAAATTGATAAGGAGTGACTTTAGGCAGACTGGAATGGTACTCTTTAAAGTCTTTGCAGAATTTATTATTAGACAAGAAAGATATATTCAACTTAAAGGATGACTCGGTTTGAGATTTATGTAAACTGAGATCCGTAAACTCTATAATGATATGCTGGTGATCAGATAAAGTAGCACCCTCGTCTCCAGTTACTAAACAGTTGGCTAACATATAAGAAGAAGAGTTAGAAATATAAACTGTGTCGAGGTTACAATATATTCTGTCCTCACCCTTCCTCTTATTGGACTCGGAAAATTTAACATTAGAACAGGGCACATAATAAAACATTAAATGAGCAGGAAAATTTTTCCAACTACTTCTCTCTGCTGCAATCATGTTAATTTTGTTGCCAAGTTTCATGTCCCATTGAGGAGTGTTGTTGAATTCACCAGCCATAACCCAATCAATTTGAGGGAGCTGAGCTATAGTATGCTGGATGTTTCACCACAAGAGATCACGGTCGCTAGGTTAAATAAAAGCATAAATGTTGACAACTCCAATATTTTGGCCAGCATTGTCCATGATAATATGTTGCCATCTTGAGTTAGGACTATTATAGGGACCCGTGATCTTATATAATGTTAAACCATATCATAGCCAAACCATCATTAGTCCCATTGGCTGGGCTTATAATATGGATTGCGCACCATTTTAAATCTAGGCATCAAGGTTGTTAGCCTCAAAAGTAGGCAAGTGATGTTCTTAAAGAAGGATAAGATCAACTTTGTACTGCCGAATATTAGCCACAAATCTCCTTCTCTTAGTGGGACCTTTAATTCCCCTCTATGAGATAATTTTCATTTACTTAGAGAGTTTAGGTAGGGAATCTACATTGTTATCACCCTTGCTTCTAGTAAATTTAGCAGGATCATTGTAGTCAACAGAAGGGGTAGAGCTGGCAATTTTGGAAGGACCTTTATGCTGAGAATTGTTACCAAAGTTATCTTTTTTCTTTCTAGCTTTCTTTTTCCATTTATCTAAATCAGAAAATCGAATTGGTCTTAATACCCTGACTGTCCATATCAAGTGTGTGAAGCTTTTCCTGGTCCAGATTACTCTCTTGGGCTAAGATGCGGAAACTCAGATTCTTTTTCACTCAGACATAATTTTGAAGCCTTATTGCCACATGTAGACATTTGAGAAGCATAATGATAGTTACTCAAATGGAGATAAGACAAAGTACTAACCAAGTTCGAAGATACTTCCATCTCCTTTTGGACAGTGTGTAAATCAGTGTAGTCCAACTCAGACAGCTCAGAACCTGCAGAACCACTTATCTTTTTTTTTCCTACCTATTTTTTCTTTCTTTTTTCCTCCTGACCTAACATAACTTCCTCTACAATGTTTTCCATAAATTTTTAATGCTTGTCATTAACATCATAGATTCTTTTTCTGTGAATTTCTTGTGGAGTGTCGAGGTATTGCTGTCTCTTTGGGGCAGTTCTCCTTCCTCCTCACTTGCTTTGTAACATTACCATTCTTTTAATATATTGATGACACAGTTCTTCAAAAAAAAAAAACATCATAGATTCTTCGGGTTTCAGGAGGGACAAGTGCATTTGACTTCAATAAACAGTCGGCACTTTTGATGTGGTTGTCAAATGAAGTAGAGTTGGAAAAAACTAAGGATAATGATGACTTGCTGACAAGGCAATGAGGAGGAATAGAACAATTAATAGGAGGTAGCATTGCTGGTATGGTAATAGAAAATTCCTGCATTCTACCGTTGATAGCTTCTTGTACATGGCTAAACTCCACTTGAGTTGAGTTGCATGTTTTGATGAGGTCTTCCAAGTAATCCTCATACCTCTAATCATTTCTTCTTCTTTTATCAGACTGCACGCCAATATTTTTTGAATAGTCCATTTGTACCACTATTGGATTTGTGCTCTCATTTGACTTGTTGTAATTGAGCAATTAAATTTTTTATCCCTTTTCATCAAAACCACTTCGCAATCTTCATCTGAACATTATTTAATACTTGGAATGGATTATTGTCACTGTATTCATTCAGACTATCAATATCAGTTCCTGAGTTCGATTCGCGAATATCTGATAACTCATCTTGGGTAGTGCCATTTTGACTGACTACATTGTCTCTCCTGTTGTCTCCATCCTTGCTTGGGAACTTCATATCATTACTAGACTGTCTTCCTTGAAATATATTATTATCCTTAAAATACAATTTCGTTGTAGGACTCAATTTCTTAATAAATTCAGCAATATGATCCCTTTCAATAAAGGAGACACCCCTCCTTTTCATATAACTAGATTGTTCCACATTTGCTTCTTTTGTGCTTGGATTGATATTCTCTTTGCCTGCATCATGGATCTGCAATCCCTTATTTAGCACTCTGATATTTCCATATTTAACTGCTTCCTATCTTTCCTTAAATAATTGTTTACTTTGTTTCTTCGATTCTTCCAATTCTCTATTTGCTTGCATAATTCCTACTTGTTGTATTCTTCTTCTCTCCAATCTTCTAGCACTGCCATTAGTGTTACCATATCTTCTAAAATGATTGAGCTCCCTGTCTTGTGTCTGCGCCTCCTGACTGATACCTTATCTTCTTTTATCTGCATCTTCATCTCCAAGAAAATTAACAGGCTTACATCTTGTTCTTCCATGCAATCTCTTCCTACTTACCACATTTTGGTGGAATACAACTCCATCTCAAGGGGATTGTCAACTCCTTTCCAAAAATATCCATAAAGGTGATTCCTAGAGGCAACGATTTTAGCAGATCATGTTGGAGGAATAAACGTGGAGGTGAGTGGGGTTTAAAATCAGCAGAGATGTAGGACCCAATTGAGTTAAACAAAGATTGAAAACATTCATAGTTCCAATAGATTGGTTTGAGCTCAGCTGAGATGATGGAGGCTATGTAAAATAAGGATTCAGGTTTTGAGGTATCAAAATGGTAATCCCATTTTTAAAACTTAACTTGAAAACCTTGGAAAATTATGAATCCTTTTTTGAGCATGAGATTAGCAGCAAACTCAGAACAAAATTCGATCAGAAAGAATGATCCTTTGAGCCAGCAAAAGCTTGCTACTTGGATGTTTTTATCAAGAAGGAACTCTTGAAATTTTCGCTCTCATACTTTCTAGCATCTAGCTAAACTAACCCGACATTCGTCTCAAAATTTCTATAGCATCGGCAACAGAAAACCTTAAGCTAAACTTTTCCCCAATTCTTCCATTTACTTTAGTCATTTTCTTTGTGGAAACATGATAAGAAAAATGCCAACTAGGTAAATCTAAGTACCAGATCATTCCATGGATGCTAAGGAATAAATATTAATCATACATTTTTTATTACCTAGAGTTACTTTAGGTAAACTAGCCCAAAACGCATTCCAAAAATTTCTACAGTTTAGAAAAACATTACAAGTTTCTACCCTCTTATTTTCTAGAGTTTGGCTAAAAAGCTCCAAAGTTGACATTTTGTTTTTGAAAATGTGCTAAGAAATCGCCAAATTGGTAAGTTTAGCCCTTGAATTCTTCTATGATTGGCCTAATACATTTTTTGTGTCCTCACATGTTTAGATTTTCATATGCGACATTGTAAACACCATCGAGCTCGAGATTTTTCCTTCTTTCTACCCCATTTGCATTGCTTCTCTAAACCATCCTTTGCATTTAATCTCATTGTGTCATTACCCTTACATTAACATTTGGTCATTTATCATGTTGCTTGTCTTTTTTTAATGACATTTTTTTTTTTTTGCTATTGATCCCGAGTCCATTCAATAGGCGATACGTTCAACTAGTAAGGAAGGGTAACATAGGAGGGGCATTTTGAACAAGGCAGCTTGAATTCATAGACGTTGGCTTGTCATATTTCCATATGGTGGTCTAATCTATATACTGCGGATGTCTTCGCTGCCAAAGGCAGAGTTGTGATAATTTACTAATTGGGGAACTATGATCCATAAGAATGGGCCATGTTAAAGTTTGACTATATGTGATTCAAGACAATCTCCTATTTGTAATTATTTAGAACGACTGAGAGCATGAATATTGGTAAGATAAATAGTTTTTTTTTAGGAAAGTGTTGTTTGGGATGCTCCTCAATTTTTTGGGGTCATTAGATCATGTCTTATCCCAATGAATATTCCATGAAGAACTCTCCCATTTGTTGCCTCAAAACTTTGATGGGTTAAACAACCTCATTGTGACCCGATTTCTAAGAAGGCTTCAGTAAGGATGGTGGGATCATACCTTAAGGAGGTCATGGATACATGGGATCAGCTATGTCCCCGGACTCCCACCTGACTTGTATATGTGCTACACGACATGTATATGTGTACAATTTGATAGCACTCTTATTACTGCCACGATTTTTCCCTTGAAAACCTTTTTGGGTCTGATGCACTCTCTTATCGGGTCGGATAGGCTGATTGGTCTCTGTGGATGATAAAAACCCTACTCTATTCTATTTTAACCTATTCTTCAATTGGCATAATATGTCTTTTGCGTCCTCACATGTTCAGATCTTAATTCGGCCTTGTAAACACCATCTACCCCATCTGCACTAGATGGCTTCTCCAAACCATCCTTTGCATTTAATTTCATTGTGTCATTACCCTTCATTGGAGCCATAATGGACTCAATCTACCACCACTGTTGAATATTTCTCTATTGCCCCTACTTTCAATGAAGCCATTTGGCTCTAACGCCTCGCCATCAAATTACAAATCCATTCTTCTCAAGGTCTTCAGCTCTTAGTTGACAATCAAGGTGCAATTACCATTTCTCATGATCCTGTGGAGCATCGTCGCATGAAAGATACGAATATTAAATACCATTTCATTTGAGATGTGGTGGCTCAAGGCATTCTTCAGATATTATATTGTTCTATCAATTCACATGGCTGCAGACATGATGACCAAGGCTCTCGATCGACCCAAATTTGAACACTTTTTGAAATTGATCATGCTCCTTACCATGATCTGCATGTCTATTATCTTTCTCCACCCTCTCCAGCGTCTTGCCCTCTCATGCAATGCCATCTCGATGCCCTGGACACATTTTGCCAGGCGACTGATATGCGGGTCAACTTAGCCAAGACCAAGATGGTCCTCTTATCATCCACACGTCAATCAAGGTCCCCAACCCTCACTTATGCTGGTCAAACTGTCAAAGTGATATCCACTTACAAATATTTGGGGGTGGAGTTTCCCGTCTACCATGAACTGGGACAATTGCATCCGGTTACAGCAGGTTGGAAGACACTCTATGCAATGCAGAACAATAGCCACAAGGTGGAGCTAATATATGATTGGGCCCACCAGTCGCACCTATTCAAGATACTAGTGGAATCTGTGCTTTTGTATAGGGTCAAGATCTGGGGCCTGATGGTTTCCCTTGCCACTTGGAATGACTTGGAGCAAGTACAGAAAGCTTTCTTGGCACGGGCCCTGGGGGTAAAGTTCACAGATTTATACTAGATACTGTTGTAGGAGACAGACTCTTGCCTCTTCAGAGGGGAGCCCTTGACAGACACATCATCTACTTCCAGAAGGTGATCAGTATGGACGATACTCGCCCCCCTAACCTCGCTTACACCATGGCAATGGGGCCTTAGCGACTAAAGGTCTGTTGGGGGGCAAAGAGAGCTCAATAGCTGGCCAGATGGAATGTGCAAGAGCACATGTGCATCGAGTGCAAACGGAGACAGACTGCCACAACCTCAGATAGTACCTTGATACATGCTTCCTCATCAAGCTATGGGATTACCATGATCAATCGTGTCTTGTTTTCGCATTGCCATACAATGTTCCACCTAGCATCATTTTCCTATTCTTTCAATAATGGCTAGCTGAACAGGGAACATAGTTTGGAACGTTGGGTAGAAAAAGTCGCAAGAATCCACCATATCCAAGATCAAACCAGCCTCTGCTGCAACGATGGCTAGAAGAACTAGAATAGTCATTTTCTGTTTTGGATTGATCGTTTTGTAGCCCACACCAAGGGCATTTTGGCAAAGCAAATATTAGGGCATGTTAAAATTTAGCTTGTTAGGGAAGAGCCGAGCCGATCCATATGCC
Organism: Isoetes taiwanensis; assembly: GCA_021234155.1. Lineage (NCBI taxonomy): Eukaryota > Viridiplantae > Streptophyta > Lycopodiopsida > Isoetales > Isoetaceae > Isoetes > Isoetes taiwanensis. The sequence goes on along the minus strand of JAJEKV010000023.1, from coordinate 14,268,859 downwards.
GTTTGTGGAGGCAACGACAAATGACGAAACTCTGCGAATTTACGAGACGATATTTCTCAAAAGTGTTGCCATGCATATATTTTCATGCAGTGGCATGGCGAACACGTATCCTGTTTCTTGTAGCGATTCAGTTGTCTATTTATGACGAAGCAGGAAATGCGCACATTAAGGTGTGCATTAAATGGGGCTGGAGTTCGGAGATGTTCAAACTGCCGATGTATTCCTCACTCTGGCGCCCGAGGTGGTTGGGCCATTCCCGCTTCATTCCGATGTACTTTGCAGAGCCGATTTCTTCAAAGCTCAACTTTCTGAAGCATGGACCTCTGCATCCGATAAAAAACCACGGGAGCTGCTTGTTAAAAACTGCAAAGACACAACAAGGTATGTTAGGTTTCTTCAGTTGCTGTATAATCCAGAGCTTCAGCGCCATTTCTCTAGTGTTGAAGAAGCCCTAGGCATTTTAGAAGTAGCAGACCAGTTGCTATGCAATGACTGTGTCAAGAGTTGCATGAGTTATTTGGAGGCTGTGCCTTGGAGCCTTGTGCAAGAGCAAGCAATTAGGTCATGCATTTCTTCATTAAATTTGACCCCATCTCCTGAGCTGGCTCTTAGGTTAGCCCCCCCTGCATGGGATCCTACAGAAGAAATGACTAATATGTTAAACAAACTTATCTACCTTGCTGGTGGCAAGGACCAAGCTGTGCGTGTTATTGACTCATTGATGCTAGAGAATATGAAAAGCGAAGCATTTGCTTTGGTAAATGAGAATGTCCTCTTGCAAAGTCTACAGGAAAAAGTTGCAGCGATGAAGAGGGCATTTCTATTACGTAATGCATACGATCCTGGGCCATTTTATTACTCGACCTTGACATGGTTATTGGGAGAGTTTCAAAGATTCAATATTGCTGGTACTGCTATCAAATTTTTGGCTGGAGAAGGCGAATTTGCCTACCATCTCTCGGCACATGTTGGCTCTTGTGATAAACTTTAAACTTTCAACGCATGAATGCCGCACCCTTTCTGAAGCTCTGAGTCACTTGTTTGAACGACTTGGTGATGGAATGGTTACAGTCTCCAGAGAAATTAGAAGCGCTTTAATGACATCATGGTTCCCTGTTTTCGTCATACTTCATAGTCGATATCCAGATTCTAAATTTGATTGGATTCCTCGTGTGATAGAATCTCTCCCCATGACAGATCAGCAGACGATTTTCCACAGTTGGATTAAGCTAGGTCTCCCTCGTAGTAAATTTCTTATTGAAGCTTTTTCTTCCTGGGGTGCTAAGTTACGCCACACAGCTAAGTGGTCTTCCGATAAACCACAAAATGCTAGCTCTGTTGGATCAAGTTAAACTAGTTGGTCTGTTCCAAAGATCTTTCAGAGGAAAGGATCAAAAACTTGTATCTGCTGACTGGGCTTAGTCTTTCATTGAAGCAGGTATGTCTGTTGTCTCCATTTCAGATTTTGTTACCAAAAGGAAAGACATTTAAGCTAAGTTATTCCACCTTTACTGTACAGAAAAAGACTTAAATGGTTACTGCTGGGTTTCAAATCTTTAACTCTACCTCCTTATAATGTGTTCATTCTGGAGTTCCAAGAATTCACAACTCCGTTGAGCAAGCGTTCATCTCATTCTTGATTCATCTCCCATGATGATCAACAACATTCTGACATGGCACGTTGAATGTACTTCTCCTACGTTTAAGCTTTTCGTTTAAAATGGCAAACTTCACATTACCAGGAAAGGCTTTTTCCAATTCAGTGTCTCCAGCTATGACCCATCTTATTCTGATCAGCCATTGTGGCCAAGGATCGAAGTCGTTTCAAATTTTTGTAGATTTTTATTATGACAGCATACCTATGAATCCAACAAAAACTGTAGTAAAAATTAGACACAATTTTTGTGCCTACAACCAACCCTATTAACTATAGTAACATCAAAGGAATTATGTTCCCAAAATGTCTCATTTTCTAGATTTTGCCATAGGTTGGGCGGGTTTTTATTTTTGGGTTGGCTTGTTACCTGTGGTTTGTGGAAGTGGTTTGTGGAAGCAGTGATATTTTTGTTTTGCATGCTTGATGTGTGGACCAGGAATAGCTAGGGTTATCTTTCACATGAGCTGCTAAAAGCGGCCCGACCATGGCGGACGCTATTGCTTGCTACCATGGGTGAGCGAAGCAGGCGATGGGTTCAACGGCACAGGCAGGTAAGCTCTGAGTTGGTTGGGCGCAAATGCTCCTTCGGCATAGGCAGCGGCAGTTCTTCTAGCGGCAGTTCTTCTTGCTTCTGATTGTGGAGGACAACTTCGACCTTCACCCATTTTAGTTCTTCCCTTTTCTTCCCAATTGCAAATGCATCGATTGGATGCACAAATTATTGCTGATTGGATGCACAAATTATTGCTGGGAACTCTCTTCTGAATTTGCGTCCTGTAGAAGCCCCTTTTGCTTGCCGCTTTTGCCGGAGTTGATTCATTGCCATGAACATTTTTGTTTTAGTAAGCAAAGAGTGAGGAATGGTTTTAGGTAGCCAAGAGGTTTCATTGCTCTATGGTTACTTTGCTTCCATTTTCGTTGTAGCAAGCAGAGAATGAGCAATGGTTTGGCCCTCTTGTATCATCTTCGGCCCTCCCTTCCACGGTGCCTTGGATTTGGGAACGTTTTGGCATCCCTTTGGCATCACTGGTGCTTGTTACTGGATATCCTACCTTGGTTATATTTTCTTGCCTTGCAATGGTTCATGGCACTATATTTCCCATTCGCAGATGTATTTTTACGTGTGTATGCCATATAGGGAGTGTTGTGTTATACGGGGGTGTAAGGTGTAAAATCCCTTGCCCTTGATTTAGCATATTCTCACCTTTGTTCTGTGATCTAATGAAAAAAAAAAAGCCGGTCAAACCTAGATCCCTAGGTCGAACATCAGTCCCAGTCAATTCCAGTAACTGTATTATCAATCCGGATACGTAATTACGTATGAAACTGATACTCATTATCCTTTAGCCTCTAGCACCCCACTTTGTAATGAAATACTGTAAATACAAAACTTAATAGACAATTTTTTCAAAAAGACCATAGTCATACAAGCCTATAAGCCAAACATTCAGGATTAATTTCCAATAATTTTATTATTTCAAAGAGGAAGCAAGTTTTAGCACTACCATGCTATATTTATTACCATCATGTTAATATTTCAACACTTCAAGAGACAAAATGCATGGAACCTGATAAAATGGTACTTCACAAAATGCATAACTCTACATATAATTTTCCCACGGCCCATAGAGCTTTGGCACTGGTTTTCCATATCCATAACCTTATAAAAGTCCATGTCACAGTCAGAAGGTGATCATGGTAATTCTGCATCTATATGCCACTTTATTTTCCCTCCCTTTATTTTAATTGCATGGAATATTATAAGAAAGCCTTCTTTTAGACACTTCAAAGGGGAAGCCTGTTTTAACACTTCCGTGCTACCTTTATGCAGCCAGCCTGTTTACAAGACTCTAATAAAAATTTTTTTGGCCATAACTCATGGACACTGGCTTTCCATAACCATAACCTTGTTCTTTAAAGTAGAGGCTATTTACAACTTTAAACCTTAAATAAACTTCCATTACTGTATTATCCATAAATATCGGACAGAATACCACATTTTCAATGCAGTAAACAAACATCTTTACTTAATGCTTCTATATTAAGTAAATATTTTGTCTATTGTTTATCCGAGACATTTCATAGGCAATATAACCTATATTTAGACGAAAAATAGATTGATAGCAAACCTGTTATGCTGGCAGTGCTTAGTGCTTGCATAAGTATCTCCAACATTAATGTTTTCCCATAAAGTAGGAGAGCCGCTTCCAATTCCAGATCCTAGCAAATTCACAAACTTCAAGCAAAAACGAGACAAGGGCAGGAGAGGTCCGGTACCTGCAGCCAAACATCACGACATTAGCAACAAATTGGTAATGCATGAAGGGCCAAAAGGTACAATGGAGCCTCTCGGTTTATAATCGACCGCCCTTGTATCCTTTTGCCCAGTTAGCCGAATAAACTAGATCTGTAGTAAACAATTAAACAGTAGATAAATTTGACAAATTTGACAAATTTGACAGCTAGGTGGAGATACTACCTTGCATTTCCACCCGGGTTAATGTAATATTTTGTAAAGTCATATCATCAGAATTTAAAGCCTTATTGATGTCTGGTTCTTTCCAATTTAAACAGATATATACCTGGAATTCACTTCGTTTGAGCATAGTGTTCTTGATCTGCTCTATGCCATCAACAATGGAAGTGCAGTTTGAAGAAGATTAGGAGTCAAAAGCCATCTTTGTTGCCATAATATCCTTTTGAGCAGATGCACCACCATTACGTTCATCTATAGCATGGGAGTATTATAGACACAGATGAACAAGTAAAGAACTCATTCTCCTGTAATTTTCTCTCACAGTTTCTTCCTCAGAACCCGATTTAATAAGTAAGTCTTCATAATGTAAATCCCGCACCGTATGACCTAGACGACCATGAATTTATGCAAAGGGCTTGATATCAAGAGCCAACAATGAATACAAGTGACGAATTCTTAGGGTTACGTTTCTTATAAGAAGGATGAAAGATATATTATGATATATTCAGCTGTGATCAGCCAGGATATCAAAATACTCTAGAAATTTTACAAGCGTGATTCTGCAGCTTTATTTTATGCTAGGTATCATAGATTGCAGAGAATAGAGGCAGTGTCTATTGCATATCTGCAGCCTTTGACTAGAATAATTTAGAGCAAGTCTAGCATGTACAAATTCCCTTACCTTATAAGCGGGTTTTAGGTGGATCTTTCCAGCGATCTTCTCTCAGACACAGAACGTGTCGAGCTTTCTTTCTTTGCATTTGTACTGTAAATTGACCTTCAGGCATGCCACAGATGATATACCATTATATCAGGGGCAGTCGGCTTCAGAATTTGCTGCCAAACGTCCCGATCCATTCTACTGCCAAGGCTTTGAGTTAGGTGAGAAAAAATACCATGAAAATAATACTTAGGGTATCGATTCAGAAAATGGCACTTTAATTTTGCCCTGTTTTTCCTCCAACCGAAGGGGACACCCATACGGTCAGATTTATCAATAGTCAATCATATAAATGATTCAAACTTATCCAAGTCCTACAAGGGAATTTACAACCTGGAATTTTGGCTATGAGATTCAAGAGTATCTATCAAGCCATTAGTATTCCTTAACTGTTAAATAGCCTAGGTTATTGCATGGAACTAAAGGTTGTGCAAGGTATCTTATTCTTGGGTGTGCACCTGTCTCGACATGTACAACAACAACCAATGTTTGTAGTAGTACAATTTATAGAGTTAAATTCACATCCATACCATATTTTGCAATAAATGCACTACTACCAATCCGTGTATCATTGCTTGCAATAGCAAAATTTATGGAATTAAAAAAAGCCTACCTCCTTCTGTAGGACTGGGCTGACCATTTTTTAGGGGAACTATAACATAGGGGAGGGTTGAGTCCAGTGTGTGCCAAATTCCTAGGAACACTAGCATCCTACCTATTAAAATCAAGAATTTCCTATAGGGAAAAGAAAATCCAGGAAGTTTTCCGGTCAAAATATATGGGTTTCTTTGTATTTTTCCAGTCAGAATCTAGGTTTTCATAGATCCTTTCCGTCTAGCTTAAATTATACTAGAAATATACTTGTTAGGTTCTAAGAGTTTGTCCATCCGTGACTGGTATTGGGAGGGTCATCTGGCGCCGTGGGAGTTTTTTAGGGATCGATTTGGCCTTCGGCGCAGGGACATTCGGACTTGGGCCAAAATTGCGAATGCTATTCCATTGCAGTTGTCTTCTCAAGTCAATCGCGTTTAGAAGTCGCATAGTGGACTTGATGCATCTCAGTTTGTAACATCGGCTTATGGGCTTCTAGCGCTTCAGGACACATTGCCGCCTTCGGATAAGTGGTCACTTAAGCTTCCAGGGAGTAAGTGGCCCGCCATGTGGAAGTGGGCGTGGAATACATTGCCTCCTCCTAAAATCCGTACCCTTTTATGGCAGATCTTGCACCGTAGCCTCAGGGTGAATGTCCGAAAGTACAATGTGTTCAAGCCTCGTGTAGCGGAAACATGCCCTCTATGTGGGAGGCCGAGAGACCATTGAGCACCGCTTTGTCCCTCCGCATTGCAGGTAGGGGCAGCTTGGTCCTGGGTGAAAGCCCTCTTTGGGTCTTCACTGTGCAGTCAGAAGCTTCTCATGGGAGTCTTTCCTAGCAGTTGGTCAGTGGCCAAGCAGCAGGCGTTCCATTTATGCAGAGCTTGGCTTCTGTGGTTGATTTGGAAAAGACGGAGAGCGAAGGTCTTCCAGAATGCAGTGCTTAGCCCTTTTCGGTTGGTTCCGATCTTGAGGCATAAGTTGTGGCAGGCTTACCAAGTCTCAAGCTTGTCTGGCACAGTTAAGCGGGAAATTTGGTCGACATTCCTACAGATTGTGAATCATGATGGGCACATTCTAGTGGTTTAATATATTCCTATATTCTTCAAAAAAAAAAAAAAAAAAGAGTTTGTCTCACACTGGGGCTGACCCCTACTCTACAGCAGAGGTCAGACCCAACCCTATAGTAAATATTTATTCCCTATTGCATCATACCAACCAAATCATCAAGTTAGAGACATACTGTGTCAGTACTAGTTGTTGAATATTTGTTGAGAACTTGTACACCATATTTGAATCATGGAGACCATTGCTTCATACGTACAAGAATTTTCTTCTTTTGGGTCCATAGATGTTGCATTCATTGGCAACAAAGTTGTTGACCATTTCTACTGGTAGATGTCAGCGATAAAATGCCAGCCATATATATGCTTTTCAGTGTTTGTAGCCAAATGGCATACAAGGGACATGCCCTCTTTGTTTTATACCAAATATCTGATGTGTACTATAAGGGTACCGCCATATGCTTTATTCAGCTGGTCAGCACTTAAGACTGAGATAACCTTGTAAACTTGAGCAATTGGACATCTTTTAATCAGTGAAATTAAAGCTCTGGATGCCCTGGAGAATCTTGTTCGAGAACATCCTTTTTCAAGCTACATACCTCGAAGCAGTCAGCCCATTGTTTTACATATGGCAGACCAAAGTTCACTTCTTCTTTGTAATTGTTTTCACCCATATCAGTGCTGGTTGTTGAATTTTGTTGAGAATTTGTAACACCTTTTTTGAATCTTGGAGGCCATTGCTTCATATGTACAACAATTTTCTTCTTCTGGGGCTATACTATTGCACTGAAGTTGTTGATCGTTTCCACTGGAAGAAGCAGTGATAAAACGACAACCATATATATGGTTTTTCAGTTTTTGTGGCCAAATGGTATATGAGGGACGTGCCCTCTTTGTTTTATACCAAATATCTGGTGTGTAATATAATGGTACTGCTATATGCTTTATTCAGCTGGTCAGCCCTTAAAAAAGATAGACTTATAAACTTGAGCAATTGCATACCATTTAATCCGTTATATTGAAGCTCTGGATGACCTGCAGAATGCTGTTCGAGAACATCATTTTCCCAAAGCAGTCAGCTTATTGTTCTACATAGGAAGGACCAAATTCCACTTCTTCTTTCTAACTATTTTCATCCTGCAATAGTGTCAGATTAATATAAATGGCATGCCATCACCTGTTATATATTTCCTGAAGCACAAGTACATCTATTTTTCTATTATTCTATAGAATGAGAATGAGAATGAGAATGAGAATGAGAATGAGAATGAGAATGAGAATTTTTTTTTCTATTATTCTATAGAACACAGGGAAGAGGCTAAAGGACACAAGCAACCCTGGTTAAACCAAGGAATCGAAGTGTCTAAAAAAAACCCGGTCAAACCTAGATCCCTAGGTCGAACATTAGTCCCAGTCAATACCAGTAACTGTATTATCAATCCGGATACGTAATTACGTATGAAACCGGTACTCATTATCCTTTAGCCTCTAGCACCCCACTTTGTAATGAAATACTGTAAATACAAAACTTAATAGACAGTTTTTCCGAAAAGACCATACTCATACAAGCCTATAAGCCAAACATTTCAGGATTAATTTCCAATAATTTTATTATTTCAAAGAGGAAGCAAGTTTTAGCACTGCCACGCTATATTTATTACGATCATGTTTATATTTCAACACTTCGAGAGACAAAATGCATGGAACCTGATAAAATGGTACTTGACAAAATGCATAACTCTACATACAATTTTCCCACGGCCCATAGAGCTTTGGCACTGGTTTTCCATATCCATAACCTTATAAAAGTCCATGTCCCAGTCAAAAGATGACCATGGTATTTCTGCATCTATATGCCACTTTATTTTCCCTCCCTTTATTTTAATTGCATGGAATATTATAAGAAAGCCTACTTCAAAGGGGAAGCCTGTTTTAACACTTCCGTGCTACCTTTATGCAGCCAGCCTGTTTACAATATATTCAACTGTGATCAGCCAGGATATCAAAATACCCTAGAAATTTTACAAGCGTGATTCTGCAGCTTTATTTTATGCTAGGTATCATAGATTGCAGAGAATAGAGGCAGTATCTATTGCATATCTGCAGCCTTTGACTAGAATGATTTAGAGCAAGTCTAGCATGTACAAATTCCCTTACCTTATAAGCGGGTTTTAGGTGGATCTTTCCAGCGATATTCTCTCAGACACAGAACGTGTCGAGCTTTCTTTCTTTGCATTTGTACTGTAAATTGACCTTCATCAGGGGCAGTCGGCTTCAGAATTTGCTGCCAAACGTCCCGATCCATTCTACTGTCAAGGCTTTGAGTTAGGTGAGAAAAAATACCATGAAAATAATACTTAGGGTATCGATTCAGAAAATGGCACTTTAATTTTGCCCAGTTTTTCCTCCAACCGAAGGGGACACCCATACGTTCAGATTTATCAATAGTCAATCATATAAATGATTCAGACTTATCCAAGTCCTACACGGGAATTTACAACTTGGAATTTTAGCTATGAGATTCAAGAGTATCTACCAAGCCATTAGTATTCCTTAACTATTAAATAGCCTAGGTTATTGCATGGAACTAAAGGTTGTGCAAGGTATCTTTTTCTTGGGTGTGCACCTGTCTCGACATGTACAACAACAACCAATGTTTGTAGTAGTACAATTTATAGAGTTAAATTCACATCCATACCATAGTTTGCAATAAATGCACTACTACCATAGTTTGCAATAAATGCACTACTACCATAGTTTGCTTATCTTGGAAGCTGGAACTACTTGCTTTTTCTTTACATGAAGTGTTGTTATGGCTCAAAATGTGTTTTGCTTTTTCTTCAGAACTCTAATGGCTTCATAGAAAAAAAATACAAAAAATGAGGGCCCTACACTTGTCACCAACCAAAAACAACGTTCCATTTTTTATATACAACAATAGTTTACATTGGAAAACAGTTTACATTCAACATTTTTACTGTCATATATGCCATATATGAAGCCACATAATACATAACCGAACATAGAACAGGCAATGCACAGAAGCTCTCCTCATGCGCGCATGGTCCCTGGGTGAGCTCTAGCAAGATGCTCAAGCTGCCGAAGCTTGGAAAGAAGCATTGCGCGAACATGGTTGACCTCTCCTCTAAAGATCCCTCATAGTAACATTCACTGCTGGATCATCCATTGCGGATTTGCCTCTTCTAAGATGTCAACAGCATCAATAGGATTTACATTCAAGTTATGAACAATTCTCCATGTGTTCGTCTTCATCCACTCCACATCAAAGAACGGACCAGCAGGAGGGTGAAAGCATGTTAGGGCCTACATAAAAAATTACCAAAAAGGTACTTTTCTGTGTACTTCTGTGCAAGTACATAATTGTATTTTAAAGTACCTAGACTACAAGATTGACTAAAAGAAATTGTGTTATGTTCAAGAGTAGTAGTACATACATGTTGTAAGGTACTTTGTGATGTCAAGAAGATGTTAAAAACTCAAATATATCATCATCTTTGACTACCCAGAGTATTTTCCAGGTAGTTTCCAAAACATGTAGGCCCTAACATGCTCTTACCCAGGAACAACCACTCTACCTGCCACCCCATCGTCACTATCAGACTCCAGATCAAGTGCTATGAATGGAGTGAATGGCGGGGCTATAGGGGTCCCTTGCTCCTGCTCGCCATCAACTGCACCTACAAAACATAACAATCAAGAATGCATCAGTCACTCTGTTTGTTTGCTCAAAGAATGCAACTCAATTGCTCACTAAGAGATAGCTAACGTTCCATCAACTAGTACATCCAGGGGGATGTAGTGTTGGAACGGGATCAACTCGTGATTCTTTTGATGCTCTTCATTTATGAAACAATGCAAATCTTGAAGCACCAAGATTTGATCTTAGAATTTCAAGCCAAAATGTTTTAGAGATGCCAAATGTGGCTGCAAATGAAAATGATGATATGGCAGACTATGGGAGAGGTAAAATGCTAGTTTTTTATGTCATTTCTTCTCTTCTTTTGATTGCATCTGCAGGCTGTGGTATTATTATATAGTTTATATTTGCTTGATAGATATGATTTGAGTTCCAAAATTTTCCCACATGTGCGAAATAACGTAATTGCGATTGAAAATGAAGATATTTCAGATTAAGGAAGAGATAACATGCTGTTTTTTGATGTCATTTCTTTTTTCCTTTTGGTTGCTTGCATTTATTTGGTTACTTGCATATGCAGGTTGTGGCATAATATTATAGGTTGTATTTACTTGATTTGAGTTTGGGATTTCAACCAAAATTCCTTCAGAGATGACAAATAACGTGATTACAAATAAAAATGACGATGTTGCAGATTACGAGAGATGTAACATGCTTTCTTTTTATGTCTTCCTGCTTTTCTTTTGGGTGCTTGCATTTATAAGATTCAATGGTCAATAAGCTTTTTCAAAAATAACAATGCCAAATTTCCTTTCCACTAGTCAATAGTAACTCAAATATTAAGAAACACTATTTTCATAATAATCATAGACACTTGTGTGCTTCAATCATTTAGATCAATCTATGATCACAATGAATGGTTATTCACAATTCCAACTTATATCATAAGGTCAAGTAATGATCAATGTCGAAACCATTCACCATTATCCATATTTCTATACTGACCTTATTCCAAGGACCCCACGAACCAGCCACTATCTCAATGTCGATCTATTCTTCTTCAGTTTATTTGTAGCCGTCAGTCCGGCCGGTGAGCCTAACCGACTGCTAAGTTACTGTATCAGGCTCCAAGCATGGCTTTGCAGCATTGGACCGAATTAGTAACTCGGTTCCCTCCGAAATATTGTCAATGGTCAACTTTCCTTATAACGAATCTTCATTCTTTATTTACGCACAATATTACCTTAGGTAATAACCTTAGGCAATCTTCGACCATAGGCATTTAAGCTTTTGTCTTCATAACTTTGAAGTTCTAAAGAACTCAAGCAATCTTCAACCATTGGTTTACAACAATGAAGTTGCCCTTGCTTCCCCTTTGAACCTTATAATATAAGCATCTCTGTCCTTAGTTCCTCTTAGCTTTCACAGCATCACTCAGTCTGCTAACTTCACAATGAAAGCACAAAGTCTGTCATTATTCAGAAACTCTAAATTATGAAATTTGAGATATGAACTTCAACATTTTACATTCCCCTTTCATATCACAATTTCATAATGTCTTGGCAGTTCAGCAATTTAGCCAAATTTTGAAATCTTTTCCAACTTAATGCTTTTGTGAAAATGTCTGCCAGCTGATCTTCACTCTTGATATATACTAACTGAATGTGTCCCTTTTGCACCATATCCCTAATATAATGTATTTCCATTTTGATGTGCTTGGTCCTTTCATGGAGGACAGGATTCTTACACATTGCAATACAGCTCTGGTTATCACAGAAAAGTCTGGTACTTTCCTTTTGTTCAATTCCTAGTTCAGTTAACAGCCTTCTTGTCCAAATAATTTCCTTAGCTGCCATGGTAGTTGCTGCATACTCAGACTTTGCTATCGACAGTGCAATCGATGATTGTTTCTTACTTCTCCAACTTATGGGAGCACCACCTAACATTAAAACATATCCAGAAGTGGATTTCCTTTCATCCATATCTCCACACCAGTCAGCATCAGAATAACAACTCAATTGTAAATTATCTGTCTTGTAAACTATCCCAGTGCTCTTTGTCCCCTTTAAATATCTTAAAACCTTCTTTGCAGCTGACCAATGTTCAAACCCAGGATTGTTGTTATACCTGCTTAGTACATTTACTATATATGTGATATCAGGCCTCGTATTGTTAGCAATGAATAATAGACTTCCTATTAGCTGTCTATATGGTATCCTTTTCATTTCCTCTATTTCTTCATCTGTCCTGGGACACATCTGCTTAGATATCTTGCATCCTGGAAGTATTGGTGACTTAACTGGGTTACATTCCTGCATGTTGAATTTTTCCAAGACTGATTCTATGTATTTGCTCTGACACAATGATATGGTTTTCTTATCTTTATCTCTCTTTACCTGCACTCCAAGAAATTGTGACAACTCGCCAAGATCAGACATTTTGTATCTGCCCTTCAACAATTCTTTACAATCTTCCAGGAACTTTGTATTGTTTGAAGCTAAAATGCAATCATCAACATATATTGCCATAATGCAAAAATTCTGTTGTTTTCTTAGGATGTACACATTCCCATCATTTAATAGTTTAGTAAATTCCTGATCCTTCAAAAAATCATTGATGCAAGCATACCATTCTCTGGGGGACTGTCTCAGGCCATAAACAGCCTTTTTTAATTTCCATACCTTTCCAATTCCCTTCTCAAAGCCCTGAGCTTGATTCATGTAAACTTCCTCCTTTAAATCTGCATTCAAAAAAGCAGTACATACATCCATGTGATGTAAATCCAAATTTAAAGCATTAGACATTGCAATTATTGTTCTGATGCTAACCAACTTTACCACAGGGGAATAGGTTTCTTCAAAATCAATTCCTTTCCTTTGAGAGTACCCTTGAGCAACTAGTCTTGCCTTATATTTGGGTGTCCCATCTGAATTTGTTTTAAGTTTATAAATCCATTTGTTTCCTATTGCATGTTTTCCTTTTGGCAAATCCACTAGTTCATAAGTGCAAGTTCTGTCAAAAGACTCCATTTCTTCGATCATAGCTTGTTTCCACTTCAATCCCTCAATGCCATTAATTGCATCCTCATAATTTTCTGGTACACCAGCCTGCATCACCATTAGAGCTTCATCTACATGTATTTCCTGTTCCAGTTTTTCCAGTCTATTGCTTTTCCCATCTACTTTCCTTCCATATTCTGTCATATCCAATTTCAGTTCTTCCCTCAGCCTTTCCCCTTCCGTCCTTCTCCTTTTTTGTTTTGCATTTGCTTGGCTTTCAATATTCTGTTCAAAAGGTTCTTGTGTACCTGCTATTTCTCTATGCTCATTTGTATCTATGTTTTCCTCTTCTGATTCTGTATCAGAGTTAAGTTCTTCTCCTTCAAACTCAATTATTTTATCCTGCTCATTATCTCTGTTATTCCCAGGGTATTTTTTAACCTCCTTACATATTTGACGGGGCATAAAATATTGGCCACTACTTACCTTAAATAATTTGCTAAGCGTAGTTTGGCCTGGCCTTTTTCCAAATTATTATAGCAAAAGGTTGTAACTTAAATGGCAAAATCATGAAACTATTTTTTTTTCAAGAATTTGAATTGGCCACATCCATACATAAAAAATGTAAAGATGATAGCCACGTCACTAGGATGATATCTAGTTTCTATGATGTTCTATGCAGTTGTTACAGACAAATACATGCTACACGTCTCTAACTAAGATTACTATAAGATCATTTGAATGTTTTAAACATGTTGAATTTAGGCAGAAGTGCAAATGGATTTGGTAGGATGGATCTCACCCAAAGCCAATGCAGGTACTTGGTAAATGGAAACTAACCTTGATTTGAGTTGGGGCAATGAAGAGCATATTCAGGCTGGATGACGAAGAGCAAATTTGGGATGCAAATTGCAAATCGAAAAATTGAACCGAAGAAAAACGAAATACTATATTATTAGATATGCTTTTAGACTTTTAGGGCTAAACTCAAAAAGATTTCAGCCCCCTAATTATGTCCCTATACTTGGCCAATATAGAGCTTGGTCATAGCCCTCGAAATATAAAATTATTCTATGGTTTAAATGGCCACCACAACAAGTTGCCAGTGCATATAACGTTTTGGACTGGCCACGCCATAGGGGTTTGAAGATTTGGCAAATATCAAATTGGCCGCTTATGAAGTGAATTTAATGAAATGGTGTTTTGAACTGGCCACCACCCTTTGGTCATATTGAGAATGCATCCTACTCTGGCGTGGCCGACTATTTTACGAAATATGTGAATGTGTGGCCAACTGGCCCCTCGGGGCCACTAAAAAATACCCTGGTTATTCCCATCCAAATTTTCATTGCACTTTACCTTCTCCTCTCCTCTATTTGGTCTGTACACCACATTTTCAACAAATATCACGTCTCGACTCACTATAATGGTTTTCCTTAAGGGATTATACATCCTATACCCTTTGGAATTTTCATCATATCCCACAAGATATGTGACCACTGATCTGTCATCCAATTTTCTTCTAGTTTCCTGTGGTACATGCGTGTATCCCAAGCATCCAAATACTTTGAACTTATCATAGTTAGGCATTTTACCTGACCACATTTCATCAGGACATCTTCCCCCTATGCTTACTGATGGTACTGTATTTTGGATCATTACTGCTGTTTTTACCACTTCTTCCCAAAGGAAGTTTGGCAGGCCTGCTTGCTTGATCATTGCCCTTGTGGCATTTAGAATTGACTTGTTTTTCCTCTCAGCTACACCATTTTGCTGAGGGGTATAGCTACATGTGTATTGTCTTTTTATACCTCTATCTCTACAATATTTTTTGAATTTAAATGACAAATACTCACCTCCTCTATCCGACCTTACACATTTGATCCTTTTCCCTGTTTCCAGCTCCACTTCAGCAGCATACTCCTTGAAAGCTTCAAAAGCTAACTCCTTTGTTCTCAAGCAGTAGATCTTGGTTTTCCTGGTAAAATCATCTATGAAAGTTATGAAGTACCTTTTTCCTGTCAATCCTGTTACATTCAGAGGACCACATAAGTCAGTGTGGATTAAACCCAGTATTTCATTTGATCTTCCCTTGGCCTTTGAAAAAGGTAATCTAGAATGCTTGCCCAACATGCAACCTCTGCATATGAAATCTTCTAGTTTGCTGTCTTCAGATTTAATCCATTTAATCATTGTTTCTATATTCTTTATGTTGATATGACCAAGTCTTTGGTGCCATGTTGCAATATTTGGAATGGTGGACAGATTTGCACTCCCAAGGCATTTTGCATTTATATCAAATAAATTTCCCACTCTCCTGCCTAAAAACTTTAGTTGGTTTCCCTCATAAATTTTGCAATGCATTTGCTCAAACACAACTTTAAAACCCATATCTACAAGCTGAGATATTGAAATTAAATTTCTGACCAAAGTTGGTACACATAAAACATTTTGCAGATTCACTATTTCTCCTTCTAGTGTGAACAACTCAAGAATTCCAGTTTCTTCTACTTTTTGCAAATTCCCATTGCCAACTTGGATGTATCCTCCTTGATTTTCCTTTTTTTCCTTCAAGATCTTGGAGTTGCAAGCAATTGTTTTTTCGGCTCCACTATCTAATATCAGAAAATCATTATTATCAATATTGTCATAGCAAGAGAAAATCTGATGTGCACATACCTCTTCGATTTCAGCACCATCATCTTCTTCAAGAGGAATTTCTTCAGCTATATTTGCTTCATGGTATGGATTCTTTCCCCTGCCTCTTCCTCTTCCTCTCATACGAGTATTTCCCCTTCCCCCTTTTCCTCTTCCTCTAGAATTCCCTTTTGGAGTTGAGCAGTTAGAGGCATAATGTCCTCTACCTCCACAATTATAGCAGTTAATCTCCCTCATCATGTTAGGACAATTTATTTTCAAATGCCCAAACTGGTCACAATTGTAGCATGGTCCTATTTTTTTATCTTCTCTCTTTCCTTTATTTTTTGCAAACAATATTTGTGATGTTTCATCTTCCTCAAGAACTCTGCTCTGCTTGATTTCAGTTTTGAGCATTCTTTCTGCCTCTATTCTTGTCTTAGCTATGGTCCTAATGAATATAGATATATTTTTCAAACCTGCAACTGCTCTAGAAATGGCCAAGACTTGTTGTTGTTGTGTATAAAACACCCCTGCCCTTCCAAGTCTGCCACAATATTGTCAAAGTTCTGAAAAAAATCATTGACATTGTCCTTTTCATTAAACCTCAATCTTCTTAGCTCAATTTCTAATACATCAATCTGAGATGAGGTTTTTTCTTCATATGTTAACAACATATATTTCCACATTTGTCTAGGACTCATACCTCTTAGCTTCAATACTATGCTTGAGCTCACCTTGCTCATTATAATTCCTTGTGCTTCTCTCACCTTGGAATTATCTTCAAATATTCTCCTTCTGGTTACTTGACTCACTTCTCGGGCAGATTCTTCCTCAATCTGTTCTTCATTAGACGAGGAACTCCCTTCTGCTACAGCAGCAAGTTTTCCAAACACACTCTCCCTTCCTCCAGGGCTTCTCTGGTTTCCTTCTATAAGATCCCATAGATCTTCCACCTGCAAGACATGTTTCACCTTTTCCTTCCAAACCTGAAAACCTGAATCACCTTTGAACACTTCAATTGCATTTAGCAATCCTGCTCCAAATCTACTTGCCATGATGAAATCTTAACCTGCTCTGATACCACTATAAGATTCAATGGTCAATAAGCTTTTTCAAAAATAACAATGCCAAATTTCCTTTCCACTAGTCAATAGTAACTCAAATATTAAGAAACACTATTTTCATAATAATCATAGACACTTGTGTGCTTCAATCATTTAGATCAATGTATCTATGATCACAATGAATAGTTATTCACAATTCCAACTTATATCATAAGGTCAAGTAATGATCAATGTCGAAACCATTCACCATTATCCATATTTCTATACTGACCTTATTCCAAGGACCCCACGAACCAGCCACTATCTCAATGTCGATCTATTCTTCTTCAGTTTATTTGTAGCCGTCAGTCCGGCTGGTGAGCCTAACCGACTGCTAAGTTACTGTATCAGGCTCCAAGCATGGCTTTGCAGCATTGGACCGAATTTGTAACTCGGTTCCCTCCGAAATATTGTCAATGGTCAACTTTCCTTATAACGAATCTTCATTCTTTATTTACGCACAATATTACCTTAGGTAATAACCTTAGGCAATCTTCGACCATAGGCATTTAAGCTTTTGTCTTCATAACTTTGAAGTTCTAAAGAACTCAAGCAATCTTCAACCATTGGTTTACAACAATGAAGTTGCCCTAATAACCTGTTAATTTGCTTCCCCTTTGAACCTTATAATATAAGCATCTCTGTCCTCAGTTCATCTTAGCTTTCACAGCATCACTCAGTCTACTAACTTCACAATGAAAGCACAAAGTCTGTCATTATTCAGAAACTCTAAATTATGAAATTTCTATAGAGGCTATTTCTATAGAGGCTATTTCTATAGTTGCTTTTCTATAGAGGCTAAACATTTTGATTAAACTCCTAAGCCTAGACTTTTATTTCTGAAAAGCGGACGTTTTATTAATTAAGAAATAAGCATTTATCTTCTGCAATTGTTTAAAGGCCAGGGTATTACATATGGTTTGACATGGTTTATGGTTTAGGCGGGTATTTGTACCCCTAAATAGAATTTCAATGATGTCGGTAAATAGGGTATGGGGTTCTTACAGTTTTAATCCTTTTTTTTTTCTTTTTTTTTGGTTATTACTGGTAAATTTTAGGTCGGGGTGGGGTTATCGTTGGTGGGTTTCGAGTGTTTGCAAAGAAGCACTTGCTGCATGGAAACGATGGCACAGCTGAGACTTCGCCATGTGGTGTTGAAGATATGGTTCATGTTATAATTCTTCAGCAAAGGCAAAGGGATAGGAATATGGCCTATATTTCTTATGGTTTCTGCTTATACATTTATCTATGGTCCACCATTATATATGGTGACATTTGAATGGTTCAATGGTTCGCAAATATAGGATCTCGGTCGAATAGAACTAGGCCAAGGAGCTTATTCAGATAGGAAAGTTCTTACAGAGAAAGGGGCATCGATCTTTATGGTCGGTGCCGCCTAAGATATAATATAAGAAGTATCGGATTGATTACAAGTGATATAGTTGCAAGAAGTTGAATCTGAACTGAATCAGGTGCTTGGGCTGTCGAAATGATAAGAAACAATAACATCATAGTTCATTTGAATTAAGTGTTTTAGGGGTATGTTTTTGTTAGTGGTATACAAAAAACCGAAATTTTAGCACGTCTTCAGCACCTTTTTTTAGCGCTTTTTTTACGTCGCGGGCGAAAAAAAAATGAAGGGTGCCGTGCAACTTGAAGGGTTCATGATGGGCTATGAAGTCGGGATGACAGGTAATGAAGTGCTGGGCGCGAAAAGGCCGTACAGAGTCCATTATGCCAATTATCAAAGAAATCAGTATGATCCTGCCGTCAGCAGATAATTCAGCCCACAATCCGAGAATCCATTAAGTAGACGAGCCGTTTGATCTCAAATTCGACCCCTTTTGGTGTATTGCTGAAAAAACTGATATCTCTGTTCCTCTTCCAGCAAGTGCTATTTCATCTTCTCAGTATACCCGATTTCTTAAATTAATTTGTTTGTAGGCCATGGCAAACGAAGTTAAGGAGGTAAGCCCCAGGAATTAGCTTTGAAGACCTGTTTTTTTCTCTGTTATGAAACTGATTTTTTTTTCTTTTTGATTGCAGATGAAAATTGCTCGAACTGAGGCTGAGTTTGTTTCATTGCGAGATTTATGTGGTACTGGCACAAAGCCGAAAGAAATTAAGTGGAAAGATGTTTCTCCAGCAGATTGGAATGAGATATGGAAAGCCCCTTTGGTTAAAGGGAAGATTCATGTGAAAATGATTCGAGAACAGTATGCCACCAAGCTAAAAGATCTGATTTCCAAGATATATCAAAGGGGGCTCACCAACAATGAGTGTAGGACTCAGCTTTCTCGTGCCTTTGTGTGGCAAAACACTGTTAAAGCTCGTCTTAATCTAGAGAAATACAAGGTTAATTGGGCACAGTTTGCAGCTCAGGCTTACAGGGATTCAATGGACAAGAGGTCAAGAAATGATGGGTCTTATTTCAATAAGAGCATAGAGGACACAGCTTGAACGAGGATTTGTTGAGGCTAGAAGGAAGGAAGGAAGGTACTTTTATCGTCCACGGAGACCAATCGGTCTATGGGACCCAATACAAAAACGCAGCAAGCGGATTACTGCCCGGATTAAAAAACCCCCGCCCCGAAGGGTTTTCGAGGGAAAAACCGTGGCAGCAATCAGCCTGCTGACAAACTGTGCTAATCATATAAAATGCAGAAAGGTGTTGTACAAGGTGCTGACAGAAATTGTTATGTCCTGCTGGAAGCTATTGAAGATAAAAAACAATCTTGGACAGCAATGGAAGCAGATTTAGAACCAGATGATAACATAAGGGCATGCATCGAGACCCTTAAAAGGGAAGAGAATTTGCTAAGAGAAATGCTGGAGAAGTCGCTTGCCAAAGTCGACAGAACCCAGCATTTTGCCCTCCAGAAGGAGATTGAGAAGCTGAAGATGGATGTTGCAAGGTATCAAGAGAAAATGGAGTACTGGCACAAGTGTTGTAAAAATGTGCAGTTCATGCAGCAGCATGTGAAGTCCAAAAGGCATGTCAGAGTAACCATGGGAGAGTACCACATTCCTCTAATGCATGGCGAGGTATGCAATGTTTGTGGTTTGGTGCTTGCTACTGAATATGAAATGCATATTAAGCTTTCTTGCCAGCACAATTATCATGTGTATTGCTTTAGTATAGTGCCGGAAACTCTGGCATGCATAGTTCCAAAATGTGGTGCAGAAGTGCCTCAAGCACTTTTAAAAGAACTGGGATACAAAGCTGATGCAGCAGCAGTTGAGAGTGAAGAAGATGCTGATGCTGAAGAGGATGATGGTGAAGAGGAATTTGAAGAAGATGAGGAAGTTGAAGATACAACTCCCAAGAAACAGATAATGAAAAAAACCAGGAAATTTGAGGAAAGTGCTGGTAGCAGCAGTGAGGTAAAAACTGATGAAGATTTTGTACCTATTAGGAAGGCCAGGAAGAGGACCATAGGTACTCGAAGTGCTACTAAAAGGATGAGAAGAGCTGATACAGGTACAGATAACTTTTAATTGACTTGAAGTTATTTTTCTTTTTTTGATGTAGTTTTTTTTTTCCTGTATTTCAGCAGTTGATCTTATTGATGTGGACAAGCTTAGTCCAGTCAAGATGACTCACCATGCTTCCTCTTCAAAAGCAAAAAAGAATGTTGCACCAGATTTGAACATGCAGGCTGCTAAGGAAGGTAAAGTGTTAGTAGGTGCTGGATAAGTGCTGTATTCTTTTTTAATCTATTCCTTTTTTCTTTTATAGTGACAGCAAAGGTTCAGCATGATTTGGTCCACACAAATAACAATGAAATGAAGGAAGTTAGTCCAAAAAAAGGTAAAAAACCTTTTAACAATCTATTTTTTTTCCTTTTATACTTCTTTCCCTGAAATTGAGTTTTTTTTGTTTTGCAGCTGAGGTTGTTTCCACAGATGATGGAAAAGGTGTTAGTAAGGATGAGGATGCAACTTCTGAAGAGGATGTGATTCCAAACACTGACATAACACTTGACCAAGCTGGTTGGGCTGTTGAATTGAAGAAGTATCAGACTCCTGCAACCAAGAATGATGAATGACTTTTTTCTTGACTGCTGAAAAACAACATAAATATTTATGATCTAATTACCTGCATAATGCATTTTGTAATATAGTCCACACTTGTGGACATTTTTGCAATACAAGGAAAGTTTATGTTTTATTCTTAATGTTTCATATTTATTCTGCATTCCTTTTTTTGTTGCAAGTTTAACACAAATCCAAATGCTGTGGGTTTTAAATAATGTATAATTAGATTTGTATTGAATGAAAGTAATTATTGCCAAAATGAACACAAATCTAAAAGCTGCAGGTTTTAAAGAATGTGTATATTGATTGAATTGATTGAAAGTAATTTTTGTATACATCACTGTTTCAATTGTGTTCTTGCCATTTTTAGAAGTTGTTTTGTTTGCAACAACTTTACTCGACTTTGTAACATCTTTTTCTTGGTTTGCTGTTGTCCTGGCTTTCTTGCTTTTTTTTTTTTTAATTCTTTTTGAAAAGAATCTATAGAGGTGAGTACTCTAATTCTAATGGAGATGAATCAACAATTTGATTCTAAACTACAAAGACAAGTTTATTTGTGATGCACACACATAATTTTCTTTGTTCAATCAATGCTTCTCAATATTGTATATTAAACCATTGGACAAAATATCTTAAGCTTTATGCATTGTCTCCGAGAACCCAAGCTCCTTACACATAGATAAACTCGTCTTCACCTTCAATCCGGCACCCAGCTCAACCAACACAATGGCATTACACCTCTTTTATATCCATTCCGTCGGTGCAGGTCAGAGTAGCAGGTCGGCAAGGCGTGATCTTCGGCCCTTCTATTTCTTCTCACCGTCAAGCAATTATCCCACATTCACTTTGACATTTAAAAGCTCACGAACCATTGAAGGTAATATTTGAGCATATAATTTGTGCTCCTACTTGACCATTGAAGAACTTGCAATTACCCCCTAAGGATAACCTTCAATCTGCATCTCTAGTTCATGTGTAGGATCAAATCTAACTAACCCCTGGAACCAGTTTCAGCATACAGTATAATATGACCTTAACATTTACATTCCCCCTTCATGTTATATCTGTATGTTGAACTAATCTTCTGAGTTCTGCAAATCTTCCTTCAGCTAGCACTTTCGTTAGTATATCTGCAAGTTGCATTCTAGTGTTCACATAGGTCAATTTTGCTAGACCTTTACTGACTGCTTCTCTTATAAAATACAGTTCTAACTCAATGTGCTTGGATCTCTCGTGCAAAATTGGATCCTTAGACATTGCTATGCAGCTTGTACTGTCACAGTACAATACAGTAGCTTCAGGCTGTGGAAAACCAAATTCTATTAGCAATCTTCTCTCCCAAATTAACTCTCTTACACACAAAGTGGCAGCTGCATATTCTGCTTCAGCACTTGATAGAGCAATTGAACTTTGCTTTTTACACTTCCATGCAATTGGTCCACCACCTAGAATCATTAAATAACCAGATGTGGACTTCCTAGTGTCCATGCAACCTCCCCAATCTGCATCACAATATGAACTTAGGATCATGTTATTTGTGCAGTAAGTTATTCCTACATCCATGGTGCCCTTGAGATATCTGAGTACCCTCTTTGCTGCACTCCAATGACCTCGTCCTGGATCATTATTATACCTGCTTAAAATGTTAACAATGTGTGATATGTCCGGCCTTGTATGCGGTTGGCAACATAAGGCGGACATCCTATCAATGATCCGTAAGGTGTGTCAATCATTTCTTCTCTTTCAATGTCATCCTTAGGACACATATGCTCGAGATTTTATACCCCGTACAGTACAGTGCTTTTTACAACTGTTACATTGCTCCATCTTAAATTTCTTTAACATGCTCTCAATTTGACCCCTTTGAGTAAGCACTATAGTTTTATTTGCTCGATTCCTTTTCACTTCAACACCTAAGAATTTCTGCAATTCTCCAAGATCTGTCATTTTAAATCTTCTATTCAGAATGTTCTTGCACTGATCTAAACATTGTTTTCCTTTTGCTATCATAATGTTGTCATCAACATAAAGTGCAATAATGCACCATTCACTTCCTGCCACAAATTTATAGATGTTTCCATCATTTTTGAATTTACTAAACCCTTGCTCAATCAGATAAGAGTCCATGCATTTATACCACTCTCGAGGGGATTGCTTGAGCCCATAAACTGCTCTTTTTAATTTCCATACTTTATCTTTCCCTTCTTAAAAACCAGGAGGCTGTCTCATATATATTTTTTCTTCAAGTTTAGCATTCAAAAAAGCAGTATTAACATCCATGTGATGTATCTCAAGGTCACAAGCATTAGCTATGGACAACAACATTCTAATACTGTTTATTTTGACAAGTGGTGAGAAAGTCTCCTCATAATCCTGACCCTTCTTTTGTGAAAAACCTTGAGCAACCAACCTGGCCTTATATTTTGGAGTTTTTCCATCAGGGCCAGTTTTCAGTTTAAATAGCCACTTGTTCCCCACTATGTTTTGCCCTTCTGGTATATCTACTAATTCAAAAGTCTCTGTTCTTCTGAATGATGCTAACTCATCATTCATTGCTTTTAGCCACTCAGCCTTGTCAGCTTTAGTCAGAGCCTCATTATAGGTCTTGGGTACATTAGTATCCAAATGCATTAAGATTTCAAACAAATCATGAATCTCACCTTCATTCTCGTGAAGTCTTTTACTCCTCCCAAGTTCATCTCGTCCATGATGAGTTGTATCTATCTGCAAGCCTCCCTGCAACTTTTGAACTTCAGTTTGTCTCTTTTTCCTTGTAGGCTTGGTACTTATAACCTCCTCATCTTGAACTGACATAGCATTATCCTTACCTGCATCATTATCCAGGTTAGCAATATTTTTAAATTGCATGTCTTCTTACGCTCGGATTCGTGCGGAGAATCAAAATATTTAGCCTGCTCCTGCTCCTTCTCTTGAATAATCTTGGCTTCATCACTGGCTTTTTCTGCTGTAACCTCAGATGATTTGCATTCCAGATCTGCATCTTGTACATTCACCTTTGGTATAACCTTATAGAATTGGTCTTCATCAAATATAACATCTCGACTTATTACTATTCTCCTTTTTTGTGGATCATACAGCCTATAAGCCTTTGATTGATTATCATAACTAACCATGTAAGTTATTAGTGACTTGTCATCAAGTTTTTTTCTGAGTTCATCAGGTATGTGCACAAAAGTTAAGCATCCATATGCCTTCAGATTTTCGTACTGAGGTATCTTTCCAGACCACAGCATTTCTGGGATTGTTCCTTGTGAGGCTAATGATGGCAACATATTTTGAACATGAACAGCAGCTCTAACAGCTTCATCCCAAAGAAAATTGGGTAATCCTGAAAATTTTAGCATACTTCTGACTGCATTTAAGATTGTTCTATTCTTTCTTTCTGCAATTCCATTTTGTTGAGGAGAGTACCTGCATGTAAGTTGCCTTTTGATTCCTCTCTTCCTACAATAGAGTTTGAATTCATCTGATATGAACTCTCCCCCTCTATCTGACCTCAAACACTTGATTTTTCTCCCTGTTTCAGTTTCAACTTCATTAACAAACTGTTTGAAGATTTCCAGAGCTGCATCTTTTGTCTTAATACAATAGACAAATGTCTTCCTGCTGAAATCATCAATAAGTGTCATGAAATATCGTTTACCTGATAAGCTTGTCACATTAAGTGGCCCACATAGATCTGTGTGGATCAGATCTAATAGTCCTTTGGCTCTTTTGAGAGATTTTTTAAAAGGTAGTCTGCAATGCTTTCCCAATATGCACCCTGCACATTTTAGTTCTTCAGCCTCTTTGCTAACATTAATCATTCCCTTTTTTGCCAACAGTTCAATGGCTCTGGAATTCACATGACACATTCTATGATGCCATTTTTTAAAGGTTGGATGTCCAACAAAATTAATGCTGGCCAGAATGTGATCATTGCATAAACCAAATAAATTGCCAACACGTTTTCCCAAGAACATTACTTTATTATTGAGCAAAACTTTACAATGTAACTTCTCAAATAAGACCTTATATCCAAGATCCACTAATTGAGAGACAGAAATTAAATTTCTCACTAAGCCAGGCACACAAAGCACATTCTCCAACTGCAACTTTTTTCCTTCTAAGTCAAACAACTCTAACACTCCTACATCTTCAATTTCTTGAAGCTCTCCATTTCCTAATTGAACATGTCCTCCTTTTCTTCCTCTGCAACTTTTAAGCATATTGGGATTTGCAGCTACTGTTTCTTCAGCTCCAGAATCTATTACCATAACATCATTATCAATGTTATTTTTAACAATAGAGTGCATTTCAGGGGGGCTTACCTCTGCATCTTCATCAAGCTCATCTTCTTCACTTTGTTTGTCTTCAGTAAGATTAATCGTGGGGTTCTTCCTTGGTGCTCCTCTCCTGCTGTCATATCCCTTTTTGAAACCAGAACTTTTATCCTTGCCTTTGCCTTTTGTATTTTTCGGACTTGGGCAGCTTGAAGCCATATGACCCTTGCCTTCACAATTGTAACATATTATCTCTCTTCCAGTCCTTGGGCAGTCAGCCTTAAGATGGCCATAACTATCACAATTATAGCATGGCCCTATCTTCCTTTTTTCTTTGTTCTTCTTATATTTTCCAGTGTACAATACCTCTGCATTCTCATCATCATCCTCATGAAATTTACTCTGCTCAAATTCAGTTCTTACCATCCTAATTGCATGCTCCTACGATTTTGCAACATTCCTTAACAAGGTAGCAAGATGAGTGTTGTGTGATACTGCTCGAGATATGGCCAGTAATTGATATTCTTCATTGAGAATAACTCCAGCACCTTCTAAGTCTGCTATAATGGAATCAAACTTCTCAAAAAACTCAGTTACATTATCTTTTTCATGCAGTTTTCTCAACTGCTTCTCCAACACATCTATATGAGAGGATGTTTTGGCCTCATATTCTTTAATTAAATACATCCACA
Organism: Isoetes taiwanensis; assembly: GCA_021234155.1. Classification (NCBI taxonomy): domain Eukaryota; kingdom Viridiplantae; phylum Streptophyta; class Lycopodiopsida; order Isoetales; family Isoetaceae; genus Isoetes; species Isoetes taiwanensis. The sequence continues at coordinate 14,242,937 of JAJEKV010000023.1, read as the reverse complement.
TTTCCCTTGGGGTCATACCCCTCAACTTCAATTTAATCACAGATCCTACCTTGCAACTGATGATTGCTTGTGCTTCCATGATTTTCAGCTTTTCCTCCTCTCCACTTGCTGTTACAATGGAGGGACGAGCAGGTGCACTTTCAGCAGTTGCCCTTAGAGTAGAGCCTTCAGCACTTGAGCTGGCACTAGTTCCCCCTTGACTAGTTGTCCCTGCACTCACAGTTATAGGAGGGCTTCCAGAAGCATTAGGATCAACTAAATACCACAGCTTTTCAAATTCCAATACTTCTCTGATACTTTGCTTCCAGATTTGAAAGCCACCATCTCCTTTGAATACCTCTATAGAATTCAGCAGATTTGCACCAAATCTGGTAGCCATTGTACTTCAACCTGGCTCTGATACCAATGAAAAGAATCTATAGAGGTGAGTACTCTAATTCTAATGGAGATGAATCAACAATTTGATTCTAAACTACAAAGACAAGTTTATTTGTGATGCACACACATAATTTTCTTTGTTCAATCAATGCTTCTCAATATTGTATATTAAACCATTGGACAAAATATCTTAAGCTTTGTGCATTGTCTCCGAGAACCCAAGCTCCTTACACATAGATAAACTCGTCTTCACCTTCAATCCGGCACCCAGCTCATTACACCTCTTTTATATCCATTCCGTCGGTGCAGGTCAGAGTAGCAGGTCGGCAAGGCGTGATCTTCGGCCCTTCTATTTCTTCTCACCGTCAAGCAATTATCCCACATTCACTTTGACATTTAAAAGCTCACGAACCATTGAAGGTAATATTTGAGCATATAATTTGTGCTCCTACTAGACCATTGAAGAACTTGCAATTACCCCCTAAGGATAACCTTCAATCTGCATCTCTAGTTCATGTGTAGGATCAAATCTAACTAACCCCTGGAACCAGTTTCAGCATACAGTATAACATGACCTTAACATTTACACTTTTTTCACTATTTTTCTTGCTTGTCTTGCACTTACCTTGCTTGCAACCTGCTTGGTTGAATTTCCTACAACCTCTTTCTTGTCTGCTGTTTTGCTACTATTTCTGGTTTTTCCTTTTTCCACTTTCTTTGCTTTTCTTGAATTGGCCTTGGTTATTGCTCCTGTTAGCTTACTGTTATTTGCTGCATCACACTGGGCTAGAATTGAAGATTGAGCAGGAATAATTCATGTGTGCAACTATAGTAGGGTCCTTGTTGTTGACTGGTCTAATGCTATGGAACTTGCTAGATCCTACCAAAGTAGCACACTCAAACAATTCATCCCTGCACACATCTTCTTTGCCTATTTCCCAAAAGAATCTGCAGCCAAATAAATGAGTTCATAAATGTTGTTTACAAATACAACTATGAACACAATATTTACCTGTGCTTGTCAGAATTACTGAAGTGTTCCTGGCAAAATATTACAACATTATGAGCATTTCTTAAAGGTCTAGAATTCCTCTTTAACATTTCATGTGTGAGTGCTCTTTTAATCACTGCCCCTGCCCCATCATGTTCACCTACAAACAAAAAAAGAAGCTTACTTTGGAGACATACAATTGAAGTAAATCTGCAGTGCTGGCATACCTTTTCCATGGTAAGAGGCAAAGTAATTCCAGTTAATTGGAATACCAGAAGTCTTAAAAAATCTACCAATGAAGAAAAATATTCTTGCACCCTTGAATTGATGTGAGCAACCATCAGACCACATCACATGGTTGGTGTAATCCACACCTTTCTGGCCTAGAAACTGAGCATGCTTATTAAGACAATGTTGAACAAAAAGAGTATCATGTTCTCTGTCATCTGAAACATAAAAGTGAGTCTCTTTGATGATGGTCCTCTCACACTTACTTAGATAATTTTCTTGAACCTCTGCAGCAGTTGCATGTCTGTATGTGATGTGCACCAGTATTGTGCATTGATCATTCCTCCAATGCAAACTTTGGATCTCTTGCTGTATTTTGAATGTGTAATTCTCAGCAAAGTCTATTACTGATACAACTGTGTCTTTTGGAAAAGTGGCTAAGCAGTCCCTAAACTGTTTAGCCTGCCATCTGGCTTCATAGTTGTGAGGAATAAAATATGTCAATACATTCTTAGCATACTCCAAAATATCAGCAGTACTACTTGTCTTGTAAACGAGCTTAACTATTGGTTTTGGTACTACTTTCAAAGCTCCAGTTCCATCAGGTTCAGTAGATGGTTCAAAAAACCTGTAATTTTACATAAAACTCTTTTAGTAATGAATATGAAACATTCTGAAATACAACAGCAAACTAAAGTAGATAATACAGCAAGGGTTTACTCTATCAAATGTCTTCCAGTCAACTGTGTGACCAGCACCTCTATTCAACTCTTTTAGACGCATAGGCAATTTGGAAGGACCACAAGAATTGCATTTCAATAGCATGCAATTATGTTGATATCAGTCATCTGCTATATCTTTGACACAAACCAATGACCTCCACATATCACTTGATGACTTGTATGTCTTCAAGTTGGCTTCGCATTTAAGGCCAGGACCACATACGGCACATGTACAATTACATTCACTTCCATGAATCTTCGTGTCCAACCTCATCTTGTTAATTGCTTGTCTAACATAATCCAACCTCATGTGATATACACAGCAGCATGTCTCCCTGTCCTTTACTTTCCTTACAAAGCTAGATTTCAGTGCATGAAAAGCTGAGAAAGAGACCTCGAATTTTGGAAACTCTCTTCGAAATCTTTCATAAAATGAAACCTACATTAAAACCATAAGCATTGTAGGCATGGTAAATTTAAAAAAAAAATAAGAAAGGGAAATTAGATAAACCAACCTCAGTCTCTTCCAAAAAATGTAGAGGATGCAATATTTTATTGCCTTTGGCAATCCTAATTTTAATCACATGCTTCTTGCATGGAGACACTCTTGAATTATTGGTCCAGAACTCAACCACAAGCTTTTGCTGTTGATTAGTGAGTTTGTCAGATCTTGTTTGTCTCTTAAACATTGACCAGGGACCTTCACCAATTTCTGCTGCTGCTCTTCTATGTACTGCTGTTGTTACATATTTTCTGTTCAAATTCAAACATTCAGATAGCCTTCTACAGTTGGTTTTTTCTGAGGCAACAGCATAAACCATTGCTGAGGTTCGAGCTCTGACCACATCAGTTTTCCTATCATACTTATGTGACCAAAGATTTCCTCAAGTTATCCACTATTGTTGACATTGTTTTCACTTCTTTCAATTTCAATACCTGGTATTCTGGCAGTCTTTTAGCAGCACCTTCAAGAATGTCTTCTCTGTCTTGTTGTGAAGCATTTGCACATACCTTATTATTATATAATGCAATTTTTTTTTTTTAAATTTGTTGTTTTCTTCTCTTGCTTAGTCCATTGCTGGAGCCATCTTTCTTTAAGTCTGCTTCTCTTGCTCTTTTCTTTGCTCTTTGTTCTCTCCTTTTCATTGCATGCAATTTTCTATAGAGTGATTCCTGATCTTCAAACCCATGTTCATGCTGGACCTCAACACCACCTTTAAAACAATTAGCAAACTAGTATTTCAAGACTGTTTAACAAGATTGATGAGATGGCTTGAGGATTCCGGATTGCTGAGATGGCCTGCTGATCAACCGTTCCGGATGATGGGAAGGAAATTGGCAGGTGATCAGCAACCGTGACGGGCCTTGAAAAAATAGGTGACGGGCATGAAGAAATTCGATGAAGTGCAAAAAGCACCTCGCCAGCACCAATGTCGCGACATGCTTTTTTGTGTACCACTAAAAAAAAATTACCCTTAAGGTCTATTCGCACCCATAGTTAAGTTTAGTTAAGTTAACTTTTACCGTTAAGTTAAGTTAATACTAACCGGGTGATTGCCTTCACACCAAAACTAGTTAAAAAATTTAGTTAGGCTAACTTAACGGAAAACCATTTCGCACTCGTTTAGTTAAAAAATTTGGTTAAAAATAACTTAACTAACTAAATGCCTTCGAACATGTCTAGTTAAGTTAGCCAAAGGCATAAAAAATTATAAGCACATTTAACTAAACTTAAAGTGACCTCTATGAGGTCAATTAACTTTTAGTGCTAATTTTTAATTTAGTTAACTTTTAGTTAATTTTGCTAACTTAACTGAACAAGATGCGAAGACAAGTTTAGTTAGTGTTTTTGGTTAAAAAAAGTCAACTAAATTCTCAACTGTATTTCTTAACTATATGCTGACTTAACTAGTGGTGCGAATGTAAATTTAGTTAAAAACTATATTTTAACTTAACTTAACCGCGGGTGTGAATATTCCATTCTATGATGTGTATTGGTTAAGCTTAAGTGTTTAACTTAATTTGATAATTCTACCTTGGCGATACATCTAATAGTTTCTTGGTAAACGAGTGAGAAATTTATTTGGACATGTGTAACTGCTGTAAACACAGTAACAGTACCAAGTATAAGTATATGGCATGAAAGGCTTTGTCATGCAAGTACAAGAAATGTAGAATCAATGATTAATCCTCTGAACAGAGTACAGGAGAAAATATATGTTATGGATGCATGCTTGGTAAACATACAAGATTACCGTTTGTAAAATCTCAGAAAAGAGCAAACGAAGTGTTGGGATTAATTCACACTGATCTTTGTGGGCCTTTAAACGTAAGGAGTATCACAGGTAAACGATATTTTATTACTTTTATGGACGATTTCAGTAGAAAAACCAAGTGTGTTTGCTTGAGAACTAAAGATGAGGCCTTTGAAGCTTTTAAACAGTTTGCAGCCGAAGTAGAGCTTGAAACTGGAAAAAAAAAATCAAGTATGTACGGTCAGATAGAGGAGAAGAATATCTGTCCAGAGAATTTAAAAGGTATTGGAGAAAAGGGGATTAAGAGACAATTAACTTGTAGGAATTCTCCTCAGCAGAACGGAATTGCAGAAAGAAAGAATAGAACAATATTGAATGCAGTTAGAGCAATGCTGAAGCAGACAGGGCTTCCTAATTTCTTGTGGGAAGAAGCAGTAAGAACTGTTGTACGTGTGCAAAATATGCTGCCATCAGCATATAAGAGGTTGTATACCAGAAATGCTTTGGTCTGGAAAAAGGCCAGATTATAGTTATTTAAAAACATATGGGTGCCTATGTTTTGTACATATTCCAAGGGAGAAACGACTTAAGTTGGATGATCGTGCAAGAATTGCATACTTAGTGGGCTACGATGTTGAATCTAAGGCATATAGATTGTATGATCCAGTTGGTAGAAAATTATTAATGAGCAGGGATGTCTCTTTTGATAGGAAAAAATATTACAAAGGTAATAAAGTTATCTCTGAAATTAATAAACAAAAGGAGAATCTCCAAGACATGATAATGGAACAAAAACCAGACAATGTATTAATAGATGACGATGATATTAAATTGTCTGAAACTAGTGTGCAGGAGGAGAAGGACAACACAACTGAACCATCAATTCCAGATAATGCCAAAACTGATAAAGAAGACAGTCTATCCACACAAACAAGACAAGTTCGTGGAAGAAGGACACATGCGCAAATATTGCAAGACGAGGCTAAAGTGAATACTGACGAATTTGGCAGGGGTACATTTCAAAAGATTAAGGCAAGAGATTGCTGATCTGAATCTTGTAGAAATTCTGGCAATATTAGATACTGAGGCTCCTAAAAGCTACGTTGAGGCAATGCAAGCAGCCGATGCAACAGAATGGAAGGAGGCTATGGAGTAGGAGTTAAAGGCATTCAGAAGAACTCAAACATATGAAATGGTGGACTTACCCAAAGGCAAGAATGTAGTTGGGTGCAAATGGATTTTTAGAATCAAACAGGGAAAGGATGCGAAGATTATTAAACACAAAGCAAGACTGGTTGCACAGGGATTCACACAAAAGCAAGGGGTTGACTATGACGATACATACTCACCAATAGTAAAAATGACCAGCCTGCGAGTGTTATTGGCCTTAGCCAATGCAAGAGGACTGGAAATACATCATATGGATGTAAATATAGCCTTCCTTAATGCCAAATTAGAAGAAGAAATTTATATGAGGCAGCCACCTGGGTTTGAGCAGGAGAAAAATAAAGTTTGGAGATTGAAACGAGCCGTTTATGGTCTGAAGCAATCACCCAGACAGTGGTATCTTTGTATGGATACCTTCCTTAAAGAGCACGGATTTGTTAAACTCAAAGATGATGGGAACATCTATGTTTTCAGGGAGAAATCAGATTTTTGTTACATTGCATTGTATGTTGATGACAACATTATGGTCAGCAGTAATACAGAGATATTAAAGAAGTGTAAAACAATTCTAAAAGATAGGTTTCAAATGACGGATTTAGGACCATTAAAGAAATTTATGGGAATAGAGGTTCATAGAGACAAGGAGAGTAAGATCTTATCACTTTATCAAGGTCAAAATGTTGCAGGAATATTGAAAAGGCTTCATATGGAAGATTGTAAGCCAGTAAACACGCCAATGGTACTAGGAAATATGATCTCAGGTAAACAATGTCCAAAGACAGAAAAGGAAAGAGCAGAGGCACAAAACTATCCATATAGGGAGTTAATAGGCTGCTTGATGTATCTAGCAAATTGTACAAGACCAGACATAGCATATGCGGTCAATCTATTAAGCAGATATTGTAATAACCCAGGAATTAGTCATTGGCAAGCTGCTAAAAGAATATTGAAGTATCTTAAAGGTACAAGGAATTATGGCATTACATTCAATTCTGAAAATCTGGATCTCAAAGCTTTCTGTGACTCTGATTGGGCTAGAGATTTAGATGAAAGAAAGTTAACTTCTGGCTTTATCTTGTTACTGGGAGGAGGACCTATTTCTTGGAAATGCAAAAAACAGCACTCAATAGCTATGTCTTCTGCTGAAGCAGAGTACGCAGCAACAACTTTAGCAGCCAAAGAGCTTGTTTGGATCAGAAGATTGCTTGCTGAACTTGGAATGAAGCAAAGAGAACCATTAATACTACAGTCTGACAGCAAAGTTGTATAGCTTTGACTAAAAATCCTGTATTACATGAAAGGACATAATATATAGAGTTGGAAATGCATTTTATATGAGATTTAGTAAACAGGAACATTATTCAGGTCAAGTATGTGAGTACAAATCAACAAGTGGCTGACATTCTGACAAAGGCACTGGCAGACAGTAAGTTTAAACTGTTAAGAAGTTTGATAAGCTCCAGAGATTATGGCATGCAGGGAGAGTGAATTATGTTCTTAATGAACAGACAATAAGTGCATTGAACAAAACTGATGTTGAAGTTATGAATCAGTTACTGAAGTATTGGGAGAGTAAGTTAAGTTCTTACTGAACAGACAATAAGTGCATTGAACAGAACAGAGTATTATTCAAATTGCAGACATGCTTTACAGTAAGGAAATTTGAGTCAAATCGAGCTGCTGTAATCATTATAACATGAAAGGAAGAGTGTTGAAGATATGGTTCATGTTATCATTCTTCAGCAAAGGCAAAGGGATAGGAATATGGCCTATATTTCTTATGGTTCCTGCTTATACATTTATCTATAGTCCGCCATTATATATGGTGACATTTGAATGGTTCAATGGTTCGCAAATATAGGATCTCGGTCGAATAGAACTAGGCCAAGGAGCTTATTCAGATAGGAAAGTTCTTACAGAGAAAGGGGCGTCGATCTTTATGGTCGGTGCCGCGTAAGATATAATATAAGAAGTATCAGATTGATTACAAGTGATAGGGTTGCAAGAAGTTGAATCCGAACTGAATCGGGTGCTTGGGCTGTCAAAATGATAAGAAACAATAACATCATAGTTCATTTGAATTAAGTGTTTTATTCCATTCTATGATGTGTATTGGTTAAGCTTAAGTGTTTAACTTAATTTGACAATTCTACCTTGGCGATCCATCTAATAGCAGTATTTGTCTTATTGCATTAACAGGTGGAATAAGAAGAATCTAGATACCGGAATAGGTCCATGAAAGGCAGAAGTAGACAAAAGAAAAAGCGCCAAAGAGGTTTGGGTGTTGCGTAGTTACAAGAATACAGCAGGCAAAAGGCGCCTTACTTAGCTTCATTACGGTATTAAGGGCATAGTTTACCTCCCATTTCTTTCTTCCTTTGCATTTTTAAGAGCCTTGCATGTGCAGAATACGCAGGTAAAGGATGGGATGTTTCAAGTTCTAAGTGCACCATAGAGCATTTGTATGGTCATAAATCTACTTCGAGATGTGGTTAGCTTGGCCCTGTCCGAGCCAACCATTGCTACTCAATTTCAAGCTCAAAAGACAACGTTTTTTGCACGTTTTTTCACTGAACTTGGTTGATGCTCAAATCCTACTCTCTTTAATGAATAAGGTTTCTAGGGGCTAGCAACTGGATTATAATGATGTGTGAATGGGATTAAACATTCAAGGAGTCGATTACAAGCTCTATTCAAAGATCAGCATGCCGAAACACAGTCGTGCGCTCAGTTCAACGTGGCTATCTCGCCCAAAAAATAGTGGTTAGCTCGGATAAGAAATTAGTTAGCTCAAGTAGATTTACCACATCCTAAGCTAACCACATCTGGGAGTAGATTTATGACATTCCAGAACAATCCAGGGGTCATAAACTTGAGCTCTGCATATGGTTGCATGCGTGAGAAGTGCAATGTGAATTGGGTTCTGAATACTAGGGTCCAGATCGTGGATATAGGGGAAGTCTGTGGAGGTCTCATTCATTTTCTCCTTAGCTGTCTTTCTATCATGTGCCTTTTGGATGCAATATATCGACCTGCACAAGCATTTCTTCCACAGAAAACAACTGGTGCTTGCATGAAACAGGTCTTATCTAGGAAATGTGGGGTCAATTGAATTCTAATTTGCATTCTGGGAATGTTAACATTCCTGTGTGTTTTTTATGCTCTAATTATGATTGTCTCCAAGTTGTAGTTGCAGTTAAATGAGCTTCATATGTGCTTGGTCCTATTTCGTAATTTCACTTGGTCATGTTCACACAAATGCAGAATGCCTCCTTCCAAGAACTCTATGACAGAGTATTGGAAGCTACGACATATTTATTTCTTTTCAGCATCAGCAAAATTGCTTACTTTTTGCAGGGATGCATTGTGAAAATGATTTGCTTGCACTATTGTGATTTATGACATGTGTATTGTTAAAGTCTGTTTCATCACTTTCTGTTAAATCAAATAAGGCTGGGAATGCAAACCTATAGAAGCAGCTCGTGTAATATTAATTTGTTTTTGGATCCTCGACTTCAGTTATGTTGAAGCCTGTTTTGTGACTTCATTTATATTTGGAGCCTATTCTGAAACTTTGTGTTGAATTTGAAGCTCGTTTTGAAGCCTATCCTAGGACTTTTTGCTCAATTTGAAGCCTATGTTGGGACCTTTGTTTGAATGGAACTATGCAGTGAAGGCACAACTGTGACGTTCACATGTGCTATAGCAAACTTTTGTTTAAGAATATTTAGTATTTGGATTTTGTCCTCCTTGCTTGACCCAATCAGACTCCTAACCATGGTCATGAAATCTTAGACTGATGTGGAAAAGCGTATTTGGCCCCATCTTGATTTTAGATTTTGGTTGGACGGTTAGACTTGCAGAATATAGAATATCCTATGGTAGATTCTTTGGACCAACAATCCAGGTGAGACGAGTATATGGTATGGGACGAATATAGGGATTTACTTATTTTTATTGCCTAGGATTACATTGAAAGAAAAGCCATAAAAAGTCAAGTTAGCAACTACATCCAACCTATTGTTATATCGTGGTTGTGTTTAGGTTGATGAGTCTGTTAGAAAGGACTATTTGAGAACCTTAGAGGTTTACTTAGATGGTCATTGGAAAACACTTATATATTAGAGGTAATGGATATATTAATTAACTTAAGTGCAGTTAATGGCATAAGCAACCAAACAAAAGAGGCACATCAATTTGGCTGGTTTTGCTAGTCTAACATTGTCCATTGAGTTTTGCAATAAAGCAGAAGAGGCACATCAATTTGGCTGGGTTTGCTAGTGTAATGTTGTCCATTGAGTTTTGCAAGACATTGAAATTATCTTGCAAATATTTAATTCTGAGAATATCCTTACCTTTTATAGACGGGAGGGGCACCCTAAGCTTTTAGGTGTTTGCTATTTATAAGGTAAAGAATGGGGTGAAAATATTTTTACCCCGGTTATTGTGATTCCATCGCAAGATATTCCCTCCCGCAGAATCACCAGGCTCGCGACCCCGTTATCCGTACCAGAGGCCCCATTTTCCGTACCTGACAGGGTCGCTTTCAGGCGATATATACCTTCCGGTGGTATCACACCCATAATTCTCCCTTGCGATGGAATCTCCCCCGAGTTATTCCACTAGACGGAATCACCCCGCAAATCTATTCCTCCGGAAGGAATCACGAACGACTGTGTTATTCCGCCAGACGGAATCACAACCATGCTATTCCGCCGGATGGAATCACGAACGTTTGATTCCGTGAGATTGAATCACCACTTACATATTCCGCTAGACAGAATCACAACATTGCTATTCCGCCAGATGAAATCACAACCATGCGATTCTGCCCGGTGGAATCACAAATGTAAGATTCTTCGAGATGGAATCACCACGAATGCATTCCGCCCGGCGGTATCACAACCGCACTATTCCGTGGGACGGAATCAGGTGTCCCCCAGGTAACAGTGACTATGGAGAGGATTACAACGAGGCTGTTAAAGTAGAAGCTTTGAGAATGTTGGAGACCCTGAAAGGAAAGTATCCGCAGTATCCGAAATTGGCCTCCTACATGAGTCGAGAGTGGACTCGCAACATATGTGAATGGGTGTTGGCCACAAGAATCTTTCCCCATTCAAACCAAGAAACCAATGCTGCAATAGAGGCTTGGCACAAGACACTGAAGATGCGCCTGGGCATCTCCAAATCACAACTAAAGGGCAGGAGGATGGATTGGCTACTACACATGCTTGTCCACGATGTTGAGACCCACGCAACATACTCAAGGTATTTTGCAAAAGAGAACATATTTTGTATATTTACGTGTGCACTAACACTCCACGTTGTTTCATTTACAAGCACACAGGGGGATGAAAGAGGTTGGTTTTGTTATAAACACATCACAAGATAAAATTATAGAGTCGGCTATTCGAGGGGCGAGGCGGATTCCGGATGATGCAGGAGGGGAGGCATCTTGATCTCAACCGCCAACCCTACTTTGTGAGTGGGGCACATAGGAATTGGGCGAGTTGTGATTGCCCATGGGGTGCCAAAGGGAACCTTTGCAAACACCAAGTTAAGGTTATCCAACTAATGGACAGTTACAGAGAGCAGGACCTCTTGAAGGTTCTAGGTTCCGATTATGGAAATGCAAGTGGTGGCATGAAGCACTTGCGCCCATGTACACCTGGGGTCACCCGTCAAGATTCACCTGAAGAGATAGTTAGTCTAGAGGATGACATTCTCCCTATGAAGAAAGTTGGGTTGACCGTAGAGGAAGCTAGGGCTTCACTAGAATCGTGTGTTGCCAGGGTTATGGGGCGGGCCTCCAAGGATCCCAGCCTCCTCATAGCCACAGAGGTGATGATGAGACAAGTTGGCACCAGGCTTGAGAGGATGGACGAAGAGGCCTATGACACAACTGTATCGTCTTTGTTAGTGCTGGAGGAAGAGGAGGCATATGGAACGAGCCTTGCAAGGATCAAGCCACTCTTGGAAATAGGGAAGAGGGGGCCAAAGGACAAGAAACGGAGTTGGAAGGAAGTTGAAATGGAGAGCCTTGCTTAGATGGTTTGTAATATCATGAGTTTTGCATAAATACCATGGTTTGTAATTTGATGAGTTTTGCACAAATACCATGGTTTCTAATTTGATGAGTTTTGCACAAATACCATGTGTCTCAATATTCTATGTACAAGGATTCAATGTTTAAATACACTATGTACAATGTTGAATGCATTAGAATCAAAGGTTGAAGATGAATACTCAATGTACAGAATACTATATGTATAGATACTTTGTGTACAAATACACAATGTATAAATACTCTGTACAAATACAGAATCTATGAATACTCTTAAGTACAAATAGTCCATGTATAAGTACTCTATGTAGAAATACTTGGCGTATAAATACTATGTGTATAAATACTTAGTGTACAATGTTGAAATGCTCTATATATTTGTGTCAATGGTAGTAGATAAATACTCGATCTGCACTTAGTATAAGCACTTAGGGCACTTAGTGTATAAGCACTTAGTGTACAATGTGTATAAGCACTTAGTGTACAATGTTGAGTGTGTTAGTATCAAAGGTTGAAGATGAATACTCAATGTGCAATATATACTATATGTATAAATACTTAGTGTACAAATACACAATGTATAAATACTCTATGCACAAATACAGAATGTATGAATACTCTTAAGTACAAGTAGTCTATGTGTAAGTACTCTATGTAGAAATACTCTGTGTATAAGTACCATGTGTATAAATACTTAGTGTACAATGTTGAAATGCTCTATGTATTTGTGTCAATGGTAGTAGATAAATACTTGATGTATAAATACTCTATGTGCAAATTACTATACGTATAAATACTCTGTGTACAAATACAATCTATAAATACTCTATATACAAATACAAAATGTATGAATACTTTTAAGTACAATTAGTCTATGTATAAGTACTCTATGTAGAAATACTCTGTGTATAAATACCATGTGTAAAAAATACTATAAGTATAAATACTCTGTGTACAAATACACAATGTATAAATACTCTTTATAGAAGTACTCTAAGCATGTAGACAATACTCTATGTATAATACTTCAAGTACAAATACTCCCATGTATATTACATTTATACTCCATGGAGAAATTCAAAATTCACATGTGTAAATGCCTCCAAATGGTGCGCGAATGTATTTTAGCGCGAATCTGTTTCGAAATGTTTGAACGTGAATATTCGAATATGCCGTCCATACCACCACTTAAAAAATAGAGAACTATTTGTCTGCCCAATGGTCAAAAGATATCTCTAAAGTCATCATCTATCCGGTGGAATCACAAAATGGTGATTCCATGCCGTGGAATGCCCGCCGCCATCATTGCATGCCGCAGGCATTAATTGCTTCTTCACGTCAAATGCCTGCCATTCTGACGGACGGCTAACTGACGTATGCAACGGGGAATGAAACGGCGCCACGTCAACGGCTACACTGACGGACAAATTAGGGTCAAATCTAGCCCATAGGGGGTGATTCCACTCCACAGAATCATCCTTCGGCCGCCGGACCAGCACCATCCTCTTCGTATTCACTCATAATTCCTTGGCTGACGCTCCTGTGAGGCGCTTCGATCTTCGTCTGCGCCTCTATAATTCGGTAAAAATCATGTTCGCCTGTTAAACGAAATGATGGATGTTATTACCATTTGTTGTTGAGTTTCAGGCATGGCGGACTGCCCCCCAATAGCCATACTCGATGGCATCCTCGTGGTGGATCTTGGTTTTCTGGAGACGCTCAAGGATTGCAGGCTTGAGAGTCTGCAGGAGCATCTCCGGAGTCGTGCACTGGTAGAGGTGCCGCCAATTTCTGTCGCCATACCTTCGGGACACGGTTGTGAATGCATTAGGATTCCTGTGAAGGTTTCCAACGTTTCACACATCCCCGAGCACGAGACGCTTGATGAGGAGTGGGCAAAGAATCTGTTTGCCTACATTCACGAAACTGAAGTGCCGAAGGAGTTATCTGCAAAGTGTGGCTGCAAAGATTCTGCTGGTTCAAAGTGAGTGAAGGACGAGTGCAAGGATGAGCCAGATGATGGTGATTTTGTGTTCCCGGTTGCCTGCTGCAAGGACCCAAGTTCTGGGAGGGTTAACTGGTCTACCAACAAGGTGTGACTTCATTCGCTGCTGTTCGTTTGATGTTCTTTATTTCTGCTGCAACTAACTGACTGCATGAACTACGCAGAGAAAACGAGCCCGTCCCAGTTACAGTGCATAGCTCGCGATGATTAATGAAGGAGGAGCGTCCTTTTTCTTTTTTGTTTCTGTTGACACACCTTTCTATGAATCCGGAGGAATTCTGAATCCCTCTTGAGTTTTGAGCTCCTGGTAGCTACCTTGCTTAAGGCTTTTTTTTGAGAATACAAATCTAAGTTACTGGATGTTCAATCTGTTCAGTTAGCTTCAAATTGCAAGCACATGCAACTTGTCCATGCATACAAACTGTTTTTTCCTGATGTATTCTGTGCAATGGCCGTGTATGGTGATTCCATACCATGGAATATTTTATACATATTGTGAATTTACATATTGTAATTTGATGAGTTTTGCACAAATACCATGGTTTCTAATTTGATGAGTTTTGCATAAATACCATGTGTCTAAAGATTCAATGTTTAATACACTATGTACAATGTTGAATGTATTAGAATCAAAGGTTGAAGATGAATACTCAATGTACAGAATACTATATGTATAGATACTTTGTGTACAAATACACAATGTATAAATACTCTATGTACAAATACAGAATGTATGAATACTCTTAAGTACAAATAGTCTATGTGTAAGTACTCTATGTAGAAATACTCTGTGTATAAATACCATGTGTATAAATACTTAGTGTACAATGTTGAAATGCTCTATGTATTTGTGTCAATGGTAGTAGATAAATACTCGATGTATAAATACTCTATGTGCAAATTACTATACGTATAAATACTCTGTACAAATACAATGTATAAATACTCTATATACAAATACAAAATGTATGAATACTTTTAAGTACAATTAGTCTATGTATAAGTACTCTATGTAGAAATACTCTGTGTATAAATACCATGTGTACAAAATACTATAAGTATAAATACTTTGTGTACAAATACACAATGTATAAATACTCTTTATAGAAGTACTCTAAGCATGTAGACAATACTCTATGTATAATACTTCAAGTACAAATACTCCCATGTATATTACGTGTATACTCCATGGATAAATTCAAAATAAATGCTTTCTGTAATTACACAATGCAGAAATACACTGTAAATACACTAAGTATACACTATCCTATGGAATCACATGAATCCTTCGTATGGAATCACAACCAGAAACATGGAAGCAAATACAATTGAAATGCATGCATGGAATGAGATACTTTAATGCATGATACTGGAGGCAAGAAACTTGCAGATTGAACAGCCATAATCCCGGTTCATATTTATAAATAACCGTGACACAAAAAAACAAGGAACCCCTTCATGGGTGTGTAAGCACAGCAGGGTTTAACAGACAGTGATTCTCAAACATGTAGTGATTCTTAAAAGGATCCTGCTAACAAAAAAAACAGTGTCTGCTTCATTCAATCTCGGCAGCTAGGCAGTAGAGGTGTAGGTACCTTAACGCTTCCTCTGCATGGCATGCACTGAGTTACATCCAGCAAAAATAAAAAATAACATGAAGTAACAGGCGCAGATGGCATGCCTTGGTGCCGGACCAGTTAGTTCGACCGGTTGTTGGGTCCTTGCAGCAGGCAAGGGGAAACACGAAGTCGTCATCCCCTTCAGCGAACTCAAACTCGTCCTTGAAAGGCTTCGATCCACCTGAACATCCGCATGCAGTAGGCTTTGGAGTTGCATGAAGAAAGGCAAACAAATTCTTGGCTCATTCATCGTCTAACGTTTCGTGCCCGGGAATTCTGGACCCGCTAGATACTTTAACTGGGATTCTCGAACCATTGGAGGTCCTCAAAGGTACCCTGATGCATTCGCACCCGTCTATCCTCGGTATGGCGACGGAAAGCGGGGCACCTCTTCCAGCATGCGACTTCGAAGACGATCCTGCAGGCTCTCGAGCCTGCAGTTGTGGAAATCCTCCAAGAAACCGAGGTCAACCACGAGAAACCCGTCCACTATAGCAATGGGGGCGCAGTTCGCCATACCTAGAAGTCGGCAACTGATGTTAGAGCAGGCGAAGAGCAGGCGAAGAAATTCCTTACCGAACGAGCTACCGGAAGTATCGCAAGCAGCTGGCGTCTAACAATCGGATCGAAGCGCCAAAAACCAGAAGCTATGATTGAATTCAAAGCGCGAGAAACTCGTCCGTCGGGGCTCCACGAAATTCCACCCGACGGAATCACTATCTAGGGCTAAATTCCTTGTCAGTGTAGGGGCCAACATGGCACCCTAACATTCGCCAACGTCTCGTCATGTCAGTTTGGCACGAATCCAAGCAGTGATGGCAATAGATGCCTGCGGCTGGCAATGATTACGTACGTCTTTCCACGTCACCGTTTCCACGTCTTTCCACGTCTTTCCATGCCTGCAGGTGATTCTACGGAATTGAATCACTGACGTGTGATTCCGTGGAATTGAATCACCGACGTGTGATTCCACGGAATTGAATCACTGATGTGTGTGATTCCACGGGATTGAATCACTGACGTGTGATTCCACGGAATTGAATCACGGACGTGTGATTCCACGGAATTGAATCTAGAATATAATTGGTTCCCGCTCAAAATCTTTCAAATTCGAATTCAAAAAAGTTCCTTGGAACTTCATATACAGTGGAAAATCTTTCAAATTCAAATTCAAAAAAGTTCCTTAGAACTTCATATACAGTGGTATGGATTCCTGTGAAAATAAAACCAGCAAAGCTGGGAATTCTTATTTTCTATTCAAAAGCAGAGTTGAACATGGGCCATTTCTCCTCAGACGGGTTAGCAAGCCACCCTCCTCGGACCAATCCCCCTGGGGTAGATGAAAGGTGCTTTTCCTTTGCTGGACGCAGTCAAATAACTTTTGCAGCATCACTGCAAATGTCGACCTTGTCATGTTGATTTCGCTCCGCCCAAACCATTTGGATGTGTCAATTACCTACAAGCGGGCGGTTTAGAACAAAACATCACGAAATTAGGTAAAAATTGCACACATAACACTCACAGAATGATCTTTCGTGTTGCAAATGTCTAGCAGGAACCTTTTGACAAAACAAATTGTGTATATCCCACAATCCTGGGTGTTCTCCTACTGGGGCACATTCAAGGGGACACAGGGGGCATTGTGCAGGCTCGAGAATTCGAAATTCCACCTCTTCATAACGTCTGTTATGTAGCTGTGCGAAACATAGCAATCAGGGAAGGCAAATTCGATAGGAAAGGTGTCCAATTCATCTTACATAGTGGCGAAACATCTTAAGTTGGAGTGCATGGGCGACATTGAATCTAAATGCAGCACCACTGGGCACGGGGTTTGAAGCCTCCGGCATCCCTCTTCGTTGGATACCAATATAAACAGGCTCCAGTGATTGCTGCAAAACAAGTTTTAGGAATCGAATTGCCTACCTATGAATTCGAAATCGAATTGTATACCTGCTCATTACTGGGAAGTAGTAGAAACCGACGTTTTGCATCCGCCAATTCTGCCTGCTAAAAGGTTTGGGTGAGATTAGATTACCGAACATTTCATATGCACCTGATTGACCCTCCAAACAGTTTTGCAAGAACAGGCCGAAGGCCGGGATGGATGAAAACATGCTGGGACCTCTTGTTCTGCGGGATGGCATGTATTAAGGCCCTGTGAAGGGCATTGTGCAGTCAGTGAATGATATTGTGAAACCCAAAAAAAACCTCAACTCCGAACTTACAGAAGATAGGCACCAACGCATTCCTCGTTGATGCTGCAGTCCACATCGTCTTCTACACCGGGCACTGTCATGAAATCCTGGGCAAAATTGCCATAGATCCGAAATTCAGATGCTGCCGATTTCTTCCCTACCCGAATTGCTGTACTGCAGATTGTCAATGGATACTTGAATGTAAAATTACAGATCCAATTCCTGGAAACAAGGCTTGATTGGTAAGCAAAAACAGAATCAAGAAATGTGGCCTCCAGTCTATGCATCATGGGAATCTCAATAATTGTCCCTTCCTCTTCTGACGAAGCACAGGGGTCCGGAAGACCGGCTGTTTGAGTAGCATCGCGCAGACCCTGAATGTAGCTGGACGTCTCAAAAACAATGTGATTAGGAGCTATGCAATCCTCTGTTTTATTTGCACCCCTCTTTTTCCTCGGTGTTTTCGGAAGGCTCCTGACCGGGAGCTTGCTTGCTTTCTTGGGAAGGGGGATGCAAATTCCCCTTCTGCTTGTGCAGTTTCCATACTGAAATCATCTCAGTCGACCTGTTCCTGCTCTCTAACCAAAGACATGTCGGCCCTCAACTCTTCAACAGTAACATTGAACCTTCTGGCAATGTTATTTCTTATTGCTGCCCTCTTCTGATCCTCCAAACTCTCCTCCACCATCCGCCTTATCTCCACCTGCTGAATGACCCCAGCAGCCTTGTTTGCCAGTTTAAGAATCCCATGCTCTATTTGCTCCTCTGCCATAGCTTCGGCCCTGCGCCTGGCCCTTGCCAAAATCCATCTCAGGTTGTGATGCCACAGGTAATCCTCATCTACACTCCACTGCAGCTTCACCATTTCAAAATCCCTCTTCTTCTTGGCTAACTCAGGGGCATTTGGTTTCCTTCCCCGATTTGCCCGTGACAGCTTGTAATCCACGGTCATGTTGTGCTTGGCTAACCTGTGAATTTTCAAATCCCACTTCTTGGAGTAACTTCGATCACAGGTGTTGAATTGGCAGTACCACCGACCATCACCCGCATCGAATTTCTAGTTGGGAACTTCTGCCATGTTTCCGGCATTCTCCCAAGGAGGGTTTTCCACGGCATCGCTGCATAAATTAATTTCGCATTCTATGCTGGCTTCTGCATCCTTGCAATCAACATCCTGTAATTTGGGTTCTGGAGGCACTGGAACAGAAATTTCGCAGGCATCTGCGACCCCCCAAATATTTGGGAATATACGAGAAGCTTCACCAATGATCTTAGCACGAACAGATTCCGGTTCCGGCTCCACACCTGCGCCTGCAGCTGTCCCAAAACCCTCATCTGCAAAAGCCTTACCAGGAGGGGAGTCCACCTCCGAATCAAGAGACTCTTCTTGCAAGGGATTGTTCACAGGGAACACAAAAGCCGAATTTGCATCGGATTCAACCTGGAAGTTCTCGCCCAGCGAGGTTTCAAGACTCTGCGCCATCTGGAAAGGGATTGAAGCAGCAAAAAGACAAGAACAGACGCTAGCAGAAAAGGGGGCGCCAGGAAGAACGGGGCGGCGGAACGAACCTGCGAGAAGGCAGAATGTTAGACGCTAGCAGAAAAGGGGGCGCCAGGAAGAACGGGGCGCCGGAATGAACCTGTGAGAAAACGAATGTTTGGAAACAGAGAAAGGGAAATTTTGGCGCTAAGGTGTGATTCCTTCGGATGGGTGTAGTTCATGCTAGGGCTTGACGTGGAGGACGCTGATACGCGGAGCCGCCTTCAATCATGACATTGTCAGGGTACCGTGTACGGGCATAATTATGAGTCGCCAGAATTCAAAACCCTTAAATAATATATTACGAAATAAAATCTACTTAATAATAATAATTATCCTAGGACATAATTAAAATAGCCAAAATATCCACGACAAATCGAACGGTCAGGATGCGTCTCCCGGTAGCGGTGATTCCTTCGAATGGGGAATCACAAAACTGTGATTCCGTCCCCCGGAATCTCTCTGTGGTGATTCCGCCACGTTGAATACCATAGAATGTGATGCCATCCGGCAGAATCGCGTTTACGTGATTCCTTAGAGTGGAATCAGAATTCGGTGATTCTGCGGAGCGGTATCCTATGGTTGTGATTCCGTCGAATGGGGAATCACAAAACTGTGATTTCGCCCCCCGGAATCTCTCTGTGGTGATTCCGCCACGTTGAATACCACAGAATGTGATTCCATCGGGCAGAATCGCGTTCATGTGATTCCTTCGAGTGGAATCAGAATTCGGTGATTCCGCGGAGCGGTATCCTACGGTTGTGATTCCTTCTAGTGGAATATAAGAGTTGTGATTCTATCCGATGGTTTCTTTCCGTGGTGATTCCGCCGGAAGGTTTCGAAACAAACGGCCAGGATAGACCCGGCTGACTGACGGCTGGGATGCATCAGTAGGTGCACGTGACCTTGTCTGGGTACGGTTACGGGGTCTCTAGAACGGACCCCGTTTCGCCGGCCTAGTGATTCTGCGGGAGGGAATATCTTGCGATGGAATCACAATAACCGGGGTAAAAATATTTTCACCCGTAAAGAATAATTAAAAGAAAAAGAGCATCAAGTGGATTGTGTGTGCATTATGAGTGTTAGAGTGACGAAGCTGGCAATCATTTGAATCGAACTAAGTTAATGGACCCTTTCTTTCCCCATTCAAATGTTTTCTCTTAAGTAAAGATATTAGAAGATTATTCTGTCTGTAGCACAATAGTAAGAGCCAGAGGCTGCTCTCCAAGCCCAACGAAGCAATTTTTTCACCCACCGTAAATTGGATGATGCTAGTGTCCCCTATCTTAGCCATTATATTCGCCACCCATATTTTCATTCTTCGAAGAAAGCAATCAAATAAATATAAGTCAGTTGCTTGACATCTTCTCCTTGGCTTGAAAATGCCTTATTTATTGGAAGAAATATTTAGTAATGTGCAAGGAAAGATCTACATTCTAATTGCTTTGATAGAAACAAAATTCTAGAAGGTGTCCTCTGTTGGAATTTAATGTATCTACTACACTTGAAATCTGAAATGAGATAGTCATAGTACCATGATTGTAAAGCCATTATGCTAAAAGGACTATAATGGTGAAGCAAGTAATAGAAGTATTTACATATGCTCACTTCTCATTGCTCAAACAAACAAGGAATATAAGATCAAATAGATGATGATAGACATTATTGTTTGGAGAGGCATTATAGAGGGAGTGCATATCAAAATTGCTTGGACGAAATGCAAGAGGAGAAAATCACTATGATTGACATAGTTCAAAAAATACTAGTGGCAAACTTTATTTGTACTAGAGAAAAAAGTGAAAAAAAGGTGAATACATACAGCTTACCTTACGTTCTAATAGAACATCGGTACAGTTATCCCTTTCACGGTCACTATTTTAGCGCACATCCCTTTTATGATTACTATTTCGGGGCCTTGAAACCATGCTTAAGGAATTTGGTGAAAAATTAAAGTTTTATACCAAAAGTAGAAACCAACAATTGCGTCAGCAACTGCGTCTAGCTTTATCCACAGATTAATAAAAGGTGCATTGTGGCATGAGAACAGGCAGCTAACAACATGGTAATTGAATTGCAATTTTGGGCTGAAGTCAATCTTATGGTGTTACGTGCCATATCCCTACATTTCAGAATGGAAAAGAGCAAGCCAATTTCGTATTTGAATTGTTACAACCTACCACAGGTTATAGCATCTAATACACAAATTTTTACACAATTTTCAGAAAATGTTTTTTTACTCACATTCAATCTTTTAAGAATCAAAGTCACTCAAAAGGTAGTCATTGAACAAAGAGTTTGACATTGAACAAACTTCAAATTTAATACACAAAAGTTTCACATTGGACTGGTTTTTACACACCGAAACAAGTTCATTAAAGAGCATCCCAGATTAAAGAAGATCATCACAGATTGAAAATACAGCTAAAGAACTTTGCAATGAAAAGCATTGAGATTACGCATTGCAGCTAAATTAAATCTGCAATTCAACCTAGTCTAAGCCTAGATTAAACTTCCATCAACCTCTATGCTAAATATCATGGCCCCCTGTGCATTATTCGCACATCGCCATACCTAAACAAAAACAATAAATAGAAAAATAGAATACTAAGCCAATAAAATACAAAAATACTTACTTCTTCACGAAACTTCTTGCATTTGACATATTACTAGCTTGAATGATAACCCTGTCAAATTTATTACCTAAGAATGTTATATTACCACCAGAACTTCTAAAATGACGATCCACACTAGAACAATCTGGAATGTACTGCTTTTGTGTTGGATTACATTCTAAAATAATGTCTAAATCCTTAAAATACTCATCATTGATTTCAACCTACAGATTTGAACTTCCAACATTCGTAGTATCAATTAATGGCTTTTGATCTGATCTGCTAGCCAATCCAGCAGCCTTTCCTGAACTCGATGACCCAGCCAATCCAGCATTTAAATTCTCAATAGTACTACAGAATGCATCTCTATAAATTGTACTAGTCTGCAGGACATCCATTGCGGCCGCCTTCGCAACAATACCGGATCGGTCGTAACACTTGTAAGATTCCAGACTCTTATGACATGTAATAGCCATTCCAACTTCAATTAGAATACCACAAATGGACATCTGAGTTATTACAGCTCTTGTTCGTGAAATTACCATTGATTGCCATATCCTTCAGTCATAAACAAATGCGCTTACTATATGTATGGTTTGTATGATACCAAACCCAAGTCCTATGCTTATTAATGGCCTATAGATATATAAATTTTTCCCCAATTTTACCCTTCACTTGATAACGTCGTAGGTGGCCCTCAAGATGTCTCCACATTTCAATTACATCAGGCTCATAGCATCTGACGGATTCTCCAAAGTCCTTAGGCCTATATTTGTTTCTCCCATCATGCCAATTCTTGCTCGTCGTCTTAGAGTATTCTATATGCTCCCTAACAAAGCCAACATTAATCTGCAAGTTTCGCACCTTACGTAACTTCTTCCCACCGCAAATAAAAAATTGACTCGTGCAATAAAAGGCAAACCATCTTTATAAACCTATAGTATAGGATGTGTCAAGATGCTATTCTGGTCTTCTGCTCAAAATATTATTTTTTTCATGTCGGAAGTGCCCCTGAAAAACCGTGGCAGTAATAAGAATGCTGTCTAACTGTACAAATATACGTCATCATGAAATATATATACATATACATGTCAAGTGTGTGTTCAAGAACATGGCTGCTTCTGCCTATCCATGACTTCCTGAAGCTACGACCCGAGCATTCGTACGGAAGCCTTGCTCAATATCACATGGAGCGGCTGGCCCAGCCTGAACAACTCAGCATAACATGTCTGGATTTGGTCATATGCTAGACAACTTTGAAGGGCATGGCATTCATTCTCATTTGGCAGCATTGACAAAGCCTGTCCTAACATGGCTTCCCAATCCATCTACCCATCTCAACTCGAAAACAATATGCGCTTGTGCGAATCGAGGCAATGAGTCTGCGCCTCTTCATAGGCAAGTGGCTACACAAGTAGCATTGCGGGCCCCGTTCTAATGCGGGGTTTATGTAGCACCGATAGTGTGCTGGCTTGATATGTTCAAGGGTGCTGGTGTCCCAGAGCTTGTTGAGAAAGCAAGCATCAAGGTATTGCCTCAAGTTATGGCGATCTGCCTCTGTTTTCACCTGGATGCACCTGTGCTCCTGCACATTCCATCTGGCCAGCCACTGAACTCTTGTTCCGTGCATGCCCGAGCCATTTTGATGGCCCAAATTTTTTTTTTTTTTGAAAGGGCATTATCTACACCTTTCCAAGTGTCGAATCACCCATAAGCAAAGTCATGGGGGCTTTTCTAGCCTTAGAAATATTAACAGGTGGTATCCTGTTTTCATAGATAGGACCGTTGAAATGTTCTTGAAAAGAAGACCGTTGGCAAAAAAAACATTTCTGGCAAACAGTCTACTTAGAGCAAGACGTGGCAGCCACGTATGCGGGTTCCCGCCCTCTAGCATGCAGGGTAGGAAGACCTAAACATTTTGGGGAAAGCGGCTTTCCTGTCGGAGAGCCAAATGTCCGAATGAATCGCCGAGATATTGGGCTAAACAACAGAAGCAGGACTTGGGCTTCCGGAACATCTGTTTCATAACTGTAAGTATGTTTTCTGCAACAGTTTCTGCAACCTAGTTTGAGCTAGTTTTGCATGGTTTAGCGCAAGAAATGGCTGGCATAGAACCGGCGCCTCGGAAGAGAGGCAGGCCTAGGAAACATCCTAAAACTGCTGAAAGCATCGAGGCTTCGCAGACTAGTTCAGTGGTTTCGTTTACAAGAGAGGCTGCAAGTGCGGTAACAGATGAACCAAGCATTGGATTTGATCAGCAAGGACCCCAGGTTATGCAGGATGTATCTATAAATGGAGGAACCCCTAGGCCGTTGCCACTGCCGGGATGGGATGGTCATGGTCAGAAGATGGAGAACCCATATTCAAGTGATGCACATGATGGTACAGAGGAAATACGGATTGGGTCCTTGACACCAAGAAAGAGAGGCAGACCTCAGAAACATCCTAAGCCTGTTGAAGAAACCAACGGCATAAAATCAGCATCTAAAAAGAGGGGTAGGCCTCCCAAACATCCCAAACCTCTTGATGGGCAGCCAGCTGATGCAGAGATTATGAAAGAAGGATCCCTTAACAAGGATTCAACAAAGAAGAAGAGAGGCAGACCTCGAAAAATTGCAAAACATGTTGATGAACCTGGTGCAGATGTAAAGCATAGTGATGAGCACGGTGCAGATGCAGATCAAGGTAGTGAATATGGTGCAGATTTTAAACATGGTGATGAACGTGGTGCAGAAGATGTGCCCTTAGAAATTGTTAGCATGATACCAGCACAGAGAAAAAGAGGGAGGCCAAGGAAACATCCTAAGCAAGAAACTGGGGTAGAGGCACCAAAAAGGAAGAGAGGTAGACCTAGAATACATTTGAAAGAGGCAAAGCACACTAAGGATGGATCTATGCAAGACACTGGGTTAGAAACACCAAAGAGGAAGAGAGGTAGACCTAGAATACATTTGAAAAAGACAAAGGACACTAAGGATGGAGCAAGAAAGAGAGGCAGGCCTAGAAAACATCCCAAACCTGATATTGAACATGCAAGTGATGTATCTCCTAAACCTAGTGTTGAACACGCTATTGAAGCAGATGCAGCTGCACCAAAGAAGAGAGGAAGGCCACCAAAGAATATTAAACATAGTGTTGAACATCCCATTGGGTCAGATGTGGCTGGACCAAAGAAGAGAGGAAGGCCGCCAAAGAATGCTAAACCTAGTGTTGAACAAGCTGTTGGGGCAGATGCAGCTGCACCAAAGAAGAGAGGAAGGCCACCAAAAAGTCCTAAACCTAGTGTTGAATATGCCATTGGAGCAGATGCATCTGAATCAAAAAAGAGAGGAAGACCTCCAAAATATGGCAAGCCTGCTAAGAGAGGTAGGCCCCCAAAATTTCACAAGGCTGTTCATGTACATGACATTAAAGCAGATGCAGCTGTGCCAAAAAAGAGAGGAAGGCCGCGAAAGAATCCTAAACCTGCAGCTAAACCTAATATTGAGCATTCCATTGAGGCAGATGCAGCTGCACCAAAGAAGAGAGGAAGACCACCAAAATATCACAAGCCTTCTCAGGTACATGACATTGGAGCAGGTGCAACTGTGCCAAAAAAGAGGGGAAGGCCGCGAAAGAATCCTGAAAGTAGTCTTGAACTTGCAGTTTATGCATCCTTGGGGTTTCAAAGTGTCAGTAACATGTCAGCTGCTCCAGAACCTAGTGTTGAACATGCCATTGGGACAGATGTAGCACCACCAAAGAAGAGAGGAAGGCCGCCAAAGCATCCTAAAGTCCGCATTGAACATGCTATTGGAGCAGATGCAACTGGACCAAAAAAAAGAGGAAGACCACCAAAGAATCCTAAACCTAGTCTTGAACTTGCAGTTTATGCACCCTTGGGATTTCAGAGTGTCACTAGCATGTTACCTGCACCAAGGAAGAGAGGAAGACCTCGGAAACATCGTAATGGACATGCGATTCCTGCACACAATTTGAATGATCTGAATGCATTGTCTGAACATCCGGACATCGTTGTTCTGGATTAGGGATGAAAGCTAACCCTGCTGGTGAAGAATTCATTGAAGAGAGGGGTGGCCTTAGGAAAACAGATGATGTAAGAAATAATTTCCTCTTGTAATTTAGCTGGCAAAATTTTATGTCCTCCAAGAATGTGAGGCAGGTTCATGCTTCTCATTCAACTTTATGCTTCAACAATGTATGTATTTTACTATTGTATATTATGACATGCTTTTTCTTTTCTATGGTATTATTCAGACTTTCCTGTATACAGTTGTCTGGATCAGAGTATCTAGGTACGTAATAAATGTTACCTTCAAATTACTGTTAAATTCAGTCTAATTTATAAGACAGAAAACGTCCCAAGCTCAAAAGATTTCTTCCTTTGTATTGTCGGAAGAAGATGAAAAGCATCTTCATCCCTGGAAAGCATCATTCATCCTCTGACCCACAAATATCTTCATCTGTTGCGGGGATATTGCGGGATATTCTACATGTTGCGGGGATATTGCGGGATATCCTACAAATTCATCTGTTACGGGATATTTGTAGTGCACAGGGCAAACAAGCAAGCAAGGTTAATTTCATGCTTTCATACAGCCGTGATCTATTTCATGCTTTCATACAGCCCGTGAAACCTTGATGCAGCATTTTTTGATATAAAATAGCTTCAATACCAGTCGATTTTCTCCAAGATGCAGCTTATGGAAGGTTTTATGCTCTTGCTTTCATACAGCCGTGATCTATTTCATGCTTTCATACAGCCGTGAAACCCTGATGCAACATTTTTTGATATAAAATAGCTTCAATACCAGCCGATTTTCTCCAAGATGCAGCTTACGGAAGGTTTTATGCGCTGGCCATCTGATAAGCATACTTCAAGCTTGAAGCCCAGCGCATGTCTTCCGCAATACACCTACTGCAGAACCTGCCGTTCCAATTATGCAACAGAACCCAGATCCGACTAAAAAAAATCATCTTCTTTGTAATCTGAAGGTGACGTTTATTACGTTTGACAAAAAATGGAGGAGCTTGAAGGCCATGTTTTTAGTCAAACCCGCCTTCTCTGTCTGGCAACTTAGATAAGGTATTTTGACATATAATAAGGTTCATCGAGGTATAGCACGAATTCAAACTTCTCTTTCCCTTGACCCCTAGAAATCTAAGTTTCCAATTTAACACACTATTAGCATTGTCAGGCTTAACCATGATAATCCCAAAAAAAAATAATAAAAACCATATTAGGCTGAACGCGGTTCTGAAAGTTTCCTAGGTGCCATGATAATCCCAAAAAAAAATAATAAAAACCATATTAGGCTGAACGCGGTTCTGAAAGTTTCCTAGGTGCCGCCTGGATGGCGAACATCAAGCATCCTCAAAAAGGTGGATGTGATTTGTTTTGCCAAGAGGAGTTA
This sequence comes from Isoetes taiwanensis, assembly GCA_021234155.1. Taxonomy (NCBI): domain Eukaryota; kingdom Viridiplantae; phylum Streptophyta; class Lycopodiopsida; order Isoetales; family Isoetaceae; genus Isoetes; species Isoetes taiwanensis. The sequence continues at coordinate 14,215,747 of JAJEKV010000023.1, read as the reverse complement.
CTCTGTCGAATTTGGGAGCCCAAATTCTGCATCTAGAATGCTAATTCTCGCCTCAAAATTGCAGACGGGAATCACTTCTGTGTAGCACTAAAAGGGACATAATTTGAGATTTCCTTTCCAGATTGGAGCTTAGGCAAGCTCTGTTGTTGTTGCCAATTTCTTCCATCAGAGGGCGTAAATTAAGCTAGATCTTTGCAAGCCCAATTTGTTCCATACGTACAGACCTCCACACATCTCCAAGATTTGGCCGGCTGTAGTTCTGATGGCCATGAAAATATATTTCTCAAATAGACATTCTAAAGTCAAATGTGAGTTAGGGCGGCCGTCTGTAGCGCCCAAATTGCATTTGCAAATCGTAGTTTGAGATTTAGCATGCCCAATTCCTATAGCAGCTTGCAATATTGCTAGGTGTTAGTTAATTAGAACTGATAATGAGTGCTTGTCCTAAAAAATCGGCCAAGTGTAAATAATTTCATAAGGCCAATCGGTCAGAGTTATCTGAGTCGAATAATCGAACTCAGCAGTATGCCCGAGGCGTCCCGGACTGGGGCTACTGCCGCTTAGTCTAATTTTTTCCCATCCAATTTTGAGAGTTCTGGTTCTGCTGGTTTCGTCATTTTGCTAGGGGAGGGTGGCGCCGGTCCCATTGGCGGACGTGGAAAATCCCATTGGCGGACGTGGAAAATCAATTTAGGGCTGCTTAGGGTTCCGCTTAGGCTGCGCAGAGGAAGGCATGGTTTTAGGCTGGGTGATCCGGTGGAGCTGGTTCCGACAGCATGGTTTTAGGCTGGGTGATCCCGTGGAGATGGTTCCGGCAGCAAAATCTGGTGGAGATGGTTCCAGCAGCAAAAAACCATAAGATAACATTTTTCCTGGCCCTTTGTGCTTCCTTCTTTATTCCGTCCATATGCTTGCAGCAGAAAAGGATCATGGGGAACTAAGCACTCTGGTGGAGCTGCGAAAAATCATTTCCTTTCCTTGCAATAGTTATAAGCTTCGATTTTCTTCTTTGGAGTTGTATTTCTGCCTTTCTTCATGATTTAGGATATATGCCAGAGATTTTGCCACCATTTTTCTTCAATGCTTGCAACACAAGATGGCTCTGGATCAATCATTTGTATGAAATTACAAAGGGTTTGTATAAGGTTCGATAAAGATGGTCTATTATTTACATGGAAACGTTTCTCATGTTTACAAAAGTGTCACTTTGGATTAGTTGTTTACATGGAAAAAGCAGCTTCTTGCTTCCTACATGTTCAATACCATCTTACCATCTTTTATGAGTAAGAGATGGAGGCATGATTGTGCAGTAAACATGCGCCATAGTCTGAATTCCACATATTGCAAAGCGGTGAATTTGGATTCTCAAATGAACAAATTGAGAAATCTGGTGGGAATATCAATCACACCTTGAAACAAGGTATTTTAAATCAGATCCATTTTTTCAATCTAAGTTATATATCACATTATTAAATGGTTGCCATGTTCTCAGATACGACTTATATTGTGTTTCCGGATGGAGACTAGCTCTTAGTAAGTATAACATGACTTACACATTTCTACAGCTCAGTATATTGTTGTTAGCTTCTTATTTATTAGTAAATTTTGATATGTTCTGTACTCATATTGGTCATTCTGTAGGTCACAAAAGATTTTTGTTGTAAAATAAAGCCTGCACAGTGGGATTTGTTTATGAACACCATTTACGGTGCTTTGTTTCTCCAGTTATATAATTTGTTAGCTCATAGAGGTTCCAAGTGTCCGAAATAGCAATGAAATGCTTGAGCGAATTCAAAAGCTGATATTACAAGGCTTTAACTTTATTGTTTGATTGTGCTGATAAATTTGTTGATAATTCTGTAAATCCAATGATGATTTCAGATGTTTTTATTAAATCTAAAATTGGTTTGACACATTTGGTCATGATTATTCAAAAATAAGTAGTTTTTTTTTCCAAATTTTGTGCCATGTGCTCCTTGCAGCCTTCAATGGGCTGCCTGATATCCTATGTGGACGCCACCTCAGCCCTGGTGGTACCAATACCCCCCAAACTTTGGCATCTTATAACTTAAAGTGGATTTGCCTATTTTGCATTTTACCAAGCTTGCAATATAGTCTATCTCATTGGGCACGCTTTCTTGTGGCATCTATAGCCATTGGGATATATACGTGGCAGCCATTGAAATTCTGCGCTTAAGTGCGCAGCTAATGGACACCCTGCCCTACCCAATTTTGAGAGTTCTGCTTCTTGGAGAACCAGAATGGAGTAACCCAAGTTTAAAATCCGCAGAACTCAATATGGGCAAGAATTATTGCCCTTCCCTGGCCTTCTTCGACGGCTTCAAAATCAGGCGGTAGAAAGTGTCTCGGCGGCGCGGCCAGACTTGGCGGCGTTGCGGCTTCGCCGCCTGGGCGCCGCCTCAACACTTTCTTGGCGGAATTTTCTCCCCCTTGAATTATTTAATACAAAATGGACTTGTGGTGAGGTATTTATGTGGGATGTATATGATTTATTTAGTGGATAAAAAAACCCAAGGGGGCGTAAAAACGAAGCCCTTTGTCATAATGGAGACATGTATCCCAATCTCATTTGTCTCATATGAGTCGGGAAATTTCAGCTTCATGCAAAGCCATAAAGAACCAACATCAGATTGCAGTTCTAACTCAGACTCGTCTACGACATATCCCTCTACTCCAAGCAAATTAATTACCCACCACTAACTAAACCAGCCGTAGCAAAGGAAAATAGCAAAGCACAAAGATATAAGGATCGAACAATTGGTGTGCAAAAGAAAGAGAGGGAGGGAGGGGTTAATTTATTAACTACCCCACCTTTAATTACAAGGGACCAGCTAAGGTGGAGTGCATAAAAAGACAACAATAATATAAAAAAACTAGTGGAAATGCAGGCTTGGGGTGAAGGTTAAGGTGGGAATAGAGAAGTTACATTCATGAAGCTTATTTTGACGTGATTGTTTAGTGGGTTTTGATGGTGTGCTTCTGCTATTGTTGGTATTGTATAGTAGCTATGTGGGCTTTATGCAAGTGTCATTTGAACGTATGGCATTTTTGCTAATGAGTTCATACCTCTATGCAGTTTTGCTAGTTGTTGGATGGATTTCGTACTGTCTTTTGTGCTTGTGAAATTGCAATTGTTAAGAAGAGGTTTACGATGTGTAAATCATAGTGAATGAATCGCTTCCCTCTTTGCCACCTTAGTGTGTCAATTTTGTTGAGCGCTTCTTTATCAATGATGTGGGCTCTCAGTGTTTGTGTGAGCTCGCTTTGGGTCGGCGGCCTTGTGTCGGAGGAGTACCTGATTGATTGCGTCAGGTGGATAGAAAAAAAAAAAGGGGGGGGACCCCAACAAAGGAAACCAGTTAGACACATATCATTTGTCTGGTCATCATTGTATAGGGGCAGGGAGGTTGGGGCTCCCTTTCCCTACAATATGGAATGTGGGGAGCTGCTGCTGCGACCGACTGCTTCTTCAAATCGACCTGCAAATCAACCTGCTGCTCACCAGATCAGCGGAATCAGTTGCCCCGACTTCCATTCCGTGATATTGGAGTATCACAGGTGTCAACACCAGAATGATCTTCCGCTCAAATGAGCGACCCACATTCCATATTGTGCTCCTTTGTAAAACTTGCTCTCTTCTTCTTTGCCTCATAGTAAAATCAAGTTCATCTCCTTTCTGTTTGCCTCAGCTTCATTATGCTTTTTTGTCTTTCTTCATGTTTGAAAAAAACGTTTTCTATAAGAAAGTAGAAAGGGTATCTATAGGGGTATGTTGTACGGCATGATTATGTGCCATGATGCATCAACATAAAAGCGTGCATGGTATAGAAACACCAAGCTATTGGGTTGGAAGGTTCATAACAATCACCTAAGACAAAATTTGCTTATTTGAAAGTAGAACGTGTGCCATTGTGGCCATTGAGAGCTTCACATAAAAAGGATCCAAATGCCACAATATTTAGTACAAATAGATAAGTTAAGGAACGACTAAGATGTATAACGGCTTGACTGACGCGTAGAAGGAATATTATGAAAGTCCCTTTAGGACTTTTTTTCTGAAATGAAAATTAAATTGTAAGAGGAGTGCAGTGAGACATGGTCCTTGAGGGGTATCCAATCCTTTACCAGCATGACTGTAAAATTATTCTCGAGTTTGAATTTTGCACGGACTCAATTTGCTTGGTCAATATAGCAGACACTTGTCTTTTCGAAACGTTGAATGTACAAATGTAGTCACTAGATTGGATGAAGCTTAATTTGTTTCTTTATGCACGCTTTGGTTATCTTCAACTAATATAGTAATAAGATCTAAGTCTATGCTATAAATCTTAGCAAACAAAAATCATGTAACAAGTACCATAAGAGTGCCTAAATGCATGCAAAGGTTTGATTGTTATAGTGCCAGGGTCCATTAAGTTGTAGCAAGCTAATTCATTTTACTGTATCCTTTGAGCAAGATGTAGCATAACTCACAATGTTAAGGATTGATTTAACATTGCAACCAATGGCAGATTGCAAGCATTGCAACCTAGAACATATAACAACCCAGACAAAAGGAATACTTTTAACATCCACATTTTTTGATAAACTCTTACATTTTAACATGAGTTTCAACACTTATGAGTTTCAACATTTATATATGCTTAAATTACACATCCATGATCTACCACAAAAGAAACACACTGTTGTGCATGCTTTGAGCAAATGTTAGTTGATAAAGGTACAATAAAAACTTGAAAAAAGAAATTCCGAAGGATTTGATTGGCCTTTCTCAAACAACAAGATTTAAATTCTTACTCCATACCTAATTTAATTTAAGCTCACAACAATAGTTAAATTGTTATGGCTAGGCTCAAGTTGTCTCTTGAGTGTTACATTTGTTTCCATATAATATGGCCAGACTTCTTGCTAATGACCAGCACATCAGCCTTCCCTCTTTATATAGATATTGTAAGTGGGATGTCTAGAGAGAGGGATGTATGAATACAATGTTTTTCACATCATTATCTCATTGACATCCCATAAGACATGACATGTGGTGCCTCCCTCTAAGTAAGTATGTGGACTTCAACACAAAGATCTGAGACAAAAGGATTTGATGCTATGGTTAAATATATAGAACTTTTGACTCTGTAAATATGTTCTATATATTTTTATGGGGGTAATCGTCTAACATCTTGTTTAAAAATCTAAGCAGACTTATTGCCTAAAGCAATCGTAGCACTCAAGGCCTCTCACGCAGGCAGGCTTCCGCCCCCGGCATTCTACTACTGACCATATCTTCACTCTGCGAACACTCATAGAGGATAGCCGGAATCGACGCCAGAATCTATACTGTTGCTTTGTGGATTTCGCAAAGGCTTTTGACACAGTGCCTCGGGATAAGTTGTGGGACAGATTGAGACAGCTAGGGACCCCCGTCGACCTGCAGAATGCTATATACAGACTATACGAGGCTTGCTCCGGTCGTCTCACACTGTCGGGGGAGCCCATTGTTAGTAGCATTGGGGTGCGCCAGGGCTGCCCTCTATCCCCGACGCTCTTTGGCTTGTACATTGACCAGCTAGAAGAATGGCTAGCCGAGCACGGGGGAGGTGCTCGATTGATGCACCACATAATCCGGCAACTCATATATGCCGATGATGTTGACACGCCGCATATACCCGAGAGGACATGCAACGCCACACGGATGCTTTGGACACTTTACGCCAATTCACCGACATGAGAGTTAACTTGGCCAAGACAAGGGTGCCTTGGTCCCATCATCCGGCAAGCATCCACGCCTTCCCTCATTCACTTACCAGGCGGTAGTGGAGGTGGCTCGATCTTATAAGTATTTGGGCATTGAGTTTTCTACTACCACACTTTGGGATGCATCCATCGTTACGGGTCACTACAGCCGGAAAGCCCCGTATGCAATGCAAAACAACAAATCACAAGGCAGAGTTGTATGCATGGGGTCACCAGGCACACTTGTTCAGGGCCTTGGTTGAACCGGTCCTCCTCTATGGGGCGAAGTGGGGGGCGGTGATATCCCTCACCACTTGGAACGATCTAGAGCAGTGCGATGAAGGCCTTCTTGGCCCGCACCGGGAGTGAAATCCCACGGTCCCATATCGATCTTGCTCGGGAGAGCAGGCTTCCTTCCATTACGAGGGTCGCTACTGGAACGTCACATTATTTACTTCCGTAAGGTGGTGGCTATGGATGAAGCCCTACGCCCAACCTTGCTTTGGCTTGGCGATGGGCCCTTGGCGACTCAAAGCCCTTTGGAAAGACAAGCAAGCCCAGTGGTTCTCGCTATGGAATGTGCAGGCACACGATGTGGACCGGTGCATACACCGAAGGAACGCTACTGCCTTGAAGCAAGATTTGGATGCTTGCTTCATGGCCAAACTTTGGGATGCAGGCCCTGTCACATGTCAAGGTGGCAAATTATCGACAGCGAGGTTAATCCCATGCTCACGAGGGGCCCACACCACTACCGCGCGCACCCATCTACCCATGAAAAAGCGCAGGTGATTGCTTCCATTCGCACAGGTGCACACCACCTCCGCATTGAGAGGCGGTGAGATGGATTCGGGGAGCGAGAGAGGACGAGTCCGGCTCAGTCTTTGTCAACAGGGCCATTGAGGATGAAAGTCATGCCCTCCGGGCTTTGTCCGTGTCACGAGCATATCCGGGCCCGGTATGCTCGGTTAGTTGTGCCCCATCAGGCCTTGCATGAGCTACTGAGCACGGCCTCTGTAGGCTTGTTGGGATCGTACCTCCGGTAATGGATACGCGGACTCAGTTATGCCCCCCTGTCCGACATTAACCTCAGCTGTACTTGTGATTATGTATATAACTGTGCAGTATGTCAGCATCCTTATTGCTACTAAGGTTTTTCCCCCGAAAACCCTTCGATGCGGGGGTTTTTTAATCCTGGTAGTAATACGCCTGCTGCTCTCTCTTTGTACTTGGTCCCATAGGCCAGTTGGTCTCCGTGGACGATAAAATCATATTCTATTCTATTCTATCTACATGTTAGATACATGCCGAGCTCCTCCTTCTCATCATGCCTTTCACGTCATCTTATCTTCCAATCCATGTTTTCTCCTCTTATTTCTCTTCATATATTCTTCACCCTCTTTATATCCATACAACCTGCCCATAGTTTTCAGCTAATTGTTGAACATCAATCTCATGTTGATCTTCAACTTCGTCAAGAACCATCTCCTATTTTTCTGACTGAAAGAGAGTATCAAATGCACCAAACACAATTTTCTCTTTCCTCTTGCGTGCAACCTTGGATGGCACAATTTCGTCTGATTCATAATTTCCCCTTTGAATGCTCTCATCTCTATTATTTATTTCCATCGCTCAAGCACACATGCAGATATAATACTTGCCTATGTTTCACACCACATTATAGATATGCCACATGCCATATGTTTTGCACCTTGTAAGAAGGTAACTTTCATCCAAATATTGCGCATGACATCGCATCTCCACTAATGCTTGCTTCCATTAGACTTGGGGAATTCTATTGTAGGTTTAGCCCATTAAACAAGATAGGTCGTATCGTTTTAGGACCCTCCACCATTAAAGTCAACGCATCATTTTCAATCTCCTCCACACCTAAATCTTGTCCAGCTATTTTGATAGCCATCATATTAGACTATTGGTAAAGCAAGCAAAGGTCATAGTTCTTTTTTACTTTCCATGATCTTCACTGCCCAATTTGAACTCCTCCCATATAAATAAGTTCTTAGTACCTCATAGCCACTAACAACAATCTTAAAAATTGTACCATCATTTCTCTTCCATTATCATCTTGTCTTTTGGTCCTACTAGATAAGAGGCTTAGAATTTGATTCTTTTCTATATTCCTAATTCTAGAATTTAAGATAGTAAAGGTTTGCAGACATATGTCTAAAAACAAGGTTCGTGCTATACAATAAACTAGAGAACAAAACAAAACAAAACAAAAATCAAGGTTTGCAGACATATGTCCGTAGTAACGTCTATGCATTTCCCTTTCTATACACTGCCCACATTTCCATTTCAAAATGAACTAGAGAAAAAGGCAAAATAAAACTAGAAGTTTGCAAACCTATGCCCCTGATAAGGTACTATGCATTTTTCTTTCTATCTAATGTCCACATTTTCTTCATGTATCATAAACTATATGAAAAGCAAAATAAAACTAGAGATCTACAGATAGACATCCATAATAAAGAACTTGCATTTTCGTTTTCTATGCACCATGCACACTTCCTTTTTAAAGTAAACTAGACTAGATGAAACGCAAAATAAAACTAGAGGTTTGCAGACATACGTCCGTAATAAGGAACTATGCATTTTCCTTTTCTACGCATTGTCCACATTTTTTTTTCTAAGCCTTACAATAAATTAGAGAGCGAAATAAAGCAAAATTGGAGTTGTTCAGACATATGTCTGTAATAAGATATTGGGCATTTTCTTTTTTCCTTTTTTTGTGTATACATTTTTCTATGCTATAAAATAAATCAGAGCATTTTAATTTTTTTTTACACATTTTTTCTGTGCTATAAACAAAACTACAGCATAAAGCAAAAAGAAGGATTTTTGCGGACACATCCCCTATTGACTTTAAAGGCTAAGAATAAGGATGGAAGTCAAGGGCTATGGCAAATGATGTTAATGTGGTAGATGGAAGAGAAGTGCGAGAGCAGGGAAAAGAAAGAACAAAAAGGATTAATAAATGCCAACTCTAAGGAGACCAAAATGTGAAATATTTGGAGTTCAATAACTCTAATGGCGAATAAATACAAGTCCTTAGGGCCAATAAAGCCAAAACAAAACATAACATAAGCCCTAACTCCATAATTCAATATTTGGCAATAGTTGGAATGCTGAATCTTGTAAAAATTATAATGTAATTTCCTTGAGATCAAAACAGAAATAGAAATTTTCCACTGTTTGTGTTTGTTTCATCTTTCATGTTTGAAGTTTAATTCATCCTCTTGAGGACAAGGCAAATGCTTCTCTAGAAGTATAGGATATGGCATTCTAATTGACCCCTTTTTTTTTTGGGGCAAGGTTTTTTTTATATTGCATTTATAGGAAATACATAATTAGCTCTGTCTATTATAATAGAGTTTTGATCTTATAATATCGATCAACCAATCATGGACTATAATATCCACGATTCAAAATAAAGGAAAATTCAGAAGTTCAAATTATCACAGAGATATAACTGAAGTAAAAAGGAATAGTCTGCCAAAAAAGATTTCATGTTTCCAATACTCCGATCGAGCAAACATCAAGCACATCCTGTAATGGTAAATCCGGGATGTCCCTCTTCCCAAACATCGCAAGCAGCATGTCAAGATCCTCAGAGGTGTAATTTGTGAAATCCAGCAGGATCAACACATGAGATTGCATTTTCTGTTGCCACTTATGGAAAAGATTCTCAAAGTATGGCTTCAGATTATTAAACCTCCACAATTCTTTGTTCTTGAGCACCTTCTTAATTGCTTTTGCATGTACCATTTTCCTCCTCAATTATTTAAAAGTGCTTTCCTGTTCAGGTTTAGATAGTTGGGAGAACTCCTCGTCTTCATATTCAGCTACCCCCATCATCCTGTCTCCACTTCCAGTGCTATTGAGTCTCCTCATCTCTCCTCCGTGGACAATAAAAAATACCTTCCTTCCTCTGTAGAACATCATCACACACATTTAAATTAGTAAGATAAAAATCAAAAGTACCATGGAATCTACCAAACTTATCCCATGATCTATCATATTTCTCCCCCTTAGCCAATTTATGTGCCACAGCTTTGTTAATTAGTCAAGGAAATTGGTCAGAGATGGATTCTTTTTCCCTATTTGAACCCTATTTTTATGCTTCCAAAGAATCCAGCAGCTAATTGTTCTGGTAGTATTCTGAATTCTACTGTTAGCGTCCAGAAATCTAAGCATACTATTTTCTGAAATTGACCCCAAATTTATCTGTGCTGTCCAGCTCCAGAATTCTGCAACTTTTTGACATGTGAAAACATGATTTGAAGTTTCTTTCTGACCACAACTAAGCGGGCAAAATGGTGAAACTGAGCTATCATATTTTGCTTTCCTAACATTGGTTGGCAAAATTTGGTGTAGCAATAGCCATCTAAAAGTTTTCAATTTGTTGGCAGTATACATTTTCCAGCTCTTTGCATTAACTTTAGCCAACCTTTCTTCATCACAATTCCAAAGAGAGTTTGCCCGAGAAGGTTTGTGTACACTGATAGTTTTATATATTTCCTTCACCGAGTATATTTCTTTACCATTCAAGGTCCATTGATTTGAATTACCACTAAGGTCATCCTGTTTGGCAACCTTCTCCATAACCTTGTTAAATATTTCCTTATCCACTTGTGAGCCTTTAGTAATTTCGGCCACTTCTTCCCAAGTTTTCCACCTATTCTCAATTCTTATATCACCAAATTTCCTGATCCCTGCTTCATGCCATTGCATATATTTTTTAGGGTGTTTAAGAGCTAAACATCCTATATCTTCTGTAGTGAAATTTGGATGCCAGAAAAAATGGGTTTCTTTACATCTAGCATCAATTTCAGGTGGCTTATAGCACAAACTCACTTCATTCCATACCTGAACCTTGTTTTTGAAGATTTGTAGCCATCCTGGTAACAATCTCAGCAACAATTAAGAAAAGATATGGAGCTAATGGGCATCCTTGTCTCACTCCACGCCTACAATGAAATTGTTTAGTTGGACATCCATTAATAATTAGAGCTGAAGATGTTGTACAGTTCAAACTCCATATTTTCTGATAAACATCTTCATGGAATCCAGGTATTTCATAGCCCTTTCCAAAAATTGCCAATTTATTGTGTCATATGCCCTTTGAAAATCCAACTTAAGTAACATGCATCTTTGACCTGATAATTCGTTCTAATGTAATCCCTCAGCTGCCCCAATGTAATTCTCCAAGATATTTCTTTGTTGTAAAAAAGTTGTTTGACACAAGCTAATAAGTTTATGAAAACCTGGTTTCAACCTATTTGCAAGAATCTTGGCCAGAATTTTATATGTTGTATTTGTTAATGAAATAGGTCTCCAATCAGCCAATTGCATTGGATTCTCCACTTTAGGAATCAGTATAATATGTCCAGCATTGATAGCAGGATTCAGTTTCTTAGCCTTCCAAGCCCCTTGGATAAACGTGATCATATCATCTTTAAGAATATCCCAAAATTCTTCATAAAATTCAGGTTGAGAGCCATCAGACCCAGGACTTTTACCTTTAGCGATAGATCTAATTGTCTCCCATATTTCTTTCTCATCTGGAATCTTCAGTAAATCAGTATCCTCATGAGCTTGAGGCTCCTTTGGTATCATTTCAAAATATTGCTCCAAACTTTGTTCCTGTGTCTGAGAATTCTGAAATTACTATATTCCATATGAAAGAAATCCTCAATTTCTTGCTGCTTTTCAAGTAGTACATCTTCTGCTGTTTTGACTTGAACAATACCATTATTAACCATTCTGCTCTTAGCTGTTCTAAAGAAGAAGCTTGAATTTCCTTTATCCATTATATTTATATATTTACATCTGCTCTTGATTTGGCCTCAATTTCCTCAACCAATTTCACTTTCCTTTCCAATTCTTCCTCCTGTTGCTGTAAACTGTCATTGGCGTTATCCAAAAATAATCTACTCCTTACATCCTTCATTTTTGCATACAACTGTTGCTTTTCTTTCTTTCTCTTCATTGCCCATCCAATTCTTGACTTCCTTCATTTTCTGAATAAAGGATTTCATGGATTCAGTTCTGCTAACTGGACTAAGGGTGGAATAGAATAGTTTGAATTCCTCAAGAAAAAATTTATTATTTAACAGACCAGTATTAAACTTGAATGGAGTGTTCAAACCTCCTTTTTTTGCTTGAATCCTCCCTTGAAGTATCTGTGGATAATGATTAGAAATTGAGTTGCCCATATCTCCAGTGATTACTACATCATCCCATGTGATTAGATTTTTATTGCAGATGTAGAATCTATCCAACAAGCAATAGGCCCTTTCCTTTTTCTTTCTCTTGTTGCTCCAAGAGAACTTATTGGATGAGAGGGTGGAATATAAGAGAATATTTCCATCAGAGCCTACCAGGATTGCCTTTCCTTTCTAGCCATGTTAATCTTTTTACCCAATTTCTGATCCCATATAGGAGTATTGTTGAAATTACCAGCCATCAACCAATTATCTATATTTTTTGCTTGAATCCAATGTAACATCTGCTGCCATTGTTCTTCTCTTTCACTAGCCTCAGTTGATGCATATACATTAATGATGCCTAATATCTCTTTTCCTTTTTGTAAGACTGCAACAGTCCATCTTCCTGATTGATGTTTAAATTTTTCAATACACTTATATCTAATTTAGATGTCTCAAATTGGGGAAGTCTATGTTCCTGCATCAAAATTATATCAGCTTTCATTTCCCTTAGAGTAATCAATGCTCTTTTCCTTTTAAGAGGGCATGTAACAATCTTCATGCTGGATACTTTTTCCTAACCTGTACTCTCAGGTTTAAAGCAAGGCTATTATCTGAAAAATAGACTTTCTTCTCACTCTTCTTGGTAGTATGAGGGGTGAAGAATTTCTCCTCCTCATTCTCAACTTCATAAGGGCTTATAGGAATCAGATCCTGGCCTTGTGATGACTTAGTAAGCCAATCTTGGCCTTTTGGACTTATTGGTCTATTGCTGTTGTCAATTCCCAGGCCATCGGGACTTATAGGATCTTGCTGAATTTGTATCCCTTTCCCAGTCATAAAATTTTCATTATCTTTCAATAAAATATCATCTTCCATAGGAGATCTAGTAAAAAACTTGAAGTTCACCTTGTCCTTTGGTGTGATGCTGATAGGTTCTTCAGGAGTTTCTGGAACAAACTCCTCCTGTCCATCTTCATTAACCTTCTGTTGTTCATCCAGATTTATAGCAGCAAAATTTTCTGCTCTCCATCAATTGTAGTAAGATGTCGTGCATTTCCTTTTCTGGCTCATTGACATCCGTATTTTTAGAATTTGAAGCCACACCATTGCTTACTATCTTATTTCCAATGGTAGAATCTGTATTTGAGGATGAAAGATGACTACAATAATTAATTATCCGTGAATTCTTCTTTAAGAGATGCGGTGAAGTTTCAGGCTTAGATATATCTTTAGTAACATTTTTTCCTTTGAGATTCTGTTCCTTTGGACTTATAGGGACCATAGAGAATTCCAACACCTGGCCATGTGGACTTATAGGTTCCTTGGAATTCTCTACTCCCTGAGAATTAACCAGCACCTTGATCTGTCCATTAATTATTTCATGCTCTTTCTTCCTCTTCCACTCTTTCCTCATGATGTTCTTATCATTCAGTCCATCCTCTTTCTTTTCTCCCAAATCCCTAGCTTTCTGTTTCTGAGCTTTCTATAAGCACTTCCATTTTTATTTTTCTTGTTTTTGTTTACTGATATCCAAGGAGCAGTATATCTATTATCATATACAGGGTCTATATTTCTGATTTGTGTTGGTACAATTGGCTCATTTGTTTGCTTCATCCACTTTCCTTGACACCCACCTCCATCATGTAATCTAAGACCACCGATATTACATGGAGAGGGAAGACCCTGCCAGTTCAAGGACAAGTTTTTAATTTCACCAAAAAAGTTCTGATATTGAACTTGTTTTGGGATCTCCTTCAGGATATCCAATTGAATCCAGACTTTTGGAGCTCTTTCCAGAACCCCTTCCCAGCCTATGTATTCTCCTATTCCAGAGAATAACATTTTGAAGATTTCTTCATGCCAATACATAGGGTTCAGTCCTACTATTGTGCAAGAGGCCGGATGGTAGAGTTGTTTAAGATCTTTGGGATCAAATTTTGCCTTCCATTTTTGAAAGTAGAATTGGGTGTTAGCTATGTAAATAGTACCCTGTTTAAGAAGAAATTGTATTGTAATTTGGTTGCCACATTCTACAGCAAAGAATGGGAATTGGAGCCAGTATATTCTAGAAATTTCAACTTTTTTGTCCATCTTCATAATTTCTGACTTCAGATAACTAAGCTTGACACCCTAATGTCGGATACACTCAATCACTGCCCGAGATTCTAATTCTTTAAGCCTAGATGGGATAAATTGGTATTTCAGATGAGGAATAGGTCGATTACTCATGAATTGATCTTCTTTCTTGCTTCTCCAGGATTCGCCTTTGTTCTTCATTAATTTGCTCCAAGATCGGGGCTACCAGCTGGGATTGCATCAGTACGGGCGACATTGTTTGAGTTCTAGTTCTTGGTTTCGCCTCCGCCATAGTCGGAATCAGCCAATCTCTGCATGCAAAATAACTGTGGGTTTCATTCTTTTCCATATTTTCATTCAAAAATTGTAACAGTCCAATGATCTGGGTTTTTATTTGACGTGATAAATTCTGAAATAAAACCATAACTTTCTGAGTAAGGTCAGTGTCCATATCAGAGCCATAACTACTGGACCCACAAATTCCTGTCCCTGTTGTCCTACACTTTTTCAAGTTTCGAGATTCTTTTTCTGTCCCAAAAGCACACTTTTCAACATAAATCCATAATTTCCTGTCCCCCTATCCACAATCCCTGTCCCCCTGTCCACAATCTGTCCTCTAATCCATCTTGGGCATGTTCCCTATCTCTACACATCTTACCACCGTCTAGTTCAAGATGCGCTCACCCATAGTGCCAAGAACCTCCTCCTCGTTGAGACTCTCATCGTTAATTGAACTTTCATTATGACTATTTAGAACTTTGAAACAAGATCTTTTCTTTATCAACATAGACACTTAAAAGCTAGAAGTATCTTTTGGTATTTCTCTTAAACTCGTTGTCTGGTTGCAATATAGACCATGCAATTCATATTGAATATGTAGCACAATCACAGGAAGTTCCAGGGGGATTTGATATGGATGCATAAGTTACCATTTCTTAGACCATAGACCATACCCCTAACATAATTGAATGGGTTATTATAAAAAAAATATATAGATTCAATAGAAAACATAAGTGAGTTAGTTCACTGGTTGCATTGGTTAAAGCATTCTTATTAGGACTAGTTATGGTGCCCGGCGTTGCCGGGCTTTGTAACAATTTGAAGAGGTGGTTGTTTCATGGTTGTCTAGAATAGACAATGTGGCTTGGAGGAAGCAAGGTTAATATAGAGGAAGTTTTTAAGATTCATTAGCAGGGCCTAACTACAATTCTATTGTAGTCAACCATTTTTTATAGGCATATATGGAAAGGAGCAATATTAGGAAAAAACGCATTCAAGCTTAACTGCAAGAAATATTAAGTCCTCAAATATCCATCATGCGGATAGGGTAATGTGCCATCCTCAAATGTTCATCATGCAGTTAAGATGTTCAGACCCTTTTTTCTGAAAGCTTCCTGAATAGGAAAAAACATATTGTGCTTCAGACTGCCATTCTAGATTTGAAACTTTTTAGCAAAAGGTCGTTGTACAATGTACTTGTCCCATAGATAAATAGGTCGATTACGGCTAGAAACATGGATGATGCAGCAGGCAGCAAAAATTTGTAAGGGACACCATGAGTTGTTTTTAATCCCTCCAATGCAAGAGACTATGATTTGCAACCTGTTTACCTCAAAGCTAAATACAACACAATGGAATGACCATGTAACCTCATTTTCCCGATAAAAGCATGCTTTAGAAGAAAGGAGCGTGCCATTATGGACCTATATCAAACCAAAATCATGTCAATGAAATGAATTTTATGTTGCAAGCACTGATCAATCAAGTTCTTTCTGAAATATTACGAAGTTTTACAATACAATGATAAGGCACAATATCACATGTTTATAGCAAAGACCAAGACCGAATTAGAAACACTCAATGACAACTTGGTGCTGAGAGTCTTGTACGAATTTTTTATATCTAGAGATGGATTGAAAAATATAAAACGCCTTTATGATTCAAATAAAACTCTGAAGAATTTTTTGCTTACATAACAGACTTATAATACACACCATAGCATTGAACGCATACCTTACATACACCTAGGATACACATGATGCAATTATGCTATGTCCATCTAACAATATCCTTAGTTCATCTGAAGTTTCAACAGGTTCATGATATTTCTTGATATTCCTAACATATACTTAGATTCCATTAGCTGCCTGCATTAAGAAATGAAAGATGTAAGGTTCCTATAAGGTTCCTGAAATTTGAAGCGAGCAAAATTTTAAAATGCACTTGTAAATAGAGTAAAGGAATACCATCAAACCTCTTTGATGTGGAAGAATAAACTTTTGGTTGTACACTTATGCATGGTTATCAATGCTTTTTTTAGTATATCTATGTATCTATATGTTATCATCGACAGAGCAAGTCATACAATGAATCAAATTCATCATATCTTATAATATACTATGTGAGCTCGAACAATCTAAGCGCCATGATACCCATGTGTCCTATATGACACCCATGTGTCAAGCCCTATATGAGGGAAGCACCTATGCGAGACAAAGTCATTGTCCTTTTTATTCATTTGGTCAGATGAATCATGGCCTCTTTGTCCACGGACCTCTTTGTCCACGGCACTGCCCTATGTAAATATCTATCAAGGAATGATAAATTGGATGAACAAAGCAAGTCGTCTACAGGGGATTTGGAAATGAACGACTACATGTGTCTCATGATTCGAATTGTATGGTTGAACCACTCAGCCAAGAATGGCCTCAAAACCCATGGCATTTTATGCTCAAATGGATGAAACACAAAATTTGAAGGTGCAAGAAACAAAATAAGAGTACCTTCAATACATGAAAATTGCAAGTAAAATAGAGGTCTTATAGATACCTCGATTCCAGTCGATGCATTCTCTAGAGAGAGGATATGCTTTGCTTTAGAGAGAGGATATGCTTCAACCACATGGGTCTAACAAAGGCATTTGCATTACAAAATAATAAACTGAGAATAATCAACGAACCTTTTATAAATATAAGGGTACCTTCAATATGTAGCAAAATAACAGGGGGTTACTTTTAGATTTTTGTACGTTTTTTTACATGGTTTTTCTATGATTTCGTCGCCGTATTCATTTGCATATACTAAATAGTATTTCTAGAGTGCGCTCAACTTTTAGCCATTGATTTTAGAGAAAGGGAAAATCTGTGGTAGAGCCCTTTTTTTTTCTTTGCATGTATTTATGTATTTCTTATTTGTTTATCCTTAATCCGGCAACATGAGCAAAAAAACCCACATGCTCGATTTAATCCTGCGCGCCCAATTCTTCAGCACATCCATTCTGCAAAAGTAGCCATGGGGAACTGTTTTTCCAATGATGATGAGCGCTATGTGGATTCCAAGCCTGCCCCGCCCCCTCCTTCCTACCCGGCTCATAATCCTCCACCAAAACCAGCTGCAAATGGCAGCAGTGTTCCTCATGATTCTAACAAGTCCGGCGGTAGTAGTATCCCTCTCAAGCATCAGATCAAGCCTAGACCTACTCCACAATCCTGAACTGGTAATGTGTTGGGGAAGCCTTTGGAAGATGTGAAGTCAATCTATGTCCTAGGAAGGATTGGCCTTTACAATGCAACGGAGCACATGCTGAAGAGCGTTGCAAGCCACTGGACAAAAAGGATCATTTTCACAGCTTCCTTCTGCTGCAGATCATGGAATGGTAGGCTCAGATTTTGGAGAATATGCTCCAAATGGATCGGGCAGAGGTAAGACAAACTAAGGTATGACTTATGTTTCTTCTTTTCTTGTGCTGTGATTTCTTCAACATTGGCAAGAATTGAGCTTCATAGGGCTCCAGTTTTTAGTGAAGAAAAATTATACATGGTGAACTTCTGCCTAATTAATTTTAACCCGCAGGAGTAATTTAGTAACAAGAACGTCTTCTCATTTCAATAAATCAGGTTAAATTAACAGTGTCAAATGTTAAATCAGGTTAACCAACTGTGCTGAATGTAATATTGTGCTGAATGTAATATTGTTCCTCTAAAACAGAGTTTGGCATGACGCACACAATTGTCATGCAGATTAATTGCTTGTGTATGATTAGTTCATGAGCACCTGATAGGAACCTTTCAGTGTCATGTTATATCAGTATTGTATCTTTTCTTAAATGTTTTCCTCTTCTTATATCGCAACATTGGTTTTTAACACAGGGAAAGTGGCGATTCACTCTGCAGTCGACTATTATACAATAGGAGTTGTCCAGAAGTGCTGCCAACTGTTCAATCTATTGTAAATTGGACATACACTCTATGTAAGCTTATTTCTTCGTGGTTTATCTCTGATTGCAGAATTAGATGGATCTATGTGGTCTCCTGAGCTTGTATCAGTCACCTAGTCTAGAATTCACCTGGTTTGGAATGCACCTGGTCTGGTTTGGTTTGCAGCTGGTTTGGAATGCAATTACTGCATCATCAACAAATGCCTTTCAACAAATGCAAGACAGGGATATTCGGATGGTGTGGATGTTTATGTTGGTTCAAATCCAACAAAGATTGAATAGAGCATCTATGCTCCAATATATCCATTTTCAATTCTAGTTCTTTATTTAAATAATTATTTCGTTATACCTACTAGCTTAATCTGCAATGACGCGTGTTTCCACAGGTTCATAAGAACTATATGTGTCATAAGAACTATATGTGGTTGTTTCTTGCTGTCATCTTGCAAATCTTATGTGATCGTTTCTTGCTTTAGTTCTTGCTTCATAGCCGTCCATTTATATAGTTTATAAGTTCTATTAATGCCTCAATGACTCAAATCCACTTATTGTACATGGCCTTATTAAGCATATATCTACTTCGTTCAACTAAGTTTAACTATGTTTGATTTTCTTAGGGCCCGAAGGGCCCAAAATTTTTTTTAATATAACAATCAACACACAACTACCATTAACATTATTAACACAAACCATTGCATTTAATATATTTAAATTAAAATCCCCCTTAAACCCCCTTTGGTTTGGGTGCATATTCACACGGGGGGTTACGTAGGGCAACGAGAGCTGTCGGATGGGCATATTTGCCCTTTATTCCAAGATCTGGACCGTACATAGCGATCCTCGTTTGTGGGGTATGCATGTACAAGTTTTTAGATACTGTATATTAAGGTTTGCAAAATACTATAAGGTTTGAGAGAATGTACTTAATGGTGTTAATTTTGTACATCGTAATTAAACTAAGAACTCCAAGCAAAATAGAGGTCTCAAATATATCTTCATTCCACTCCATAGTTTCTCTAGACACATGATAAGCTGCAACTATATAGGTGCAACATAGGCGTTTGCACTCACAAACTGAGCATAATCTATGAAGCTTCTGCAATTGTATGATGTTTTAGCATTTTCATGTAATAATCCTGTTCAAGGAGACTAAGTTTATGATCTTTTGATTGTTGCTGGACAGTTGAGAAGTTTGATCCTGCAATCATTCTGCAAGTTGGATAAAATCGAAGATGCTTCACTTGAGAACAGTAAAATGGAGGCACTAAAGCAACAAACGTTAAGAGTAGTGTAGATATGAGTATTCTGGCATGGCTAATAAGATCTTCAAAAGGCGAACTACATATAGTCATGGAGTTTATAATGTTCATCTCGTTTTTTAGATGAAGCCATGGAATATGTTTCTTCTTTGTGATGAATTACAGTCGGAGACAAGACTGCTCTCCCATATTAAGTGACAGATAAACTCTGTGTTTAAGAGGCATGGAAAGACTGCATAATATTGAAACTTTTGTTTACCACATGAGAACCACCGTAAACAATAAATCCAATCTTCAATACCTTTAGATGATACACCTGGAACATCGATTGCTTCGGGTTTGTTGAAGGAAGGAAGTTCTAATTAAACACATGCCTGGAGCAAGGTCCGTTAAACATATGGAAGAAATAAAACAAATTCCTGCGAATTTTAGTGGCATCGCACGCCCAACTCTTAATTGTCGAAGCAGAAAAGGCTTTGTAGCTATAATTACTTTATGCCTGCACTGGTTGTGGTCAACCACTTTTAACATATCATAAATGAACATTTATATTTGAAGAGAAGAAAGGAAACATAATAATAAATAGCAAGAGTTCAAATATACTTGCAAGTGTTTGCATATACAACTAAGAACGACCATCTGCCAAGAATGTTGACTAACCTATGAGTCAATATGAAGGTGTTGCATGACCTATGGATCCCTATCAGCATGTCAGGTGCACAACAAAGCCCAATCCCAATGTTAGCAAACCCTGCCCGCTTCAAATATCTCTATATTATTGCGTAATCTACATGAATTTGGAGGGCATTTGGAAGAATTTAGGGTTCTTGGGTTACTTCCCATTCATTATGATGTTGCAAAGTGATACACAAAGATAGATGCATCACCCTTCTTGCATATTTTAAGAGCAACCTGTTGTGTATTCTTGGATCTTGCCTCAGGTGCCCCTCTGTGTATTCTATACCTCCAAGGGTGTCCAATTATAATAAAAATAAAGAATATTATGCCAAGAGATACCTGAATTAAGATTATCTATAATGACTTCTTGCAATCTGGCCTGTTGCCTTTTTTTTTTCCTTACGGCTTAGCCAGATGACCGATGCATACAAAACCGAAGCCACAATGTTGCACGGTGCATGTTTTTGGCATAACCATCGAACCGGCATAACGGATCTTGACTCAATTCCCAAATCTGTGAGTTTTTTTTCTGATTGGGCTACTTTATAGATGGGATCCAAAATGCGATTCATACCATCCATATGACGTCGGAGCATGGGTTCAACTATGCAAGCTTGAGTTCGCCAATGCCTCAAAACCCATTCTTTAGTCTTTTGATCTACCTTGCTAGTTTCTGGCCTTGAATCATCCTGAAATAGAGTTTGAGCTTTGAATATCTCCGACCATGTCTCCCAGTAGAATATGCTCAGAAAGGGCCAAACCATGCATACATTTATTTCTAGCATTATAAACTACAGAAAGATAGGGCAAACAATAATAATAATACCATATAAGTGGCAGACCTTACCACCAACATGGGCTGAATGATATTTACATGCCTGAGGATGATTTTTGGAAGGATCAAATTGTTGTTTGCAATTCCGACATGTTCTCAAATTACCAATGCTTGCTGCAATCGCTGAAATAATGCCAGCCTATGTAATATTCCAATCAGCATCATTCTAACCAAGAGATAAAATCCTCTAGCTATAGCTACAACCTACCTTTACAAACCCTATTCATGTTTAATGATAATAAATTTTAATCTTCCAGACAGTAGCATCTACATACTGAGAAACGGGAGCATATGTATCACTGGAATTCCTGTTAAGTCCTCAAGCGACAAATATTCAATGCAAATAAGACAGAAGATAAGGGCGCACCTAAGCTCCATGGTTTCGAAATGCAGCTATTTAGCACAGCGCCTCCGACAAAAATCTACAGTATTCAGAAGATAAAATGCTGATGATCTTTTCTCAAGCTACCATCCATTGAATTAGAAGCCTTTTCATGCGAGCCAAGCAACATCACCTCAAGCAAAGATCCACATTCATGCAAAATAATGACTTTTCAAAATTTCAAACCTTTTGAGTGCAAAGCATAAACTGTAATTATGGTTTATACCTGCATTGAAAACCCCAAGAGCGCCAAATTTCATCAGTCTTGGCAGTTTGTGTCATTTCTCCTGCATGCAATACTTGCAATCCTTGCAGGCTTTATTATTCTGGAAGGACGCCAGAAGAACAAACTATCCATGGAACATAATCCTATGGAGGGAGAACCTCCACCTCTCAACCAAGATCCAGAAAGTGGCCGGAACTGCAAGATAGAGACGGATGTATCTATTTCCAAAATGATAAAATCCTCTGATGGCACCTAAGATCCCTTTCCGATCCACGATGAAGGATGCCACGAAACCGCAACTGGAAGAAATGAGTTATTATGAAGCTTGAAAATGAAAAGGCGTGGCCGACATGCACGCTCGATTGCCAGGAACGATAGCGATAAGCACCTCCGTCGTATTTCTGAAGAAGGCATAAAATCGTTAAAGAAATGTATCTCGATTTTTGGGAAATCGAGAATTTTTTCCGGCAGGTAAACCCCTTAAAACCATTGGAAAACAACCTTAAAAAAAATCAAAAACATTTTCGGTCAAACCGGAAACTTCCAAATTAACAAGATTGATATTGGATTATTTTGGTAGGGATTGGAGTCTCCGCATTTCATATTCTAAAACCTTATGTGAACCTGTATTCATATTTTAAAATCATAGGCACCCCCAATCGTAAATCACCATAATCGAAACAAGAGGTGTCCAGAGACCCTAATATACGATCTGGGTCGTATGATGGAGGGATCCAATGATCGAGGTTGTTTGGGGCGCACCTCGTTTAGAATTGATAGCACATATTGTTTTGTTGTGTACTTTTAATTTAATGTTGCCATTTGCTTCATTATGCATGTATGCCATTCTTGATTGCATTTGGAAACCAAACACAGAATTCTAGCTCTCATTTTCGTTCTGCCAGGTAATGTATAAAGTCCGCGAGTGTTTAGACATTTAGTTCTTGCTACCACAAGTAACTCATGTAAACCTACCAATCAGTTTCAAGTGTTCTATGTCACTGAAGAATTTAAATAGATCTAAACTTTTCCATTCGTGGACTCATGTAAACCTACCAATCAGTTTCAAGTGTTCTATGTCACTGAAGAATTTAAATAGATCTAAACTTTTCCATTCGTGGATGGGAATCTTGCTCAAATTTGATCGTGCTTATGACATCTAAAGATTGTGGATTTCTTATTGTTCAATTCACAATCACATAATCTATCCTTTTTTCAGCTTTGATCCGCCATCCAAATTCTATCATGAGCCTGTGAGGTCTCATTCTAAACTTGGCAAAAGCATGAACAAGATATTTAGGCATTGCAATAGATATATAGGATTGAGGATCGAGCTCTTTTGTGGGGGGTTAAAATTCAAAAAGTAATAGGCAATGTTTGCTTTATTTGTGTCTGCCAACATATACCCCCCTTAACAGATGATCGTCATTCAATGGAAGTGACCAATGTCATTTTTTGTAATGCACTACAATCTCAGTCTCACTTCACATCCCTATTAACTGAATTGTGTAATGCGATGCAATGTCAATATTAAATGCATTTTTAAGCTCCAATGCAATGTAGACTATGGTCCAACAATAGTATTTTTGGTTGTATGCTCCTCAAAATATGCTTGGAAATATGGCTCCCTTCATAAGCAACAAGTACTGGAAAATCATATTGCTAAACAATGTAGTATATTAGGCAGTTCCAGTTTCAGCGGTCTTGTCGTTTTCAAACTAGAAGATGGAGCAGTAAATCCAAAGCCCTCCTTGGCTACTTTGACTATATCAGTTGCACCTTCAATTTTTAAAGACGATTGTCTCTTCATCAATTCCCTCAACCACCGTTTTAATTCTGCAGCTTTACCATCATGCTCGCCTTTACCATGGTCCGAACAAAAAAAATTCCACATCATTTCAATTTGTGTGCCATATGAATATCGTCCGACAAAATAGAATGGTCTTGCTGCTTTGAATTGTGATGCTGCTCCATCTGAAAAGACCTAATGTTTATTTGGATCCATAGCTTGTTGTGTCATAAAGTCATAATGCATCATAAAAGTGTGTTGAACAAACAATGTATCGTGCTTTGTATCATTAGATATATAATAATGAGTGTCTTTTATCATATCACCTGACATAGAGTCTACATAGTATGTAATATGCACTAAGATAGTAACCTGTTTACTAATCCAATATGCAGACTGAACTTGGTTCTATAGCTGAATAGAAAAATTCTCAGCAAAATCGACCACTGACAAGAATGCAAGGAGGAAGGTTTTCAAGCAGTTCCTTGAATTGCTTTGCTTGCCATTTATGCCTGAAACTATGCAAAGGAAACTTAGCCAACCTGTCAATCAATTTATGCATAAATGTTCGTGGTTTAGTCTCTTTCCACAAACGCTTAAGTATTTTCTTGGGTTTTTCCCACTTATCCTTACCACCTTCCTCGTAATCCCAATACTCCCAACTAAGAGATCCTTGGTCTGATAACTCTAACGGACATATTGGTAGCTGGGATATACCACAATTGCTACAAAGCCAATATATGCAATCTTTTTTGTGAAATTCTTGATTTTCCTCCCTTGGGCAAAGGATAGACTGCCATAGCTCTGTAGTTGTTTTATATTTCTTCGTCTTCGCAATACAAATGTCTTGTTCCATACACTGACATCAACTACAAGAATTCACATGCTGGTCCCTCAACTTATTAAAACCATCTAACAACATTTGCAACCTCACATGATGTATGCAGGAGCAAGAGCTAAATTGCTTCAATTTCACTACATACCATGGCTTTAATTTCTCAAATGCCCTTTGATGGATCCACACCTCTGAATATTGTTCTTTGAATTTAAGAAATAGTTCGGACTGCATAACAAAGTCGTAGTGAGTTCATATTTATGGCCTACATATAAGAAAGAGCTCACAATGAACAACTAAAGCTATAACTAGTACACAAAAATGCTCATGCAACTAAGATTGCACTGCATTTGCAACTAGAACTACAACAGCAACTACAACTATCCTACATTTGCATTTGCAACTGGAACTGAAATAACAACTACCACTATTAATCAGACTTTGATTGTCACTTGCAACTGTAACTATTTGTAAGTATGACCTGCAACTGTAACTGATTGAAACATGACTATAACTAACTGTAGCTATTTTCTGACTGTAACTATTGTCTGACTGCAACTAACTTAGCTAGTTTCTAACTGTAACCATTGTCTGACTGTAACTGCTATTGGGACTATAAGCTGTGACCTAAACCTGTAACCTACTAGTCTACTCTAACTACAACTTGAAAGTAGGAGCTACAATTTCTGGATTGGAACTAAAACTTGAACTATAACATGATCTCTACCATACAAGAACTTGGAACTCTAACTATTCTTAATATAGTCTGCAACTACTACTATCATCTTTCACAAATAACAAATTAAAGAAAAAAAACAGATGTCGTATAAACATATAAAATCTAACCAAGCAACTTGCATTAATCAGAATTTATAATTTTTTTACAATATAGAAAAAGAAAGGAATGAACCTGTATATCCTCCAAATAATGTGTGGCATGTTCTTGTTTAATACTCTTTGCCAGCCTTTTGTATCTCACATCCTTTGCATTCGGTGAAACCCTTGTATTTGCATCCCAAAATTCATGAACCAGCTCAATGACATCATCTGTAATCGAACCAAACCTCTTGGATCTTCTGTAAAAGACCCACCCAGCTTTATCAACATGCACTTGTTTGTGCTTATCTATTGCCAGTGCAATATTTCTCGGATGGACTCCCAAAACTTTACCCAAGTTTCTCTTACTAATAGTCTTACTTGTGCAACCACCATCTCCAATAGCCATTGCAAGTACGCTTTTTTTTGCTGCCATGGAGTCTATGCTTGTAGAAGATTTTACGGACTGAATGTTTCCTCTAATGTTACCAACCAACTGATTTTTCACCTCCATATTCCTGAATTCATCACCAAGAAACTCTCTAACTTCTTTATCTTTCATGAAATCACTCAAAACTTCTCTTTTCTCTTCAGTGTCCATTTTAGATGTATTTCTAACAAATGAAAAGACTATATTAGCCACAATTTTACTCCTGCGAATGTTCCTTTGGCTGACACAATAAGAACTCTCTTGTAGAGTAGCTTGTCTTTCCTCTTTTCTTCATTTTCGTTGCCTTCTCTTTTTTAAAGTCTCTTGCTCTGATGTCCTCTTCTTTTTTCCCTTTGAATTGTTCACATTTGCGTCTTCCATTATTAGATATGTTCATCAAAAGGAAGGAAGGAAGGAAGGAAGTTTATTTTAACGTCCACGGAGGCCAGAGGCCTATGAGACGGCACAGAACAGGCAAAAAAGCCAAAAACCCCAACACCAAAAACAAACAATGTAACTGTACAGTGGAACCCTACTACCGGGATGAAAAAACCCCCACTTGGGAGGAAAAACCCTAACAGTAGGCTCTCAAATACCATGCCCCAGAAGAGCAAGTCGGCGGCGAAATCTGCGGGATGTAAGCTCGGTCGGCTACCATAGGTGATGCGAGTGGCGATGTAGCGGTGTGTCGAGCATCTAAGATCGGTGTGCCTTTGCTTTCCGGACATGGGCATATCTTTGGGCACCGCATTTGAGGGCATGGTGCTCATCCTCTATCACGTGCATCTCACAACACCGACATATCCTCTCCTCCACGGGGATCCCGTGCCGCCATTCACCCCGGCGACTGTCTCAATCGAGGTAATGGGAACCCGTCCTTATGGCGGCAATAGCTCTCCGTTTCTTCACGAGAGATGTGTGCTTTCAAAAACCGATGGGGTCCATGCTCAAGGCTGGGATTAATCGGCGTGATAGTGCTCGTCTTGGGCTTTGCAAGAGTAGAGGCATCCCACGAGTGGCAGCATAGCCCGCATCCAATTGCCCATTTCTGCGCATCGAATGCGCCCGGTGCCACCATCATGTTGGTAATCCATAGACCACCTCCTAAACCATCCCTTACGATTGCTCGTGCCATACCCTCTTCAAATTTGGGGGCCCTGCGTTAACAACACGGCTGTGGGGGGCAAGCGATGCTCATCCATCCCATCCACCTTATGGAAGCAAGTAAGATGCCTTCGCGATAGCGAGAATCTTTGTAAAGGCGAGAACCCGTCTCATACAACAAAATCGATGCGATGCGGTGTCCTTCACTCCCAAGCTATAGGTCAAGAAAGCTTTCTGCACCCTTTCCAACCTATCCCACGTATTTTTGCTAACTGCTGGGCCCCAAACCTCCACCCCATATAGCAGCACCGGCTCAACCAAAGCTCTAAACAGGTGTGCTCTCCTCGCCCAGTCACAGAGATCTATCCGGCAACACGCGCGTTTTTTGCGCATATAAAGCCTTCGGCCTCGTGACCGGCTCTTCTCTCCACACACTCATCCCCACGGCATGTTAGTAGTGAAATCAATTCCCGTGATACTTGAAGCTCCGCACCATCTCCACTTCCTGTCCCCTGTAATAGAACTCCGGGATAGGGTGTTGCGAGGACAGGATCGCGAGAAGCTTAGTTTTGTGCAAGTTCACTGTCATTCCCGTTGCCCCACAGAACCCACTGAGGGCATCCAAATGCTGCTGCATACTGCTGGCCGTGTGAGCTAGCAAAGCTACATCATCCGCATATAGTAGCGGCTCACGGAGGTCGCATCGGATAATTGCACCCGGCTCCCCATGGTGCCGCATCCACGTCTCAAGCTATCAATATACAACCCAAAAGCGTTGGAGACAACGGGCAGCCCCGCTTAACTCCCATAGTGCTAGCTACCCGCCGATCCTCATAAGGCAGTGCAGCATAAATCCCATCATAAAGCTGGTGCACCACATTCTGCAACTCCTGTGGAACTCGCAATTCTTGCAACCTCTGCCACAGTATGTCTCTGGGGACGGTATCATATGCAGTCTTAAAATCTACAAAGCAGCAATACAAGTCCTGTCGCTCATTCCGGCTTGCCTCCATCAACACTCTCAAAGTGAAGATATGGTCGGTCGTGGAGTGAGCTGGGCGAAAGCCTGCCTGGCCAATTGCCCGCACCCCTGCCTCCTCGGCCCACTTAGTAAGAAATGAGCTATGCTTACATGATAATTTTGGCCTTGTCAAGTGGCTTCACCATAGTGGTTCTAATCTGATAACAAGTTTGTAGTCTCAATCTAGTAACAAAGAAGCTCGAATTTTCCTAATTCCTCTTCATACTTTCTCGTGTTACTGGTCTGATACCAAAGACAAGATTGGATGTACTTGTAATTGAGTTTTTGTAAAACAAAATCTGAAAGAAAGTTGAGTTTTTTTTTGCCTTACTGGTTGGGGTACGGTTGCCGTGATGGTATCGATTTTGCATGGCTTCATTTATGTGATCCTTCCCTTCCCTGATACAAACATGAGATCGTCTCCTGTACCGAGTTCTTGGAAAAAAAAATTCAATCGAGTTTCTTGGAACGATTTTTTGAAAATTCCCTACATGGCATACGGTGGTTGCCATAAGAGCCAAAGGAATTTAGTAATAGGGACGAGCTACTTTTCAAACTATTTTTGGGGGGACAGGGGGGGACAACCTAAATGAGACACTATATTGTGCTTTCTCCCTGTTATATCGAGAAAGTCTGCATAAGAATGACGTAAAAATAAGAAGAAAGGTGTGCATCTATCCAACATAAAGGAACCAGAAATCTATGGCACAGATGAATCTGATCCCGAGGTGACATTTCACCATCTATTGCTGCACAAATAGTGAAAAGGGGACAAGAGAATGTTTTGTAAGTTTTCTTCATTCGATCATACTTTTCTTACTTCGCATTTCTCTGGTTTTGAGATAGATTGCATACACTGGAAAAGCTAGAAACTTCAGGTCAAGACATGAAACTCATATTGATAAACAATGAGGTGGTGAACGATGATAGAGCTATGATTATGGTTAAGGAACCTTTTGTGTACAAACCATTGAATAATAGGATTGTTGACACCAACATAGAAGATGGAACAACTATCCACACTATTGCAGAGGATATGATATAGAGCTCCGGAATGTAGATCAAGTGCAAAAAGACGACTCTATGCTTTGTGTTGATATAGGCACTAGTAATGAAGACGAAATTCATCTAAACCATATGAATTTAGATGATATGACAAAAGATGATGTTGGGAGTGCCAATAAAGAACGAGAGAAAGATGTCCTCGATCAATTCACGAAGAAGCTGCTTGTCTTAGATTGCAATGACATTCTTTATAGAAGCTATCAAACAGGATATCATGATCTCTCTATATATATGATCACCATCTATATTCAATTACTGCAGGTATATTTATCCACGTCCAAAGGCATATGAGTTCGTAAAAATAGGGTGGGTCAGTTTCTGCCCTATCCGCCAATCTCTGTCTGCCACGTGGCAGACATTCTTTCCCGGAATTACTAATTCCGGGATCACACGGAGTCATGCCAATAAACAAGCTATTCCTGTAAAAATGACATATTTTTAACCTAGAATAAAAAACCCAGTGTCTACACTGAGCTCAGACTCTTGACGAATCTGTGACCAAAATCATGGATTCGGCTACAAAATACTTTCAATAAATGGTTTGCTACTCCGTCTTCTCTTTGCTCTGTCCGACCTCTTCTTGCTAGTAGGTTGGCAGAAATTCAGACTGCAGATGCTCAGAACCCTTTTTGCAGAAATGAAAAGCCTCTTTGCTTGTAGATATGATCGACGACAGACCTGAAAAGCGACAAAAAGGCATCAATGGCCGACTGGTCACTTATTAGATCCCTCGTGCTCTATTTTTTACCTCCATAGCCGTAAGCTTGCTTTGCTCCAAGAAACTCGTCCACAGCATTAAGTAGCTTCAAGAACTTGTGCAGAGGGCCAAGAAACTCGTCCTAGCACGCTAGAAGCCCTGATATATAAAAAATCGAAGCAATAAAAGCAAGAATAGCAAGAAAGCATGAATAATCTGTTAAATGATGTCATGTTATTTGGGAGACCTATGAGAAGCAGTGGCAGTAGGTCAAAGTCAAAGTCAAAGTCAAAGTCAAAGTCAAAGTCAAAGTCAAAGTGGCGGGCACCCCCTACCCGGGTGTTGCTGGGCTCGCTAGAAACACACAGATACCCCCTGCCCGCCACTTAGGGTTTGCGTTGACTAGTCAAAGTCAAAGTCAACTAGGGCCGAATTTTAAGGAAGGCAAGTCTATCTACTCCTGATTTTTAGGCAAGTTGAAGAACTTTCTATATGAAGGGGATGAACAATTTGACAAGTGGATGCACCCGGATTAGAAGGTAAATATGGAGATAAATACTGGAGTAAGGCATAGACAAGGGGCCTTGCAGGTCGAAATTTGAGCAGGAGATTGTTTAAGCGCCTGATTGATCTTGTTGTCAGTGTATTGAGTATCAGTTTATTGAATACATTATTTTCAAATTCTAACAGTGGTATCAGAGCCATGTCAAGCAGGTTTGGAGCAGGGTTGTTGAACTCTATTGCAGTGTATGAAGGGGGACCAGGCTTTCAGATTTGGAAGGAACAAATCAAAAATGTTCTTGAAAATGAAGGGCTCTGGGAATTAGTTCAAGGAACTAGTTCAAGTGGGGATGCAGTCTCTGTGGCTGCAAGAAGAAGTTCTACCTCTGGAAAGTCTGGTGAAACTTCTGAAGAGTCTGGTGAAGTAGACTCAAGTAAAAGTGGTAAGGATGAAGGTGTTAAACTTCGTGAAGCATATGGTATTTTGACCAGCAAAGTTGGGGCTTCATTTTTTTGAAGATAAGGGAAAGTCCCCTAGTGATATTTGGAAGTTCTGCTCAAAAACTATGAGGAAAAACGTCATCTCAGATTGATGTTCTTGATAAAGCACTTAGGATGCTAAGGGTAAAAGAAGGTGATGACTTACCAAAGTTTTCTCTAAGTTTGATAACATCGTGGCAGACTTAGAAGGTGCTGGGGTGCTTCCTGATTGAACAGCAAAAATTATTGCATGTGGCAAGAGCAGTTGAGGGGAACAAGCAGTTGTCAACTCTTATTAGGAATGTGGCCAAAAACGAGAGGAAAAAAGAAGAAATGATTCGAGCAGAGTTTGAACAAAATAAGGTATTGTATGATGATGACATTGAAGATAATGTTGAAGTGTTGTATGCAGGTAAGGGCAAAGCAAAGTTTTCAGGAAAAAGTGCTAAAGATAAGAGTGAAATAGGTCCTTGTTTTCATTGCAAAGCAAAAGGGCATTTAAAGATAAGTTGTCCTAAATTGAAAGAGGTTGAGTGCTTGCTTGTGGAGGCAGAGGTCACCGCCAAACAAGTGCTCAAGCAGCAAAATGAATAGAGGCAGACCAAGTAGAGGAAGAAATTATTCTAGAGGTCGAGGAAGAAATCCTGATACACAAAGGTCTGCTGTAAATTTGGTGCAAGATATTGAAGAAGAATCAAGTGAAGAGGATGAAGATCTTTGAGGTAAGTAATTATGACATTTTGATTGTTTCAAAAGAAAAATCTAATAATGATGATGAAATGTTAATATTAGATAGTGGAGCGAGTAAAAAATCCGTGACCGGGTTCAGCCAAATTATTCAAGGAGGAAAAAGAAGGAAGGATTAAGCATATCAAGTTAGGAAATGGGAAGTTGCAAGATGTTCAATGCGGGAATGTTAGAATTGTTTGACCTTCAAGGGAAAGCGATAAACTTGAAGGATGTTTTGTGTGTACCTTCACTAGTCGAAATTTAATTTACATTTGCCTGATTAGTAGACATGGATTACAATCGTTGTTTTTGACAAGTATCAATGTAAAGTGCTTTTGAATAATGAGATCAAATTTCTTGGAAGAAGATTTGGTAATTTGTTTGCATTGGATAGTGGTTGTTTGCCCGGTGTTAATTCGTTATGATTTCGGATATGGACACTTGGCATCGAGGTTATGTCATGTTAATCATAGCACCATAGATACTATGATTAAACAAAAATAATCAAAGCAAAAAATGAAGTTGATGAGCCAAGAATGCCTAGGTTGCATGCTAGGAAAACATGCAAGATTGCCTTTTAAAAGGGCAAAGAGAAAAACCAAAGGGGTGTTGGAGCTAGTGCATACAGATCTGCGTGGCCCTCTTAATGTTAGAGGAATATCGGGGAAAAAGGTATTTCATTACCTTTATTGATGACTTTAGTAGAAAGACAACATGCATGTGTCTTAGAACTAAAGATCAAGCCTTTGAGGCTTATAAAATGTTTCTTTGAAGTGGAATTAGAAACACAGGGAAAAAGGTGAAATGTATTCGATCCGACCAGGTGGTGGAGAGTTCATGTCATCCGAGTTTATCAAGTTTTGCAAGGTAAGGGGAATAAAGAGACAGTTTACATGTAGTTTTTCTCCACAAACTAATGGCATTCTTTGAAAGGAAAAATAGGACAATTTTAAATCTTTGTCCGAGCTATGATAAAAACACGGGGCTACCCAATTATTTGTGGGAGGAAGCTCGTCTTAACAAAGAAGATGAAAGTTCAGAATATGTTACCAAATAGATTTGTCGATTGGAATGATCCCGGATGAGCTATGGTCGGGAGTTAAACCCAACTATGAGACACGAGAGTTTTTGGTTGTCTAAGCTTTGTTCATGTACCAAAGCAACAAAGGTTAAAGTTAGATGATCGAGCAAGAATAGCCTTTCTTGTAGGATATGATCAAGAATCCAAGGCATACCGATTATTTGATCCACAAAGGAAAAAGATTTTGATCAGTAGAGATGTGACGTTTGTGAATCTCAATCTTATAAAAACATAAAGTTTTTCTCTGTTAATCCTAAAGAAAAGGAAGTTCAGAAATTGAATACGAACTTTATTGATGATGATGATGAGCGCGGGATGCCAACAAACTCTCCTCTCAACAAGTTGGTCTTGAAGACGCTCCAGGATAGTGTGGCGGATACTATAGAAAAGGAGGTAACACGACCAAAGGCTGGTAGAAGAACTATGACTCGGATCTTGCAACAAGAGGCTAATGTTGATCATGAAAGATTTGGAAGAGATAACACGGTGTAGAAGTAGGAGAATACAAAGTGAAGCGGCCGGTGTAAACCTTATTGAAATCCTTGCCTTCTTTGGATCTTGAAGTACCAAAATCTTCTGAGAGAAGCTATAAGTGTAGTTGATGCAAAAAATGGAAAATTGCCATGAATGATGAGTTTGGATGCATTTAAGAGAACGAGGGGCGTATGAGCTTGTAAACTTACCGAAGGTAGACATGCGGTGGGGTGTAAATGGATATTTAAAATCAAGCAAGGAGTACAACCTCACTCAATTAAGTATAAAGCTCGATTAGTATACGGGGATATACACGAAGAAGGGAATTGACTATGAGGAAACTTTTTCCCCTATAGTAAAAATGACAAGTATCGGGATGTTGTTAGCAGTAGCAAATGCAAAAGAATTTTGAGGTACATCATATGGATGTCTCTCTTGCTTTCTTGAATCTTTGACTTGGAGGAGGATATCTTTATGATGCAACCTCCGGCTTTGAGCAAGGGAAAGATAAAGTGTGGAAACTTAAAAGGTATATATGGGAGAGGCAGTCCACCAAGACAATGGTATATTTGCATGGACTCATATTTAAGGGAACAAGGTTTTATAAAACTAAAGGATGATGGAAATATTTATTTATTTAAGGATGGGAATGAAGTATGCTATATTGCATTATATGTGGATGACAATGTGATGGTTAGTAGCAATCTTGATGTGCTACAAAAATGCAAAAGACATTCTCAAGAATCGATTTAAAATGACGGGCTTGGGCGAACTTAAAAGTTTTTAGGAATTGAAGTCTTGAGAGATAGAGACAAGCAGGTTCTTACTTTGACACAAGGTGAGAATATTGCGGGCATGCTCAAAAGATTCAATATGGAAGATTGTAAGGTGGTAAAACTCCCATGGTTCCAGGTAACAAACTAACCTTGAATTTGAATGATGACAGTCGAGAAATGGAAAACATTCCATATCAAGAGTTAGTTGGTCGCTTACTATATTTATCTAGTCGCACAAGACCCGATATTTCATTTTGCGAGTCAATATTCTAAGTAGAATCTTGTCATAACTTTGGAAAGGAGCAATTGGCGAGGCGACTAAGAGGGTTCTAAGATATTTGAAAGGCTGTAGATTATGGGATACAATTTAATTCTCGATAACATGGAGTTGCTATCATCTTGTGATTGATTGGGGTGGAGATCCCGATGGAAGAAAATCAACTTCGGGAATTATTTGCATGCTAGGAGGAGGGCCCATCTCATGGAAATGCGAGGAAACAAAAGGCAATAGCACTTGTCATCCGCAGAAGCGAGAATATCACATTTGCAACCCTTCGCTAAGGAAATAGTGTGGAGTGAAAGGTTGCTACAAAAAATAGGTATAGAGCAAAAGAAAACCTTTGAAATTGCTTTCGGCGGTCTGATTGCATAGGAATGACGAAAAATCCAATACAACATGAAAGGACCAAGCATATCGAAATTTGGAGATGCATTTCATAAGGGATTTAGTGAAGAAAAGAATCATTGAGCGCAATATGTTCAAACCGAAATGCGGTTGGCGGATATTTTGACAAAGGCTTTGTGAGTTAAAATTTAGTAGACCGAGACATATGATCGGGTTGCAAAGGCAAAATAACATGAAGGGAAAGTGTTAAATGATGTCATGTTATTTGGGAGACCTATGAGAAGCAATGGGATGAGGGTCAAAGTCAAAGTCAAAGTCAAAGTCAAAGTCAAAGTGGCGGGCACCCCTACCAGGGTGTTCTTTGGGCTCGCTAGAAACACACGATACCCCCGCCCGCCACTTAGGGTTTGCGTTGACGATCAAAGTCAAAAGTCAACTAGGGCGAATTTTAAGGAAGGCAAGTCTATCTACTCCTGATTTTTAGGCAAGTTGAAGAACTTTCTATATGAAGGGGATGAACAATTTGACAAGTGGATGCACCCGGATTAGAAGGTAAATATGGAGATAAATACTGGAGTAAGGCATAGACAAGGGGCCTTGCAGGTCGAAATTTGAGCAGGAGATTGTTTAAGCGCCTGATTGATCTTGTTGTCAGTGTATTGAGTATCAGTTTATTGAATACATTATTTTCAAATTCTAACATAATCAACTACTTACCACAAAACTATGGAAAAACAGAGGAGCTGCGCCTATAAAGCTTCAATAAACTCGAGAAATAGTAAAATGCTCCAAGAACGGCAAAAAAGAGTGGCGCTCCACTTGAAAACCGAATAGCCAGGATTCCACAGCCAAACCGCTCCAAATGACGTAAAACCAAGCCGATCGCCCTAGCCAAACTCCTTGGCGTCAATGCGGCGCCATAGCTGGAGACGGCAGGAAGAGAGAGAAAGAATAAACAGTAACTTTTTGCAGAAACTGGCCCACCCTATTTTCACGTTACAGCAATGTTTGTGTGTCAGAATTCTGGCCAGAAAATTGGCCTCCGCGCTGACGCGCGTCGGCCAATTTTCTAGGCCAGAATTCTCTCCACACAAACATTCCTATATACGTAAAGGCTTGTCTAGTACAATTTGACGTGGCTCTTTGGTTAGTGTCTACAATGGACACTTTCTTGGATGCTTTGGAGGGTGGCCTTGGTAAGCTCAAAACTTGCTTCTTATTCATTTGGGCACAAGCAGAATGCGAGAAAATGTCCCTCAATATCAAGGAACTAGGGAATACATAGATTTATTTAAAGAATTTGAAAAAGGTATATGGAAAAATAGATTAGAATAGATTTTTTAACGTCCACGGAGACCATAGGCCATGGGACCTATATAATGGGCTAGGACAACCCAAAACATGACCAAACATAATGGAAAAATTACAAAACTTAAGCAAAAGCCAGATGAAACTATGACTTGGCGCTTAAGCCAGATAATCAAATCAGGCTTTACGTACCATCACAAAATACAAGAACAAAAAGAAATAACAACATAAAGGAGAACAATGTCAATGCAAAGACTGTCCATGGATCAGAAGGCCACTGATCCCCAATGATAGCCTGACCTTTGCAGGTGACTTCTCGTACCTGACATAGTTCCTCATTCCATCCGCAGAGCTGTGCTGGAGTTAGATCCTCTTGGACAGAAAAGGTAGTCCCTTTCAGGTGATTGCCATGCCTCAGTATATGCAACTGAAAAGGAATGAATACGTTCATGCTTGACGATGCAGCTTACATATGCTAAAATAACTTGGATAATGCAGGATTTCAAAAGTTGTATGAGCCTTCTTATTATAGAATTGATAATTATTTGATAACAGATTTGTGTCTGATGTAATAATGGCATTAAACAACCTTGGGGAGCTGAAAATAAATGATCCTGCCAATGCAACTGTCTTGGAACATTAAATAAATGATCCTGCCAATGCAACTGTCTTGGAACATTATGACTCAAGTTCTATCACATAAGAACCTTAACAATGACTCAAGTAGTTTAAGTTGTATTGTCTAATTCAACTTCTATAGTGCAAAAAACTATAATGATGACTCAAGTTCTATTGTATGAAATTACTTTTTTAGAGTTTAATGTTTCTCATCTACAATTGGCCGCTATGAAAATCTTTGGTAATAAGATTATATAGTTATCTCAAAAAGAAGTTGTTTTGTTTGAAATTCGTAACTTTTTTAACTTATGGCTACTATGAAAATTTTTCAAATTTGTAAGTTACTTATTTTAGGGTTTAAAATTGGGGGGGTTCGACCCTGAAAAATCCGGCCATTCGGCATTTTTTTAGGCCATTTTCATAGAAGTTTCTAAGGATTTTTGGAAACTACACTATAATTTCGTGTATTTCTGGTAGCCTTAAATGTAAGGCGGCATTTTTAATGGTTAGGGCAAATTCTAAGTTACTCATTGTTGTGTAGTTCATTTTTATATTATATTTACATGCAAATGAGAAAGTGGTTATTCGCAAGTTAATGGAATAGTGCGCTAACAAGGAATCAGTCCCCATTTCAGTATTCGTGACCGAAATTCGAGGAGCCACCAAATGATACAACACAAAAGAAATCCAAGGTCCTATCTAAAAATGCGTGAAAACGAGGCGATAGCATAGGACAAATGCGAGGGCCATTTTATTTGCACAAAATCGTTACTGTTACATGGAGCAAAACTAGATGCTCAGATTAGTACCGAAACAAAACTAGGAGCGGGGTTTTCCTCCAAAATTAGTACCGAAACAAAACTGGGAGCGGGGTTTTCCTCCAAAAATCTGCAAGGGCAGGACTGATTGAGCCAAAAACAGAATGCAAAAAGGAGAAAAAAAGGGAATACCTGAGAAAACCCAGAGTGTGAATGAGGGGATATTCTTCTTCAATGGGTGCGGCAGGGGCGATGTCGGGGTAATCGTCATCGTCGTCGCCGTAGGCCGACCAAATGGGTACCAAAGGCATTATTTTAATGCAACAAAAAACAACCCAAATCCACGCAAACAGCAGAAGCAAGCAAAGAAATTGCACAGTGCTGCTTCTCTACACAAGGCTACTCTATATACGAGATTCGCGCTTTACTCGGAGCTGACGTGGCAGCATACGTGGCATTTCTCATGGACGACACGCTTCGTCTCGGGCCCTGCAGACGACTGCGCAAGTCTTCCTCTTGGCCCATGCGACAACAATATCCTACGTGGCAACGCATTTTTTCTGGACATATAATGATTCAGTTTGTTCATTTTCCTTCTTTTCTGTCTCGTTTTCCAGTATAAAACATGCTGGCACCGCCATTTTTTCCGGCAGAGTTTTCTTTTCCGGCAGAGGATCGAACGGCACCATAGCCCGATACGTGACCTGCTATATTGCAAGACCGAGAAACAGAGCAAAACCATTTCTCTTTGCATTCTCTGTTGCGAGCATGCGATTCCAAAGATTTGAAAGAATCTTGTTGATTAAGTGGCGATGGAGCAGTTTTCTGGGGATTTCCTTGCGGGATCAGTATTAAGGTAATATATGATCTCGGAGAGTAGAGCACCCGAATTCATGACGATGGGCCGCTTGGAAGTATTTTTTGTTTGGGACTCTGCTTGTTGACAGCATGGAAAATGGGTAGCAAATTCCGTGTGAGACTTAACCATCTGCTGCCACATGGCATCTCTTTACAATCCAGAATGGAAAGAGGGAAGCGGATTCCGGGCACAACAAAAGTTGCAGGTTATAACCAGTTGCACATGCTACTATGGGATTTGAACCCACAAATCCACAAGCATCATAGCAAAAATAAAACAAGAAGAGAGAACAAGAAAACACAAAAGTGCAACAAAGTTCTCTCGAGCATACCAAATCAATCGCAACCTGGAAATATAGGCCATCAAACGTTATCAAAACTATGCAACAATAATGTGCTAACGCTGCAAGGAACTCAAGAAACTCTGCTAACGCTGCAAGAAACTCAAGAAACTCTGCTAAAGCTAAACTCTGCTAACTCTTCTGAACATCAAGAAACTTTGAACTATGCTAATGCTGCAACATCAAGCAAATATTAGAAAAATGCAAAATCAAGATTTCTGTTGTCTTTATGAAAATCCATCAAGCTCATGAAAAAGCATCAGGTTCAAAAGCTAATACTTTATGGCTATTTCTTTGCCACTCATTTTAGAAAGTTTGGCCATGAGATCTGCAAAAGAAATATTCCTATTCACAATAAGGATACAACTCTCGCCTCCAATGTACTTAATGGAGCTGGTTATCATGGGGCCAGGGCATAATCTTTCCTCCATAGCTGGATATAAGCTTTCCGCGGCTCGCAAGATCTAATGGACTTCTGATCCTGGAAAAGAGCAGCAAATAGCTGTCGGATTTACTGCCAAATTAAGCCCAGAGGATCGATTTGCTCTATAAAATCATTTTAAAGCGAAAATATGGTACTGTTGTATGAAAACGGAAGGCAGAAGACCTACATGCAAGAAAAATTAGCACAGGCCACAGCTAGGGAAAACAGAGAAAAACAGGAGATCGGGCATGCAGAAACTAAAGCTTGGGAAAGCAAGCGCCATTGTCCTGAGCGCCATAACCGCAACTCTCCATTTCCATACCCCCAACCATCAAGAAGAAAAACGGCAAAGCAGGCGCTATAGCCGTAGCCTGTGAGAAAGGAAAATGAGGGGCAAATTTGCTCCCCATTTCCATGTTGTGCTGGCACGCCATCTGGTCCCACATTTCGGTGGGACCGATGACCCGCTCCCGGCTACCGCCGGTCGCGGGGCTCCACCGGTCCACACCACAATGTGGTCCCAGATGGCATGCCAGCATATATAAATTTAGTATGGGGCAACTTTTGCAACTAAGTATAACTTTTGCAACTAAGTATATCATGCATGCTCTTGGGGAAATATTTACAAGTCGTAATACACGCCAGGCCAGGCCATGATTACTGTGTTTTTGGGCTAAAATTATAGCCCATAACTCTTCCGCCGCTTCCATATATTCTCTCCGCCTTGATCTTCTCTCACAAAGCTTGATTCGCCTGCAAGTCTAACTATGGCAAAGCCCCTTCTACATCGCTAGAGCTATGGCTATGGCTTTGCCTTGCACATCGGCACATGACGGTTCTCTATTTTTTTGCTATCTGCAATTTTTCTAGACTGTGAAGGAAGAGCAGAGTATTTTATTCCAGGCCGTTTGAGCAGGTCGAAGCAAGGATTTGAGCAGTATTGAAGCAAAGCTTTCCATTGCCACAGAAGAAAAACTTCTTAAAGCAGAAAACAGAGGGATTGCATATGAAAACTTATGAAAGATCTTCAAATACTGGAAGCTTTGAAGATTTTTGAAGATTGTTGTTTCTTCAACAGATTGAAGCCCCTGCAACCAACAAAATTTTAGTTTCTGGAGCCCTATGTTGTTCGCAATCATAGCTTGGACGTGTATTACGTCCCGTAATTGATGGCGAGGGGCATTCCGCCCTCGTAGGGGCTTTTGGCAGCACAGACAGCCTGGGCAGCACTCACAGCTCCGCCGCTCGTACGCCGCCTCGGCTGGCGGCGCCGTCTCAAGCCCCTATGGGGTGGAATGCCTCCCCTGCCGTCAATTACATAGTTCAAAATGCAAGTATATCCATGCGGAAAGCTTGCTTAAAAAAAATAGGGCAAATTGTAAAAATACCTTTATTTTTTTACAAAATCGTGAAAATGCCCATGTTTTAGGGATATGATTGATAAAATGACTATAACTTCTTTATGATGATCCAACTAAGAATGTGTCTTTCGTATGAATCTTTATATTATATAAAATTATAGCGTAAATATGTCATGAATCAAACCTTAATTTAGATGGCTGAGATCATCTAAATGCATTCAAAGGTCGAGATTTATTGCACGACTTCCCACCACCCTGATTGATCATGCTTTGATCTCAAACGGGAAAACGGAAAAGGAAAAGGGAGGAGGAAAGTGGAAAAGTGAAGGGTGAAAAGTCGCGGGAAAAATGGAAAGAGGGAAAGGGGAAAAAGAACGGAAAAAGGCACATGAAAAGGTATGGGGAAAGAAA
Organism: Isoetes taiwanensis; assembly: GCA_021234155.1. Lineage (NCBI taxonomy): Eukaryota > Viridiplantae > Streptophyta > Lycopodiopsida > Isoetales > Isoetaceae > Isoetes > Isoetes taiwanensis. The sequence continues at coordinate 14,175,592 of JAJEKV010000023.1, read as the reverse complement.
AAGAGGAGTGGAGAAAGGGAAGAGGGAAAAGGGCACCAAGAAAAGGGGAAGAGAAGGAAGGAAGGAAGTATATTTTAACGTCCACGGAGGCCAACTGGCGTATGAGACGGTGATACAATATAGCGGAAAGTTTCCAAACACAAAAGAAAACCACAAAAACCCTGTACAATGTGTCTCTACCACTGGGATGAAAAAACCCCCCATGTGGGAGGAAAAACCCTTGTAGTAGGCGTTGAGAGGCCCTATCTGGGCGCTTAAATTCCCTGTGCTGTGAGGGACTCCCTGACGGTGGAGACTTGCAAAATGTAGGACGCGAGACGTGCAACCATTGGCGAAGCCAGCAGTTGATGAATTGCTATCTCAGAGCATCTAAGATCGGCATGAGCTGCTCGGATGTGTGCATATGCTGGGCATTCCTGTAGAGCATGGTGTTCATCTTCTACTATCTGCATGTGACAGCACTGGTATAATCTCTCATGCCGGGGGATTCCCTGCCCTCCATCTTTACCCCAGCGGCCTGTCTCAATTCTGAGATGGTGGGACCCTGTCCTTATTGCAGCTATAGCTCTCCATTTCTTGGTAGAGATGTGTGCCTTCAAATACTGGTGGGGGCCATGTTCAAGCGACGGATTAACCTGCGTGTGGTAGTGCTCTATTTTGGGCTTTGCAAGAGTGGGCGCATCCCACAGAGAGGCAGCAAAGCGCTCATTCAAATGCAGCTCCTGCTCCGCGATATCCGACATATCCATAATGTGTTGATAGACTATGGACCATCTTACGAACCATCCCCTACAATGCTCCTGCCACACTCTCTTCAGACGTTGTGGCCCTTGTGCCAATAACAGAGCCCGGGGAGGAAAACGTTGTGCATCCATTCTGTCAACCTTATGGAAATATGCAAGGTGCCTACGCATAGCAGAATGTTGAAGGGGCCAAAAGCCAGTCTCATACAGCAAAATCGGATAAGGCACCGTGTCCTTGACGCCTAGGGGTCAAAGCATGGAGGTGGGGGACACTTTTTGTGTCAGCGACACATGGTGCTTAGGGGGTGCTTTGCGTAGCTATTTTCTTTGTAATTTTAAAAAAATATTTTTCTTTTATTTTTTTGATATTTTTCCCTGAAAGGCATTCATATTACGCCTTGGAATACAAAATTTCAGCTTCATCGGAGTTATAGAATAAAATATAAAAATAAGTAAAATTTCCCGCATTAGGTGCTTAGGGGGTGCTTGGCTGGCGCAAAAATGCCCCCCAGCTCCATGCTTTGACCCCTAGGCTGTATGTCAGGAAAGCCTTCTGTATCCTCTCTAGCTTATCCCAAGTACCCTTGCTAACCGCTGGCCCCCAGACCTCTACCCCATACAACAATACGGGTTCCACGAGTGCTTGGAACAGGTGTGCTTTGCGTGCCCAATCGCAGAGATCTATTCTGTAACAGCTATTCTGCATTGCAAACATGGCTTTCCATCCCGCGCTGACCCTTCTTTCTATACAGTCATCCCATAGCATGTTAGCAGAGAAATCGATTCCCAGATGCTTAAAGGTCCTCACAACTTCCATCCTTTGTCCTCTGTAATAGAAGTCTGGGATATCATGCTGCGCAGACAGGATTGGCAACAGCTTGGTTTTCTGCTGGTTGACTGGCATTCTTGCTATGTCACAGAATTGACTGAGAGCATCCAAATGTTCCTGCATACTCCTAGCTGTACGGGACAATAAGCCCACACCGTCTGCATAGAGCAACTGTTTTACTGTATATGCCTCTGGCAACTGCGGGCCACCAGCTCCATGTTCTTGCATCCAGATCTCCAACTTGTCAATATAGAGTCCAAAAAGCGTTGGAGATAACGGGCATCCCTGTTTAACATCTATGGTGTTGTTCACCCGGTGGTCTGACGCAGGCAAAGTGGCATATATTCTGTCATAGAGCCGGTAGATGGCATTCTGCAAATCCTGTGGGACATGTAGCTCATGCAAGCGTTGCCACAACAGGTCCCGAGGGACCGTATCATATGCCGTCTTAAAATCCACGAAATAGCAATACAAGTCACGTCGTGCATTGCGGCTAGCTTCCATAAGGATTATGAGAGTAAAAATATGATCACTCGTGGAGTGGGCCGGGCGGAAACCTGCCTGGCCAACTGCACGTACCCTAGTTTCCTCCGCCTATTGCGTTAACTTCTTCTCCAGCACACCTGCTAGAAGTTTTGCGAGTAACGGGCTCACTATGATCATACGGTAGTTGGTGGAGTCATCCCAGCTTCCCGTCTTATGAATAGGGATGACCTTGCTAACTATCCATTCCTGCGGGAGGCCCTCTCTGATGGCCTGATGATTATCCCTGTCAAAGGCCCGAGCAAAGCTGGCCCACCCCATTTCAACAACTCGGCCTGAAGTCCCTGCAAGTCCTTTGCTTTACCATTAGTAAGATGCCTAAGACCCTGGTGGATGTCCTCCTCTGAAAGCTGTAGTGTTTCTCCTAGCCGGTCCGTGCACGCCGCCGATTGCTCCCCGGGGTCATACAACTCCTCCAACCACTGTCTCCACTGGTCTGAGGTAACATTGCCAGGTGGTTGATGCCTCTTATACAGCACTCTACGCCAAAAGGCTTTTGGCTCAGTCATCAGTAGATCAAACACACGTTGCTGATTTTTTGCAATGTAGCGATGCTTTTTGGATTTCAAGAATGCCTTATGGTCCCTAATGGCCTGTTGCCGGGGGGATCTAAGATGGTGCGTAGCTGACTCTTTAGAGCCTTACATTCAGCGTCAAACCAGGGGTTTTGAGGGAATTGCGCAGTGTCCCTTCGCGGGGGCTTTCTTGCTACAAAGCATTCACTGGCTGCTGCGAGTAAGAAAGGGTGAGGACACGAGAAAAATGGACGGCAAGAAAAAGGCAAAGGTAAGAAAGGGAAGAGGAAAAGGGTTGCGAGAAGAGAAATGAAAAGGGCATGAGAAAAGGAAAAAGAAAGGGGAGGGAGGGGAGAGAGGAGGATACAAAAAAAAAGACACTGGAAATGGGGGGGGGAAGGTGGGAAAAGGAAAGGGAAAGGGAAAGGGAAAAGAAAAGGGGAGGTGTAAGGAAAAAAAGGCATGGGAAAAGAGGAAGAGAGAAGACCGAAAAGAGAAGTGAAAAAAAAGAAAGAAAGAGGGAAAGAGTGAGAAAAGGAGAAAATGGAAGGCATGGGAAAAGGGAAAGGGAAAAGAAAAAAAGAGGAAATGGAAGGAAAAAGGGCATGGGGAAAATAAGAAGAGAGAAAGGGTGGGAAAAGGGAAAGAAAAAATGGGAAGAGAAAAATGGGGGGGAAATAGAGCATAGGAAAAAAAGGGGAAAGAGAAGAGGAAAAGAGAGGGGGAGAGGAGAGGAGGAATAGGGAATGGAAAAAGGCCATCGAGAAAAGGAAAATGTAAAAAGGTAAAAGGTAAGGTAAAAGGAAAAATGGAAAGGCAAAAGAGGAGGCAAAATAAGGGATTAAGAAATAAAAAAACGGAAAAGGATAAAACGAGGAATAGGAAAACGAAAAAAAAAAACGTGAAAAAGGGGCAAAAAGGAGAAAAGAGATTGAGAAAAAGGGAAGCGGGGGAAAGGCAAACGAGAAAAGGAAAAAAAGGAAAAAAATAAGGGTAAAATGAAAAAATAGATAAGGGAGGGGAGGGAACAAAAAGGAAACGGAAAATGAAAAAGGGAAAAGGAAAATGCGGTGAATACAAAAACAAAAAAGAGAAAAAGAATAGAAGAAAAATGAAAAGGGAGGAAAAAGGGGGAGAAAGGAAAAATGAAAGGGCAAACAGAAATGGGAGAAAATGGAAGAGAAAAATAAAAAAAGAAAAGATGGGGAAGGGGAAATTAAAAAAGCAGAAATGAGAGAAATGGGATAGTGGAAAAGGTTAAATGAAAAAAGGAAATGGGGAAAGAGGAAAATAAAAGAAGGAAAAAGTGGGGAAAGGCAAAAAGAAAAGAGAAAAGCAAGGGGAATTGGAAGATGCAGTCAAACGTTCTTATTTGTGTAATTTTAAAAATGTGAGTTCATTTAGTAAAAAGTGTATTATTTATAGTTAGCTATGCCCAGCAACGCTGGCCTCCATTTCTAATTATAGATGAGGATGATATCTTCCTATCAAAGCTAAAATCATTTGAATCGAATATTGAAACTTAATTATAGTTACAAAGTTTATTCATAAGAAATTTTTTTCTATTGAAGGTCGTCAAACTTTATTTAATCAAAGAATCAAATACAAGTATAAATGCAAAGACAGGAATAAAATCTCAGCGGATAAGCAGAGGCCCACCTGTGAAGAACATTGGTACGACTTAGCAATGTGACCTTGAGCTTCTTGGGGAACACGATTATCTGCCACATCCAAACCTTTAAAGATTAATAGTCTTCGTCTTTTTCAGATAGTCCAAAGCAACCACCATGCTGCAAGATGAAAAGATTGGCTTTGTAACACCAAGTACTGGGGTAAATTGCCAAGGGCGCTTGTTGGCTTGTTAAGGAAGCTTGAATAAGAGAGAACAACCAACCCCATACCTGTCTGAGGTGATCACACATAAGAAAGCAGTGTTCAATGGTCTCAGATTCACGCTTGCATACTGGAAACTTATCTGTTTATTCGTAAGAAATAACATAACTTGCAATTCCAAACTCCGAGACTAAATGCGAACACAAGAGAAGCGATTCCTGAAGGATATGAATCCCTTAAATAACCAACACACAGAAATACCTAGCTGGAAAATCTTCTTTCTACTATCAAGAAACCTCTGAACTATTGCCAGAATAGGTGAATCTGTTAGACAAATGTCGACATCGAATGCCATCGTGAGCAGAAGTGAGTCGCAGGAGGAGGTGCCAAAACCCTAACCCTTCACACCTTTGTCAAAAAAATTTGGGAAAAACTCCCAAATACCCTTATGTTTTCACCTATTTTCCAATATGCCCTTAAGTTTTCATTTTTTAATGAAATGCCCCTAAGGGGCGTATACGTATCTAGGATTGTTTTTCATGTTCAACAGGATGCCCTTATGTTTTATCAGAATTTATGAAATGCCCTTAGGTTTTATCAGAATTTATGGAATGCCCTTAAGTTTTATCAGAATTTATGAAATGCCCTTTCCATGTAAACGTGACAGAAATGCCCTTTCCATGTAAACGTAACAGGGTAACAGTAAACCTAAACCAGAATTTATGAAATGCCATCATTGAACCTGATACAAACCTTTACATAATCTTGATCCGGGGTTGCAGACAGGGTCGCAGGTTTACCTGATTTGCTTAATGAGATAATTAAGCCAGAGAAAAGTATAGATGATAGAGTTACTGGAGTTGTCTTATCTTGCTTAACTGTCTGCCAGGAAAATGAAGAACGAGAATTGATCATGGAATGCATCAGTAAATGCAATCTTCAGGTGTATTATATCCTCTTCCAGCTATCCGCTCCGGAATGTAACATGGACGAAGTTCAGAAAGCAATCAAGCATGTTATTTGCATTGACACCACAGAGCCTTGTCATCGTCCTTTATGCAATACATTGGTAGATTTATGTTGGAAAGCAGGTGCCAAAGATAGGGCTTGTGAGGTTATGGCAAGTGGAATTTTCCTTGGGCTTTATGATGGTCTGCAGACCAGGACTGATGCAGAATGGCGGCTAAATTTGAGGGCACTCTCACTTTTAACAGCAGAATGTGCACTAGATAACTGGATAAAGAGTTTATCAAGAGCCATAGAACAAGAAGAAAACTTGCCTTCTGATCTAGTTATTGAAACGGGTGTTGGCAAGTCCAGAGAACCTGGGCAACGGTTGAATGTTGCGATTGGCACCAGGTTAAAAAGTCTGGCTTCACCTTTTACAGAGAACAAGGATCCTGTTGGATATTTCTTTACAGGCGAAAAAACTTTGAAGCTTTGGAAGCATAGATGCAATGCAAAGAAACTGTGAAAAACAGAGAAAACTTACCTGCTGATCACTTGCATGCAGGTCGAAATCCATGCATGCAGGTCGAAATCCAAAAAAGAAGTTGAGGCAGCATGATCTGGGAAGAATTGAAGCAGAAGAAGATTTGCCTTGCCGCTTGAAGCAATCGGAAGAAATTGGCCGCCTCTGGAAGCCCGCGAAAGTTGGCCGTTGTAGAAAGGGTAGATTATAAAATACAAAAAGTTTTAAGGGTATTCAGAAAATTGTGGATTTCTACATGCTCTTATACGCTGCTGAAGGGCATTCCGTGAAAAATGAAAAACTTAAGGGCATGTTGGAAAATAGTTGAAAACATAAGGGCATTTGGGAGTTTTTCCCAAAAAATTTTTGCTTGGGAAAAAACATATTAAATATTGTGGAGAAGAGAATAAGACCATAGATCAACGAGATATATCTAGAGACTTAAGATATTCCTGAAGTGAGACCCCGTGGGGTTTTTCCCTCGAACACCCTTCGGGGCGAGGGTTTTTTAACCCAGACAGTAATAAGTTTGTTGCGCTCCTTCATTGGGTCCCATAGGCCGATTGGTCTCCATCGACGATAAAAATCGTTCTTTCTTTCTTTCTTTCTTTCTTTCTTTCTTTCTTTCTTTCTTTCTTTTCTAAAAGTCCTAAAAGTTTGGAAAAAAAAAGATGCTAAGGTTCAAAATCCTACATATCCTTCAATATCCTTTAGGTTCATGCTTCTTATGATTTTTTTTATCTCTTTTAGTTTTACATCTAGAGAATGTCCATGTTCTTACGTGGTCTCTTTAGATTAGCAATATGCTATATCAACTTTGTTAGGTCGTGGAACTTCATTAAATTGCTAACACATACAATAAGCTAACTAACTAGGAATTTATCGGTAGTGTGCGTAAAGCCTTTTCAGCTTTAGATGCTGCTTTGGCCACCGCCACACCAGCTTAAATAACTATTTTTACTTATTGTCATTTGTAAAGAGGTTGTATTTAATGGAGATCAAAGGTAGTCACAAACGACCTAAGGAGGCTTATACATTTGAGGGGTAGTATATTGAACATATGGATGCAAGCATTGTGATTTTAATTGGATATGTATCGTAACGGTTTAGATTGTTATTATGTCATTTATATAGCAGCTGTCAAGAATATATATAATCATTATATTAATGTTAAGGATGTGCACGTGTCTTGCTTGGTTCAGGCTCCAATGCTTGGTTTTCAGCAGCGTTTGCTTATCAAAAAAAGGAAAGAAAAAAGAGGACTGCGGACACACATCAGTTGCGTCTGGCTACCGCCGCAGCCTTCTCCACTTGAGCCTGATTCAATTGTGGCATGGATATTGTAAACTATGGCGATGCAATCCGAGAAGCTTGATAGGTAGAGCTATTCAGGTGCTAGAACTTGAGCCAACTGTATTTATATGAGTATAAAAAAGGGATGGGGGGTTTTTCTTTGACATTCGTCATTTGGTTCAGAGGTACATTGGATGCCCTCAGAGACTTTGTTTTGTCCTCCACGCTGCCTCTGCATTGTCGCGCGTCGGGATATTCGCACATCAAGAAAGTCACCTAAGTGTATAACATGGATGATGCTTAGGTGTCATCCCCTTGGAAAAACCGTGGCAATGATAAGAATGCTGTCGAATTGTATAGGTATACATCATCAGGTTCTTATGTTTGTCCTCCTGAATCCGGCCGTTGATTCGAGATCCTACGGCTCACGTGGCTTTGGGACGTATCCTATGGCCCAGGTGGCCTGGGAGTTCGTGACCGATTATATGTAAGCGATCCTACGGTCCAGGTTGATCTGATCCTGACCGTTGGTCCGAGATCCTACGGCTCACGTTGCTTTAGATATATCCTACATGATCCTACGGTCCAGATTGATCATAATCCTTGGTCCAAGATCCTACGGCTCACATTGCATGCTCGGGCCTTGGTATTTTCAACAAATCTTAAGGAAAAGCTTTTAAAATTTTTTATGTTATTGGAGGGATTCGAACCCTGGTTATTAATCCCCCAGCCCCCTATTCTAACCACTAGACCAGGCATTAATTCTATGAATAATTTATGTTTCAAATATACTTTAAAGGTAATATTCTAATTAAGATAAAATGGAATATAACATTCCAGATAATTCAAGAAAGTTCTAGAAAGTTCTGGAGGCTCTAGAAAGTTCTAAAATCTTCTAGAATGTTCTAGAAAGTTCTAGAATTCTAAAATGTTTTGGAATATAAGAGAATCTAGGGGAAATCTAAGAGAATCCTTCCAAATGTAAGGGAATCTTTGGGAATGTAAGGAAATAGGGAAATACTTCCAGAAAGTTCTGGGATGTTTTGAAAGAGTTCTAGAATGTTTTAGAAATTTGTAAAATGTAAGGGAATCTAGGAGAATTAAAGGGAATCTAAGGAAATCTCATGAATTATAAGAGAATCTAGGAAGATATTTACAAGTCTAAAGGAATCTCTTAAAATCTAGTTGAATCTAGGGGAATCTTCATAATATCTAAGGGAATCTAAAAAGATCTTGATGAAATCTTAGAGTTTTTTTAACAATGGAATGTTCTAAAATGTTTCATAATAAAGGTATACAATATAAATCTTGGAAAAAAATTTTCTAGATGCTCAGGGTAAGCGCCCCAGTCTAAAAATAGAGTGTTTTAGACATGTTGCACAGATCCAAGCTAGATTATTTTGGAAGGTTTTAAATGCTCATGGGTAAGCACTTCAATCAAAATAGAAAATTCTAAGAGAATCTAAGGGAATCTTCATGAATGCTAAAGTTGAAGAATATAAGGGAATGCTAAAATTGGAATTTGCACCGTTGGAACATGCACCGTAGGACGTGTTAAATTTCTTGTATATATATATACATCTCAAATGTGTGCCCGAGGACAAAGATGATCTCGCATATCCATGACCTCCTGAAGGTATGATCCCTGCGTCCGTACGGAAGATGTGCTCAATGTTACATGTAGCGGCTTGCCAGGCTTGACTAACTCAACATACCGCGTCCGAATTTGATCATATGCTAGGCAACTTTGAAGGGTATGAGATTCATATTCAATGATTCCCATTTGAGAGCATTGATAAAGCCTGCTCTTGCATGGCTACCAATCCATCTGCACGTCTCAATTCGAAGATAGTGTGCAGGCAAATGGGTACGTAGGTACCATTGCGGGCCCCGTTCCAATGTGGATTTTCTGTAGCGCTGGTAGTGTGTTGTCTTGACCTGTTCAAGTGCACTAGCATTCCAGACCTTGATGAGGACGCAAGCATCAAGATATTGCCTCAAGCTATGGCGATCTGCCTCTGTTTGCACATGTATGCATCTGTGCTCCTGCACATTGCATCTAGCCAACCATTGAGCTCTCTTTTCCCTCCAGCAGGCCTTGAGGCGATGTGGCTCCATTGCCATGATATAAGCTATGTTAGGGAGATGAGCATCGTCCATATTGACGACCTTTTGAAAATAAATAATATGACGTCATGAGCCGCCCTCTGAAGAGGCAAGAAACACGTTTCTTGCAACACAAGATATGGGGCTATAGACCCCCCCCAATGCTCATACCAAGAAGAATTTATGTACCTGCTCCAAATTTCTATACCTGCTCCAAATCATTCCAGGTAGCGAGGGACACTACTGGGCCCCATACTTCAGCCCCGTATAAAAGGACAGGCTCCACTAAAACCTTGAACAGGTGCGACTGATGGGCCCAATCATACAGCTCCGCTCTGTGACTACTGTTCTGCATTGCATATAGTGCCTTCCAGCCCGGCATCACTCATAGCTGTATGGATGTGTTCCAGTGCATAGTAGATGGAAACTCTACTCCCAAATATTCGTATGTGGGCGCCACTTCCACATTTTGGTCTCGGTAACTAAAGAAGGAGATCCTCGGCTGACGTGAGGATGATATGAGGACCACTTTAGTCTTGGCCAGGTTGACACGCATATCATTCGCTTGGTAGAATATGTCCAAGGCATCAAAATGGCGCCGCATGTCTGTTGGAGTCTAAGCTCGGAGGTCCACATCATCAACAATATTAACTGCCTGATGATCCAGTGCAAAAAATGAAATCCGTCGCCCCCATTATCAGCTAGCCATATCTCCAACTGATCAATGTAAAGCCCAAACAATGTTCTCCCACATAACCTGTACACTGCATTCTACAAATCTACAGGAACCCCTAGCTGTTGCAATCTTGCCCATAACGTTGCAATCTTGCCCATAACAGTGTCGAAGGCCTTCACAAAGTCCACGAAGCAACAATATAGGTCTTACCGGCAGTGTTTGCGGTCAATGGTTGAATGTCGGGGCCTGAATCTTGCCTGGGTGTGGGCTCGCACCTTTGCTGCCTCTGCCCAGCCTGTCAACTGCTGTTCGAGAATCCTAGCTAGCAGTTTTGCAAACACTGAACTAATCATGATTGTTCGGTAATTGTTTGGGCAGTGCGGGTCACCTGCCTTATAGATGGGAACATCTGCTATTAGTCCATTGCAGTGGGAAGCCTTCCCGTAACGCCTTGTTGAACAAGATGGTCAGCACTAGTACTATGGACGGCCCTGCCCACTTGAGCAATTCTGCCTGCATACCATCTAGATCTGGCGCTTTTCTATTGGCAAGACATTGTGAACTTTGGTCCACGTCTGACTCTGTGATTTTTCAGCACTGGGCCTTCTTGCAAGATAATGCTGCTTGTGCACCTTGAGGGTCGTATAACTGTTGCAAGTATTGCCTCCACTGCTCGGCAGTAATGTTTGTTAGTCCTATGCCACCATGCACTGGACTATTTCCGAACAGAACACAGACCAAATGCAAGGGCCAAGGTCAAGCGTTAGGTAGCAGATGCATGCCCCTGCCAAGACCCACGCAGAAACCTACGCCCCCGTCAAAGAAGAGGACTAGATAAGACAAGTGACCACCTTCGGGGAGTGCGGCCTTATAACTTAGCGGGATTTCGGTCACTAATGACGGCACTACAAAGATTCCCTCAAATCAAGCATATGATCCAGGAGTTGATAACCGAGATCACAAAGGCTCTGCCATATATCTATTTTGGGCCCAACGCCATTGTACTATCTATATTAGTAGATTTAAATCTCAAGTTTTTAGATGAGACTTAGTATCGTCTTGTTTCAAGTTTTGTGTCTCAGTGTCTCGCGAGACCTCATCTACTCCTTCTGCTATTCAAAGAATCCTTGTCTTGGCACACAATTTTCTTTGCTTTTGTGTTTCTTTCTTTCTGTGCTTATCTCTTTGCAAAATCTTGTATGACACTCTATACTAAAGATTTGTCTGTTTGATTCACGGGTCCTTACAGAGGGCTGTCTTGCAGACAAACCCGAACCCAGACCCCAAACATTGTCGCCGCTGCCGTGTCTTGGCTCCTTTTTCCAGACCTCAAGATGTCTGTTCTTGCTTTCACTCAAGACGGGCTTCTCAACCAAACTGCGGATAGATCGGATCGCCATCAATGTAGAGAAGCTGTTCGCGATATGTATGATGACGAATATGACATTGAAGGAGGTCGTTTACGCTCGCATGCTCATTCTGCACCTCCCACTCCTCGAATCTTTTCCAGGCCGGGGTCCCCTCCCAATTGCAAACATTGTTCTCAACTCCAATCACCACACCACACTCCTGCATCACATTCCTCATTACTTCCAAATGCCAGAGAGTACTTATATTCATATTCCCTCTGGGCAAACACCGTTGCCTTCACAACCGCCTTTCCCACAACACGGTATGGGCTACACTCAGGTATTTGTCCCAACCATATCCACGAATTTCAGTCTTCACCCTCTTTTCAACCTCCTGTCAATATCTACAATATTGGTGATCTCAAATTGAACGAGGATGGCATACAAGGGATCTTGCCCAATGATCCACAACTTTCTGGACCTCCTGAGTTTACTGTTCCCACGCACATGCCTTACTCATAGCCCTCAGTTGTGCCTCAAGGACCTGCTTCTCCTTATGCCCCACCGCTTTATACCCAGGCTCTCGTGACCCCGTCACCCGCTCACAATCTCAAACTTACATCTCTTGTTTTTGGATATACGAAAGGGAAGCCTCCCCTCGATCAGAGTGCTCAGGTGCACATGGAAGAATTTGAAGCTCTTGCTCTTTTAAATGGACACTTTCAGCCCTAGCTCAAATTTCACATTTCTCTACTACACTATGTGGTGCATCTCATCAATGGCTCATGGCCAATAAAAGTCATTGGAAATAAAAATGGCAAGAAATGAAGAGACTCTTTCTATTACATTATGGTACCACCGATGATGATCAACAACTTCTCAAGCAACTCAATGATCTTCAACAACAGCCCACGGAATCTGCCCATGATTTTATTGTCTGCATATCTTGGTTAGCAAGCTCAAGGAGTATCCCACGCAGAGTTAGATCTTAGTTTGGTTTCTGCAGGGCCTACCTCCCACTATTCGACTTATGACTGAATACTTACGACGCAAAATGCTGGACCACACCATTAAATTGGTCAATCATTCCATCAATGTGTCTTCACGCAGTGTTCCCCTCATAGATCCCCCTTTCATTCCTCTAGTCATGGTTCCACAAAACATGGTCCAATCTCATCAAGCTGCTCTACCACAAAGAAGTCAAATCTGGTGCCACATTTGTAAGTATCAAGGCCATTTGGCCAATGAAAGCAATTCCAGGAATGGTCCTCCTCACTGCAAGCATTGCAACATGTGCAACCACATTATTAAAGAATGCACGCGCTCACATCCCACGCCTTTTTGACAGAAAATGGTCTTTCAAGTCTAGACGACGCCTCAGCAATATCAACAACCTCAGCAATATCCACAACCTCAGCAATCACGAGGACAAAACTCCCGCACTCCTTTCGATCCCGCAAAAGCTCAATATTATCACTGTCAGGAATGGGGCCACACCACCACGAGTAGTGTAGTACCATTCCCGCCAGACCGTCGCGGTATGCAAGACGTATGCAACGCATGCGACGGGGTAACGCACGATGGCGGTTTAACGCATAAACGTGCGTCAAAAGTTGTTGTTTAACGACGCCGCATGGTGCGACGCAGACATAAAATACGTGACGCAGCGATGACGTAACCTAAAAAAATTATTTTTTTTTTCATTTTTTTTGAAAAGTACTTGTACCGTACCTATAAAGTAAGTACCACGACGTGCCCACAACTCCCCCAAGTTCAAGTACAACTTTCAGGCACTAACCGAACTGCCTCGGTGTGCCTTACAGTCTATCAACTCTGGATAGCTAATGAGAAGCAAGGCCCACGCCCCACCTTAAAAAAACCACCTCGTGCACCTCAATAACAGCGGAACCAACAAGCTCCTCCGCCCGTTGTGTTGGACCAACAAGGCCAAGAAGAGATCTATCAAGCTCTGAAACAATCCAACTGGGTTGGTCTGGTCTCACGCTAGCACCTCGGCACCCGACCTGTGATGCTCATGCCACAGGACAAGCAACCTGCATTTGCAGTGGTCACTGTCCATAATGAGCAACCCAAGACAGTTCATTTTGCCCCAGACCTTGAGAACTCATGCCTCATGTTATGCCCAAGGTCCGTCACAGTATTCTCAAGCTCATGCAAGCTGTTGAAGGACGCATGCTGGCAAATGTACACGCTACCACTCACGCTAAAAAACGTAGAGGTGCACTCCACCTCCACGCCTACTTCACGCGCCCAGCCATATCCCAACATTGCTGCCAAAGTAGGGCTCCTCGAGGAAGTTTCGGCCTCCATGCCCAACGAACTGGCCATGTTGGACCCTGCAGATCCATTAGCTCAAGTTTCCCTGGAGCTACAAGAAGATCTCGCTAAGATCAAAATCCCCCTTAGTCTCTCTACCATATTGAAGTTATGTCCTACACTCTGGAAGCAATTGCCACTACCTACTGTTCTTGTTGGCGCGGTAGCCACCTCCACGCCTACAGTTCACACAACTGTTGGGAATCGGCAGATTAATCATGTACAGATTGATGGGGGCAGTGTTGTCAACCTCATCACGGATAAACTCAGAAAACAACTTGGCATCACTCAATTATATCGTGCTCCTTATGACATCAAATTAGCCAATGGTCACATCACGCGCCCTCAAGGCGTCACTCTTATTCTTCAAATTAAAATCGGTGATCTCAAATTCCCATTGGAATTTGGTGTTTGGAAAACTGGAGAAGATCCTGGTGATTATAAATTGTTGGTTGGTCGACTTTCCTCCGCCAAGCTAAAAGCATTCACTACTGAGCCACTAATCAACTTGTCATTACTGATGGACAATTGAATGCCACTATGGATCTTGAAACTGGGAAACTCATCTCTGTTGAACATATTGAACCACCGCTATCTGATAGTGACTCTGATGCTCTTCAAAACATTTATCAAGTCCAAGCTCTAGAAACTCTTTATCTGATCAATAAAACCACACCCATGAGGCACATCGCTCATTGAATATTACTTCTACAAGAGTTTGCTCCCTTTGAAATCATTCATAAGACAGGAAAGTCTCATGTGGTGCCTGATTATCTTTCAGGCATCTATACAGATGACCCATCCTCTGGAGTTTCGGACACTTTTCCGGATGCCCAACTCTTCTTAGTCATGGCTATGCTGCATTGGTTCCATGACTACCAACAATATTTTCTCTCTGTTGCCTTACCATATGAAGATCCCATGCTTTCTCCAGACAAGCTACGCTCACGCCCCCATTGTCAGCAAGCCAGCTTTCCAACTGATCAATGTAAAGCCCAAACAATGTTGGAGAGAGAGAGCACCCCTGGCAAACCCCAATACTACTATCCAATGGTTGGCTTGTCAGCTGTACTGGCCTGAGCATCTCTCACATAACCTGTACACTGCATTCTACAAATCTACAGGAACCCCTAGCTGTTGCAATCTTGCCCATAACGTTTCCCGAGACACAGTGTCGAAGGCCTTCACAAAGTCCACGAAGCACAATATAGGTCTTGCCGGCAGTTCTTGCGGTCAATGGTTGAATGTCGGGGCCTGAATCATGCCTGGGTGTGGGCTCACACCTTTGCTGCCTCTGCCCAGCCTGTCAACTGCTGTTCGAGAATCTCAGCTAGCAGTTTTACAAACACCAAACTAATCATGATTGTTCGGTAATTGGTTGGGCAGTGCGGGTCACATGCCTTATAGATGGGAACAACTCTGCTATTGGTCCATTGCAGTGGGAAGCCTTCCCGTAAGCCTTGTTGAACAAGATGGTCAGCACTAGTACTATGGACGGCCCTGCCCACTTGAGCAATTCTGCCTGCATACCATCTAAATCTGGCGCTTTTCTATTGGCAAGACACTGTGAACTTTGATCCACGTCTGACTCTGTGATTTTTTAGCTCTGGGCCTTCTTGCAGGATAATGCTGCTTGTGCACCTTGAGGGTCGTATAGCTGTTGCAAGTATTGCCTCCACTGCTCGGCAGTGATGTTTGTTAGTCCTGTGCCACCAGGCACTGGACTATTTCTGAGCACAACACAGACAAACGCAAGGGCCAAGGTCAAGCGTTAGGTAGCAAATGCATGCCCCCGCCAAAACCCACGTAGAAACCTACGCCCTCGTCAAAGAAGAAGACTAGATAAGACAAGTGACCACCTCCGGGGAGTGCGGCCTTATAACTTAGCGGGATTTCGATCACTAATGACGGCACTACAAAGATTCCCTGAAATCAAGCATATGATCCAGGAGTTGATAACCGAGATCACAAAGGCTCTGCCATATATGTATTTTGGGCCCAACGCCATTGTACTATCTATATTAAGTAGATTTAAATCTCAAGTTTTTAGATGAGACTTAGTATCGTCTTGTTTCAAGTTTTGTGTCTCAGTGTTTCGCGAGACCTCATCTACTCCTTCTGCTATTCAAAGAATTCTTGTCTTGGCACACAATTTTCTTTGCTTTTGTGTTTCTTTCTTTCTGCTCTTATCTCTTTGCAAAATCCTGCGTGACATTCTATACTAAAGATTTGTCTGTTTGATTCACGGGTCCTTACAGAGGGCTGTCTTGCAGACAACCCCGAACCCAGACCCCAAACACTGTCGCCGCTGCCGTATCTTGGCTCTTTTTCCAGACCTCAAGATGTCTGTTCGTGCTTTCACTCAAGACGAGCTTCTCAATCAAACTGCGGCTAGATCGGATCGCCATCAATGCAGAGAAGCTGTTCGCGATATGTATGATGCCGAGTATGACATTGAAGGAGGTCGTTTACGCTCGCATGCTCATTCTGCACCTCCCACTCCTCGAATCTTTTCCAGGCCGGGGTCCCCTCCCAATTGCAAACATTGTTCTCAACCCCAATCACCACACCACACTCAAGTGATTTTAGCTTTGATAAAAAGATATATTCCTCACATATAATTCATTTGAAGGATACATTTTTATATGGACCATATCAGAAGAAAATTATGGTCATTTTTATAAAAAAAAATACACCTATAACAGGGGCATTTTCATAATTTTGCAAGAAAATAGGGGTATTTTTACAATTTGTCCCAAAAAAAGGTGCTAACGCACTGTGGTTTGTCCTTAAATCCGTTAAAAATGGAGAATGATCTAGAATACTTCCAATCGCTGGTAGATTGGATAGAACAGAGCATGGAATTAGATTTTGCCAAAACTCACAGTGTCGAATGCATTTTGTAGGGTATGCTATGCACAAGCAGAGCATCTACTCTTTCAAATGTGAAAACATCAGCGGTCACATCGCTTGCACAGATAACGAAAGTCTAAGATCTTTCTGCTTTATTTTAACATATTTTTTGCCCGAGGGCTCCCATAGAGAAAAACAAGAAGCAAAATTTTCAAGCTTTCGGCTATGGCTTATACGTCTATTGGAAAAAAGAGCTTTTCGGCGTTTTGCTTATACATAATTTTGTAGTGATAGCTTGCAAAGAAGGGCGGCGTCATAATCGAGCTTCCAGAAGAATGATGTCGGCAAAACTCCATCGCCAGAGGCGGAAAAAGCAGAGGATGGGAATGAACCGCCAGATTGAAGATCCTAAGAACCGCTAACACTAATCAACGGCAGCCAAAAGCAACCCAATAACACTGACTAATAAAGGTGCACAAAATTTCTATCGTCCAAAAAGCCCTCCAAAACGATATCAGCCGTTGAAACAGAAAACCCACCTATCGGTCCATCAATCAAACGTTTACCCTTTGGGCAACCCAATACAACTATGATTGAGGTTTGAAAATAAAGATCACCCAAGTTGCAATAATTTAACTACTTTATAACATATGCATTTTGAAGGTAAAGGCCTTACAAAACAATGTGCAAAATAAAAATCACCGGGGTTGCACTAGTTTACCTACTTTGTGACATATGAGATCTAGAGCATGCATTTTGGAGATAAAGACCCTACAAAACAATGTGCATTGGAAGCCAATAAGTATCACTCACATGTCACGCTTAGAAAATATTATGTCCATTGATAATTAATGGTTATGGTAAGGTATCAAGACAGTTGTATTCTCACACACATGTAACATACATGATAAGGCTGGGATTCCATTATTGTCATTTGATAGTGAAAATATACTTTACAACCAAGCAACAACAACCACGCCAATGTTGCCTAAACGTTTAATATTCCATTGTGTCTGGCACATTGCCTACGTGGCTTTTGTTCTATCTACCAAAATTGTCTTCAATGAACGGGCAGTATCCTCCGGTGGAAGCCATTTTTCAGCGACTGTTTATTTTCTCCATTGCTATAGAATGCAGATCTTGAAGGCTTCCACCATATCGTGCACCTCATAAACATTTTGGTCCTTAATTGCTTCATTTCTGATCTCCGGAATTGCTCTATTTCTTCGATCTTCCTTTGTGTCGCTGTTTCTTTGGTCGATGTTGGTTTCAAACCCAGTGGCGTTTGAGGCTTTGAATCATGAGAAGGGCAAAATCGTGAAAAAGAAATGCTAAAACAATGAAAGGATCTACCAACACTAAAAATTCTACCGCCCTGGAACTATACTTCATGTCAGCATGTAAAAGTGCCAGTGATGGAATTTTGACCTAAGACAGATGATGATGATGATGATGATGATGATGATGATGATGATGATGATGATGATGATGATGATGATGATGATGATGATGATGATGATGATGATGATGATGATGATGATGATGATGATGATAAAATAATATACGTGCGAATGCTTTTCAACTTATTTCCTCATTAGTACCACGGATCCATCCATAGTCCAAATGTGCTAACTTAAATACAACTTCTTATAGTATTCGGATTCTTTCTAACCAACCTAGAGGAACTTTGATGCAACTTAGGAGGAATAGAAAGGAACCTAAAAATCCTTACATGACCTATCCTTTGCGTCCTTGATTTTTAGATACAACTTGACTTCACGTGGAACCTTACCATTGGGTGGTGGAAAGGGAAGGGAGAGAAAAAAGGGGGTGCCCCTCGCGATGATAGCGTAGAGGTTAGGTCATTGGGTACTAGTAAGTTCCACTCAAAGCCCAAACCACACTGACTACTATTGGGAATGAAAAATTTGAGGTCTTGAAGTCTTGAGAAGGAAAAAATGAGCTCAATAGTGGAAATCCCATGGTCATTATGAACAATTCTATCCTATAGGCGGCACCAGAACAAAGGACAATAATACAGGTTGAAGTCATGGGTTCTTGAACTAACATGCATCCATTATTAACAAACAAAATTCCAATCTATAAGTTATTCTTTAGGGACTCATTCCCCGAAATACTTTGGGTCAGGAAGAAAAAAAATGTTCGTAGCGCAATATAAAGTCAATTAATAAAGACGTACTCTAACCTCAATCTTATAAACATAGTTTTTAAGTTTATGGGTCCTATGGCTTTTTAGTCTTCGTGAACGATAAAATTCAATTCCATTCAATTCATTAAGTCTTTGAGTGCCACTCTATCTCAGCCTAAGGAGTGATTCCAACTTTGTTCTCGCTGGAGTTCAAGGACTGGCATTCATACTCAGCTGCATGGGATTTCAGATCGATCAAGTTAAGAAGATAGAACAAGGAAAGACTCCAACCTTCTATGGAAGCCTATACTCATAACTGTCGAATCTCCAATTAGAGACATATTGCCATATAAACCAGTGGTAATAAATTATATAGAGATTGTGAATTGCAACTGAAGAGGAAGGACATAGTTTTTAAGGGCTAAAATTATCTTCCATGTACGTAGTGTGTTCTTTGACGTACTGATTTTTGAATAAAAAATCTACGATCTTTCAATTTTGGTTCACATGTACTTATGAAATAGAATCTCAACTAAGAGATATCACTATTTTAATCTAACATTCCAAGGAATTTAGCGGTAACACATTGGACCTTACTTCAAGGGATTCCTTTGACATTCGAATTGAATTATACCAAGACAGAGAAATTAGTGTTGTTAACACGATATTTTAATGACCTTGAAATTTTGGCCCAAAACGACCAGTTTTAAGAAGAGGTAATTTTAATGGGCTGAAAATTTTGGCCGCCAAGTGAGCGAGACTAATAGAAACTTTTGCCCAAAATTTTAATCAGCTATTTTTTTTTTTTTTTTTTTGGGGGATTTCAAGCCCCATGTTTTTTCTTCATTGAATTTTGTCTTTGATGAGATTTCCCACCTCAACAAGCTTAGTCCTTCCTTGAAGAGGAGCACCACTACATCAATATGAATAAATTAGCAATGGTTTATACCTACGAGTTTTAAAGCACAACTTTTAGCCTCGAAAGTAACAGTTCATATGTGGCAATTTTTGTGGTGGAAAAACCTTTAAAGTAACATCGGTTCAATTTGTACATAGGCTACCTTTTCTCCTTGAAAGGAGCATTGGTTCAATTTGTCCAAACGTTTTATCCACACGAAAAGAGGAAGGGAGAGATATTTCAAAGATATATGGGAGAGGGGGCAACATGCGTGTGGCGTGAGGAAAATAAGAAATTGAATTGGTTGGTATTTATAAAGTAAACAAGACATGCGAGAGGCACTTGGTGGTCATTTTTTGTCGCGTGTTGCCCCGCATCTTGCGCATGCCACCATACAATATTTCGCAGGCCGCCTTGACACGTCATCAACAAATTCCCACCCCCCATGACGAGGCTTACCGCCACCCCATAAACGGACGGATCTCC
This sequence comes from Isoetes taiwanensis, assembly GCA_021234155.1. Taxonomy (NCBI): domain Eukaryota; kingdom Viridiplantae; phylum Streptophyta; class Lycopodiopsida; order Isoetales; family Isoetaceae; genus Isoetes; species Isoetes taiwanensis. Next base: position 14,155,511 of record JAJEKV010000023.1, on the reverse strand, counting down.
TCCTCCCCTCCCCCCATCCAACGGCCCCCGCCCGCCCACCGTATAACCCCGTATAATACTCCGTAGAATACTCCGTACAATACCCCCACCGGAATACCCCCCTTCTCCGGTGCATTAGAGCCGACGAACTGGACCAATACTTCTGGCTATGGCTCCGTTCTTGTAGCCGATTTTGGGCTGCCAGATCCATCCCCAGCCCTGTTCTCCTTGTAGACACGTGTATCTCTATGGATGGATTAGTTCCTGCCTCCAGCCCAGCTCCTCTGTCCCGCAGTTTTGAAGAATCTCCCATTGTTGAGTTTTTTTATTTCCACAAGGCAATTAGATTGGGATTGGAATCAATTCATTCCGAGATTTTGCGGCTTGAAAAAGGAAATGCAGGTCAAGTGAAGGTGCTGTTAGATCGATATTTGTTTTTGCGAGCTATTTACGAGCACCATAGCCGGGCAGAGGATGAGGTGGGTTCAATGCTTTCTAGCTTTACAGTTTCTGTGCGTCCAATCTTGTCAATACTTTTGCGGCGCACATAGAATTGCTTCTCTTAATCCGGGGCTTGGGATATAAACTCATTATGCGAAACCCTCCTGAAGCTTACAACATTTTAGAACAGGACTTTGGTATATGAAAAAAATTTAAATTTCAAGGATACTTTTCCTCAATGTTAGGAGGCTTTCTTTGATTAATTAATTTGAAGAGAAGCATTACCACGTCTGATTCCCCACAGTTGTAGTTTCTGCTGTTTCTTATTTCATGAAAACATTTTGGTCAATCAACTTTTGCTATATATGATTGGACAAGGAATAACAATCCATCTAATTATTACCAATTCCACGAACTTTAGAATCTTACTTCTGTTTCTGTGATACCAACATGACATGTAACCTATAGTACTATCGTAGAAGCAGATAAAAGATTAGATAGCATGTTGCATGGCACTTATTGTGTTCTCATCCAATTTTACCATTATTTGAAAAGAATGTGTTGACAATTTTCAAATCTTCTATAGGTAGTTTTGCCTGTTCTTGATTCGCGTGTCAAGAATGTGGCCAACTCGTATAGCTTCGAACACAAGGTTGAAAATGATCTATTTGACCAGATGTCGAACTTACTGAACTCAGCGTTATTGGAAAAGCATGCCGACCTGGAGGAACTTGTTTGTTGCTCAGAAGCTATCAAAACGACAGTCTTTCAGCATTTGTCTAAGGAGGAAGAGCAGGTTAGATTGGAGCATAATACATCACGTAACTAGTTTGTCCCAGATGGCCATAACACTGAATTCACTATTAGGATTTTACTGTTCGCATAGTTGAATCAACCATTGTCTGTGTTACCTCGAATCATGGACGATGGTTTTTAAAACTACTGTGTTGGTTCCTTAGTGTGCTAATTTGTGAGCTGGGATTTATAGCCCTTGATCTTCCTATAAAATCTGGTAACAATCCCCCGTCGGTTTAGATTGTTGCCTCCAGAAGTCCAGGGACACACCCATATTCCACTAGAATGTTTAAATGTACATGTCGATAATAAGTTCAAGATGTCAGCCCAAATTACAAGTCAAGAAAGGATGATAGCAAAGCTTAATGTTGTGTTACGTGAGTTGTTACGTGTGAGCTTAGAAGTTTTGGTCATCTATCAGCAACAAAGTTATCTGAAACAAAATTTGTCTTTGGTAAGGTTCTGCCACTACTTATGGAGCATTTCACAGTAGACGAGCAAGCCTCACTTGTGTGGCACTTTATTTCTAGTATTCCTGTCAACCTCATGGAAAAGTTTCTCCCGTGGTTATCATCATCCCTTACGCATGACGAGTACCAGCGTATGCTAGCAGGCATGCGTAATATAGTTCCTGAGGAGAAACTTCTTCAGCAGGTAATTTGATCAGTCAGGCTATTGTTGGCATTAATGTATATTTTCCCTTTTGTTGAACTGCTAATAAAAGAATTGAAATTGTTAAGGTGTTCTTTGACTGGCTAAAAGAACAAAGTACATTGGTGGACTGGAGAGTATCAAGCGGCTCTACAGATTACCCACTACCAAATAACAGTTGCATAAATGAGTCTAAACAATGTGATTTTGCCAATGCACGTGAAGTTTCCAATCCTCTTTCAAATGATGGTGGTTTTTTGGCATTCCCTATCAATGAATTGCTGTGTTGGCATAATGCAATTAGAAAAGAGTTGAAAAAATTTGCTGAGGGGGCACATAAAATTCAAGCAGCAGAAAGCCCAAGCCCATCAATGTTAAGATCCTTTGGCGAGCATCTTCAGTTTCTTGTCAAAATTTGGCTCTTTCATAGGTATAATGGTTTTCTTTAATTTTCAATTGCATGTCATGCTGTTGGATGCAAACTCATTGCTTCCTATTGGCAGCGATGCAGAGGACAAGGTTGTGTTTCCAGCAATATGCCACAAGGTAAAGCAACAAGTCTCATGTGTTGCTGATCATGCCAAAGAGGAGCAACCTTTTCATGATACTTGGCAATTGCTAGAACTTTCGCTGCATGATGGCTCCAGTGCCATGCAGTTTAGAAGCAAGATTGGTACACAAGCACAGTCAATAGTAGAGACAATCGAGCAGCATCTTCAACATGAAGAGTTTGAGGTACGAACTGATCTTGGAAGCTTCTCATTGTCTTAGCAGCTTCTCAAGACTCTCATATAATGGTGTAGGTCTTCCCACTTGTCCGTGAACATTGTACTATAGAAGAACAGCGTGTTTTACTATATGAAAGTCTTCGCATCATGCCATTGAGACTTCTTGAGCAGGTTCTTCCATGGATTATTTCTGTCAGCACTGGAGATGAAGCAAACGCTATGCTGCTGAACATAAACCTTGCAGGTTCAGACATCTGATCTTTTAGCTTGTAGCTTGATTAAGTAAATATATATGGAATATAAGGATGTGTTTCCTGAATCTGCTGTTTGGTTGATTATAGCGCCAGAAAAAGATAAATTTCTTGTGGCTCTACTTTCTGGATGGGCTTCTAAGGGGCTTCTGGGAGAGAGCCCACTGTTGACAAATTATGGAAAGATGCATGATGACACATTTCTGCCTGTAAATAATCACAAAAAGGCTATTTTTTCCGATCGTAAGCACCCTTTGATCCTGACAAAAGTTCAAAGCACCCACTTTTCGGATTCATCTGAAAGGCCTCAAAAGCAAATGCGTTTTACAAAGCTTGATGAAGAAATTGTACTAGATGATGTAAACTGCACATCTTCTGGGCTAGAAGAGAATCTTTTATTAACAATGCTGCCAGTTCCCAGTTTAATTCCTGGCTCCATAGGTTCTGGATTGCTAGGATGGGGACAAAAAGCACGTGGAATTGGTCCTCAACCAAAACCAATTGATCACATTTTCCAGTTCCATAAAGCCATCAAGAAAGATCTGGAATATTTAGATATTGAGTCAGCTAGGCTCATAGACTGCAACGATGACTTCATAAGACAATTCAGCGGCCGTTTTCATTTCTTGTGGGGTTTATATCGTGCGCACAGCAATGCTGAAGATCGTGTTGTCTTTCCTGCTCTGGAGGCCAAAGAGCCCCTCCACAATGTCAGCTATTCATATACGCTGGACCATAAGCAAGAAGAGCAGCTATTTGAAGACATTGCATCTGTGCTTACCCATTTAAGTAATTTGCGGTGCAAGAGGCAATCAGCTGGCTCTTGTCAGTGTAATGGATCAGACATCAAAGATGATAACTGTACGCAACACATATTGGCTTTCAAGGTACAAAGAATGTGCAAATCTGCTCGTATATGTCTAGACCAGCATATAGCCAAAGAGGAATCAGAATTGTGGCCCCTTTTTGATGTTCATTTCACCTTAGAAGAGCAAGATAAACTTGTTGGGCATATAATTGGTACCACTGGTGCGGAAGTTCTCCAGGCAATGCTTCCCTGGGTAACAGCAGTTCTTTCAGAGGAAGAACAAACCACAATGATGGGAACATGGCGCCAGGCTACACGCAATACTATGTTCCATAAATGGCTGAGTGCTTGGTGGAAAGATACACCAGCTGCATCAATTAATGAATGTCCACCTGCAAATGGTGACACAATTCCACCTTCAGGTACAAGTGAATCTCTGAAGCTAGTTGCAAATTATTTGGCAAATGGTACTTCTCAGGTCCTTGAGAGATCAGCAGTGACGTCATGCAGGGTGGCAGACAAAATAGGCGTTGAAGCACTTCCTGTTTCTTTTCAGAATGATGATGGCACGGAATTGCTGACTTCTGGTGTGCAGGAGGACTCTTCCATTTCTCTTGGTCACGATGCCATGGTTCATAATGATGCACATGATGACAATGCTGGCTTTAAGCCAGGTTGGCCAGATATATTTCGGATGAATCAAGAAGAGCTAGAAAGTGCCATTAGAAGAGTTTCTAAAGATGATTCACTTGATCCACGCCGTAAATCTTATTTGATACAAAACCTAATGACAAGGTACACCCGTTCATAAGTTTGGCATCCTTATCTTGTCTATTTGGTAACCAATTTCCTTTTTTTGCAGCCGATGGATTGCAGCGCATCAAAATTTGCCAAATGAGCAGGATTCTGGGCACACCCAGTCCTTTTATGACAAGTCAAAGGGTATTTTTGGCTGTGAACATTATAAGAGAAATTGCAAACTTCGTGCATCCTGCTGTGGATTACTCTATACCTGTCGCTTTTGCCATGACAAAGTCAGCGACCATACCATGGATAGGTAAAAGTCACACGTGCTTGTTCATGTTGTTTATTCATCTAGATTTATGGATGCACCTGTCCTTGCATTGGATGCTATCTTAAATAACACTGGGGAAACTATGTGCAGGCATGCAAGGAAATGACGAATGCTTGCTTGTTCATATTGTTTATTCATCTGGATTTATATTGCATCTATCCTTGCGTTGGATGTCATCTGAATAATAACACTGGGAAAGTATGTGCAGGCATGCAACAAAGGAAATGATGTGTATGAAATGCTTAGAAATTCAGCCTGTTGCTGCCACATGTGCAACACCTTCATGTAATGCCTATAACATGGCTAGTTACTTCTGCAACGTCTGCAAATTCTTCGACAACGACAAACGGTGATTATTTAGTTGCCCTAAAATTATTAGTTTTATAGATATTTTCTAGAGTTATCATCTGTGTCCCATATGGCCACTTTGTTTCAGAATCCTGCTTTCGCGGTTTTGTCGCTATTGAATTGTGGGGTAAATAGAGTGCTTTTTGTAATGCCCACTTCTGTCTGCTCAGATGTTTATGGTATTGTGCAGGGATATCTACCACTGTCCTTTCTGCAACCTCTGTAGGGTGGGAAAGGGATTGGGCATTGATTTCTTTCATTGTATGACATGTAATGCCTGTATGTCCATGTCTCTTGCAAATCACAAGTGCCGGGAGAAGGGGCTTGAATCGAATTGTCCTATATGCCATGAGTTTTTATTTACATCAAATACACCTGTCAAGGCTCTGCCATGCTCTCATTTCATGCATTCTGCATGCTTTCAGGTACGTCTTTGCAGGAACATTTTTGGTACATAGTTGAGACATGGAACAAGGTCGTAACTGTTGTTTAGTTCCCCTAGTTTATTGTAATTTTCTTCCTTACAAAGAATATTTGGTATGCCTTCCATATATCCATCAATTATGAAGTAAGAACAGAAAGCTTTATTCACATCAAGAAGATACTCTCTGGATACAAACATTCAATTTGAAATTTCAGACATGGGACAGCCAGATGACCAATGAACAAATTGAAATTTGAACTTATTGATTAGAATATTGATCCCCCTATTTTATTTGTTCCCCATTGCAAAAATGGAACTCACTATTGTAATCTGAGTTTGCCTTAAAATCTTGTCGGAAGTTCCCGTCAACTATATATGTTGCTGTGCAGGCCTATACTTATAGTCATTATACCTGTCCTATTTGCAGCAAGTCGATTGGGGACATGGCTGTAAGGATTCTCTCAACACTATTATAACCAGATAAACAGTAGTTTTAGGTGATGACTTTCTACATGTTTGCTCCAGGTATATTTTGGCATGCTTGATGCTTTACTAGCTTCTGAGCAGCTTCCAGAAGAATATCAAGGGAAACAGCAGGTAGTAATATTGCAAAGCAACTTGCGTTTTGGGAGCTGTTGCTTGTCTTACAATCTAAAATTTTCTCTATATCGTCATAACATTCACCCTCGTTCATCAATTGTCAGGATATCCTATGCAATGATTGTGAATCAAAGGGGCAGGCTCGTTTTCATTGGCTCTACCACAAGTGCAGCAAGTGTGGCTCTTATAATACACGTGCAATCTAGGGAGTAATTAAGTAATTTGGAAAGCACGAACAAGGAACGGATATGGAGAATGCTCAGCAAGCATGATAGACTTTAAAGGTGCTGCCTGATTTAAAGTCCGTATCATGAATGGAATGCAATGATTGCACCCATTTATAACGAAGCATCTGGCTTCCCAGGGCAATGTTGTACATACAAGTTTTGATTGCCCTTGCCATTTGTAGTATATGTTTGCATTGGAACCAATCTTCAAAACTAAGGTTGCTAAAGGTTATAGGAAAGGATTCAGAACATACTGATGTACAATAGAATCTTGCACAAAGCCTTGTTACAGGAAAATCTTCTTTGGAGACAAAAGTTGTAATATATTTAAATGGGCAAACCTTCTCTTGGCCTTACAATACTACGAGGGCTCATGTATCTTTCATAAGAAGACCTAGCAGGCAACAAAGATCTCGGATATAAAGTAGTGGGTCAAGGAAAGGATGATTACGAAGACCTAGGCAACAAAAGTCTTGGATACAAAGTAGCAGCTCAAGGAAAGGATGATTCGCTGCTAAATACGGGTTGGGAATAGGATTGGGTTACTAAATATGGGTTGAGGAGCGGCTACGTGCCGGTCGGCTGCATCAAAATTATTCTTTCTCGCAGATTGTGTGTTGTCCAGCATGCATGCATGCACTTTGTAATTGAACTGGCCTGGGTAATTGCATGGGTGGAAGGGTTTCCTGTGGAAAACCGGCGGCGCGGCAAGGAAAACCGGCGGTGCGGAAAGGGGTGTTAATGCTGGGTTCACATGATGTAATCCACATTAGGGTGAGATTAGGGTGAGATTACTGGTATTTTTTATCTCTTTTCAAATCCATTATTCTGTCTTCGATATTTCCACAGCGGCGCCGCTAGGTGAACCATTTTCTCTGCTAGCGCATCTTTTGCCGGATTTGGCATTGAAGCTTCCTTCTCTGATCTCGCTTCCTTCAACCATCTCTGATCTTCGCCGATGATCAGAGATTGCCGCCGGTGATTTCATACTTGCAGAGAAGAGGGCCTTTCGAGCCTCCTATCTGCCGATTCTTGCAAGCATCAGCAAGCAATCAGCAAGCAAGCATCAGCAAGCCTCCTATCTGCCGATTCTTGCAAGCATGAGCGAGGATCAGCAAGGATCGCGTTCCAGAAGGTGGAGCAGAGGAAGCATAAAGATTTTTTTCAAGTATTCCTACGGATGTAGAAAGCACCATAGCAACGCCCTTTCTTGATAATGCATTTCTGTCTAGGCACCGCCCTTGAATCTGTAAGAAGAAAATCGAAGCTCAGTAGTCACCGTGCCCCTTTGCCGGACCTGTGAGAATTGCAAATAACTCTTATTTTTGTGTATCTCTCTGATTTTCGCCATCGTCGCAGATGATCTTCGCCTTCAAGAAAGCCCCAGAGGTAACTGTATGGGAGATCTTCGCTGGAGCAGCTAGAAAAACAGAGAAAGAGAAAGCCCGATCTTCGCCATAGCCGCCATAGCCAGGGAAATTTTTGCAGGGACGTAATCTCACCCTAATGTGGATTACGTCCGGGAAAGTTCCTCGTCTCGAAATATTCCCTCAGGATTATTCCCTCAGTGGCCCCCAGACTCAGCGGCGCTGCGGCTTCGCCGCTTGGACGCCGCCTCGTCTGGCGGGGCCGCCTCAGGAAATTCCCTCGTGGAATTTCCTCAAACAGAACTTTCCCTATTACATAATAATACAAGGTGCTGCGCACGGAGGGTTGCCCTCCGTGACCTGAGGGTGAAGTGAACAAGAATTTCATCCGTGATCCCTAAAATATTATTCTAGTTCCGAAAAGGGCCAGAGTCCTATCACGTTATTCCATACGTCAACATTGCTTTGAGCATATACAATATTTTATTCAACTCAATGTCTCAACCTCAACCATTTAAGGTGACTGAAAGAGAAATGACAAACAAAGCTTTTTGACTTAAATATGCACATTGGAGTTAACATCGTTTGGGTTCAAATCATTTGTTTGAGATGTTGCTCTATTAATGCTTTCAATTCCAAACACTGATTTTGTATTAAATAGACACGTGAATATATTGTTGTCATCATGGCAATGATATGGATTTAAGTTTGTGGCGCTAACAAAATAATTTAATCAAACTGTCTCAATCATTATCTACACATATATAATCGAGTCTCCCATTTTTCTTTTTTTTTGTTCTGCACTTCTATTTTTTCTCCGCCGCAATCTTTTTCAGTGTGTAAATGCCACGTATCATCCGAACCATTCCTTCAGCTAATCCCCGCCGTAACCGGGATGCCGCTTTCTTCATCCTTCCTCCTTCCTCCTTTCATCCCACCTCCTTCCTCCTTTCATCCCGCCTCCTTCCTTCATTTCTCCTTGTGTTAATGCAGCAGCATTCACCCTTGCTTTCAGAGCTTGCTTTGGCGCCCACGTGGCAGGCTAGGCTAGAGCGTCAGATAAAAATTTTTCCACTCTCCTCCATTCCGTTTGAAGAAGGCATTGAACCGAATAGCATGCTGGAGCTTCGGATTCAACATTCAGTAGATTATTTGTTCCATTTAGGGTTGATTCCTGCTTTAAATTTCTTTGCCATTCATTCACGTTTGTGCTCTCTATCTGCAGGCGCTGAAGCAGGGTAGTCGCTGAAATAGGAATGCAAGCAAAGGAAGCATAAGGCACACGGTTTTCCTTCTTGCTTGAACCAAAGCAAGTTCGGCCTCACTCAGGTCATCGGCTGGAGCAGAGCAGCTGTTGGAACTGATTAATCTGGTCATTGCGGGTGCGTTATTCTGCTCAGACTCTTGGTACAACTATTATGGGTTTAACTCTTCAATCCTTTAGAGTAAAGTTTCGTTTTCCTATTACAAATTGCAACAAATCCGCTGGATTCGATTGCTTTTGAAACAAACGAATTCAAAGGCCAATCCCTGGGGAGTTTTAAAAATAAAAGCTCTGATTCATCAGAAGGATCCGATTCATAAATGCTTCTTGAGGTTTAAATTTTGGCACAGCAAGCCCATCTAAGCTTTGGATTAAATTGATTTATTCTGTTCTATGGCAAGAAAAAACAGGGATAGCGCTTTGACTGCAGAGGTTAATTTAAAGAACATCGTAGAGATGATGCCAATCATCCAGTAGGCAAGTTAGAAAGCCTATGAAGTGGCAGATGAAGGAATCTAGTAGAAACAGATGACATGCATATAAATGATTCCCCAATCTTCTGGTACGCACACTTCTTGTGTGGCTGGTATACCAAGATAACATTGTTGGACATGAAGCACATGGGCATTGTGGAAATAATAAGCCTGTCATTATTGAACTACTAAGCATGTAGTTTATCGAAAATCCATCCTTCTGGCCTCTGCACATGTGAGAACTGCATGTGCAATGGCATTTGCACATGCAAAGTGTTGTGCAACTCACAACAGTAAAATGTTCGCATCCATTACCATGCCATGGCAGTATAATATAGATATTGCAGTTCGTATAGTATTAGTGCCCTTTGTAAAAACTTTGCTTGATAGTTACAGCTGACTTGCCCATCAGGGGAAAGGTGTTTGGAAACTAGTTTGAAGACCCTGACAAGCGTAACATGCCCTCCAATCATGTAAGGCTGCATGATTCCGAGTGCATATTTACTTTTGGCATGTGTTTGCAGTCTGATACTACAGAGATCCTTGTTAGATTTAAAGCCCTGATTTGTTTCCAGTTTACATTTGGGTTGGAATCTGTAGACATGAAGATTGAAAGAGTGGATGTGAAGTGATTTATTCTTCTGACTCTACATGCATGTGCAACGCTTGAACCTAACATTGGAAAAGAGAGCAGGGGTAAGATTGATTCAGTGAATATGCATTCAACAAACATGACCATTGTTGTGTTATTTGTTTTTCTTTGTGTCATCATGCATTTTATATTATTGTAGATAAATAAGACATAAACATCCTTAGCTTGAAGAAAGAAATTGACATTATGTACAGCTCCCAGAGGATGAAATTGAAACAGTTTAAGTGCCTAGCCAACCTTCTTTCATTCTATTCAAAAATGCCATATTTTTGTGAGGTGTAAAACCTGTAATATTGGAGCCAATAATGCTTATTGTAGAAATATGAATTTCAACGCAGTGTTATTGGTGATATTAACAAGTAGATGCCCATCTTGATTATATGTGACTGTAAATGGGTGTTATCATAATGGTGGCTTATGTTTGTGTTTTACAGCCATAAAAATATTCTTTAAAATATTCTTTAAGTGACACTTTTCCTCTGTCTCTTTCATCTACATATTGAGGAGCTTAGCCAGATATGGAGAGTGGAAAAGGAAAATTAGTGGAAGAAGACCCCAAAAATGTATTGAGGAGATTGTTGGCCAGGGACAGAATTAAACAACGATATCCAAGAATTTAAATGAGAAAGTGCTGCTCATGAGCAATGAACAATTTGTAACTATTTTGTTCTAAAACTTTTATATGGGATGTTTACAATATGTTACAACATAAGTCTTGCATAGTGGAATGCATAATTTCACCTCTCCTCTTTTTCAACCGACCCTAAAGTCATAATTTCACCTCTCCTCTTTTTCAACCGACCCTAAAGTGTAAGTGGAAAAAAAAAAGATAACACATATGAGGAGACCATGGAACAAAATCTATGTTCTCGATCCTCGTCTATCCCATGGGCAGAAAAAACACGAGGCAAGAACACAAATCCGTACGTACATAAGTCAATACAAGGGAATCTTACACAAATTCTTCCTTATTAGGCCTACATTTCAAGAAAATCTTTCGCACCGTTCCAAAGATATACAAATCCGCCCGTGCAGGAGCAAGTCGGGGAAGACAAATTTATTGCGGCGGCCCACAGGAATTTTCTTTTGCAGTGGCTACATTTTGCACTATTTCTTCTTTCACATTTTCACATCGAGTATCTTTTACACCCAATATCTTTTGCGCCGAGTCGAACAAAAGAAATGTTCGCGGCGGCCTCTTGTATTATATAGACTACATGACATCAATTTGTAGCCTATGCCTGCAACAACTACCTACATGTTAGCCAATAAAACCATACTGTTTCTTTAGATAATAATCCTCTGCCATTCTGCATTACATAACAGAACAATAGCCATATCACTACTTATATAGAACACAAGTAAGTTTTATTACCATGCATAAGGGTTTGTTAATGCTGACACTAGAAACACAATGGACCATTGCAGGAGCAATTAGGATAATATTCCTAAGCCTATTTCAAACATGGTTCTCGAGAAATAATGCCTTGGTACATTATGAAAATAATGTAAGGAAAATAGCAATGGGTAAATGGTTGGGAAAAACCGTATGGGGTTAAATAACCATTGAAATAAAATGGATATACTTTTAAATACCATTAAGTAAAAGTGTAAGCACCCCTAATATAGGCTGAGCACCTTCGTGGCTTAGCCACCGGATTGATGCGCCAGGTCGCTAGTTTCGAAGCCGCGTAATCACCGCCCATCGACCGCTTGCCACCTGGTGCCATGCTAGCAAGGGTTCAGAAAAGCGGTGGCCCGTTACCAGGAAAAACACAGGGCTCAGGAAACACATCGGGCAGTTAGTTCTGGTGCTCGGAAGTGATTCGATTGGATCCTTTGGGGATTGCTAAAAACCAGTTACAGTTGGCCGGGAAAGCCTCCATGGTATCAAAGACTCAAATATCAAGCCTGCCAAGGCTCTCTTTAATCCAAATTTTAGCTTTCAACCATGTTAATAATGGTCTTAAAAAACGAGTTGGGTCTAAAATTGGAGTGAGAATTAGCAACCGCAGCAACCTTTGTTTATTTCAAGAGGGCAAATATAAAAGAATACAGGGCGGAACTGAGAAATGGAAAAAACCGATGATTCTACTAGTTTCAGATCTGTGCATCCCTTTAGCTTATTTTTTTTTCCAATTCGGCCTCTGATTCTGAGGTAAATAATATTAACAATGGATTGCTGGGCGTACTCCGGCATGGAGTTGTTGAAGATTCTTTCCTTCCAATTTAAGGTACGGCAAACAATTTCCATTGCTAACCTTCAAAATGCCCTTTAGCAATTAGCAATATCAAGATATCAACAAAATCAGCATCGGCTTCTTGTTCCTGCTTTAATCGCCTTTCTGATTTGAGCACGATGGCACAATCCCTAAGAGACCCATCATCAGAAAGATAATTTTACATCTACTTTCTGGATTTTCGCAAGATTAAATCTACAATCCATAAAAAATTTTATGAGCCCTGCCAAGGTCCAGCTTCATCTTTTCATCTAGGAAACTGTAAAAAAATCGCATCACTTCTATAAAGTCAAAGTATCTTACCGTTTTTAGTCTTGAATCTTTCCGTTTTTGCCGCTCAAGGCATCGTTTCTCTGTTGCAGCTCAAAATCCCTGAAAGAATACACAAGAACCAGCAAGAAAAGAAATCATGGTCGACTCTAGGCTGTAAATCGACCCACATACAATCTCTGTCATGGGCAAACTTAGAACAAACTGCAGATGCGCTATCCAGACCGCCTAATAGTTTCTTCACTTTCTTGGCTAACTCTGCCATCACTGCCCAGTGCCATAGCCCTGTACACTGCTAGAGACCTGGAAGAAACATAGAATCTGAGCCAGACACGCCTCAACGACCCCTTGCTCTTAGACAAAGAAACAAACTGCGGCCAAGCTTTCAATGACACAAATTCGAAACAGGGGACGAGGAAAGCAAGAACAAAAATGATAAACAAGACTAAAGCTTAAGCCTCTATAAAGACAAAAAAAGACCAAACAAATCACCACCGGATTGAGGCAGAATCCCATTTCCAGTGGCCGTAGAACTTCTTGCTCAATCCATAGCGCAGCTATACTCTAACTGTTGGTAAGAGCCTAGGAATGGCCGATCTGCACTTGAAAATTGCTGTCGTTGCTTCATACTACCGGAAAGAAGCTCTAAAGAGTGGCTATGGCGATGAAAAACCAGAGGATGAACAGGCAAAAACTTAGAGAAAAACAGGGCATAAAAAATAAACAAGGTGCGCCATAGCCACGCCTGCGAAGGAATGGGCTGGATGACCGGCCACTTACAGGCACCAGCCAGTTTTTAGCAGTCACCAGTATATGCTAGGCATATGCCGGCATATACCTGGATATGCCCACATACCCACATAAACGAGGGTTTGCCCCCCTAGGGGCAACCCAAAAAAAGGGAAAATTTTAAGAATATCCTAATATTTATGGGTATTTATAAAAATGCCCCTATTTTTCTACAATTGTAAGAATGCCCTTCTGCTTAATCGCGCTTTGCTGCTTTCATTTCTAATCGCTCAAACTCTTCATTGAGCAACAAACTGTAATCTGTAATTTTGAATAAATTGAATGGAAATTTCATGCCTTGGTTGATTGCATGTAAATTTTGCGGCTAATTTCTTGCTTCTATTTTCCAGGGGAATGGATTTGCGGTGCTTCACCACATGCCACATGCAAAAGCATGATTATTCCCTATCATTTTTGCCTTTGCAAAACCTCGTCGGATGCCTCCTTCAATTGATTTCACAGGGAATGCGAAATTAATCCAGAGTGCCAAGTATTGGGCTCTAATTTGTCACTCTAATTTGTCAGAAGAGAAGCAAATTTGGGCAATCCAACGAATCTGGATGAAATGCAGAATCTGCATAGTCTAAAACAAAGAATCTTTTTTTTTTTTAAATTGAAGGCTTAAGTATGTATTAAGAGTGTATGATAAAGTACATAGTTCAAAAAAAGCTATATGATGCTTTTTTGAAAAAGGAAGACCTTTAGGAAAGGGTAGGTCGAAAACCCTGATAAAGTTAAACTAACCAAAAGACATAAGCATAATTATAAGTATCTGGTAGTTTCAAACAGTTAGATAATTTTGGAGGGGCAGTGGTCAATGTTCGCCCGAGTACCTCCTTTTCTTTGGCTCTCTTTTGGAATGGTCTTTCCTTCCCATGCCCTTGTTGGCAACAATGAACAAGCAGTAAGGGCATTTACACATATGGGCCTTCCCTGGATTGAATCTGTCCTTTTTATCCTTGGCAGTACACAGAATGTATCTTCTTTCATCCAAGTAAGCAGTGCAGGCACAGTTGCATTGACAATTATCCCCATGCTCGTTTGGTATTTCCACCCCGAACTGTGTTAGCCATTGCGCATTCGCATGGAGATTCATCCTTCTCCACCTCAATCTTTTGAACATGATCAGAGTGTTTCCTGCACACAAAGGCAAAATTAACATTAGATAAAGGGATTAGGACTTAGTTCTGATTCCCGAAGATTTCCAAAACCCAATTTATATCATATTGGGCTTGCTTAATAATGGCATTGGGCCAGATAATTTCTTCCTTAAAGATCAGGGTATTCCTTCCTTTCCACATTCTCCAAAAAAGAATGTATCTCCTCCATTCCACTGGGTTCTCAGGGAAGAAAATTTCATCGATTTGCATATTGGCCAATCCAGGAATGTTCAACCCAGCCACCCGACTCAAAGTCCATTACGCCCATATAGCGGTTTTTAAATAGGTGTTCTTCATCTTCCTGATCCTGCATACACCTAACACATATATTAGAATCAGACATATTTAGCCTCCATCTTTTTCTGTTTGTGGCTAAAGCTTTATGCCATAGCTGCCACATAAAGGCCTTGATCTTTGGATGAATTGGACACTTCCACATGAATCTCAGGTTCCTAGAAGCTCTGTCTGGATCAATATTCCATTTTCTGTGAATAGAATTCTCTTGGCCTCTATTGAGGTACCTGTAAGCCAAGTTTACTCTATATCCACAGAATTCATTGATGTGCCAAAGAATATCTGTGTCATGCCAAACTCCAGCTGCCAACCTTTGGGTGATACTGTTAAAAAGCTGCCTGGAATCATCTCCTAAATTTGCAATGCTGGAATCCTGATAAACAAAATTATCAGTAATGTCCCTTATATAAATAATTCCCTTATTGGTCATTGCTTGGCTAGAGTAGGGAAATTAGCAGCCAGACAGGTATTAGGGTCATCCAGAATGAGAGAGGGACTCCAGAAAATTGGTTGATCTTGAGAAAGACCTTCCTTCCATGTATACATACCCTTTACCTTTTGCCATGCCCTGATCCACTTTTTGATAATCAAAGGCACTGTAGTGGGAATGGTAAAGTCGAAGTAAATGCTATGGGGCAGCTGCATTTTGAGATTCCTCCAGCCAAAGGGGTGGCATTTACTGACATAATGGGAGATAAGAATGCTCACAGGGTGATTGATTTGGTTATTACAAGCTCTGTAGAAGTACTTAGCAGCCAAAGCAGTAGCCTGTTTCTCAATATTAAGAACTCCCAAACCTCCCAACTTTTTGTGGTTGCAACATTCTTCCATAGAGATGGGAATCCAGCACCTCCTGCTTGACCCTCCTGCAATAAACCTACCAATAATACCTTGCATTTTGGTCAGAACCTTCTTAGGGGCCACCGTAATGGAGGATTGATAAACCTGAGAGGAGGAGATGACCGAATTTGCCAAAATGGCTCTCCCATTTTTAGAAAGAAATTTAGAATTAAGGGAGTCTACTTTTCTATAAAATTTATCAATCAAGTCATCCAAAAGTTCACAAGCATTAATTCTAATAGCATAGGGGATGCCTAAAATTTTAGTTTTAGTAGTGGGAGAGAGGTACATACAACCCAAGTTTGTAGCTGCTTGCTCACCCTCATCTTGATGCCTTGAGATAAGCTTGGTCTTGGCAGGGTTGATTTTGCATCCTGAGCACTTGCCAAAATCTTCCAAAATAGTTTGAGTGTGCTGAATGGAGTGTGCTTCCAAATGAAGAAAGTGAAAAGTGTCATCTGCAAAGTGAACATTTAAGATTTCTCCTGCCTCCTGGGAGGGTAGGCTAAGACATTTAATTAGATGTAAATCTTTGGCTCTCTTGAAATGGCTGTTCAGACCTTCCATTACAATCAGGAAGAGGAAGGGTGCAAGGGGGCAGCCTTGCTTAACCCCCCTTTTAATGTCGAAGAAAGGGCTACATTCCCCATTTATGAGAACAGCAGATCTGGAATTGCTAAGAATGGCTTGGAAGACAGAAATAACATTATCAGAGAAACCAAGCTTTTTGCAACACCAGCAAAGGAAAGCCCAACTTACAGTGTCAAAGGCCTTTGTAATATCCAATTTGAGGAGGCCAATTGACTGATTGGAGTCTTTGGCCCAAGAGATTCCTAAAGAAGCAGCAGCAACATTATCTAGAATATACCTGCCTCTCAAGTAGGCACTTTGAGTGTTGCTGATAACTTCTTCAAGGATGGGCTTGAGCCTAGCAGCAATGGTACCTGTAATTAACTTATAGACCACATTGGTTAGGGAGATAGGTCTGTAGTCAGAAAAAGTAGCTGCGAGTTCAATCTTTGGGATGAGGGCAATCAGACTTGTGTTGATCCTGCAGTCCAGCTTCTTAGTCATCAAAAATTCATTAGCAAGGGATACTATATCCATACCTAGAATATCCCATGATTTCTTGAAGAATTCCGCTGGGAGACCATCAGGGCCTAGAGTTTTACCATTTTCCATTCCCTGAAGAACCTTCAACATTTCCTCATAACTAAAAGGCCTGGAAAGTCTGTCATTCATCAGATCAGTAACTTTTTCTTGAATACACACAAAATTCTCAATATCTTCCCTTCTAATATTTTCCTCAGTCCCCATAATCCTGGAGAAGTGAGTCCTGGCAGCATCCTTGAGCTGCATATCATTGTCAATGCTATTGCCTTCCCAAAGGATACTGTAGATGTGATTTCTCTTAACCCTTCCCTTAGCTTTGATGAAGAAATATTTCGAATTGCTTCTCTCATCTTCTTTGAGCTCCTTTACCTTTGCTTTAATTTTCCAGCCTCTGGCAATTCTGATTTCTTCTCTTTCTATCTGAATTTTGATTTCATCTTTGTGCTGATCCAGGGCTAGGTCCAACTGGGATCTCAAATCCTGTAAATGAGCAGTGTTACCTCTATGGACTTCCTTTCCCCAAACCTTGAGCCAATTCTTGATTCTTTTGGAAACCCTCACCCACCAATCCATCCAGCCTGTGTTACCATTAGGTTTTTTCTCTTGAGAAACAACCTGTTGCAGATTAGGCATGAAGTCATCAAGCTCAAGGAGATTAGTATTGAGTTTAAAAAAAGAATTTCTTTTTCTTTGAGCAGTGTTACCACAGATACTAATGAGCTGAGGAAAATGATCAGATATAGTATAGTTGGTTAAATTAGTGACCCTAGTGCTATTGTTCCAGAGGGCCTCACTGAGGTAAAATCTATCATGAAGGCAGCAGACAGGCTGATCCCTATGGTCACTCCAACTGTAAGAGTGGGGGGTGACTCTGGTTAGAGAGAGATGATGAGAGTAAAGAAGAGAATTCCAGCTAGCAAATTCATTATCAGTCAGGGGCCTAAAATTGGCACTTCTCATGTAGCTATGGGTGACCATGTTAAAATCTCCTGCTAGAATACACTCATCATAAGGAATCCTCTCTAGACTCCTATTAATGACTTCCCAAAGGTTGACTCTTTCCGGGGGCTGATGATAAGCATAAACATTGATAAAAGCAATCCTCTTGTCACCAACCATCCCATGAATAATTTGCCACCTTTTGCTGTTATCATTTACCATCTGAATGTCAGCAAAGTTAAGCTTGTTGCTCCAAGCTATAGTAATTCCTGCAGAAGTGTTGTTAGCTTTGAGAGACCAATGCTGAAAGTCAACAGGAAGAACATATTTAGTAATGGAATTAATGTTGTCATCATAAATCTTGTGCTCTTGAAAGAAAAGGAAATCCAGATTCATGGAAGAGAGGCAAACCTTCAATCTACCTCTTTTGATATTTGAATTGATGCCTTGGATATTCCAAGTTATGCCTTTAAGATTTATATCCATTGGAGGGGGGGAGGATCTTTCTTGGTGATCTTCTTGGAGGTCCCAAAGAGTATTCTTTGAAATTTTTCTTACCTCTCTTCCTTCTGTTGTTGATTGTAGACCAGGTCAGGTCTTCCAGGGTGGGAGTCTTGCTATTGACTCGGTGCAAAAGCTGTATGCCATCCCCCCCATGCTCAGTAAGCCAGGGCTCTAACTGATCAATGTAGAGGCCAAAAAGTGTTGGCGAGAGGGGGCAACCCTGCCGGACCCCGATACTACTGGTGAATGCTTGGTATGGTAAGCCTGAGAAGACAGACCTTGAGGCGGAGAGCCGTATGACGGGAATCTGCCATGCACGGTTCGGAGGGCGGGGATCTCTTGACCCCTACGGCGAGGTTGAGATACCAAGATCCATAGTCGAGATAGTCATATTAATAGGGTCAACTCTAATCACCACTTTTGAGGGGAATTGGAAGAAAATACCTTTATCTGGAATATACTTATCTTGAGAATCAATGATATTATACTCAGCCTTGTCTTCCTTGATATCCCTTGTGATGGTGTTACAGACAGTTTTGCTAACACAATTGTCTTCCATTTTCTTAACCTTGGGCACCCAAACTTGCTTGGCCTGATAGGTTTCTTCCTGCTTATGATGTGTCTCCTCCTGCTTCTGGATCTTAGCCTCTTTATGATGCTCTCTAGGATGAGAACTTTTAGCCAGAGGCGTTTTGGAGTAGGAAATTTTCAGCTCAAAGAGCCCCCTTTTAGGAATTTTGCAAGGGATACAGTCTTCCCAATTAGAATAAATTTTCTTTTGAATACAGACAGAGGGGAAACTGGTTTGGGGGATGGAGACATGAATGATTTCCCCCAGACTGCTGGCTATAGCACTAAGGTGAGAGATGGTCCAACAGCCCATAGGGAGATTCAGACAAGAAATCCAGGTGGTGGTAGCTATCGTGGAGAAGTCTCCTGGAATGAATAGAGGGTCCCATTTCATTATATAAACTGGAGAACCTGAGATGAGGGTGATTTTCCTGGTAAGAATCATGGAAACACTCTTCTCTTCTCTACAAATGATCTGATAGGTCTTACTGTCCAGTTTAAGGATAGATAATATTGGAACTAACAGAGTTTTGGTAATCCAATATTTAACAGTGCTAATGGAAGGACAGTTTTGAGGGAAGTGGATAAGAATTCTATGATTTATGTATCTGGTGTTGGCTGTATTATCCACAATTTTACCCAGGTCCAGAATATCCTCTTTTCCTTTAAGATCTTCTTTTTCAACAGATTCATTAGCATCATTAACAGAATTTAAAGAATTGAGTAAAGCATTCTTGTAAGAGATACCATTGATTTTGTCGTATTTTCCCATGATTGGGACTGAAGACTTCAAAGTTTGCTTGGAATTGGAAACCTTTGTCTTGTTTTTGTCCAGGTTCTGCTCCTTGATGCTGGTACAGTTTTGGCATTCACAATTTGCGCAGTCCGTCGGATGGAAGTAACCATTACTGTCAGCAATCTCGCATTTGGTGGTAACTTTGAGCGGGAGTTGGTAAGTTTTATAGTCCATTTCAACTTCCTTTAAAAGAGTATCAGGGCCGAAAGAGGGGAGCCTTTTCTTGAATCCTTTTCGGAAATCTTCAATTACATGGTCATCTGCTTCCTCCCAAATTTTCACCAGTCGAAAAGAAGCTTTGGATTTCCACCCGAGATCCTCGAGTTCTTCAACCAGTCCTTTCGCAGCCCGAAGCATCTCTGTCATGGATCTCCTGAAGATCTGGTTTTTCAGGCTGCAGCAATCTTCTTTTGAGTGCCCTGTTTTGACTCTTATGAGTTGATAAAGAAGGTTGTCCATCTCCTGTATCTTCTGAAGCAAAGAATCAAATGGAATAAATCGTAAAAAATTTTGATTACAGTGGGCCTTATTTTGTTATAATGGCGTGATGGACGGGTCAAGGCATTTTCAGGATTTCTAAAAAATTAGGGGCATTTTTATAAATACCCTTAATAAGCTTGCAATATTTTCGTTTGGTATTTGCGGTCGGTATTTCTGGTATGGTTGGGCAAAGATTTTGCCCTTGTATTGTATTGTATGTTGAATCGTACGGAAGGCATATATTTGCACTGAGTTGAGCTGCTTGTTGGCCAGTAAGCGTAAGCATTCCAAAATTGGCTCTGGCATTGTTTATTTGGGCTTCTATGTGCAATGTATGGTATGAGAATAGAAAGAAATGGCGTTTGTTGGGCATATATGTCAGGATTTGCATGCTGTTGTTGTCGGTTTTAGAAGTGTCTGAGAAGGCCGCTTCAGGCGGATTCTGAATTTCTGATAAGGCCGATTCTGGTAAGACCGATTCTGTGAAGACCCATTCTGTGAAGACCGATTCTGTTGACGCCAATTCTGTCGATTCTGGTAAGATTAGTCTTATGGCTCTTGCTTTGGATTGAAGATCTTCCTAGAGTAGTTGTTCGATGGCTGGCGCGGCTAAGGGTTGCAAAGATTCTGCCATCTCCGTTTTGAAAGTGTGGGGATGTTGTGCAGAAAGCGAAACCCTTCTAACAGAGTTAAACTACTCTGGTTTTCGAGTGTGAAGGAAAGCCTAAGTTGGTTTCCGGGACATTGGTTTATATTATGGCAAGGTTGTTTTTACGGGGACCATAGGATTTGACATGCCTTTTTTCTGGCAAAATGTTAATGTCCGTGGATGTGGAACAATGCCACGAATATACTGGCCATCAATGGATCAAAGTGAACTTTAGGAAATAACCCATACGAAAATGAAATAAACAAAAGTTCCTATAGTTAAATATGAGGTCATTCTTACAATTTTTCCTAAAACAAACACCAGCAAGGCAGTGTGACATTCTGAGCAGCGCTGCAAGCTTCGTCGCAACACTGCTAATTTGGTACAAGCCCCGCCTACACTATCAACGAAACTGTTGCAGTTGGAGGGTTGCTGCACAGCATGTCACGCCCACCGCCTCGAATGCTGCTGATTTAAGGCCTTATGTGAACTCTCCATTAGCCCCGAGTTCACTTGTTAACAAACCTATAATTCTGTAGCACTTTAAAAACAGAGAGGGAACTTTTTAAAATCAGGAAATTGTTTATTTTTTTAAAAAGAAAGTAAGCGTGCCAAATCAGAAAACCATATACCAAGTCGAAGAGTGCAAATTTGCCATTAGTGGTTTGGAATTTCAGTGATTGTGGCATAGCTCTAAGCGGTGCGGTGCCAACAAAAATTTCAAGTAGATTGACATAAAAATCACTAAAAATAAACTAACATAAGGTTGAGATTCAATTGTTGAACGTTGCAGTTACCTATGTGGCACCAAACTACAAAAAATAACTTCGAAACCAGATGCATAATTCCACTCCCGAGGAAACTAGAAAGGAAATAATTGCACATCAAACTTCACATTTGTTTCTCTACTTCTCAAATTTGTCTCCCTCCGCCCCTCCCTCTAAGATCGGCCACATGCAAATGTTTTTACTCTCGCCATATATCTCTCGCACTATACGGCGAGAGACGAAAATTATACCGTTATGCCTCGAGAGAAAATGAGAGACGAGCTTCTCTCAAGGTCTAAAAGCTCATGTTTGGAGCAAAATTTGACCTCCCTGCCAGATTTGTTCCTTATAATGAGGAATATATGTTCCTTATAACGAGGAAGTTTTTTTTTTTTTTTGAGGGAATCCCAAAAATATATTTACAATACATGTACAAAATTAACACCATTAAGTACATTCTCTCAAACCTTATAGTATTTTGCAAACCTTAATATACAGTATACAAAAACTTGTACTTGTATACCCCACAAATGAGGATCGCTATGTACGGTCCAGATCTTGGAATAAAGGGGTTATATGCCCATCTGACAGCTCTCGTTGCCTGGAGTAACCCCCCGTGTGAATATGCACCCAAACCAAAGGGGGTCTAAGGGGGATTTTAATTTAAATGTGTTAAATGCAATCGTTTGTGTTAATAATGTTAATGGTATGTGTTGATTGTTATATTAAAAAAAAATTTGGGCCCTTCGTGCCCTAACTAAAGCAAACATAGGTAAACTTTATGGGCAGGTAGCCTGTTTATGTAAGTATGTAAGTGCCAAGAAATATACACTATAGAGGTTGTTTATGTAAGTACATAAGTGCCAAAAAATAAACAACTGTAAGAATATGGTGATTTGCTATGCAGAATTTGACCATCAAATAGTAAGAACAAAGAACAAAGGATATGTAGAGAATGCATGGATATAAATATCTTATTTCAGCACCACAATCTTATAGAGGCATTTGCACCATTAAATATTGAGAACAAAGAACACAACAGCAGGGAGATATCAAGATTTTGAACACTCAATGTCTTTGCTTTTGAGGTGAAACATTCCAAAGTGAAAAAACTTCAACTGGTATCAATGCTAATATATAATGCCGAAGAAGCGAGCATACTCCATGTTGCAAAATGGTTTGAGCCACTCTGAATGATCATTTATTGTCCAGTTAACAGGTTTGTGGAAACATCATCCCATGCACATACTGTAAGTCTCTATGCATTGAATATACATTTTATTACTGCCAGTTATACTAAGCATTACCACTGCATATTTAAAACAAATGCGGAAGACTAAGCTCTTGGATCTCATGCTTCTTGCCCTAATATGCACTCCAAACATGCATGGAATATTATAAATAACATACATACACAAACGTGTGAGGAAGTTCATCTTACTTGAGACAGTACTCTTTTCTTTTTGGCTGCTCTTAATCCAGAAGGGGAGGATAAATCTGAATCGAGTGAATTATCCTTGGAAAGGCAAACATTGCTCAGATTTTTAGGTGACATGTTGCGGATCTTTCTCTTAAAATTTTCCTATGCTCTTGAGCTGGCTCAGTTGTCCCAGACTGACCATTGCGGACAAAAGGTACAATAGCACCACCATTTGATATGTTTGTCAGTGCAGCAGGTCTGTCAAGAGACAACTGCCATTTAGATAAGTACTTCTCCTTTGATTTGAGAAGTTCTAACCTCTGATTTTCTACCCTTGATATGTCTTCCTTAAGGGATAGCAAGTATCCTTGTATCTGCAACATGATAAGAGAAGTCATGTCAATCATAATTTCAACTGAACCCAATATTAATTTATCTAAACATACCTCATTTAATTCTTCCAGTTTCTGACGTCTCAATATGCATAGAAACTCTAGCAGAATCTGTGCTAGAATTATAAGAAGAGAATCGATCTCTTTTGGTGATATTTCTGCACCCTGCATGCATTCAGTAAACAAGCATTTATATGCAATGGAACATTCTCATGCAATGAAGACATCCAACCTGTCTTTTCTGCTTCATTTTGTGCTTGAACTTAGAAATCCACTGAATAGAATGAGGAATCAGGTTGAATAGGGCAAGAGATAGTGGGCAATTTGTTCGTGAAAGTCCAGCTCTAGTAAGGGAGAATCTTAGACTTAAGGCACCGAATCATTCCGAGCAGGGACCATTCCTGGAGGCTAGACTTGGAAAGGCAGCCAAATCTGCGTTCTTGAAAGAGCTATGGGCTCGGATCTTCAAGTTCTGGTCACTGGATCTTCAAGGCTTGTTCTCTGGGCAAAAACCACTTCAATAAAACAGGTACTTCATTGCTGTCCCAAGGTTGCATCTCGTCTACTCTTACTCCACTTAAGAGGGACATGGTGTCTACAAATCCGCTGGGAACAGGCTTTCGGCTCCTTTTCTTCTTTGCTTCATGCTTGTGCAATCTCTTCACAACCCTAAAATAAAAACACATAACCCGCAGCAGGCTTTCGGCCCCTTTTCTTTTTTGCTTCATGCTTGTGCAATCTCTTCATAACCCTAAAATAAAAACACAGAACCCGCAGCACCTGCATACCTGAGACAGAAGAATGCTTCAGCTAGCCCTAAAATAACCCTAAAGTGAAACATCTCGATGCTTGCATGTACGGCTTATTAAAAAGAAATAGAGGAATAAAAATAAAAGGGGGTAAACCATTGGGGATATGGAATTTGGACAATAAAAACGCGGAGCGCACTCTAGATATACCGATTAGTATGCCTCGTGCAATACGCCCATGAAATCATATGAAAACCATGCCAAAAAGCGTATAAAATCACAAAAAAACCCCCTGTTATAATGCTAGATATAGATTGAAAAGTACATATAATTCAAGCATTTGATCCAAATGATAGATCAAAATACAAGAATTGTCTAAGTAGGAATACATAATGAATATGCAAATAAGGATGCATATATCAATTAACAGCTTAAGGACATAAATGTTGCCAAAATTCCTGAATAAAGCTGAAATAGTTCTTTAACCAGTTCTTCAGTCAAAATTATCAAAATTCAAGGGTCTTCATATTGTGACTTTGAAGTAAATCCATGATATCTGGTAAATCCATGGTATCTGTGCATATGAAAATCCGACTTAATTCCTGTGAAGATACAAAGAAGCCAATTACCTAGAAAAAAGCATATGTTAAGAAAAAGCAGATATGTAGCATTATAACAGGGGGTTTCTTTTGTATTTTTGTACGTTTTTCCCTAAGGTTTTTATATGATTTCATGAATGTATTTGATGAGGTGTACTAATTAGTATATCTAGAGTGCGCATATGCTTAAACTAATTTTGATGCCTAATTCCAATGGTTTAGACCCATATGTCATATATTTCTTTATTATATTATTGTATTTTATTGTAGTATTATATTGTGCTCGACATGCAAGCCTCGAGATAACCCATTTTAGGGTTATGTGTTGGGAACTTATTGGATTCCTTCAGCATGGGTGACACAGGAGGCAGAGTCGAGCCCTAACTCCGATGCTGTAATTCAGACGGGTAACGTAGAGAGTCGGGCAAGAGGGTAATCCCTCCTTCAATGGTTTGTTCGCCGGATCAGAGGACAGAAGGCTCATTTAAGCAATTTACCAATATCCCCCATTTTATTTTATTACGGAGGCTGTTTTCCGGATTCCTTTCTTGATCCTTTGTTAAAGTTGCAAAGCCATCTCTTTTGTAGTCTTGTTCGGTCCCACTTTCCTTGCCATGGTCTAGCCGATTGGGTCGCCTTAGCTGTTCAAAAATGTTGGGCTGTTAATTTGAAGCAATTTATGGTGTATAGCGCATCTGATCCCTTTGGCCCAGGTTTGGGGTTGCTTTAGTTAGGGCGCGTGAAGAGCTTGTGGAACACAAAGCTAAGTGTCCCTTCAGGCCTGTCACTTGCCAAAATGATGGGTGTGCTGAAGTATGCTCTGCATTTCAGCTTGATGTTCATGACCGATCTTGTCATTATAAATTAATGCCCTGTGAGCAGAATTGCAAAGCCCTTGTGATGCGAGGGGAAATGGATAGGCATTGTGTGACAGCTTGCTCCATGAAGTTAGTTAGTTGTCCCTTTGTACAGATAGGCTGCATGGCAATGGTGCCCCAGAGTGCCATAAAACAGCATTGTGTTGATGCAATGGGGAGCAGGGATAGGTTCTATACGTACAAAATTAAAATTCCTGACGTATAAAGTCAAAAAATACATATTTTTTAATAAAATACGTATTTAACGTATAAAAACCTCGCCGACCGGAAAAAAAAAAATTTCGCGTACGCGAAAGCTTCGTGAAAGCGTACGCGAAAAATTCTTCGCGTACGCGAAATACAAAGGATCGCGACGCAAAAGTACAAATCTGACTTTCGCGTACGCGAAAGCTAAGTAAAAGCGTACGCGAAAATTTTTTCGCGTACGCAATCCAGACTATTTCGCGTACGCGAAACGGGCGCGGTGTTCGCGTACGCTGTTTTTCACGTTTCGCGTACGCGAAAAAGTTTTCGCGTACGCGAAACTGAAGTTTTTGCGTACGCGAATTTTTTTTATATATATGCGGCGCGGGGATTTAGTTTTTGCGCCGCAAAGAAGGTATCTTCTGCGCCCAACCTTGCAATTTGCCACCCAAAACCATTTTTTTTTTGTTTTTCTTAGTTTTTAGGTTTTTTTTGGTTGTTTTTTTTATAGGTAGGCCAGGTTAGGTCTGCAGTTAGGCCCTCGCCTGTTGCCCCCCTGCATAAGGGGCGTAACGGTGGTGAGTGCCTTGTTCTGTGGGCTGGGCTTGGCCTATTTTAGAAAAATAATAATAATAATAATAATTTAAAAGAAATAATAATTTAAGACTAAAATAAAAATAAAAGAAAAAGAAACCAGAAAAGAAAAGAAATTGGTTGCCTTCCCTTCAACGACAACTTTAGTTAAGTTTAGGTCCTTTTTAGGGTGGCGTGTTGTCAAGAGCATAGGCATGCCCCTTGCCTGGTATTGCCGCATTTATTTGCGCCATGCCGAAGGTGGGTGGCACTGCTGAAGCTTAAGGCAACTAGGGTCTCCCTTTATTAAGAGTATAACCCTCGCCTGACGCCGTTGTTGGCCTTGGTCACGCGGTGTCGAAAGGTGTGCGTTGTACTCTTATTAAGGGTTAGAAGAATGTTTTATTAACTCATACCCTTGTTCCTGATGGTGTCGTTGATGAAAGTCCGACACTAATATAGGAACTGGCGTATGTTTTAATAAGCATTTGATTGGTCTCGTCTTTTGAAAAAAGCGTGACCTGGGACAAGTGCAATGCATTTAAAACTTGCTAGCCTTGCATTTTGGCAGTAGCTGGGCTATAGATCATAAATCGTGTTTTGGTCCTTTTATTTGTTACCCTATCCTTGGCTTTGCATATACATACTTATGAACTGATTAAAAAGTTAGGGTCTTAGCGTAGGAAGCGTAAAATTAGCGTTTTGTTTTGGTTAAAGTCAGTTGATTTACCCTCATGTGCT
Organism: Isoetes taiwanensis; assembly: GCA_021234155.1. NCBI lineage: Eukaryota > Viridiplantae > Streptophyta > Lycopodiopsida > Isoetales > Isoetaceae > Isoetes > Isoetes taiwanensis. The sequence goes on along the minus strand of JAJEKV010000023.1, from coordinate 14,128,482 downwards.
AAGCACTAAATTGAAAGTTTTATCTTTGCTTGACTTGTAGGTGTTGCTGTTGTCAGTTGCGTATTGTCGCGGAGTCGCATTTTGCTAGCCTGCTAGGCAATCCCTTAAAACAAGCAGTATGACTTCAGAAGAGAGAGCGGAAGTTAACTTGCAACCAAATGTGGCATTAGTGCCTCAGATAGAGCCGCAACCAGTAGAGGCATTGGCATCTCAAACACAGGCTACAGAGCTGCAACCTGAGTCATCTTCTGCAGCACTGCCGCGTAGAAAAAGAACCAGACCACAACAAGCATGGTCTACTTTGAGACCAGATTTCATGAACTGGTTGTGTAATCGGCTGTGCAATGCCTCAGCTCAGGATTTGGAATTGATTACCAACAGCGAGGAAGGATGGCTAGACTACCATGCAGGGCTGGTAAAAGATGCCGAGAGGGCTTTTAAGCTTCGAATGATGGAGCTAGAGCCTGAAAAGAGTGAGCAAGAGAGGTATACATGGATAGTGGGTAATATTAGCCGCACTACCGGCAATATGATCACAGAAGTTGCAAATTTGAGTAGTCATCGCTTGAGGCTAGAGCTGAAAGAAAAAGCCAGCACATGGAATGCGGCGTGGACCAACAGAAAATTGAAGAAAGAAGCCCATCAACCCCCCCATCTTGTTAAGAAAGTGTTGGCGCAAACCATAAAAGCCAAACGTCCTGGTGAGACAGATAGGGAGTGGGAAGCTCGTAGAAGAGCAGATGCCAAGACTACTTGGTTTGCCATGGTAGATTCATCACAAATAATAAACAGACAACGAATTGGTTCTGGGTCATATGGCGCAGTGTATAAGTGCAATATTTTAGGGTCTAGTTTTAAGGATGAACCTTATTGTGTAAAGCTTCAACATAATAATTTTCAGCCTAGTACAGAACCCAATAAGTTAGTGGAAGCTATGCTGAAGAACATGAGGGAGTCTGGAATGCAAGTTAGGCACGGGTGTATAATACGCTGCATTGGTAGCACAACCGGCCTAGAAAGACAAGGCTTAATTTTCCCTTTTTGGAATGGAGGTTCGTTGGCAACCTTCTTTACAAGTCATGGGTCTAATGCCTTTGCAGAGCTTGCATTTAAGAAGTTGGGAGCTGTCCCCAGAGTTGAGACGGACTTGAGGCTGCTTGAAGAGCACAGAAAGAAAGAATTATTTGTTGCCTCTAGGGTTGGGGACTTAGCAATGTCATTCTGTAGCGGCCTACGAAAGCTCCATCAAGAAAGATATCTGCATATGGACTTGCATCCGGGCAATATATTGCTCCATTTTGATTATGGAAAGGAGAAGGGATGTATTGATCCTCGTGTCGTATACATTGGCATTTGTGATTGGGGTGAATCCAGGTTGATCCACGAGACGGTGGAGGTAAAAACGATGGCATTACAAGGGTATGGATGGCGAAGGTAAGAAAAGAATTGAGATGGAAAGGGCCAGGCATCCATATATGCATGATGATCTTTTTTTTGGTAGTGGCTCGAAGACAGTTCCTGCAAGGGTTGACTTTGATTTACACGGGGCAGCGTACATTGTCTACTACTTAGCTGACTTTGCTAGTAAGCACTCCTATATGGAGTCAATAGGAAACTTGGAGCAGCAAGGCAAGCATCGGAGAATGTGCGACTATTTGAAACATTGCGTTGAGTCGCTAATGAGGGACAAAACACGAAAATTTGATATGGCCCAGCTACTTGACACAATGCGGAGCAGTTTTCATTGCTCTCCAATTCCGTGCACGAGGCCACAATTGGAATCGATTGATTCTTCAACTTGGCTGTGGTGGCGACGATGCATTAGACCAAGCTGGTCCTAGTCACGCCTAGCGTGCATATTCTGTTATTCACAAGAGCATAAACTTACATTCAAACATTCTTGTATTACATAATATTCCAATTAAATTCATTAAACACTTGTTTGATGCTATTTGAAAAAAATTATTGTCCATGTGTGTTTCTTTTCTTTTCGTGTGTTTTTTGTGTTATTTATTCTGTGCTTTTTTATATGTCGCAGCCTACTTAAAAATTATAAAGACAAGAAGTCAAAGCGGAGACCTATACAAGCCGGTAAGACCTATAGATACGTCAGCACTATAATTATGTCTCACGAACAGGACGAAGAATCGAATCCAATTCCACGGAATGTGGGTGCGTCAGAGCAGCAGGATCAGCATGATTTTTTGGTCCCCTCTATTTTGAGGACCCCCTCTCCTTGGCAGCAAGGCATGGAGAACGAGCTTGAAATGTCAGCTGCTCGGCAAATGGAGAGAGCAACAGCACATGCAAGGGCGAATGAGTATCGCACGGCTGAGTTAAGAAGGTTGCGTGCGATGGATGAAGTTTCAAAGAGGGATAATTGCACCATCACAGAGGTGCATAATGTAGCTGGCGAGGCAGGGCCTGGCTATTGTCTGCATGAAGCAGACTACGACGATCACAAATTTGGACAAGAATGAGTTTGAAAGAGAGTGGCCTAGTAGGCGGGGTAAGTATAAGGCTCACGAGTGCAAGATTGCTGTGGTTCGAGCAAAAGCAGTCGAGCGTCATGTCCAAGTGAAGGGACATTTACCCCACAACGGTGAGTTTAGTAAGAGTTTTGCGCAGCAAGTATACTACGAGCTTGTGAAGGAAGTGCCCGTAAATTATGGGAGTAGAAAATGGAGGCAAGGAAGTGGTAGTGGCAGCACCAAGAGGGTCAAGCTATCGGAAGATAGCGAGAGTGGGTCACATGGTGAGCCTGTCACCATTACATACCTTGTTGCTGACGCTATCCAACTTTTGGAGGTGGCAGGGGTAGCCGCGGCTGGAGCCGTGAATGACCTTGTGGATATTCGAGCCCAATTGGAGAATGAGAGAAGTCGTAACCTAACACTTTCTGAAGAGAATATTCGCTTGAAGGACCGTGCCGATGGGTTTGATAAGATGGCCGCTGAATTAGAGGATGCTAAACGGCAACTAGCGGCATTAAACAGAGAGGCAACGGTCCTTAGGGAAAACAACGATCACCTGCGCCATTTGACCAGATCGTTAGACTCTGACCCTTTTAGGGTGACTTCGGAGCAGTCGATATCCTATCTCCCTCGCGAGTATTTGTACGAGAGTCAGTGGGAAGAGCTAAAGGTTGTTGATTACAGACATTGCCAATTGTGTGGTGACAACCTGACACAGGTGGGCTGGTACACTCTAGGGTGTGGGCATCGTATGCACATGCGATGTCTTCTTGATTGGATGTTGCAAAGCCGCTTCTGTCCAACAATGCAAGACGGATGGATTTTTCCTGAGTTACAATATGCCATATTTAATATGCAAGGTCGCATGCCAGCGTTGCCACATTTGACCGCTCGCAGGAGGGATGGGCAGATGCACACTTTTCAATCCTTTCGCGAGCAGGAATTGTGGAGGGGGGTGGAGGAGCCGCGTGAAGGAGAGACAGTGCCAGACATTAACCAGTTCTTACCACCACCTCCAGGGCCGCAGGGTGAGTATATTGACCCAAATGACCAATGAAAATGAGATATTACATTTTTAGACAAAGAACATTTTGACCTGTATCATTTTGTGAATGGATAATAAGGTATAATGACGGGTATAATGACGTAATTTCAAACAAGGTATAATGACGTTATCAAAGCATTGAGTAAAAGCATGGAGTAAAAGCATCGAGACTTCCAAATCGCTCACCCTGGCTTAGTCTCTTTCATTTTCTGTTTAATGTATCCAAAATGTTTGACGAGTCGGTATCGAGACTTCCGAAAAGGGAGTAAGCCAAGAACGCGACCCTCTTGAATGGTTGTCAGGTCACCAGGCTTTATATTCTCCATGGCAAACAATATAGACTTCTCAAAATTCTTGTTACCTCCTTTAGAAGGAGCGAGCTTTGCTCTCACTCTCTTTTGGGTGTCTCTGTGTCAATGTATCTTAGATACTTTGCTAGGTTATATTACACAAAGACGCCCAAAATGGGGGTGGGAGCAGAAATCGTTCGTTCTAGAGGAGGTTACAAGGTTTTTGAGTACTCTATTTTTATTGTGGCCACGGAGGATATAAGGCCTAATGGTTGCTTGCGATTCTGTGGGTTCATTAGATGTTAGTGATTGATGAGTTCAAGCTTCGAGACTTCCCCGTTTTTCTTTCCCCCGCCTCTTTGGGCAATGTAGCTTAGTTTACATGCTAAGCTCCATTGTCCATAAGAGGCGGGTGAAAGCAAAGACTGGGACGTCTCGATGCTTGGACCCAGGTCTTCGGGTTAATTGGATGTTAGTGATTGATGAGTTCAAGCATCGAGACTTCCCAATCTTTCTTTCCCCTCCTCTTTGGGCAATGTAACTTAGTTTACATGCTAAGCTCCATTGTTCAAAGAGGGGTGAAAGCAAGGTTTGGGAAGTCTCGATGCTTGTACTCAGGTCTCTTTCATCCTGGCCTGGAGCGTGACCTTCTTGAATGGTTGTCAACTCACCAGGCTTGATATTGTTCGCTGCAAACAATATAGACTTCTCGAAATTCTTGTTACCTCCTCTAGAAAGAGCGGGCTTTGCTCTGACTCTCTTGTGTAGTCTCTCTGTGTCAATGTAGCTTAGTCACTTTGCTAGGTTATATTACACAAAGAGGCTCACAATGGGGGTCGGAGCAAAAATCGTTCGTTCTAGAGGTTGAACTTGCTATGACGTCAGAGGTGAGAGCGCACTCTAATTTCAAGCCAAAGTGGTGCCTGGGTGTTGTCCATCTATATAGCGGTTGTTAGGCACCAAATCATGGAACATCCTAACTCCTGCTATTGATGGAGAACCTTGAGCATCACTATGACTTCAAATTAGAGTACGCGTCCCCTTTGGCAAGGTGGTGGATTGTAGGTAACAAGGTTTTTGAGTACTCTATTTTTATTGTGGCAGCGGATGATATCAGCCTAGTGGTTGCTTGCGATTCTGTGGTTGCACGCCGATGGCATGCCAAATCGGCATTTGAATGCCATCAGGACCTATAATTTGTACCTCCATTCCTTTGGGTGGCACATGCCATGCAAACCCATTTGGGTATTCAGAGCATGTGCCACCCAGAGGAATAGAGTACAGGTTATAGGTCCTGATAGCATTCAAAGCCCAATTTGGCATACCGAAGTTATTCCCGACTTGGGTACCGAAGTACCTTGTGAACCTTCTGATGGATCAGATTCGTCCCAGCTGGTCCGAGGCTGTTTGGCCCCTTCGCATGCGTAGATTACTTCTCATCAGCAAGATTCTGGCGCATGCGAAGAGGCAAGCAACAACGGAAGTCGAGACGGGTCTGATCCGAGGAAGGTTTTCAGGGCACTGCAGTTACACATGAATGAAACATGAAAGAAACATAGAAAGAACTATCATACATGAACGAAACATTTGTGACAAAAAATTATAACCAAAAACTTCTTTTTTATTAATAGTGCCAGGGACGGTTACAATAGTATGAAAATCCTCAAGACCAATTACAACAGACTGAAGATACTCATCACATCATTTTTCTAGGCAGCGCCTTCTTCATCAGTTTCATCATTCGCAGTTCCATCCTCTTCTGCCTGGGGACCTAGGTTCAACCTCCGATGACCCTTTTCCTTAGTGAAACGTCCTCGAGACGTGTTTCTTCTAGCCCGTTCTCTGTTTGTCAAGGTAAAGCGCGAAGGTGAGTCCGCTGGATTACGTAGGCCAGTCAAGTCATCAACTGCATTGCTCGAACCTGGCCTTTCTGTATCAGACTCCTCGGTATCCTCGCTGTCGGCTGATCCGTCTGAGAATATGGCTTGGTCTATATCATCTTCGTCATCAACGAAGTGGGTACGTTGAATGTCTTCATCAACATGGCTTGCAGCATTTATTGCAAGCATCTCGTCCTCACTGTCTTCGAAGCTGTCCTCTTCCACTTCGGAATCTGCATCCATGAAAGGAAACTGTAGCTTATCGATTGCGGATGTACCAACATCCATGAAAGGATGGAATGGAGTGCCATAATCGAAGGATTGAATGGAGTGCCAACACCTCCAGACCTTTCCAGTGCTTGCCTTCGAAGAATCAAGGGTTTTGATGGCATGACAAACAGGTTGCATGCACCTCACAACATTTTTTACACCTTTCCAAAATGTCTCCCGCCCAAGCATTTCTCGAAGGGCAGCAGCTTGTTGTCGGTGTTTGGCAGCATTTTTCCCTTTCTGCCTCCTTTCCCAATCAAAAAACTCTGTATGATTAAAGGTTGAGATAATCCAATCACGACACTTCAGTACTCTTTCAAGACAGATGTAATTGGAACCAAACCGAGTTTGCCCAGGATTCATGAGTGCTAGGCTCTTCTGACGCAATGACTTGTAAATGGCATAAATTGCCGGCTTCTTTGTGATGAATTTTACAAGCCAACGCGCTTTCTGAATGGGATCTTTGAACCCGCGTGTCTTTGGAGAACCGGTCCTTCAAAGAATAGGTTCAGGCAATGGCATTGGCAACTAGTAGCATGCAACCCTGGAAATTCAGACTCCAATAATTCACCCGCTAGCTTGCAATTAGACGCGTTATCCATTACAACTTGAAATATTCTCTTCGGTCCAAAACTTTCTATCACGGCCTTTGTTTTTCGAAAAAATCCAATCTCCGGTCACTTGGTCGGCTTTTGGTTTCTACGGTTTTCAAAAATACTTCACCCCACGGATACACGATCATGAAATTTATAAGATGGTCCTTGTTTACATTGCTCCAACCATCGGGTCACTAATGAAGTCGGCCGCCGCCTACCACACGACACAATTTCATCTCCACCCTCTCAACCATTTTTCCATGTATTTCATCAACCATTTTATTGTTGGCATGCTTGTATGAAGGCAATCTAAAAGCCGGTCCCCGCTTTGGCAACTTCCCCGGAAGGCTTTTTCATTGCTTTGTGCTCCAAAATATGTGGAGACAACCCAAAGATAAAAATGCCTCTACAACCTTTGGGTTTCGTCTTCTTCAATTGCTCACGATGTTAAGCAATGATCAACCCTCTGTTGGCAAATGCGTCTTTCCACTATTTCAATTGTCTCTATCATTCTCTGTTTCTCCGTGCTTATACCTATTGACCCTAGTCCACCCTCCGATTGGTATCTTTGTCCCAACAGGGGGGTGGTATAGTTATCTTCGCCTCGCTCCCGCCCGACCTTTGCTCTTGAGTATTCGTGGACTCGTCTTTTTCTCATATTATTCTCGCGTTTTGGCGATCCCATCCGGTCGAGACAATCTCTCGATGGCATCCTTTCGCAAGTCAGCAGATGCAGTACAAGTTGCGACACCGATGTCTCGTTCATGTAAGATGTGAGCTCGAATTCTTGTTGCAGAACCATTTACCGATGAGTATCCACAAAACACACATTCCCACTCATTTGCGCCAAACTCTTTCACAAACTCCCATTCTGGGCCTCTTTTCCGACCCGCAACTCCGATCATCCGCGACCACGTGCGAAGTTGGCCCCCCGCGGGCCTCGCCACGGCACACACGCAGTCCTCGCACCTCTAGAGGTAGATGCATGACCCCTCCAGAGGTAGATGCATGACCAGTAGCCACCATTGCTCGGACCCGGCTGACAATGTCTCTTAATCTGACTCCTTGATTACACGAACTAAAGGAAGACGTATATATGCAAAGGAGCAAGCTCACAATGCATATGTTACGTCGACGTTCCGTGCGAGAATCAAGGGGGGTTGGACGGGACCCTATAGGATATTCTATGGAAGCAGATGCGAACCCAAGGCTGGAAACCACTGGGACGGAGTAAACTCACGCCCAAAGATCCAACGCCGCTCGGTGACCAAAAAAACGACACCTCAAAGGCAAACCGTTTCCCAAGGAGTATTTTGACTCAACCTGGCGGTCAACGTTCGAGGTGAATTCTAGGGCTAATCACTTTTTTCTTATATATACTATTAACAGTGCCACAAAACAGGCCAAACAGTGGCGCAAAGATTTTTTTTGCTTAGTAAATGGGGCAAAATTTCGAAAATTTACAGCAGACGCCAAAAACAACTAAATTGCGTGACGTGAAAGACCCTTTCAAGATACGCCGAAATAGAAGAACGCCAGACGAAAGTTCAAATTTTTTAGGTATGCGAACACAACTAAAACCGCGTCGCGAAAAAATGTTCGCAGCACGCGATGGCGTTGTTTTCGCGTCGCTGCGAAAAAATTTTTAATTTCGTCTGACGCGGTTCGAGGTTTTCAGCGTCTGCGAAAAATTTTACAGACGTTAGCGATTTAGTTGTTTTCACAGTCTGTAAAAATCTTCCGACGCCGGAATTGTTTTTTGCCGTATTTTTTGCATTTTATACGGCAAATTTGTGCCGTATCATACAATTCATACGTATTTCGTATAAAACATACAGCGTATTGAACCTATCCCTGATGGGGAGGCACCTTTTTCTACTGCTACAAATAGTTCAGAAGCAAGAGATGATGGTTGAAGATCAAGGACAGCGTCTTTCTCTTCTCGACAAGGTTAGCTTATTTGCTTTGACAGTTTTATTGTAGTAAAATGACAGCAAGTCATAAGTTATTCTATGAGTATGAGAAGGCTCAGAATTGTATCTGTGGTGAACCACGACTTCCAAGCGAGTAATAGTATTTTTGCAGCTTAAGAGAGTGAACACGGCTGGAGTAGTAGATGCAAGAGAGATGAAGTTATTCCTAAACCATTTAAACGGGCTTTAATTGCTTTCAGAGGCTATGCATATAATTCTGGGCTTACGCTTTATGCATCTCTAGTCTGGTGGGACATGACATAAAGGATTCAGCATTGAACCTCTTGTTTAGCTAGTGGGTTTCATGACCTTGAGGTAATTCGGCATCCGAGCTTTGGGCTTCCATGGCTATGGCGGATTTTTGATACCCAAATCGGCAAATCTCTAAGATGTGGCTATGCCAGACTGACAGATGAGGTAAATGGTATGCAATCGTCAAAATGATCTAATACAAGAATGCATTAAGGCAAAAGATTTATCTACAGGTATGCGTATCCATGAACAGATTGTCCAAAGGGGCATGGAGGGAAATGTGTATTTGGAAAATCTCCTTTTGAGTTTATATGGTAAATATAGTAATTTGTCCAAAGGGGCATGGAGGGAAATGTGTATTTGCGAAATCTCCTTTTGACTTTATATGGCAAATATAGTAGTTTGGATAAATGATGGTTGAACAGAGCCAGAACTTGAAACTGCTATTTTGGGAACATTTATAAGATAGCATTTGCACCATAAAGCTGCCAGATGAATTATATGATGCAATTGATGAGCCACCGTTTGAAGATAAAACTGATGTAAGCAATTTATTTCCATCAATGGCATTCATAATATAATAAGGTTCAGGCTTCAAAAACGTAGTTTACCTATGTTTGCTTTAGTTAGGGCCCGAAGGGCCCAAAATTTTTTTTAATATAACAATCAACAAACGTTATTAACACAAACCATTGCATTTAACACATTTAAATTAAAATCCCCCTTAAACCCCCTTTGGTTTGGGTGCATATTCACACGGGGGGTTACTCCCGGCAGCGAGAGCTGTCGGATGGGCATATTTGCCCTTTATTCCAAGATCTGGACCGTACATAGCGATCCTCGTTTGTGGGGTATGCATGTACAAGTTTTTGTATACTGTATAACAAAGTTTGTAAAATACTATAAGGTTTGAGAGAATGTACTTAATGGTGTTAACGGATCGAGATAGGAGAAATGGTTAGAAAATAAAGGCTGCAAGATGAAGTTGGTGTGCTTCCCCCAGTCCATGGCCTCCAGTAGATCAGAAACACAAGAAGAAGTCATTATGAGCAGTAGATTACCATAAGCATCTGGCTTTCCTCTATGATAATACTAGCACTCCATCTGGTATGTGCTTTTGCAGAATTCATAGGCCCACTGTATTTCAGATACTGGAAAATCTTCAAGCTTTGGGAATATTCTATTTGGTCTCTTAGATTTCCAGTAGAAGTCTTCAAAGGCATTCACTTGAGTGTTAATCTGTCCCAAATATCTGATTGCTTCACTGTAGTCAAAACTAGTATTTAGATCTCTCTTGCAAAACTCCAGATATTCTAGCAGAACTATCAGCCAAATTGGTATCAGTATGTAAACAATGCAATCTAAATAAGTTATAGTGACCAAAGAAATATCCAATATTATTTCATTTCTCATAAAAAAAACTATTATCATTCTGAATCCTGTGAGCAGTAGCAGCATTTTGCAAGTCATATATAATATTAATTTTAATCCATGGAATGGAGATGGAGTGCTTCCCATATCCTGTGTTTCCAAATGTTCCATAAAATAGTAAAAGACAATAGTGTTATCATAAGCATCATTCTGCAAGAAATAATCAACAAAAGAATTTGCCTTTTTAGCTCGAATATTTTCCTCACACCAGATCCACAGGCCACTTAACTTTCTGCAATGGAAGATATGTTCCATAGATTCAACTGAATTACCACAGAGAATACAATTAGGGGATAAAGAATCAAGATCAGAGATGAGTCTGCTAGGATTAAAATGCTTTGCAACACTTTCCATGTTTGGGAGGCTTTTATTGGCCATAAGCCAGACAAAGTAAGAGACCTTAGGGGAAGCAGATATTTTTACAGAGCTTAATATCCTTTCCATCATTAATATTCCAATAAAGTTTAGCTTTAGAAAATCTATCATTGTTGGCCAGCAGATTATAAATAGAAGAGACTTTGTAATTTGCTTTGCCTTTACAGATCCAATCTATATGATAAGAGGTAGGAGCAATGTTAAAATCCAACAATCTAGCTTTAATATAATTATAAAGTTTCCTATCAGTTGATGTACCTCTGAGCTTCCTGTTGAGCACGGTCCAGGTAATCCACCTATTGTCAACCCTTAAATCACCAAGAGTAATTACCCCCACACTTTTCCATTTCTTATAAATCCTAGGATGTTTAATTGCCAAGGGAACTTCTAGATTGAGATAGAGCAGGATTCCAAAAGATAGATGTATGCATTTGGGAATGGTTCAAATTTTGATGTTCAAAGCAGCTTGAAATCTTATTCCAAGCGAGAACTATGTTTCTCATAATAGGCGAGATATCGGGGGCAGGCTGAATTATAAAGAAGGCAGAGGAGGAAAGATGATGATCAATAGAAGGATGACCTTTAAATTTGCAATTGTTCAACCAATATCTTATAAAAACAGTGGCTAGATTGTTTTTTGAAAAAGGGCTCTTCAAATATATTTACCAACAAGATCAGAGCATTGCAAGAAGGGCTTGGTTACATAATTCTAGTTGACCAAATGCTTTTCTCCCCAGCTAAAATTCCTAATAATTTTCTCCAATTGAAGATAGATAGATTTGGGAGCTAGCAAAGCAGAGGAGAAGTAAATGTGAGAGCTAGCTATAACAGCCCTTCCAGCAAGAGAAAGACAGTTACCATAGTTATTCAACTTCTTCTTGATTCTAGCAATGATTGGATTCCACAGGCCCTTGATATTATTGATAAAAACAGAGGCTTTTGAGCCCGGGAATTGAACCCAAGTAAGAATACCACAGCTCAATCTCCAACTCTTCTCCCTTCCAGATTTTCACTTCACAAGTATCCATACAGGATTTGTCTGTACACTGTATTCCACAAAGGATTAACCACACAGACAAGAACAAGGAAGTCTTTCACACAGATGCTTAACCACAAAGGCTCAATTAGCAGATAACACAGCAAGATCGGCACAAGATAATCTGAACAAAAACCTGAGATGCTTAAGGTTTGAATATCGGCCACTGCCACAGACGTCCGGTCGCTGCCACAGCTATCAAAACCGATTCTTCTTTCAAACCTGTCAGATGGGTAACACAGCAAAAGTCTCGGTCAGTGCTTTTGACGCCGGAACGTGCAGCCAAACATGCGGACTCCCACTGCCGCTCACTGCCCAGGCCGAATCAACAAAAAACAGATTTCTCCCCTTTTCTTATTCGTTATCTTTCTTGCTTTTACTCTTTTTTTAAAATAACATAAGCATGCAAATATAATATCTTAGGATAGACCATATGCCTCTACAGGTAATTGCCACGTGTTCCATCAAACATCACATGGGCATGACAAATACTTGAATCCAACAATCTCCCCCTCATGCCTACGTGATAATAGTCCCAGCATCTTCGACCCCTAATTCTTTTTGAAACAATTTAAATTTGGACTCAGGCAGAGCCTTTGTAAATATGTCTGCACATTGCACATCTGTAGGCCTATATAGCACAGCTATTTCCCCATTTTTCACATGATCGTGTATGAAGTGATTATGCAGCTCAATATGTTTTGTCCTTTCATGTAAAACTAGATTTTTAGTCATGGCAATACAGCTCGTACTATCACAGTATAGTGGTCTTGGCTCTTTCTGTACTAAACCTAATTCTGCGAGTAATCGCCTAAGCCAAATTATTTCTCTGGAAGCAAGAGAAACTGCTGCATACTCAGCTTCTGCCGTAGAAAGAGCAATAGAGGTCTTACTTTTCCAAGCGATTGCTGGTTTGCCTAGTAAACAAGCATATCCTGATCTTGACTTACGTGTATCCACATCACCACCCCAATCTGCATCTGCAAACCTTTGCTTTAAAATATCTTTGCAGTGTTCTAGGCAGTTAACATTGTTTGCTGCCATGACACAATCATCTACATATATAGCAATTATGCAAAAAAGATCTATGTCTCTATAGACATATACATTTTCATCCATGTTTAATTTTTCAAATCCGTTTGCTTTCAAATGATTGTCAAGACATACATACCATTGTCGTGGCGCTTGTCTTAGACCATAGGCGCCTTCGCAGGTTTCCATACTTTATCCCCATCAATCTCATAACCAGGAGGTTGCTCCATATAAATCTCCTCATTTAAGTCTGCATTTAAAAACGTTGTGCTAACATCCATATGATGCAATTCTAAATTGTGCACGTTAGCAATAGCCATAATCGCTCTAATACTTGTTAACTTAACAATAGGAGAGAAAGTTTCATCATAATCAATACCTTCTATCTACAGAACTCTTCGGGCCACCGGCCTAGCTTTGGATTTTTGCTGTCCATCTGGCCCCTGTTTAATTCTAAAAATCCACTTGTTTCCAACAACATTTCTATTATTAGGCCTCTCAACTAATTTGTATGTTTCTGTACGTTTGAAAGAATTTAACTCTGCATCCATTGCATGTTTCCATTCATCCTACTGGCTTTCTATAGCTTCATTATAGTTAATTGGTATTTCGATTCTAATGATCATAAGAGTTGGTATTACGATCACTTTCTTCAATATCTTCATGTGCTACCCTTCTCTCAGCTGCATCTCGCCTCATACTTCTTCCAGTCTCATCCCTTCCATATTGTATTGTATCGAATGGTATTCCTTCTTTAAGTAATTCGGCTTCAGTTCTTCTTCTACGCCGTGGTACTACAGGAATTGATTCTATTTCCTCATCACCGTGCTCAGTTTGGTCTACATGTTCAACTTGTTCTTCTTGCTCTTCTGCTTGGCTAGTATCACCAATAGTTCTTGTTTCTTCTTCTCCATCATCAAAATAGTCCTCTGGTTCCCAGCTAATATCTTTACTTGCATCTTGTTCCTTCTTATTAGTAGGGATCCGATCCTTATATAATACATTTTCAAAGAAAACAACATCTCGACTAACAATTACTGCCTTTTTGCTTGGATCATAAAGTCTATAACCTTTTGACAAGCAAATATATCCGACAAGATAAGCTTTTCCCAGCTAATATCTTTACCTGCATCTTGTTCCTTCTTATTAGTAGGGATCCGATCCTTATATAATACATTTTCAAAGAAAACAACATCTCGACTAACAATTACTGCCTTTTTGCTTGGATCATCTATAACCTTTTGACAAGCTATCATATCCGACAAGATAAGCTTCTCTACTTTTATCATCTAACTTCGATCTATTCTCTTCCACTATTTTTGCGTAAGCTAAACATCCAAACACTTTAAATTCTTTCACTGATTAGCGTTTACCTGTCCAAAGCTCATCTGGAACTTTACCTTCTAAGGCTTTGCTCGAGATTTTGTTTTGTATATAGAAGGTTGTATTTACAGCTTCTGCCCATAAAAAAATTGGAAGACCTGCATGCTTTAGCATTGCCCGTGCTGCTTCCATTGCCGTTCGATTTTTCCTTTCAGAGACACCATTTTGCTGAGGAGTCCCTCTACACGTCAATTGCTTTTGATTCCCTTTTCTGCACAAAAATGCTTAAATTCGTTTGACAAGTATTCTCCTCCTCGTCTGACCTTAAACATTTTAGCTTGCACCCAGTTTCTCGTTCTACTTCTGCAAGATAAACTTTGAATGAATTGAATACCTGGCTTTTATGACTTAGAAAATACCACTTAGATTTTCTCGAATAATCATCAATAAATGACACAAAATAGTATTTTCCACTTGCACTTCTAACTCTCATAGGCCCACATACGTCAGAGTGTACCAAAGCTAATTTCTCACTTACTCGTCCACTTTTCTTCGGAAAGGGCTTTTTACTTTGTTTGCCCAACATGCAACCATGACAAGGTGAGTCCAATATCAACAACATCTAAGTCATTCAATATCTTATGTTTTTTCATAAAGATTATATTTTTCATATTTGTGTGACCTAAACGTTGATGCCATAATTCTAATGATCTATTATTTTCAACTTCACTACTTAGTAGCATATCTACATATTTTGGAGAAAACTCAAATCGATTTCCAACTCTTTTTGCATATAATACAATGGTTTCCATTATTATGTATGATGATGCACATGTGCTTATCAAATGATACTCTATAATCTTTATCTACTAAATCTGCTACAGAAATTAAATTTTTCATCACTCCAGGAACACACAAGACATTATCAATGGATATTACACTTCCATCCTCTCCTTCAAGCTCTAACAAACCACAACCTTCTACTTTTTGTTCTTCGCCATTAGCCATACGTACACATCTGAGTTTACTAGCTTGCATATCTTTTAATATTTGTGAATTTTCCATCACGGATTTTTCAGCTCCAGAGTCTATAACCACACGGTTAGCCAAGTTTTCATCACAAGAACCTGATAACACAAATGAATTTACCTCTTCTTCAGAAATTTCTTCAGCTGACACACGACTTATAATTGGTTTTGAAGATGTAACCGTCCGTCTAGAAGTTCCTCTACTAGAAGATGAGGATCCTCTAACACTTCCACGTCCTCTTCCTTTTCTTGAACACATATTTGCAAGATGTCCTCCTTCCCCACAAACATAACAAGTACGACCTCTAATACGTGAACAATTCGGTTTGATATGACCACTTTCTCCACATCCATAGCATATCACATCCTTCATCTCTTTACTTCTCCCTCTTCCTCTTTCAGTATATAAAATACTATCTCCCCCTTGATTGTAATCTCTTCTAGCTTCTCTTTGCGTGACTTCAGTTCTTGCTGTACTTATTGCTTCTTCCTTGGTTTTTTCAGTGGTGCGAATTAATGAAGCAATATTTTCATCATATTCAGCAAACATGTCTGATATATATAATATTTTAGACCCAATGAGAGAGGAGCACACCATCTAAATCCATGAATATATACCTTCCATTTTGTCAAACAATTCTACTAAATCCTTCCCTCTTACATACTTGAGCATTCTTAGTTCTTGTTCTAGTTTATGTATTTGAGATGCGCTTAATTTTTCATACTCATTTAGTAAATATTGCCACATCTCTCGTGGACTCATGTGATGAATAGAAGCTATAATTCCATAACCAAGTTTGGAAATGATAATACCTTTTGCATGAGCTATATCCTTAGATGATCCGTGATGGCTCCTCCAAGCATCACCGCTTCCACCTTGGCCTTTATTGTATTTTTCTTTGCTTCTGCGGTTTCGGTAAGAGGTCTCAATGTAATCCCAAAGCCCTTCAACTTCTAATGCTTGTTCCACTTTCACCTTCCATGCTTGAAAACCCCGAGCCTCTCTTATAAACTTCAACTCAGCCTAATATCGCATTTTAGAAGAATTTTATTGGCTGCCATCTCCCTTTCGAACTCAAATCTCTGATACCAGATGATAAAAACAGAGGCTTTTGAGCCCGGGAATTGAACCCAGGTAAGAATACTACAGCTCAATCTCCTACTCTTCTCCCTTCCAGATTTTCACTTCACAAGTATCCACACATGATTTGTCTGTACACTGTATTCCACAAAGGATTAACCACACAGACAAGAACAAGGAAGTCTTTCACATAGATGCTTAACCACAAAGGCTCAATTAGCAGATAACACAGAGAAGATCGCACAAGATAATCCGAACAAAAACCTGAGATGCTTAAGGTTTGAATATCTGGCCATCGCCACGCACGCCCCGGCCGCCGCCATAGCTATCAAAACCGATTCTTCTTTCAAACCCGCCGATGGGTAACACAAAGAAAAGTCTTGGCCGTGCTTTTGACGCCGAACGCGGCAACCAAACGTGCGGGATCCCCATCGCCGCCATCGCCTGTGCCGAATCAACAAAAAACAGATTTCTCCCCTTTCTTATTCGCTATCTTTTCTTGCTTTTACTCTTTTTTAAAATAACATAAGCATGCAAATATAATATCTTAGGATAGACCATATGTCTCTACAGGTAATTGCCAATGCGGTTCCATCAAACATCACATGGGCATGACAAATACTTGAATCCAACAATCTCCCATGCATGCCTACGGATAATAGTCCCAAAGATCTTCAACCCTTAATTCTTTTTGAAACAATTTAAATTTGACTCAAAGCAGAGCCTTTGTAAATATGTTCCGCACATTGCACATCTCAGAGGGCCTATATAGCACGCCTATTTCCCCATTTTTCACATGATCGTATGAAGTGATTATGCAGCTCAATATGTTTTGTCCTTTCATGTAAACTGATTTTTAGTCATGGCAATACAGCTCGTACTATCACAAAGATAGTGGTGTTGGCTCTTTTTCTCAGACTAAACCTAATTTCATGAGTAACGCTTAAGCCAAATTATTTCTCTGGAAGCAAGAGAAACTGCTGCATACTCAGCTTCTGCCGTAGAAAGAGCAATAGAGGTCTTACTTTTCCAAGCGATTGCTGGTTTGCCTAGTAAACAAGCATATCCCGATCTTGACTTACGTGTATCCACATCACCACCCTAACCGTGATCTCGCAAACCTTTGCTTTAAAATATCTTTTGCAGTGTTCTAGGCAGTTAACATTGTTTGCTGCCATGACACAATAATCTACATATATAGCAATTATGCAAAAAAGATCTGTGTCTCTATAGACATATACATTTCCATCCATGTTTAATTTTTCAAACTGCTTGCTTTTCAAATGATTGTCAAGACATACATACCATTGCCGTGGCGCTTTGTCTTAGACCATAGCCTTTCAAGTAGCTTCCATACTTTATCCCCATCAATCTCATAACCGTGAGGTTGCTCCATATAAATCTCCTCATTTAAGTCTCCAGATTTAAAAAACGTTGTGCTAACATCCATATGATGCAATTCTAAATTGTGCACGTTAGCAATAGCCATAATCGCTTCTAATACTTGTTAACTTAACAATAGGAGAGAAAGTTTCATCATAATCAATACCTTCTATCTACAGAACTCTTTCGGGCCACCGGCCTAGCTTTGGATTTTGCTGTCCATCCGCCCCCAAGCTTAATTCTTAAAATCCACTTGTTTCCAACAACATTTCTATTATTAGGCCTCTCAACTAATTTGTATGTTTTCAGACGCTTGAAAGAATTTAACTCTGATCCATTGCATGTTTCCATTCATCCGACGGGCTTTCTATAGCTTCATTATAGTTAATTGGTATTTCCGATTCTAATACAAATCATAAGAGTCTGGTATTACCTCGATCACTTTCTTCAATATCTTCAT
The DNA here is from genome assembly GCA_021234155.1 of Isoetes taiwanensis. Lineage (NCBI taxonomy): Eukaryota > Viridiplantae > Streptophyta > Lycopodiopsida > Isoetales > Isoetaceae > Isoetes > Isoetes taiwanensis. Next base: position 14,110,553 of record JAJEKV010000023.1, on the reverse strand, counting down.
GTAGCAATTCTTCTCTCACCAGATCTCGCCTCATACTTCTTCTTCCCTCATCCCTTCCATATTGTATTGTATCGAATGGTATTCCTTCTTTAAGTAATTCGGCTTCAGCTTCTTCTTCTACTGCTGGTAATTACTACAGAATTGATTCTATTTCCTCATCACCGTGCTCAGTTTGGTCTACATGTTCAACTTGTTCTTCTTGCTCTTCTGCTTGGCTAGTATCACCAATAGTTCTTGTTTCTTCTTCCCCATCATCAAAATAGTCCTCCCGGGTTCCCAGCCTAATATCTTTACTTGCATCTTGTTCCTTCTTATTAGTAGGGATCCGATCCTTATATAATACATTTTCAAAGAAAACAACATCTCGACTAACACCATCGCCTTTTTGCTTGGATCATAAAGTCTATAACCTTTTGACAAGCAAATATATCCGACAAGATAAGCTTTTCCCAGCTAATATCTTTACCTGCATCTTGTTCCTTTTATTAGTAGGGATCCGATCCTTATATAATACATTTTCAAAGAAAACAACATCTCGACTAACAATTACTGCCTTTTTGCTTGGATCATCTATAACCTTTTGACAAGCTATCATATCTGACAAGATAAGCTTCTCTACTTTTATCATCTAACTTCGATCTATTCTCTTCCACTATTTTTGCGTAAGCTAAACATCCAAACACTTTAAATTCTTTCACTGATTGGTGTTTACCTGTCCAAAGCTCATCTGGAACTTTACCTTCTAAGGCTTTGCTCGAGATTTTGTTTTGTATATAGAAGGCTGTATTTATAGCTTCTGCCCATAAAAAAAATGGAAGACCTGCAAGCTTTAGCATTGCCCGTGCTGCTTCCATTACCGTTCGATTTTTCCTTTCAGAGACACCATTTTGCTGAGGAGTCCCTCTACACGTCAATTGCTTTTGATTCCCTTTTCTGTAAAAAAATGCTTAAATTCGTTTGACAAGTATTCTCCTCCTCGTCTGACCTTAAACATTTTAGCTTGCACCCAGTTTCTCGTTCTACTTCTGCAAGATAAACTTTGAATGAATTGAATACCTGGCTTTTATGACTTAGAAAATACCACTTAGATTTTCTCGAATAATCATCAATAAATGACACAAAATAGTATTTTCCACTTGCACTTCTAACTCTCATAGGCCCACATACGTCAGAGTGTACCAAAGCTAATTTCTCACTTACTCGTCCACTTTTCTTCGGAAAGGGCTTTTTACTTTGTTTGCCCAACATGCAACCATGACAAGGTGAGTCCAAGCCTTCCTTAATATCAACAACATCTAAGTCATTCAATATCTTATGTTTTTTCATAAAGATTATATTTTTCATATTTGTGTGACCTAAACGTTGATGCCATAATTCTAATGATCTATTATTTTCAACTTCACTACTTAGTAGCATATCTACATATTTTGGAGAAAACTCAAATCGATTTCCAACTCTTTTTGCATATAATACAATGGTTTCCATTATTATGTATGATGCTGCACATGTGCTTATCAAATGATACTCTATAATCTTTATCTACTAAATCTGCTACAGAAATTAAATTTTTCATCACTCCAGGAACACACAAGACATTATCAATGGATATTACACTTCCATCCTCTCCTTCAAGCTCTAACAAACCACAACCTTCTACTTTTTGTTCTTCGCCATTAGCCATAATGCATACATCCGAAGTTTACTAGTTTGCATATCTTTTAATATTTGTGAATTTCCCATCACGGATTTTTCAGCTCCAGGGTCTATAACCACACGGTTAGCCAAGTTTTCATCACAAGAACCTGATAACACAAATGAATTTACCTCTTCTTCAGAAATTTCTTCACCGACACACTTAATTTATAATTGGTTTTGAAGATGTAACCCGTCCGCCTAGAAGTTCCTCTACTAGAAGATGAGGATCCTCTAACACTTCCACGTCCTCTTCCTTTTCTTGAACACATATTTGCAAGATGTCCTCCTTCCCCACAAACATAACAAGTACGACCTCTAATACGTGAACAATTCGGTTTGATATGACCACTTTCTCCACATCCATAGCATATCACATCCTTCATCTCTTTACTTCTCCCTCTTCCTTTCAAAGATATAAAATACTATCTCCCCTTTGATTGTAACTGACTTTCAGCTTCTTCTTCAGACTTATTGCTTCTTCCTTGGTTTTTTCAAGGTGCGAATTAATGAAGCAATATTTTCATCATATTCAGCAAACATGTCTGATATATATAATATTTTAGACTGAACAGAGAGAGGAGCACACCATCTAAATCCATGAATATACATTCCATTTTGTCAAACAATTCTACTAAATCCTTCCCTCTTACATACTTGAGCATTCTTAGTTCTTGTTCTAGTTTATGTATTTGAGATGCGCTTAATTTTTCATACTCATTTAGTAAATATTGCCACATCTCTCGTGGACTCATGTGATGAATAGAAGCTATAATTCCATAACCAAGTTTGGAAATGATAATACCTTTTGCATGAGCTATATCCTTAGATGATCCAGATGGCTCCTCCAAGTGAATCATTGCCTCCACCTTCAGCCTTTTATTGTAATTTTTCTTTTGCTTTCTGTTTCGTAAGAGGTCTCACGTAATCCCAAAGCCCTTCAACTTCTAATGCTTGTTCCACTTTCACCTTCCATGCTTGAAAACCTGAGCCTCCCTTATAAACTTCAACTCCAGCTAATATCGCAGCAGCAATTTTATTGGCTGCCATCTCCCTTTCGAACTCAAATCTCTGATACCAGATGATAAAAACAGAGGCTTTTGAGCCCGGGAATTGAACCCAGGTAAGAATACCAATACCAATCTCCTTCCGATTTTCACTTCACAAGTATCCACATGTGATTTGTCTCAGATTAATCAGATTCCACAAAGGATTAACCACACAGACAAGAACAAGGAAGTCTTTCACACAGATGCTTAACCACAAAGGCTCAATTAGCAGATAAACAAAGAAGATCGCAAGACAAGATAATTCAACAAAAACCCGAGATGCTTAAGGTTTGAATATCGCCATCGCCACAGACGCCCGGGCCGCCACGCCTATCAAAACCGATTCTTTTTCAAACCTCGCCGATGGGTAACACAAAGAAAAGTCTTGGCCGCTTTTGACTTTTTGACGGAACGCGGTACCAAACAAAGCGGACTCCCATCGCCACATCGCCCCAGCCGAATCAACAAAAAACAGATTTCTCCCCTTTTCTTATTCGTTATCTTTCTTGTTTTTACTTTTTTTAAAATAACATAAGCATGCAAATATAATATCTTAGGATAGACCATATGTCTCTACTGTGTAATTGCCACGGTTCCATCAAACATCACATGGGCATGACAAATACTTGAATCCAACAATCTCCCCTCATGCCTACATGATAATAGTCCCAAAGATCTTCGAATTTCTAATTAATTTTTTAAACAATTTAAATTTGACTCGTGCAGTGGCTTTTTGTAAATATGTTCCGCACATTGCACATCTCAGAGGCCTATATAGCACAGCCTATTTCCCCCATTTTTCACATGATCGTATGAAGTGATTATGCAGCCAATATGTTTTGTCCTTTCATGTAAACCGATTTTTAGTCATGGCAATACTGCACTATCACAAAGATAGTGGTGTTGGCTCTTTCGTGACTAAACCTAATTCTCATGAGTAATCGCTTAAGCCAAATTATTTCTCCGAAGCAAGAGAAACCGCCGTGATACCTTCCGGCCAGAGAAAGAGCAATAGAGGTCTTACTTTTCCAAGCGATTGTCGGGTTTGCCTAGTAAACAAGCATATCCCCGATCTTGACTTATTTGTATCCACATCACCACCCCAACTCGAGATCCGCAAATCTTTGCTTTTAAAATATCTTTTGTGTTGTTCTAGGCGCTAACATTGTTTGTCGCCATGACACAATCATCTACATATATAGCAATTATGCAAAAAGATCTATGTCTCTATAGACATATACATTTCCATCCATGTTTAATTTTTCAAACCGCTTTGTTTTCAAAATGATTGTCAAGACATACATACCATTGCCGTGGCGCTTGTCTTAGACCATAGACCGCCTTTCCGTAGCTTCCATACTTTATCCCCATCAATCTCATAACCGTGAGGTTGCTCCATATAAATCTCCTCAAATCTCCTCATTTAAGTCTCAGATTTAAAAAACGCGAAGTTAACATCCATATGATGCAATTCTAAATTGTGCACGCTAGCAATAGCCATAAAAAAATTCTAATACTTGTTAACTTAACAATAGGAGAGAAAGTTTCATCATAATCAATACCTTCTATCTACAGAAACTTTTTTCGCCACCAGCCTAGCTTTGATTTTTTTCTGGATTCCATCCGCCCCTCGCTTAATTCTAAAAATCCACTTGTTTCCAACAACATTTCTATTATTAGGCCTCTCAACTAATTTGTATGTTTTCAGACGCTTGAAAGAATTTAACCTCAGATCCATTGCATGTTTCCATTCATCCGACTCTGGGCTTTCTATAGCTTCATTATAGTTAATTGGTATTTCCGATTCTAATACAGTCATAAGAGCTGGTATTACCTGATCACTTTCTTCAATATCTTCATGTGCTACCCTTCTCTCAGCTGCATCTCGCCTCATACTTCTTCCAGTCTCATCCCTTCCATATTGTATTGTATCGAATGGTATTCCTTCTTTAAGTAATTCGACTTCAGTTCTTCTTCTACGCCGTGGTACTACAGGAATTTATTCTATTTCCTCATCACCGTGCTCAGTTTGGTCTACATGTTCAACTTGTTCTTCTTGCTCTTCTGCTTGGCTAGTATCACCAATAGTTCTTGTTTCTTCTTCCCCATCATCAAAATAGTCCTCTGGTTCCCAGCTAACGGATGCTACGATGGAACGGATGCATAGACCATGAAACGGATGCTACGATGCCTTTACATGGATAAGTACAAGGATTGCTTTTATGTTGAGATGTATTTCTAGTGAATGGACTAGTAACGGTGCCCAGCGTTGCTGGGCATAAGTTGCGGACCTGTAAATGTTAAGGCAACAGTGATATTGAGGTCTTGGCTCACCACTCATGCATTATCCTTTAATTCAGTGTCTAGCTTGCTTTCCAATTCATCACTCTCTCAGAAGCTTCCACATTTGTGTCCTTGGGCCTAGAACAGCTTGATGCATTGGCAAGACTTCTTAATGTCTTCTATGTTTGTTAGTCGAAGTATTAGAGGTCAGCGCAAATGCATGTGCATCAGAGGTGCCCTTGGATTGAGTCTAGACTTTTTTTGATGAATTTCCATTGTTTTCTTCCTAAAAGCCCTTCCACTTTTTTTTTAATTTGTTCCTTTTTTTTTTTCGCTTTTATCTCTTGCATTTTCTCATGTTGTTAGATGGTGTTCTCCTCAAGATCAACTCATGGTCGAGGTTGATGTTTTGATTAGAAGGGAAAAAGGGCATAAATTTGGGCCGCTGACAAAGAGACATGAATTTGATCCTTCGATCACTATAGCAACAATATAGCAACTGTAATGTTGATATTGTCTTATACAATATGCTCTTTTGCTCCGTAAGACATGGTCATGGAAGGTGTCCCTACTTATCTTCTAAAAGTTTTTCTTGGATCTACCCTTTAAGGCTAGATGCTTTTCATTTTTCAATGAGACAATTTTTTGATGAGGCAATGAGACAATTTTTGGGAAGTTGTTAATTATTCCGTAGTTGCCTTCACAATAATTTTAGTTGCTATTATGCCATACTTTTTTAGTTGTTATGCCCATGGGATTTGAACCCTTGCTAATGTATTAATTTTTCACATTACTATAGAAAGCCAAGCTCAAGACAAAGTTGGGATGGTGGTTTTGGGATGGTGGTTTTTTCCTTATCATTGTTGTTTTTAGAGGCACACAAAAAGGTAACGGGCGCTTAGAACTTTAGCCCTACATACAAACGTTTGTGCATATTTATCTCAATGGTTCAACATGTTCTTGGTTAGAACTTTGGCCCTACATACAAACGTTTTCGCGCACATTTATTTCAATGGTTCAACATATATTCTTTATATTTTCAACATGTAACATTTGTTAGAACTTTTGTTCAACATACAAATGTTTGTGCACATTTGGTTCATACCATCGCTAAAAGCTGTGTTATTACATTGTTAGTAGCCTATTACATTGATTTTGTGTGGTTACATTGTAATGTTATGTTGCATATATACATTCAATTTAATTTAGATGGTCATGTTCATCTTAAGAGTCCAATTACTTGTTCTAGTTGTTTCATTAAAAAAAAAAAAAAGAAATGTTGGGAAATGCAATTTAATTTACATGGCCATGTTCATCTTAAGAGTCCACATTCGTGGTGTTGGTTGTGCTTCCCAATGAATAGGAAACTTTGTCTAAGTCATTAAATTGTGTGAAGGCCAAAGATGTGTCCACATGGGAAGCAAGCTCCATATAGAAATTTCTCATTTCAAAGTCACAGATTTAGCAGAGTGTTAGACCAATGAAAATAATGTCTCAATCAAAAAGACCTCCCTGCTCCAAGATCACAGCCTTTAATGGAGTTCACGCTTTCTCGTTTCTTCTAAAGGATCCCTGAGTTTTCATCAGCCTTTCAAGCCACACAAAACACAATACAAACAGAGAAGGTTTGCATAAAGTTCCTTCATTTTTGGTAAAGGCACCTTTTGGAACCGACAGTGTCAGCAGAGCTTTTTTCCACAGACCCACGCTTTTTCTAAGCCGCTTCTAAGTCTAAACACATAGTAAATCCCGTTATTAGGTTCATCAATTCTACCGCAAGAAATACAAACGAATAAAGAAAAGGTCGGTAAATATATTGAGGTTTCACCTCGTGATTTCCTTAAGCTCACTGCCTACAAAGGTAAAAGACCTCCGCGAATCGATTACATTCACCTATATAATAGAAACTTCTAAGAAATTCAAAATTGAAACTTATATCCCTCCCACGTATTAATAATTTTATCTTTGAAGCTACCTTTGAGAGCTGATTTTTGGCTTGCCCAAAGAATCCTCGCCCGCCAGAAGCAGCCCCTTAAGCAACCAATATTCTATGCCATGTTTTAGCAAATGGCAGGGAATTGAACCCTGCTCTAAGCACCAGCTACAGCTTTAAGAAGAGCTGTAGAAGAAAGCAAATGCGTTAGAACGAATGTAAAGTAGAATAAAGGCTAAAGAAGAAGAACGACAGAGTAGGAAAAGGAAAAAATAACACAGACCTACCTCTGTTCTTTGTGGGGATTATGTTAAAACAGAGCAGATTCTGATTAAAGTGTCTGAAACACAAACCGCATAACTGACTATAATAGAACATACTATGAAGAAGAATACCTGAGCACATGCAAAAGCCACTCTCCCAGCAAAAGCCTAGTCTGTATACACAACAATCTTACCTTCAAAAAGACCACCACACAGCATAATCCATCGTAAAACCACTGTGATCGCTTTTGGTCATTTTTGCCCATTCAATGAAACATTGCTTCCCCCTAAGATCTCCGTATGACAACTTCCAAGCTATAGACATCCAAGATTCTTTTATCTAGCCGCTTTTGTATATCCCCGGCGCCAAGTAGCCGCAGATGATGGCAAATAAAATTTATGCCCTCCAAACAAAGGTTTCAAGGAACGCTTTGAATTTGTCTGATTTGCTCAAGCTCAGCAAAGAACACGCTTTTGGTCCCGCTTTGCTAGCCCAAATCAAGGTCGCCTTCATAATGGAGGTATCGTAATCTATCTTATTTTGAAAGTGTTTAACCACATTTTTCTATCGTAATCAAGGGAAGAAGCTTGATCAACATATTCATCATTTTAGCATACCTTTTCATGTCATCAATAATCTCACGTAACTCGCAGGTAGGCCGCTTAGGAATTATGACAGACGGTGGACCAATCCTCTCACGAGTTTGAGAAGCCACATGCCTCTTTCAAGAACGCTAATTAGCTCCCTCCCAACCGCAAAGCCTGCCCATTCCGACCGTGGTTTCAGAGCAAAACAGAGAGCACCACCACTGCTTCGATATGAGAACCGGAATCCATATCCATAGCCTAGCAGCCATTTTGTTGCTGGATTTGATCAGAAGCAAGGAAATGTTTGCTGCTGGGCAAGCGCCTTGGGAAGGGACCAAGGAAGAGCAACCAAGCAGGAAATTGGCCAAGGCGGCTAGGGTTCGATGCTCTGCAAGGAAATCCAAAATTTTAAGTGAAATTGGGCCAAAAGTTTTAGGGTTTTATGCACCATATACACTAAAACTTTATAATAAAGGATTAACAATTGTGCCAAGCTTTGGGCAATATTTTTCAGCTTTAGGACATGTAGTTCATAGTCTAAAGGGCATATAGTTCATAGTCTATTGCCTATCACAAGGCCCCCAAAAATGAACTATTATATTTAACCAGTATCACATCATCTAAAAACCATGATATATATGTTTTTTCATACATGAATTTGTTTGATTGGAGAAAATCACATGCCATAGTGGTTTGGTAGAATTGATAGTGGTTTGTCATATGGTTATCAATGATGGTTATCAATGTTGTAGTGGTTTTGTAAGATTATTTGTGGTTTATGAGTGGTCCACCAGAATAGCATTGGTTCCTAAAAGTTGTCTCGATAGTCATGAATGTTTTTCTATTACGCATAAAATTAGTGAATGTTATTTTGCCATGGTCAAGACACTTCATCTTATAGCAAAACCACCCTTGGTTGTCCAATTTTCAAGCCCCGACACTCATCCACGCCTCGCACTCCAGCAGTAGTCATTGGGATCAATTATTATCTTAATCATTGTCCATAAAGTAAATATTCTGATATAACTTTGAAGCAATGAAATTCTTGTAAAAATGTACGATTGGCTAGATATACGTTAGTTAGTAAATTTAGCGCCAAAGGAGGTTGTGGACCTATTGGAGGTTTCAGAATGATGCTATAGGAATAGAATGGAAACTCCCAACCAAATAAATAAAAAATATGTTTGCATGAAGAAAAACGATGAAGTATTTTAACTGTTGGAGTATTGATCATGCCAATGCTTACTTTTGATCGCAAGAACCTAGATTATTGCTTTCGATGATTAAGACTTCAAAGCCCACCCTCTTATTATGAGGGAAAATTAGAAAGCATTAGAAAAACATTAAACGATATACATAGACAAGAAAGTTACAAGAGGTCATTACCGCAATATGAAATGTTTTAGAGGAAGAACAAAACATACTTAGTGAATATTGAATATTTTTTAAATCATATTTTCACTTTGTTGCACAATGGCTAGAGAGAAATTCGTGCAAAACAACTTGATGTTTCGTGTCATATTCATGTTTATCATATGTAGGTTTGACAGAATCGATGTTGGACTCTACTCTTTAATCGTTATGGTTTACTTTTTCTATAGGTTGGGTTGTTGACATTGAACTCTACATCTTTTATCATCATGGTTTATTTATCCTATGGGTTGGGTTGTTTTACATGCCAAAATATAGGCAGCTTGTCTTGGGTTTTATGACTAATGTAGCCCGTTAGATAGGTCTAGAATAGCAAGAAATGGTATGACTTAGGGCGGAATCACATTACTAAGAAGGCTCAAGAAAGATATCTCAGGAATTTTGGGCCTCCGCTGACGCATGCCCGGCACGCCATTTCTGTTGTTGTCATATTAGGGTGCCCGAACAGAGCAAGGAACAGATCCACGCCTCAAGCTGTCCGCAAATCAAGGAGATCAGAGTTTGAAATCAGCGCTTCAGATCAGGGTGCCCATGTCTGGGACGATATTGGTCACCCGAGAACCCCCGACCAAAAAACAGAGGGGTGCCCAAGCCAAAATCGCTGTTTGGGCACTCAAGTATGATACAGGGATGTGCCCAAAATCTCCATGTTTCATGATCTGATTGGCTTTATCAGAAATGCACGGTCATCGGGCACGCTAATGTGATTCCACCCTTAGGCCAAAGAATTCCCCGAACTAGGGAATTGCAAAGAATGGGGTGAGTTTCAAAAATTGCCTTCCATAAAAAAAAATTATTATAGAACCCTAATATTTTAGGGTTCTCCATTACGAACAAGGTTCACTAGAGTGAGCCCTAATATTTTGCTAATATTTTGTTAGGGTTTTCCATTATGAACAGAGGCCCACCGGATTGGATATTTTTTCTGGTTGTGTCCAGATGTTCATGCGGGCGATTTTGCTGAGTAAGACGACCAATGCTATGGAGATATGTGAGCAATTTCTTTTTCTTGTCGATGTTTGATAGAGTTCGATTTCACCCGAGCCAAGTTGCAACATAACCATTTGTTCTAATTGCAGTGTACAGCTGGAAAACGATTCGATTGCCAAGGCATCTAGGGAGGCCGTGAGAGGGTTTCACATGTCTTAGTAAACATGGCCAGGTGCAACATACGTCCCGTTAGTACAACTCCCATTTGCTGTTTGAATCTCAGTAGCTCAGATGGACGTATCCAATCTTTTTTTATTTTGAAAATGCCTTAAACATATTTTAATCAGGTGCTATAAGTTTCATATTTCTCAGTCTGTGGTTTGTAGCTATCATTTGCTTTGTGGTTTTTTTCCTTTGTTGTCGATCGACTTTTGTTGCAAGGAAAATGTCCATGAAGATTTGTCCGCCTCTTTTGTTGCGTGTTTAAATTTGTGTACAACACGAGGTATGTTCCTATGGCCTTGTTTCTTCATGCGAATTGTTGAGGATCATAGGGATAAAAAATTATTCAAATGTATTGTTTTGTTGTATCGATCTCAAGATATGATCAAGTGAAGCTTATTTACCCGCCTAGTAAATATAGAAACTAGTGTTGCTTCAAATTGAACTAGCATTTATGTTGTGGGTTTCTAATTCCTTTGTTGCTGCATCGGAGCTCTTATTGCAAGAAAAGTATTCATGAAGCTTTGGCTTTGTCTCTTTGTATGTATAACAAATTTTGTATAAAACTCAAGGTACTTCTAATGGCTTTTTCTCTTCATGTGTATCTTGTGTAGCTCCTCTAGTATCATGAGGTTTAGAACTCAAGACGCTTATTTCTTTTTGTTCTCATAGTCTATGGTTTGGTATCTTAAGTTACATTTTTAGGATGGGAGGGGATGTCCGCGCTTTGTTGAAAGTGGCTTTAGTCCATAAGAGCATTTGTAAAGTTGAATTTTAGCATTGATGTCTCAGAAGGATCGAGGCATTTTCTCACGTGATATGCAAACTAAATATGGTCATGTTCTGAGCTTTCAAGTAGGTTTCGTGGGTGTAAAGACCATGCAAAGCCTATTGGAGCTATTTAAAATCAAGGTAAGACCAACGATATCAGAATCGTGGAAACTTCCTCTCCGCCAATCTAATTATCTCAATTCACCGTGGAATGATTCCCAATATTGGATGCAACTATGGTACACTTCTTAATCTCTATCACCATATCCATCCCATCTCATCTCATTTGATTTGCTTGGTCCATGGTAAAATAGAAGATCTCAGACGCTTTTGATGCTCTTACCTATTTATCTTATATCTAGTCTTTTGTGTTCCTAGAATGTGGCTGTCCCAATTGCATTCCCGTAAGCATATCGTGCATTTGACTTTTTAAAGATGCTTTCGGCCGATAGCTTTGTGATTTTAATTGTCTTCCATTGGCATCGCATCACACTAGTGATGTGGATATTCCAAGCTAGTCGCATAAGAAGCTACAAGTACATGAAGCTCTTGGTATTATTCACCGCTGAGATATTCACCAAGCAATACCTACGCCTTTGCAAGATATGCTAAGAATGGAAAAACCTCGACTTTGGCATCCAAGTGCAAATGCTCTTGATGCAAATTATCAAGCAAAGAAAGATATAATGAAGTCACAATGTAAGTTGGGACCGCTTCAAAGAAGCATTCTGAATTTCCAAGGTAGTTGTTTGGCTTATTTCAGCTTCTCTATTTGCTACAGAGAAAATTATCAAGAAGGCATATTGTCAAGAATGTTGTCATTTGTATGCTAGCAAATGATTTTGTGCCTCAAACAATATAGCCACAAGCTATGTTGTTTGGCTCTTGTGACGATATTTAGATATAATGTATAGATAATGGAAATATCAGGGTTCAAATCCCTAGGTATGTTGAGCTATTAATTATAGGTCCATTACACAATAATATTGCACAAATCAAGCCTACGTATGTAGATGAAAAATGAGACATAAGCTTCATCAATTTGCTTAATGGTTTTGTATATAGATTGTTAAGTATTTATATAGAAAAAACATCAATAAACTAATGGAGAAACCATCCACAAATTGAGGGGAAAACCATCTATCACTTGATCCGTAAACTCATAACAATAACAATAACAATTGGCTAACTAGTTATGTTTTAAAGCAATGGTTCTTAAGTTGAGATGTAGTCTTATGTTTAGAAACCAATATCAAGTCTTGTCTAAAACATCATTGGTTAAAGACCCAAATCTTTATTACCTTATAGAAACACCATTAGAAGTTTTTGATAAAAAGTTGAGACGTTCTATTAAATGAAACAAAATTGGTTCATGCCAAAAAATGTAACTAACTTCACTAGTCAAACAATTTAAGTTGCACAAACTTTTAAATTGAAAATCATTAGTGATTTTATGGCTATTGGACTAGAGCACTATTATAAATATAATACTAAAACCAATCAGACAAACTACTATAAAGAACTATGATGGTGAACTATGGTAATAAACTAGAACAAGAAATTGTAAACAAGAACCATGCAATATAACTACTGATGCTTATTCAACATATTAACCCACAAACTTACATTACTATATTGTAGTGGTTTCAACTAAAAAGTATTGTAAAAAACTAATACCAATTTCTTTTTGGGGGCCTTGTGTATGTATCTGCACAGAATTCAAGTTGATGCTGTAACAGATGACTTATTTCTTAAGACTTTGACTTATTTCTTAAGACTTTGGTGAGTTAATAATGGTCTTCAGGTTAAATTACTTAGGCTTTGGGAAGAGAGGTACTAGTCTAGACTGGCTTGCTCAGTCTAGTACTACCAAGGGATTGACCGAGGTAGATGCTGGTCTAGCGTATGCTAGTTCAGGCTGGGTTTTATTTATTATGAAAGAATTTTGTCTAATCGTTTATCCAAAATAAGATTGCATATTAAACGGGAATGTTTTTTTTTTTTGAAGAACGACAATTTATTATCAAGGAAAATCAAGATACATACAAGAGACCTGTGACATGGGACTCAAAACCTAGAGGACAAAATAGTCCACTAAGCAAAACCACCCATACACAGAGTATAATCATAATCCTTATGCCACCTTGAGGCGCTTTTAATGGCCTCATCATACCATCATGTTCTACGCCATCGAGATGATCATCAAACACATCAAATTTCATGCCATTGAATAGTGCGAGGCGTGATAGCCTCATGAGATGATATCATTGCACTTCTTCCTCGGCCGCCTTCTTCCAATTGACCTGTTGCTATGACTTTTTAGCGACCAAGATTAGGACCATCACCATAACAACCTAAGCATGAGAGGCGTAGCAAAGAAGGTGGAGAGTAGTAGGAACTATAATCAGAAATGATGGTGCCAAGGATGACACCACCGGAACTGTATCTACAACATCTTCCATAGCCGAGGAATGCAAAGCAACCGGTAAAGGTTGATCATGTATAGATGAAGAAATAACAATGGGAGCTTGAACTTGAGAAGAATGTTGAACAGATGTTCGAGACGACGAAAGTACCCCTAATTTTAAAGCTAACAAAAGCCTCCTTATCAGAAACAAAAAGGGCTAATTTCGACCATTCAAAAGCTTAAGATCTAGCTTTTATACCAAGGCCCGCTTCATGTGACGCCCCTACCAGATACAAGACTCATCGTGATACAAAACAGAGTTCATCTCCCATACCAGTCCATGCTAATATAGGGTCCTCCATGTGTCACCGCGAACCTTGATGAGTTCCCTGGGAAGAATGAAGGGGTCATTTACCCCGCCTCCTTCGTGGCCTACCTAGTCATGGAAGCGTGAATATACATGTCGGGTAGTACATACATCAACATCACATGACCATCGTGGAAGGATGGCTCGCCACATATATAAGATAGACAAAGATCAAGACATCACATATGGAGATCCTACCCAAGGCTTAGACTCGGGGATGATGACGGCTTGGGTCTCCAGAGGTCATTGTAGACAGAATTCATGGCAATGGATTTGGCTGGCATAAGAACATGGCTTAGGGTAGTCCACTCCATCCGCCCCTCCTGTGCACACTTTGTAGAGTAGGTTGAAAAGCGTTGGGACCTGACTGTGGCCCGCCGGATGCATAGCCAAGGGGGTTATTCCTGGGTTGCATCTCCCCAGTTCCGATGGGGCAGGTAGGGAATTGCTCCCTCCAGAGGTTGGCATGCTGACTCAAGGCGATTAAAGGGCCACTGCCCGTACTCGACTGAACTCCATGGAAGGTGTCCACCACCCCAAGAGTGTCGAACCCATGCAAAGCCTGCACGCAGTGGCAGAGCATTAGGTCTAGTTCACAATAGTCCCCGATAGGCTTTACTACCAGAGGGACATGATCATGAGTCAGGACATGAACCTCCTTGTAAGCCAGTCTGACCCCTTCACCCACAACCAGGTGTGGTTCTTGTACACAGGCCGAATTTACAGTGCACTAAAGAGGCTAGCTAGGAGCATCAACTACTAGGCTTTAAGGTCTCTACCCCCCTTCCCAATACAATGAGTCCACAGAGATCATCACCACATACATATCACAGAAGAACTAAAGAACAAGATTTAATCTAAATCACAGAGTTAGGTTCTTTAGTTATGGCTCGATATCTAGAGATCTAGATGGCTGCTATGGGCAAATCAATAGGCTAAATCAACTTATTCTATGTCTATGAGGCGGTTTAGACTATTGATTTGGCAAAATACCTGATCCCTGGCTTGCTCCTCCTGCTCTGAATGCATCCATGCTGCAGAACTGCTTGAAGATGAAGCTAGAAAGGAAAGCTGATGAGCTAGACTGCTCGGACAGACTTTGGGAGGCGAGATTGGCTCTTGGAGCAAGCAAAACAGAGCTCTAGAAGGCTGTGAACGAAAATTGAAAGTTAGGGTTTCCTATACTTATAAAGGCTAAGGGTTAGGGCTAGGGTTCCCCATTATCCCTTTGAGCATGTGGGATAATTGGTGTGGCCCACTTGTCTTTATTAGCTAGGTGGCATAAAGTGTACACATGGGTAAATGTGTACACATGGATAAATGTGCACATGAATAAATGTGCACATAAATAAATGTACACACCTTGCAATATGCCCCCTAGGGTGCTACTTGCTTGGCTACACGTCGGCGTACACGTCAATCGGGATGGCGTGTACGCGTGACGAGGCAGTACAGTATACGTCCTGGGACCGTATACTGTGCTGGAACGTCACATTCTCCCCACCTTGAAATGATGCCGTCCGCGGCATCGTGGGTCTCCCCACCTTGGGATCTTCTTGTCCTGCAACCAACTCAATGCATACAATTTATTATTATACTTACACAATTATTAGAATTACTTTAAGGTAATATTTTTAAAACATTATTACAACATTACATTATCCAATAACTTATCAATTCATACTCCCTTAAATTAGGGTACTTATTAGCCTTACTTAACACAACATTTAAGTTTATCAAAATTTAACAATTTCATATACAATTATTCTTCGAGGTACTCTTCATTCCTTGCAACACATTCCAATAAAACTTGTGTTGGAAGTCTTCGTAGCTCGACCTCCTTGCCCCTCATTGAGCGCTTCTATTGGCCCTTGTGTCGACACTACGCTAGTACCATTTTAATTATTGATAAAATTATGGTTATAAGGTAACCACCCATCTAATTAACTAAATGGATGCATGACTAATCTCCTACGTAGGGAAGAGGATGCTTCTTCCATCGTGGTCGCGGGAGACAGCGCCCTATAATGCCTAGGATGACACTCATGCCTACACCTTTAGTTGCCCCGGCGTGAAGGTGGCCCCTTCCGTAGGCATTGACTTAGAGGTGTTTTCCTATCAATGCATTCCCCGAATGGCCTCTTATCTCTCGAGGTCGTCTACTTCCGTGGGACGGAAGTAGACTTTTTAATCTACCTTCCAACTCATTCAAGCAAAACCGCGGTCATGCCTACAATGACATTACACCACGTTCTAGAGATCACCGTAGTGGTCTCATCATCGGTAATTATGCATGCAACCCATACCTAGCATAGGCTGCATGCGTAGATTAATCTTAACTACACATGAAATTAATCTAGACATAAATCGACATGCCTGAGCCGATTACTTCGGAGATGACCTTGCCGAGCATATCTGCATATCTGACCTTGTCGATGCCGAGTTTGTCGCTATGCTCTTCTACCGGCCTCTTGCTGCTAGAGGATGTCTTCGTACTTCCTCCACTAACAGTTGCATGTCGGCTAGCATCCGTTAACGTCTTAAGTAAACATTACAGTCTTGGACCCCCGTGATGATCCCGGCCAGATTTCCTTTAATGCATGCAATTATATTAATTACCTTACAAGAATATTTTTATATTAGCATTATAGTAGTATTAGGGTTTCCGTTGCCTGTTGGGCACAAGTCAAAAATCTAATATAATTAGGCAAATCCATAAAAAGTAAGTCAAAAATCTAATATAATTAGGCAAATCCATAAAAAGTAGGGTTGTGAGTGAGGGCTCTTAAAACCTTTGGACTAACAATAACAAATGCTAAAGGTATAGGAAGGCAAAAATGTTGCTCTAGATCTACACGTGTGAGAATGATTCATTTTGTGTTTAAGCAATGTTGAATGTTATATAAGGATCAATTCTCGTGCTCCTTAATTTCAATCTCTCATACATCATGCACTTTCCATCAAATTATTCTCAATAGCATGATTTAGCATGATGGTGCTCATGGTTTTTAGAATTTTGATTTTGCCTTTATACTTAGCAGCATGATGGTGTTTAGTTGTTCCTTCATAGTTAGAAAGTTAAAGCAATTAATGCAGAACCTTTTGAGTCTCCTAAGTCTGCAATAGGAACATTTTGAGTCTCTTTAAGTCTACAATAGGCACAAAAGTCTAGGCCAGCCATGAGTTTCTTAAGTCATATTGTGCACCTTAGAGTAAACTCCCATTAAAATAATATAATCCAATGGTCACAATAGAATGTCTACATTTGAAATGTTATTGTCAATGCATGAGATAACTATAATATACCTTTCATGCGAGCATCCAAACAATGAAAATAAAATGGTTTGTATACACGTTTCCGATGCTCATCAGATCATGTGGATGTTTCTTTCCATGCTCAACACAAATAGGCCACTTTCAACCTTTGGTGCCTTGTGTAGCAGTTCCAACTGCCTCATGAATATGCGACATTAAACTGCTAGGCTGAAAGTCACCTTCTCAATGACGCATTGTCCTCGAGAGAGCACATGCCTTAGCCATCTGCATACTTGTGCATCCTACTTATTTGCAGCATAAATGAAATGCTAGCATTCATCTGCAACGTTTATCCAAGCCTCCAAAAAGCATACCATAAAAACAATTGGGAGGCAAATGCCTGCAATAAATCCAATAATTAGAAGTAAAAGAAACCTATGCAAGGACTAAACATATGCAACATTTTATGCGACAAACATCAATAAAATTATCAAACACACTAATTCATAATAGTTTGCACCGCAATCAATCCCATTGATTTTTACAAATGCAAGTTTTACAGCTTTTAGAATTGCAAAAGCATCCAACATAATTCTGCAGGATCAACAACTACAGCTGGTAAGCTTCTGCAAAGAAGATGAACACGGTCACTGTATGCAACAGCTTTTTAAAGTCCTAAAACACCATAAGACATCCTGAATACACCACCTAGTGATGTATGAATTTGTCACCCAAATATCCCCTGGATAGGAAATCATCACTGGTCTAAGACAATATAATTTTTAAAGAATTACATCGCGAAAGAATGGAATGGCAAACCTTAGGATCAAGTATTCCGAAAACATATGCTTCGCTTCATTTTGGCCACGCCGTTGGTAATTTTTTCCATGGAAATTGGCTTCCTCTCAAAATTCATGTCTTCAAATTTCCATGTTACAGCCTCAGTTTGTGAGAAACAGCACCCAAAATGGCTTGTCATACATTAACAAAGGCCAATCAGGAATGTCAAGTGTTCCAAAGTTGTGATGTGTCTGTTGAATAGTAGACTGCTCTTGAAGACTCAACAATTGCAGAGTAATTATCCAAGAGCCCGAATTAGTTGCGCAGGCCGCATTCCTTTAGTCGACCTTGCAAGACAAAAAAATGTATCGGGTTGAGTGGTTGAAACTCGCCAAGTTATACTTTGGTCGGAAATACAAGATAGATAGACATAGTAAAAAAAAAATTACTCATCACGTAAGTTTATCAAAATTTCCACCTACCGGATTCGCCGCGGGCCTATTATTGCATGAAACATCGCATTGAATTAGAAGAATCACCTGGTATGAAAGCTCTTCGAATGAGAAAATGCTAGCAAAACCTTAGAATTTGTATCAAAGATTTTGCATCATGACAAAGCCATCCACATTATAAGCAGCCCATATGGACATAGTACATCCAAGAAATCCGCATACATGTAAGCACCTTTGAATTTTGGCTCTCAAACCAGCCTTCCATCATTTGGTTTAACATAGCTTGTGTAAGCCATATTGGCAAGAGAAAACTCATGGGCACTCTCGCCAAATTTTTTTCTCGCAGAAAGCAATCGTAATTCCACAAAGATTAGGTTGCTCGTCGCTATTTTATTTGCCAACCGAACAAAGCAGCAAGATAACGGCTACCGCCAAGATTGAGCAGAAATCTTAATGGCTTCGTAATGATGAAGCATGCATACAAAGAGTACACATTTTGGAGAAAAGAAGCTATCCACCTCCCCTTTTCCTCGTCGCATGCCTTGCCTGTGGGTCCTCTCCAAAACCAGCTTTTAGATAGTCTTCCGGAATGTTGATCAAATATGCGGCCGAATAGAAGTGGAAGAAATAGCTAGAAGCCGAGTCTCAATGCAAAATTTCTCGCTTTAGCTTTGTGGGTCGAGGGTTTCCCACGATTTGAATCAAAGCACGTTGTTAAAAGTACTCCATTGCCGTTTTTGCATCATTTATATGTGACTCGCTTTTTATATAGACCTCTTCAATCAGAGGTTAGGTACCGCATGTAGGAGCATCTTTCGTAGATTGCCATGGGCAAAACCGAGAACAGAGGAAGACGTAAAATTTTGGAGTTTTAAAACTAAAAGAGCTCTAAGAAGAAAGCTTATCAAAGATCCATACCCAAGTTATCGGAATATATTCAAAGCTTCTCTCTTCTCTCCTCCTAGATCCCAGCTTCGTGGCATGAGGTGAGTATAGCGAATTCCTCGGCTCGTCATATCTTGGCCACCAACTAAACAAACCCTACCGCGGAGAGAAAACGGCCATAGCCAACGTGTTTTTTTTTTTTTTTTGTTAAAGCATTCTCGACCTCGAATGGGCCAAACGAACGTGGACCGTCCGATCTAGGGCATGATACAACACTCGATAACATTATAATATAGGATTGGATATATTGCTTCCAATAGTACAATTATATTTACTCTAAGCTTTACAATATTTAACGACTTTTTAGATCATGATTATTTAAACAATAATCCTGATTTAGACCTATTGTTACATAGACAAGGTTTTTAATTATCATACACAAGAATTAGATGTGCTTTTTATTCTCTTCCTTGGGTCCTCAGATTACCCTTGGAAGTATAACCCTAAGATGCACTTAAGTATATCCCGATTCTATTTCCTATTTATTTTTATAAGGACTCGAGGTCATATAGCTATCCTTGGAAGGAATTGCATCCCTTAAGGATTAATTAACATGCTACCTCACATTATCATTGTTATTTAACTTATTTCCTATGATACATATACATACGGCAATTCTATGCGCTTATTAGGATCTATATTTAACTTATCAATAAGGCACATTAAAGCTTATAATACATGCGACACCTTACCTAAGGCTAGAACGATCCACCCATTGAATGGGCCGAAAGTGATTTGGAGATGACTTGGTCGCTGCATTGCTCCCATACTTTGCCCCACTTCATTGGTGTAGTTAGCTACCACGCTAGTCTCGCACGCTGAAGGCCTCCCCGAAAGCACTAAGGTATTCATCTATCTTACGCTCTATTCAAGATCGGGGGCCATTGTTCTGAGTGAACTCTATTCTACGGGCCTTCCAATTCGACGGCCCTTAAATCCCTAAGATGCAAGCACGCTCAATCATAAGATTGAGCCCCCACACACACTTTCTTCAAAAGAAAATGGTCCAAGACCCCTTCAATGACGTTGTATACAACGCCATATCTATTCTCTCCCCTTAAGAGGTTATACGCTTCTTACTTAGCTTATTAATTTACTAGCCTTAGCTAACATATATAACCATCTAAGATGGATGCACATATTATGTTATCATTTATTTCAATATAGTTATGGGTTACCTACTTAGTTAGAACGATTCTAAACCACAAGGTTTTGTCATCATGACAATTCCTTTTGTCTCAAAAGACTATTTGATTACTATAATTTTATTTTAGATGTACCTTGCATGTATTATTCTTTTTTATATTCTAGAGATTCCCCCTTTCTTAGTTATTTAAACTCTTGGAATATTCCTACCAATCGAATTGATGCCATCAGAACAAGTTGGCTCTGACTTGTTAGATTACTTCTTTTCTTTCGGTTGGATTATTCTTTGGAGGTACTAGATTTATACATGGTCAACAATTATCCTAGTAATGAATCCTTCTTAGCGAGGAGATCTATCTCACCAAGTGGTTTCAATATGTTGGATGTCTGTTAATAATCGTGTATAATTTTAGTTACTCCTATGCATTTCCTTCCCAATCCTTGACGCTTAGCTCAATATTGGGGCAATCCTTTCAGCGAGAATATCTGGAAATGCCTTCTAATCCCAATATGGATGTTACCATCCATACATTTAACCTACTAGGCCCCATGGCCTTAGATCCTCGAGCTTGCTAGAAGCTCATCCACTCGTTGCTTGCTTGAAGCAGCAAGGTAATGTTCTTTCGAGTCGCTCGATACTTTGGTCTCCTTGACGGTGGCTCCGCTTCGATGCGTAGTTGATCACTTGAAATCTTCCATGCCTGAAGGTGGCGCTGTTGAAAAAGATCTTTCATCTTGAACTCTTTGTCTTGGCAGCTAAAGGACGACTCTGGATCTGATATTGTTTCTTCGACTCCATCGACGTCTCATACGTCGAGTCCTCCTGTCGCTATCATGTTGCCCGAAGAGTGTTGAGGATGTTGATTGCTTCACCCCTGCAAATTGCCTGACATCTCTTCCTTTGATCTGTTACGCTATGGGAGGGAAAGAATAACAAGGGAACTATATATGCAAAGCATTTAGCTCACATAATTACAATTACTACTAGAGTTATTAGGTCCCCCTTGTGCCTCCCTTCGAGTTGCACACCTACTCTTTGGCAATGTCATCGGTGTTCCTCCCGGTGCAATGGTGTTGATGATCTATATCCTCCTATTTGTACGTCAGCTCATACTCCGGGGTAACTTGTTGATATACTTGGGCCCTCCGGTGTTTGTCGGCTATGGCATAACACGCTTTGCATCACATTCTAACTAAAGGTGTGCTGGTCATTGATGCTTCGACATTTCGATCTGCTTCCTGATCCTGTTCTTGGGCGGTAATTGTTTCCCCTTCATGATGCTTGAAGTTATTTGGATGTGTCTCTTGAGGTTGTGCGCGATTCCTTTGGCTATACTCCTCTGGAGTTGTTCTCTTCTGCAGTTGTTCTTTGAATCATCGATCCTTGGGTTCACCAAGTTGCATGCAAGTCATCGGCTCGACTCGCCTAGTCGCTTCTCCATCGAGCTTCCAATCTTATTTGTTTGATCTCTCGATCACATGGCTTGGACGTTGTCTCGTTCTACAGTGCTATGACGTCTTCTTGTCTTGAGGTACATTCCGGTGACCTTGATTGTGCTTGTCAGTTTTGATCCTCCTGTTGCCTCTAGGGAGCTCGTGGAAGAAGTCGGTTGCTAGCACTTCTCCAGCTTTCAGTTCCTTTCCTTTGTCCCTCCATGCATGTCGGTCTCTCTGGCAAGTAAAGCATCATGGCTCTCCTCCCTGGTGGCTATGTTGTCGGGATGATGGATCTTTATATCTGCGCAGCTTGACCCTTGAGTTGAAGAAGTACATGCCTTAGATATACTCTTGTCGTTGAATAGCCTGACTATTAACTTGAACTCTCTTTTTGCCGAAGGTGCTTCAGTTGCTATCCTTGTCGTTAAGGTGTCGAATGCTTCTACCTTGGGCGTTTGAGGTCCCACATGTCGGAGATACGATCGGCTTCTTCTCTTCTAATTACTGGTAGGAGTACCTGACGAAGCCATCACCTAGTTGTTGAAGGCATATCTTCTCGTCACGGTGCCTTTCGTAAGTGCATCTCCATCTAATACGCATGTCATAGCGCATCACCCTATATCACCACAAGGTGGAATTATGGTCGTCGAGATGTTGCCTTCTTAGTTGGCTCGTTGATGTCGGGTCGTCCCGAAGAATTTTCTCGACGTCTGTCGGCTTGGGTCGTGGCCGCGGCTTCTGAAGATGTTTGCGCGTTCCTTCTATTGTTGAGGACACTCGTGTCATGATGTCGTCAAGTGCTGCCACTGCTACAAGAGGTAGTGTTGCGCCCTGACGATGTCCTGATGCAGCATTGATGATCTTGACATGACCGGCGTTGTCTCTTATCCTGACATTGTGCTGGATAAGTGGTCTTCTGCTATAGTTGTGCTTTTTTGCTTCATCGTTTTGGCATCCGAAGTATCTAAGCGCTAAATCCCTAAAACATGACTCTAAACTCATGTTTCTCCACTATATATGTGAGCCCCCGAGATATACAATAGACATATACGCATTTACATTGGGATTTTAATTCATCCACTTTTCCAAAACAACTAAGAAGGTATACTTAAATATTTATACTCCTTTAGGGTTTCCCATCGCGTTTGATTCTTCAGTTTTGTCGCTTATTCTTTCGTTCGGTTAACTCCGGATTCCTTGAGATGTCAAGCTACTATTGTTGACCTTCATGTTCGATCCGAAAGCTCGTCACTCCAGGTCTGCGTAAGAGTGTTCGCCGTTGTGATCCCTTTGAAAAAGATGCTCCTCCTTAATGTGTATATCCGCCGCGGAGGAATGCGGTGACCGCTCAACGCCCTACATGCGGTGTGTCGCTGTAAGGTTGCCGATGTAAAGCGGTGTCGTTGATCGCTTGAGTAGGATCACCTGGCTTGTTGCAGTCGGGCATTCTTGAATGTCTTCGAAGCTTTGAGATCGTGGTCGGTATGCAGGCATTGTCGTTCCTCCGCAGGTTGAATTTCTGAGCGCGACTCCTGTTGCTTGGGCTTTGCTTCATTTCGAGATGCCTTTCCTGTGCTTGGAAGTGTGGTCATCTCCATTGCACCTACCATAGCTCCTCCAGGTCGCCTTTGTGTGATTTGTACCTGCTGGCTAGGCCGTCTCCTTCGTCCTTTGGGTCCCATCCACTCGAGTCTCGCACTACTTGGCTGAAGTAGTAAAGTCGTCTTTCCTTCGGTTTCTAAGTGTTTCTGGGTCCGGAATGCTTGTTCGAGCAGAATATTCTCCTCCTTGCTCTTGCCCCTAATGCTGATATAGGCCTTCAAGTCAGAGATGTTCCTTCCCTGATATGCGTCTCCTCCCCATCATGGTCTCCTACTTTTTGGAACCGATGAAAGTTCTCCTGCTGGTGCAAGGGAGTTGGAAGCTCGTCATGGTCAGCCTTAGGTGCTTTGTAGTTGCCTAGCTTGGTTGCTCTTTTTGTTGACGTTGCATGACATTCGCTTGAGCTGCTGGGTTGCAAGGTCGTGGTGGTCTTCCCTCTGGTTTCTATACGCTCCTATGTTGCCATGACTTCTCTCCTCGACGGGAGATTATGCCCTCTGGCCGTAGCTCGTGATGCTAACGCGGCATCGATGTCTAACGTCTTCCTGCACCTGTATTTTGCTGCCTTGCGTTCTTCCATTTGAAACTCATGTGCGTCGAGTTGGTGAAGGCGTCGAGATCCTCTTTCTGATATGAGCTCGTGGACATGGTAGCCGAGAGGTTGACATCTAGAAGATTCTTGATGCCGTTGGTTACCAAATATTCTTCCCATTTGATGAAGATTGAAGATAGGCCGGTGGTGTCCTGTTCTACTCGTTTGTCGGTTGAGGTGTTTGTCGTTGTGCTTCCCTCTCTTGGGTCTGCCTTTTCGGTCTCCTCTCCTTGTCTATCTGTACATCGGCTGGGTCCTCGATGTCTTCAAGAAGTTGCGCCTCTAGCTCTTCTGTGGCTCTAGCCCTGTACTTCGAAAGCAACGCTCGTATATTTTAGAGTCTAAGGGTCTACTTGAAGGGCTCTCCTACAACATTCTGGGCTCTATAAGCAAGCAAGATGGCTCGAGCAGCATTACTGGAGACATATCTATAATCTTCAAGTCTATGGACATTAGGACGTGTGGTATGGCATGCAATGAGGTTTGTTTTACCAGGCCCTCATGGTGTTTGAGACATACTTTAAGGTCCTAGCAAAGTTGGTTTTGGGGAGGGGGGTCCAATTTCTACACATGGAGTGACTTGGGCAGCTCTAGACTCTAGCTCCTTTCTAGGTATCCTAGCAATAGGGAGTGTCAATGTGGAGGCTATATAAGTCAAACTCTATTAGAAGGAGACCGAATTAGGTCAAGGTTTATGCCTTTGGCATGAGCAGAGGTGATATACCAACAATTGAACTTGGGTTGCTATGCTGAGGTCTAGATGACTATAATAAAGGGGTGTTCTTGAGCACTTCTATCTAGGAGTAAGGCATCAGCTTCGAGCCGAGAGCAATACTTGCTAGGTACTAATGGGGTATGCTTCTATTTACAAACAAACCACAGTTTGGAAAAACAATTCAAGGATTTGAGCAATTTTGGTCATTTTGAGCTGAGGTTGTTATAAATGGATTCTAGACTATCTAATGGTCCTATTGCAACAAATTTCAGGCGATTTGGAGCTCTGTAGCTCAAGTTATGGAGGTTCAAAGTTTGGATGTCTCATGGTGTGCGCTGGGAGGCAAAATCAAAATTTGGTTTTTGGTCTGGGCATATACCGTGAGACATTGGGCACTATATGGCCTTAAATGTCCAATTTAACTAACACAAAGGGCAATTATTGCTAATTCAACCTAATTAATCAACAATTATGCACCTTTCCTTTGGTTTCGACTTGCTTCTCCTTGTCCATCTGCTCGACGACTCGTTGAGTTTCGCTGTCCTCTTCGATCTCCTCGAGTACTTCCATCGAGCCCTCCGACTGCACCTCTGCTCGCTCGTCTAACTCCTGGTTGATGAAGTCGGCCAGCTTCTCTTGTGATCCCTGCTGGTGATGTTCCTCTGAAGTAGTCTCCTCGCCTGATGAAGCTGGGTCTCCCCCTGCGAGAAGTCTCTCCCAAAGCATCTGCTGTACTTGGGCGCTGGCTGATTCACCTCATCGAGGAACTCGAGCAGTCTGTTTGGTGCGCGCCATGTCTTACGTCACGTCGATCGGAGGTCGGGCAAAAAAAAAATCGCCTCGATGCGTGAGAGCAAATCTCTAGACAGAAGTCTACAAATGGGGGGAGGGTCTGGGTCCATTTATAGTTTGGGCAATTTTAGGTCAAATTCTAAGTTACTTTTTTTCATGTGCCAAGGCACCTATTAACCTATAACATATGCTTACTTCAGAGTTTTTCTAACCCATTTGACTCCACTGTGTGTAATCGGGAGGCCAAACCAAAATTTAGTTTTGGGTCCCCGCGATATCATTGAGACATTTGGCATTTTGACTAAATTATATGATTTCTAGGCATATTCTCGAGGATGTAACATATAAATCTAACTAATTCTTACCTTAAAACTCGATCTAGCATGTTAGCTCGTTTAAAATTCATCATGTTTCAAGGTGATTATGGCCCTTGTTCTCTGCGGTTCGCCCATGGCTTAACCTAAGATTTAGGTTTGTGCTCAAGCATACCATGAGACCTTTCCTACTTTAGATCAAAATTTATTCAACTTTTTAGTTTTCTTAGTTCTTCAATTCTTCTAACTGTTACTAACTTAGCATATACTACAAAAAATGAAAAAAATTTCCCACTTTTTCGAGGTTGAGAACCTACTAAGTTAGTACTACCGGGAACATGGTCGATTGCTTTGCTCTTGGTCACCAAGAACATTGCTCGATACCCTGCGGACGTCCCCTACTCCATTATCACAAGACGCACCGTGATACAAGGCGGAGTTCATCCCCATACCAGCTCCATGCTAATATAGGGCCCTCCACGTGTCCTTTGCAACCTTGATGAGTTCGGTGGGAGGAATGAAGGGGTCATTTACCCTGTCTCCTTCGTGGCCTACCTAGTCTGCGTGAAGCGTAACTATACATGTCAGTAGTACATACATCAACATCACATGACCATCACGAAGGATGGCTCACCACATATCCGCATAAGCAAAGATGACATCACATATGGAGATCCTACCCAAGGCTCGGACTTGGGGATGACGACGGCTTGGGTCTCAGGGGAGGTCATTGCGCATGAATTCATGGCAAATGGATTTGGCGGGCATAAGAACATGGCTTAGGGGGTAGTCCACTCCATCCGCCCTCCCCGGGTGCACACTTTGCGAGTAGGTTGAAAAGTGTTGGGACTTTGGTAGCCCCAGCGGGATGCATAGCCAAGGGGCTATTCACGGGTTGCATCTCCCGGTTCGATGGGGGCGGGTAGGGAATTGCTCCCTCCGAGGTTGCATCTGCTGACTCAAGACAGCACTAGAGGGCCCAGCGCCCATACCGACCGAACTCCATGGAAGGTGTCCACCACCCCAAGAGTGTCGAACCCATGCAAAGCTCCAAGACGCTAGCTGGCAGAGCATTAGGTCTAGTCCACAATAGTCCCGATAAGCTTTACTACCAGAGGGACATGATCATGAGCCAGGACATGAACCTCCTTGTAAGCCAGTCTGGCCCCTTCACCCACAACCAGGTGTGGTTCTTGTACACAGGCCGAATTTACAGTGCACTAAAGAGGCTAGCTAGGAGCATCAACTACTAGGCTTTAAGGTCTCTACCCCCCTTCCCAATACAATGAGTCCACAGAGATCATCACCACATACATATCACAGAAGAACTAAAGAACAAGATTTAATCTAAATCACAGAGTTAGGTTCTTTAGTTACGGCTCGATATCTAGAGATCTAGATGGCTGCTATGGGCAAATCAATAGGCTAAACCTACTTATTCTATGTCTGGGATGCGGTTTAAACTATTGATTTGGCAAAAATAATTGATCCCCGGCTTGCTCCTCGGGCCCGAACGCATCCATGCCGGCGCTTGAAGATGAAGCTAGAAAGGAAAGCTGATGAGCTAGACTGCCGCAGACTTTGGGAGGTGAGATTGGCTCTTGGAGCAAGCAAAAAAGAGCTCTAGAAGGCGTGGGCTAAAATGGAAAGTTAGGGTTTCCTATACTTATAAAGGCTAAGGGTTAGGGCTAGGGTTCCCCCATTATCCCTTTGAGCATGTGGGATAATTGGTGTGGCCCATTTGCCTTTATTAACTAGGGTGGCATAAAGTGTACACATGGGTAAATGTGTACACATGGATAAATGTGCACATAAATAAATGTACACACCTTGCAAGTTGCCCCCTAGGGTGCTACTTGCTTGGCTACGTCGCCTGCATTACCGTCAATGGGATGGCGTGTATGTAAAGGCAAGATGTCTGATACGCCCCGGGACCGTATATTGTCTTTGAACGCCACACTTCACAACTATACAATCGGTAAAGGCGAAGTCCAATCGCATAGAAACACAAATTCTTGGACCATTCATGATGGAGTGTGAAATATGAACCCCAAGTTCCATTGCAATTGCAACTAGAAATTGATGAGCCATTAGATCAGGAGGAAGATTAGGTATCGAGAACCAGCAAGGCATCTTTAATGCACGAACCATATCTGGTGTGAAGCCAGAAGAATAATACTGGTACATCATATATTCTCCACCAAGTGGATCAATCCTCTTGACACCAAAGAGTCCACTTTGCATCTTTGCTTTCAAACATAATAAGAACAAAGTTTTTGCCAACAACTTGATGGACTGAAAAGGGGGAAATTGAAGGTGTCTCAAAAGCCGAGATAACCAAACACGAAATCGAGAAAAATCTAAATAACCACCAGTTGCAGCACTCCCATTTGAAGATTCCCGTCTAAAATCATATTAATTATTTGAAATGGCCCTTTTTGGGTTTAGTCCAAAAAATCATGGTGATTACAATTTAATATATGTTGTTTTAGCTCAAAAAAAAAAAAAAAAAAACAAAACAAAACAAAACCACTAGGTCAACATGTCAACTACTTGAACTAGCAGCTTTAGGGGTTACGTTCAAAACATTATGGTGATTACAATTTTATATACGCTATTTCAACAAAATTTATTTCTTTTGCCACTGATGAATTGTGAACACATGACAAAAAAAGGGGTTGATTTTCTAATAGACCACAAGTTAAATTACGAGCACTAAAGACGCAAGGTGCAAGGTCTTTAAAAAGTTGTAAAAATTCTAGTGTGAAGTAAAGTAAAAGCACCGTGAGCATGCAAAATCTGTTTAAAAAAACCTAATCAAGTGTTTTAGAATTCTGTGCTATTCATCGATTATCGATTTGCATTTGCACTCTGACGCTTATTCGGAATAGGACCTTGCACTCTTATGCTATTCGTATCACAATAGTGTGGTAGTCATTTTTTGAAAAGATACAAAACAAGGGAGAAATATTGCATTTTACTAACCAAGACAAAGCCTATTAGGACATACATTAACCTTGGTTGATCCCTTTGTTGTATTATCCATAGATATCAAGTCTAGAAGACTTAAATGGTACTTGCTTTCTCATGTTCATGATCTATATATGTTTTAAAATTTCTAGATCACCATATGCAAGATAGCACCTAGTACAATTTGTCCATCATCTATGGTCTGGTACTCATTATCTTTTAGTCTCAATCCCAAATTTTCCCATGGTCAATTGCAAACATTGGCATCCTTGGATATTTTTCCTTTTGAATCACTCATAATGCTTGCCCAATGATCCACCCCCTCAAAACATACATGCAAAGTCAACTATATACCTTAATGCCTTAAGGTCTTGCACCTAGGTGCCAAGCAATGCAATATTCAATTTAATCCATCTTCCTATACCACGTTGGCTTTTCCATAAATGCTACATGAACAATTTTCTTGTAGTCCCATACTAGATTAGATTATCCATTAAATGATGCTTTCTCCAAGATGTTTTCTATGTCATTACTCTTTAAGGAGATAAACAAGGCAACGCTTTAAAATTCAGAATATATAACCATCACCTCACATAAGCAATGCATGCATAAAATGAAATGATTTAATCTGATGTAAACTTAAAAGCGATAAAACTTGATACTTTGCCAAGTATGTGCAACTATGGAGCTAGGAACAACCAACTTTGCCTAAAATTCAAAGAACATATGTAACACTTCATGTCCTATGGTGTATATGCTGATATGATTTAATGTGATGAAAAACATAGCATATGACTATCAGTCCTAACTCTTCTGCGGGTGAAATGAAAAAGGCACATTGTAATACGGTCTACAACATTTGGCACCTAGTCTTTTTAGTGCATCTCTCTGTCTTTGCTTTGGAATGGAACTTGAACCATTTTCCACTTCAATTATATGCACCTTTTGTAGCAAAACAGTTTGCACAAGTTGGTATATAGACATCCTATTTTCAGTTCATTCACATTCACACTGAGCTTCAAAGGGACTTATATTTACCTCCTTTATCCATAGCAAAATAAAGACCTTGTATGCAACATAACACCTTGCATGCCGGGCTTAGACTCCTGCATTTTTCATGCATGATTTTTAGCCTTTAAGTATTTACATAAACCGTGATATTGTTACTGGCTCTTAAAGAACAACTTATGCATTTCGTCTACAAACAAGACCTCGCTTTTTAACCTATCAAAGTGAGAGCACATAGACCCTTATCCGACGACACATTTATTTAACCACATAGAATTGTATTAGTGCCCGAAAGTCGAGGTAATCATATAATAGGACCACAAACATAGGCTTTCGATTCTTAAAATCAAAAGCTTTTCTTTAAAAGAAAAATGATCACATTCACAACAACATAACATAAACAAAACTCTTATTCCAAGTCTTTTCGTACCAAAGTCATAATAGCAAAAGCCTGTTAATCTAGTGCTTTCGGAGGATTGTACCTGAGAAATTTTATACCCAGCTACCGTCCATCTCATTTGAGATCATCTACATAACGGAGGTCGAACAGAGCAAACCTCTAAACCGATGCAACCAAAACCTCCAACAATAGCTGAAAAATGCAACCAGTGCCCCTAAGCAACAGCTGAAAAGTTCAAGCAGTGTAATCAGTGCATCTGCATCTATCTCTTGCTAACGTCCTGGCACTTAATCTCTGGCCCAACCCATCTCTCTCATTTTGTGGCCATGATCCCTAAACTAAACTAAACCGCCAAATCCCTAAACTAGAAACGAACTTTGAAGACCATTGTAGACAGCGCCATGGCCTAACCTTTAGCAAGCAACAATGTCAAGGCCATCGCCATTGTGAAATGGTAGCCCGAGGTCTAAAGAGAGATCGCCTTGAGCAAAAGCATGAGAAAAGAACACCAAAACATATTTCGGAATACATTTCCCTCTTATGATTTGGAACCAAGATCCAGTATCCCTGGTCTTAAAAATAAAAAAATCAATATCCCGTTATTTCTTAAAACCATGACCTGTATCCACACAAAACAAATAAAAAAATTGAAAGGTCATCAATGCCAAAAAATCTAGTTGTTGTTGGTTTATTTTTCCCTCTCGCTAATCCCTTCGTATTTAGAACTATGTTTCTGTATCCCCATATAAAAACAAATAAAATCGTAAAGGTCATTCAAATCAACTGAAACAAAAAAAATTGCAAGGTCATTGAAAATGCCGAAAACTCGGAAAACCTAAAAAATTGCAAGATCACTATTGACTCTCAGAAACTTGTACAGCAAAAGTGTATTCCGGAATATACTTTGGATTTCTAGCAAAACCAAAAGTGTATTCTGGAATACACTTTGACTTTTAAGAAAAGCAAAAGTGTATTTTGGAATACACTTCTGTTATCTTCGAATAGCAAATGTATTCTGGAATACAATTTTGGTACTTTGAAATATTATATCATTAAAAAATGACCCATTGTAATCTAAAAGTACCTTTTTTGGAATACAATCCAAGCTAAAAAATGTTGTGTAGGATGTACACTTAAATTAGTGGTTTTCTCTAAAAACACACTTCAGGTAAATTCTAACTGTTAGGAACAGTGTCACTTTGACATAGTCAGTTTTCTCTTTGAACAAAAAAAAAAGTGATTTTAAGCAAGGGGGGCCCAGAGGATTTCAAAATGCAATTTTATGACCAAAATAAAAATTTTACCTCATTTTAAAAAAAAAAAAAAAAATATATATATATATATATATCTTTGAGGAATATCTCCTTTAGCTTAGTTTAGATAATTTGCTCCCGTTCCAATCTTTGGAAGCTTTGATATTGGCATAGAATTCTTTCATAGAACAATTATTGTTCACATTAATCCTTGGGAGATTGGAATAAAAGTCTCTAAAATTTGAACAGAAAGACTCAGATTTGAGGAGAGAACAGTTAAGGAATTGTGGTTGGTGGTCAGAGATGGAGGTGCATTGAAATCCACTAGTAACTGTGAGACAATTATCCCAAAAAAGTCATTGTTCATATTGGTAATGTAAAAAATCGAGGGCATAGTAAATTCTATTAATTCCATTTACGCTTATTGCACCAGGTAAATTTAGCTGTTGAAGAGGGAATATGATGCAAGAGGTGATTAGTCAAAAGATTATTCCATGAGGTTTTTCTCTTTGCTGGTCATATTGAGATGCTTACCTATTTTAAGATCCCAAGCAGGAGCGTTGTTACAATCCCCTCCAAGATCCAAGTTGGAATATCTTGATTTTGGAGCCAATCATCAATGTTAAGCCATAATATCTCTTTGTCTTTAGGATCCGTAGAGGCATAAATGTTGAGAATTCCAAAGCTGTTATTTTTGAGGGAAAATGTGAAAGCTTGCCAAGATTTGCAAGGGTTGTTGTACATGGTAATATGGCTCAAGTTCTTCCAAGTGATGCAAAGACCACCAGACGTTCCTGTGGCCTCAATCCAAATTGAAGAATTACCTGGAGAAATCCAATTTGCCAAGTTTGAACATTCAAATGGAGATAATCTTAATTCCTGAAGCATGATAATATTAGCATTATATTGCCTTATTTGGGCGATGGCTCGTCTTCTTTTGAGGGGACCCTTAATTCCCCTTAAATTCCAAGATAAAATCTTCATGAGAATAGCAGACAAGGAAGATATAAGATCCAGAAGGCTTAAGAATGATTTCTCAATCTTCTATTGGTCTTTTGTCTGGTATTAGCAGCAAGGGTTCTAATTGAAGCTTGTTTTTTCTGGAAGCTAATTTAAGCCTTTTCACTTTAGATTTACCAATAGGGCCCTTGCTACTTTTCCCCTCATTTGCATCAGGAGGCTTATGTAGGTAGGAGTCGTCTTCCCAGTCATTATTAAGAATAGAAATTGGGTTGGAATTTTCTTTACCAGATTTCAATTTGGCTATGGAGTGAAGGCAGTCCCAGAATTTAGAATTACAACAATTAGTCATTAATAGATTATTGGAAGTCAAATTTATAGGTTTGGAAGAGTTTAGGACTTGCCTGGTATTTAGTAACTCCAGATCTTGAACATCCACAAGGCTTGCAAGGTTGTCCTGGGGCTGTGACTCTTGAGTAATAGGAACCACTTCTATGTTTGTACCATTAGTATCAATATTCCCAATGCTGAATATATTCATGCCTTTGTCAATTAGATCTAAATTGTTGCTCGATTTTCCCTGAATTGAGACCATAACTGCATCTGAATATTTTGAATTTAGGGTCATTTCCCACTCGCCGTTAAGTTAGGTTAAATAGGCTAATTAACTGAAAGTTGTTTTCACACCGACCCTTAGGTTATCTCTGGTTAAGTAAATATTGGTTAATTTTTAATGGTGACTAACTTAACAAGATCGGCTTTCTCATTGAAGACGGTTATGTTAAAATATTAACCGGACTTTTTTTTTCAAAATTAAGATAAAGGAGAAGTTAAGTAACCTATGATAGGTCCATTTAACGTTTTTTTTATCGCAGTTAAGCATTAACCTAATGGAATAGTGAGAAAAGGGAACGTATCTGTTAGGTTATGCTTGAGAAAAAAAATGGGAAAACGCAGAAATGATCGGGGTCGAGGAGATAATGGCTGCTCGGGCAGGCTTAGAAATCGCAATGCATCAAATTCAAAACAAGCAATAGTAAGGCCTCTGTCGTCTGAAATATTCCTTTCCAATCTCATATCTGATAGTATCAATTACTTATTATTGATGCTTATATTCCAAAATAGAGAGTAAACCTCAAATGGCGGTTGCATTGGCATAGTTAGATTCGCCCTGAACTAGTTGGCCCTTGAATGATTTAATTCATTCTATAAGTAGCGAGAATTCTTTGTAGCGTCATATCACATTGTTTTAAAACATCTCTCTATTTTTGTAGGTTGTAGAAATTGAATCGGATTCCTCCAAGCAAGAGCAATTTGACGTCCATGAAGAGCAAGAGCAAATTGATGTACATGAGACAACGGTATTTCATTATTTTATTACTTGATGTATATATAGATCTTTAGGTTGGTTAGTATTGATAGAGGAGAATTTTACAACCAACAAGCCATTGGTGAAGAGCAAGAAATTGAACTTGAGAATGATGTGGCTGGTCCATCCACGGTGCAAGAGAAAACAATCAAGAAATTGGAATCTTGATGAGGCACTCTGCTTGTGGATTTTAAAAAGAAAGAGTGGCTGATTTATGAGCGAGAAAAAATACAAGGAAGAAGATGGAGAATGCAAATGTGAAATGGATGAAGATAGCCGAGGAAATGCAAAAGCATGGCTACAAGGATAGAGATGGAGAGGGTTGTAGGACCAAATGGGAGAACTTGATTGGGAATACAAAGGTGTGAAGAAATCAGTTTTTCTCTCTCGAAAGTGAAAAAAAAAAGCAAAGGAAGTTGCCAAATTTTCATCGTAGCATATTTGATGCGATGGATTCATTTAATCATCAAGGCCCAATGTCAATCCACCTAAACATAGTTGATACAAGCAAGGTAGTCACACATTGCAATTGGGTCATATTGTTGCTCACCATCCACAAGGTAAAGGTGAGATAGGTTCATCGGGAAAAACGAGAAAAACTACTGGAAATAGCATGGCTGCCACCATACTAGAGGCAAATAGGAACTTGGTAGATGCCATAAAAAATACAAAGGAAGAGAGAAGGGAACAAGCTGAAGCGTTATTGCGAGCAAGAAAAGCTACAACAACAAAGGGATTTCAATAAAAATTTTAAACCATCGCATAAAATGCATGGTAAAATTGCCAGCGCCGGTTCTCATGTACTGGTGAAATAATGTTTTATAAGTTTTTGTTTTGAGTTCTAAGTTGTGGGTCTTTTTTGCAGGTTCTCAGTAGGATTTGAATAACATTGCACATGTAGCTTGGAGGTTATCTAGATACTAATAAATAAATTAGAAAGCAACTAGTGAACTCTTCAAGAGTTAGAAAATGAGTTTAGAAGAAACAATTTTGATGTTAGCGGGTCAAACTTTGCCTGTGATTTTTAGAGGCCAACAAATTTTTTCAGAGGAGGGTTTAAATGCTAGGATGGAAGATATTGAAGATGAAGATCTGCAGCTTAGTTGAACATGTTCAAGATGTAAATTTACTTGTAGAACAAGAGTTGTCATTGCAGCCGGGGTGGTGGGTCAAACCAAGGAGCTTCACTTGGTTTGACAAGTTCATGATGGCCATTATGATGATGCAAGGTGGAAAGAAAAACTTTGGGATGATGAAGAAAGAAACATTTTTTGGTTACGTACAGAGCTGAAACTATTTAGAGATGTGACACTAACTTTCGTAATGTTGTTCCCAAAGGCAATCAAGTTGGATGTACATTCTATAAGCTTTTTCAGAGGTGTTGATTTTTTAGTACTTTCGGGGCTGCATATCCTCTACTAACTGGAAGCTTTATTACATCATTGAAGATTAGACAGGCGCCCTACAAGTTTCTACACAATCTTAACAAGATTTCTAACACCTATTCTCGGAGAATGATATGGTATTCCCGAAAATTAACCCTAAGCGTACATTGAAGTTTAAGAAAAGCTGCAAACCCACTAGATATGCGAGGTCCTTTTAAAATCATCTGAGAGGATAAATAAGGCTGCATACGTTTGGAATTGCCTACTAGCCAAGATCCATAATGTATTCCATGTTAACAACTTAATGCAAGTATATCTCAGCGATCCATCATATATAATGCCACGGGATAACTTGGTTGGTAAAAGAGGAAGAGACACTTCATGATAAAACCCACAAAACAATTTTGCGAAGTTGATACTAGAGTCTTGAGGAATCGCTTTCATCGAAAGAAATACCTAGTGCAATGGGCGGGATATCCTTAAGAAGATGCGACATGGGAAGACGTGACAAGTTCAAGAAGTTATCGACCTTTCCCATCCTCATGAAGACATGAGTTAATTTTACAAGGTGAGAATGTAACGAACCCACGCTTGAACTTAAGCTTATAATCGTATGTTCTAGTAGAAGAATTGTTCCCAAGATGGATTGTGCAACCATGGTTGATATGCTTCTATGGGTCGTTGGGGCGGCATTTAAATTTACATAAGAAACTTTAGCTAATTAAAACCCTTAATAACTTAAATCTCGTAGTGCTACGAGCACCATAAAATAGGGGTGAAGAATCGGGTTATGGATATCTTTGAACCGAAGCTAAAATCGGCATCATCCAAAGATGGTCGAAGATCCGGCAGATGGGATGCAAATTACTGGATGTTAATTTGATACTAAACATATAAGAAGCGTATGGATTGGCGGATGGGCAAAAGGAGGAGGAAAGAAAATGGGTTGGGGCTGAGCAAATTGAAGCAGAGCAAGAACCAAGAGTCCAAGCCAAAACTCGTGGGGATTTGATCTATGTCTTGATTTTTGCAACCGATTGGGGTCGTTATTGTGTAGCGAGTAGTTTTAGAAGCATAGCCGCCACTGCTTTGTGTTCCAAAACCAGTCCCGAGAAAAGAATCCTTCTTTGGAACCCTTCTTCTTTAAAAATTGTTTGTGTTAACTTAAAAACCGTAAGACCCCGATGGAGTTCGGCCTCGTAACACGAAACTGTGCTTTGCAACACATTTCCGCGGAGAAACCGGCATTTTGTTTGGCCATCTCTGCTTTGAACGTTCCACGATCCGCTTCCTCACCCCCGATTCCAAGCCTTGAGATCATTTTTCACCTTGTAAACCCAATTTAGGAAGCAATCTTTTGGCTTGGGCGAGCTTATGTGATCCAAATGGCCAGTGCAAGGCCATTGCTATTTCACATAACAGGCCTATTCTGAGGTTTTCTGATTTCTATTGAAGGGGATACGGGGTCGATCCCAGACCTTCCCTTTAAAATCATATATTAAAGTTAGCTTTAAAAATCTTAAGTGTTTTTACAATTATAGTACCATTGACCAACTTGCTAGGCTTAGACAACCCGCTAGGGCAACATACCTTATGATACCAAGATTTTATCTAGCTGAGGAACCGGTTTATTCTTGATATCCTAATCCATATGACTTGTCTAGAATTTGCTAAAGTATTGCCTACTTCTTAAAAACTATTTAGGCTTAAATGTTGTTGTCAGTCCAAAGATGGGAAAAGCATCCGCCTCACTAAGGTATGATGTGGGATGTTTATACGGCATTTGATATTGCCTGTAAGTATGAATAGGGGTGGGCACTTTTCTGAATTGCATTATGTATCTAAGATGGTATTATGGATGTGGTGCAATTTGAATCAAGGGATGTTGTGCATTTGCATTTTAATGGCCTACTTTCAGGAGTGGGGTGGCCGTGAATCTCAAGATCCGTGCCGACGGATGGGATGATGAACCTCAGACGCATTGGATGGAGAGTGGTTCTCCTTGGGGGTCGCCACCCAAGGATTTCTTTGTCATTTTAGTTATGCATAGAATGTGTAGTTATAGAATGTGCTAACCTTGTGGGGAGTATCAACGCAATGCGTAAATAAGCAGATGAATGTGAAGATCCAATGTCCCTCCCCACTTAGTCCTTGTGGACTAACCCGGATGTTTGTTGTTATGTAAGATGGCATGTCCTGGAAGCCACCATCGTGTGGACCTAGACTCTTTTGTCACCCGTGGTTCAACGAGACCGAGAATGAACCCGCTTTAATGTCCAAGGAAAGAGTCTACGAAATCATCATGGCATTGTTCGTGAGTTGTAAATGCAGAGGGCAACCCCAAATTGAGGCCCAAGACCGAGTGATGGGGAATCTTCTTCGGGGTAGCTCGCTTAACTCCTCCTCGGTCACTCGAGGAGGGGAAGATCAAAGGGCAATTTCGCATGAGTGATGGGGGTTACTTGGGTTTTTGTATAGTAGGTGTGTGTGTTTTGATATAGGTGCAATATGAGCTTTTCCAAGCATGTGGCCTTGGGCCTATATAAATTATTTGATTGTAACAAAACTTTATCAATGGAAGTTCATGATTTGATTGTCCATATCCGGAGTTATTTAGTGCAACGGCCTAGGCAGGGGCTATGGCCACACATGTGGGAAAACTCACATGCACCCATATCAAAATACACCTACTATACAAAAACCAAAACAACCCGTCACTCTCTTAATTGCCCCTTGATCTTTCTCCCTCCTCGGAAGTGAGGGAGGAGGTCATGGAAACTACCCCAGGAAGAAGATTCTCCATCACTCTGGGGTCTTGGGCCTGAAGTTTGGGGTTACCTCTGCGTGTACAACTCACGAACAATGCCATGATGATTTTAATGAACTCTTTCCTTGGACATTAAAGCGGGTTCATTCTCGATCTCGTTTGTTCCTGGTGACAAAAAGAGTCTAGGTCAATGATGGTGGCTTGAGGACATGCCATCTTACATAACAACAAACATCAGGGGTTAGTCCACAAGGACTAGGAAGGGAGGACATTGGGATCTTGTTCATGCATTATTTATTTAGACAATGCGCCACCAAACTATTCTACTAACTACACATTATACATAACAGCGTGCGCAAAGATACCTCTCGATACCGAGATATCGTCGAACCATCACACTTGAATCGCGGTGCAGCCCCACCCCTCCGAAGAGTGGGCCACCAAATGCAAATGCTGGCATCCGCTTGAGTTCAGGTGCCACGTCCGCCGTACCATCTTGAATACGCGGTGAGTCTACGCCTACTGCGACAATATCAAATACCCACATCATACCTGGCGGTCACTGTATCTTTGAACGGCATCCCAGCCCTAAATGGTTACCAGCCAGAAGCCGGCAACTGTAGCAGAATTCACCAGACAAACATATGTTAGGACATATCAGAATAAATCACCGACTGACAAATGTGATTATAAAACATATTTTGTGGTTAAAATGTAATTGTCCAATGTTACTACAATTAATAAAAAAAACATAGGTTTTTAAAGCAGCACAATAAATTTTAAAGGGTAAATGCCATCAGCTAGAAATGAAGAACTTTAATAACGGTGCGTGGCATAACGGCGGCGACTGACTCTGGCACAAACCACCGTATTTATGATGCCAGACTGGATGAGCGTGAGCGGCGATTGAATCAAACTGCCGAGCAAATAACGTTTCTCTTTAATAGAAAGCAGATTCCCGGGTTCTGGGGCTGGCCGAATTCTACTCGAGTTCTTAGGACTTAGATGCTGCGACAATTTAACAAATTTCTTTTCTCGGGGTAATTTATCACCGAGCGGTGGCGTGTGGACTGCATGCCTAATCATATCTGAAGTCAGGAGCAATCCCCACGGATTACGGCGGATAACGGTGCTACGCTTCAGTAACTCTCCTCGCTGCCCATCGCGATAATACTTCTTATATCTTTGCCGAGAATCGGCGCAGCACGTGCGCGTCCCCGCTGGTGACTTTGGGATGATGCTCGACTGGCGTCTTAACGATTCTTCACCCCCTATTCAATTTAAGATATGGAGTTTAAATATAATAAACTTCTTATGTAAATTGCGCCCAACATAAACAATTCACATATGGGTCCGATTAGACCTCTCGGTAGAGACAAAAGTCATGGAAATGGTTTTGGTACAGCGTTTAAAAGATGAGAATTACGTGCGTTTTGGCTCACGCAGGGAATTGCCACATTACATGCGCTGAGAACACACACATGGCCGTAGCCATGGCTAGCTCTTGAAGATACAAGGGTTTCTTTACGCAATGCAAAGCAAATCCGATTACATATGATGCTTGATGATGACCTAATCCTCCACAAGTTATGTAACACAGTGAAAGGTGGTGCAAAATGGAACCAAGAAACAAAGCCGGATAGGCTGGCGAGAAAACAAAACGTGCCTCTTGCGCACAAATTGAACGGCGGAATAGTGCGGCTCCTGCGCGTTAAAGAGAGCGCCTCTAGAAGAATTACATCGAGCAAACTAGATAACATGGAATATAGAAACAAATAGGCAATGCGTAGCTTCATGTCTCTCTCTAATCAAAGCAAGTTCGTCGTGCCTATCTTTTGTAACACAATAATTGCATGTAGATCATTTGCAAGTTTGGCAACTTTGCATTCTTGAATGAAAGATTAAAGTCATTTTTTCTATATTAAAAAAAGATCGGTTTTGGCTTTTTAGCTTTTTCACCGCTACTGAAGATGCATGTGGCATTGATATTGATGTAAATTTAGTCATATAAATAAAGCATTTTCTGCTGCATAAATGAACAAAAATTGATACCTAAGGATAGTTAGCATGCTAGCTTTCTAAAAAAGCTACTTTTTTTTCTTCCCTTTTTTTAATCAATTTACAAAGCCATCATGAAGCCGAAAATCAAGCGTTAAATGCCTCTCGATTAAACACATTACTTACATAATGTGATATGAAATATAGTAGAAAAATGACAAGCAAATCTTTATTCTTTCAAATGGCATGTATATGTTGTAGTGCCCTTCTTTATCACGGCGGGGCAATTGCCCATGTGCCGCCCCTTCCCTTCCTTTCAAAAAATTCCACTCGCAAAAATGCCGAAAACAGACATAATCATAGATATTTCTACTTAAAGACCTCCACGATTATTTGCAGAAAAACATACATAGCTAGGATTGTATTATACTGCATATACTGTGACCGATTAGAGACATACATCAGTTTATTCCACAAAATCTGTGGAATGCAAAGTATACACGTGATGTGTGTTAACATGGGCACGCTTGTCGTAGCCTTCTGTCTTCTAATCTTTACTTTAAAACAATGCCCCTGCTGCTTTCTTCATATGCCTTCTTCATTCCTTGGAACCATTTCTATTGATTCATAAGGTTTCAGATTCAACCTTTAAATCCCAAATTTCTGCACTCCGCAGGCCCGATAGCAGCGCTTCCATTGTTTATAGTGGCTGGGAATACCAGGATTCGGATTTGACAGATTGGGAAGGTGGAAATATATTTCCTAAAAATGGTTTCACGGAGATAATTGCTATAGGTTTTGGATCCCTTATCAGTATTTGGGTAGCCAAATGTCGTCTTGCCAGTGGGTTTTCCTTCTAGGTACCTTTTTCATTTGTGTGTGCTGTTGTGCAGTGTGGGATTAACAGGCTATCAATGGATGTTTCTGAACAGAAAATATACAATTTGATAAATTGATCAATTTTTCTATCTTATGTACAAACGATGCTACAAACCTCTATATCACTGATTGGAAGACCCGCCATCTTCCTCGAAAGGGAAGAGGGCTGCTTTCCACAGCTAAAAAGGCCCTAAAACAACACGCCGTCAAGGAGGAGGAAAGAAGATAAGATGCTACCTGAAACTGAGGATTGTGCTCATAAATTGGAAAATGTAGTAGCTCGATCTGAAGTAGGAAATAGACAACATATCAAACCAGAATGTTACAAGATGGAAATCAAGGAGTGGGAGAGCTGAGCGAAGAGTTGGAAGCCCTGAGACCATTGCAAAATGCAAACATGTCTCACAATATTAGGACGGGGGTGCTATTAAACAGGGGTGCATTGTGAATAACAATGATGATAAAGCACTATAGAAAGCTGGTAGAAGAGATGGTACTAGAGGAATACAGCAAAAAAGGAGCTGCAAAACATGTACTGATGATGAGGTCCAAACTTTATGATGTATCAGAGAATATAGTTTTATCGTTTGAGAAAAAGTGAAGTCCCTTCATTTTACCCACACTTCAAACCAGTAGTATCAGATGCGGGCA
Organism: Isoetes taiwanensis; assembly: GCA_021234155.1. NCBI lineage: Eukaryota > Viridiplantae > Streptophyta > Lycopodiopsida > Isoetales > Isoetaceae > Isoetes > Isoetes taiwanensis. Next base: position 14,068,947 of record JAJEKV010000023.1, on the reverse strand, counting down.
CTGAAGTTAGTCTATGGGTTTTGATAAAGTAGCGAAAAACAATGAATGTTCTACCTGTTTTATACCATTCCAGATGTTGGCACTATGAGTTCAATCCCTAGTACCTTATGAACATATAGATATGTCTGTAGGGATAGAAGAGTTAAAATTAAATGCAGATGGACCACAAAAACACATTTAAGCTTGGAGCACATGGAAATGTCCAGCAAATCCGTTTGTGGGAAGACAGCACAGTAGAAGTGTCACCACCAGGGCTTCTAAGACAAATGGGCATGAGCCAGACCCTTGGGATATAATTTTCGCGGAAGGGAAGAGAAGCAGCCATCAATGGAGACATACACGGGGATAGCTGGAGCAAGAGGAATATTGAAGAGGCCCCAGAGATTTGAGTCACAAAATGGAGTAAATTTTTATAGTGCAAATTCAAACGAGTCAACTGGTTATGAGGAGAAGGAAATTCTTGATTCTGAGAATGTTAATACTGCCAGAACACACACATAGCATCTAATGTCAGCACACTAAATGGTGGAGGAAATGAATAAAAAAAGAATGACGATATAAGTAACCTATCCGTGTGTTATGTCTTGGGAAGATGAAAAGTCATGAACAGCCAGAAGCGGGGATAGTAATACACTGCAGCTAAAAAGGTCAACATTGGTAAAACGTAACAGTGATGAAGCTAAGGAGAAAAGGAAACAGCAGCATGAGCAAATTTAGAAGTGATAGATCTATAACAAATATTACACAAGGGAAACCGGCCAGAATATATCTCAAATTTAAAGCAGAAGAGTTTGAGAAACTTTTGGAAGAAAGCGATTTCTCTCATGTGAGAGGAGAGCAAGCATTGATAAGGAAGCTTGAAGCAGGTCTTGCAGAATTAATGTTATATAAGGCTGCTGAGCGTTATGCTGATACGTATCCTTGGATCCATCTAGTCTTTATGGCAATACAGATGTGGGCCAATACTCTTTTTAGTTCATGGACAGTTGAAGCTCAAACTAAGCCAGAATCTTAGTATTATATAGCTGCATCTGACGCAAATTCTGGGACCTGATAGTGGTTCAATTAAGGAGATAAATGAGCAATGGAAATTGAAAGATATGTAGAGGATTGCTCTTTAGGGAAGCATTTCAGGAAGCCTCAGAAGTGTGAAGAGCTCTTAATAGAGCTAGGGGAAATATAGAATGGCATTATCAGTTGATAGACAAGATGCGTCCTCTATAACTGGGGCTTGGCTTTGTGTTACCGGAAGGGCACAACTGATTGCAGATGAAGTGAGGAGGTTGGAGATTATATAGATTATATCCATTCTCTTTCTACATTTATTCCAACAGAATCATTTGTTAAAATAACCCATAATTTAATACCTTGAAAGGCGAAATGAAATCATACATCCACTTTGAATTCATGTAGACTGTAAAATGGAACATTTCTGATTGTTTAAATAAGTATAGCTAGGATAAGTCACTGGTATTGAAGACCAGTTTCTTGTGCTATCTCACTCATTGTTACCAAATAGCTTTTGTTCTGATAGTGCTTTTTTATTGACAGAAGCGGCTGATGCAGACAAGCTGTATATAGCTTGCCATTGATAAGTTTGAAACAATGATGAAAATAGACCAGACATATGCTGCTGGGGGTAAGGTTCTGTTCCTGTGTTCTTCATATAGATAGCAACTGTTGTACATGTAAGCCTTGAACAAGACTGTACCCATATATACAGCATCGGACTGTCAGAGAGCAAACCCTAGTAGAAAATAGCTAAGCTGCTTTGCAGTTATTTACAGCCGTTATCTATAAGCCAGTTACCACATCCAGACTATGCCTTAAACACAATGCTGAAGACTTTGGCATGTTGTGAGATGAGTAAGTGCCAAGGACAAACTTTTTGTACGGCATATTAAACAACTAGAACAGTATAGGTTACTTATTCATCAATCCATCCATTTGAGGATCTTGATTTGCATTTTCATATATACAGCTATTGGGCACTAACAATTGGCAAGATTTCATGGTTTTCAAAATGATCCTTCTATGTAGGTACTTTCTGCCATGAATGAGAATTCGCTTTAATGTCTCTTGATCTAGTTAATCCATCTTTCTCTTATCCTTTATCTATGGGACGGACTTTAGGACCAAATGAACATATTGCAGCATAACACACAGTTACTTTTCTGTACAGTCTTGAAGTACAGGCCTCGTGAAACCGCCTACCATTCACGATATCTCTTTTTCAGCATGAGTCATTCATCAGAAAGAGACTAAATTGTTCAAATATTTCTATAAGTTACATATTTTTCCCATTGAAAGTTTCATATTTCCTTTGATACATTTTTTAAATCCCTAAATTTTTTTAATCAGTTAGCTGCAAAGACACTATCAATTCTTATATTCCAATGATTTTGCCTTATAGGCCTTTGTAAAATGTTGTTAACTATTCATTGTTAACTACACTATGTAGAGCTTTTGGTAACTAATGGCAGCCAGCCATTAAGTAATTATTCCCTTAAAGAGTACTATAGAACAGGTATTTCTTTCACAAAGATGAATTAAGTAGTATAAATTTTGTTGTCTTGCTATTTTACTCATGTTCAAGGATTATTTAGCTAAAATATTTGAAGTTCTAATTCTTGTGTCATTTTACTCAGCCTTATTCAATTGGGGACTTACTATCTTGCGGGATCGTTCACGTTTCGTCAATTGGCAGTAAGGAAAGAATAAAACTGATGATTCAAACAAAGGAACTTTTGAAGATGCTTTAAGATTTGATCAAAGTATGGTCAAGCAAGAGGGGCTGGCTGCATCCATTGCCGAAATAGGGGCTCAGAAGTATAGGGGAAAGGCGAGGGAAAGAAAGATTTTATAATTTTACATAATAAAAATAGTCTAAATCTGAGGGTCTGCTGTTATCAAAATGAAAAGAAAATATAGTCCCTGGAATACTTATAAAACTAAAGGAAGAGCTAATTTCTGGACTTGTACATAATAGAAGAGTGCCAAGATTATTTGTGGAAATTGTAACTACCACCATATGTCTAAAAATGTCAGTAATATTCAGCAGAGTTACAGGTAAAAACGATGAAGTTAGTTCACATGAAGAAATATCAACGTTATTGAAAAAAGATTTTTTATATCGAGCTTTGCAATGCAAGAATGGCTTTTACACCGACAATGTTAAAATCATATGTGCTGTGCAGAAATGAATTGATTTCTTTTTTTTACTTGAGAAATTGGTCAAATTTTATTAGACAAAAATGGAAAACATATACATATATATAATAATGTCATTTTGAAGTAAATGAAACAATAAATATTGAAATAAGGATCTGAGTCAACTGGCTGGCTGGCAAGTGCATGCAAGGAAGAATAGGACTGCATGCGATGAATAATGAGAAGGAAGAACGACCCTTAATTTTTCAGAGACATGCATGTTTATAGAATGCTCGTCCACTAACACATTTGCCCCTACCACAAAAGGGACAAGGATATACATGAAAGAAATCCGAGGTTGGGCCAATCCCTATAACCCCTATGCTAGACCAGCCACATATCCTGTCCAACTTTACTTTACTAACTTTTTACTTCTAAAAAGTAGTCTTCTGGAGCCCCAACTTGTTTCACTAGTTTCATATAAGCTCATCATACTTCACCACATTCTCATACTCTAAATTCCAGAGCTTTTTGTCGGTTCCTGAAGATGAAAAGTCCAAAAAATTAAAGTGGCTGAGCCAAATCCTCAAAACAGAGCCAATGCAGCTGCTTGGGCTTGGTACAACACAAGGGGAGCAAAAACTCTTTGTTTGAAGCTTGTCTTGCTCACAAAGGGCACTGTATACCCGCCCTTCAGGTTCAAGCAAGAGGCGATGGAAAAGAAAAAGCACCATATTGTTTGTGAAGAAGGTTCTAACCGGTTTGATATGGCGAAATTGGGGTCAGTTCGGATCCTGCTTGTTTTGATTCATACAGAAGTCGTCGCCTTATCAGATCAGCTTGACAGGAGCTTAGGCGCAGGTCAGCAACAATCTAAATCCGCAAATTTGCGCAATATTGTATGTCAGAGCAAAGATTATGATACAAGATATGATTCTTCGAAATATGATGAAGATTCTTACCATGGTACTACGTTGAAGAGGCAGAAACAGGGGAGGTCTGTTCAGGCGCTGCTAGGTTTTTATTCTTGCGTTTTCCTTTTCCTCAAATACAGATTGGGAAGATGATGATCATGTTTTCCAACATGGGCATGAACATCACAGCCATCACCACCATCATCATCATCACTACTACCATGGTACTGCTGATGCTTTAACCTTGAAGCTTGGATCCTGCCCAACTCTTGAAGACATTCTACTACAGATCCCAGGCTTGCGCCTTGATCCCTAATCATGCTCATTTTTTAATTTTTTATTTTTTTTTAACCTGTGTAGTCTATCCTGTAATAATAATTTAATGGAATCCTGTTGTTATCTCCTTATTGCTTACTCCTTATTGCTTTTTTCGATCATTGGATCGAAGCATAATTCTATGAGCATTGCCAAATCAAGGCTGTGGAATTTCCATCAGACCCTCGTGCAGGTCTGCGCAGCCCAGCTGTTTTCTATGTATCTATCTACATCTAATACTTTAATGCATACAAATAAACAATGAATATGATACCATTGCATTTACAAGAGATAGACCATAATATAAGAGCGAATGAAAGTGAAGATCGCATATATTACATTGCATATGTGGAAAACAACAGTCATGAAAACAAGATCATGAAACGAGCTTCAAGAAGAAGCTTTCACAAAGGGCGTGCATGCCCAAAAGGATCTGTACATACATAAGGGTGGAAAACAACACAAACCATGAGGGAAAAGCTTAAGTAAAAGTGATGCCATAGTAGATGTACATAGAAGCCTAAACATAAGCCTGGACAAAAGCTGTCTAATGAGATGATGGAACACAATGCGAGGGCCTTTTGTCACACAATTGTCCCACCTAAAGACATTTCCAAGAAGAAAGCTTAATGAGGATGCACATCATATTACCGCAGTGAAACTCTTGCATTCATAAAAAGCTGCATTGCGTTCATCAAAAGCGGTCTTTGCCTTTACAAAAAGCCTCAAGAACAAGGGAGATGAAGCGAATTTACCACGACCACCCATAGCCATCTCGGGCCTATACGCAGCGCAGGAGGACCCATGAAACACGCCAAGGAGGGCTTCGCATCACCTCCTATGCCCCCCTCGACCCATATGCATCTTACGCCACATTCTCAATCATTCAAGCGTACAACCCACGACCGCCCACAGCAAGCAGCCATGTCTCCATCCACCACGGTAGCAATTGGAGCGGCGGACGGACAACCCAATGTACTTTTCAAGAAAGTTAGTTCTTTGCAACAAATGATTCATGTGTCTCTACCTCTCCGGCCACGAGAGGAACACAAAGCGGCGGAAGAAAGCGTGTCGAAGAGCCGCGGCTAATGAGCCCTCAATGAGTCCACCGCCACATATAAGCTTGCTATCGAGGTAATCCTTCTTGAATATCCCGAGAAGAATTTCTTCACCTCGGAAGCAAGCAAGACACAACTCCGGCATGCAAACTCACTTTCGTAAAACACTAACAAATCTGAGAGAACACTAGAAAATCGCGCGAAACCAGCCCTCCTCCAACAACGAGGAAAGCAACATGCCACACGGCATGTTGGCGATGTCTTCAGCCGAGCGGCATGCTCATCTCCTGCCTTGCCCGCCCAGCGGGGGCGTCCACCCCATGACTTCCTCAGGCCCCTCTTTTCACACCATCGCAATGCCAAAAACAAAAGCCCCTCCCACACACACAAACCCTAACCCCCATATTTCGGCCCACCTTCGCCAAAACCTTACTAATTGGATACCATGATATTCTTGAGTTGGGTGATGACCTGGCACAAAATTCTACTACATTGTTGAATAGCATATCACATTCTTGTCCAAGTTCCATGTGTCAAATCCTTGTGACGTCATTCAAGGAAAGGTATGGGGTTCCAATGGATTAAAATCATCTTCTTCTCCTCTTCTCTTCTTTTCTTCTCTTCTTTTTCCTTTCATTCCAAGTCTTACATTGGCATGGAGGGGAGAACCTTTCTCCCACGCTATACAGGTGCATGTGCATAGTATAAAATAAGTGGCTCAGGTTTGGAAAATGGTGATTTCATAAGATTTTTTGCAAAGAAAAGTGGCTAAAGTGAATGGAAAAAATGCAAAACAATATAAAATTCAGCCCAAATTTTTTTTGCCGTCCACGTGAGCTTATAGGTTGAATCATCAAACCTCTGCCTCTAGACCACCAAGGCCTTGATTAGTTAAACCTAAGAAAGGATGGGCTTAGAAAAATGAATTTATTAGCCTTGAATTTGACACCAAGAACTCTACAAACTTTCACAAATTGTCAAATAGGTTAATGCACATAATCTCCGATTGAGACATGCACTCTATTTAACACTCGAAGGGGTTGCCCTTTATGCCATTCTATTTTGACCCTAGGGAAATATATATCGCCCTGTCATACACAGCTGATTAAAACAATCAGTGCCTCCTAAGGTACACAAAAGATAAAAAACAATCTCATACAAATCAATTTATGATACTTTAAAAGGAAGAGGCAATCATCCAACATTGTTTGGGCTTTACATTGATCAATTGGAGAACTAACTGGCGATAATGGAGGCGATGGAGCTCATCTTACGCACGGATCATCGAGGTGGTTAATATATCGCGATGATGTGGACCACCTAACTTACACACTAGCGGACATGCAGCGATATCTCGATGCCACGGACACATTTGCTAAAACAATGTTTTAAATTGAAGCAAACTTATTTAAGAAGCGTTTGAAAATTCCTCTAAAAATTTTGGAAAACTAAAAATGAGGCAAATTAAGGGGGGCAATCAAGGTCTCACGGACCTGGTATTCAAAATTGTCCTTCAAAGCGACTTTTTTAGAGTGACATGATATAAATAAAAAGACCCAAAAGAAATATGCCATTTTGGGGGTCAAAACGAGCATTCTGAGAGCTATAAAATTTTTACAATAAAAATAAATGTAGGTACAATAGGTTTTCTTGTATATTGTGTATAAAATTCTTTGTGATAGCGATTTGCAAAGGAAGAAAAGATATGTTGTTATGCGACAAAGAAAAGATCACATGGATATCATAACATATATAGAGTTCAAATATATGTGTGAAGGAACAACTATACACATGGATATTATAACATACATAGAGTTCAAATATATCTTGTGAAGGAACAATTACGAGACAACATATGCAAGATTTTCATCATATATGTTATGGATACGAAAATGCCTAAAAAGGATGGTTGTACTTTCATTTGCTTGATGCATGCCATTAGTGTAGATATCTCAAACTTCTATGATGCATGCCATTAGTGTAGATATCTCGACTTCTAATTCTACATCCTTGGTTTTATATTTTGCACAAATAAGATTAACTAGGTGAGAAATCTAGACTTATGAGGCGACATCATTTTGTTTATATTTTGCGCCAATGGATTCATCTTAGTAGAAATCTAATTTGGACTTGTTTTTGGATCATTGTCCAAGTACAAAAATTTTAGAATGATTTTTGAAAGGAATGATCGTACCATTAGACATGGGTTGTGCATGAGCTTAAAAAAATTGTTACTATGCAAATGTGTTTAGCTTGACCACCACTACTTAGAGCTTGACCACACCTGCTTATAGTCAGCATGTAAATATGAAAGGGCCTTTTGAGATATTTACCCGATTTTGAGATAAAGTATAAGCAGTCTTCCCTATGCTATTGATATCACCTTCTTGAGAACTCTTGAAAAAACATTATAATCTTAAATTTCCTTATCCGTATCACTTAGTATCACATAGACACCAGTACTTGCACTCTAAAGATGATAAATCTTCCATTAAGAACTTGAAAAGACATTGGAACTTAAAGCAATCGAAATCCATATTAATTGTGCTCAGATTTTAGTATCGGGGGCCCAATTTTTAAAGTATAAAGAACTAAGAAAAGAGTTACCTCTGTTTTGCGATAAAATGCGTCTGTGATTAATTAAAAAAACTAAATGATTCTTATAAATTCTCGACATAAAGCCGGCTTGTATTCTTCAAGAAAAAAAAACCTTCAAACATCAAAATGCAAAGAGATTGGAGTTCACCATACTCTATCCGGCATCCCATTTTTAGTAATATACGCTTTAGTGGAGACAATTAATTTATCTAGTGAATCCCTAAATGGTTACAAACCAAGAAGGTTCTTTGCGAGAAAATGTGGTTACATGCAACCCTCTGAAATAATTAGCTTGACATTCTTGTTAAAATTCGAAATTACACTTAATATACCAACAAAAGCGGTTAAAACTTTGATTCGGTTGTAACTACTCATCAAATTCTCAGATCTTCTTGCATTCCTTGCTCCATAATTGCCTTGCTGCTTCCAGCATTTTGAGAAACATATTTGCCTATACCAGCATCTTTCTTAGCTTGAGGTGGAGTGTTTAACTTGAATTTCTCCACAATCTTTAGCAAAAAGCTGCTTTTTGGATTTTGCATATGTGGCTCCCCTTCCTTTTACACATAGTGGCGAGATCGGACCAGCTCCTTTTCTTAAATTTGGAGCTCTGCTGGTAAGCTTCGGCTTTAGCCAATTGAGGCACCGGCCACAGGGCTTCAAGATAATATGTCGGCACCTTGTTTCCAAGGGGCAACATGTTTTAGATCAATCGGTGTAATCTAGAAAGCGTCCTTTCTTGACTAAAATTAGTCTAACCTATTCTTGGCGAATGTTCTACACCCAAGTAAAACCTACCACGATCCGGGATACATTTGGCTCCTATTGCTACAAAACTTCCAGGAGCTCCATATTGCCTTAGCGATGGTCTCAAACATTCCCTTTGCTTGCAAATACCAAAGCCATCATGCGCGGCTGGGGGCTTGGAACTTGGAAGCAATATCGGAAGAACCTAGCCGACCCTAAAAAAACTTACGGAAGAACCACGACCATGAAGAACCCTAATTTTTTCTTCTTTCTTTGAAGCTTAGAAGCCTTATGCATCACAAAAAACTCTATGCATCACCAAGAAAGTCGGCATCGTTAGAAATCAAAACCCTAAAATTTTCCTCCACGAGAATTTTCCTAGCCTCGGTATAAATTTATCACCGTCAAAAGCATCTGCCATGTTTTAGCAGACGATTGTCATGTTATATCTCGCATCCTGTCACGTTATAACCAACAATAAAGATCCATCTAATAGAATTTTCTTGTGTTATATTGTATTGGATTTATAACAAAAGCGTATTTAAAGAGAATTGTAGTATAAATTTATCACCAGTGGTTTCTTTTGTAAAACAATTCGGTATAAATTTATCTTTGCTCTTATTTTTCATGTGGGATGATGGTATAAATTTATCGAAAAACGCTTAAGCTCCAGCGGTATAAATTTATACCACTTTCGAGTTCTTTCCTTGTGTATCGCTTGAACTCACATGGTATAAAATTGTACCGCTTGAGCTCATCTTTGTATAAATTTATACAGCTTGAGCTCCTTATTTGTAAAAATTATACCCATAATGCCTCCCAAGCTCCGTATAAATTTATCATAATCTTGTATAAATTTATACCGCAATGCCAATAGCGTGGAAAAAATCAAAGCCCTACAATTAAAGCTAAAAAACATGAAGCCATGTTGTATGGTTACCTGGCCATCATCTGGCGAGTCGAAAACACATTTTAGAGCTCAAATGACAACATGTGGATTTGGTAAATCACCCAAAAACGTTGTTACAGATGACGATGTAGTTTCATTAGTAGACAGTGCTTTGAGGAACATCCCTTTTGATGGTGGGGCGAGAGGGACATGGATAGGTGCGAAGATCATGGTGCGAATGAGTTGGAGGATGAGATGCATCCTAAATTCTTTACCAAAATGTAAATTTGTCCAATAAGGCATATATATAATTAGGATAAAGCTTGGGGGCTCGGGCAAAGTCAATCGTGTTGCAATTTTGACTGTCTTGTTCATAATTTTGTAAAGAATTCGGACGTTTTGAATGAGATACCTTTTTGTTGGTCCAGTGCACTTGGTGTTGTCTTAAATGTCTAGTTTTTGGAGTCCTTGAAATTTCTACTAATTTTTTAAAGCAAATTAGGGGCTAAAGTGGTAACCAACATTTTTTCATGGTATCTAAGTTCAATTACCCCCAAAAAGGGTACCTAGAATGTCAAAATTGTCACACTTGTCATGCATAGATGCAAAAATGGACCTTTTGAGGGAATTTTAGGAATCTTTTTGAGATTCCTTTTAAAAGTGCATTTGGAGCAAATAAGTGCGTTTCATTTTAAACATTGTTTAAAAGCGTGATATCTTGGCGTCAGCACAGCCAAGACTAAGGTGGTTCTCTCATATCATCCTCCACGTCGGTAGGAGTTGAATTCACCCAGAGGCCGAGAATATGGAAGTGGCATCCACATACAAATATTTGGGAGTGGAGTTTCCTTCTACTATGCTTTGGGACACATCCATATGGATTCTGGTGGTGAGGGAAGGCACTATATGCAATGCAAAACAATAGTCATAAAGCGAGTTGTATTGTATGATTGGGCCCATCGGTCCACACTTGTTCAAGGTCTTAGTGGACCCTGTCCTTTTTTATCTGAGGATTGAAGTATGGGGCCTATTAGTATCCTAAGCTATCACGGAATGACTTGGAGCAAGTGCGAGAAAGCCTTCTTGTCTGAGCACTAGGGGTGAAGTCCACAGGTCCCATATCAAATTCAACTGGGAGGCGGGATTCTTGCCTCTTGGAGGGGCGGCCCTTGTCGCCACATGGTCTATTTATAGAAGGTGATCAATATGGGCCGATGCTTCGTCTCCCTAACCTAGCCATCCATTGCGCAGGGGGCACACCATCTTGGTGAGGCAGGCGGATGGATTGGTGAGCCATGCTAGGGCGGAGCTTTGTCAATCTTTGCCAAATGGGAGTCGAGGATGAATCTCATACCCTTCAAAATTTGTCGGCCATATGATCAAATCGGATGCGTTATGTTGAGTTTAGTCGGGCTGGCCGCCACTACATGTGACATTGAGCCGCGGCTTCAAAATGCAGTCTTTGGGATTATACCTTCGAGGAGGTTATGGACATGCGAGATTAGCTATGTCCTCGGGCACCACTTGACATGTATATATACATTTATTTCATGATGATGTATACTTATGCGGTTTGACAGCGTTACGATTTTTCCCTCGAAAACCCGCGGACCGGGGGTCTTTTTAGCAGGACGATAATAAGTTTGTTGCACTCCTTACGGGTCCCATAGGCCAATTGGTCTCGATTGGGCCGATAAAGATCCTCCTCCTCCTCCTCCTCCTCCTCCTCCTCCTCCTCCTCCTCCTCCTCCTCCTCCTCCTCCTCAAAAGCAATGTCATTAAGCACTTGATTCCCCGACCAATGGCTTTGATCACATCACTTCGGCACTAGCATTTTGGATAGCCAGGCTAGTGCATAAATCACTAATCAAGTTCAGATCCTTCATATACCACTCAAATTTGATCGTTATTTCTTTGCAGAACAATACCTTCTCATCTACGGCCCTTGAATTTTGCAACTTTGGCGACTACTCCTATAAATTAAATTTATTTTAGTCATGACTTTCATCTTAAGAAGCATTTATCGGGGCCACACATTATTATTGTTTATCGGGCATCATTGATGGCGGATATGGCTTAATATTGTTGGTGATGTCCCTTAGCCCACGGATGGAAGTGTAGAAGTGTGGCCCTTTTTTGCCCCAATAGCACAACCCACAACTTTGATTTGGTTCCTCCTAAAATCCAGATTCCTTTCCATGACTTTGACACAGAAAAGTATTCATCCAGGTCGTGCATCCCTTGATGGTGGCATTAGAGCAAACACCTTTTCATACAAGCTATGCTGGCGGTATTATGTCTAATTTTTTTTTCCAAGGTTGTATTTTGGTAGCAAAACTTGTATTTTTACGTCTACAAACACACCCTAGCGATTCGTGAAAAATGCCAGCCCGATGTTGATATGGATTCTTCATGACTTTTGGGTTGCTTCTAAGGGGCAAGTCCTCGTTCATGTGGGTTTGTGGCATATTCCAGATGTATGCCAGGATATACCTAGAATATGCCAATAACTGCTTTAAACCCATTATCGGCTGTAAACTATATCGGTTGCCCTATTCTTTGGGCGGTAGGTATGGTTTTCAAACTCTTAGGTGCTCCTTGCTCGAGCAATATTGCAAGAATGGTGGATCTTGGAGCTCACAAGACGAGTTTTGATCTAGTTCAAGGGTTTTGTTCTTAGCTTTATCAGCAGCCAGATTCAGTCTCCATTCTTCAACAACTGAACAATAATTTCTCAGTGCATCTGAAGTTTCTATCTTAGAATTTGAAATTTTAGAAATATCCTAGCCATTTTAGCACTTACTGCATTGCTCAAGCCGCTTCCCAATTCCTCTATCATGACTTACATATATCCCTCTTATATTCCTGTTCCTCATGCAGCAGACACCATTCTAGGAAAGTATTGTCTTTTCTTGTATCATGAAGGTTGGAAAAACATTGGCTCTAAGCAGCATATGATGGAGTTGTCGGGTGTTCTGTGCTTTTCATTACGGGCAATGGGAAGCTATAAACAAGTCTCATCATCATTAATAACTTTCTCATCCAATTATCCCTTATGTGTCAAGTAGTTGCTTCTTAAACTCCGTTTCAATCTTATAAAAGTAAGAAGACCAATCTACCTCATTAGTATGTAGGTTATTCAAATAACTTTTGGTCTATCATTAGCATGAGCTAACACGCCGGATGTATTATTGGGGTCCTTGATTTAAAGAAATCTATAGGGTTCGAAGAAAAGTAAAAATTTTGAGCGCCTTCTTTCCCATATGTTGGAGCTTCTAATCTTGAAGATGCATGATATATCCGAAAACCTTGCGAGAAATAAAAAATTGGTAATTTTCAAGGTGCTCCACCTATTAAAAAGTGGGTAGATGCTATATTGATGTGAATTTCCTTCCGAGAAAATCTGAGTTGTATTTGAGAATCTGAGGATCATTGAGTTATAACCATTAACTTCAAAGCTGCATTCTATTTTGCTATATATACCTCGGTGCCAATCAAAACACTTTCAGATATTGGGCTGCTAAATGAGATATGCACTGCGCCTTTGTTACCCTCACGGAATATGAGTATCAGCGACCAATGGCCGGATGGGATGTCCATTGAAGATGGGAATTAAATCCAACCAAAATTTATTATCCTTATTATCCTTAATCCTCATGGCCTAAACCGGCTGGCCAAAGGCAACCCAGAGGGTCTTACCTTGAGGGGGATGTGCTCCAGTCGTGACATGATATAAGGCCGAATTTCCACTAACGGCAATGACACAAAATAATTATAGCAAACTCCAGTAGATTTGTTACACATCATCGACGGCATTTTGTGCATCTTTCCATTGGACGCGGTAGACGCACATGTGGCATTAAAATTCATGTTGCCGTTGTATTTTTTTCTACCGGGCAATATTGCCCGGCACAGAGAAAAACGATGACAAAACCATCCATATCAGCACCAATGAAGTTTTGGCGGGCTCGTTTGGTGCTAAGATTGCAAGAAATAACACTCTCCAATTCTTCATGGAAGAATTCCATGAATCAGAGTTTGTGTCATCCTTGCAATCTCATGTAAACACAAAAGCATGGCAAAAATGAAGCAGAATAAAGGAATTGTTATCCATTCAGATTCAGGATTGTCTGCAAATGATACATAAAAAAAACCCTGAAAGATGACTCAAATGGCAAGGATCACCTTAACATATCAGCTACAGGGAATGGGATTTCATTAATTAATGATATGAAAAGTAAAAAAGGAGGCATTGTCATTGAAATGCCTATTGCCATCCAAAAGCACAAGACTCTTGAGGTATCTACTTCTTCAGCACAACAATTAGCTTCCTTCAAAGACAAAGAAGTCCTCACTCAACAGCATGCCCCCAAGCAGTTGACAAAAGGTACTTTGTTCTAATAGCTACAATGTTATTGTGACTTATGTGATGATTTTTGTCGGAATCTGAATGAGCCAAATGCCCCTCTCCCCTCTTTCCATAATTCTCCTAACCCCATTGTCCATCAAACCCCAAACATTATTGACCTATCCCCAGAAAATATCAGTCACCATTCAAATTTAGATGAATTTGATGGCTTCTCCCCAGACATTGCAGTCTAGATAGCAGAATTACAAGAAGAAAATAAACTCAAAAGATATGGCTGCTCAGGATCCAAAAATATAGCTGACAAGGTGGATATCGGTGATTTAGGACATAAAGATATTGTTGAAGGGAAGGAATGGCCGAAAAGAGTAAGGGTCACTTCCCACTCGCCTTTAGGTTAGGTTAAACTTAACCTTGATTACCTCTTAATTTAATAGAATGTAAGTTAAGCTTTCCCATTAAAGGCGTTAAATTAAAAGGCCGAGACTAAGCAATCGTGAAAATATGCATTCTCACTATATTCATTATGAACCACTTAGGTTATGTCCATAAACTCAACTTAACCTAATATTTACAATGAGTTTGAGCTTCAGCTAGTAGTTATAGGGTTTAGTTAGGTTAGAGTTAATTGTATTATGTTCCCACCTTGATTAAAGGTACCATTAAGTTAGAAAACTAAAGGGGCTATTGGTTTGTTGGTTGCTTGAATTGAGTAGGTTAATGGGATTGATAACATATGATACACAAAAATTGCCATTTTTTCCATTAAGACCTATTACTATATCTGTAGACTTTGAAATTAAAGCTTAAAGATAGTCACTGAAGATGAACTCGAAAGTCATTCAAAGGCGAACTCAAAAGTGTTTATGCAACCATTAAATGAAATCTTAGAAAAAAACACTATTCACAAGGGATTGAACATTTTCGATTACATTTTCGACTCTAACACCATAAGCCTACATCTTGAGAAATCAAAGGTGATGAAATCACGGCCTTTGTTCAATACTATTCTATTGTCCAATCAGGCCTGTTTACTTACTATTATTACTTTACACAATCTGTCTTTTAGGTACAAACCTTATCCAAAAATTGTGTAGCCCAATGTTCTGCATGAATGATTTCTTTCACCTTAAATACCAACCTTAGGACAGAAATAAATCTATAGACAGAATAACATGAAAAAAAAATATCTGAGACAGAATAACCATTTCATTTATCATAACTGTAGCCCAATGTGCAAGAATGATTTCTTTCACCTTAAATACCAACCTGGGGACAAATAAATCTAAGAGAGAATAAAGCTGAGAAAATGTATCTGAGACAGAATAACCATTTCATTTACATCATAACTAGCATAGCATTTTCATATATATTTACAAGACAGAATAACTGGCATGCAAATCCAGATTAGAACACGAATCACATAGCTAAAATCCAATTTAAAACATGGCATGCAGCCTGTGTAAGAATACAAATACCTGTGTAACATTAGGCCGGATCTCACGAACATTTTGACATTTTACGGATAAGGATACAACGTGAAGTGTTGCTCAAGATATGGATTGTTAAAGCGCTCTAATCTATCAATAGCAGCAACATGTAAGAAGTTACAACCTAGTTCAATATCATCTAGCTCTAACTCTACAGGTTGTGGTCTGATTTGCAGAGCATATTGTTTTTAGTTATTCCCTGATGCCCGGCCCTTGAATCATTAGTACTAAGCTGGTAAATGTTTAGCTTGACTTCTTATCGCTTCTACGTGACATGGCCAACCATATACACGTGCATATACCTGTGTGCAAATAATGGGTTGATTACTTTTGTCAGGTGCATAGATAGTTTTTGTGAGCTACTTTGCAGCTTCATTATATGCTGTAAGAAAACTGTTTGTTGTTCATAATATGTTCAACCATATTGATTCTTAAACTGTTTACTTACTATTCATCATGCGCTTGCCGGGCTGGCAATGATGTAACTAAAAGTGTCCATGACTCTTTGCGCCATTTTATCAAGTACATGCTGCTGCGGCAGGTCTTACATAACACGATGGTGCATTTCTATGCAAGGACTGATAGCAATGAATTTCCATGACTCATTGAGCAATGAATTTCATCAGTTCCTGTTCTCTAATTTTCAGTTCCATCTGTTATATTTGCTAAACTAATCGTTTTCATTATCATTCACACGGTATTCTCCTGATTACAAACATTGATCAATGCAAGGCTGGCACCTATGCAAATACCTTCACTATTAATAGTTTTTCTTCGCCACTGCTAGCCATATCATTACATAGCCAAGCTCCAAGTCTCCACCTAGCATTAGGCAATTATATAGACAAACAAAACATATTGTTGAAAAGCTATCTATATTCTAAATGTTCATATGAGTTCTCTTTGGTGGGCTGCAATGATGATCTCCCACCTGTAAATATGTAAAAAGGACTTTAATATTCAAAGATATGCAAAAATATCATAAAGGCTTTGCTAATGCTTGCAAAACTATTACCAGCTTCAAAAATTGAGGACAAGATACTCAGATATAGACCTCCTTGATTCTTCTCCTAAAAGCGACAAGTTACGCCTCTTCAAAGGAACCCTCCTTTATTCTTTGGTGCTATATTGAGATCTCAATTATGTTTTGAGCATGTCTTGCCGACCTTTGAGCCTCAAGTTCTTCTAGTTACGCATTTTATACGCTTCACCTATATCAATGAGAACATTATGTATCACACAACATGCATGCGCAACAATATTGGCATATATTGGCTTCATCTTCATCTTCTTGTCCAAGATCTTAAACTTTGCATTTAACAAACCAAAGGATTGTTCAATGAAAACGAAACCTTTCTAGCTCTTTATTGAATTCCCGTTCAACAAGCTGTATGCACCCACCCTATCCTATCTAAAAGGAGGCGAAGCCACGGGCTGCATGTATAACCCTTATCGACCAACAAAATGGGTTTTACTTGCACCAAAATTGATGGTAACTCTTTGGTTCTTGCATAATTCCGCGATTTTAAATTCTCGGCCGAATGCACGAGTTCTTCCAAACCCTTGAATCATGAACACTTCCAGGGTATCCAATGTTAACATCAAGGAATTTGCGGTTACTATCACAAACAGCCTGTAGAAATTATGCTAAACCTCTGCTTTCGATCATAGTAATCTGTCCAGTTGGACCTGTAAATTGTAAGATTTCCAAATATATACAGTCAAGAATCCCCCAGACAAAGACAAATCCATTGATAATGGTTCTGTGCGTTGGCAATATTTTGTCTAATAATTCGGAGCTGTGTCCCAATATCTTCCCCCATGGTCTAGACCAAATCAACTTTACACTGCGGACTACACCAAGTCAAGGGATATCGGCATTCTTGCCCATATACCGCTTCAAATGGGCTCATTTTTATGGAATCTTGATATGTATTATTGTAGGCAAACTCAACTAAGTACAGATAAGATTCCCAAGTGTGCGGATTGTTAGTCCTGTGCCTCCTGGTACAGGACTATTCATGCATACGACAGACCAGGTCAAGCTCAAGGATCCTCAGTCAGCCACGGGTCAGCCATCAAAGGCTCAGTGAGAAGACCAGCGGCGGACCCACCTTGATCAAAGCACAGTGGCCGTCAACAAGAGGCGCCGCTCAGACAAGTGACGGCCCGTCACCGCCCGCGTCAGCGTCAGCGTGATTCTAGGCACTTCAAGAGGCACCGCCAACATTCCTGCAAATCAGGCCTCCTTCCGAGTCGGCACGAGATCGGTCGGAGTGTCTATATTGGGCCAAAGGCCATTGTACTATATATATGAGTAGAGCTAGCACATGAGTTTTAGATGAGTTTTGAGTCTTGTCTCCTTTCGGTTTTCTCTCTATTGCGAGAGCTCATGTATGTTCATCATTGATATCAAGGAAGCTTATCGTTTTCCTCTCATTTGTTGTTTTTCTTCTTCTTCTTCTCTTCTTGCAAATCCCGTGACATAGTCCCCGGACTCTCTGATTAGATCCACGGGTCCTCCACGGCTGTCTTCGGGGAGTTCGAACCCGGACCCCAAACACTATAGCGGCTGCGGTGCGATTCCATCCTACTTTCTTACATGCAGCCATATGCGTGGTAATTTCCGCCCGAGAAGAACTCCTTTCTCGGCGGCCTCTCGCTTGGGCGCCATCGGCGTCCCAAAAGCTGTTGGCGACATGTATGGATCTGCTTATGACATAGAGGAGGCCATCTTGGTCTAGGGCTCGGTCGGCGCCACCAACCCCTCGTGTCTGTCTCTTCCCGGTTCCCGCCCCAAAGCGTGCAAACATTGCTCACAACCTCGGTCCCCTCATCACTATCCAGGAGCCTTATCGGGCTCAACCTTCTCAGCCGTACTTTCATACCCACGAACATGCCTACATCCATCATTCTTCCGGGCCATACGCCTCTTCCTTCACAACCATCATCTCCCGGGTGAACGCGGATATCCACCACGTCTCCTTTGCGCCTACCGGGGAATATCCTTTCCCTCGTTTCCCCTGCCCTTCACATTTTACAACCTTACGGATCTCAAAACCAATGCTCCGGCTACTTGGTTTCTCAGCCTTGATCACCCTTCATCGGGGTCGCCAGGGCACCATGCCCATCCAACTCAACCTCAATATCCTCACTATCTTTGTTCTGTCCAGCCCGGCACTTTCACATCTACCTTTCCGGACTCACGGCCCGACTTATCCCACCTTTGGCAACCACGAAGGCAAGCCGTTAGACCAAAGTGCTCGGGGCCCACATGGAAGAATTTGAGGCTCTAGCTGTCCTAAATGGTCATCGCCAACCTCAACTGAAATTCCACATCTTTTCCACCACCTGGTGGCTCTCCTCATCAATGGCTCATGTCCAGCAAAAGCCATTGGAAACAAAGCTTGGTCAGAAATGAGAGCTGCTTTTACGTCTCATTATGGGACCACGGATGATGATCAACTTCATCTCAAGCAACTCAATGAACTTCAGCAAGAGCCCCAGTGCGGGATTTTTCTTGGATCGACTTCACATTACGCTAAGTAAGCTCAAGGGTACCCCCGCGAGAGCCGGATTTTGGTGCGGTTTCTCCAAGGACTTCCTCGGCTATTGACTCATGGTGAATACTGCGTCCCAAGACTTTGGGCGGGCTATCGACCTTGTCAATCACTTTCGGTCAATGTTTCCTCCCGTGGCTCTTCAAGAGCTCCCGTTCATTCCACTGTCATGGTTCAAGCGGCTGTTCGGCCTCAACGCGCTAATCCTGTGTTTGATCCAAATCGGTGCCATATTTGCAAATACCAAGGCCATTTGGCAAATGGTGCAACTCCACCAATGGCCGCCTCATTGCAAAGCGATGCAACATGTGCAATCATGCCCGCGGAAGGTGCACTTCGCACTCATCCCACACCGTTCGCGGCAAAATGGTTTATCAAAGTGCAAACCACACACCGGCAACAATCGCACTATCGTGACCACCGCCCGGGTGCAGCCCACTCAACTCTATCAAACTCGAGGGGAGCAACCCGCGGGGATCCAACCCCGTCCTCCTTTTGATCCTTCTAAAAGCTTCGGTGTTATCCTTTGTCAAGAATGGGGTCATACCACCCGCGGCGTGTCCTCAACTTCCACAAGTCAGTGCGACTTCGGCACAAATCGGGACCACATCGGTTAGCCTCACGGCTTACCAACTCTGGATTGCTAATGGCAAACAAGGCGAGACCAGTTCTTAAGAAGCCATCAAAAGCGCCTCAGCAATCACGCTATCAACCAGCTCCGGCAAATCAACCTGTTTGGATCAACAAGCACAAAGAGGAAATTTTGGGGCACTTAATCCTCCGGTCCGGCCCGTCAAATTGGGTTTGGTTTAGTTTCCGCGCCCGGACCAAGGCATCCCGTCCCTTGACCATTATTAGAATAGCCGCCAACACGCTGCTGCGGTTGACACCATTCCTCATGAGGGCGAAAAAAGGTTCACTTTGCACGACTTGGGAAGCTCATGCCACATGTCATGCCAAAAAGTTAAGCAAAGCATTTTGAACCTCATGCAAAAGGCTGCTTGGAAGGCCGCACATTGGCAAATGTTCATGCCACCACGAGGAGCTCAACAAAGACAAGATACCCCTTCCACATCTCAACCTCCGCGCTCTCGGGCGTATCCCAATATTGCTGCGAGGGGTTGACTTACTCAAAAAAGTTCTTTGCTTCACTACCCGCACTCCGGCACCGGTGGAACCGCCGTGATCCTTTTTCTCATGTGCCTCTAGAACTCCAAGAGGAGCTAGCCAAGATCAAAATTCCTTTAAGCTTGGCAGCCATTTTGAAACTTCTGTCTGCTCTCAAGGGACCGGTTACCACTCCCAACTGTTTTAGTTGGAGAAAAGCTACCTCTACACCCGCGGTCCATGCCGCGGTGGGTAATCGACAAGTCAACCATGTTCAAATAGATGGAGGTAGCGCGGTCAATCTCATCCCGGATAAACTCCGCCAAACAAATGGGCATCACACAACTCTTTTCCGTTGCCCCATATGACATCAAATTGGCTAATGGCCATATCACGCGACCTCAAAGGCGTCACCTCTTCTTCACATCAACATCGGTGATCTCCGGCTTCCCCATGGAATTTGGGTTTGGAAGGCTGGCGAAGATCCGGTGACTATGAAATGTTGGTCGTGAGACCTTTTTCCGCATCGGGCAAAAGAGTATCCATTCTTGGGCCCGCGGACGATTAGTCATCAACGATGGTCATCTCAATGCCACCATGGACTTGCAAAGCGAGGCGGGGATCATTTACGTTGACAATGCGGAACCCTCTCTCGGAACCTGCAGAAGAAGAAGCTTCGGAATATTTATCAAGTTCGAGGCTCCACTGCGAGTGCGCCTCGTCATCCTACCAGAATATGCGATCCTTGGGAGAAATGACTCTTGATCGAGGACGGCGTGTTTGCTTTTGCTTGACCCTTACCTTGCTCCTTGCAATCGAATCAGCGTGTTGATCACTTTTCGGAATCTTGCACCTCACGCAACTCTGTTGATGTACCTTATTTGTCATGGAAGCAACCTCTGCTGGATGGCCCAGGCAACCCCTCTTTTCACCACGCAAAGTGCGCATCGGTTATGCTCCAACCTCACGCACACATTGTCCGGGGATTTTGAAGTAATACCCCATATTCAAACTCAGTCGAGATTGTGGGCGTGGGCAACAATCAACTTTGTCGCATTGCTGCCAATCTTCCGGCTCCTTATCGTAAGCGGGGCTGTCAATTTGTTCACAAAATTCAAGCACATTTTTAGCACGGAGTTACGAGGAGATCTTGGGGAATCAACAAAGCTTGGGGAACTCACCATTCCTACCAAATCGATGCCGCGACCCGATTAACAGCAGCGATCTGCGGCTCAACCTAATTACGTGAGCGTCAAGGCGAAATTGACAAACTCCCTTGCTGCGGGTTTGATCTATGAGGTCAAACATTACGAATGGATGAGCCCCATCGTCATTGCCCTCAAACACAATGGTAAGATCGGCGTGCATGAGCGGACTATCGGAAACTCAATCGGGGCCCCGGGCGTGATCATTTTCCACTTCCCTTCACGGACCGGGTTACGGAAGGGTGGTGGACATGAGATGTGCTCTCTTTCATGGATGGTTTTACGGCTACAATCGGATCTCAATCAAAATCGATCAACTCAAAACTACTTTCACCACCAGGTAGAAGTCTTTTGCCTACAAGGTGGTTCCTTTTGGATTATCAAACTCTCCATCAACGTTTCAGCATCATGCTCTCGGTTTTCATGATTTCATGAAGGAAAATCCCTTCTTGCAAATTTTTTCAAGATGACTTCTCGCCTCTGAGTTCCATGGCTGACCATTTGGATAAATTGGAACTTCGTCTTCCCAGAAATGTGATGAGTCAGGCATTAGTCTCAATCGAGAAATGCACCTTTTCGCGTCACCTACGGTGTCTGTTGAGCCATGTTGTCGACAAAGCGGGTATCACCACCGGATCTGCCAAAATCGGTTAATGTGCTCAAGGCTCAAGCACCGGTAATATCAAGGAGACTGCAGCTCTTTCTGGGTAAAGGTCAATTATTACTCCACCTTCATGCACGGACTAGCAGCCATTGAGATCCCATTCATAAACTCACGAATTGTGAATCCACGGGCTTGGAATTCCCGGGCGGATCTTTGCTTTCAACGGTGAAGCTTTTGCTTACTCGACGCACCGGTTCTTGTTCCTCCTCAATGGGACAAGCCCTTTCGCGTTCATGTCGATGCGTTTGCTATTGGGGCTTTTCTTTCTCAAGAATATGATGCGCTGTGACAAACCAAATCGCTTCACGCCCGGTAGAAAACTCAATGGCGATACGCTGGCGCAACTTTATACGCCGCGGGCGTGAAGCTTTGGGTCTCATTTTACGTGATCCAGCGGCTTCCGTCATTTACCTTTTAGGCTGATCAAATCAAGTTCTTTGTGGACCACCAAGCACTCCTCTATTTGATCAACAAGTCCACGCCCCAGCGCGCATTGCTCGTTGGGTCCTTCTTCTCCAATAATTTGCTCCTTTTTGAAATGGCGTTCATAAAGGCGGCAAATCTCATGTAGTCCGGATTATCTTTCGCGCATCCCACACGGATGATCCCTCAGCTGGAGTCTTTCGGGCGCCTTTCACGATGCTCAGCTCTTTTTAGCGGCAACACCACATTGGTTCCATGATTTTCGGCGATTACCTCCTCCGGGTGCTCTTCCACCGAGGAAGCGAGGCGCTCTCTCACCTTGGCGGCAATCCCGTCGCCATCAATTTCTCAGGAGGTGGTGACTACACCATGGTTCGCGGGACATCTCTACAAAAAGGGTAAGGACACCATCAGCCCGGCCGGCGTGTTCTACCTCATGAAGTTCGGATATTGTTAGAAGCTCATCAAAGGGCTAGGTGGTGGTCATTTTCATGGTGACACCACGGCGCGCCAAAAATCCTTCTCATTTGGGTATTATTGGCTACGCTCTTCAAAGATGCTCCGCATACGCCTTCGCCGTGGGGCGCTTGCCAGCCAGTGGGGCGCCCCGCGGCCCGTGGCGCTCTTCCCCGCTTGATGCCGATCGCCGCGCCACTTCCTTCGGCAAATGGGGAATGGACTTTGTGGGACCTATAGATCTCTCTGCGGCACACCCGTGCCCGTTACGATCAGTTCTCGACTACTACGCTACCGAAGTAGGAAGCTTGTGCACTTCCGGACAACAACTGCGGCAAACACGAGCTAGGGTCCTCTATCAACAAATTATCCGCGCGATTAGCCCCCAATATTGGTCGGTGGCCGTGGTGTCCATTTCATCAATCATACTATCAAGGAGCTGCCGGATTATCTCGCGATACATCATCACAAGAGCACACCTTACTATCCTCAAGGTAATGGTTTGGGAAAGCACCAACAAAACTACGGTCACCATTCTCAAGAAAATTTGTGCAGCTTCCCGCCGCATTGGCGGACAAAACTTTCCCTCTTGTTCTTTGGGCCTACAATACTTGTTTCAAGATTGCTCAGGTCACGCTCCTTTTAAATTGGTTTATGTCGGGAAGCTCTCATGCGTTTGAATACATCCTTCCAACACTTTCCGTTTTCAAGCTGGCTGCGCTCGCAATCCACCCTTTGCCCACACTCAAAGAAAGGGTCTATCAATTAGAAGCGGTTGGATGAACTTGAAGGGATGCTTATATTAGGTGTTCTTCATGGACAACGGTTGCAAAAATCTTTACATGACAAGCGTCGAAGACAAAACATTCAAAGAAGCGATTTGGTTCTTCTTTATGATTCCAATTACAAATATTTTTCGGGTAAACTCAAGTTTCGTTGGCTTGCCCTTATCAAATTGTTCAAGTGGTTGGTTGAAAGCGTTTTCAAGCCCGGCGTTAGATGGCACTCCATTACCTACATTGGTTAATGGCTTTAGATCTCAAAACATTTCATCCACCTGGCGAACATCAACAAACGGAATCTGATTCAAGAAGCAAGCTTACCCGCAATGGCANNNNTTCTATTATTAAGGCCTCTCAACTAATTTGTATGTTTTAAATGCGTTTGAAAGAATTTAACTCTGCCATCCATTGCATGTTTCCATTCATCAGGCTTCTGGGCTTTCTATAGCTTCATTATAGTTAATTGGTATTTCGATTCTAATCTGATCATAAGAGCTGGTATTACGATCACTTTCTTCAATATCTTCATGTGCTACCCTTCTCTTTTGCATCTACTCATACTTCTTCATCTCATCCCTTCCATATTGTATTATATCGAATGGTATTCCTTCTTTAAGTAATTGACTTCAGTTCTTCTTCTCGCATTGGTACTACAGAATTGATTCTATTTCCTCATCACCGTGCTCGGTTTGGTCTACATGTTCAACTTGTTCTTCTTGCTCTTACACGCTTGCTAGTATCACCAATAGTTCTTGTTTCTTCTTCTCCATCATCAAAATAGTCCTCGGTTCCCCGGCTAATATCTTTACTTGCATCTTGTTCCTTCTTATTAGTAGGGATCCGATCCTTATATAATACATTTTCAAAACAACATCTCGACTAACAATTCTTTGCCTTTTTGCTTGGATCATAAAGTCTATAACCTTTTGACAAGCAAATATATCCGAACAAGATAAGCTTTTCCCTAATATCTTTACACGCATCTTGTTCCTTCTTATTAGTAGGGATCCGATCCTTATATAATACATTTTCAAAGAAAACAACATCTCGACTAACAATTCTGCCTTTTTTGCTTGGATCATCTATAACCTTTTGACAAGCTATCATATCCAGACAAGATAAGCTTCTCTACTTTTATCATCTAACTTGATCTATTCTCTTCCACTATTTTTCGTAAGCTAAACATCAAACACTTTAAATTCTTTCAGCGATTGGCGTTTACATCCCAAAGCTCATCACGGAACTTTACCTTCTAAGGCTTTGCTCGAGATTTTGTTTTGTATATAGAAGGTTGTATTTCTGACTTACGCCCATAAAAATTGGAAGACACATGCTTTAGCATTGCCCGTTTGCTTCCATTGCCGTTCGATTTTTCCTTTCAGAGACACCATTTTCTTGAGGTCCCTCTACCGTCAATTGCTTTTGATTCCCTTTTACGCACAAAATGCTTAAATTAGTTTGACAAGTATTCTCCTCCTCGTCGACCTTAAACATTTTAGCTTGCACCCAGGTTCTCGTTCTACTTACGCAAGATAAACTTTGAATGAATTGAATACACGGCTTTTATGACTTAGAAAATACCATAGATTTTCTCGAATAATCATCAATAAATGACACAAAATAGTATTTTCCACTTGCACTTCTAACTCTCATAGGCCCACATACGTCGAGTGTACCAAAGCTAATTTCTCACTTACTTTCGTCCACTTTTCTCTTGGAAGGGCTTTTTACTTTGTTTGCCCAACATGCAACCATGACAAATTGAGTCAATATCAACAACATCTAAGTCATTCAATATCTTATGTTTTCATAAAGATTATATTTTCATATTTGTGTGACCTAGCGTTGATGCCATAATTCTAATGATCTATTATTTTCAACTTCACTACTTAGTAGCATATCTACATATTTTGGAGAAAACTCAAATCGATTTCCAACTCTTTTTGCATATAATACAATGGTTTCCATTATTATGTATGATGATGCACATGTGCTTATCAAATGATACTCTATAATCTTTATCTACTAAATCCTTTCTGAGAAATTAAATTTTTCATCACTCAGGGAACACACAGACATTATCAATGGATATTACACTTCCATCCTCTCCTTCAAGCTCTAACAAACCACAACCTTCTACTTTTGTTTTCTTAGCCATTAGCCATGCGTACACATCGAGTTTACTAGCTTGCATATCTTTTAATATTTGTGAATTTTCCATCCGCGGATTTTTCAGCTCGAGTCTATAACCACCGGGTTAGCCAAGTTTTCATCACAAGAACCTGATAACACAAATGAATTTACCTCTTCTTGAGAATTTCTTCAGGTGACACACGACTTATAATTGGTTTTGAAGATGTAACCGTCCGTCTAGAAGTTCCTCTACTAGAAGATGAGGATCCTCTAACACTTCCACGTCCTCTTCCTTTTCTTGAACACATATTTGCAAGATGTCCTCCTTCCCCACAAACATAACAAGTCACGACCTCTAATCGTGAACAATTCGGTTTGATATGACCACTTTCTCCACATCCATAGCATATCACATCCTTCATCTCTTTACTTCTCCCTCTTCCTCTTTCAGTATATAAAATACTATCTCCCCCTTGATTGTAATCTCTTCTAGCTTCTCTTTGCGTGACTTCAGTTCTTGCTGTACTTATTGCTTCTTCCTTGGTTTTTTCAGTGGTGCGAATTAATGAAGCAATATTTTCATCATATTCGACAAACATGTAATATATATAATATTTTAGACTGAACAGAGAGAGGAGCACACCATCTAAATCCATGAATATACCTTCCATTTTGTCAAACAATTCTACTAAATCCTTCCCTCTTACATACTTGAGCATTCTTAGTTCTTGTTCTAGTTTATGTATTTGAGATGCGCTTAATTTTTCATACTCATTTAGTAAATATTGCCACATCTCTCGTGGACTCATGTGATGAATAGAAGCTATAATTCCATAACCAAGTTTGGAAATGATAATACCTTTTGCATGAGCTATATCCTTAGATGATCCAGATGGCTCCTCTGAAGTACTGCTGCTTCCACCTTCAGTCTTTATTGTATTTTTTCTTTGCTTCTCGGTTTCGGTAAGAGGTCTCACGTAATCCCAAAGCCCTTCAACTTCTAATGCTTGTTCCACTTTCACCTTCCATGCTTGAAAACCTGAGCCTCTCTTATAAACTTCAACTCCAGCTAATATCGCAGCAGCAATTTTATTGGCTGCCATCTCCCTTTCGAACTCAAATCTACGATGCGGATGATAAAAAGCAGAGAGGCTTTTGAGCGGGGAATTGAACCGGTGGAATACTACGAGCTCAATCTCCTACTCTTCTCCCTTCAGTTTTCACTTCACAAGTATCCACATGATTTTATGCGTACTTTGTATTCCACAAAGGATTAACCACACAGACAAGAACAAGGAAGTCTTTCACATAGATGCTTAACCACAAAGGCTCAATTAGCAGATAACACAGCAAGATCGGCACAAGATAATCCGAACAAAAACCTGAGATGCTTAAGGTTTGAATATCGATTGCTTTGCCCGCAGGCGTCCGATTATTTGCCATAGCTATCAAAACCGATTCTTCTTTCAAACACATGATGGGGTAACCGCGGCAAAAGTCTGGTCGGTGCTTTTGGCCGGGAGCGTCTGCGACCAAGCGTCGCGGACTCCCCTTTGCTCCTCACTGCCCGGGCGAATCAACAAAAACAGATTTCTCCCCTTTTCTTATTAGGTTATCTTTCTTGCTTTTACTCTTTTTAAAATAACATAAGCATGCAAATATAATATCTTAGGATAGACCATATGTCTCTCTGGTAATTGCCCGCGTGTTCCATCAAACATCACATGGGCATGACAAATACTTGAATCCAACAATCTCCCCCTCATGCCTACGTGATAATAGTCCCAGCATCTTCAACCCTTAATTCTTTTTGAAACAATTTAAATTTGGACTCGAGTGAGCCTTTGTAAATATGCGCACATTGCACATCGTAGGCCTATATAGCCGACTATTTCCCCATTTTTCACATGATCGTGTATGAAGTGATTATGCAGCTCAATATGTTTTGTCCTTTCATGTAAAACTGGATTTTTAGTCATGGCAATACAGCTCGTACTATCACAGTATAGTGGTGTTGGCTCTTTCTGTACTAAACCTAATTCTGCGAGTAATCGCCTAAGCCAAATTATTTCTCTGGAAGCAAGAGAAACTGCATACATTCGACTTCGCGTAGAAAGAGCAATGGGGTCTTACTTTTCCAAGCGTTCTTTGGTTTGCCCTAGTAAACAAGCATATCCTGATCTTGACTTACGTGTATCCACATCACCACCCCAATCTGCATCTGCAAACCTTTGCTTTAAAATATCTTTGCAGTGTTCTAGGCAGTTAACATTGTTTGCTGCCATGACACAATAATCTACATATATAGCAATTATGCAAAAAAGATCTATGTCTCTATAGACATATACATTTCCATCCATGTTTAATTTTTCAAATCCGTTTGCTTTCAAATGATTGTCAAGACATACATACCATTGCCGTGGCGCTTGTCTTAGACCATAGACTGCCTTCTGCAGTTTCCATACTTTATCCCCATCAATCTCATAACCAGGAGGTTGCTCCATATAAATCTCCTCATTTAAGTCTGCATTTAAAAACGTTGTGCTAACATCCATATGATGCAATTCTAAATTGTGCACGTTAGCAATAGCCATAATCGCTCTAATACTTGTTAACTTAACAATAGGAGAGAAAGTTTCATCATAATCAATACCTTCTATCGGCGTAAACTCTTTCGCCACCAGTCTAGCTTTGGATTTTTTCTGTCCATCTGGCCCCTGTTTAATTCTAAAAATCCACTTGTTTCCAACAACATTTCTATTATTAGGCCTCTCAACTAATTTGTATGTTTCTGTACGTTTGAAAGAATTTAACTCTGCATCCATTGCATGTTTCCATTCATCCGACTCTGGGCTTTCTATAGCTTCATTATAGTTAATTGGTATTTCCGATTCTAATACAGTCATAAGAGCTGGTATTACCTGATCACTTTCTTCAATATCTTCATGTGCTACCCTTCTCTCAGCTGCATCTCGCCTCATACTTCTTCCAGTCTCATCCCTTCCATATTGTATTGTATCGAATGGTATTCCTTCTTTAAGTAATTAAAGCCCAGTTCTTCTTCTTCTGCCCGTGGTACTCTGAGGAATTGATTCTATTTCCTCATCCCCATATACTTTCGGTTTGGTCTACATGTTCAACTTGTTCTTCTTGCTCTTCTGCTTGGCTAGTATCACCAATAGTTCTTGTTTCTTCTTCCCCATCATCAAAATAGTCCTCTGGTTCCCAGCTAATATCTTTACTTGCATCTTGTTCCTTCTTATTAGTAGGGATCCGATCCTTATATAATACATTTTCAAAGAAAACAACATCTCGACTAACAATTACTGCCTTTTTGCTTGGATCATAAAGTCTATAACCTTTTGACAAGCAAATATATCCGACAAGATAAGCTTTTCCCAGCTAATATCTTTACCTGCATCTTGTTCCTTTTATTAGTAGGGATCCGATCCTTATATAATACATTTTCAAAGAAAACAACATCTCGACTAACAATTACTGCCTTTTTGCTTGGATCATCTATAACCTTTTGACAAGCTATCATATCTGACAAGATAAGCTTCTCTACTTTTATCATCTAACTTCGATCTATTCTCTTCCACTATTTTTGCGTAAGCTAAACATCCAAACACTTTAAATTCTTTCACTGATTGGTGTTTACCTGTCCAAAGCTCATCTGGAACTTTACCTTCTAAGGCTTTGCTCGAGATTTTGTTTTGTATATAGAGAATTTGTTTTAAGCTTCGCCCATAAAAAAAAATGGAAGACACCACAAGCTTTAGCATTGCCGTCTTTGCTTCCATTACCGTTCGATTTTTCCTTTCAGAGACACCATTTTTCTGAGGAGTCCCTCTACCGTCAATTGCTTTTGATTCCCTTTTACGTAAAAAATGCTTAAATTAAGTTTGACAAGTATTCTCCTCCTCGTCGACCTTAAACATTTTAGCTTGCACCCGGTTTCTCGTTCTATACGCAAGATAAACTTTGAATGAATTGAATACCTGGCTTTTATGACTTAGAAAATACCACTTAGATTTTCTCGAATAATCATCAATAAATGACACAAAATAGTATTTTCCACTTGCACTTCTAACTCTCATAGGCCCATCGTCCGAGTGTACCAAAGCTAATTTCTCACTTACTCGTCCACTTTTCTTGGGAAGGGCTTTTTACTTTGTTTGCCCAACATGCAACCATGACAAGGTGAGTCAAGCCTTCCTTAATATCAACAACATCTAAGTCATTCAATATCTTATGTTTTTCATAAAGATTATATTTTTCATATTTGTGTGACCTAAGCGTTGATGCCATAATTCTAATGATCTATTATTTTCAACTTCACTACTTAGTAGCATATCTACATATTTTGGAAAAACTCAAATCGATTTCCAACTCTTTTTGCATATAATACAATGGTTTCCATTATTATGTATGATCTTTGCACATGTGCTTATCAAATGATACTCTATAATCTTTATCTACTAAATGCACTTTCTGAAATTAAATTTTTCATCACTCCGGGGAACACACAAGACATTATCAATGGATATTACACTTCCATCCTCTCCTTCAAGCTCTAACAAACCACAACCTTCTACTTTTTGTTCTTAGCCATTAGCCATCACGTTACACATCGAGTTTACTAGTTTGCATATCTTTTAATATTTGTGAATTTCCCATCCGCAGGTTTTTTCAGCTCGGGGTCTATAACCACCGCGGTTAGCCAAGTTTTCATCACAAGAACCTGATAACACAAATGAATTTACCTCTTCTTGAAAATTTCTTGGTGACACCGCGACTTATAATTGGTTTTGAAGATGCTTAGTCCGTCTAGAAGTTCCTCTACTAGAAGATGAGGATCCTCTAACACTTCCACGTCCTCTTCCTTTTCTTGAACACATATTTGCAAGATGTCCTCCTTCCCCACAAACATAACAAGTCGACCTCTATCGTGAACAATTCGGTTTGATATGACCACTTTCTCCACATCCATAGCATATCACATCCTTCATCTCTTTACTTCTCCCTCTTCCTCTTTCAGTATATAAAATACTATCTCCCCCTTGATTGTAATCTCTTCTAGCTTCTCTTTGCGTGACTTCAGTTCTTGCTGTACTTATTGCTTCTTCCTTGGTTTTTTCAGTGGTGCGAATTAATGAAGCAATATTTTCATCATATTCAGCAAACATGTCTGATATATATAATATTTTAGACTGAACAGAGAGAGGAGCACACCATCTAAATCCATGAATATACATTCCATTTTGTCAAACAATTCTACTAAATCCTTCCCTCTTACATACTTGAGCATTCTTAGTTCTTGTTCTAGTTTATGTATTTGAGATGCGCTTAATTTTTCATACTCATTTAGTAAATATTGCCACATCTCTCGTGGACTCATGTGATGAATAGAAGCTATAATTCCATAACCAAGTTTGGAAATGATAATACCTTTTGCATGAGCTATATCCTTAGATGATCCAGATGGCTCCTCTGAAGTACTGCTGCTTCCACCTTCAGTCTTTATTGTAATTTTTCTTTGCTTCTCGGTTTTGGTAAGAGGTCTCACGTAATCCCAAAGCCCTTCAACTTCTAATGCTTGTTCCACTTTCACCTTCCATGCTTGAAAACAGGCCTCCCTTATAAACTTCAACTCCGGCTAATATCGCGGCGGACAATTTTATTGGTACGCCATCTCCCTTCGAACTCAAATCTCGATGCGGATGATAAAAGCAGGAGGCTTTTGGGCGGGAATTGAACAGAGATAAGAATACCCGCGGCTCAATCTCCTACTCTTCTCCCTTCGAGTTTTCACTTCACAAGTATCCACCGCGAGTTTATGCGTACCTTTGTATTCCACAAAGGGATTAACCACACAGACAAGAACAAGGAAGTCTTTCACACAGATGCTTAACCACAAAGGCTCAATTAGCAGATAACACAGCAAGATCGGCACAAGATAATCGAACAAAAACCTGAGATGCTTAAGGTTTGAATATCGATTGCCCTTTGCCCACGAGCGTCCGGTTAATTACCATAGCTATCAAAACCGATTCTTCTTTCAAACCTGTCAGATGGGTAACACAGCAAAAGTCTCGGTCAGTGCTTTTGGCCGGAACATCTGACCAAGCGTCTTGGACTCCCCTTTGCCAAGCTCCTTTGCCCGGGCGAATCAACAAAAAACAGATTTCTCCCCTTTTCTTATTCGTTATCTTTCTTGCTTTTACTCTTTTTTTAAAATAACATAAGCATGCAAATATAATATCTTAGGATAGACCATATGTCTCTCGGTTAATTGCCGTGTTCCATCAAACATCACATGGGCATGACAAATACTTGAATCAACAATCTCCCCCTCATGCCTACGTGATAATAGTCCGAGCATCTTCAACCCCTAATTCTTTTTGAAACAATTTAAATTTGGACTCAGTCAGAGCCTTTGTAAATATGTCTGCACATTGCACATCTGTAGGCCTATATAGCCGCGACTATTTCCCCATTTTCACATGATGCGTGTATGAAGTGATTATGCAGCTCAATATGTTTTGTCCTTTCATGTAAAACTGGATTTTTAGTCATGGCAATACATTTCGTTACTATCACGGTATAGTGGTGTTGGCTCTTTACGTACTAAACCTAATGCAGGTCGCCTAAGCCAAATTATTTCTCACGGCAAAAGAAGCTGCTGCATACTTCGGCTTCTGCGTAGAAAGAGCAATAGAGGTCTTACTTTTCCAAGCGATTCTTTGGTTTGCCTAGTAAACAAGCATATCGATCTTGACTTCACGTGTATCCACATCACCACCCCAATGCGCATCGCAAACCTTTGCTTTAAAATATCTTTCTGCGGTGTTCTAGGCAGTTAACATTGTTTGCTGCCATGACACAATAATCTACATATATAGCAATTATGCAAAAAAGATCTGTGTCTCTATCATAGTTCTGAAACGACCCACGGGGAAGCATAGCGGCTCTTCAAATTTTAAGAAAGCGAGCGGCCCACGAGAACACGGAAGCGAATAACGGGGAATATTCTTTAAAATACTTAAACTTTTTAAAATATATAAAAAAGAAAATTTCATCAAAATTCAAAATATTGAGATTAAGAAAGGACTGTAGTACTGTAGGTGTGACAGTAAGATATTATATATACTATTTCTTTTATCTCCCTGTAGAATCGAGTGATGCTATTTATATTTCTTTTATATGTTTTCATTGATGTCCACAAGAGCAGACACAGGCTTGGGCTTCTGGAGCCTTCAATGTGACGAATCTTGCGAGCAAAGCGTCACGGGCAAAAGCAGTCCGGGGCGGGATATCTCGAGGGCGAGGCATCAATCCGGCCAGCCATCTCAATCCGGCAGGCATCCAGGGCCAAGCAGGTCTTCAGCCGACACAACCAGGGCTCTTAGGCCATACCAGTCCAGGCTTCAAAAGGAACAATGAAGCAAAAGGGTTTTGCATCTACGGGAGCATCGAGAAGAGGCGGTCCGACAAAATAAATGGAGAACAGGGGAACCGATGGGCGGGAAAGTTGCTGGATATGTGGAAAATCTGTAACAGAGGCAATCTAGTCTGAGAAACACGGCCATTGCATTTCCACAACACGCGGTTTCAAGCTACAACACCGTTTCTGGCTCTCTCGAAACCCAGCTCTCTCGAAACCCTGGCTGGGCCGAAAGTGAGCTCTCTGGAAATAATATTTATTCTGATTCGCGACAAATTTGCATACCACGGCCGTTGTTACGCAAAACCACGGTGTTTCTAACCCAAACTACGCCGTGGTTCGTTTCAAGCCAAAAGCCACGGTCGTTGCCGTGTTTGCCACGGAGTGTTGAAAAAAAACGTGGTAGCCGTGGGCCACGGCCGAAACGGCCGTGTTTCGTAACTATGGTCTCTATAGACATATACATTTCCATCCATGTTTAATTTTTCAAATCCGTTTGCTTTCAAATGATTGTCAAGACATACATACCATTGCCGTGGCGCTTGTCTTAGACCCACCGGTGCGCCTTCTGCGGGTTTCCATACTTTATCCCCATCAATCTCATAACCAGGAGGTTGCTCCATATAAATCTCCTCATTTAAGTCTGCATTTAAAAACGTTGTGCTAACATCCATATGATGCAATTCTAAATTGTGCACGTTAGCAATAGCCATAATCGCTCTAATACTTGTTAACTTAACAATAGGAGAGAAAGTTTCATCATAATCAATACCTTCTATCGGTAAACTCTTTAAGCCACCGGTCTAACTTTGGATTTTTCTTTGTCCATCGGCCCTGTTTAATTCTAAAAAAATCACTTGTTTCCAACAACATTTCTATTATTAGGCCTCTCAACTAATTTGTATGTTTAAATGCGTTTGAAAGAATTTAACTTCTGCATCCATTGCATGTTTCCATTCATCCAGACTCTGGGCTTTCTATAGCTTCATTATAGTTAATTGGTATTTCGATTCTAATCTGATCATAAAAGCTGAGGTATTACCTGATCACTTTCTTCAATATCTTCATGTGCTACCCTTCTCTCAGCTGCATCTCGCCTCATACTTCTTCCAGTCTCATCCCTTCCATATTGTATTGTATCGAATGGTATTCCTTCTTTAAGTAATTAAAAACCCGGTTCTTCTTCTCTGTAGGTAATACTCTGGGGAATTGATTCTATTTCCTCATCACCGGTGCTTTCGGTTTGGTCTACATGTTCAACTTGTTCTTCTTGCTCTTACCTTGGCTAGTATCACCAATAGTTCTTGTTTCTTCTTCCCCATCATCAAAATAGTCCTCACGGTTCCCATTAATATCTTTACTTGCATCTTGTTCCTTCTTATTAGTAGGGATCCGATCCTTATATAATACATTTTCAAAGAAAACAACATCTCGACTAACAATTACTGCCTTTTTGCTTGGATCATAAAGTCTATAACCTTTTGACAAACAAATATATCCGACAAGATAAGCTTTTCCCAGCTAATATCTTTACCTGCATCTTGTTCCTTTTATTAGTAGGGATCGATCCTTATATAATACATTTTCAAAACAACATCTCGACTAACAATTCTTGCCTTTTTGCTTGGATCATCTATAACCTTTTGACAAGCTATCATATCGACAAGATAAGCTTCTCTACTTTTATCATCTAACCCGATCTATTCTCTTCCACTATTTTTTGCGTAAGCTAAACATCCAAACACTTTAAATTCTTTCAGCGATTGGTGTTTACTGTCCAAAGCTCATCACGGAACTTTACCTTCTAAGGCTTTGCTTTCGAGATTTTGTTTTGTATATAGAAATTTGTATTTATAACTTACGCCCATAAAAAAATGGAAGACACGCAAGCTTTAGCATTGCCGTCTTTGCTTCCATTACCGTTCGATTTTTCCTTTCAGAGACACCATTTTGCTGAGGAGTCCCTCTACACGTCAATTGCTTTTGATTCCCTTTTCTGTAAAAAAATGCTTAAATTCGTTTGACAAGTATTCTCCTCCTCGTCTGACCTTAAACATTTTAAAGCTTGCACCCGGTTTCGTTCTACTTACGCAAGATAAACTTTGAATGAATTGAATACACGGCTTTTATGACTTAGAAAATACCACTTAGATTTTCTCGAATAATCATCAATAAATGACACAAAATAGTATTTTCCACTTGCACTTCTAACTCTCATAGGCCCACATACGTCAGAGTGTACCAAAGCTAATTTCTCACTTACTCGTCCACTTTTCTTCGGAAAGGGCTTTTTACTTTGTTTGCCCAACATGCAACCATGACAAGGTGAGTCCAAGCCTTCCTTAATATCAACAACATCTAAGTCATTCAATATCTTATGTTTTTTCATAAAGATTATATTTTTCATATTTGTGTGACCTAAACGTTGATGCCATAATTCTAATGATCTATTATTTTCAACTTCACTACTTAGTAGCATATCTACATATTTTGGAGAAAACTCAAATCGATTTCCAACTCTTTTTGCATATAATACAATGGTTTCCATTATTATGTATGATCTTTGCACATGTGCTTATCAAATGATACTCTATAATCTTTATCTACTAAATCACTTTCTGAGAAATTAAATTTTTCATCACTCGGGAACACACAAGACATTATCAATGGATATTACACTTCCATCCTCTCCTTCAAGCTCTAACAAACCACAACCTTCTACTTTTGTTCTTAGCCATTAGCCATACGTTACACATCGAGTTTACTAGTTTGCATATCTTTTAATATTTGTGAATTTCCCATCCGCGGTTTTTTCAGCTCGGGGTCTATAACCACCACGGTTAGCCAAGTTTTCATCACAAGAACACGATAACACAAATGAATTTACCTCTTCTTGAGAAATTTCTTGGTGACACCACGACTTATAATTGGTTTTGAAGATGTAACCGTCAGATCTAGAAGTTCCTCTACTAGAAGATGAGGATCCTCTAACACTTCCACGTCCTCTTCCTTTTCTTGAACACATATTTGCAAGATGTCCTCCTTCCCCACAAACATAACAAGTCGACCTCTAATCGTGAACAATTCGGTTTGATATGACCACTTTCTCCACATCCATAGCATATCACATCCTTCATCTCTTTACTTCTCCCTCTTCCTCTTTCGGTTATATAAAATACTATCTCCCCTTGATTGTAATCTCTTCTAGCTTCTCTTTGCGTGACTTGATTCTTCTTTGTACTTATTGCTTCTTCCTTGGTTTTTCGGTGGTGCGAATTAATGAAGCAATATTTTCATCATATTCAGCAAACATGTACGATATATATAATATTTTAGGCGAGCAGAGAGGAGCACACCATCTAAATCCATGAATATACATTCCATTTTGTCAAACAATTCTACTAAATCCTTCCCTCTTACATACTTGAGCATTCTTAGTTCTTGTTCTAGTTTATGTATTTGAGATCGCTTAATTTTTTTCATACTCATTTAGTAAATATTGCCACATCTCTCGTGGACTCATGTGATGAATAGAAGCTATAATTCCATAACCAAGTTTGGAAATGATAATACCTTTTGCATGAGCTATATCCTTAGATGATCCAGATGGCTCCTCTGAAGTACTGCTGCTTCCACCTTCAGTCTTTATTGTAATTTTTCTTTGCTTCTCGGTTTTGGTAAGAGGTCTCACGTAATCCCAAAGCCCTTCAACTTCTAATGCTTGTTCCACTTTCACCTTCCATGCTTGAAAACCTGAGCCTCCCTTATAAACTTCAACTCCAGCTAATATCGCAGCAGCAATTTTATTGGCTGCCATCTCCCTTTCGAACTCAAATCTCTGATACCAGATGATAAAAACAGAGGCTTTTGAGCCCGGGAATTGAACCGAGATAAGAATACCACAGCTCAATCTCCTACTCTTCTCCCTTCCAGATTTTCACTTCACAAGTATCCACCACGAGGATTTAATCACGTACCTTGTATTCCACAAAGGATTAACCACCGGAGACAAGAACAAAGGAAGTCTTTCACCGCGGATGCTTAACCACAAAGGCTCAATTAGCGGATAACCGCAACAAGATCGGCCTGAATAATCCAGAACAAAAACACGAGATGCTTAAGGTTTGAATATGTCGACCCCTTGCCCTGCAGAGCGTCCGGTAAAACTACCATAGCTATCAAAACCGATTCTTCTTTCAAACCTGTCAGATGGGTAACACAGCAAAAGTCTCGGTCAGTGCTTTTGGCCCGAGCGTCTGCGATAAGCGTCGCGGACTCCCACTTTGCCCATCTTTGCCGGGCCGAATCAACAAAAAACAGATTTCTCCCCTTTTCTTATTAGTTATCTTTCTTGCTTTTACTCTTTTTTTTTTTTAAATAACATAAGCATGCAAATATAATATCTTAGGATAGACCATATGTCTCTACAGGTAATTGCCACGTGTTCCATCAAACATCACATGGGCATGACAAATACTTGAATCCAACAATCTCCCCCTCATGCCTACGTGATAATAGTCCCAGCATCTTCAACCCCTAATTCTTTTTGAAACAATTTAAATTTGGACTCAGTCAGAGCCTTTGTAAATATGTGCGCACATTGCACATCAGCCAGGCCTATATAGCGCAGCTATTTCCCCATTTTCACATGATGGTGTATGAAGTGATTATGCGACTCAATATGTTTTGTCCTTTCATGTAAAAGCTGGATTTTTAGTCATGGCAATACATTTCATTACTATCACGGTATAGTGGTGTTGGCTCTTTACGTACTAAACCTAATTACGGTAATCGCCTAAGCCAAATTATTTCTCACGGAAGCAAGAAAAGCTGCTGCGCATACTAAACCTGGTAGAAGAGCAATAGAGGTCTTACTTTTCCAAGCGATTGCTGGTTTGCCTAGTAAACAAGCATATCCTGATCTTGACTTACGTGTATCCACATCACCACCCCAATCTGCATCTGCAAACCTTTGCTTTAAAATATCTTTGCAGTGTTCTAGGCAGTTAACATTGTTTGCTGCCATGACACAATAATCTACATATATAGCAATTATGCAAAAAAGATCTGTGTCTCTATCATAGTTACGAAACACGGCCACGGGAAACGCAACGGCTCTTCAAATTTTAGAAAACGGAAACGGCCACAGAACACGGAAACGAATAACACGGGAATATTCTTTAAAATACTTAAACTTTTTAAAATATATAAAAAAAAAAAATTTCATCAAAATTCAAAATATTGAGATTAAGAAAGGACTGTAGTACTGTAGGTGTGACAGTAAGATATTATATATACTATTTCTTTTATCTCCCTGTAGAATCGAGTGATGCTATTTATATTTCTTTTATATGTTTTCATTGATGTCCACAAGAGCAGACACAGGCTTGGGCTTCTGGAGCCTTCAATGTGACAGATGCGGGCAAAACTGATGCGGGCAAAACAGATCCGGGCAGATATCTCAGGGGCAGGCATCCAATCCGGCCAGCCATCTCAATCCGGCAGGCATCCAGGGCCAAGCAGGTCTTCAGCCGACACAACCCAGGGCTCTTAGGCCATACCAGTCCAGGCTTCAAAAGGAACAATGAAGCAAAAGGGTTTTGCATCTACGGGAGCATCCAGAAGAGCAGTCCAGACAAAATAAATGGAGAACAGGGGAACCGATGGGCGGGAAAGTTGCTGGATATGTGGAAAATCTGTAACAGAGGCAATCTAGTCTGAGAAACACGGCCATTGCATTTCCACAACACGCGGTTTCAAGCTACAACACCGTTTCTGGCTCTCTCGAAACCCAGCTCTCTCGAAACCCTGGCTGGGCCGAAAGTGAGCTCTCTGGAAATAATATTTGTTACAGTTGCAGCAAATTTGCATACCACGACCGTTGTTCTGCAAGAACACGGTGTTTCTAACCCAAACTACGCCGTGGTTCGTTTCAAGCCAAAAGCCACGGTCGTTGCCGTGTTTGCCACGGAGTGTTGAAAAAAAACGTGGTAGCCGTGGGCCACGGCCGAAACGGCCGTGTTTCGTAACTATGGTCTCTATAGACATATACATTTCCATCCATGTTTAATTTTTCAAATCCGTTTGCTTTCAAATGATTGTCAAGACATACATACCATTGCCGTGGCGCTTGTCTTAGACCACAGACTGCCTTCTGCAGTTTCCATACTTTATCCCCATCAATCTCATAACCAGGAGGTTGCTCCATATAAATCTCCTCATTTAAGTCTGCATTTAAAAACGTTGTGCTAACATCCATATGATGCAATTCTAAATTGTGCACGTTAGCAATAGCCATAATCGCTCTAATACTTGTTAACTTAACAATAGGAGAGAAAGTTTCATCATAATCAATACCTTCTATCGGCGTAAACTCTTTCGCCACCAGTCTAGCTTTGGATTTTTGCTGTCCATCTGGCCCCTGTTTAATTCTAAAAATCCACTTGTTTCCAACAACATTTCTATTATTAGGCCTCTCAACTAATTTGTATGTTTCTGTACGTTTGAAAGAATTTAACTCTGCATCCATTGCATGTTTCCATTCATCCGACTCTGGGCTTTCTATAGCTTCATTATAGTTAATTGGTATTTCCGATTCTAATACAGTCATAAGAGCTGGTATTACCTGATCACTTTCTTCAATATCTTCATGTGCTACCCTTCTCTCAGCTGCATCTCGCCTCATACTTCTTCCAGTCTCATCCCTTCCATATTGTATTGTATCGAATGGTATTCCTTCTTTAAGTAATTCGGCTTCAGTTCTTCTTCTACGCCGTGGTACTACAGGAATTGATTCTATTTCCTCATCACCGTGCTCAGTTTGGTCTGCATGTTCAACTTGTTCTTCTTGCTCTTCTGCTTGGCTAGTATCACCAATA
Organism: Isoetes taiwanensis; assembly: GCA_021234155.1. Classification (NCBI taxonomy): domain Eukaryota; kingdom Viridiplantae; phylum Streptophyta; class Lycopodiopsida; order Isoetales; family Isoetaceae; genus Isoetes; species Isoetes taiwanensis. Next base: position 14,028,765 of record JAJEKV010000023.1, on the reverse strand, counting down.
GTTCTTGTTTCTTCTTCCCCATCATCAAAATAGTCCTCTGGTTTCCAGCTAATATCTTTACTTGCATCTTGTTCCTTCTTATTAGTAGGGATCCGATCCTTATATAATACATTTTCAAAGAAAACAACATCTCGACTAACAATTACTGCCTTTTTGCTTGGATCATAAAGTCTATAACCTTTTGACAAGCAAATATATCGAAACAAGATAAGCTTTTTCCGACTAATATCTTTACCTGCATCTTGTTCCTTTTATTAGTAGGGATCCGATCCTTATATAATACATTTTCAAAACAACATCTCGACTAACAATTCTTTGCCTTTTTTTGCTTGGATCATCTATAACCTTTTGACAAGCTATCATATCCGAACAAGATATAAGCTTCTCTACTTTTATCATCTAACCCGATCTATTCTCTTCCACTATTTTTTTAAAGCTAAACATCAAACACTTTAAATTCTTTCAGCGATTGGTGTTTACATCCCAAAGCTCATCACGGAACTTTACCTTCTAAGGCTTTGCTTTCGAGATTTTTGTTTTGTATATAGAAGGCGTATTTATAAAACCGCCCATAAAAAATTGGAAGACACGCAAAAGCTTTAGCATTGCCGTCTTTGCTTCCATTACCGTTCGATTTTTCCTTTCAGAGACACCATTTTGCTGAGGAATCCCTCTACACGTCAATTGCTTTTGATTCCCTTTTCTGCACAAAAATGCTTAAATTCGTTTGACAAGTATTCTCCTCCTCGTCTGACCTTAAACATTTTAGCTTGCACCCAGTTTCTCGTTCTACTTCTGCAAGATAAACTTTGAATGAATTGAATACCTGGCTTTTATGACTTAGAAAATACCACTTAGATTTTCTCGAATAATCATCAATAAATGACACAAAATAGTATTTTCCACTTGCACTTCTAACTCTCATAGGCCCACATATGTCAGAGCGTACCAAAGCTAATTTCTCACTTACTCGTCCACTTTTCTTCGGAAAGGGCTTTTTACTTTGTTTGCCCAACATGCAACCATGACAAGGTGAGTCCAAGCCTTCCTTAATATCAACAACATCTAAGTCATTCAATATCTTATGTTTTTTCATAAAGATTATATTTTTGATATTTGTGTGACCTAAACGTTGATGCCATAATTCTAATGATCTATTATTTTCAACTTCACTACTTAGTAGCATATCTACATATTTTGGAGAAAACTCAAATCGATTTCCAACTCTTTTTGCATATAATACAATGGTTTCCATTATTATGTATGATGCTGCACATGTGCTTATCAAATGATACTCTATAATCTTTATCTACTAAATGCACTTTCTGAAATTAAATTTTTCATCACTCCAGGAACACACAAGACATTATCAATGGATATTACACTTCCATCCTCTCCTTCAAGCTCTAACAAACCACAACCTTCTACTTTTTGTTCTTCGCCATTAGCCATACGTACACATCTGAGTTTACTAGTTTGCATATCTTTTAATATTTGTGAATTTCCCATCCGCGGATTTTTTTCAGCTCGGGGGTCTATAACCACCACGGTTAGCCAAGTTTTCATCACAAGAACACGATAACACAAATGAATTTACCTCTTCTTGAGAAATTTCTTGGTGACACCGCGACTTATAATTGGTTTTGAAGATGTAACCGTCCGTCTAGAAGTTCCTCTACTAGAAGATGAGGATCCTCTAACACTTCCACGTCCTCTTCCTTTTCTTGAACACATATTTGCAAGATGTCCTCCTTCCCCACAAACATAACAAGTACGACCTCTAATACGTGAACAATTCGGTTTGATATGACCACTTTCTCCACATCCATAGCATATCACATCCTTCATCTCTTTACTTCTCCCTCTTCCTCTTTCAGTATATAAAATACTATCTCCCCCTTGATTGTAATCTGACTTCAGTTCTTCTGTACTTATTGCTTCTTCCTTGGTTTTTTCAGTGGTGCGAATTAATGAAGCAATATTTTCATCATATTCAGCAAACATGTCTGATATATATAATATTTTAGACTGAACAGAGAGAGGAGCACACCATCTAAATCCATGAATATACCTTCCATTTTGTCAAACAATTCTACTAAATCCTTCCCTCTTACATACTTGAGCATTCTTAGTTCTTGTTCTAGTTTATGTATTTGAGATGCGCTTAATTTTTCATACTCATTTAGTAAATATTGCCACATCTCTCGTGGACTCATGTGATGAATAGAAGCTATAATTCCATAACCAAGTTTGGAAATGATAATACCTTTTGCATGAGCTATATCCTTAGATGATCCAGATGGCTCCTCTGAAGTACTGCTGCTTCCACCTTCAGTCTTTATTGTAATTTTTCTTTGCTTCTCGGTTTCGGTAAGAGGTCTCACGTAATCCCAAAGCCCTTCAACTTCTAATGCTTGTTCCACTTTCACCTTCCATGCTTGAAAACCTGAGCCTCCCTTATAAACTTCAACTCCAGCTAATATCAGCGGCAATTTTATTGTTTGCCATCTCCCTTCGAACTCAAATCTCGATACGGATGATAAAAAGCAGGCTTTTGAGCGGGAATTGAACCAATAAGAATACCCGCAGCTCAATCTCCTTCAGATTTTCACTTCACAAGTATCCACCGAGGATTTATGCGTACCTTTGTATTCCACAAAGGATTAACCACCTGAGACAAGAACAAGGAAGTCTTTCACCACGGATGCTTAACCACAAAGGCTCAATTAGCAGATAACACAGCAAGATCGGCACAAGATAATTCGAACAAAAACCTGAGATGCTTAAGGTTTGAATATCGACCCCTTGCCCGCAGACGTCCGTCCGGTGCCCACGACTATCAAAACCGATTCTTCTTTCAAACACATCCGGATGGGTAACCGCGGCAAAAGTCTCGGTCGGTGCTTTTGGCCGGAGCGTCTTGACCAAGCAGTGGACTCCCCTTTGCTCCTTTGCCCGGGCGAATCAACAAAAGACAGATTTCTCCCCTTTTCTTATTCGTTATCTTTCTTGTTTTTACTCTTTTTTTAAAATAACATAAGCATGCAAATATAATATCTTAGGATAGACCATATGTCTCTACAGGTAATTGCCACGTGTTCCATCAAACATCACATGGGCATGACAAATACTTGAATCCAACAATCTCCCCCTCATGCCTACATGATAATAGTCCCAGCATCTTCGACCCCTAATTCTTTTTTAAACAATTTAAATTTGGACTCAGGCAGGGCCTTTGTAAATATGTCTGCACATTGCACATCTGTAGGCCTATATAGCCACAGCTATTTCCCCATTTTCACATGATGGGTGTATGAAGTGATTATGCGACTCAATATGTTTTGTCCTTTCATGTAAAAGCTGGATTTTTAGTCATGGCAATACATTTCGTTACTATCCGCGGTATAGTGGTGTTGGCTCTTTACGTACTAAACCTAATTAGCGGTAATCGCCCTAAGCCAAATTATTTCTCACGGAAGCAAGAGAAAGCTGGCATACTAAACCGCGCGTAGAAAAGAGCAATAGAGGTCTTACTTTTCCAAGCGATTGCTGGTTTGCCTAGTAAACAAGCATATCCTGATCTTGACTTACGTGTATCCACATCACCACCCCAATCTGCATCTGCAAATCTTTGCTTTAAAATATCTTTGCAGTGTTCTAGGCAGTTAACATTGTTTGCTGCCATGACACAATCATCTACATATATAGCAATTATGCAAAAAAGATCTATGTCTCTATAGACATATACATTTCCATCCATGTTTAATTTTTCAAATCCGTTTGCTTTCAAATGATTGTCAAGACATACATACCATTGCCGTGGCGCTTGTCTTAGACCATAGACTGCCTTCTGCAGTTTCCATACTTTATCCCCATCAATCTCATAACCAGGAGGTTGCTCCATATAAATCTCCTCAAATCTCCTCATTTAAGTCTGCATTTAAAAACGTTGTGCTAACATCCATATGATGCAATTCTAAATTGTGCACGTTAGCAATAGCCATAATCGCTCTAATACTTGTTAACTTAACAATAGGAGAGAAAGTTTCATCATAATCAATACCTTCTATCGGCGTAAACTCTTTCGCCACCAGTCTAGCTTTGGATTTTTTCTGTCCATCTGGCCCCTGTTTAATTCTAAAAATCCACTTGTTTCCAACAACATTTCTATTATTAGGCCTCTCAACTAATTTGTATGTTTCTGTACGTTTGAAAGAATTTAACTCTGCATCCATTGCATGTTTCCATTCATCCGACTCTGGGCTTTCTATAGCTTCATTATAGTTAATTGGTATTTCGATTCTAATCTGATCATAAGAGCTGGTATTACGATCACTTTCTTCAATATCTTCATGTGCTACCCTTCTCTCATTTTGCATCTAGCCTCATACTTCTTCGGTCTCATCCCTTCCATATTGTATTGTATCGAATGGTATTCCTTCTTTAAGTAATTAGACTTGGTTCTTCTTCTCTGTAGGTAGTACTCTGAGGAATTTATTCTATTTCCTCATCAGGTGCTTTCGGTTTGGTCTACATGTTCAACTTGTTCTTCTTGCTCTTACAGCAGCTAGTATCACCAATAGTTCTTGTTTCTTCTTCCCCATCATCAAAATAGTCCTCGGTTCCCGACTAGCGGATGCTTTCGATGGAGCGGATGCATAGACCATGAAAGCGGATGCTCACGATGCCTTTACATGGATAAGTACAAGGATTGCTTTTTATGTTGAGATGTATTTCTAGTGAATGGACTAATAGCGGTTGCCGGCGTTCTTTGGGCATAAGTTCTTGGACTTTGTAAATGTTAAGGCAACGATGATATTGAGGTCTTGGCTCACCACTCATGCATTATCCTTTAATTGATGTCTAGCTTGCTTTCCAATTCATCACTCTCTCGAAGCTTCCACATTTGTGTCCTTGGGCCTAGAACGACTTGATGCATTGGCAAGACTTCTTAATGTCTTCTATGTTTGTTAGTCCAGTATTAGAGGTCAAGCGCAAATGCATGTGCATCGAAGGTGCCCTTGGATTGAGTCTAGACTTTTTTTTTGATGAATTTCCATTGTTTTCTTCCTAAAAGCCCTTCCACTTCTTTAATTTGTTCCCCTTTTTTTTTTTTAACTTATCTCTTGCATTTTCTCATGTTGTTAGATGGTGTTCTCCTCGCATCAACTCATGGTCGTAGGTTGATGTTTTGATTAGAAGGGAAAAAGGGCATAAATTTGGGCGTTGACAAAGAGACATGAATTTGGATCCTTGATCACTATAGCAACAATATAGCAACCAGAATGTTGATATTGTCTTATACAATATGCTCTTTGCTCGAAGACATAGTCATGGAAGGTGTCCCTACTTATCTTCTAAAAGTTTTTTCTGGGCGACCCTTTAAGGCTAGATGCTTTTCATTTTCAATGAGACAATTTTTTTGATGAGGCAATGAGACAATTTTTTGGGAAGTTGTTAATTATTACGGTAGTTGCCTTCACAATAATTTTAGTTGCTATTATGCCATACTTTTTTTTAGTTGTTATGCCCATGGGATTTGAACCCTTGCTAATGTATTAATTTTTCACATTACTATAGAAAGCCAAGCTTCGATTACAAAGTTGGGATGGTGGTTTTTCCTTATCATTGTTGTTTTTTTAGGCACACAAAAAAGGAGTAGCGTGGCGGTTAGAACTTTAGCCCTACATACAAGCGTTTGTGCATATTTATCTCAATGGTTCAACATGTTCTTGGTTAGAACTTTGGCCCTACATACAAATGTTTCTGCACATTTATTTCAATGGTCCAACATATTCCTTATATTTTCAACAAGTAACATTTGTTACAACTTTTGCATAACATACAAATGTTTGTGCACATTTGGTTCACACCATCGCTAAAAGCGGCCTATTACATTGTTAATATCCTATTACGTTGATTTTGTGTGGTTACATTTTGTACCGATGTGTTCAATAGATACATGCAATTTAATTTACATGGTCATGTACATCTTAAGAGTCAATTACTTGTTCTAGTTGTTTCATTAAAAAAAATGTTGGAAAATGCAATTTAATTTACATGGTCATGTTCATCTTAAGAGTACTTTGTTATGTTTGTTTTACACCTGAAGAAATGTTGGTTATGCTTCCCAATGAATAGGAAACTTTGTCTAAATTAAGTAAAATTGTGTGAAGGCCGGCATGTGTCCACATGGGAAGCAAGCTCCATATAGAAATTTCTCATTTCAAAGTCGGCCCATTTAGCGAGTGTTAGACCAATGAAAATAATGTCTCAATCAAAAAGACCTCTGTTCCAAGATCCACAGTTTTAATGGAGTTCCACGCTTTCTCTGTTCTTCTAGAGGATCCCGGACTTTTCATCCCTGCCTTTCAAAGCGCCACACAAAACACAATACAAGCAGAGAAGGTTTGCATAAAGTTCCTTCATTTTTGGTAAAGGCACCTTTTGGAACCCGATTGTCTTTGCGAGCTTCTTTTCATTGCACCACGCTTTTTCTAAAAACTGCTTCTAAGTCTAAACACATAGTAAATCCTGTTATTAGGTTCCTTTGAATTCTCTTGCAAAATACAAGCGAATAAAAAAAGAAAAGGTCGTTACAAATATATTGAGGTTTCACCTGCATTTCCTTAAGCTCTGCCTGTCTACAAAGGTAAAAGACCTCTGCAACTGACACATTCACCTATATAATAGAAACTTCTAAGAAATTCAAAATTGAAACTTATATCCCTCCCACAGACACAATTTTATCTTTGAAGCTACCTTTGAGAGCTGATTTTTGGCTTGCGAAAAAGAACTCACACTGCCGTAGCGACTCCTTAAGCGATCCAGAATATTCTATGCCATGTTTTAGCAAATGGCAGGGAATTGAACCCTGCTCTAAGCACCAGCTACAGACTTTAAGAAGAGATGTAGAAGAAAGCAAATGCGTTAGAACGAATCTAAAGTAGAATAAAGGCTAAAAAGAAGAAGAGCGTAGTAGGAAAAGGAAAAATAACCTGAGACCTACCTCGTTCTTTGTGGGGATTATGTTAAAAGCAGGCGGTCCCGATTAAAGTGTAATGCGAAATACAAACCGCATAGCCGACTATAATAGAACATACTATGAAGAAGAATACACGAGCACATGCAAAAAGCCACTCTCAGAGCAAAAGCCTGAATGCGTATACACAACAATCTTGCCTTCAAAAGACCACCACCACGGCATAATCCATCATTAAAACCACCCGGTTGTTTGGCCGTTTGCCCATTCAATGAAACATTGCTTCCCGGCATCTCGGAAGGACAACTTCAAGCTATAGACATCGATATTCTTTTATCTAGCCGCTTTTTGTATATCCACGCGCCAAGTAGCTGCAAATGATGGCAAATAAAATTTATGCCCTCAAACAAAGGTTTCAAGGCGCGCTTGAGTTTGTCGGTTTGCTCAAGCTCTGCGGCAACACGTTTTGGTCTGTTTGCTAGCCCAAATCAAAGGTAGTCTTCATAATGGAGGTATCGGAATCTATCTTATTTTGAAAGTGTTTAACCACATTTTTCTATCGAGAATCAAGGGAAGAAGCTTGGATCAACATATTCATCATTTTAGCATACCTTTTCATGTCATCAATAATCTCGAACTCTGCGGGGGCGCTAGGAATTATGGCCAGGGCGTGGTGGACCAATCCCTCTCCGCGAGTTTGAGAAGCCACATGCCTCTTTCAAAGCGAATTAGCTCCCTCCCAAGCTGCGGTGCCCATTCCATTTGTGTTTACGTAGCAAGCGAGAGAGCACCACCAACTTTGCCGATATGAGAGCCGGAATCCATATCCATAGCCTAGCGACCATTTTGTTCTTTGGATTTGATCGAGGAAGCAAGGAAATGTTTGCTTTCTTTGGGCAAAAAGCATAACAGGAAGGGACCAAGGAAGAGCAACCAAGCAGGAAATTGGCCAAGGCGGCTAGGGTTCGATGCTCTGCAAGGAAATCCAAAATTTTAAGTGAAATCTGGGCCGTCAAAAGTTTTAGGGTTTTATGCACGACATACACTAAAACTTTATAATAAAGGATTAACAATTGTGCCAAGCTTTGGGCAATATTTTTCAGCTTTAGGACATGTAGTTCATAGTCTAAAGGGCATATAGTTCATAGTCTATTGCCTATCACAAGGCCCCCAAAAATGAACTATTATATTTAACCAGTATCACATCATCTAAAAACCATGATATATATGTTTTTTCATACATGAATTTGTTTGATTGGAGAAAATCACATGCCATAGTGGTTTGGTAGAATTGATAGTGGTTTGTCATATGGTTATCAATGATGGTTATCAATGTTGTAGTGGTTTTGTAAGATTATTTGTGGTTTATGAGTGGTCCACCAGAATAGCATTGGTTCCTAAAAGTTGTCTCGATAGTCATGAATGTTTTTCTATTACGCATAAAATTAGTGAATGTTATTTTGCCATGGTCAAGACACTTCATCTTATAGCAAACCACCCTTGGTTGTCCAATTTTCAAGCCTGACACTCATCCGTCTCGGACCAGTTTTTGTAGTCATTGGGATCAATTATTATCTTAATCATTGTCCATAAAGTAAATATTCTGATATAACTTTGAAGCAATGAAATTCTTGTAAAAATGTACGATTGGCTAGATATACGTTAGTTAGTAAATTTAGCGCCAAAGGAGGTTGTGGACCTATTGGAGGTTTCAGAATGATGCTATAGGAATAGAATGGAAACTCCCAACCAAATAAATAAAAATATGTTTGCATGAAGAAAAACGATGAAGTATTTTAACTGTTGGAGTATTGATCATGCCAATGCTTACTTTTGATCGCAAGAACCTAGATTATTGCTTTCGATGATTAAGACTTCAAAGCCCACCCTCTTATTATGAGGAAAATTAGAAAGCATTAGAAAAACATTAAACGATATACATAGACAAGAAAGTTACAAGAGGTCATTACCTGCAATATGAAATGTTTTAGAGGAAGAACAAAACATACTTAGCTGAATATTGAATATTTTTTTTAAATCATATTTTCACTTTGTTGCACAATGGCTAGAGAGAAATTCGTGCAAAACAACTTGATGTTTCGTGTCATATTCATGTTTATCATATGTAGGTTTGACAGAATCGATGTTGGACTCTACTCTTTAATCGTTATGGTTTACTTTTTCTATAGGTTGGGTTGTTGACATTGAACTCTACATCTTTTATCATCATGGTTTATTTATCCTATGGGTTGGGTTGTTTTACATGCCAAAATATAGGCGGATTGTCTTAGGTTTTATAGCCGAATGTAGCACTGTTAGATAGGTCTAGAATAGCAAAAATGGTATGACTTAGAGGCGGAATCACATTCTGGCGGTGCCAAAGAAAGATATCTGCGACTTTGGGCCTCCGTTGGGCGCATGCACAGGCGCGCCATTTTACATTGTTGTCATATTAGGGTGCGAGCGAGCAAAGAAGCAGGATCCAGCCTCAAGCTGTCCCAAAATCAAGGAGATCGAGTTTGAAATCGGTAACCCGGTCCGGGGTGCCCATATGCGGGGCGATATTGGTCACCCAGAACCCCGACCAAAAAGCAGAGGGGTGCCCAAGCCAAAATCATTTGTTTGGGCACTCAAGTATGATCTGAGGGATGTGCCCAAAATCTCCATGTTTCATGATCTGATTGGCTTACTGTAAATGCACGATTGGCTGGGCACGCTAATGTGATTCCACCCTTAGGCCAAAGAATTCCCCGAACTAGGGAATTGCAAAGAATGGGGTGAGTTTCAAAAATTGCCTTCCATAAAAAAAAATTATTATAGAACCCTAATATTTTAGGGTTCTCCATTACGAACAAGGTTCACTAGAGTGAGCCCTAATATTTTGCTAATATTTTGTTAGGGTTTTCCATTATGAACAGAGGCCCACCGGATTGGATATTTTTTCTGGTTGTGTCGGATGTTCATCTTGAGGCGATTTTCTTTGAGTAAGACGACCAATGCTATGGAGATATGTGAGCAATTTCTTTTCTTGCTGATGTTTGGATAGAGTTCGGATTTCACCCGAGCTAAGTTGCAACATAACCATTTGTTCTAATTGCAGTGTACAGCTGGAAAACGATTCGATTGCCAAGGCATCTAGGGAGGCCGTGAGAGGGTTTCACATGTCTTAGTAAACATGGCCAGGTGCAACATACGTCCCGTTAGTACAACTCCCATTTGCTGTTTGAATCTCAGTAGCTCAGATGGACGTATCCAATCTTTTTTTATTTTGAAAATGCCTTAAACATATTTTAATTGTGTGCTATAAGTTTACGTTGGCTTACATTTGTCTTTGTGTTTGTAGCTATCATTTGCTTTGTGGTTTTTTTTTTTTCCTTTGTTGCTGCATCAGACTTCTTGTTGCAAGGAAAATGTCCATGAAGATTTAATGCAGCCTCTTTTGTTGCGAGAAGCGTAAATTTGTGTACAACCACGGGTATGTTCCTATGGCCTTGTTTCTTCATGCGTAATTGTTGAGGATCATAGGGATAAAAAAATTATTCAAATGTATTGTTTTGTTGTATCGATCTCGCATATGATCAAGTGAAGCTTATTTACCAGCTAGTAAATATAGAAACTAGTGTTGCTTCAGCTGTAACTAGCATTTATGTTGTGGGTTTCTAATTCCTTTGTTCTTTGCATCAGACTCTTATTGCAAGAAAAGTATTCATGAAGCTTTGGCTTTGTCTCTTTTGTGGCAGAAGCACAAATTTTGTATAAAACTCAAGGTACGCTCTAATGGCTTTTTCTCTTCATGTGTATCTTGTGTAGCTCCTCTAGTATCATGAGGTTTAGAAACTGCGCACGCTATTTCTTTTTTATTACATTAGTCTATGGTTTGGTATCTTAAGTTACATTTTTAGGATGGGAGGGATGTGCAGGCGGTTTGTTGAAAGTGGCTTTAGTCCATAAGAGCATTTGTAAAGTTGAATTTTAGCATTGATGTGCATGGCGGCCGAGGCATTTTCTCCGCGGATATGCAAAGCGAAATATGGTCATGTTCGGACTTTCAAGTAGGTTTTCGTGGGTGTAAAGACCATGCGACTATTGGAGCTATTTAAAAACTGAAGCGAAGACCAGCGATATAAATAGCTGTGGAAACTTCCTCTCCGCTCAATCTAATTATCTCAATTCGACCCTGTGGAATGATTCTGAATATTGGATGCAACTATGGTACACTTCTTAATCTCTATCACCATATCCATCCCATCTCATCTCATTTGATTTGCTTGGTCCATGGTAAAATAGAAGATCTGTAGACGTTTTTGATGCTCTTACCTATTTATCTTATATCTAGTCTTTTGTGTTCCTAGAATGTGGCTGTCCCAATTGCATTACGGTAAGCATATCGGGCATTTGACTTTTCTGATATATGCTTTAGATCGATAGCTTTGTGATTTTAATTGTCTTCCATTGGCATCATCACACTAGTGATGTGGATATTCAAGCTAGGCTGCATAAGAAGCTACAAGTACATGAAGCTCTTGGTATTATTCACGATTGAGATATTCACCAAGCAATACCCTCTGACCTTTTGCAAGATATGCTAAGAATGGAAAAACACGGACTTTGGCATCAAGTGCAAATGCTCTTGATCTTGAACAAAATTATCGGCGGCATTATTATCACAGTCACAATGTAAGTTGGGGGCTTGATAAGCATTCTGAATTTCCAAGGTAGTTGTTTGGCTTATTTCGACTTCTCTATTTGCTCTGAGAGAAAATTATCAAGAAGGCATATTGTCAAGAATGTTGTCATTTGTATGCTAGCAAATGATTTTGTGCCTCAAACAATATAGCCACAAGCTATGTTGTTTGGCTCTTGTGACGATATTTAGATATAATGTATAGATAATGGAAATATCAGGGTTCAAATCCCTAGGTATGTTGAGCTATTAATTATAGGTCCATTACACAATAATATTGCACAAATCAAGCCTACGTATGTAGATGAAAAATGAGACATAAGCTTCATCAATTTGCTTAATGGTTTTGTATATAGATTGTTAAGTATTTATATAGAAAAAACATCAATAAACTAATGGAGAAACCATCCACAAATTGAGGGGAAAACCATCTATCACTTGATCCGTAAACTCATAACAATAACAATAACAATTGGCTAACTAGTTATGTTTTAAAGCAATGGTTCTTAAGTTGAGATGTAGTCTTATGTTTAGAAACCAATATCAAGTCTTGTCTAAAACATCATTGGTTAAAGACCCAAATCTTTATTACCTTATAGAAACACCATTAGAAGTTTTTGATAAAAAGTTGAGACGTTCTATTAAATGAAACAAAATTGGTTCATGCCAAAAAATGTAACTAACTTCACTAGTCAAACAATTTAAGTTGCACAAACTTTTAAATTGAAAATCATTAGTGATTTTATGGCTATTGGACTAGAGCACTATTATAAATATAATACTAAAACCAATCAGACAAACTACTATAAAGAACTATGATGGTGAACTATGGTAATAAACTAGAACAAGAAATTGTAAACAAGAACCATGCAATATAACTACTGATGCTTATTCAACATATTAACCCACAAACTTACATTACTATATTGTAGTGGTTTCAACTAAAAAGTATTGTAAAAAACTAATACCAATTTCTTTTTGGGGGCCTTGTGTATGTATCTGCACAGAATTCAAGTTGATGCTGTAACAGATGACTTATTTCTTAAGACTTTGACTTATTTCTTAAGACTTTGGTGAGTTAATAATGGTCTTCAGGTTAAATTACTTAGGCTTTGGGAAGAGAGGTACTAGTCTAGACTGGCTTGCTCAGTCTAGTACTACCAAGGGATTGACCGAGGTAGATGCTGGTCTAGCGTATGCTAGTTCAGGCTGGGTTTTATTTATTATGAAAGAATTTTGTCTAATCGTTTATCCAAAATAAGATTGCATATTAAACGGGAATGTTTTTTTTTTTTGAAGAACGACAATTTATTATCAAGGAAAATCAAGATACATACAAGAGACCTGTGACATGGGACTCAAAACCTAGAGGACAAAATAGTCCACTAAGCAAAACCACCCATACACAGAGTATAATCATAATCCTTATGCCACCTTGAGGCGTTTAATGGCCTCATCACAGTCATCATGTTCTACGTCATCGAGATGATCATCAACAGACATCAAATTCTCATGCCATTGAATAGTGCGAGGCAGGATAGCCTCATGAGATGATATCACAGACTTCTTCCTCGCTGCCTTCTTCCAATTGACCTGTTGCCATGACTCTTTAGCGCACTGAAGATTAGGACCATCAGCCATAACAACCTCAGAAGCATGAGAGGCAGAAGCAGCAAGGTGGAGAGTAGTAGGAACTATAACTGCAGCTGATGGTGCCAAGGATGACACCACCGGAACTGTATCTACAACATCTTCCATAGCCGAGGAATGCAAAGCAACCGGTAAAGGTTGATCATGTATAGATGAAGAAATAACAATGGGAGCTTGAACTTGAGAAGAATGTTGAACAGATGCCTGAGACGCACGAGTACCTCGACGAAAGCTAACAAAAGCCTCCTTATCAGGAAACAAAAGGGCTAATTCTGGACCATTCAAAAGCTTAAGATCTAGCTTTTTATACCAAGGCCCGCTCTTCATGTGACGTCCCCTACTCGTATACGGCGCACTCATCGTATACAAACAGGAGTTCATCTCCCATACCAGGTCCATGCTAATATAGGGCCCTCCATGTGTCACTGCAACCTTGATGAGTTCCAGTGGGAAGAATGAAGGGGTCATTTACCCTGTCTCCCTTCAGGGCCTACCTAGCTGCGGAAGCGTAATATACATGTCAGTAGTACATACATCAACATCACATGACCATCGTGAAGGATGGCTCGCCACATATCTGCATAGACAAAGATCAGCACATCACATATGGAGATCCTACCCAAGGCTTAGACTCGAAGGGGATGACTGACGGCTTGGGTCTCCAGAGGTCATTGTAGACAGAATTCATGGCAATGGATTTGGCTGGCATAAGAACATGGCTTAGGGTAGTCCACTCCATCCGCCCCTCCTGTGCACACTTTGTAGAGTAGGTTGAAAAGCGTTGGGACTGGCCGCCCGCCCAGATGCATAGCCAAGGGGTTATTCACGGGTTGCATCTCCCGATTTCGATGGGGCGGTGGGGAATTGCTCCCTCGAGGGTTGGCATCTTGACTCAAAGGCGATTAAAGGGCCCTTTGCCGTACTCGGCATGAACTCCATGGAAGGTGTCCACCACCCCAAGGTGTCGAACCCATGCAAAGCACACAGCGATGGCGAGCATTAGGTCTAGTTCACAATAGTCCCAGATAGGCTTTACTACCAGGAGGGACATGATCATGAGTCGGGGACATGAACCTCCTTGTAAGCCGGTCGACCCCTTCACCCACAACCCGGGTGTGGTTCTTGTACCACAGGGCGAATTTACGGTGCACTAAAGAGGCTAGCTAGGAGCATCAACTACTAGGCTTTAAAGGTCTCTACCCCCTTCCCAATACAATGAGTCCACAGAGATCATCACCACATACATATCACAGAAGAACTAAAGAACAAGATTTAATCTAAATCACAGAGTTAGGTTCTTTAGTTATGGCTCGATATCTAGAGATCTAGATGGCTGCTATGGGCAAATCAATAGGCTAAATCAACTTATTCTATGTCTATGAGGCGGTTTAGACTATTGATTTGGCAAAATACCTGATCCCTGGCTTGCTCCTCACATCACGAATGCATCCATCTTTGCGAAGCTGCTTGAAGATGAAGCTAGAAAGGAAAGCTGATGAGCTAGACTGCTCGGACAGACTTTGGGAGGCGAGATTGGCTCTTGGAGCAAGCAAAACAGAGCTCTAGAAGGCTGTGAACGAAAATTGAAAGTTAGGGTTTCCTATACTTATAAAGGCTAAGGGTTAGGGCTAGGGTTCCCCATTATCCCTTTGAGCATGTGGGATAATTGGTGTGGCCCACTTGTCTTTATTAGCTAGGTGGCATAAAGTGTACACATGGGTAAATGTGTACACATGGATAAATGTGCACATGAATAAATGTGCACATAAATAAATGTACACACCTTGCAATATGCCCCCTAGGGTGCTACTTGCTTGGCTACACGTCGGCGTACACGTCAATCGGGATGGCGTGTAATGCAGCGTGGCACGATGCGATATCGATCTGGGACCAGGTATCTCTTGTCTTTGGGCGTCACATTCTCCCCACCTTGAAATGATGCGGTCCCGGCATGGTGGAATCTCCACCTTGGGATCTTCTTGTCCTGCAACCAACTCAATGCATACAATTTATTATTATACTTACACAATTATTAGAATTACTTTAAGGTAATATTTTTAAAACATTATTACAACATTACATTATCCAATAACTTATCAATTCATACTCCCTTAAATTAGGGTACTTATTAGCCTTACTTAACACAACATTTAAGTTTATCAAAATTTAACAATTTCATATACAATTATTCTTCGAGGTACTCTTCATTCCTTGCAACACATTCCAATAAAACTTGTGTTGGAAGTCTTCGTAGCTCGACCTCCTTGCCCTCCGGAGCGCTCTATTGGCCCGCAGGTCGACACTACGTTAGTACCATTTTAATTATTGATAAAATTATGGTTATAAGGTAACCACCCATCTAATTAACTAAATGGATGCATGACTAATCTCCCGGCGTAGGAAGAGGATGCTTCTTCCATCGTGGCCGTGGAGACAGCGCCCTATAATGCCTAGGATGACACTCATGCCTACACCTTTAGTTGCCCTGGGCGTGAAGGTGGCGTCCTTTCCGTAGGCATTGACTAGAGGTGTTTTCCTATCAATGCATTCCTGAATGGCCTCTTATCTCTCGAGGTCGTCTACTTCCGTGGGACGGAAGTAGACTTTTTAATCTACCTTCCAACTCATTCAAGCAAAACCGCGGTCATGCCTACAATGACATTACACCACGTTCTAGAGATCACCGTAGTGGTCTCATCATCGGTAATTATGCATGCAACCCATACCTAGCATAGGCTGCATGCGTAGATTAATCTTAACTACACATGAAATTAATCTAGACATAAATCGACATGCCTGAGCCGATTACTTCGGAGATGACCTTGCCGAGCATATCTGCATATCTGACCTTGTCGATGCCGAGTTTGTCGCTATGCTCTTCTACCGGCCTCTTGCTGCTAGAGGATGTCTTCGTACTTCCTCCACTAACAGTTGCATGTCGGCTAGCATCCGTTAACGTCTTAAGTAAACATTACAGTCTTGGACCCCTGCATGATCCTGCTGTACTTCCCTTAATGCATGCAATTATATTAATTACCTTACAGTAATATTTTTATATTAGCATTATAGTAGTACTAGTAGGGGTGCCCAGCGTTGCTGGGCACAAGTCAAAAATCTAATATAATTAGGCAAATCCATAAAAAGTAAGTCAAAAATCTAATATAATTAGGCAAATCCATAAAAAGTAGGGTTGTGAGTGAGGGCTCTTAAAACCTTTGGACTAACAATAACAAATGCTAAAGGTATAGGAAGGCAAAAATGTTGCTCTAGATCTACACGTGTGAGAATGATTCATTTTGTGTTTAAGCAATGTTGAATGTTATATAAGGATCAATTCTCGTGCTCCTTAATTTCAATCTCTCATACATCATGCACTTTCCATCAAATTATTCTCAATAGCATGATTTAGCATGATGGTGCTCATGGTTTTTAGAATTTTGATTTTGCCTTTATACTTAGCAGCATGATGGTGTTTAGTTGTTCCTTCATAGTTAGAAAGTTAAAGCAATTAATGCAGAACCTTTTGAGTCTCCTAAGTCTGCAATAGGAAAAAAAAAGCATCTAATGTGGAACTTTTTGAGTCTCTTAAGTCTACAATAGGCACAAAAGTCTAGGCAAGCCATGAGTTTCTTAAGTCATATTGTGCACCTTAGAGTAAACTCCCATTAAAATAATATAATCCAACGGTCACAATAGAATGTCTACATTTGAAATGTTATTGTCAATGCATGAGGTAACTATAATATACCTTTCATGCGAGCATCCAAACAATGAAAATAAAATGGTTTGTATACACGTTTTCGATGCTCATCAGATCATGTGGAGGTTTCTTTCCATGCTCAACACAAATAGGCCACTTTCAACCTTTGGTGCCTTGTGTAGCAGTTCCAACTGCCTCATGAATATGCGACATTAAACTGCTAGGCTGAAAGTCACCTTCTCAATGACGCATTGTCCTCGAGAGAGCACATGCCTTAGCCATCTGCATACTTGTGCATCCTACTTATTTGCAGCATAAACAAAATGCTAGCATTCATCTGCAAGGTTTATCCAAGCCTCCAAAAAGCATACCATAAAAACAATTGGGAGGCAAATGCCTGCAATAAATCCAATAATTAGAAGTAAAAGAAACCTATGCAAGGACTAAACATATGCAACATTTTATGCGACAAACATCAATAAAATTATCAAACACACTAATTCATAATAGTTTGCACACCTTAATCAATCCCATTGATTTTTACAAATGCAAGTTTCTGACTTTTAGAATTGCAAAAGCATCCAACATAATTCTGCGGGATCAACAACTTCTGGTGGTAAGCTTACGCAAAAGAAGATGAACACGGTCCTTTGTATGCAACAGACTTTTAAAGTCCTAAAACACCATAAGACATCCACGAATACACCACCTAGTGATGTATGAATTTGTCACCCAAATATCCCCTGGATAGGAAATCATCAGCGGTCTAAGACAATATAATTTTTAAAAAATTACATGTGAAAAAGAATGGAATGGCAAACCTTAGGATCAAGTATTCCGAAAACATATGCTTCGCTTCATTTTGGCCCTTGGATTGGTAATTTTTCCATGGAAATTGGCTTCCTCTCAAAATTCATGTCTTCAAATTTCCATATTCTGACCTCGGTTTGTGAAAGCTTGACACCCAAAATGGCTTGTCATACATTAACAAAGGCCAATCGGGGAATGTCAAGTGTTCCAAAGTTGTGATGTTAATACGTTGAATAGTAGGCTTGCTCTTGAAGACTCAACAATTCTTGCGAGTAATTATCACGAAGAGCACGAATTAGTTGCGGTGTCTTTGCATTCCTTTAGTCGAGGACCTTGCAAGACAAAAAAATGTATCGGTTGAGTGGTTGAAACTTCGCCAAGTTATACTTTGGCTGGAAATACCGATATAGACATAGCGAGAAAAAAATTACTCGTCCACGAAGCTATCAAAATTTCCACCTACGGATTACATGGTGGCCTATTATTGCATGAAACATCGCATTGAATTAGAAGAATCGGGTATGAAAGCTCTTGAATGAGAAAATGCTAGCAAAACCTTAGAATTTGTATCGGCATTTTGCATCATGACAAAACCATCCACATTATAAGCAACCATATGGACATAGTACATCTGAAGAAATCGCATACATGTAAGCACCTTTGAATTTTGGCTCTCAAACCGGTTTCCATCATTTGGCTTGAGCTGCGGTTGTGTAAGCCATATTGGCAAGAAGAAAAAACTCATGGGCACTCTCGTCAAATTTTTTCTGCGAGAAAGCAATCAATTCCACGGCATTAGGTTGCACATTTGCTATTTTTTTTTGCCAACCGGGAACAAAGCGGGCGATTACAAAGGTTTTGCCAAGATTGGCAGAAATCTTAATGGCTTCAGAATGATGAAGCATGCATCTGAGTACACATTTTCTTTGAGAAAAAGCTATCCACCTCCCCTTTTCTGTCGCATGCCTTTGCGGGGGTCCTCTCTCCAAAACCAGCTTTTAGATAGTCTTAGAACGGTGATCAAATATCTTTGTCCGGAATAGAAGTGGAAGAAATAGCTAGAAGCCGAGTCTCAATGCAAAATTTCTCGTTTTAGCTTTGTGGGCTGAGGGTTTCCCCCCGATTTGAATCAAAGCACGGTGTTAAAAGTACTCCATTGCCGTTTTGCATCATTTATATGCGGTATTTTCGTTTTATATAGACCTCTTCAATCGTAGGTTAGATGCAGGCATGTAGGAGCATCTTAGTGTAGATTGCCATGGGCAAAACCAGAAACGAGGGAAGGCGAGAAAATTTTGGGCGGGAAGCGAAAAAGCTCTAAGAAGAAAGCTTATCAGCATCCATACCCAAGTTACTGGAATATATTCAGGCTTCTGTTCTTCTCTCCTCCTAGATCCCAGCCCAGGGCATGAGGCAGAGCATAGCGGAATTCCTGGCTCGTCATATCTTGGCCACCAACTAAACAAACCCTACCGTGAGAGAAAACGGGCCATAGCCAACGCAAGCTTTTTTTTTTTTGTTAAAGCATTCTGACCGTCGAATGGGCCAAACGAACGTGGACCGTCCGATCTAGGGCATGATACAACACTGGATAACATTATAATATAGGATTGGATATATTGCTTCCAATAGTACAATTATATTTACTCTAAGCTTTACAATATTTAACGACTTTTTAGATCGCGATTATTTAAACAATAATCCTGATTTAGACCTATTGTTACATAGACAAGGTTTTTAATTATCATACACAAGAATTAGATGTGCTTCTTATTCTCTTCCTTGGGTCCTGCATTACCCTTGGAAGTATAACCCTAAGATGCACTTAAGTATATCTGGATTCTATTTCCTATTTATTTTTATAAGGACTCCGAGGTCATATAGCTATCCTTGGAAGGAATTGCATCCTTGCGAAGGATTAATTAACATGCTACCTCACATTATCATTGTTATTTAACTTATTTCCCTATGATACATATACATACGGCAATTCTATGCAGTTATTAGGATCTATATTTAACTTATCAATAAGGCACATTAAAGCTTATAATACATGCGCACACCTTACCTAAGGCTAGAACGCATCCACCCATTGAGCCGGCGTCGAGTGATTTGGAGATGACTTGGTCGTTGCATTGCTCCCATACTTTTGCCCCACTTCATTGGTGTAGTTAGCTACCGTTAGTCTCGCCGCGTTGAAGGCCTCACGAGCACTAAGGTATCTATCTATCTTACGCTCTATTACGCGCCGGCCATTGCGGGAGTGAACTCTATTCTACGAATTCGGTCAATTCGGCCCGGCCCTTAAATCCCTAAGATGCAAAAATGCGTTCAATCATAAGATTGAGCCCCACACACACTTTCTTGAAAAAGAAAATGGTCACGCACCCCTTCAATGGCGTTGTATACAGCGTCATATCTATCTCTCCCCTTAAGGGTTATCGCTTCTTACTTAGCGCATTAATTTACTAGCCTTAGCTAACATATATAACCATCTAAGATGGATGCACATATTATGTTATCATTTATTTCAATATAGTTATGGGTTACCTACTTAGTTAGAACGATTCTAAACCACAAGGTTTTGTCATCATGACAATTCCTTTTGTCTCAAAAGACTATTTGATTACTATAATTCTTATTTTAGATGTACCTTGCATGTATTATTCTTTTATATTCTAGAGATTCCCCCTTTCTTAGTTATTTAAACTCTTGGAATATTCCTACCAATCGAATTGATGCCATCGTAACAAGTTGGCCGGACTTGTTAGATTACTTCTTTTCTTTCGGTTGGATTATTCTTTGGAGGTACTAGATTTATACATGGTCAACAATTATCCTAGTAATGAATCCTTCTTAGCGAGGAGATCTATCTCACCAAGTGGTTTCAATATGTTGGATGTCTGTTAATAATCGTGTATAATTTTAGTTACTCCTATGCATTTCCTTCCCAATCCTTGACGCTTAGCTCAATATTGGGGCAATCCTTTCAGCGAGAATATCTGGAAATGCCTTCTAATCCCAATATGGATGTTACCATCCATACATTTAACCTACTAGGCCCCATGGCCTTAGATCCTCGAGCTTGCTAGAAGCTCATCCACTCGTTGCTTGCTTGAAGCAGCAAGGTAATGTTCTTTCGAGTCGCTCGATACTTTGGTCTCCTTGACGGTGGCTCCGCTTCGATGCGTAGTTGATCACTTGAAATCTTCCATGCCTGAAGGTGGCGCTGTTGAAAAAGATCTTTCATCTTGAACTCTTTGTCTTGGCGGCTAAGGGCGACTCACGGATCTGATATTGTTTCTTGACTCCATCGGCGTCTCATACGTCGAGAGTCCTCTCCTGTCGCTATCATGTTGCCCGAAGAGTGTTGAGGATGTTGATTGCTTCACCCACGCAAATTGCACGACATCTCTTCCTTTGATGCATTGCGGCTATGGGAGGGAAAGAATAACAAGGGAACTATATATGCAAAGCATTTAGCTCACATAATTACAATTACTACTAGAGTTATTAGGTCCCCCTTGTGCCTCCCTTCGAGTTGCACACCTACTCTTTGGCAATGTCATCGGTGTTCCTCCGGTGCAATGGTGTTGATGATCTATATCCTCCCTATTTGTGCGTCAGCTCATACTCCGGGGTAACTTGTTGATATACTTGGGCCCTCCGGTGTTTGTCGGCTATGGCATAACACGCTTTGCATCACATTCTAACTAAAGGTGTGCTGGTCATTGATGCTTCGACATTTCGATCTGCTTCCTGATCTGTTCTTGGCGTAATTGTTTCCCCTTCATGATGCTTGAAGTTATTTGGATGTGTCTCTTGAGGTTGTCTTGCGATTCCTTTGGCTATACTCCTGCGGGTTGTTCTCTTCTGCGGTTGTTCTTTGAATCATCGATCCTTGGGTTCACCAAGTTGCATGCAAGTCATCGGCTCGACTTCGCCTATTAAACTTCTCCATCGAGCTTCCAATCTTATTTGTTTGATCTCTCGATCACATGGCTTGGACGTTGTCTCGTTCTACAGTGCTATGACGTCTTCTTGTCTTGAGGTACATTCCGGTGACCTTGATTGTGCTTGTCAGTTTTGATCCTCCTGTTGCCTCTAGGGAGCTCGTGGAAGAAGTCGGTTGCTAGCACTTCTCCAGCTTTCAGTTCCTTTCCTTTGTCCCTCCATGCATGTCGGTCTCTCTGGCAAGTAAAGCATCATGGCTCTCCTCCCTGGTGGCTATGTTGTCGGGATGATGGATCTTTATATCTGCGCAGCTTGACCCTTGAGTTGAAGAAGTACATGCCTTAGATATACTCTTGTCGTTGAATAGCCTGACTATTAACTTGAACTCTCTTTTTGCCGAAGGTGCTTCAGTTGCTATCCTTGTCGTTAAGGTGTCGAATGCTTCTACCTTGGGCGTTTGAGGTCCCACATGTCGGAGATACGATCGGCTTCTTCTCTTCTAATTACTGGTAGGAGGAGTACTGTGAAGCCATCACCTAGTTGTTGAAGGCATATCTTCGTCCGCGGTGCCTTTAAGTGAAGTGCATCTCCATCTATCTACATGTCATGGCGCGCATCACCCTATATCACCACAAGGTGGAATTATGGTCGTCGAGATGTTGCCTTCTTAGTTGGCTCGTTGATGTCGGGTCGTCCGAAGAATTTTCTCGGCGTCACGCGGCTTGCAGGTCGTGGCGCGGCCGAGAAGATGTTTCTCGGCGTTCCTTCTATTGTTGAGGACACTTTCGTGTCATGATGTCGATCAAGTCTTTGCCACTTGCTACAAGAGGTAGTGTTGCATACGGCGATGTCCCCGATGCAACATTGATGATCTTGACATGACCGGCGTTGTCTCTTATCCTGACATTGTGCTGGATAAGTGGTCTTCTGCTATAGTTGTGCTTTTTTGCTTCATCGTTTTGGCATCCGAAGTATCTAAGCGCTAAATCCCTAAAACATGACTCTAAACTCATGTTTCTCCACTATATATGTGAGCCCCCGAGATATACAATAGACATATACGCATTTACATTGGGATTTTAATTCATCCACTTTTCCAAAACAACTAAGAAGGTATACTTAAATATTTATACTCCTTTAGGGTTTCCCATCGCGTTTGATTCTTCAGTTTTGCTGCTTATTCTTCGTTCTGGTTAACTCCGGGATTCCTTGAGATGCTGCTACTATTGTTGACCTTCATGTCTGATCCGAGCTCGTCACTCCAGGTTGCGAAGAGTGTTCGTCGTTGTGATCCCTTGAAAAAGATGCTCCTCCTTAATGTGTATATCCGTCGTGAGGAATGCGGTGACCGTTCAACGTCCTACATGCGGTGTGTCGTTGCAAGGTTGCCGATGTGCGGTGTCGTTGATCGCTTGAGTAGGATCACCTGGCTTGTTGCAGTCGGGCATTCTTGAATGTCTTCGAAGCTTTGAGATCGTGGTCGGTATGCAGGCATTGTCGTTCCTCCGCAGGTTGAATTTACGGTAGCGACTCACATTGCTTGGGCTTTGCTTCATTTTCGAGATGCCTTTCACGTGCTTGGAAGTGTGGTCATCTCCATTGCACCTACCATAGCTCCTCCAGTTAGCCTTTGTGTGATTTGTACCTGCTTGGCTAGGCCGTCTCCTTAGATCCTTTGGGTCCCATCCACTCGAGTCTCGCACTACTTGGCTGAAGTAGTAAAGTCGTCTTTCCTTCGGTTTCTAAGTGTTTCTGGGTCCGGAATGCTTGTTCGGCGAATATTCTCCTCCTTGCTCTTGCCCCTAATGCTGATATAGGCCTTCAAGTCCGGAGATGTTCCTTCCACGATATCGTCTCCTCCCATCATGGTCTCCTACTTTTTGGAACCCGATGAAAGTTCTCTGCTGGTGCAAAGGGAGTTGGAAGCTTCGTCATGGTCAGCCTTAGGTGCTTTGTAGTTGCCTAGCTTGGTTGCTCTTTTTGTTGGCGTTGCATGACATTAAGCGAGCTCTTTGGGTTGCAAGGTCGTGGTGGTCTTCCCTCCGGTTTCTATCGCTCCTATGTTGCCATGACTTCTCTCCTCGGCGGAGATTATGCCCTCGGCCGTAGCTTCGTGATGCTAACGCCGGCATCGATGTCTAACGTCTTCCCGTATTTTTCTTGCCTTCGCGTTCTTCCATTTGAAACTCGTAATGCGTCGAGTTGGTGAAAGCGTCGAGATCCTCTTTTCGATATGAGCTCGTGGACATGGTAGCCGAGAGGTTGACATCTAGAAGATTCTTGATGCCGTTGGTTACCAAATATTCTTCCCATTTGATGAAGATTGAAGATAGGTAGGTGGTGTCTGTTCTACTCGTTTTGTGTCGGTTGAGGTGTTTGTCGTTGTGCTTCCCTCTCTTGGAGTGCGCCTTTTCGGTCTCCTCTCCTTGTCTATCTCGTACATGTTTGGGTCCTCGATGTCTTCAAGAAGTTAAGCCTCTAGCTCTTACGTGGCTCTAGCCCTCAGTACTTAAAGCAACGCTTCATATATTTTAGAGTCTAAGGGTCTACTTGAAGGGCTCTCCTACAACATTACGGGCTCTATAAGCAAAGCAAGATGGCTCGGCGGCATTCTGGAGACATATCTATAATCTTCAAGTCTATGGACATTAGGGCGTGTGGTATGGCATGCAATGAGGTTTTGTTTTACCGGGCCCTCATGGTGTTTGAGACATACTTTAAGGTCCTAGCAAAGTTGGTTTTGGGGGAGGGGGTCCAATTTCTACACATGGAGTGACTTGGGCAGCTCTAGACTCTAGCTCCTTTCTAGGTATCCTAGCAATAGGGAGTGTCAATGTGGCGGCTATATAAGTCAAACTCTATTAGAAGGAGACCGAATTAGGTCAAGGTTTATGCCTTTGGCATGAGCAGAGGTGATATACCAACAATTGAACTTGGGTTGCTATGCTGAGGTCTAGATGACTATAATAAAGGGGTGTTCTTGAGCACTTCTATCTAGGAGTAAGGCATCAGCTTCGAGCCGAGAGCAATACTTGCGAGGTACTAATGGGGTATGCTTCTATTTACAAACAAACCACAGTTTGGAAAAACAATTCAAGGATTTGAGCAATTTTGGTCATTTTGAGCTGAGGTTGTTATAAATGGATTCTAGACTATCTAATGGTCCTATTGCAACAAATTTCAGGCGATTTGGAGCTCTGTAGCTCAAGTTATGGAGGTTCAAAGTTTGGATGTCTCATGGTGTGCGCTGGGAGGCAAAATCAAAATTTGGTTTTTGGTCTGGGCATATACCGTGAGACATTGGGCACTATATGGCCTTAAATGTCCAATTTAACTAACACAAAGGGCAATTATTGCTAATTCAACCTAATTAATCAACAATTATGCACCTTTCCTTTGGTTTCGACTTGCTTCTCCTTGTCCATCTGCTCGACGACTCGTTGAGTTTCGCTGTCCTCTTCGATCTCCTCGAGTACTTCCATCGAGCCCTCCGACTGCACCTCTGCTCGCTCGTCTAACTCCTGGTTGATGAAGTCGGCCAGCTTCTCTTGTGATCCCTGCTGGTGATGTTCCTCTGAAGTAGTCTCCTCGCTTTGAAGGCGGGTCTCCCCACAGAAGTCTCTCCCAAAGCATCTGCTGTACTTGGGCGCTGGCTGATTCACCTCATCGAGGAACTCGAGCAGTCTGTTTGGTGCGCGCCATGTCTTACGTCACGTCGATCGGAGGTCGGGCGCCCAAAAAAAATCGCCTCGATGCGCGGAGCAAATCTCTAGACAGGAAGTCTACAAATGGGGGAGGGTCTAGGTCTATTTATAGTTTGGGCAATTTTAGGTCAAATTCTAAGTTACTCTTTTTCATGTGCCAAGGCACCTATTAACCTATAACATATGCTTACTTCAGAGTTTTCTAACCCATTTGACTCACGGTGTGCACTGGGAGGCCAAACCAAAATTTAGTTTTGGGTCCTGGCGCATATCGTGAGACATTTGGCATTTTTGACTAAATTATATGATTTCTAGGCATATTCTCAGGGATGTAACATATAAATCTAACTAATTCTTACCTTAAAACTCGATCTAGCATGTTAGCTCGTTAAAATTCATCATGTTTCAAGGTGATTATGGCCCTTGTCTCACGGTGTGCGCCCATGGCTTAACCTAAGATTTAGGTTTGTGCTCTGGCGCATACCATGAGACCTTTCCTACTTTAGATCAAAATTTATTCAACTTTTTAGTTTTCTTAGTTCTTCAATTCTTCTAACTGTTACTAACTTAGCATATACTACAAAAATGAGAAAAAAATTTCCCACTTTTTCGAGGTTGGAGAACCTACTAAGTTAGTACTACTGGGAACATGGTCAGTGCTTTGCTCTTGGTCACCAAGAACATTGCTCTGATACCACTGTGACGTCCCCTACTCGTATACGGCGCACTCACCGTATACAAACAGGAGTTCATCCCCCATACCAGCTCCATGCTAATATAGGGCCCTCCACGTGTCACTGCAACCTTGATGAGTTCCAGTGGGAGGAATGAAGGGGTCATTTACCCTGTCTCCCTTCAGGGCCTACCTAGCTGCGGAAGCGTAATATACATGTCAGTAGTACATACATCAACATCACATGACCATCACGAAGGATGGCTCACCACATATCTGCATAAGCAAAGATCAGCACATCACATATGGAGATCCTACCCAAGGCTCAGACTCGAAGGGGATGACGGACGGCTTGGGTCTCCAGAGGTCATTGCAGACAGAATTCATGGCAATGGATTTGGCTGGCATAAGAACATGGCTTAGGGTAGTCCACTCCATCCGCCCCTCCTGTGCACACTTTGCAGAGTAGGTTGAAAAGTGTTGGGACCTGACTGTAGCCCGCCGGATGCATAGCCAAGGGGGCTATTCCTGGGTTGCATCTCCCCAGTTCCGATGGGGCAGGTAGGGAATTGCTCCCTCCAGAGGTTGGCATGCTGACTCAAGACGACTAGAGGGCCACTGCCCATACTCGACTGAACTCCATGGAAGGTGTCCACCACCCCAAGAGTGTCGAACCCATGCAAAGCCCGCACGCAGTGGCAGAGCATTAGGTCTAGTCCACAATAGTCCCTGATAAGCTTTACTACCAGAGGGACATGATCATGAGCCAGGACATGAACCTCCTTGTAAGCCAGTCTGGCCCCTTCACCCACAACCAGGTGTGGTTCTTGTACACAGGCCGAATTTACAGTGCACTAAAGAGGCTAGCTAGGAGCATCAACTACTAGGCTTTAAGGTCTCTACCCCCCTTCCCAATACAATGAGTCCACAGAGATCATCACCACATACATATCACAGAAGAACTAAAGAACAAGATTTAATCTAAATCACAGAGTTAGGTTCTTTAGTTACGGCTCGATATCTAGAGATCTAGATGGCTGCTATGGGCAAATCAATAGGCTAAACCTACTTATTCTATGTCTGGGATGCGGTTTAAACTATTGATTTGGCAAAATAACTGATCCCTGGCTTGCTCCTCCTGCTCTGAACGCATCCATGCTGCAGAACTGCTTGAAGATGAAGCTAGAAAGGAAAGCTGATGAGCTAGACTGCTCAGACAGACTTTGGGAGGTGAGATTGGCTCTTGGAGCAAGCAAAACAGAGCTCTAGAAGGCTGTGGACGAAAATGGAAAGTTAGGGTTTCCTATACTTATAAAGGCTAAGGGTTAGGGCTAGGGTTCCCCATTATCCCTTTGAGCATGTGGGATAATTGGTGTGGCCCACTTGCCTTTATTAACTAGGTGGCATAAAGTGTACACATGGGTAAATGTGTACACATGGATAAATGTGCACATAAATAAATGTACACACCTTGCAAGTTGCCCCCTAGGGTGCTACTTGCTTGGCTACACGTCGGCGTACACGTCAATCGGGATGGCGTGTATGCGTGACGAGGCAGTACAGTATACGTCCTGGGACCGTATATTGTGCTGGAACGTCACACTTCACAACTATACAATCTGGTAAAGGCGAGTCCACTGGCATAGAAACACAAATTCTTGGACCATTCATGATGGAGTGTGAAATATGAACCCCAAGTTCCATTGCAATTGCAACTAGAAATTGATGAGCCATTAGATCAGGAGGAAGATTAGGTATCGAGAACCAGCAAGGCATCTTTAATGCACGAACCATATCTGGTGTGAAGCCAGAAGAATAATACTGGTACATCATATATTCTCCACCAAGTGGATCAATCCCTCTTGACACCAAAGAGTCCACTGCATCACTGCTTTCAAACATAATAAGAACAAAGTTTTTTGCCAACAACTTGATGGACTGAAAAGGGGGAAATTGAAGGTGTCTCAAAAGCCGAGATAACCAAACACGAAATCGAGAAAAATCTAAATAACCACCAGTTGCAGCACTCCCATTTGAAGATTCCCGTCTAAAATCATATTAATTATTTGAAATGGCCCTTTTTGGGTTTAGTCCAAAAAATCATGGTGATTACAATTTAATATACGTTATTTTAGCCACAAAAAAAAAAAAAAAAAAAAACAAAACCCACTAGGTCAACATGTCAACTACTTGAACTAGCAGCTTTAGGGGTTACGTTCAAAACATTATGGTGATTACAATTTTATATACGCTATTTCAACAAAATTTATTTCTTTTGCCACTGATGAATTGTGAACACAAGACAAAAAGAGGTGATTTTGTAATAGATCACAAGTTAAATTACGAGCACTAAAAACGAATGATTGCAAGGTCGCGAAAAAGTTGTAAAAATTCTAGTGTGAAGTAAAGTAAAAAGCACCCGAGCATGCAAAATCTGTTTAAAAAAAACCTAATCAGTGTTTTTAGAATTCCTGTGCTATTCCAGAATACGATTATCAGTTGCATTTGCACTCTTACGCTATTCCTGAATAGGACCTTGC
The DNA here is from genome assembly GCA_021234155.1 of Isoetes taiwanensis. Classification (NCBI taxonomy): domain Eukaryota; kingdom Viridiplantae; phylum Streptophyta; class Lycopodiopsida; order Isoetales; family Isoetaceae; genus Isoetes; species Isoetes taiwanensis. The sequence goes on along the minus strand of JAJEKV010000023.1, from coordinate 14,000,068 downwards.
ACTCTTATGCTATTCCAGAATACAATAGTGTGGTAGTCATTTTTGAAAAGATACAAAACAAGGGAGAAATATTGCATTTACTAACCAAGACAAAGCCTATTAGGACATACATTAACCTTGGTTGATCCCTTTGTTGTATTATCCATAGATATCAAGTCTAGAAGACTTAAATGGTACTTGCTTTCTCATGTTCATGATCTATATATGTTTTAAAATTTCTAGATCACCATATGCAAGATAGCACCTAGTACAATTTGTCCATCATCTATGGTCTGGTACTCATTATCTTTTAGTCTCAATCCCAAATTTTCCCATGGTCAATTGCAAACATTGGCATCCTTGGATATTTTTCCTTTTGAATCACTCATAATGCTTGCCCAATGATCCACACCCCTCAAAACATACATGCAAAGTCAACTATATACCTTAATGCCTTAAGGTCTTGCACCTAGGTGCCAAGCAATGCAATATTCCAATTTAATCCATCTTCCTATACCACAGTGGCTTTTCCATAAATGCTACATGAACAATTTTCTTGTAGTCCCATACTAGATTAGATTATCCATTAAATGATGCTTTCTCGGTCAGCATGCAGCTCTATGTCATTACTCTTTAAGGAGATAAACAAGGCAACGCTTAAAATTCAGAATATATAACCATCACCTCATAAGCAATGCATGCATAAAATGAAATGATTTAATCTGATGTAAACTTAAAGCAGATAAAACTTGATACGCCTTTGCCAAGTATGTGCAGCTATGGAGCTAGGAACAACCAACTTGCCTAAAATTCAAAAGAACATATGTAACACTTCATGTCCTATGCGTGTATATGCTGATATGATTTAATGTGATGAAAAAACATAGCATATGACTATCAGTCTAACTCGCAAATTGGTGAAATGAAAAGGCACATTGTAATACGCGGTCTACAACATTTGGCACCTAGTCTTTTAGTCTGCATCTCTCTGTCTTTGCTTTGGAATGGAACTTGAACCAGATTTCCACGAATTATATGCACCTTTGTAGCAAAACAGTTTGCACAAGTTGGTATATAGACATCCTATTTTCAGTTCACATTCACACGCCTGAGCTTCAAAGGGACTTATATTTACCTCCTTTATCTGCAAAATAAAGACCTTGTATGCCTGCAACATAACACCTTGCATGCCTGCCTAGACTCCTGCATTTTTCATGCATGATTTTTAGCCTTTAAGTATTTACATAAACCGTATATTGTTACGGCTCTTAAAGAACAACTTATGCATTTCGTCTACAAACAAGACCTCGTTTTAACCTATCAAAGTGAGAGCCTGTTAGACCCTTATCTGACACATTTATTTAACCACATAGAATTGTATTAGTGCCTGAAAGTCAGAGGTAATCATATAAGGCGGACCACAAACATAGGCTTTCGATTCTTAAAATCAAAAGCTTTTCTTTAAAGAAAATGATCTGTTCACAACAACATAACATAAACAAAACTCTTATTCCAAGTCTTTTCGTACCAAAGTCATAATAGCAAAAGCCTGTTAATCTAGTGCTTTCGGAGGATTGTACCTGAGAAATTTTATACCCAGCTACCGTCCATCTCATTTGAGATCATCTACATAACGGAGGTCGAACAGAGCAAACCTCTAAACCGATGCAACCAAAACCTCCAACAATAGCTGAAAAATGCAACCAGTGCCCCTAAGCAACAGTTGAAAAGTTCAAGCAGTGTAATCAGTGCATCTGCATCTATCTCTTGCTAACGTCCTGGCACTTAATCTCTGGCCCAACCCATCTCTCTCATTTTGTGGCCATGATCCCTAAACTAAACTAAACCGCCAAATCCCTAAACTAGAAACGAACTTTGAAGACCATTGTAGACAGCGCCATGGCCTAACCTTTAGCAAGCAACAATGTCAAGGCCATCGCCATTGTGAAATGGTAGCCCGAGGTCTGCAAAAGAGAGATCGCCTTGAGCAAAAAGCATGAGAAAAAACAACACCAAAACATATTTCGGAATACATTTCCCTCTTATGATTTGGAACCAAGATCCAGTATCCCTGGTCTTAAAAATAAAAAAATCAATATCCCGTTATTTCTTAAAACCATGACCTGTATCCACACAAAACAAATAAAAAAATTGAAAGGTCATCAATGCCAAAAAATCTAGTTGTTGTTGGTTTATTTTTCCCTCTCGCTAATCCCTTCGTATTTAGAACTATGTTTCTGTATCCCCATATAAAAAAACAAATAAAATCGCAAGGTCATTCAAATCAACTGAAACAAAAAAAATTGCAAGGTCATTGAAAATGCCGAAAACTCGGAAAACCTAAAAAATTGCAAGATCACTATTGACTCTCAGAAACTTGTACAGCAAAAGTGTATTCCGGAATATACTTTGGATTTCTAGCAAAACCAAAAGTGTATTCTGGAATACACTTTGACTTTTAAGAAAAGCAAAAGTGTATTTTGGAATACACTTCTGTTATCTTCGAATAGCAAATGTATTCTGGAATACAATTTTGGTACTTTGAAATATTATATCATTAAAAAATGACCCATTGTAATCTAAAAGTACCTTTTTTGGAATACAATCCAAGCTAAAAAATGTTGTGTAGGATGTACACTTAAATTAGTGGTTTTCTCTAAAAACACACTTCAGGTAAATTCTAACTGTTAGGAACAGTGTCACTTTGACATAGTCAGTTTTCTCTTTGAACAAAAAAAAAAAATGAGTGATTTTATGTGTGCAAGGCAGGGGCCCTGGGGAGGATTTCAAAATGCAATTTTATGACCAAAATAAAATTTTTACCTCATTTTAGCTCCTTAAAAAAAAAATATATATATATATATATATATATATATATATATATATATATATATATATATATATATATATATATATATATATATATATATATATACCATGAAGAGCTTTCAAACATAATAAGAACAAAGTTTTTTGCCAACAACTTGATGGACTGAAAAGGGGGAAATTGAAGGTGTCTCAAAAGCCGAGATAACCAAACACGAAATCGAGAAAAATCTAAATAACCACCAGTTGCAGCACTCCCATTTGAAGATTCCCGTCTAAAATCATATTAATTATTTGAAATGGCCCTTTTTGGGTTTAGTCCAAAAAATCATGGTGATTACAATTTAATATACGTTATTTTAGCCACAAAAAAAAAAAAAAAAAAAAAAAAAAAAACAAAACAAAACCCACTAGGTCAACATGTCAACTACTTGAACTAGCAGCTTTAGGGGTTACGTTCAAAACATTATGGTGATTACAATTTTATATACGCTATTTCAACAAAATTTATTTCTTTTGCCACTGATGAATTGTGAACACAAGACAAAAAGAGGTGATTTTGTAATAGATCACAAGTTAAATTACGAGCACTAAACAGACAGTGCAAGGTGCGAAAAAGTTGTAAAAAATTCTAGTGTGAAGTAAAGTAAAAGCACCAGAGCATGCAAAATCTGTTTAAAAAAAACCTAATCAGTGTTTTTAGAATTCCTGTGCTATTCCAGAATACGATTATCAGTTGCATTTGCACTCTTACGCTATTCCGGAATAGGACCTTGCACTCTTATGCTATTCCAGAATACAATAGTGTGGTAGTCATTTTTTGAAAAGATACAAAACAAGGGAGAAATATTGCATTTACTAACCAAGACAAAGCCTATTAGGACATACATTAACCTTGGTTGATCCCTTTGTTGTATTATCCATAGATATCAAGTCTAGAAGACTTAAATGGTACTTGCTTTCTCATGTTCATGATCTATATATGTTTTAAAATTTCTAGATCACCATATGCAAGATAGCACCTAGTACAATTTGTCCATCATCTATGGTCTGGTACTCATTATCTTTTAGTCTCAATCCCAAATTTTCCCATGGTCAATTGCAAACATTGGCATCCTTGGATATTTTTCCTTTTGAATCACTCATAATGCTTGCCCAATGATCCACACCCCTCAAAACATACATGCAAAGTCAACTATATACCTTAATGCCTTAAGGTCTTGCACCTAGGTGCCAAGCAATGCAATATTCCAATTTAATCCATCTTCCTATACCACAGTGGCTTTTCCATAAATGCTACATGAACAATTTTCTTGTAGTCCCATACTAGATTAGATTATCCATTAAATGATGCTTTCTCGGTCAGCATGCAGCTCTATGTCATTACTCTTTAAGGAGATAAACAAGGCAACGCTTAAAATTCAGAATATATAACCATCACCTCATAAGCAATGCATGCATAAAATGAAATGATTTAATCTGATGTAAACTTAAAGCAGATAAAACTTGATACGCCTTTGCCAAGTATGTGCAGCTATGGAGCTAGGAACAACCAACTTGCCTAAAATTCAAAAGAACATATGTAACACTTCATGTCCTATGCGTGTATATGCTGATATGATTTAATGTGATGAAAAAACATAGCATATGACTATCAGTCTAACTCTGCAACTGGTGAAATGAAAAGGCACATTGTAATACGCGGTCTACAACATTTGGCACCTAGTCTTTTAGTCTGCATCTCTCTGTCTTTGCTTTGGAATGGAACTTGAACCAGATTTCCACGAATTATATGCACCTTTGTAGCAAAACAGTTTGCACAAGTTGGTATATAGACATCCTATTTTCAGTTCACATTCACACGCCTGAGCTTCAAAGGGACTTATATTTACCTCCTTTATCTGCAAAATAAAGACCTTGTATGCCTGCAACATAACACCTTGCATGCCTGCCTAGACTCCTGCATTTTTCATGCATGATTTTTAGCCTTTAAGTATTTACATAAACCGTATATTGTTACGGCTCTTAAAGAACAACTTATGCATTTCGTCTACAAACAAGACCTCGTTTTAACCTATCAAAGTGAGAGCCTGTTAGACCCTTATCTGACACATTTATTTAACCACATAGAATTGTATTAGTGCCTGAAAGTCAGAGGTAATCATATAAGGCGGACCACAAACATAGGCTTTCGATTCTTAAAATCAAAAGCTTTTCTTTAAAGAAAATGATCTGTTCACAACAACATAACATAAACAAAACTCTTATTCCAAGTCTTTTCGTACCAAAGTCATAATAGCAAAAGCCTGTTAATCTAGTGCTTTCGGAGGATTGTACCTGAGAAATTTTATACCCAGCTACCGTCCATCTCATTTGAGATCATCTACATAACGGAGGTCGAACAGAGCAAACCTCTAAACCGATGCAACCAAAACCTCCAACAATAGCTGAAAAATGCAACCAGTGCCCCTAAGCAACAGTTGAAAAGTTCAAGCAGTGTAATCAGTGCATCTGCATCTATCTCTTGCTAACGTCCTGGCACTTAATCTCTGGCCCAACCCATCTCTCTCATTTTGTGGCCATGATCCCTAAACTAAACTAAACCGCCAAATCCCTAAACTAGAAACGAACTTTGAAGACCATTGTAGACAGCGCCATGGCCTAACCTTTAGCAAGCAACAATGTCAAGGCCATCGCCATTGTGAAATGGTAGCCCGAGGTCTGCAAAGAGAGATCGCCTTGAGCAAAAGCATGAGAAAAGAACACCAAAACATATTTCGGAATACATTTCCCTCTTATGATTTGGAACCAAGATCCAGTATCCCTGGTCTTAAAAATAAAAAAATCAATATCCCGTTATTTCTTAAAACCATGACCTGTATCCACACAAAACAAATAAAAAAATTGAAAGGTCATCAATGCCAAAAAATCTAGTTGTTGTTGGTTTATTTTTCCCTCTCGCTAATCCCTTCGTATTTAGAACTATGTTTCTGTATCCCCATATAAAAAAACAAATAAAATCGCAAGGTCATTCAAATCAACTGAAACAAAAAAAATTGCAAGGTCATTGAAAATGCCGAAAACTCGGAAAACCTAAAAAATTGCAAGATCACTATTGACTCTCAGAAACTTGTACAGCAAAAGTGTATTCCGGAATATACTTTGGATTTCTAGCAAAACCAAAAGTGTATTCTGGAATACACTTTGACTTTTAAGAAAAGCAAAAGTGTATTTTGGAATACACTTCTGTTATCTTCGAATAGCAAATGTATTCTGGAATACAATTTTGGTACTTTGAAATATTATATCATTAAAAAATGACCCATTGTAATCTAAAAGTACCTTTTTTGGAATACAATCCAAGCTAAAAAATGTTGTGTAGGATGTACACTTAAATTAGTGGTTTTCTCTAAAAACACACTTCAGGTAAATTCTAACTGTTAGGAACAGTGTCACTTTGACATAGTCAGTTTTCTCTTTGAACAAAAAAAAAAAGAGTGATTTTATGTGTGCGGGGGCAGGGGCCCCGGGGGGGGGAGGATTTCAAAATGCAATTTTATGACCAAAATAAAATTTTTACCTCATTTTAGCTCCTTAAAAAAAAATATATATATATATATATATCTTTGAGGAATATCTCCTTTGCTTCCGTTTCGATAATTTGCTCCCGTTCCAATCTTTGGAAGCTTTGATATTGGCATAGAATTCTTTCATAGAACAATTATTGTTCACATTAATCCTTGGGAGATTGGAATAAAAGTCTCTAAAATTTGAACAGAAAGACTCAGATTTGAGGAGAGAACAGTTAAGGAATTGTGGTTGGTGGTCAGAGATGGAGGTGCATTCGTCACTAGTAACCAGACAATTATCCCAAAAGTCATTGTTCATATTGGTAATGTAAAATCTGTCGAGGGCATAGTAAATTCTATTAATTCCATTCTGCTTATTGCACCAGGTAAATTTAGCTGTTGAAGAGGGAATATGATGCAAGAGGTGATTAGTCAAAAGATTATTCCATGAGGTTTTCTCTTTGCTGGTCATATTGAGATGCTTACCTATTTTAAGATCCCAAGCAGGAGCGTTGTTACAATCCCCTCCAAGATCCAAGTTGGAATATCTTGATTTTGGAGCCAATCATCAATGTTAAGCCATAATATCTCTTTGTCTTTAGGATCCGTAGAGGCATAAATGTTGAGAATTCCAAAGCTGTTATTTTTGAGGGAAAATGTGAAAGCTTGCCAAGATTTGCAAGGGTTGTTGTACATGGTAATATGGCTCAAGTTCTTCCAAGTGATGCAAAGACCACCAGACGTTCCTGTGGCCTCAATCCAAATTGAAGAATTACCTGGAGAAATCCAATTTGCCAAGTTTGAACATTCAAATGGAGATAATCTTAATTCCTGAAGCATGATAATATTAGCATTATATTGCCTTATTTGGGCGATGGCTCGTCTTCTTTTGAGGGGACCCTTAATTCCCCTTAAATTCCAAGATAAAATCTTCATGAGAATAGCAGACAAGGAAGATATAAGATCCAGAAGGCTTAAGAATGATTTCTCAATCTTCTATTGGTCTTTTGTCTGGTATTAGCAAGTGGGTTCTAATTGAAGCTTGTTTTTTCTGGAAGCTAATTTAAGCCTTTTCACTTTAGATTTACCAATAGGGCCCTTGCTACTTTTCCCCTCATTTGCATCAGGAGGCTTATGTAGGTAGGAGTCGTCTTCCCAGTCATTATTAAGAATAGAAATTGGGTTGGAATTTTCTTTACCAGATTTCAATTTGGCTATGGAGTGAAGGCAGTCCCAGAATTTAGAATTACAACAATTAGTCATTAATAGATTATTGGAAGTCAAATTTATAGGTTTGGAAGAGTTTAGGACTTGCCTGGTATTTAGTAACTCCAGATCTTGAACATCCACAAGGCTTGCAAGGTTGTCCTGGGGCTGTGACTCTTGAGTAATAGGAACCACTTCTATGTTTGTACCATTAGTATCAATATTCCCAATGCTGAATATATTCATGCCTTTGTCAATTAGATCTAAATTGTTGCTCGATTTTCCCTGAATTGAGACCATAACTGCATCTGAATATTTTGAATTTAGGGTCATTTCCCACTCGCCGTTAAGTTAGGTTAAATAGGCTAATTAACTGAAAGTTGTTTTCACACCGACCCTTAGGTTATCTCTGGTTAAGTAAATATTGGTTAATTTTTAATGGTGACTAACTTAACAATGTCGTCTTTCTCATTGAAGATGGTTATGTTAAAATGTTAACCGGACTTTTATTTTTCAGAATTAAGATAAAGGAGAAGTTAAGTGACCTATGATAGGTCCATTTAACTTTTTTTTTATCGCAGTTAAGCATTAACCTAATGGAATAGTGAGAAAAGGGAACGAATCTGTTAGGTTATGCTTGAGAAAAAAAAAATGGGAAAATGCCGAAATGATCGGGGTTGAGGAGATAGTGGCTGCTCGGGCAGGCTTACAAATCGCAATGCATCAAATTCAAAATAAGCAACAGTAAGGCCTCTGTCATCTGAAATATTCCTATCCAATCTCATGTCTGATAGTATCAATTACTTATTATTGATGCTTATATTCCAAAATAGAGAGTAAACCTCAATGACGGTTGCATTGGCATAGTTAGATTCTGGCCCTGAACTAGTTGGCCCTTGAATGATTTCGAATTCATTCTATAAGTAGCAGAATTCTTTGTAGCGTCATATCACATTGTTTTAAAACATCTCTCTATTTTTGTAGGTTGTAGAAATTGAATCGGATTCCTCCAAGCAAGAGCAATTTGACGTCCATGAAGAGCAAGAGCAAATTGATGTACATGAGACAACGGTATTTCATTATTTTATTACTTGATGTATATATAGATCTTCCAGTTGTAGTATTGATAGAGAATTTTATAACCAACAGCAAGCCATTGGTGAAGAGCAAGAAATTGAACTTGAGAATGATGTGGCTGGTCCATCCACGAGTGCAAAGAGAAAACAATCAAGAAATTGGAATCTTGATGAGGCACTCTTGCTTGTGGATTTTAAAAAGAAAGAGTGGCTGATTTATGAGCAGAAAAATACAAGGAAGAAGATGGAGAATGCAAATGTGAAATGGATGAAGATAGCCGAGGAAATGCAAAAGCATGGCTACAAGGATAGAGATGGAGAGGGTTGTAGGACCAAATGGGAGAACTTGATTGGGGAATACAAGAGTGTGAAGAAATCCAGATTTTTTCTCTCTTTCGAGTGAAGAAAAAAAGCAAAGGAAGTTGCCAAATTTTCATCGTAGCATATTTGATGCGATGGATTCATTTCATCATCAAGGCCCAATGTCAATCCACCTAACATAGTTGATACAAGCAAGGTAGTCACATTGCAATTGGGTCATATTGTTGCTCACCATCCACAAGGTAAAGGTGAGATAGGTTCATCGGGAAAAACGAGAAAAACTACTGGAAATAGCATGGCTGCCACCATACTAGAGGCAAATAGGAACTTGGTAGATGCCATAAAAAATACAAAGGAAGAGAGAAGGGAACAAGCTGAAGCGTTATTGCGAGCAAGAAAAGCTACAACAACAAAGGGATTTCAATAAAAATTTTAAAACCATCGCAAATGCATGGCGTAAAATTGCGCGCCGGTTCTCATGTACTGGTGAAATAATGTTTTATAAGTTTTTGTTTTGAGTTCTAAGTTGTGGGTCTTTTTTGCAGGTTCTCAGTAGGATTTGAATAACATTGCACATGTAGCTTGGAGGTTATCTAGATACTAATAAATAAATTAGAAAGCAACTAGTGAACTCTTCAAGAGTTAGAAAATGAGTTTAGAAGAAACAATTTTGATGTTAGCGGGTCAAACTTTGCCTGTGATTTTTAGAGGCCAACAAATTTTTTCAGAGGAGGGTTTAAATGCTAGGATGGAAGATATTGAAGATGAAGATCTGCAGTTAGTTGAACATGTTCAAGATGTAAATTTACTTGTAGAACAAGAGTTGTCATTGCAAGACAGGTGGTGGGTCAAACCAAGGAGCTTCACTTGGTTTGACAAGTTCATGATGGGCTATTATGATGATGCAAGGTGGAAAGAAAACTTTCGGATGAAGAAAGAAACATTTTTTTGGTTCTGTGCAAGGCTGGAACACAATATTTAGAGATGTGACACTAACTTTCGTAATGTTGTTCCAGTGCAATCAGAGTTGGATGTACATTCTATAAGCTTTTCAGAGGTGTTGATTTTTTAGTACTTTCGGAGCTGCATATCCTCGCCAACTGGAAGCTTTATTACATCATTGAAGTTAGAGCAGACTGCCCTACAAGTTTCTACACAATCTTATGGGCAGTACTAACACCTATTCTCAGGAGAATGATATGGTATTCCTGAAAATTAACCCTAAGCAGCGTACATTGAAGTTTAAGAAAGCTGGTAAACCCGCACCTAGATATGCAGGTCCTTTTAAAATCATACAGAGGATCGGCAAGGCTGCATACCGTTTGGAATTGCCTACTAGCGTCAAGATCCATAATGTATTCCATGTTAACAACTTACGCAAGTATCTCAGCGATCCATCACATATACTGCCACAGGATAACTTGGTTGCAGTAGAAGAGACACTCGCAGTAAAGCCACAAACAATTTTGCGAGTTGATACTAGAGTACTGAGGAATCGCACCATCGAGAAATACCTAGTGCAATGGGCAGGATATCCGCAAGAAGATGCGACATGGGAAGACGCTGACAAGTTCAAGAAGTTATATCCGACCTTTCCCATCACTCATGAAGACATGAGTTAATTTTTACAAGGTGAGAATGTAACGAACCCAGCGGCTTAGACTAGCTTATAATCGTATGTTCTAGTAGAAGAATTGTCTCAGTATCGGATTGTGCAAACCATGGTTGATATGCTTCTATGGGTGCGTTGGGGGGCGACATTTAAATTTACATAAGAAACTTTAGCTAAGGTATTTAAAACCTTAATAACTTAAATTCAGAAAGCATGAGCACCATAAAATAGGGGGTGAAGAATCAGGTTATGGATATGCTGAACCGAGCTAAAATCTGGCATCATCCAGCATGGTCGATGCGCATCTGGCAGTGGGGATGCAGTACCAGATGTTAATTTGATACAAGCATATAAGAAGCAGAAGGAGTTGGCCGGATGGGCAAAAGGAGGAGGAAAGAAAATCGGTTGGGGCTGAGCAAATTGGAAGCAGAGCAAGAACCAAGAGTCCAAAGCCAAAACTCAGGTGGGGATTTGATCTATGTCTTGATTTTGCAGTCTGATTGGGGTCGGATTGTGTGTAGCAGAGTTTCTGAAGCATAGCCGCCACCTGCCTGTGTTCCAAAACCCAGTCCCGAGAAAGAATCCTTCTTGGGAACCCTTCTTGTTAAATTGCTGTGTTAACTTAAAAACCAGAAGACCCTGATGGAGTTCGGCCTCCAGAACCTGGAAATCCAGGCTTTGCAACACATTTCCGTGAGAAACCGGCATTTTGCTTGTGGCCATCTCTGCCTTGGACTCATCTGCTGATCCACTTCCTCACCCTGATTCCAAGCCTTGAGATCATTTTCACCTTGTAAACCCAATTTCGGAAGCAATCTTTGGCTTGGGCGAGCTTGCAGATCCAGTCGGCCAGGCAAAAAGGGGCCGCTGTTGGGCGCCCACGAACCTGTTACAGGTTTTCTGATTTCTATTGAAGGGGGATACCAGGGTCCGGTATCCCCAGACCTTTAAAATCATATATTAAAGTTAAGCTTTAAAATCTTAAGTGTTTTTACAATTATAGTACCATTGACCAACTTGCTAGGCGAACCAACCCGCTAGGCAAATATACCTTATGATACCAAGATTTTATCTAGCCGAGGAACCGAAGTTTATTCTTGATATCCTAATCATATGACTTGTCTAGAATTTGCTAAAGTATTGCCGGCTCTTAAAAACTATTTAGGGCTTAAATGTTGTTGTCAGTCCAGTATTAAGGAAAAGTATCTGCCTCACTAGGGTATGATGTGGGATGTTTATACGTGCATTTGATATTGCTCTGTAAGTATGAATAGGGTGTGGGGCACTTTACGGAATTGCATTATGTATCTAAGATGGTATTATGGATGTGGTGCACTTGAATCAAGGGATGTTGTGCATTTGCATTTAATGGCCCACTTTCGGAGGCGTGGGGTGGCCGTGTAACTCCGCATCCGTGCCGACGGATGAGTTGAACCCTGTACGTACAGATGGAGAGTGGTCTCCTTGGGGTCGCCACCCAAGGATTACGCTTGTCATTTAGTTATGCATAGAATGTGTAGTTATAGAATATGCTAACCTTGCAGGGGGAGTATCAACGTAACAGGTAAATAATGTATGAATGTGAAGATCCCAATGTCCCTCCCCACTTAGTCCTTGTGGACTAACCCCGGATGTTTGTTGTTATGTAAGATGGCATGTCCTGAAGCCACCATCGTATTGGACCTAGACTCTTTTGTCACCTGGTGGTTCAACGAGACTGAGAATGAACCCGCTTTAATGTCCAAGGAAAGAGTCTACGAAATCATCATGGCATTGTTCAGGGAGTTGTACTATACGCAGAGGCAACCCCAAATTGAGGCCCAAGACCCGGAGAGTGATGGAGAATCTTCTTCTGGGGGTAGCTCTAGCGACTCCTCCTCGGTCACTTCCGAGGAGGGAGAAGATCGAAGGGGCAATTAAGTATGAGTGACGGGGTTGCTTGGGTTTTTGTATAGTAGGTGTGTGTATTTTGATATGGGTGCAATGTGAGCTTTTCCAAGCATGTGTGGCCATAGCCCCTTGGCCTAGGCCGTTGCACTAAATAACTCGGATATGGACAATCAAATCATGAACTTCCATTGATAAAGTTTTGTTACAATCAAATAATTTACATAGGCCCAAGGCCACACATGCTTGGAAAAGCTCATATTGCACCCATATCAAAATACACACACCTACTATACAAAAACCCAAGCAACCCCGTCACTCATACTTAATTGCCCCTTCGATCTTCTCCCTCCTCGGAAGTGACCGAGGAGGAGTCGCTAGAGCTACCCCCAGAAGAAGATTCTCCATCACTCTCCGGGTCTTGGGCCTCAATTTGGGGTTGCCTCTGCGTATAGTACAACTCCCTGAACAATGCCATGATGATTTCGTAGACTCTTTCCTTGGACATTAAAGCGGGTTCATTCTCAGTCTCGTTGAACCACCAGGTGACAAAAGAGTCTAGGTCCAATACGATGGTGGCTTCAGGACATGCCATCTTACATAACAACAAACATCCGGGGTTAGTCCACAAGGACTAAGTGGGGAGGGACATTGGGATCTTCACATTCATACATTATTTACCTGTTACGTTGATACTCCCCCTGCAAGGTTAGCATATTCTATAACTACACATTCTATGCATAACTAAATGACAAGCGTAATCCTTGGGTGGCGACCCCAAGGAGACCACTCTCCATCTGTACGTACAGGGTTCAACTCATCCGTCAGGCCATCTGGCACGGATGCGGAGTTACACGGCCACCCCACCCCTCCGAAAGTGGGCCATTAAATGCAAATGCACAACATCCCTTGATTCAAGTGCACCACATCCATAATACCATCTTAGATACATAATGCAATTCCGTAAAGTGCCCCACACCCTATTCATACTTACAGAGCAATATCAAATGCACATATAAACATCCCACATCATACCCTAGTGAGGCAGATACTTTACCCTAATACTGGACTGACAACAGCATTCAAGCCCTAAATAGTTTGTAAGAGCCGGCAACACCTTAGCAAATTCTAGACAAGTCATATGATTAGGATATCAAGAATAAACTCCGGTTCCTCGGCTAGATAAAATCTTGGTCTCATAAGGTATATTTGCCTAACGGGTTGGTTCGCCTAGCAAGTTGGTCAATGGTACCACAATTGTAAAAAAAACACTTAAGGTTTTAAAGCTTAACTTTAATATACGATTTTAAAGGTCTGGGGATACCGGACCCTGGTATCCCCCTTCAATAGAAATCAGAAAACCTGTAACAGGTTCGTGGGCGCCCAACAGCGGCCCCTTTTTGCCTGGCCGACTAGATCTGCAAGCTCGCCCAAGCCAAGGATTGCTTCCGAAATTGGGTTTACAAGGCAAAAATGATCTCAAGACTTGGAATCAGGATGAGAAGGTGGAGCGGCAGATGAGTCAAAGGCAAAGATGGCCACAAGCAAAATGACGGTTTCTCACTGAAATAGAAAAGCTTAGATTCCCAGGTTCTAGAGGCCGAATTCTATCAGGTTCTTCTGGTTTTTAGATTAACACAGCAATTTAACAAGAAGGTTTCACAAGAAGGATTCTTTCTCGGGACTGGGTTTTGGATCACAGGCAGGTGGCGGTGGCGGCTATGCTTCAGAGACTCTGCTCTACACAATCCGACCTTAATCATACTGCAAAATCAAGACATAGATCAAATCCCCACCTGAGTTCTGGCTTTGGACTCTTGGTTCTTGCTCTGCTTCCAATTTGCTCAGCCCCAACCGATTCTCTTTCCTCCTCCTTTTGCCCATCCGGCCAACTCCTTTTGCTTCTTATATGCTTGCCCAGGGAATCAACTTAACACCTGGTACTGCATCCCCACTGCCAGATGCCTATCGACCATGCTGGATGATGCTAGATTTTAGCTCGGTTCCGCATATCCATAACCTGATTCTTCACCCCCTATTTTATGGTGCTCACGCTTTCTGAATTTAAGTTATTAAGGTTTTAAATACCTTAGCTAAATTTCTTATGTAAATTTAAATTCGCCCCCCATACGAGCATAAACAATTCACATAGATTCGATTAGACCTCTCCGTAGAGAGACAAAAAAAAGGGAAGTCATGAAATGGTTTAATTTTAAACGTTTAGATCAGAATTGTTAGTTCTGGCTCTGCAAGATTGCCATTACCCTGTACGCAGAACCTGTAGGCCGTAGCCATGGCTAAAAGCTCTTGAAGATACAAAAGTTTCACCTTCTTTCTGCAATGCAAAGCAAATCCAGTGCATATGATGCTTCTGATGATGACCTAATCCTCCACAAGTTATGTAACACAAATTGAAAGGTGGTGCAAAATGGAACCAAGAAACAAAGCCCGGATAGCTGGCAGAAAGAAACAAGCTGTGCCTCTGCACAAATTGAACCGCTGGAATAGTGCAGCTCCTCGCAAATTTAAGAAGACTGCCTCTAGAGAATTACATCAGAGCAAACTAGATAACATGGAATATAGAAACAAAATGAAGCAATGAAAGCTTCATGTCCTCTCTAATCAAGCAAGTTCGTCGTGCCTATCTTTTTGTAGCAATAATTGCATGTAGATCGTTGCAAGTTTGGCAACTTTGCATTCTTGAATGAAGATTAAAGTCATTTTTCTATATTAAAAAGATCGGTTTGGCTTTTGGCTTTTTCACCGCTACTGAAGATGCATATTGGCATTGATATTGATGTGAAATTTAGTCATGTAAATAAAGCATTTTCTGCTGCATAAGATGAACAAAAAATTGATACCTAAGGATAGTTAGCATGCTAGCTTTCTAAAAAGAGAAGTGTTTACTTTTTTTTTCTTCCCTTTTTTTTTTAATCAATTTACAAAGCCATCCATGAAGCCGAAAATCAAGCGTTAGAATGCCTCTCGATTAAACACGTGCACCCCACATAATGTGATATGAAATATAGTAGAAAAATGACAAGCAAATCTTTATTCCTAGCCTTTCAAATGGCATGTATATGTTGTAGTGCCCTTCTTTATCACGACGGGCAATTGCCCATGTGCCGCCCTTCCTTTCATTTGCCTTATACAAAAAAATTCCACTCGCAAAAATGCCGAAAACAGACATAATCATAGATATTTCTACTTAAAGACCTCCACGATTATTTTAGAAAAACATACATAGCTAGGATTGTATTATACTGCATATACTGTGACCGATTAGAGACATACATCAGTTTATTCCACAAAATCTGTGGAATGCAAATATCCGCAGTGTGTTAACATGGGCACGCTTGTCGTAGCCTTCTGTCTTCCCAATCTTTGCTTCAAACAATGCCCCTGCTCCTTTCTTCATATGCCTTCTTCATTCGCCGGAACCCATTTCCTGATTCATAAGGTTTCAGATTCAACCTTCCAATCCAAATTTCTGCACTCCGCAGGCCCGATAGCAGCGCTTCCCATTGTTTATAGTGGCTGGGAATACCAGGATTCGGATTTGACAGATTGGGAAGGTGGAAATATTTCTAAAAATGGTTTCACGAAGATAATTGCTATAGGTTTTGGATCCCTTATCAGTATTTGGGTAGCCAAATGTCGTCTTGCCGGTGGGTTTTCCTTCCTAGGTACCTTTTTCATTTTGTGTGCTGTTATTACGGTGGGATTAACCAGGCTATCAATGGATGGAACAGAAAGAAATATACAATTTGATAGAGTGATCAATTTTCTATCTTATGTACAAACGATGCTACAAACCTCTATCTCACTGATTGGAAGACCGCCATCTTCCTCGAAAGGAAGAAGAGGGCTGCTTTCCACAGCTAAAAAAGGCCCTAAAACAACACCGTCCAAGGAGGAGGAAGAAGATAAGATGCTACCTGAAACTGAGGATTGTGCTCATAAATTGGAAAATGTAGTAGCTCGATCTGAAGTAGGAAATAGACAACATATCAAACCAGGAATGTTACAAGATGGAAATCAAGGAGTCGGAGAGCTGAACGAAGAGTTGGAAGCCCTGAGACCATTGCAAAATGCAAACATGTCTCACAATATTAGGACGGGGGGTGCTATTAAACAAGAGTGCATTGTGAATAACAATGATGATGAAGTACACAAGCTGGTAGAAGAGATGGTACTAGAGGGAATACAGCAAAAAGGAGCTGCAAAACATGTGCCTGATGATGAGGTCCAAACTTTACATGATGTATCAGAGAATATAGTTTTATCGTTTGAGAAAAGTAAAGTCCCTTCATTTTACCCACACTTCAAACCAGTAGTATCAGATGCGGGCACTGAAGAAGTCTATGGAGTTTTTGATAGTATGGAAAACACGAATGTTCTACCTGTTTATACCATTCCAGATGTTGGCACTATGAGTTCAATCCCTAGCATACCTTCGCAACGATATGTCTTAGGGATAGAAGAGTTAAAATTAAATGCAGATGGACCACAAAGTACACATTTAAGCTTGGAGCACATGGAAATGTCCAGCAAATCCGTACCTAGAAGACAGCACAGTAGAAGTGTCACCACCAGGGCTTCTAAGACAAATGGGTATGAGCCAGACCCTTGGGATAATTTTGCGGAAGGGAAGAGAGAAGCAGCCATCAATGGGAGCATACACGAGATAGCTGGAGGCAAGAGGAATATTGAAGGCCCCAGAGATTTGGAGTCACAAAATAGATTAAATTTTTATGATGCAAATTCAAACGAGTCAACTGGTTATGAGGAGAAGGAAATTCTTGATTCTGAGAATGTTAATACTGCCAGAACACACATAGCATCTAATGTCAGCACACTAAATGGTGGAGGAATGAATAAAAAGAATGACGATATAAGTAACCTATCACGTGTGTTATGTGCGGAAGATGAGAAAGTCATGAACAGCCAGAAGCGGGATAGTAATACACTGCAGCTAAGGTCAACATTGGTAAAACGTAACAGTGATGAAGCTAAGGAGAAGGAAAACAGCAGCATGAGCAAATTTCGAAGTGATAGATCTATAAATATTACACAAGGGAAAACTGGCCAGAATATCTCAAATTTAAAAGCAGAAGAGTTTGAGAAACTTTTGGAAGAAGGCGATTCTCTCCTTAATGAGGGAGAGCAAGCATTGAATGGGAAGCTTGAAGCAGGTCTTGCAGAATTAATGTTATATAAGGCTGCTGAACGTTATGCTGATGCAGTATCCTTGGATCCATCTAGTCTTATGGCAATACAGATGTGGGCCAATACTCTTTTAGTTCATGGACAGTTGAAGCTCAAACTAAGCCAGAATCTTCGTACTATGCTTCCATCTGACGCAAATTCTAGACCTGATAGTGGTTCAATTAAGGAGATAAATGAGCAATGGGAAATTGAAGATGTAGAGAGGATTGCTCTTAGGGAAGCATTTCAGGAAGCCTCAGAAGAGTGTGAAGAGCTCTTAATAGAGGCAGGTCGGAAATATAGAATGGCATTATCAGTTGATAGACAAGATGCACGTCCTCTATATAACTGGGGCTTGGCTTTGTGTTACCGAGCACAACTGATTGCAGATGAAGGAAGTGAGGTTAGGAGATTATATAGATTATATCCATTCTCTTTCTACATTTATTCCAACAGAATCATTTGTTAAAATAACCACCAATTTAATACCTTGAAAGGGCGAAATGAAATCATACATCCACTTTGAATTCATGTAGACTGTAAAATGGAACATTTCTGATTGTTTAAATAAGTATAGCTAGGATAAGTCACTGGTATTGAAGACGGATTTCTTGTGCTATCTCACTCATTATTGCAAATAGCTTTTGTTCCTGATAGTGCTTTTTATTGACAGAGAGCGGCACAAGATGCAGACAAACTGTATATGGCTGCCATTGATAAGTTTGAAGCAATGATGAAAATAGACCAGACATATGCTGCTGGGGGTAAGAGTTCTGTTCCCTGTGTTCTTCATATAGATAGCAACTGTTATTGTAAGCCTTAGACAAGACTGTACCCATATACCCATCGGACTGTCAGAGAGCAAACCCTAGTAGAAAATAGCTAGCGCTGCTTTGCAGTTGTTACAGCCGTTATCTATAAGCCAGTTACCACATCAGACTATGCCTTAAACACAATGCTGAAGACTTTGGCATGTTGTGAGATGAGTAAGTGCCAAGGACAAACTTTTTGGCCACGGCATATTAAACAACTAAGAACAGTATAGGTTACTTATTCATCAATCCATCCATTTGAGGATCTTGATTTGCATTTTCATATACAGCTATTGGGCACCTAACAATTGGCAGATTTCATGGTTTTCCAAAATGATCCTTCTATGTAGGTACTTTCTGCCATGAATGAGAATTACGCTGTGTCTCTTGATCTAGTTAATCCATCTTTCTCTTATCCTTTATCTATGGGACGGACTTTAGGACCAATGAACATATTGCAGCATAACACACAGTTCGCACTGCTGTACAGTCTTGAGTACAGGCCTCATTGACACGCCTGCCATTACGATATCTCTTTTCAGCATGAGTCATTCATCAAGAAGAGACTAAATTGTTCAAATATTTCTATAAGTTACATATTTTCCCATTGAAAGTTTCATATTTCCTTTGATACATTTTTAAATCTAAATTTTTAGTAGTTAGCTGCAAAGACACTATCAATTCTTATATTCCAATGATTTTTATATAGGCCTTTGTAAAATGTTGTTAACTATTCATTGTTAACTATACACTATGTAAAGGCTTTTGGTAACTAATGGCAGCAGCCATTAAGTAATTATTTCCCTTAAAGAGTACTATAGAACAGGTATTTCTTTCACAAAGATGAATTAAGTAGTATAAATTTTGTTGTCTTGCTATTTACTCATGTTCAAGGATTATTTAGCTAAAATATTTGAAGTTCTAATTCTTGTGTCATTTTACTCAGCCTTATTCAATTGGGGACTTGCTATGCGGGATCGTTCACGTTTGCGTCCAATTGGCAGTAAGGAAAGAATAAAACTGATGATTCAAGCAAAGGAACTTTTCGAAGATGCTTTAAGATTTGATCCAAAGTATGGTCAAGCAAGAGGGGCTGTAGCTGCATCCATTGCCGAAATAGAGGGGCTCCAGAAGTATAGCAGGGGAAAGGGCGAGGAAGAAAGATTTTATAATTTTTACCGCAATAAAAAATAGTCTAAATACGAGAGGTCTGCTGTTATCCAAAATGAAAAGAAAATATAGTCCTGGAATGCTTATAAAACTAAAAGGAAGGCTAATTTCTGGACTTGTACATAATGAGAAAATTGCCAGATTATTTGTGGAAATTGTAACTACCACCATATGTCTAAAAATGTCAGTAATATTCAGCAGAGTTACAGGTAAAAACGATGAAGTTAGTTCACATGAAGAAATATCAACGTTATTGAAAAAAGATTTTTTATATCGAGCTTTGCAATGCAAGAATGGCAGCTTTTTACTGCCGACAATGTTAAAAATCATATGTGCTGTGCAGAAATGAATTGATTTCTTTGTTTTACTTGAGAAATTAGTCAAATTTTATTAGACAAAAATGGAAAACCATATACATATATATAATAATGTCATTTGTAAGTAAATGAAACAATAAATATTGAAATAAGGATCTGAGTCAACTGGCTGGCAAGTGCATGCAAGGAAGAATAGGACTGCATGCGATGAATAATGAGAAGGAAGAACGACCCTTAATTTTCAGAGACATGCATGTTTATAGAGAATGCTCGTCCACTAACGCATTTGGCCTACCACAAAAGGGACAAGGATATACATGAAGAAATCCGAGGTCCAGGTAATCCTATAACCCCTATGCTAGACCAGCCACATATCCTGTCCAACTGCCCCCACTAACTTTTACTTCTAAAAAGTAGTCTTCTGGAGCCTTGTTTCACTAGTTTCATATAAGCTCATCATACTTCACCACATTCTCATACTCTAAATTCCAGAGCTTTTGTCAGTTCCTGAAGATGAAAAGTCCAAAAAGATCTAAAGTGGCTGAGCCAAATCCTCAAAACAGAGCCAATGCAGCTGCTTGGGCTTGGTACATGCACAACGAAGGGAGCAAAAACTCTTTGTTTGAAGCTTGTCTTGCTCACAGGAGCACTGTATACCGCCCTTCCAGGTTCAAGCAAGAGGCGATGGAAAAGAAAAAGCACCATATTGTTGTGAAGAAAGGTTCTAACCGGTTTGATATGGCGAAATTGGGGTCGGATTTCGGATCCTGCTTGTTTGATTCATACGAAGTCGTCGCCTTATCAGATCAGCTTGACAGGAGCTTAGGCGCAGGTCAGCAACAATCTAAATCCGCAAATTTGCGCAATATTGTATGTCAGAGCAAAGATTATGATACAAGATATGATTCTTCGAAATATGATGAAGATTCTTACCATGGTACTACGTTGAAGAGGCAGAAACGGGGAGGTCTGTTCCAGGCGCTGCTAGGATTTTATTCTTGCGTTTCCTTTTCCTCAAATACAGATTGGGAAGATGATGATCATGTTTTCCAACATGGGCATGAACATCACAGCCATCACCACCATCATCATCATCACTACTACCATGGTACTGCTGATGCTTTAACCTTGAAGCTTGGATCCTGCCCAACTCTTGAAGACATTCTACTACAGATCCCAGGCTTGCGCCTTGATCCCTAATCATGCTCATTTTTTTTAATTTTTTTATTTTTTTTAACCTGTGTAGTCTATCCTGTAATAATAATTTAATGGAATCCTGTTGTTATCTCCTTATTGCTTACTCCTTATTGCTTTTTTTCGATCATTGGATCGAAGCATAATTCTATGACTGTGCCAAATCAAGGGCTGTGGAATTTCCACATCAGACCCTCGTACAGGTCTGCGCAGCCCATACGCTGTTTCTATGTATCTATCTACATCTAATACTTTAATGCATACAAATAAACAATGAATATGATACCATTGCATTTACAAGAGATAGACCATAATATAAGAGCGAATGAAAGTGAAGAGATCGCATATATTACATTGCATATGTGGAAAACAACAGTCATGAAAACAACAGTCATGAAACGAGCTTCAAGAAGAAGCTTTCACAAAGGGCGTGCATGCCCAAAAGGTCTGTACATAAGCAGAAGTGGAAAACAACACAAACCATGAGGAAAAGCTTCAGTAAAAGTGATGCCATAGTAGATGTACATAGAAGCCTAAACATAGAAGCCTGGACAAGCTGTCTAATGAGATGATGGAGACAATGTGCAGACGCACCTGTCACACACAATTGTCCCACCTAAAGACATTTCCAAGAAAGAAAACAGCAGATGCACATCATATTACACAGCGAAACTCTTGCATTCATAAAAAACTGTTGCGTTCATCAAAAACAGTGCTG
This sequence comes from Isoetes taiwanensis, assembly GCA_021234155.1. Taxonomy (NCBI): domain Eukaryota; kingdom Viridiplantae; phylum Streptophyta; class Lycopodiopsida; order Isoetales; family Isoetaceae; genus Isoetes; species Isoetes taiwanensis. The sequence goes on along the minus strand of JAJEKV010000023.1, from coordinate 13,978,173 downwards.
CCTTTACAAAGAAGCCTCAAGAACAAGAGGGAGATGAAGCGAATTTACACGACCACCCATAGCCATCTCAGGCCTATGCACAGAACTGCAAGGAGGACCCAACGAAACCTGCCAAGGAGAAACTCGCATCACCTCCTATGCCCCCTCAGCCCATATGCATCTTCTGCCACATTCTCAATCATTCCAACTGTACAACCCCACCTGACCTCGCCCCTGTAGCAGCCATGTCTCCATCCACACAGTAGCAATTGGAACAGCAGCCAGACAACCAATGTACTTTTCAAGAAAGTTCGTTGCTGCAACAAATGATTCATGTGTCTCTACCTCTCCAGCACAGAGAACACAAACAGCGGAAGAAAACGTATCGAAGAGCACAGCTAATGAGCCCTCAATCAGTCCACACGCCACATAACTGCTATCACCGAAGTAATCCTTCTTGAATATGCAGAAGAATTTCTTCACCTCAGAAGCAAGCAAGACACAACTCCAGCATGCAAACTCCTGCTCGTAAAACACTAACAAATACAGAGAACACTAGAAAATGCTGCCAGAAACCCGCCTCCTCCAACAACCCGCAGAAAGCAACATGCCCACACCCGGCATGTTCGCGATGTCTTCCAGCAGAGCGGCATGCTCATCTCCTCGCCCGCCTTGACAGGAGCGTCCCTGCCATGACTTCCTCCCGGCCCCTCTTTTCACACACCATCGCAATGCCAAAAAAAAAAGCCCCTCCCCACACACACACACACAAACCCTAACCCCCATATTTCGGCCCACCTTCGCCAAAACCTTACTAATTGGATACCATGATATTCTTGAGTTGGAGTGATGACCTGGCACAAAAATTCTACTACATTGTTGAATAGCATATCACATTCTTGTCCAAGTTCCATGTGTCAAATCCTTGTGACGTCATTCAAGGAAAGGTATGGGGTTCCAATGGATTAAAAATCATCTTCTTCTCCTCTTCTCTTCTTTTCTTCTCTTCTTTTTCCTTTCATTCAAGTCTTCTGTGGCATGGAGGGAGCCGAACACTGCTCCCCTGCTATACGGGTGCATGTGCATAGTATAAAATAGTGGCTCAGGTTTGGAAAATGGTGATTTCATAAGATTTTTGCAAAGAAAAGTGGCTAAAGTGAATGGAAAAAAATGCAAAACAATATAAAATTCAGCCCAAATTTTTTTTGCCGTCCACGTGAGCTTATAGGTTGAATCATCAAACCTCTGCCTCTAGACCACCAAGGCCTTGATTAGTTAAACCTAAGAAAGGATGGGCTTAGAAAAATGAATTTATTAGCCTTGAATTTGACACCAAGAACTCTACAAACTTTCACAAATTGTCAAATAGGTTAATGCACATAATCTCCGATTGAGACATGCACTCTATTTAACACTCGAAGGGGTTGCCCTTTATGCCATTCTATTTTGACCCTAGGGAAATATATATCGCCCTGTCATACACAGCTGATTAAAACAATCAGTGCCTCCTAAGGTACACAAAAGATAAAAAACAATCTCATACAAATCAATTTATGATACTTTAAAAGGAAGAGAGGCAATCATCCAACATTGTTTGGGCTTTACATTGATCAATTGGAGAACTAGCTTGCTGATAATGGGGGCGATGGAGCTCATCTTCTGCACCAGATCATCAGGCAGTTAATATATGCTGATGATGTGGACCACCTAGCTTACACACTAGCAGACATGCAACGATATCTCGATGCCCTGGACACATTTTGCTAAAACAATGTTTAAATTGAAACGCACTTATTTAAGAAGTGCGTTTGAAAGATTCCTCTAAAAATTTTGGAAAACTAAAAAATGAGGCAAATTAGGGGGCAATCAAGGTCTCTGGACACAAGCTGTTCAAAATTGTCCTTCAAAACAGCTTTTTTTAGAGTGACATGATATAAATAAAAAGACCCACAAAAGAAATATGCCATTTTGGGGGTCAAACGAGCATTTACGAGAGCTATAAAAATTTTTACAATAAAAATAAATGTAGGTACAATAGGTTTTCTTGTATATTGTGTATAAAATTCTTTGTGATAGCAGTTGCAAAGGAAGAAAGATATGTTGTTATGCAGCAAAAGAAAGATCACATGGATATCATAACATATATAGAGTTCAAATATATGTGTGAAGGAACAACTATACACATGGATATTATAACATACATAGAGTTCAAATATATGCGCGAAGGAACAATTACACAGACAACATATGCAAGATTTTCATCATATATGTTATGGAGTACGAAAATGCCTAAAAAAGGATGGTTGTACTTTCATTTGCTTGATGCATGCCATTAGTGTAGATATCTCAGCTTCTATGATGCATGCCATTAGTGTAGATATCTCAGCTTCTAATTCTACATCCTTGGTTTTATATTTTGCACAAATAAGATTAACTAGGTGAGAAATCTAGACTTATGAGGCGACATCATTTTGTTTATATTTTGCGCAATGGATTCATCTTAGTGAGAAATCTAATTTGGACTTGTTTTCAGATCATTGTCCAAGTACAAAAATTTTAGAATGATTTTGAAAGGAATGATCGTACCATTAGACATGGGTTGTGCATGAGCTTAAAAAAATTGTTACTATGCAAATGTGTTTAGCTTGACCACCACTACTTAGAGCTTGACCACACCTGCTTATAGTCAGCATGTAAATATGAAAGGGCCTTTTGAGATATTTACCCGATTTTGAGATAAAGTATAAGCAGTCTTCCCTATGCTATTGATATACGCTAACCAGAACTACTGAAAAAACATTATAATCTTAAATTTCCTTATCCGTATCACTTAGTATCACATAGACACCAGTACTTGCACTCTAAAGATGATAAATCTTCCATTAAGAACTTGAAAAGACATTGGAACTTAAAGCAATCGAAATCCATATTAATTGTGCTCAGATTTTAGTATCAGGAGCCCAATTTTCGAGTATAAAGAACTAAGAAAGAGTTACCTCTGTTTTGCACAAAGAAAAATGCAAATGATTAATTAAAAAACTAGATGATTCTTATAAATTCTCCAAAGATAAAGCCAGCCTTTGTATTCTTCAAGAAAAAACCTTCAAACATCCAAAATGCAAAGAGATTGAGTTCAGCCATACTCTATCCAAAGATCCCATTTTTAGTAATATCCGCTTTAGTGGAGACAATTAATTTATCTAGTGAATCCCTAAATGGTTACAAACCAAGAAGGTTGCTTCAAAAAATGTGGTTACATGCAACCCTACGAAATAATTAGCCAAAGATTCTTCATTAAAATTCGAAATTACACTTAATATACCAACAAAAGCGCTTAAAAACCTGATTCAAATGTAACTACTCATCAAATTCTCCGCCTTTATCGCATTCCTTGCTCCATAATTGCCTTGTCGCTTCCAAAGATTTTGAGAAACATATTTGCCTATACCAAAGATCTTTCTTAGCTTGAGGTGGAGGTTTAACTTGAATTTCTCCACAATCTTTAGCAAAAAACTGCTTTTTGGACTGCATATGTGGCTCCCCTTCCTTTTACACATAGTGACGAGATCAGACCAGCTCCTTTTCTTAAATTTGGAGCTCCTGCCTGGTAAGCTTCGGCTTTAGCCAATTGAGGCACCAAAGACAAGGGCGCTTCCAAGATAATATGTCCGCACCTTGTTTCCAAGGGCAACATGTTTTAGATCAATCCAAAGGTAATCTAGAAACGTCCTTTCTTCAAATAAAATTAGTCTAACCTATTCTTGGCCGAATGTTCTACACCCAAGTAAAACCTACCCCGATCCGGATACATTTTGGCTCCCCGCCGCTATGGCTTACCGGAGCTCCATATTGCCCAACGATGGTCTCAAACATTCCACTGCTTGCAAATACCAAAGCCATCATGAGCCGGAGCCGGAGCTTGGAACTTGGAAGCAATATCGGAAGAACCTAGCCAGCCCTAAAAAAAACTTCTGGAAGAACCACGACCATGAAGAACCCTAATTTTTTTCTTCTTTCTTTGAAGCTTAGAAGCCTTATGCATCACAAAAAAACTCTATGCATCACCAAGAAAGTCCGCATCGTTAGAAATCAAAACCCTAAAATTTTCCTCCCACGTAATTTTCCTAGCCTCTGTGATAAATTTATACCGGCCAAAAGCATCTGCCATGTTTTAGCCATTTATTGTCATGTTATATCTCGCATCCCAATCACGTTATAACCAACAATAAAGATCCATCTAATAGAATTTTCTTGTGTTATATTGTATTGGATTTATAACAAAACGTATTTAAAGAGAAATTGTAGTATAAATTTATACCGTGGTTTCTTTTGTAAAACAATTCCGGTATAAATTTATACTGCTCTTGTTTTTTTCATGTGGGATGATGGTATAAATTTATACCGCTTAAGCTCACAGGCGGTATAAATTTATACCACTCGAGTTCTTTCCTTGTGTATCGCTTGAACTCACATGGTATAAAATTGTACCGCTTGAGCTCATGCTGTATAAATTTATACCGCTTGAGCTCACGCTGTAAAAATTTATACCGCAATGCCTCCCAAGCTCCCGTATAAATTTATACCGCAATGCTGTATAAATTTATACCGCAATGCCGCCAATAACGTGGAAAAAATCAAAGCCTACGAATTAAAGCTAAAAAACATGAAGCCATGTTGTATGGTTACCTGGCCATCATCTGGCGAGTCGAAAACACATTTTAGAGCTCAAATGACAACATGTGGATTTGGTAAATCACCCAAAAACGTTGTTACAGATGACGATGTAGTTTCATTAGTAGACAGTGCTGAGGAACATCCCTTTTGATGGTGGGGCAGAGGACATGGATAGGTCTGAAGATCATGGTCTGAATGAGTTGGAGGATGAGATGCATCCTAAATTGCTGCAAAATGTAAATTTGTCCAATAAGGCATATATATAATTAGGATAAAGCTTCAGGGCTCGGGCAAAGTCAATACGTGTTGCAATTTTGACTGTCTTGTTCATAATTTTGTAAAGAATTCGGACGTTTTGAATGAGATACCTTTTTGTTGGTCCAGTGCACTTGGTGTTGTCTTAAATGTCTAGTTTTTGGAGTCCTTGAAATTTCTACTAATTTTTTAAAGCAAATTAGGGGGCTAAAGTGGTAACCAACATTTTTTCATGGTATCTAAGTTCAATTACCCCCCCAAAAAAGGGTACCTAGAATGTCAAAATTGTCACACTTGTCATGCATAGATCGCAAAAATGGACCTTTTTGAGGGAATTTTAGGAATCTTTTTGAGATTCCTTTTAAAGTGCATTTGGAGCAAATAAGTGCGTTTCATTTTAAACATTGTTTAAAGCGACTGATATGCGCGTCAACCTGGCCAAGACTAAGGTGGTTCTCATATCATCCTCACGTCAGCCGAGTTAGTTACCGAGGGCAGAATATGGAAGTGGCATCCACATACAAATATTTGGGAGTGGAGTTTCCTTCTACTATGCACTGGGACACATCCATATGGTTACGAGTGACGGCGGGCAGGAAGGCACTATATGCAATGCAAAACAATAGTCATAAAGCAGAGTTGTATTGTATGATTGGGCCCATCAGTCACACTTGTTCAAGGTCTTAGTGGACCCTGTCCTTTTATACGGGATTGAAGTATGGGGCCTATTAGTATCCCTCGCTATCTGGAATGACTTGGAGCAAGTGCAGAAAGCCTTCTTGGTACGAGCACTAGGGGTGAAGTCCACAGTCCCATATCAAATTCTGCTGCAGGAGACGGGATTCTTGCCTCTTCAGAGGACGGCCCTTGATCGCCACATGGTCTATTTATAGAAGGTGATCAATATGGACGATGCTCGTCTCCCTAACCTAGCCATCCATTCGCACAGGGGCACACCATCTTCGAATTGAGACGGGCAGATGGATTGGTGAGCCATGCTAGGACAGGCTTTGTCAATGCTGCCAAATGGGAGTCACTGAGGATGAATCTCATACCCTTCAAAGCTGTCCAGCATATGATCAAATCCGGATGCGTTATGTTGAGTTGGTCAGGCCTGGCCAGCCACTACATGTGACATTGAGCACGGCTTCCGTACGGGTGCTGGGATTATACCTTCAGGAGGTTATGGACATGCGAGATTAGCTATGTCCTCGGGCACACACTTGACATGTATATATACATTTATTTCATGATGATGTATACTTGTACAGTTTGACAACGTTACGATTTTTCCCTCGAAAACCCTTCGGACCGGGGTCTTTTAACCCGGACAGTAATAAGTTTGTTGCACTCCTTCTGGGTCCCATAGGCCAATTGGTCTCAGTGGACGATAAAGATCCTCCTCCTCCTCCTCCTCCTCCTCCTCCTCCTCCTCCTCCCTCCTCCTCCTCCTCCTCCTCCTCAAAGCAATGTCATTAAGCACTTGATTCCACGACCAATGGCTTTGATCACATCACTTTCGGCACTAGCATTTGGATAGCCAGGCTAGTGCATAAATCACTAATCAAGTTCAGATCCTTCATATACCACTCAAATTTGATCGTTATTTCTTTGCAGAACAATACCTTCTCATCTCTGGCCAACAGAAGCTGCAACTTTGGCCTGACTACTCCTATAAATTAAATTTATTTCGAGTCATGACTTTCATCTTAAGAAGCATTTATCCAGGCCACACATTATTATTGTTTATCAGGCATCATTGATGGCCAGATATGGCTTAATATTGTTGGTGATGTCCCTTAGCCACAGATGGAAGTGTAGAAGTGTGGCCCTTTTTCGCCCCCAATAGCACAACCCACAACTTTGATTTGGTTCCTCCTAAAATCCAGATTCCTTTCCATGACTTTGACACAGAAAAGTATTCATCCAGGTCGTGCATCCCTTGATGGTGGCATTAGAGCAAACACCTTTTCATACAAGCTATGCACAACTGGTATTATGTCTAATTTTTTTCCAAGGTTGTATTTTGGCCGCCAAAACTTGTATTTTTCTGTCTACAAACACCCTAGCAGTCGTGAAAAATGCCAACTGATGTTGATATGGATTCTTCATGACTTTTTTTTGGGTTGCTTCTAAGGGGGCAAGTCCTCGTTCATGTGGGTTTGTGGCATATTCCAGATGTATGCCAGGATATACCTAGAATATGCCAATAACTGCTTTAAACCCATTATCGGCTGTAAACTATATCGGTTGCCCCTATTGCTGGGCAGCCGTATGAAAACCGGCTAACCGGTGCTCCTTGCTCGAGCAATATTGCAAGAATGGTGGATCTTGGAGCTCACAAGACGAGTTTTGATCTAGTTCAAGGGTTTTGTTCTTAGCTTTATCAGCAGCCAGATTCAGTCTCCATTCTTCAACAACTGAACAATAATTTCTCAGTGCATCTGAAGTTTCTATCTTAGAATTTGAAATTTTAGAAATATCCTAGCCATTTTAGCACTTACTGCATTGCTCAAGCCGCTTCCCAATTCCTCTATCATGACTTACATATATCCCTCTTATATTCCTGTTCCTCATGCAGCAGACACCATTCTAGGAAAGTATTGTCTTTTCTTGTATCATGAAGGTTGGAAAAACATTGGCTCTAAGCAGCATATGATGGAGTTGTCAGGTGTTCCTGTGCTTTTCATTCTGGGCAATGGGAGAAGCTATAAACAAGTCTCATCATCATTAATAACTTTCTCATCCAATTATCCCTTATGTGTCAAGTAGTTGCTTCTTAAACTCCGTTTCAATCTTATAAAAGTAAGAAGACCAATCTACCTCATTAGTATGTAGGTTATTCAAATAACTTTTGGTCTATCATTAGCAGAGCTAACACTTCAGATGTATTATTGGGGTCACTTGATTTAAGAAATCTATAGGGTTCCGAAGAAGTAAAAAATTTTGAACGCCTTCTTTCCCATATGTTGGAGCTTCTAATCTTGAAGATGCATGATATATACCGAAAACCTTGCCAGAAATAAAGAACTGTTAATTTTCAAAGGTGCTCCACCTATTAAAGAAGTGGGTAGATGCTATATTGATGTGAATTTCCTTTCGAAAATACAGTTGTATTTGAGATACAGGATCATTGAGTTATAACCATTAACTTCAAGAGCTGCATTCTATTTTGCTATATATACCTCCAGGTGCCAATCAAAACACTCCGATATTGGGCCTGCTAAATGAGATATGCACACGCCTTTGTTACCCTCTGGAATATGAGTATCACTGACCAATGACGGATGGGATGTCCATTGAAGATGGGAATTAAATCCAACCAAAATTTATTATCCTTATTATCCTTAATCCTCATGGCCTAAACCGGCTGGCCAAAGGCAACCCAGAGGGTCTTACCTTGAGGGGGATGTGCTCCAGTCGTGACATGATATAAGGCCGAATTTCCACTAACGGCAATGACACAAAATAATTATAGCAAACTCCAGTAGATTTGTTACACATCATCGACGGCATTTTGTGCATCTTTCCATTGGACGCGGTAGACGCACATGTGGCATTAAAATTCATGTTGCCGTTGTATTTTTTTCTACCGGGCAATATTGCCCGGCACAGAGAAAAACGATGACAAAACCATCCATATCAGCACCAATGAAGTTTTGGCGGGCTCGTTTGGTGCTAAGATTGCAAGAAATAACACTCTCCAATTCTTCATGGAAGAATTCCATGAATCAGAGTTTGTGTCATCCTTGCAATCTCATCGTCAGCAAAGCATGGCAAAAATGAAGCAGAATAAAGGAATTGTTATCCATTCAGATTCAGGATTGTCTGCAAATGATACATAAAAAAAACCCTGAAAGATGACTCAAATGGCAAGGATCACCTTAACATATCAGCTACAGGGAATGGGATTTCATTAATTAATGATATGAAAAGTAAAAAAGGAGGCATTGTCATTGAAATGCCTATTGCCATCCAAAAGCACAAGACTCTTGAGGTATCTACTTCTTCAGCACAACAATTAGCTTCCTTCAAAGACAAAGAAGTCCTCACTCAACAGCATGCCCCCAAGCAGTTGACAAAAGGTACTTTGTTCTAATAGCTACAATGTTCTGACTGACTTATGTGATGATTTTTGTGCAGATACGAATGAGCCAAATGCCCCTCTCCCCTCTTTCCATAATTCTCCTAACCCCATTGTCCATCAAACCCCAAACATTATTGACCTATCCCCAGAAAATATCAGTCACCATTCAAATTTAGATGAATTTGATGGCTTCTCCCCAGACATTGCAGTCTAGATAGCAGAATTACAAGAAGAAAATAAACTCAAAAGATATGGCTGCTCAGGATCCAAAAATATAGCTGACAAGGTGGATATCAGTGATTTAGGACATAAAGATATTGTTGAAGGGAAGGAATGGCCCGAAAAGAGTAAGGGTCACTTCCCACTCGCCTTTAGGTTAGGTTAAACTTAACTAGCCAGTTACCTCTTAATTTAATAGAATGTAAGTTACGCTTTCCCATTAAGGCCGTTAAATTAAGACAGACTAAACGGGTCGTGAAAATATGCATTCTCACTATATTCATTATGAACCACTTAGGTTATGTCCATAAACTCAACTTAACCTAATATTTACAATGAGTTTGAGCTTCACGCTAGTAGTTATAGGGTTTAGTTAGGTTAGAGTTAATTGTATTATGTTCCCACCTTCAGTTAAAGGTACCATTAAGTTAGAGAAAACTAAAGGGGGCTATTGGTTGTTGGTTGCTTGAATTGAGTAGGTTAATGGGATTGATAACATATGATACACAAAAATTGCCATTTTTTCCATTAAGACCTATTACTATATCTGTAGACTTTGAAATTAAAGCTTAAAGATAGTCACTGAAGATGAACTCGAAAGTCATTCAAAGGCGAACTCAAAAGTGTTTATGCAACCATTAAATGAAATCTTAGAAAAAAACACTATTCACAAGGGATTGAACATTTTCGATTACATTTTCGACTCTAACACCATCGCCTACATGCCGCAGAAATCAAGCTGATGAAATCTGGCACTGTTCAATACTATTCTATTGTCCAATCAGGCCTGTTTACTTACTATTATTACTTTACACAATCTGTCTTTTAGGTACAAACCTTATCCAAAAATTCTGTAGCCCAATGTTCTGCATGAATGATTTCTTTCACCTTAAATACCAACCTTAGGACAGAAATAAATCTATAGACAGAATAACATGAAAAAAAAATATCTGAGACAGAATAACCATTTCATTTATCATAACTGTAGCCCAATGTGCAAGAATGATTTCTTTCACCTTAAATACCAACCTGGGGACAAATAAATCTAAGAGAGAATAAAGCTGAGAAAATGTATCTGAGACAGAATAACCATTTCATTTACATCATAACTAGCATAGCATTTTCATATATATTTACAAGACAGAATAACTGGCATGCAAATCCAGATTAGAACACGAATCACATAGCTAAAATCCAATTTAAAACATGGCATGCAGCCTGTGTAAGAATACAAATACCTGTGTAACATTAGGCAGATCTCTGAACATTTTGACATTTCTGGATAAGGATACAACGTGAAGTGTTGCTCAAGATATGGATTGTTAAAGCGCTCTAATCTATCAATAGCAGCAACATGTAAGAAGTTACAACCTAGTTCAATATCATCTAGCTCTAACTCTACAGGTTGTGGTCTGATTTGCAGAGCATATTGTTTTTAGTTATTCCCTGATGCCCAGCCCTTGAATCATTAGTACTAACTGGTAAATGTTTAGCCAGCTTCTTATCTGCTTCTCTGTGACATGGCCAACCATATACCTGTGCATATACCTGTGCAAATAATGGGTTGATTGCCTGTCCGTGCATAGATAGTTTTTGTGAGCTACTTTGCAACTACGTATATGCCTGTAGAAAACTGTTTGTTGTTCATAATATGTTCAACCATATTGATTCTTAAACTGTTTACTTACTATTCATCTGTCTGCTTGCAGAACTGGCAATGATGCTTAACTAAAAGTGTCCATGACTCTTACACGCCATTTTATCAAGCTGTACTGCTTTGCAGACAGTCTTACATGGCCTGATGGTGCATTTCTATGCAAGGACTGATAGCAATGAATTTCCATGACTCATTGAGCAATGAATTTCATCAGTTCCTGTTCTCTAATTTTCAGTTCCATCTGTTATATTTGCTAAACTAATCGTTTTCATTATCATTCACACGGTATTCTCCTGATTACAAACATTGATCAATGCAAGGCTGGCACCTATGCAAATACCTTCACTATTAATAGTTTTTCTTCGCCACTGCTAGCCATATCATTACATAGCCAAGCTCCAAGTCTCCACCTAGCATTAGGCAATTATATAGACAAACAAAACATATTGTTGAAAAGCTATCTATATTCTAAATGTTCATATGAGTTCTCTTTGGTGGGCTGCAATGATGATCTCCCACCTGTAAATATGTAAAAAGGACTTTAATATTCAAAGATATGCAAAAATATCATAAAGGCTTTGCTAATGCTTGCAAAACTATTACCAGCTTCAAAAATTGAGGACAAGATACTCAGATATAGACCTCCTTGATTCTTCTCCTAAAACAGCAAGTTCTGCCTCTTCAAAGGAACCCTCCACTGTTGCTGGTGCTATATTCAGATCTCCAATTATGTTTCGAGCATGTCTTGCCAGCCTTTGAGCCTCAAGTTCTTCTAGTTCTGCATTTATATCTGCTTCACCTATATCAATGAGAACATTATGTATCACACAACATGCATGCGCAACAATATTGGCATATATTGGCTTCATCTTCATCTTCTTGTCCAAGATCTTAAACTTTGCATTTAACAAACCAAAGGATTGTTCAATGAAAACACGAGCCTTTCCTAGCTCTTTATTGAATTCCCGTTCAACAACTGTATGCACCCACCCTATCCTATCTAAAAAGGAGACGAGAAGCCACGGGCTGCATGTATAACCCTTATCAGCCAACAAAATGGGTTTTACTTGCACACCAAAATTGATGGTAACTACTGGTTCTTGCATAATTTCACGATTTTAAATTCTCTGACGAATGCCTGAGTTCTTCCAAACCCTTGAATCATGAACACTTCCAGGATATCCAATGTTAACATCAAGGAATTTGCGGTTACTATCACAAACAGCCTGTAGAAATTATGCTAAACCTCTGCTTTCGATCATAGTAATCTGTCCAGTTGGACCTGTAAATTGTAAGATTTCCAAATATATACAGTCAAGAATCCCCCAGACAAAGACAAATCCATTGATAATGGTTCTGTGCGTTGGCAATATTTTGTCTAATAATTCGGAGCTGTGTCCCAATATCTTCCCCCATGGTCTAGACCAAATCAACTTTACACTGCGGACTACACCAAGTCAAGGGATATCGGCATTCTTGCCCATATACCGCTTCAAATGGGCTCATTTTTATGGAATCTTGATATGTATTATTGTAGGCAAACTCAACTAAGTACAGATAAGATTCCCAAGTGTGCGGATTGTTAGTCCCAGTGCCTCCCCCGTACGTGACTATTCATGCATACGCATGCACTGTGTCAAGCTCAAGGATCCTCAGTCAGCCACGGGTCAGCCATCAAAGGCTCAGCAGAAGACCAAAGCAGCAGACCACGCAGTCAAAGCCTCGTGGGTTGCCAACAAGAGGCGCCGCCGCATAAGTGACGGCTCGCACCGCCGCCTCCGGCCACAGGATTCTAGGCACTTCAAGAGGCACCGCCAACATTCCTCAGAATCGCCTCCTTCCGTGAGTCGCACCCCAGATCAGTCGAGTGTGTATATTGGGCCAAAGGCCATTGTACTATATATATGAGTAGAGCTAGCACATGAGTTTTTAGATGAGTTTTGAGTCTTGTCTCCTTTCAGCTTTTTCTCTCTATTATTGAGAGCTCATGTATGTTCATCATTGATATCAAGGAAGCTTATCGCTTTCCTCTCATTTGTTCTTTTCTTCTTCTTCTTCTTCTTTCTTGCAAATCCCAAGCGGACATAGTCCCCCCCCTGACTCTCCTCATTAGATCCACGGGTCCTCACAGAGGGTCTGTCTTCCAGAGTTCCCCAACCTGCACCCCAAACACTATCGCCACGCCGGTCTGGATTCCATCCTACTTTCTTTTCGTCACGCCGCCATGTTCCGTCCGTAATTTCACGCCGGGAAGAACTCCTTTCTCGTGACGGCCTCTGCGGCGGAGCCATCATGCTGGAAACTGTTTCATGACATGTATGGATCCGGCTTATGACATAGAGGGAGGCCATCTTCTGCCTAGGGCTCGGGCCACCGCCACCAACCCCTCCGTGGTCCTCGCTCTTCCCAGCTTCCTCCGCCCCAAGCGTGCAAACATTGCTCACAACCTCGGTCCCTCATCACTATCCGGAGCCTTTATCGGGCTCAACCTTCCTCAACCGTGCTTTTCATACCCCAAACATGCCTACATCCATCATTCTTCGACCATACGTCTCTTCCTTCATTAACCATCATCTCCGTGGGCACGATATCCACACGCCTCTTTATGCTTCTACCGGGAATATCCTTTCCCCTACGCTTCCCCAGCCCTTCCTGTTTAAACCTTACAGATCTCAAAACCAATGCTCCAGCTACTTCGCTTTCAACCAAGTATCACCCCTTCATCGGTCCTTCGTGCACCATGCCACATCCAACTCAACCTCAATATCCTCACTATACCGCTCCCCGTCCAAATTTCCAAAGACTTTCACATCTACCTTTCGTGACTCGAACCGACTTATCCCACCTTTGGCAACACGAAAGGCAAACCGTTAGACCAAAGTGCTCAGGCCCACATGGAAGAATTTGAGGCTCTAGCTGTCCTAAATGGTCATGCGCAACCTCAACCGAAATTCCACATCTTTTTCCACCACCTCGCGGTTTTCCTCATCAATGGCTCATGTCCAACAAAAGCCATTGAAACAAGACTGGTCCGAAATGAGAACTGCTTTTCTCATTATGGGACTACTTGATGATGATCAACTTCATCTCAAGCAACTCAATGAACTTCAACAAGAGCCCACGGAGTCCGCCCCGGATTTTATGGATCGACTTCACATTCTCGCTAAGTAAGCTCAAGGAGTACCCCACACGAGCCGATTTTTTGGTCCGTTTCTCCAAGGACTTCCTCCAAATTATTCGACTCATGATCAATATACCGCGGCCCCAAGACTTTGAGCAAAGCTATCGACCTTGTCAATCACTCGGGCCAATGTTTCCCCCGAGGCGTGGCTCTTCAAGAGCTCCCGCTCATTCCACCTGCCATGGTTCCACAAACGGGCCGTTCAGCCTCAACACGCTAATCCACAAATAAGCCAACTGGTGCCATATTTGCAAATACCAAGGCCATTTGGCAAATGAGTGCAACTCCACCAATGGCCCGCCTCATTGCAAGCGATGCAACATGTGCAATCATGCCACCTAAGAGTGCACTCGCGACTCATCCCACACCGCTTCAAGAACAAAATGGTTTATCAAGTGCAAACCACACCTCAAAGAATAATCGCACTATCGCCAGCCACCACTTCAAAGCAACCCACTCAACTCTATCAAGAATGGAGCAACCACGGGATCCAACCCACGCCCTCCTTTTGATCCTTCTAAAGCTCATGTTATCACCGCCAAGAATGGGGTCATACCACCACCGGCGTCCTCAACTTCCACAAGTCCGTGTACGCCTTCGCACAAATCAGACCATCGGTCCGTCCTCACGGCTTTACCAACTCGATTGCTAATGGCAAACAAGGCCCGACCAGTTCTTAAGAAGCCATCAAGAGCCAAGAATCACGCTTATCAACCAGCTCCAAAGAATCAACCTCACCGATCAACAAGCACAAGAGGAAATTTTTCGTGCACTTAATCCTCCAGTCCAAAATTCAAATTGGGTTGGTTTAGTTTCACGCCGCATCAAGGCATCACGCCCTTTGACCATTATTCAATGGCACGCGAACCCGCCTTTGCAGCTGACACCATTCCTCATGAGGACGAAAAAAGGTTCACTTTGCACCCGACTTGAGAAGCTCATGCCACATGTCATGCCAAAAGTTCGCCAAAGCATTTTGAACTCATGCAAGCCGCCAAGGTCGCACATTGGCAAATGTTCATGCCACCACCGTGAGCTCAACAAAGACAAGATACCCCTTCCACATCTCAACCTCCACGCCTCGACGATCCCAATATTGCCGCCGAGGTTGACTTACTCAAAGAAGTTGCCGCTTCACTACCACGCACTCCAAAGACCAAAGTGGAACCCGCAGATCCTTTTTCTCATGTGCCTCTAGAACTCCAAGAGGAGCTAGCCAAGATCAAAATTCCTTTAAGCTTGGCAACCATTTTGAAACTCGCCCCGCCTCAAGGACCGCTACCACCCCAACCGCTTTAGTTGGGGCCGTATACCTCTACACCCACGGTCCATGCCACGGGGGTAATCAGCAAGTCAACCATGTTCAAATAGATGGAGGTAGCGCAGCCAATCTCATCACTGATAAACTCCGCGAAACAAATGGGCATCACACAACTCTTTCGCGGCCCCATATGACATCAAATTGGCTAATGGCCATATCACGCGACCTCAAGGCGCCACACCTCTTCTTCACATCAACATCGGTGATCTCCGCTTCCCCATGGAATTTGGAGTTTGGAAAGTCGGGCGAAGATCCAAAGTGACTATGAAATGTTGGTCGGCGACCTTTTCTCCGCCAGCAAAGAGTATCCATTACCGGGCCACGGACCGCTTAGTCATCACCGATGGTCATCTCAATGCCACCATGGACTTGCAAACAGCAGATCATTTCGGTGACAATGCGGAACCCTCTCTCGCATACGATTCTCAAGAAGCTCGTAATATTTATCAAGTTCAGCTCCACCGCGAAGTCCCGTCCGCCATCCTACCCCGGAATATGCCGATCCTTGGGGAGAAATGACTTTGATCGTGACCAGGCTGTGGCTGCTTTGCTTGACCCTTACCTTGCTCCTTGCAATCGAATCCAACGTGTTGATCACTTTTCGATGCCGCACCTCCCGCAACTCCCCGCTGATGTACACGCCGCCATGAAGCAACCTCCTGGATGAAACCGAAAGCAACCCCTCTTTTTCACCACGCAGTGCCACGATCCGTTATGCTCCAACCTCCCCGCACACATTGTCCAGATACCGGGTAATACCCCATATTCAAACTCCGTCGAGATTGTGGACGGGCAACAATCAACCCGTCCGCATTGCCGCCAATCTTCCGCTCCTTATCGTAATGTGGCCGCCAAGCCGTTCACAAAATTCAAACACATTTTCACGGAGTTACAGATCTTCGGGAATCAACAAAAGCTTGGGGAACTCACCATTCCTACCAAATCTGATGCACCCACCGCTTTAGCAACGACAAGCATCGGCTCAACCCTAATTACCGCGGATCGCCAAGGCGAAATTGACAAACTCCTTGTGCCGCAGGTTTGATCTATGAGGTCAAACATTCTGAATGGATGAGCCCCATCGCCATTGCCCTCAAACACAATGGTAAGATCCGCCCCCAGGTGGACTATCGGAAACTCAATCAGCCACGGAGCGTGATCATTTTCCACTTCCCTTCACGCACTGTGTTCTCGAAGAGGTGGCCGGACATGAGATGTACTCTTTCATGGATGGTTTTTCGCTACAATCGATCTCAATCAAAGAATCTGATCAACTCAAGACTACTTTCACCACCCCGGGGCACTTTTGCCTACAAGGTGGTTCCTTTTGGATTATCAAACTCTCCATCCACGCTTCAACGATCATGCTCTCGCCATGATTTCATGAAGGAAAATCCTTCTTGCAAATTTTTCAAGATGACTTCTCTCGCCACACGCCCATGGCTGACCATTTGATAAATTGGAACTCGCCTTCCGTAAATGTGATGAGTCCGCATTAGTCTCAATCCCGAGAAATGCACCTTTTTATGCCACCTCCGTGTCCCGTAGGGCCATGTTGTCGAAAGCGTGTATCACCACGATCCCCGCCAAAATCGCTTGTGTGCTCAAGGCTCAAGCACCACCAATATCAAGGAGACACGCCTTTCCCCGGGTAAGGTCAATTATTACTCCACCTTCATACCGACTAGCGTACCATTGCGCATCCCATTCATAAACTCACGGGTGACGAATCCACCGGGCTTGGAATTCCCAAGTGATGTCGCTTCCAACAAAATTAAGCTTTTGCTTACTCAGCACCGGTTCTTGTTCCTCCTCAATGGGACAAGCCCTTTCACGCTCATGTCGATGTCTCCTGCGTTGCTATTGAGCCGTTCTTTCTCAAGAATATGATGCGACACCGACAAACCAAATCGCTACGCCAAATTAAAACTCAATTCTGGCTGAAAGCGCAACTATTCTCGCCACGGAGCGTGAAGCTTTGGGTCTCATTTTTCTCAGGTCCAACGCCTGGCTATTACCTTTTGGGCAGTCAAATCAAGTTCTTTGTGGACCACCAAGCACTCCTCTATTTGATCAACAAGTCCACGCCACGGGCCGCATTGCTCGTTGGGTCCTTCTTTCTCCAAGAATTTGCTCCTTTTGAAATCGCTCATAAGGCCGGGTAAATCTCATGTAGTCCCGGATTATCTTTCACGCATCCACACGATGATCCCTCAACCGAGTCTCGGGACGCCTTTCCCCGATGCTCAGCTCTTTTAGTAACGGCAACACCACATTGGTTCCATGATTTTCAGCAAGCACTCCTCACGTGCTCTTCCACCGTAAGACGAGACGCCTTCCCCGCCAAGCGGCAATCCTGCCGCCATCAATTTCTCCGAGAGGTCCGTGGACTACACCATGGTTGCAGGACATCTCTACAAAAGGGTAAGGACACCATCCTTCGACGCCAGTTCTACCTCATGAAGTTCCGATATTGTTCGAGAAGCTCATCAAGGGCTAGGTGGTGGTCATTTTCATGGTGACACCACGGCACGCAAAAATCCTTCTAGCCGGGTATTATTGGCCCACGCCTTCAAAGATGCTCACGCCCACGCCAAGACGGGACGCTTTGCCAGCCGGTGGGACGCCCACGCCCGCGGACGCTTTTCCTTGATGCCGGCCGCCACGCCACTTCCCTTCAAAGAAATGGGGAATGGACTTTGTGGGACCTATAGATCCTCCCCGCTGCACACCCGCGTTCGCTACATTCTCGGGTTCTCACCGACTACGCTTACCAAATGGGCGGAAGCTTGTGCACTTCCGCATAACACCGCAGCAAGCACGCCTAGGGTCCTCTATCAACAAATTATCACGCTGATTCGCCGCCCTACCTGAGCTGGTCGCTGACCGTGGTGTCCATTTCATCAATCATACTATCAAGGAGCTGACGGATTATCTCCCCGATACATCATCACAAGAGCACACCTTACTATCCTCAAGGTAATGGTTTGGCCGAAAGCACCAACAAAACTCGGGTCACCATTCTCAAGAAAATTTGTGACGCTTCCCGCATGCATTGGCGCACAAAAACTTCCCATCGTTTTTGGGCCTACAATACTTGTTTCAAGATTGCTACCGGGCACACTCCTTTTAAATTGGTTTATGGTCGAAGCTCTCATGCCGCTTTGAATACATCCTTCCAACACTCCGCTTTCAACCGGCACGCCATAATCCACCTGCCGCACTCAAAGAAAGGGTCTATCAATTAGAACAGCTTGGATGAACTTCAAGGGATGCTTATATTCGTGTTCTTCATGGACAACAGCTTGCAAAAATCTTTACATGACAAACGCCCTCAAGACAAAAACATTCAAAGAAGGCGATTTGGTTCTTCTTTATGATTCCGTGTACAAAATTTTTCCTGTAAACTCAAGTTTCGCTGGCTTGGCCCTTATCAAATTGTTCAAGTGGTTAGACCAAGCCGCTTTTCCAACCGGGCAGAGTTAGATGGCACTCCATTACCTACATTGGTTAATGGTTTTCGCCTCAAAACATTTCATCACACGTAAAAATTAACATCAACAAACAGATACGCTCAAGAAGCAAACACCACGTAAAGTGACTAGAAAGGCGGCATATTATATTATAGTGGAGATTTTTTACAAAATGTGGGCAGCCCAGCTATTTCCGCTATGGGCACTGCCCTATATACAAAAACGGGCTCAGAGCCCTATCTACTAAGTCCTAAGAGGAAAACCCTCTACTCCGGGTTCGAGCAGAGGTGATGCGAGGAGATGGTAGAGGTTCTCGCCAGATCCCAAATAAGGTGCGTAACCACCTCCATCCCGCTGGTCTTCGGGTCTGATGTTCAGCCATCCCGCACACCAGCCGCCCATTCAATGCCACGGTTGTGGCAGCCAGAGGTCCGCATAATTCATCTTGCGTGTAATCCACTCCCCGACAGTTCAGGGCATAGTGCGCCCTCGCTCAAACCAAAAGAAGCAGCCATACCGAAGCGCCATCGGATGCCTTCGCATACTCCCGCTCGCCTTTATATAGCCAATCGAGGAACTCCTTGTTGACGTGGACCAATCACACAAATCGCCAACGTGTTTGCAATGCAAGGTCAAGTTTCTAAAATGAAAATCTTTTCTCCCCCGCCAAGATATCTAGCCATGGTACCTTCGACACATTCCTTTTAATGATATCCCACTTCGAAGTTGCCAGCATTGAATGCAATTTCTTCTTTTCACGCCTGGCCGAACATTAATATGTGTCCTTTGCCCACCGTCACATCCGATCCTTCTTTCACGCCTCATCCTCACCGCTCATTGCTTCTCCCTTACGCTTTTGGGACTTAGCCAAATTTTTGCCTCTCAATACACTTCTTGGCATCTTTTGACACCGCACCATCAACGGTTCTGCCAGCCTCTTCATACCTCTTTTGCCTCCAGCCAGCGCCTAAAAACCTTTTTCGCTTTTTCACGCCCTTGTCCTCCGTGTGGCTCGACTTTTCGTCCTCCTCGCTTTGAATCACTCTTCGCTTCTCGCAAATCGCTACCATGGCTGCCCCAAGATTTTCTACACTTCAAGCTACCGCCCCAAGGATCCGCTCTTTTTCATCTCTAGATCCTTCTTGACGCCCACTTTCCGTGGAAGCCCTTGTTGGCCCAACTAAAGATGTCGGCCGAACGACACAAGCTTTACTGAATTCTCTCAAATGGAACTTCCGCTCCAAATCCTCGACCAGGCTGAAGCAGCTTCATCGCCAATATCGCTAATGTACCGCAAGGCTACACCAATCGGGGTCGATGGCACCACCATTTCGGCCGACTCAACATTTGATTTCTGAGGTATTTCATATTCCCTTGCACACCCCTTTGTTTATCATGGTCCGCCATACAGATCTAGATGTCACGTAGTTTGGTGCACCTCGCTATCATGCCAATGTCCATCGCCCCGACCAATATCGACAAGCCTCACGAAACCTTTGTTAAATTTCAGGCGCAAGTTCCTTGGGTATTCTATCAAGAACACCCATATCAATAAGCCTTTCTATAACCTGGTCATCACCGCTACACACCCAACCACCACATAGATTGGCCCCAAATGATGTTCTATCGTTTTCCCAAGAAGTGGACCGCCGGTGCCACTTCCATTTCGGTTTCGTGGAGGCCACTTTCAAGCCCTCATCCGCCATTACTTCCTCCCACACCACAAAAATTCTCATAATTCCACTCGCCGTCCTTCCAATGACTAACCGAAGCCGGCACTTCACGCCTCTTCTTCCCCGGGTCATGTCCAAAGTCCGCACACCCATGTCACCGCTCCTCCTCCGCTACACCATCCGGGCCACACCATCTTTCCCAAACATCACAAACCGTGCAACAAATGGCCCACCACCACAACACCCTCGCCGCTTGTTGTATCAAGATCGCCAGGATGCTCAAGCCGCCGCTTCTCGCCACAAGAATCCCAAGACGCTTTATGAGCTGGGTTCAACGGCACTAGAGGCCTCCTCGATGCGTACACCAGACCTTCAAGCCGCCACCGCCTGTTGCAACTTTGAGGCCAAACTTCAAGACAAGCACGAAGCTCTCTTACAGCTCATACAGATCTCAAAAGTGCACAAGATCAAGTCACCAACTTGCAGATCAACAGTTCAGCCCAATCAGAATTCAGAATTTATTGAGCACAACAAGTCCAAAGCCGCCTCCCCGAAAATACCAAGGACGCAGATATTGCTAAGCTCAACGCCTTTGTAATTCAACTTTGTGAAAATTTCAGCACTCGTTCAAAACCTTTCAAAGACGGACGCTTCAAGTTGCCTCCTTTGACGCTCAGCCTTTCTACACGCATCTCTCAGCCACCTCTCTTCAAGATCGCCTTTACAGAGGTGCGTAAAACGTAAGATACCGGATGACGCGGAGATTGCCGCGGTTTCGCCTCAATACCCGGGAAATCCTCCTCCCAGTCAACACTTCTCGAAACGGGTCCGTGACCCGGGCCACGCCGCTAGAACGGACAACCGGATACGTGATCTTGAACAACAGCCTACAGCAGAGTTATTCGGGTCTGCCGATGAGGCTCAAGCAAAACTTGATCGGCCATACCGCCATTCTTAACGTAATGCCTTTTGACTTCCCGCCTTCCCTTCCTCGCTATCACGATTATGTTGTTGCTCGCCACCTCTTCCTTTCGGCGGCATGCGGCCATGGACCCGGCGGGATATTCCCCGAGCGCAAAGATTTTTCTTCGGATTTGGCCGTAACTCCCATTGAAGACAAAGGGTTGTGCCGCGGCCCTTTGTGGTCTTTGATCTCATACACCGCGTCCGATCCGCACTTTATCACCTTCGTGAGTGGTTCAGCCCATGGCTTACATATTTCATGATTTCTATCCGGGTGATACACAGAACACTTCGAAATGGGCCACGCCAAATTTTTCGTGGTGACCCCACCGCGGTAATGGGTGCTTCGTGATAACAATCCATATCTTGGGATCCTCGCCGCACTCCAAACTCTTCATCGAGTACATGCCCGAAGCTTGCCAATCATTTATCTCTCGGCAAGCGGAAGCGCCGCAATGTATAAGGAAGTATCTAGGACATCCCGAGGATCTTCCCTATGCACAAATTTATATGTAGCACCTCGCCGGTTATAATCAATTACGAGAGCTCGTTGGATAGCAAGACGGTCCCCCACGGGATGGGATAGCCCTCCCAACAACTCTCAACTCTCGCTTCTTTTGGGATCGTTGGTGTCAAGCTCTTTGATCCGGATCTTGTCGGGCCAATTCAGTGGAGACCAAGAACCCACGCCTACCTGCATGGTTCCTTCTCCCCCTTATGCTTCCCCGGGCGTACCTCCACGCCCCCAGTTCCTCGACTTCGATTGGCGCCCCCTTTTGGACCAAGGTCATGGATGGTCATGCCGGATGGACTCCACCTCGATCTCGACGGATCTCCTGGGATCCACGCTTTGTTCGCCGCTCCACATTGGGAAGAAGGTGCCACTGATACCACCACCTAATTGATCTACATTGCTAATGAGCGTGGTTGGCAAAACGGGATGATGCTTCATGGTCTTGACACCTTCTTGCGTAATGCCACCACCTCACCATCCTTCACCATCTTCAAAGCGTGATTTTGTGCTGCTCTCAAATGCATTTTGCTAAGCTCCTAAATCGGCAAATGGCCCATTTTTCATCGCGAATCCAATGCTGCTGCTGGTTTTGGCCTCCGCACTGCCTCCTCATGGAATGTCGGTATTTTCTTCGTGACGCCCATGCGCGCCTTTTTGAAGACATGGTACGCTCACGCTTATTGATGCGATCCCGCCTCTTGGCCAAAACACCCTCCCCGCTCTTCAAACACGCCAGATCTCATTAGCCAAGACCATAATGGTGCGAAATCCTCAGTCTCCACTCTGAGGATCACTTTTCGGACAGATGGCTTCCCTCCTCAAACACTTCCTCCTTTTCTTTCACTCGAGTGTCGCTTGGGAGTGTTAGTCCCGCGGCCTCTGATGCACAGACTATTCATGCATACCACAGCACTTTCGTGTCAAGCTCAAGATCCTCGACCACCTGTCAGCCATCAAAGGCTCTCGAGAAGACCAGCAAAGCAGACCACGCAATCAAAGCCTGTGGGTCAGTCAACAAGAGGCGCCGGCCGGACAAGTGATCGGCCACCATCCCAAGGCCACAACAAGATTCTAGGGCACTTCAAGGCACCGCCAACATTCCTCAGAATCGCCTCCTTCCGTGAGTCGGCACCGAGATCAGTCAGAGTGTCTATATTGGGCCAAAGGCCATTGTACTATATATATGAGTAGAGCTAGCACATGAGTTTTTAGATGAGTTTTGAGTTTGTCTCCTTTCAGTTTTTCTCTCTATTGCGAGAGCTCATGTATGTTCATCATTGATATCAAGGAAGCTTATCGTTTTCCTCTCATTTGTTCTGTTTTCTTCTTCTTCTTCTCTTCTTGCAAATCCCGCGTGACATAGTCCCCCGGACTCTCCTGTTAGATCCACGGGTCCTCACAGAGGGCTATCTTCCAGGAGTTCCCGAACCCAGACCCCAAACACGGATGTTCGGGAACATACATCCAAAGCATGTCTTCGACAACCTGATTAACTCTTTCAACTTGACTATCGGTTTGAGGATGATAGACTGTACTCATCCTTAATTGAGTTCCATTCCAACCCCGTGGAACAATGCTTGCCAAAACTGGCCAACAAAGCGCGTGTCTCGGTCTGACACGATAACCTTAGGCATACCATGCACACGGAATATTAACTTTAATAAAAATCTTAGCAATATATGCAAAGAAGAGTCGTGATTTTGGTTGGCATAAAGTGGGCTTGCTTGGTGAGACGATCCATTACTACATAGATGGAATCATAACCGGCTCGTGTCTTAGGCAATCCCACAATAAAATCCATACCTATACTTTCCCATTTTGTATTGGGAATATCCAACGGTTGCAATTCTCCTCACACCTTTTGGTGAAAGGCTTTCACCTTTTGACATGGTAAACATCCGCCACATAGCTTAAGATTTCCTTCTTCATGCTAGGCCAAAAGAACTGCTTATGGACCTTTAAGAGTTTTCAACTCCTCGATGACCCGACATCGACTATCATGAGCTTTTTCATAATCTGTTTAAGCTCGGCATTATCCGGTATGCACAACCGATTGTGGTAGAATAACTTGGATGCTTCTATCTTATAGGGATTCTTGTTTTCCCCTTGCTCAAGTGTTGCTACTATAGGCTCGAAATAAGAATCCTCCCGATCAATCAAGTAAGATTGTCTGTCCCATTGCGTATTAGCAACACTAATGGCAAAGACAAGATGATCGCTCGGGACAACACGGTCCGCAATTGCTATCTTTCCTGTGTGATACATTATGGTGAGATCATACTCCTGCAGCAGTTGCATCCATCATTTCTGGCGATTATTTAGCCGAGGTCGCCAGAAATACTTAAGACTCTGATGATCGGTCTTGAGGAAAAATTTCCTACCCAAAAGATAATGCCTCCATAACTTTAAAGCATGCACAATTGCAAGCATTTCCAAATCATGGGTTGGATAATTCCGTTCAGCTGGATTAAGTTTCTTTGATGCATATGCACACACATGGCCATCTTGTAATAAAGCACATCCAATCCCAAAGGCTCGAGGCATCACACACCACAAAAATCCCGCCCATAGATGGAATTTTTAAAATTGGTGCATGCGCCAAGGCATCTTTTAAGATTTGAAAACTTTGGTTACATATCTCCACCATTGAATGCTAAATCTTTTAAAGTAGGGTGGTCAATGGAGCTGCCTTCCCCGAAAAATGCTTCACAAACTTAAGCGATAATATCCAAATAATCCTATAAATGCCCCGATCTCCCTTACAGATTGAGGTTGTGGCCACCTTGTATAGCTTTTACCTTTTCGTGATCCGCTCAATTCCCCGTGTTGGAGACAACATGGCCTAAGTAAATCAATCGCCTTTTGAGCAAAATCGCATTTGAAAGCTTACCATAAAGCTTATGTTGCCTTTAAGAGCTTCAAAACCGAAAGCGCAAAATGTTCAACATGCTCTTCAAGTGTTCTGGAATAAATCAGAATAAATATCGTCAAAAAACACAAGCACAAATTGGTCAAGATGAGATCGAAAAATATCATTCATAAGCCTCATAAAAGTGGCTGGTGCATTGGTAAGCCCAAATGGCATTACTACAAATTCATAATGCCCAAGTTTTAGGGATATCCTCTTCCTTAATCCGGATCTGGTGTAACCAGATCGCAAGTCGATCTTTGAAAAGAACTTGCTACCACTTAATTGATCAAATAGATCATCCACTCGTGGCAAAGCGTAACCATTCTTGATAGTTACCTGATTCAACAGCCTATAGTCTACACACAAACGTAGACTTCCATCCTTCTTCTTTAGTGTGACGCTCCCAGAATCCATACGATGCTCCCATCGTATAGATACGGGACTTCCCCTCCCATGGCGACTAAATCACTATGGCAAGGCCCTCCGTCGTACTCGGACTACTTGGGATGGCCAAGTATCCGGGCGAGGATCACGGAGGTGTCATTTGCCCCACATCCTCTATGGGGATGCCTATACAGCGGAAGCATACATATATGTTAGCATACAATCATAATGCAAAATAATACACCACCACGAAGGATGGCCCATCCTCATCATCATGGCAAAGATAATCCATTCATAACAACATGAAATAGCACAATAACAAGGCACTACCCCGGGCTCAAACTCCAAGGGATCAACTGACGGCCAGGGTCTCAAGATATCAACAGACGGAAGTATAACATGGCGTTGGCTGACATAAGAGAATGGCTAGGGTTGTCCACTCCATCCGCCCTTCCTGTGCACACTTTGCAGATAGGCTGAATCATGCTATGACGTGCTTGTAGCCCTCCGGAGACGCAATCCCAAGGAATCACCTTTCGGGACTACTCCGGGTTACATCTCCCCGGTCCGATGAGGCAGGCAGGTCAGAGAGGCGTCTCCTCCCCGAGTATGACGGATCCCTGGGTGTGCTAGAGAACACGCGGCCGCCACCGACCCCTCAGATCCTGCATCTCGACTTACTCCCCTAAATCTAAAGGTCAGCTCACCAACCCGCTCGAGCCCAGATCGCCATGGCTCCCCCCCTCCAGCCCAAAGAGTGTCGGACCCATACCGCCCACACACACAAGGATCGGCTATAAGCCTAGCACACTATAGGAGTCCTCAGAGTCAGCTTAGGCAAGACCCAAGTATTGGGTATTAAGGGATCTAGCTAGAGACATCTCTAATTCCTAGGAAGCTTTTAGGTCTCTACCCTGCCCTTAATTCCCAATACACCGAAGAAGCAGAAAGAACTATTGTAACTACCATTCATGTATTCAGAACAATTCATAAAGAGAATTTAACCATTCCATCTACTCAAAGAAGTGTTAGCGTAAAAGAAACCTATCTATCGACTAACCGGTCCCCGGGCGGACCCATGGTCACTTGTGAAGCATCCATCTCTCGAAACCGTAGGTGGGTGTTGGCAAAACAAGCTTAGGGCTGGTCAATCGATTTAGCGGTGGCACCCCTTATTGGTGAAAATTAGTTAATTAATCCATAATGGCTTAATTAGATGAATTAGGCCATTATAATTTATAGTTATCCATTTGGGGTTTATTAGCATAGCTAAATAAAACCATTATGGTCGACCCTCACTTGGACCATTAGGCCCATTATGTCTTGGTGACGGTCCCGTGTGCATAAATATACCGTGATAGATGCCCCGAACGCCACATTCTTCCCCTTGGATTAATGCTATCCTCAAAGATTAAAGTTAGTGGAGAGGAAATTGGAGCGTATATAAGTTTAGTTTATTGAAATAAGAAAGGTTTACATATGGAAACAAAGAGGGACAAGAAGTCCCGCCTTAACAAAAAAGTAAGAAGTTATTTTTGAAACACATTCCAAAACAAGTCAAATTCAAAAACACAAGTTGGCCTACTACGTGAGGCCCCCAGTCTTCTGCAGCTTATGAGTACGCTCTACTGGCCATATGGGTTGGAGATGATCGCATCTTGGATGGTTCGGCTCTGGCACTCCTTCATGAAGTCCGGGTAAGTCTTATCCAAATCTGCCTTAAGAACCCATGTTGCATCCTCTGTGGGTAAGTGTTTCCACTTGACCAAGTATTGTAAAATTTGAGTTCGACGGGTTTGTTAATAGGCACGATCAAGTAGAGCTTCTGGCACAATCTCCAACTGATCCTCAGTCATCTCCAGAAGTGTTGGCGTGTCTAGTATCTCTTCTGGATCTGGATGATGCTTCTTGAAAAGACTTACATGGAAGACTTTATGGACTTTAAAATGTGCGGGAAGACCCAAATGGTAGGCCTGCTGTCCTATCCGCTCGGTTATCCGAAATGGTCCTGCCCATCTAGGTGCAAGCTTCTTACAGTTGCCAATTTTAAGCTTGGCTTGCTTCACCTTGATCTTGAGCCAAACTGACTCATTAACCTGGAACTCTCGAGGAGTACGGTGGCGATTTGCTAGACTTTTCTGGCGAGCTCTTGCAGCTATTAAATATGCCCGGACCTCTTCGACTAGGCCCTGCATGTCTGCAAGCAATTGCTGGGAAACCTCCACCTTGGAGACTGGATTATGCCATGTGTCTGGTGTAAAGCATTGATAGCCATAATTAATCATGAAAGGAGACATCCTGGAAGACTCCTGTTTAGTGTTGTTGTAGGCAAACTCTACCAAGTAAATGTAGTCTGCCCATTGGGATTGTTTATTCCAGACATAATTATGCAGCATATCTTCAATGATGCGATTGGTACGCTCTGTTTGACCATCCATCTGCGGGTGATAAGCTGTGCTCATGGCAAGCTTAGTTTGAATAGTGCTGAAGAAATCCTTCCAGAACGCACTAACAAACTTAGGATCCCGATCCGATATAATGGTACGGGGCATCCCATGCAGACGAAAGTCTTCCTTGGTGAAAAGCAAGGCGGTATCCAATGCAGTATCGGTGGTACGACATGGCAAGAAATGTGTCATTTTAGAGAGTTTGTCGACCACTACCATTAAGGCATCAAACCCCCTTAAGGTACGCGGAAGCCCCGCGATAAAATCCATGGTAATAACCTCCTACTTAGCATTGGGTACGTCGAGGGGTTGCAATTCACCTGGAACACGCAACTGTTCTGCCTTTGTTTGCTGACAAGTCTGGCACTGCTTAATGTACCTGGCAATGCGCTTTTTCACGCCTGGCCAGAAATAGCTGGAGCGAATTTTGAAATATGTCTTCATAAACCCCGCATGCGCTGCAATGGGACTGTTATGTGTATCATGGAGGATGAGCTTACGAACTCCAGATGTCTCAGGAACACATAACTTGTCCTTATAATAAAGGAGGTCAGCTTCCTTCTTATAATGGCGGAAGGTGTCTCTCTCCTTATCTGTTCTGGCTTTTTTACATACACTTTGCCATACCTCTTGGAATTCTGGATCTGTAGGAAGGGTCTGCTAGATGCCTAGATCTGTTTCCCGAACTCACTGGAGAGTGTGGAAATAGCATTACAATGCGTGGGAGTGATGAATGGATGCTTGGAAAGGGCGCCAGCAACTACATTATGCTTGCCTGGTTTATAGATGACCTCAAAGTCATATTCCTCCAGGAATTCTATCCACCGTCTTTGTCTCAAATTGAGATGGGGTTGCATAAAGATATATTGGAGGCTTTGATGATCAGTATCTAACTGGAATCGCCGTCCAAGCAGATAATGCCGCCAAATATGCAAGGCATGCACAACGGAATTCCTGGTCATGGGTGGGATATCGCTGCTCGGCATCATTCATTTTTTGGGAGTCATAAGCAATTACCCGACCTTCTTGCATTAAAACACCCCCTCAGCTATTTTACTAGCATCTGTGGCAACCCACTTATCCTTCTGAGGATCTGGCATTGTAAGCACAGGAGCTGTTGTCAACGCATCCTTTAGGGCTTGAAAGCCGGTCTGTACCTTGTTTTTCCAATGGGCCATCCAATCTCTAACCTTATCATGCTTGGTCAGATCAGTTAGAGGTGCCGCGAGCTTGGCAAAGTCCTTAAACCGCTAACCTCGTATTACACGCTATTGGAATAGGCCATTCTTTGACTGCCTCAATTTTTACTGGGTCGGTGGCTATTCCTTCGGCCGATACAATATGACCCAGATAATCCACCTTGGTGGTGGCAAATCGACATT
Organism: Isoetes taiwanensis; assembly: GCA_021234155.1. Classification (NCBI taxonomy): domain Eukaryota; kingdom Viridiplantae; phylum Streptophyta; class Lycopodiopsida; order Isoetales; family Isoetaceae; genus Isoetes; species Isoetes taiwanensis. The sequence continues at coordinate 13,949,053 of JAJEKV010000023.1, read as the reverse complement.
TAGAGAACTTGGCATACAATTGGTGTCGCCAGAAGTTTCAGAATGCCAAGTGAAGATGCCGCTCATGATCCTCTAATGTCTTATCAGATATGAGGATATCATCAAAGAACATTATGACAAAATCGCCAAGGTATTCAAGGAAGACATCATTCATGAGTCGCATAAAAGTTGCCGGAGCATTTGTGAGGCCAAATGGCATGACTGTAAACTCGTAATGCCCATAACGAGTGCGAAAAGCGGACTTATGGATGTCATCTTCTTTGATTCTTATCTGGTGATATCCGGAGCGAAGATCAATCTTTGTGAAATACCTAGCCCCTTGCAATTGGTCCATAAGATCATCAGCTCGCGGTAAAGCATACCGATTCTTAATAGTATGCTTATTTAGTTGCCGGTAATCAATGCACATCCTCATAGTGCCATCTTTCTTTTTGACAAAGAGTATTGGGGCTCCAAAGGGTGAAACACTAGGCCAGATTAAGCCTAACTTGAGGAGTTCCTGTAACTGCTTCTTAAGCTCGGTTAACTCAGGAAGACTCATTCAATATGGGGCCTTACTGGTAGGCTTGGTGCCTGGTTCCAAAGTAATTTCACATTCTACCCCTCTGAAAGGTGGTAGCCGATGGATTTCGTCAGGGAAGAGATCATCCTGGCTATTGCTGGCGGTAAGGCATCAAGGACTTCATCCTGTTTGGACTTAGCTTCCACGGAAGCAAGTCGAACCATGCCCATGATCTGTGACTTCCTGAGATCCCTATGCAATTGGCGTAAGGAAATACACTGCATGATAGGGTTAACCGGCTTACCTGCTATAGTAACTCGGGCTCCATTGGCTGCATTGAAGGTGACTTCCCGTTTCTCACAGTCAATATTGGCCTTGGCAGCGGCCAAGAATTCCATCCCCACAATGAGATCATATCGGCCAATATCCATTATTTCTGCTCCGAGAGCAACTGGTGCTCCTGGCAGCTGAATATTCAAATTGATACGACGGCCACGAGTGTGGCATATGGCACCACTTGCCAGCGTAACTGAACGCGGCTTAGACTTCAAAGGGGTAATCTGCAAGGCTTCTGCCATTCTAGGAGATGCAAAGTTATGAGTACTACCCGTATCCATAAGAATGACAAAAGGTTTACAGTCTACTTGGCCAACCGTAGAAATGACGAAGGGTTGGTGGTTGGCTTGGCCTGTTTCAATAGCAGCGTAAATACGAGGTGCATCATCCTCGATGGCATTCTCTGGGTCTTCCCAATCCATATCTGCTAGGGCAGCCTGCACTGTCTGGGTAATGTAAGGGCATTCCTGCATGCAGTGGCCCGGGCGGAAACACTGATAACATGCCCTTTCCTTACGTAACTGTTCACGCTGCTCTCTGGGAATAGTTTGAAGAATATCCCTGAAAGTTCCTGCAGTAGCAGTGGCTTTCTCCGGCATGTTGAAGGAGACCTTCTTATCTGTCTTCTGATACCCGGTAGAGGCAGGAGGCCCTGGGCTGGGTGAGCACCCTCTATAAGGTGTATACCCCTTGTTCTGAGTGAACGAAGAGGGTCGTGGCGGTTGGTATTTTGGGGTGTCTTCTTCTAGACTGAGTGCCTTCGCCCCTGCTTCTGCCACAGTCTTAGGATCTATGGCCCGGACCATTTTCTTGAGAGTAGGGGATAGGCCCTCTATGTAGCCCTCAACTGCCCGACGCTCATTAATCCCTGGGACATATATGCGTAAGCGCATAAACTCATCTATATAAGCCTGGACAGTCATGTTTTTCTGCTCCAAGCGATAGAAAGTCTGGATCTGCTGGCAACGATGAGCCTTTGGTACATAGTGTGACAAAGCTTTAGCAAAAACTTTGTAACGGCACCTTCTCCTTGTAATCCCATGAGAATGGGCATACCCCTTCCACCAAATCCGCGCCGACCCTGTAAGATTAGTGGTGGCCACTTTGCCAATGTCTTTTCGGGCCATCCCATATGACTTCCCAAACTCCTGCATCTCATCTAGCCATGACTCCTAAGATCCACCCTCAGGATAGCCCCAAAGACAGATACGGTCCCGTGATCGTATATCGCATCGCTGCCACGCGCGCACACGCCACCGACCGACGCGGTAATGCCGACGATAGCCAGTGGGTAGCCCCTAGGGGCAACTTGCTAGAATGTGTATTTATTATTAATGTGCACATTTACCAATGTGCACATTAATGTACCTTTCCATGTGGGCACATTTTGCCACCTAGCCATTAAAGGCAAGTGGGCCCATTCCCAATTATCCCACATGCCTAAAGGGGATAATTGGAAACCCTAGCTTACCCCCTTGTCTATTTAGGAGGGAAAACCCTAACTTGCCCATTTTTCGTTTCTAGGGTTTTAGAGCTCTGCTTTGGTCAGCCTCAAGAGCCAAAACCGCCCCCCAGACTGGCCCGATAGAATTGCACCATTAGTTTCCCTTGATTCGAAAGCAGCTCAAAGCAGATGGTCGAACTCAGTCGAGGAGCAACCCAAGGATCAGATTTAGGCAATTTAATAGCTTAAACCACATTGCAGTCCATAGAATCAAGAGGGTTTAGCCTATTAAATTGCCCATAGCAGCCCTCTAGATCTCTAGATACTGACTCTAACTAAAGAACCTAACTCTATGATATAGATTAGATATAGTTCTTTAGTTCTTCCTGGATGTATATGGATGATGTATCTCTATGAACTCCTTGTATTGGGAAGGGGGTAGAGACTTAAAAGCTTGGTAGTAGATGCTCCTAGATTAGCCTCTCTAGCACACTATAGATTCGCCCTGTACAAGAACCACACCAGTTGTGGGTGAAGGAGCCGACCGCTAAGAAGGAGGTTCATGTTCTCGACTTTGAACCATCCCTCCGTGTGTAAGGCCTACCAGTGGATCATTGTGACTAGGTCTAATGGCTTACCACCGAAAAGCGGGTAAGGCATGGACTCGACACCGGAAGTGGTGTACATTTTCCAGTGGGGTTCACCGAATATGGGCAAAGGGCCCTCTAGTCACCTTGAGTCGGCATGTAGATCTCTGGAGGGAGTGATCCCTTCCTGCCCCATCGGAACTGGGAGGATGAGACCCAGGAATAGCCCCTTTGGCTATGCATCCGGCGGGTTATAGTCAGGTCCCGACACTTTTCAGCCTACTCGCAAAGTGTGCAATGGGAGGGGCGGATGGAGTGGACAACCCCTATGCCATGTTCATATGCCGCCCAAATCCATTGCCAACAATTCGCCCCGCAATGAACTCGAGACCCAAGCCGCCATCCCTTCGAGTCTGAGCCTTGGGTAGGACCCCTATGTATGATGCTGATCATTGTCTATGCAGATGTTGATGCACCACCCTTCGAGGTGGATATGTGATTATGTTGTATACTGACATGTATGTTTACGCTTCCGCAGCTAAGTAGGCCCCGAGGGAGACTGGTAAAATGACCCTTCACTCTTTCCCAATGGGACCCGCTACGGTGCGATTGTGGAGGGCCATGTATCAAGATGGAGTCGGGTATGGGGATGAACTCGTTTGTATACCTGCGAGTGCACCGTGATAATGAGTAGGGGACGCCACAAAGGTATCGAGCAATGTTCTTGGAGACCAAGAGCAAAGCACCGCCATGCTTCCAAAGAGTACTAACTTGATAGGATCCTTAAACCCTCAAAAAAATGGGAAATTTTTTTTCTCATTTTGTAGTTTATGCTAAGCTAGTAATGCTTAAATGAATGAAAACATAAAAAGACTAAAAATTGGTGAGCCAACCTTCGTGTAGGAAATCTCACACGCCGCCAGACGATAATGGGAATCTCATTTTCGGGTCAAGGCTTAACGTGGTGAGACATTCAAATTGAAACACACTAAAAAGTTATAAATCACGTAAAAATAACTTGATAATTCTAAATTTAAGCTAAGAAGTAGAAGAATTGGCATGTTATATGCTTAGAAAGTACAAAATTTAGCAATGATTCCACATTATGTCTCACACGCGCCGCAGACGTAAAATGAACTTTTCATTATCTACCGGTGCAACATGTGAGACCATGCTTGAATTTAGGTGTTCTAGGTGTTCCGTGATGACCCCAAAAGGTAGTTTGAAATTCGACCTAAAACCTAATTCTATAAATAGATCTAGGCACCCCCATTTTCAAGGCCCCGCCCTTAGAAAAATCTCGCTCGCTGCTAAGGCGATCTTCTCGCGATAGCTCGGATCGGCGAACCGTCAATATGGCTCCTGACAAAGCAGATCGCTAGGAAGCCCTCACAGGCGAAATTTCCAAAATGCTGACCTCACCGATTCGAGGATACCCAAGAACGCTTTTCCCAAGAAGGCTAATCTTCATCCAAAGGAGGAGGCGTAATCGACCGTGAGCAACGATAGAGGTCATAGGGGAGGAGCAAATGGATGTCATGCACCGATCCTCAAGAAATCGCCGAGGAGGAGAGGAGGAGCAAGGAGGAACGGGAGCGTAAGGGACACCGACCGCCGAGGAACAAGTCGGGCTTGGGCCCGCCAAGCAGAAGCCGAGGGAGAGAGAGGAGCAAATGCCGCAGCCGGGCTAGCCCCCACTGAAGAAGCGCACTGCAGCCGCTTCATCGCCAGTATGAAGCCAAAGAGCCGAGAGAGGAGGGACAAAAAGACGGAGGACGAAAGCAACCACAAATGGGCGAAATGAAGAGGAAGAGGGCCAAAGGCATTAAGGCGTGCAAGAGAACAGCTTGAAGGTTGGTGTTTGTTTAAAGGTCCCGGCTATCAATGAGCCATCAGCGAAAGGCAGACCGCTTTCACCGACGACTTTTGGACGAAGATTACGCCCCCAACACCGATGGGGCAAGCTCTTCAAAACCCCCTGGCCGCGGGAGAAGGAAGTACCGAAAGCAGTGGCACTTGAGCAGAGCAGCCCGGCGGCCGAAGCCCCCACCTTTCCCCGGACGGGATAGGGTTAAAAGCCCCGCCGACCACAACGGAGGGCATAATGCGGATAGACCCCGCCAAGGTCTATCGAAGAAGATCAAGGAGCACAACGCCTACATGGCGGCGGGGAGGCATACAACGCTTACTACCAGAGCAATGTGGTGAGAACAATTGAAGGCGACACCCGAAAAAAGCCGCACTCGAAGCCGCCACCCAGGCCCAAGCCTCCCGTAGAGCACCGTGAAAGAAGCGGACCAACAAAGAAGCGTAAGGAGCAGAGCCCCTCAAGGAAATCCGCACTTCCAAATGGGGTTACGGACTCTTGATCCCCCGCACCGCTTTCAACGCTTGGTCCGAGAGGTTATGCAAGAGTATAACACAGACATGCGGGTGACCGATGAAATGTTGCTGTGCCTACAGGAGGCAGCAGAGCAAAAACTGGCGCAACACTTTGAAGATTCGACGGCCTGCACAGTTCACGCGAAGAGGGTCACACTCATGAGACAGGATATGCATCTGGCTAGACACATCAAGGGAGAACGCCCTTGAACTTCTTGTAAATAATGGAAATTTTTGTTAATATAAAGAATTTTTGTGTAAATAATATGTTTAATCTTGCTTAATTAGGTTAAGATATTGAATTCTGGGTTTTGTTTTAGTAAAATTGGACTTTTTGAGCAAAATTGAGACGATGTCTCACACGTCGCGCCAGGACAGAAAATGAACTTTCCATTTTCGGGCTGGGTGCAACGTGTGAGACCATGCCCAAATAGGCCCAAAACTGCTCCAAATTGACCAAATAAGGGGTCAATTCTGCCTACTCGACGAGTCCAGTAAGATTAGACCCTTAGATCACCCAAATTGATCAAGTTTAGCCCATTTAGAACCCATGTCTCACACGCCGCCAGGCGTAAAATGAACTTTTCATTATCGGGCCCGGCTAACGCGTGAGACCTCGCAACAATTCTTCACCATGCCATACCCAAATGATAAAAGTAGTCTTCAAACTCTCAATTGCACCTCTTATTAGATCAGAATCGCCCAATCCCAGTAAATTCTAGGTCATCCAAAAATTAGGGTTTTCCCCTTTTCTATAAATAGGTTCCCCATTTCCCATTTAGCACCCTACAAGTTTGCTCTCCACTGCTTAGGCGATCTTCCAGCTCCTTGAGGCACTTCTCAGATCCGCTTGCTAGTCTCTTCTTCGCTAGATCAATGGCCACTCGCTGACTTCAGCGATGGTACAGCCAAAGGCCCATGTCCGCCGGTATGCGATGTCAATGACATCTTCCGAAGTCTTTGGGAAAGAAATAGATGTCCAAGCCACTTTGAATGCAACCCCAGCATATAGACAAGTTTTAGCAGAGTTCCAAGCTAGGGTAGGACCCTCCCTCGTCCAGCTCCCCCCTTGCATAGGCTATTTTGTTCCCCTCACCCCATCCCTTCAAGCAGCCTTGGGTGATGTCCCAACATCGCCAAGTACTTGACTAACAAGGCGCAGAGGTCGCCAGACTACATGGTCCCGACAGCTTGATGACCAAGTATTTCTCCTACAATCACGCCTCTAGCTATTTTCCTATCCCACCGCGTCGTTTAAAACCCAATGGGGAAACCTCTATCCCCTCCGGCTAGTGGAGGTGGACCCCATAGCAATCCAAGCGTAAGAGCAGATGTTTTTGCAAGATTCGCCAGGAGCAAGAAGGAAGAGAAGAAGAAGAGGAGTCGACGACGAAGAGTACTCTGAGCTCGACTTCACGGGAGTCTGAAGAATGGCGCAAGAGGAGGAGCTGGCCAACATCGAAATGAGCCGGCATGCACCCTCTCGAGTTGCTCCACCACTTGGGCTAGGGCATCACAAGCCTAGCCCCCATCATCATCAACGGAGAGGAGTATCTACTCCTCGACATACGTAATCTTCCCCGAATGCGTGAGAGGGAGTCCGGCTTGATGAGTTGCCGCACCAACTACGACAAAGAATCGGATTTGGACGACTTCATCGTCCGGAGCCTCGCACATTCCGCCCAAGCGGAAGCCGACACCTACCATTGGGGAGAGTCGACTTCCGGCATCCGTGCCTACAGCAAAGATAAGACAAAGTTATGGAGGCCGAGACCGCCATCTAAGAAGAGTTCCTCGCCATCCAGGAACGGATGGGGATCAGAGGCAAGACCACTAGCATCTTGATGCCGAGCCCTTCGACACCACCCCCAGCAAGAGGAGCAGGAAGCGACATCAGGCGAGTCGACTCCACAATTGCAGACTACCGAGAGCTGAGTGAGATAGAGGTCGACCAGTATGCCGGACGGCACAGAGCTGGAGGCCAAGCAAGTGGGGAATCATCTGCGACACACAACGACAGGTCGCTGAGATACTACCTGCCCCTGCTGCTAGATGGGAGAATAGCGGTGATACACCGCAAATTCAGCCCACGAGGTGAAGGAGTGTTCATGCTTATTGCACTCTCAGGCTTCGGCAAGCATGCTCGAATAGCGGCAAATATCGACTATGCTGTCCTAGTGAAGAGAGCAATGGCACTTGACCTCTTCGACTTCGCCGTGCCCTACCGACGGCAGGGAAGATTGGCGCGAATCGCGCCTACACCTCCCAATCGCTAGGTGGAAGAGTTGGTGACGGCCTTGCAGGCGTGACGCCGAATTAACGTCCTTAGGAACTTGGGACACTCCATAGGAACGGCCCAAGTTAAGAAGTTCCTTGAGGACAACCCATCTTACCGGCGATTTCAAGATTAGTAGACTCTTGATCCCGGGGATTTTGTACTAAAATATTATATAATATAAATATAATTTCTTTTGCACTTTAAATGCTTTGTTGATATATTTTGTTCCACAACTATGCCAACAAACCACACATAATGCAAAGAGAACAAGTAAAACTAACCATATGGCCATGAATTACTTGTGTATGCAGCTAGAGGCCTAGGGCTCGTGGGAACCACAATGCCGAGACCATATGGAAGAACAGAGTCCGCCTGGCCACCCCCTAAGCAAGGAACCCGCTTTGAGGAATTTGGACCCATAACCCCTAAGAGGAAATATCACGATGAGGACGACCTCGAAAGCATAAAGGCCTTGGCGGGCCGCACGCTGTGAGTGGGTTCGGTGGGCAACGCCGCTTTCGCCGCAAGCATCAGCCCTGAAAGCGTGAAGAGACAAGAAGAGGAGCAAGAGAAGGAGGTCCTCCAAAATTAATCCTCCCACTCAAGTTCGTGATTCGCACTGACTCGAGGAAGAGGAAGAGCGTGCCCGTGACCCAACGTGATGGAAGGCAAAGGAACACCGCAGATGCAAGGCAAAGGGACACCGTGAGCCTCCGACTACCGTAAGAAGGTAGATTCTCGCGACCGGCAATGTATGGAAGGCCCTGAAACTCGAATAATTCTCGTGGGAGAACAGTCGATTAGAAGCAGAGGCATGGCTGGATGAAATGAGTGAGTACGGCAATGCCTATGGCATGAAGGATAAGGACAAAGGCGAGTGGCAACAAACAACTTGAAAGGAGCCGCGACGGATTTGGTGGAAGGGTTATGCAAAAGGCCCATGGGTTGAGCAGGGATGCTTGCGTGTTCGAAAGTTTGCTAAAGCCTTCAAGCCATTACGCCCCAAGAGAGCAATAAGTCCGCATGATGCAAAGCCTCTACAAAGTTGTTGCAACAGGGAAACAAATCACCCCAGAAATATACAGAGGAATTCATGAGGTTAAGGCTTTATGTGCCAAGGTTGGGTGAAAAGCATGCAAGAGAGAGCTACATTGAGGGGTCGAATGAGGAGATCCGCAGTTTGTAAGGGCAATAAACCCTAAGACAAGATCGTGCAAGAGTCCAAGGCAATAAGCTTGCAAGGGACAGACCTCGCATAGCGGCGAGGGCAGCAAGATACCGTGATAAAGGCAAGGCAACAGGGAGTTATAGCCCCAGGGCAGCCAAATTCAGTCCAAATTAGAGCCCCATATGGTGGCAATCGTGGAAAGCAAAGAAGAGAAGAAACAGGTGTCCTTCAAGGACAAGCAGGAAGGGTCAAACTACTCCAAAGCGGTGCGATCCTTTTTGCAGGCGATGCCCAAAGAAAAGAGGCAGGAGTGCATAGAAAAGCAGCTTTGTTTCAGTGTCTTCCAGCCAAAGCCATAGGACAAATGAACCCCCTTACGCCATGAGTGCAAATGCTAGCGGAGTTGGGAGATTGGGACACTCGTTCCGACGACGACGGCGAGGCAGCCCGCGACTACATTCAGGGTGAGTGTCATACCTTTGCCGCAATAGATACAGAGCAAGCAGAGAGCCAGTATAAAGTAATTTCCACAGTAGGGAAGGCCAACGCCAAGTCCTTCATAGTCCTGATAGACTCAGGAAGTAGCCATAACTTTGCATCCCCTAGAATGGTTCAAATGTTGAAGTTGAAACCACTAAAGTCAAAGCCAAGGCCCATTGTCTTAGCAAGTGGAGCAAAGAAGGCGCATCGGCAGTGCAAAAGAATTAACTTCGACATCGACTTTGCCTGGGATTAATATCCGTGATGGGGCGGAAGTAATGGGCATTGGCAAGTATGACCCGATCATAGGAATGGAGTATCTTGGGCCAACAGGGCCATTATCGACAGGGGAAAGCGAAGGTGACCTTCCCAACACCCGGCGCAAGATCATTGAGATCACGTGTAAAGAAGTTGTTCCCATCATACAAAGTTGTATGTCTTCTAAACTGCTCAAGTGCATCAAGAGCGAAAGGTGTAGCATACATCTTCAAGCTTGAGATTGATGAGCCGTAGTCGAAGAAAGCAAAGAAGACAAGGTGCTCAGCAAGTTGCCGGGCTAAATAGCTAAGCCGATCACGGAGTTCCATGATCTCTTTCCAGATGAGATCAAGCAGCTTCCTCCTTATAGGGGAGTCGAGTGTGAGATAGCACTCGAACCAGGAACGAAGCCGACAAGCAAAGCCCCATACAGAATGACGACGCAGGAGTTGACGGAGCTAAAGAAGCAATTGCAGGAGTTGCTCGACCTAGGCTCCATCAGACCTAGTGTCTCACCATTTGGAGCACTATTCTGCTCGGCCAAGAAGAAGGATGGCAGCTTTTAGGATGCATAGACTATAGACAGCTGAACAAGCACACCATTAAGAACAAGTATGCGCTTCCCGCATCGATGACTTGATGGATCAGCTCCAAGGGGCAAAGGTCTTCTCTAAAATCGACTTAAGGTCAGGCTATCACCAAATCCGGATTAAGGAAGAAGATATCCACAAAACCGCCTTCAGAACGCGGTATGGGCATTATGAGTTCACGGTAATGCCTTTCGGCTTATCGAACGCTTCCGCTCTCATGAGGCTCATGAACCACATCTTCGTGGAGTTCTTAGACACCTTTGTGATTGTATTCTTTGACGACATTTTGGTGTATAGCAGATCCCTTTGAAGAGCACGCATAACACTTAAGGAGAGTGCTAGAGAAGTTGAAGAGGTACCGGGGCTTTGTAATGCCAAGTTGTTGAAGTGTCACTTCAAAATGTAGAAGGTGGAATACCCGGGTCATGTGATCTCGCCAGGAATCTCGAATTTAACCCCGCCAAGATTGAAGCCGCCATTCAATGGCCGCAATCAAGAATGTGCATGAGGTCGAAGTTTTCTCGCCTAGCAGTGGTACTACAGAAGTTCGTGGAAGAACTTTGCTAAGATAGCGCCCCGCTAACGTGACTTGACGAGGGCGAGAAGGTGAAAGATTGGGTAGAGCATTGGCACAAGAAAGCCCGCTGGGTTTGAATTGTTGAAGGAAGCTTTTAACAACCGCCCAGCCTTAACCCCCGCCGACCCGTGAGAAAGATAAGCTTGTAGCCACGAGATGCGAGTAAGATAGCTACAGTGCAAAGGCTCATGCAAGAAGAGCGCGGGTAGCGTATGATTCCGTGAAGATGAACGACGCCAAACGCCGCCACCCGACGCGACGATCGAGTTGCTTGCGGTTGTCGTGGCATTAAGAATTTGAGGCACTATCTTTGGGAAGGAAGTTCCAATTGATACGCACCATCGAGCCTCCTCCAAGATGTATTCACGCAACCACACCTCAACCCGGAGGCGCAGAAGGTGGATGGAGTTCCTTGAAGAGTATGACTTTGATATAGTCTACAAGCCGTGGAAGCTCAACGTGGTAGCGGATGCGCTTTCAAGGCATCCCCGACAACTAGAGTGCATTGCAATGTAATTTCGACGCCTCCAAATGACTTTGGTAAGAAGATTGAAGAGTCCTTGCCAACGGATGTGGATTTCAGGGAAGTATGGGCAAGCCTCTCTAGGGAGGCTAGAACAGATAAAGAGCGGGAAGCCTTCAAACATTATAAGAAGGAGGGCAACCTGTTATACCATAAGAACAAGATATGCGTGCCCGAATCATCAGGGGTAAGGAAATTGATCCTCCATGACACGCACAACAGCCCAATAGCTGGCCATGCGGGATTCATGAAAACATATTTCAAAAGCGCAGCAGCAGCCTATTATTGGCCGTGAATGAAGAAGCGTGTAGCTAGCTACATCGTGGAATGTCGCCTATGTCGCCAGACGGCATGGAGCAGTCCCGAATTCCTGGGCATTAGAACCATTAGCGGTGCCAAACGCTAAGTGGGAGGTGACCAGCATGGATTTCATCACATGGCTTCCAAGAACAGTAAGAGGGAAGGATGCCTTAATGGTAGTGGTCGACAAGTTGTCGAAGATGGCACATTTTGTGCCTTGCAGGACCACAGATACGGCTATGGATACAACAAAGCTCTTCACCAAAGAGATCTTCAGGCTTCATGGCATGCCAAGGGAGATTATCTCCCACAGGATCCGGTTTATGAGTGCCTTTGGCAAGACCTCTTTATGACCATCTCGCACGGTTATCCATGAGCACGGGCGTATCATCCTCGACGGATGGCCAAACGGAGCGACCAACAGGATTTTAGAAGACATGCTACTAACTATGTCCGAATAAGCAAGGTATGTGGGAAGAATTTATTCACTTGGTGGAGTTTGCCTACAATAGCACCAAGCAAGAATCATCCCAAGTGTCGCCGCTTATGATCAATTACGGCTATCGCTGTTTAACTCCGCATTACACTTGGCACAATCCCGTGTCAAAAGTAGAAGTTTCACAGCAGATGTTGGCCGATATGCAACAGCTCGTGGAAGAAGTTCGAGGATATCTGCTAGCAGCAAGAAGTCGACAGAAGAGCATTGCCGACAAGCATCGAACAGTCAGAGAGTTCCAAGTTGGAGACGATGTATGGCTCAAGATCAAGGTGAAGCAGGCGAAGCTCCGTATCGGTAATTGCAAGAAGCTTGCTCCAAGGTGGGCTGGACCTTTCAGAATAGTCAAGAGAGTAGGTAATCAATCCTACAAGCTAGAATTGCCAGCACACCTAAAGATTCATAAGGTCTTCCACGTGAATTTATTGAAGAAACATACCCCCAATCCAGACAAAGTCTTGGACACTCCAACGTTGTTGGAAATGACGGAGGAGCAGCTGGAAATAGTTCCAGAGTTGATTCTTGATAAAGCCTTCAAGAAAACGAGAAGATGAGAGTTTCTCCAATACTTGGTCAAGTGGAAGCACTTGCCAGTGGAAGACGCCACATGGGTACTTAAGAAAGATCTAGTAAAAGCAAGCACTCCACGCTTATGGAGCAATGGGACGGCAAAGTCATCTCCGAAGAAATCGGCTCAGGCATGTCGATTTGTGTAGATTAATTCTATGTGTAGTTAAGATTAATCTACGCATGCAACCTATGCTAGGTATGGGTCGCATGCGTTGTTACCGATGATGGGATCACTACGGTGATCTCTAGAGCGTGGTGTAATGTCAATGTAGGCATGACCGTGTTTTCGCTTGGATGAGTGGAAAGTAGATTAGAAAGTCTACTTCCGTTCCACGGAAGTAGACGACCTCGAGAGAAAGGAGGTCATTGAGGAATGCATTGATAGGAAAGGCACCTTTAGCCCCATATATGCTTTGATAGGAGGAATCTATCCTTCACGCCCATATACGGAAGGATATCCTCTACCGGGCAACTAGAGGTGTAGGCATGAGCGCATATAGGCATATAGGCTACCGCCTCCGCCATAATGGAAGATTCACCCTCTTCCTACCGGAGATTAGCCATGCATCCATGTAGATAGGTGGGGGTGGTCACCATATAACCAAAATTTTTCTAATAATTAAAATGGTACTAACGTAGTGTCGACCGCAGCCAATAGAGCACTCAAGGGCAAGGAGGTCGAAGTTATTTAAGACTTGCAACACAAATTTTGTTGTAATGTGTTGCAAGGAATGAAGAGTACCTCGAACAATAATGTTAGATATGAAATGTTAAAATTTTGATAAACTAAATTGTCGTGGATAAGTGAAGTATTGAGTAACTTGTTTTAATGATGTTATGAATTGATAAGTTATTCCATAATATAATGGCGTGATAATGTTCTAAAAATATTACCTTAAGGTAATCTTAATAAATGTGTAAGTATGATGGTAAGTATATCGTATGTATCGTGTTGATTGCAAAGTTAGAAGATCCCAAGGTGGGGAGACCCACGATGTCGCGGACAACATCATTTCAAGGTGGGGGAGAATGACGCTTCCAAAGACAAAGATACGGTCCCGTGATCGATATCGCATCGCCGTCACGCCGCACACGCATCCGACCGGACGACGGTACGACGCAGTAGCCAGTGAGTAGCCCCTAGGGGCAACTTCCTAGAATGTGCATTTATTATTAATGTGCACATTTACCAATGTGCACATTAATGTGGGCACACCTTCCATGTGGGCACATTTTGCCACCTAGCCATTAAAGGCAAGTGGGCCCATTCCCAATTATCCCACATGCCTAAAGGGGATAATTGGAAACCCTAGCTTACCCCTTGTCTATTTAGGAGGGGAAACCCTAACTTGCCCATTTTTCGCTTTCTAGGGTTTTAGAGCTCGCTTTTGGCTGCCTCAAGAGCTAAAACCGGCCCCCGCACTGGGGCTCCCAGAGAATTGCACCATTAGTTTCCCTTGATTCGAAAGCAGCAAAGCAGATAGTCTAACTCAGTCGAGGAGCAACCCAAGGATCAGGTATTTAGGCAATTTAATAGCTTAAACCACATTGCAGTCATAGAATCAGTAGGTTTAGCCTATTAAATTGCCCATAGCAGCCCTCTAGATCTCTAGATACCAAACTCTAACTAAAGAACCTAACTCTATGATATAGATTAGATATAGTTCTTTAGTTCTTCTGTGATGTATATGGATGATGTATCTCTATGAACTCCTTGTATTGGGAAGGGGGGTAGAGACTTAAAGCTTGGTAGTAGATGCTCCTAGATTAGCCTCTCTAGCACACTATAGATTCGGCCTGTGTACAAGAACCACACCAGGTTGTGGGTGAAGGGGCCAGACTGGCTAAGAAGGAGGTTCATGTTCTGACTCTTGAACGATCCCTCTAGTGTGTAAGGCCTACCAGGGATCATTGTGACTAGGTCTAATGGCTTACCACTGAGTGCGGGTAAGGCATGGACTCGACACCCGTGAAGTGGTGTACATTTTCCAAAGGGGTTCAAATAATACCGCAAAGGGCCCTCTAGTCAACTTGAGTCAAGATGTAGATCTCGGAGGGAGTGATCCCTTCCCGCCCCATCGAACCGGGAGGATGAGACCCTACAAGCCGTGTCCCCGACACTTTTCAGCCTACCGCAAAGTGTGCACGAGGGCGGATGGAGGGACAACCCTATGCCATGTTCATATGCCAGCCCAAATCCATTGCCACTTAATTGCCCCCCAATGAACTGAGACCCAAGCCGCCGGGCATCCCTTCGAGTCTGAGCCTTGGGTAGGACCCCTATGTATGATGATGATCATTGTCTATGCAGATGTTGATGCACCACCCTTCGAGGTGGATATGTGATTATGTTGTATACTGACATGTATGTTTACGCTTCCGCAGCTAGGTAGGCCCTGAGGGAGACGGGTAAAATGACCCTTCACTCTTCCCACCGGGACCCGCACGGGTGCAAAGGATTGTGGAGGGCCCCTCAGACGATGGAGCTGGTATGGGGATGAACTCCTCGCTTGTATACGGTGAGTGCATCGTACGTCACAACCCCATTCCTGGTTTTCCCTGAGAATTGTGCAAGCTTCCGATTCTTCCAGATGCTAGTGATGGTGGAATCGACGGTTTTCTGGTAATCCTTCTTGCTGGCCTTGGCATGGTCGGCCTCATTCTCAGAGGAATCAGAAGAGTCTGAAGACTCCGAGGCAGCATCCGAGGACGAACTAGGGCGTGTTCTCTTAGAGGCCGCAGTGCAAAAAGCGGGCAAAGGCGGCGGGCGGAGCCCGGGGAGCAGAATCTCGGGTCCATATTCCTCGTGGTGGATTCTCGCTACAATACATATGCTTGAGCTCGCAAGTCGGCGCTTTCATAATCATAAGCTCCTGCCTCCGTGGTAAGACGGCCCGCTGAACCGGGTGTCGTCCAAGGGGGAGGGCGTGCACCGTCTAGATAGAACAAATCAAATATAAGCATTCCCATTGCATTTGGTATAACAACAAGATTACAAAAAGGAAACATATTTATCATTAAGATAAAACCCTCGGTTACAGGACAACAAGGTTACATGTAGACAAGACAGACTACCGAAACAACAAGTTTAGGGTTGTGTGAAGGGGTATAAGATGGAATAGCGAATTTTTCCCTCACCGCCGAACCACTTTATACCTAGCCCAAGCCCTAATAATAACGCATCATAGTCTAAGGTAGGGCTGATAATTAACAAGTTAAAGAGGTCTCAAGTGCATAGAAGATCTGCCGAGGTGATCATTTGCATCGAAAGGCTTCCCCGCTTAGTCATATCCCAATAATTCCACATGCGACGGAGCGCCTCACCGAAATGCTCAAGGCGTGATCAATGAAGGATATTAACAATCTCAAAACCCTTGATGGGGTCGTAGGGCTCTCCTTCATCCTCCGGTTCCCCTTCTTCATAATTGTCATCGTCCTTGTCATACTCTCCATCCTCTTCGTCATAGCTATGTTCTGGTGGGGGCTCGTCCTCTTGTCGCAATTCTTCAGGTAATTCTTGTTCGTCTTCTTCCACTTCATCGTCTGTAAGATGACAAGAATGGATATACAACAAATGAATTATTCCTTATACTTCAAACTCTAGAAGAGAAAGACAAGTATTGTAGGAAAAAGACAATTTGATTGCATTCAAAAATGCATGAAAGATCAATGCAAAATTACATATTTTCGAGTAGCCAAAGGCTATACTCTACAATACATAATATGAATGGCTAGGGGCTAGGCCCCGCATCCTGATCCATTGGCGTGGGAGGTGGTGGTGGTGGCCGATGACGTAATAAAGTGACCCCTGGGTCAACTGTAGCGGCCGCGAGAGAAGCAATCTCTGGAGGATAGGCGGCTACTAATGGGGCCGCCGTGAGGAGCTTCATAGTCATCTAGGGTGCTATATCCTGGCCCATGGCAGTCAAGGCGAGGTCTCGTCGTACCAACACGTAAGTGAAAGTCTGGTATGATAACTTCTTGTGCCCTGCAAGAGTGGACAAGGCACGGAGGTTCCACCACGATGCCTCTGCTTCTGGGGCCAGGTCACGTGCCACAAAAAAAACATGTCCATGCCTAAAAGCTGATAGGAAAAAGCGGGTAAGATGGTTCCCGGCTGCTCTCCCCTGGGGAGTAACCGAAGTGGCTACTTCCTTCTCTAGGTTCATAGGAACCTCTTCCTCCATAAGCTCCTTCTTCTCCTCCCCCCTACTATGGGCAGGGTTATGGTAAAGGTCTTCCCCTTCTTCATCCGAATGAGAGGGAATCTCGACCATGTGGATACTTGGGACTGGAGGTCCCATAGCCGTGAAGGCTTCCGAAGGAGGCTAGGACGGAGGGTCTTGAAGCACTAGATCCCTAAGCCTGAGAAGTGTCTCAGCCGGCTCAATGGTCTGCTGGTGGAACTGAAGTAGCTGCTGTACCTCCTCCACGGATGAGAAATCGATAAAATCATCCATGCAATACTCGGCCAGCTCATAGAGCACTTGTGCTTTCTCCCTCCCTTTGAGTCCGGCCACTACATGGTATGTCCAAGAGGAGGAACTCCTGTCCCTGGTGATATATAACTGGAATTACATCTAATCCAGTTAGACGCCCACCCTGCTCCCAGCGTGGCGGCATCTCCCCTGCTAGTTGCTTCCACTGGACGAAATTGTCCATCCCAATCTGCTCGTCCTCTTCCTCATCTGACAATTCTGGGGCCTTGCCCTTCTCTGCAGGCAAAGTTTCATCCTCTACACACTGGTCCATAAGGATGGCCAGGGCAAAGGATACCTCGAGGAACTCTTGTCCCTCATGCATGACGACTGGGGGGGTGCCGAGCCCACCGGAGTTTGCCCCGCAGCACCTCGTAACGACTCTTACCCCGCCAAGCATCTCTTTCACCACAGCTCGCTCAATATATAGTTGTGGTGGTTCCCCCAGAGGAATGCAAAGAGGAAGCATATCCTCAGTATAAAACTGTAAGAACCCGGCATAATCAGGATGATTCTGCATGTTTGAGATGAGGTCTATGTGCTGGAGTAGCAAGGGATTTAGGAGATCAAAGGGCACTTGGGGGTCCCAGTGCTCCCCGTCTTGGTACCATGCAAGCAGGTCGATGGCAGCCATAGGCGCTGGAAGGAAGGAGGAAAGAGGATAAACAAAAGCTGAAGAGTGAAAATGAAACCCTAAAACTTTTGAAGTACCCTTATAACTTTTATGCTGACGTCAGCATTGATATTATTATTATTTTTTTTTTTTTTAGGAATTATTAAAATCTAGCTATCTAATCTATAACAGGGACAGAGTAGCAAAATTGGGGATTTCTATTAATATTAACGAAAGTGTACAATGAAAATGCCCAAAGGCAGCTACAAATGGTCCCCCCGGATTCTCCGGGCGAGGGCTAAATCCTTGGTCATGATGGTGACTCTCTTTGCATGGATAGCGCAAAGATTTATGCCATCGAAGAGGGCAATCGTAGGCTTCGCAGCCTCCCAAGGGCCAAAATGGCGAAGGTTTGAAGCTGAGGTCGGGCTTTTGAATTCGTGCGGCTACCTCCCCTCACCAATCACTGGAAGGGCAGACTTCCTTATTAATAGCTTCCGTGGTCTTACGGTATTTACGGATCCTCCGGTTATAAGGCCCGCTGCGTCGGGTCGAAACGGTGGGGCTTCCTCAGTAATGCCGAGGCTTTGGAGTCGGCCCTTCTTTGTGGTACCGCTCTTGCCTCGAAGGATGGATGGGGTTTGAAGCATCCACCGCTCTTGCCTCCTCGGGCTGAGCTTGGTTCTTCCCAATGTTTAGACAACCCTAACTTCTCTTTGTATTGGCTGCCTGACTTTGTAGGCTCACGAATTTCCTCCGGCTCTTTCTTTAGGCGGCTTGTCCCCTGATTAGGCCTAGGGGTCTATTATCTCGCTGGTAACTGGCTGCTCTTGTTGTCCCTATATTGGGACTTCTTCGCTTGTTCCTGAGCCTCACCGGCTCGGAATTCATCCCCACTTCCACGGGCCGTCACGTGACCCGCCGAATCGGCTTCAGCATGGTAGCGGTCGGTATGGCTGGTCATATCAATCTGAACTATTGTTAGGTAGTCTAGACTGATATCGGGGATCTCCGTCCACATAAAATGTTGGAAAGCCTCATGTCACTGGTATGGGGGTAGCTCAAAAGCTTCGCAGTTAATAATGGCCATCCCATGCCCCAGGTATCTATATTCACGACTGCCGATGTCTCCGCCTCGCTTACCTCCGGTCGCCGCCCCCCTACCAAGGTCCGAATACGGGCGGCCTCACTTTGAATGGCTTCCTCCTCTGAATGTTCCTCACACTCAGGAGGATAGAACTTGATCAACACCATCACCTGGTCAGGTTGCTTGACCATGGTGTATGGCAGCTGTTGGAGGTTCAACTTAATCAAAAATTGTTCAGAATAATGAAATATGGGATAGGGTATCCTAGTATCGTTGGCAAACTGCTGCACCAACTCATTTAGGAGGATGTCAATCAAGTCATTATCTGTGGCCATATGCTGCGCGATCAGTGCATAGATTTGGGCTATTGTGAGGCTGGAAGGGTCCATGGTGCTTTTGATGTTGGCCATGGTTGAGGCGCTGGCGATTAGGGAGGCGAAAAGGGAGGCGCTGAGGTGTAGGGATGGTGTGGGCGCGACCAAGGCAAAAGGGTGAACTCAAGTCCGGTGTCTACGGCGGACGGCGGAACAGGCGGACGGAGGCGCACGAGATAAAAAAGAAACAAGAAAAGAAATGGTCGTTTAACTTTTTAAATTTTAAAAATTTTCT
Source organism: Isoetes taiwanensis (assembly GCA_021234155.1). Taxonomy (NCBI): domain Eukaryota; kingdom Viridiplantae; phylum Streptophyta; class Lycopodiopsida; order Isoetales; family Isoetaceae; genus Isoetes; species Isoetes taiwanensis. The sequence goes on along the minus strand of JAJEKV010000023.1, from coordinate 13,929,775 downwards.
TGTTTAAAACTTTTTTTTTTAAATACGGCGGAAAAAAATATACGCCAGATTTATGCGAGCGGCACCGCCTCCGGTTATACGCCGCTTAACTCCTGATTCCCCCCAAACCCGGCAGCCCAACCCGGGTTTGGCCCCCTTGCTCGACCCTCTGCTGCCAGTTGATGACCCTTTTGGGGTATTTGGAGTACGCCCGACTCATTGGAGCAATAATCTCGTCGATCCGAGCTACGTGGAGAAAATGGCTTAATAGATGAATTAGGCCATTATAATTTATAATTATCCATTTGGGGTTTATTAGCATAGCTAAATAAAACCATTATGGTCGACCATCACTTGGACTGGTGTGCATACGTATACCATATAGATGCCTGGAACGTCACATTTACGAATAAGACAGGAGCTCCAAATGGAGATGTGCTAGGCCTAATAAAGCCTTGCTCTACCAATTCTTCAAGCTGCTTTTTAAGTTCTGCCATCTCTACCACATTAAAACGATAAGGAGGTCGCGAAGGTAGTGCAGATCCTAGAAACAATTCAATATCATGATTCACCTCACGAAAGGGAGGCAGTTCTGTTAACTTGTCAGGAAACACATCCCTGAATTCTTCTAACACAACCTGAATAGCTTTTGGAGCAATAGTTTCTTGCATTTCTGCAGCTTTACTTATCATTCCAACATACATGATTCATCCCTTTTGCGCAATAGCTTTTGCCTCGCTAGCAGTGTCAACACTAAGGCCCGTAAAGCATAGGGCTTACCACCCAATCTCTTGATAGAACCATTTGACAAGGTGCAAAGGACAGCCTTGCCTTTACAGTCGATGTAGGCCCCTACGGCTTTCACGCATCTTCTTGCGGATATCCTGCCCATTGTACTAGGTATTTCTCGATGTGGGCTAAAGTGTACACATGAATAATAAATGTGCGCACACTTGCAAGTTGCCCCCTAGGGTGCTACTTGCTTATCTACACGTAGGCGCACACGCCAATCGGATGGTATGTACGCGACGGACGATTTACGCAAGACAATATACATCCTTGGACCGTATAATCGTGGCCGAATGTCACACACCCTTGAACACAAGAGTAAATCAACGATGATCCAATAGCTCAACTCCGCTGAGTATGTTTTTCTGGGTACATCATGGCAACTTCAACTCGAGGCGCATTATGAAAAAGGAAGAGGAGCAAGATGAGGAGGAAGAGAGAATTCCGCGTAAAAGGACGAACAGAAGAGCAACTAAGAAGAGCTATAGAGCCACCGATAGGCTTTCATGGTCATCGGAAAGAGTACCTTTTTCGCAAAGAACGCCCCTCTTCCATATTGCCCGGAGGAAGGATAAGAAAAGATGAAGTCCTAAGCCTTATGGCGTAAGGACAACAGAGTGATCTCATCGACCACTCATACCAAGAATTTCCCCAAGAGGTAGCAGAAAGCAAAGACTCCTAGGCTGGGAAACAATGCTCGATGTGGGAGCCTATGAGTACATAAGGCGTAGCTTTCAATAACAACCACTATTCATATCGTGAGGAACGGGGCCCAAGAAGTCCAAAGGAACATATACAAACCGTAAAGGACCAAGCATGAGCCGCGACTCTTCGATCAAGCAAACAGAAGAGAAAGAACTCACGCCAACTTGAAAAGTGTTATTACGCCCAGAGGGACCACGATGATCTCTTCATAGTTGATAAGTTCTTATTTCATTCTTTAAATGCATTGTGAGGTAAAGTGTTTGTTGAGGTAAGTAAAGCATCGTGGGACCGATCCGATTCGATGGGGTTCAATCCTCTTGATTCTATTGTGATGTATACAGGGAAGCCAACTCTTGTTCTTAGAAATGCACATTTGTATGCTTGTTATGTGGCTGCAATTGTGTGCTTGTTATGGATACCGCTGGCAAAATGATGTTGGGTTGTTGATGCCATGAACTTGGTATTGACTTATGCTTGGCTTCATTCACCATGGTTAACAATCTTATGTTCTCCTTCAAAAATATTTTTATTCACAATTGATCTTACTAGCAAATTGGACGATGATGGCAAAGCGCCAGGGGAGTCCCTCGATTATAATAGGTAGGCTTTTTCATACTCGCCTTAACGCGACCGGGTCCTCAAGTTTACACTATCAAATTTGATTTGAACCATCCATTCGACAAACACGCACTAATAATGTCGCTAGGCTCAAATTTTATAGATTTAACTATAACATCCTAGGATAATCTGCTGAAAATCACACACACTTTAGGATTTTCTCTCGCCTTCGTGATCTTCTTCTTTGATGTCAGGCTTCTTCTTTTCTTGCAAGTGTTGGGCTAGGGTCCGCTATGGTGATCGCTGGAAAAGGCCGCCTATTCCGCTGCACTCGCACAAAAACACAAGACTCGCAAAACTAAGGCCAAAAGGGGCAAAATAGTGACACGACTGGATTGAAATAGAGCTTCACAGTTACTGCCATGGTATGCATGAGGATGCAGAGTTAGATTTTTTTTTATGATTTTCTCTGCTCTAAAGATTACGGTCCGAGAATTTGAGATTTCGGATTTTTACAAATTTGTTTGAACAGGCGAGCTTTCCTTGCAAGCAACAAAGTTCAAAACTAGAGAGAAAAAAAAAAGAGTTTGAGATTTGGATTTCTACATCTTTGTTTAAATTGCGTAGAGCTTCCCTTGCAAGCAAGCTCTAATAAAAAACAAGCTTCCAAACAGAGCTCAAAGAGGCTATAACTTGACGATCCGAAGAGTCTCCCGAATTAATCAGTGAACCTCGGACTGAGCTATTTTGGCCATGCCAAAATTTTATTTGAAGGTGAACATACGAGGGGCCGTATGCTATCTACACCTTCATTTTATGCTCCTAACAAGAAAAGACTCTATAAAATTGGCATTTGTGGAGATTCATTTGAGCTTTATTTGCTTTAAAGCCCCTACTTATTTTTTACCTTTACTAGCATAGATCAAATTGAAGGCCACTAATTCCATTTTTTCTCTTTACTTTGTGCAACAGATTTACCCAGGGCGGTGAATTGATAGATTCATTTATAAATGCCTTTGACACTATTCGACCGTGGAATCTAGACGCCCTTGCCAGGTAGCATGACATGGAGCTATTATCTAGGTAGGGCAATCTTTTGGGATATGAAGCGGCTATACATACATACAATGGAGCTATTATGGAAGGAGAATTCGAAGGAGCTTAAAATTTCATACGAAATTTTATAGCTCCTTCGAATTATCTGATGAAAAAGAGGGAGGGCGAAATTTGCCCTCTAGGATCTGCTGCTATGTCTTCTGTTTCTGATCTTCTGCAGTTTGTTCTCTTCAATTCGGCCTTCTCTCTCTTCAAATCGATCTGCAAATCCTTAAATTTGCTAGGACATGGCCAAAAACAGAGCTCCAGATTTCTTGCCATATTTTTTTAGCTCAAGAAGCCCCCCCTTGCTTTGAATGAATCACACTGTGATTCTTCTGATCTCCACTGGTGGGGCCGCTTACCAAAGGGAGCAGAGCGCCAACAAGATTTCGGCATCAAATTTCACTGAGAAAAAATGAGGTGAATAAGGGCAAAATTTCGCCCTCTCTCTTTTGTCGGCTCAGAAGCATACGATGGATATGCCTTATTCAAGAGTACATTAAAGCATTGCAATAGAAGTGAGAATCGGCATTGGCATTGATGGTTGTTTCAGATCACTGTTTATTTTTCCAATAAGGAACCACAAGCACATTGGTAATATAGGAAGAATCTGGGAATGACGATGCAGTTCCGGCCCTAAAATGCAGACGGAAGCTCGAGTAAGATGTGGGAGATAAATATCCCACAGGAATGAGCTGAGGATGAAGACGGAAGGATGATTATAAAAGAAAATGAGTGGGCGCTTAGATTCATACTTACCTGGGCGGGGTCTATCGGTGATCAGCAAGGCCGATGGCCTAGGAGAGTTTGCGCCATTGCACCAGGGCGTGGATTTTCCTAGCATCTCCCAAGGGAGAGTGCACGTCATAATTTAGGTAGTGGGGTTGCGTCCGCGCGGCCCCTTCAATCAACTTAATACAGTATATATAAACTTCGAGATCTTTTGTTGCTTATGCTTACCAGATGTTTGTCCTGTTCTTAACATTCTGTTTTTCCTTTGGCAGTGTAGTGAAGTAGCTGTAAGTTCTCAGAGATTCAAGGTTTGGTCTTCTGTATCATGGTGAGCTAGTACTTGCTTTCCTATTCTGCACACTATTTCCTATTCTGCAAACAAGTAGTTAAAGCATAAAGTGGATAATGTCTTGTGTATATGCAATTATTCATCTATTCACTTAAATACTCCTGACTATAGTGGGTAATTCTCCTTCAATTATGCACAAAACAAGCACAGTTCCTGGAAGCAGATCTGCTTGGTTGCAGATGCAACTTTTGCATACTTAGTTGCGTTGTGATTGAGCAGATAGAAAATGGGAATGCAGATCAGGCACATAGCTTCAAACTCTTTAGTTTTTCCAAGATGATGGTAGACATCTATGGAACCTTTTAACAGACAATTATGCTGCTTATAGAATTATCAGTTACACTTTCAGTTGTATACCGCTGCTAATTTCGTGGGACATGATCTGGACAAAAAGAAGCATGTCACATGGTTATATTTCCTGACCATCTTTACCATGCAAAACAATTACTAGGATGTTCTGACATATGTGTATGTCAGGAGGGTATCAGTAGATATGTGTATATCAGGGGGGTATCAGTAATATCTGGTACATTTTCTCCTCAACATAAAGTCTATGAATAGAAATAACTATGATATTCATGAGGAATATACATAAAGGGTTAATGCTAACTATGGTCATTTTGCATTTTTGTTATATAAGTGAATAGATGCCTTGCTCACATCACTTTCCATGCATCGAACTGATGGTTGTAACTTTCTCCGCAATGTTTCTGTTACATTGTTTCCCATAGGTCTTAGATTCGTGAACTGCTATGTGCCAATCTTCTATTTTAAGATGCAGTAACTTCAATCAAAAAAAGATATTGTTATTCTAAGATGCAAATAGCACCTATATTTATTTCCTCTGGCCTGCCAAGCTTGCTGCTTCTATTTATATGTTATCTAGAGCGTTCATGAAATGGGGAGACACTAGCAAGAGGTGAATCTACGTTAGTGTTGGGAGTATTTATTGCGCAGGTTGATCCTTGCGCCAATTGAATTCCAATACACTGTTGAGTTTATTACGCTGACACAGGTGGATGGAGTTATATTACTAGCAATTGGCGTACTAACCCTTCATATTAAAGTATCCATCTCAAACATAACTATGTTCTCTATGAGTTTTGACTTTGCACTTTGTAGGACAGCTACTGTGAGATTGTGAAGACATCCATCATACCCTTTGAGGCTTCTTTGCATGCACAGGCTCTTGCAATATATACTTTTGTGTATCTTTGTAAAAGCATTGCTCTGAATGAAATACAACCATATTCTTTTACTTCCAGAGGCTGACTGTCATTGAATACAACAAGATTTGCATTCCAGATGGCATGTATTTCATTTGCCATAAATCCTTTGACTCAGCTGGTTTCAAGTTTTGTAGCACCATGGCCTTGTTCACCTTTATTCAAAAACTTTGTTTGAGAACAACATGTTGCTTTGGCAAAAGCCAGATAATAAAGAATGTTAGCTAATAGTTCTAACTGTAATGTAGCAGTTACATAACAAAACATGATAATTGAAATGACTGTACAAGCCAAAGTAGTAAAATGACGAAGTTACCATTACTGGCCAATGCAACATATACAAGTTGACAAACGAAGATATGCGAGTACCTTCCTTTGTAGTTCTGATCAATGGAGTTTTGAAGACCGGTTCAGTTGGCATTTCTGTTGGCATTTCATCAAAGAGAACTACTACATCTCATTATACCCTTCTTGGACTATCTCTTACATAAAATATGCTTCAGAATCTTCCTCTTTTTTAATGGGACTTATAAGAAAGACAACAATAGATCTGAATTTTAGAATCCCAATAGTGTGACATGTGTATATATTGTAACAAAGCATCGCTATGATTTAGATCCTTGACCATCTTGTAGAATCTGATATTGCAGTGTTTAATGCTTTTATTGATATGTAGGGAAAGTGTGGAAGCCTTGAGAAGTCCTGTACAGCCTTGAAGCCTTGAGAAGTCCTGTACAGCCTTTAATGCATTGCCATATCCCAACATGGTGTCTTGGTGCCATAATTGCCACATACATCCAGCATAATCAACATTCTTGCACTAAAACTTTTTGAAAAGTTGCAAGAACAAGGGATGAATCCAGATAGAGCCATACTGTCGAAGCATTTTGACAGCTTGTGCTGGTGTTGGAGCAATACAGCATGGCAGGATTTTTCATGGCCACATTATAAAAAAAAAAATTGATTCTGAACTTGTTGTGGGGAGTGTCCTTGTGGATATGTATATGAAATGTGGAAGATTGGAGGAATCTTGCAAAGCTTCTGGAAGATTATCACATCAAAATGTTGTTTCTTGGGGTGCAATGATTGCTGGGTATGAGCATGATGGTCTTTCTACACTTGACTCTGGCATAGAGCCAGACAGGGTTACATTTCTGAGCCTCCTGAAAGCATGTGGATGTACTAAGAGACAAAGCACCAGATAAAGTCACATTCTTGGGCATCTTGAGGGCATGTGGCACAATGGGAACCACTATGCAGGGCAGACTAATTAATGGCCAAATTTCTGTTCGTGGGCATGAGAAAGATATTGGGGTGGGAAATACCCTTATTGATATGTATGCATAATGCAGTAGGTTGGAGGAGGCACGCAATATTTTTGACAACTTACCATTTCCGAAAGGTAGTTTCTGGAGTGCACTGATTTCAGGATATGGACAACATGGAGAGGGTCTTTCTGCAGTAGATTGTTTTGAAAGCATGCAGGTAGAAGGCGAAGGCCTGACAGAATCACACTTCTCTATTTTCGCATGTAGTCATTCAGGTCTCATGGGAAGTGGCTATTGGTATTTTTGGATACATGATTCGATTCCATGGTAGTGTACTGGATATGGATCATTATACATGCTTGGTCGATCTCTTTGGGGCGGCAGGATTCCTAAGAGAAGCAGAGGATCTTTGAAGCCTCCTGCCAGATCATTTATTATTTCACGATGGATGGTACTTCTCAATGGATGCCGAATGCACAGGAATATGGAGCTAACAAGATGGCGCCAGTGAATTGGTCCGTCTTAGAATTCTACACCCCTCCGAAATTTAGAAATGCTCAACTTCAGAGGTGGCATAAAAGGCAGCATGGCAATGTGGAGCAAATAATATAGTGTGTGAATGGAAATGCTTAGTCTTCTTTCCATTCGCGACAGTTCATGTAAGCAGGCAGAGATGGAAAACATTAGATGCGAAGTGAGTTTTCTAGATTGACCATGACCTGACTGTCATCTTGAGATTTCCAGGGAGGAGGCACAGTGCAGAATAAATGAACCCCATTTTGAAGTGAAAGTTTACTTCAATTAACGAGAATAAAATCTTGATCCTTGACATTCATCCATTTCTTATGCCCAGCCTTGGAAAGGTGGTTTTTGTTTCTGAGAGAACTCTAAAGAGAAGGAAGTAGTCTGGTTATCCCAGTTCCAGAATGGAAAAGCAAAGGTACCATCTTTAAGCACAGAAGCACAGATTCTTTTCTAGAAATAAAGCGACCATATGTGTCAAGAAAAACAAACTGCCATGGACTAAAAAGAGGACTATTTGTGTAGTTGGAAGTAAGAGGATTCATAGTATGCACAATGCATGTTTGCCTGCTGTGCAAATTTTCTGAGTTGTCGTCTGGAAGAGCTCTACAAAGCTATTATGCTCTATTATACTTATCAGCATATGCTTTGTCTACCAGATGAGCTGCAAGCCTCACCCTCATGGTAGATTTGTTGGGAAGACAAAATCTGTGATGTATCTTATCGGCTGCAGAGGGCAACAGTTTACCAAATCTGCACCAGTGGAAAGAATGGTTTTCCTTGAAGCTGTCTATCCTTGCCAAGCCTCACAATAATATTAGTTAGATATTATCTTATTATTAGCAAAATCTATCTTTTATTAGGGTGCAACCAGTTGGATATACTAAAAGGTATGGAGTTCATGGTATGTTAGTTCGCGAAAATCACTATATGAACTTAAGCAGGCTTCGAGCATGGTATTTGAAGATGAACACTTTCTTATTGGTGAGTAGGATATCTTCCTGATGCAGCAGATTTGAAATTTTATGTAAGATTAATGAAGTTAAAAGAAATGAACACGAAAAGGAGAAATACCTTTAATGTCTACCTTTGATGTTTTGTAGTAAACCTCCTTATTAAATTTGAGGCCATGGAACTCATTGTTGTGTATATAAAGAACGACTATCTTTTTTTGAGTACATTTTGCTCAAAAACATTGTTGATGAAGCAAGTGAGTATGCCAATTATATCCTCTGTTACAGAAGTATGGCATGAATTGATATGCATATATGGCATTATTTGAGATAGAATCACATTGCAAGCCTGATGGTATGGTCATTCGCAGCTGTTTTGCATGAACATACTTTAACGCAGCTGTTTGCATGAACATACTTTTAACGCAGTGAAAGGTAAATTATCCTTTGTCAAACTTGTAGGTCCTATAGATGCCCAGTTCTGCTGATAACCTCTATGGTCATGTTGAGAAAAATTGGCCTTGAAAACAAAAAATGCATTTGTCTGAAAAATTCCTATCTTTGAAGATTATTTCCTTTTGATCCCAAGAGTATCCATATCGTAGACCAGTATCCGTTTGAATCCATCAATAAATGTGTTTTCCAAAGAATTTCTGATAATGAAAGGGCTTGACTGCTAAAATATCGCCTATGTATCTGAAATGAATTTAAATATTTTATTTCTTTTGTATTTTTCCTTTGTTTAGCCAAGTTCTTTATGGTTCATCATCTCGAACTATGCTAGGTATAAGTTGCACTAACATGGGCTGCAGGAAACTGTAGGTATTCCACACATATCTTGTTTCCAAATGCCAACTCCTATGTTAATGTAGCAATTTTTGAGGAGCCAACTTAGTATTTGAGAAATTCCCTTGATCTATTTTGCTCTAGCATTTGCCTTATGGAATATGTTAAACCATTTACCAATATAATCATTATCTCGACTTTTTTCATCCAAAGATCATAGTGTTTATCGACACTTTTCATATATCCGCATACCTATAACTCGCAAATTTATTATCACTCCTACGGAATGTTTTTTGTACCATTTGGTGTGTTGAGGTGTTAATAATACTTTGTGAAAGTCGATTATAATTAAGAGGCGTTTAGCCAATCCGTGGTGGTTTATCCGTTAAATACCAGGGAGCTTTTCGTAGATGGGGTTGACGGAGAATATAATTTAACACGTTCTTCAAAAGGTTTTTAACCGCCAGGTCAATGATTGAACAAGGTTATTGGGCGGCATCAGCGGATCATTTCCGTTATAACCGAGCCAGGAAGGATCAAATTGGGATATAAGGGCTATCGCCGGAACACGAATGCTCATACCGAAAGCGGGCGAAGGACATGAGAATACATCCTAACCGCAGATTCAAGCTCATCATCTTGATGACGGAAATCGCGGCTTTCATATTTTGCCGCCAAACAAACTCTTCAATGTACTTCATCAATTACTTTCTTGAATCGCTTTCCGCATCAACATCGTGGGGCGTTATTCAATTGAACAAGCGCCCATAATATCAGGCCACTAACGGGAAATCACTTCAACACCGCCGGTTAATGCGATAAAAATACCAAAACAGACGGAACGGATGTCAGAGATGTTCAAATGGAGCACGGTAATCGATGCGGGCGGACTTAAACCGAGGCGGAATTATTCCATGCTCCCATAGTTTATGCTAACGAACAACTTCGGCAATATATGCAATCGCGAACTCTTTCCTCGCCGACAACCAATCAAATGTACCTCTTATTTCGCGGAAACGAGGAAGAGCAGAACAATACCGGCTTATTGATTTGATGCTCGCCGTTCAAACCATCTTGCAGCATAATGAAACGAAGTGAACGCTGGTGATGATTTCGCGGTTCGCCGTAACAAACTCGAAACGACGACTATCGGAACTCAAAGTACGATAAACCAAATTCGCTTCATACCGAGAACGGATAAACGGGAACGGTGAACATGAAAAACGCTGCGGTCATAATGGGAAAACGAATCATAAAGTTATTAAAACAAACTGTCGGAACAAACTGATGGAACTCAAAGTTTCATAAACCACAAATATCGCCGAAAGGACGCGGAACTTTGGCATTTCCGAACATATAAGGCATGAATATTACGTTTTCAGCATGAAAATCGTCATGGCGCAGACGAACGGCAAACGCTGGCGACGGGCTTCGTTGGTTCAACTGGCAGGACTGAGCATGGGTTGCGCAAATCAGTCCATAAACCATTTACGTATCTTTTTTAAACGCAACAATATCCGGTATTGGCTGACCAGCCTTAAAATCATCTGGTTTTATCTCCGATGCGGTAACGCGCGGACACTTCGGATAACGGACAAACAGGACTTGAAGGATAAACTGGTAGCCGATCGACGACGATCGCTGAACTCAACAGGACGCCAGGGTAGGGATGCGGAATATCGACGTTAAGGATAAAGGCTTCAATGCTTTCGCTTTGAAACTGGCTGTGCATTTTGAATGAAGGAAGAACCGGACAACAGATGGGATATATGAACGGTTTCGACGCATTCAAACGGACGGACATCGCTGGTTGAACGCTGAACATGGACAATTCGCTGGTGCGATGATGAACGGAGACTATTGACTGGCTATGGAAGCGATGGATTCCGACTCATTGGCAACAGGATGGAAGAACATATCGCTAAACGGGACGCTGGAACCACTGTTTTAAAATTACCATGCCATTTTGATTTCAACAATAGAACGATAACGGATAACGGATGGAAGCAGATCGCTGATGCGGATCGACGTGGACGAACAGATGAGCTGGGATTCGGATAAAGAACTACCGAACGACGGATGACGAATGAAGCGCGAACGATGGGATCTCATCCGTATCATACTGATCAATCCAGAATAAATTCCTCCGCTTAAATACCGATCCAGCACAATTCGCTTTCCCGCATTCAGATGGGCGCCGCAATCATAACATCTTAAAGCTATATCGCCGATATAAAAACTCAAAACGTGGATATGAAACCGCAATCACTTTCGACATATTACCAAAACGGAGAATCAACATATTGAAAGTTCGTATTGCTGATTGGAATGTGGTTTTGGTTTCAATTTTCTTGTGATTGTATGGTTGTGGATTATATTGTAGGTCTAGATTATGGTTTGATGGATTGTGGTTTAGGTTAGATTGTGATTTTAAGTTCTAATGGATATTGTTTTATTTTGTGAATTTCATTATTATAGTTTTGAAGTTCATGTTTTACGGTTTAGGGTTTGAAGTTGATAATCCAACTATTGTTTTGTTCTTAGATTGCTCTAAGCTTTAAATAAGCATCCAAATGTCAAAGTTGGAGCTTGTTTCTAAGGGTATTGAGCATGGTTTGTAGTGAAGCTAGCAGTGCTAACACTTGTTGTTGCGCCATGTCATGTCAGTTACAAATCTGCTGGATGGTTTAACTGGTCGGAAGAGGCATAAAGATGTGTACTTGTAGTGCAAGATTTTTCTCTGATATCGGTGATCTTTTTGGAAATGCTGTTGTTTGCGGAAGGGTGAGATTGATGAATTCTATAGTAAAGGATTGTCTTGGCGGTACTTGTAGTGAGTGTGGGGATAAAGAAGTTTGAAATCACCCCAAGGAATTAGAGTGAGGAGGTTGTGAAATGGGAATTACGCCGACTATGAACATGGGTGTGGATAAGCGTGGAGAGCCTAAGAAAGTTTGAAACACCAATACAAAGAAGACCACGGCCGGTGCTAATAAGCAAACTCAAAGGCAAGGTTGGAAAATTTCCCTCCACAATTTCAAATACAAATGGCAAGATAAGCAGTTTAAGTAGAGTACTCGATAATCTCCCTCCGGATCATGTAATTAATAGTCAGTAGATTTTTCGGGAAAATTACACATTGAAAGAACAGTGCAATCTCAACATCTGGACGGCGTCACGGTGACCATTCTTGTCCACATTACTTATCATGGCGGCTGGGGCAATGAAGTAATAAAAAGAAACACATTAATACCTGGAGATGACACTGGCACGATGCCTTATTAATTCTGACATGCTTTAATATGCACTTCAATTATATGGAAGAGCAGGGCTAAAATACGTAGGCCTTTGGGTTTTTAGAGTGGTGGCATCTACAATTCAAAAGCGCAAGGCCATTTTATTTGTTATAGATGCTCTTGGACTCTAATTCATATGATATTGGAATTACTTTGGACTGGAAACCCACGGAGGGAGAGAACACTATGATGGCAGAAACACTGAATTAAAGTGGATCAGAATGGTCAACTCCTACTATCTGATACTCTGAATAGAGATACATGATATTGTGGAGGCTATGAGGTTATTTACGTGGTTTATTTAAAGAGGATAAAAACAAAAAAGAAAATGTGAATTTTTTTTGGGAGGTTCATGAGAAGTACGATAAGCGTGAATAGGAGCACATCTCTGGTGAAGGATATAAAATTCATGGTGTCTGGCATGTTCCATTACGGGATTAACAACTCAATTCACGAGTTCGAAGATTCTCATGCTTTTGTACGATGAACATTACAGGATGAATGCGTCTGTGAATAAGTGGGGTGAAATTGAATGCCGCTGCCTACTTGTGATGCAATTGAGGTTGAAAGTCACGAGAAGCCCTTATGTGGTGGTGTCTTTATGGATCTTAGGGAATTACTTTGCGTTAGAAGCGCAAAATATACAGAGATGGGCTTTTGGTTGCTTCTTTGAGGAAATGTAGTGGAAAAAAGGCTTCAAGGAATAATGGGCAATGTGGTTCTTAAAGGTAAAAGTATATTAGAAGGAACTTGCTTCAAAAGATTTGAAGTTCGAGGAGTTATGGTGTAACAAAGGAAAGATGCCAAGGTTTTCTACAGAGTATGTGGTGTTGGGAATTCCCACTAATGAGAAAATTGTGCTATCAAAGGACGTCTTCTTCCTTCTGGTCTGGGATGAAGAGCGGTCAGAGCCAACACACATGTTATAGGATGGTGATGATGCCATTGATGATGGTGATGGTGGTGATGATGGTGATGGTGATGGGCGTGGTGATGGTGATGGTGATCTTGATGGTGATGGTGATGGTGATGGTGAACACTTGTTGTGAGCGGATGATGATGATGAATCAAAGCCATACAGGTTGTGATGATTTTCATGTATTGATGTTTTAATAGATGATATTGATGAGTTGATAAACATTCTTCTACTTGTGTTTAAATAGCATGTAACGATATTATTATTTGACTTTATATTGTATTCTTCATTCATAACTAACATATATTTAAAGGTGTGGTTTATTCATTTGATGAATGAATGGGTGTTCAAATCAAAGGATGTTAAGTTTGAATTTTGATAATTTTGGATCTATGTCTTTGATGATGGTAATACAAAAACTAAACTATGTCACCAATATCACATGCCAAAGAAGCAAAAAGTAACGTAATATATAAGATTTTCAGTGATTAAAATGTATCATGGTTAGGCATGATGGCGACAGGCCTCCGGGGATGGACCTGTGAGTGTGGGATTCTTCTGGTCAGAGCCACATTGGTCGGATCTAACGACCTCGAATCGGGATGTCGAGGTTCTCTTTAAACCTGAGGGAAATTTCCATTCAAATTTCTGAGCGGCGGGCCAGTCCCAGCCAAAAGTCAGGGGTGATTATATGGCTCATAATTCAACCTCTGGGAGTGGCTCTGAGTGTAACTTTCGGTGTAGCCTGGTATCTTAAGTCTTGGGGTTGATCGCCTCTAAGGTGGCCTCTGGGGTGCAACCTCGGGGTGTATAGTATATTGGGGGTTGTGAATGATATCTTGTTGATGATATGCTTGTGGGGGTGTGTTGAATGATACATGTGTTGACAATTGAATTTCTGAGTTAATGATAGGTGATATCGAATGCATAAAGACGAGACATGGAACATGCGACGTTATGTATAAAGGTATGTATAATCTACATCAAAATGGTACCATGCATAAAATCCCAAACAACAACTAAAAGAAAAAAGAAAGTGAGTGAGTGAGGTAGTAGTGAGATGGGCGCTTCCCCTCGAGAGAGTGAGGTCGATGGGTGATGAGTGGTGGAGCCTTCCCCTCAGGCTGGCCAGGGGATGAGTGAGGTGAGGGTGGGGCCTTCCCTCGAGCAGTGTGAGGATGGTGGGTGGGCGCTTCCCCGCCATGGACAGGGACTTTGTGGGCCCCTAAGTGTAGGGAGATTCAACAAAAAGTGTCATGAAAATGAACTCCGAACTCAAACTCAAAGAAAAAACTCAGGACTAACTATACTACTACAACTCAAAGCGTCAAAAGAAAAACAAACAAACCACAAACTCAAAACTCCATTTCAGAAACTACTACATAAACTCAAACTCCACAAACCGAACTCAAAACTCAAACTCAAATTCTCTTTTGAAAAGAAAACGACAAACCACAAACTCAAAACTCCATTTCTCAAAACTCCATTTCTCTTTGTGGCTTGTTGCTACATAAGCTCAAAACTCCTGACTCAAACTCCACAAACTCCAAGCTCAAATTCTCTCTTTTTGTGAGCATTTGCTACAAACACAAACTCCACAAACTAAAACTCCAATTCTCTAACATGACATTGCTACACAAGCACAAACTCCCTGAGCCTAAAACTCCAAAATTCTCTGCAGGTTTGTTACTACATAAGCTCCAAACTTCCAGAACTCTAAAACTCCACAAACTGGCTCAATTCTCTTTTATGGCTTTGTTACTACATAAACTCAAACTCCACAAACGACTCAAACTCAAATTCTCTCTTTTTGTGATTTGTTGCTACACAAACCACAAACTCCACAAACCTAAAACTCTATAATTCTCTTTAGCGGCTTGTTACTACATATAGCTCAAACTTCAAACTCTAAAACTCCACAAACTAAAACTCCAATTCTCATGACATTTACTACATAAATTCAAACTTACGTATTTACAATATATTCAAAATCTGAATAAGCAAGTCATATCCATAATCTCTAAAAACTTGATTACATATACAAATAATCAAGTAATCCCTTATACTAGACTGCGCTTTGTGGTGTAAAACATGTCCCAGATAGTGTAACCAATTACATGTCGTGACATCTTCCTCCATGATGATTTTAGCAAACATACAAATATACAATCCACATGAATAACCATTTTGATTGGAGAGGATGAGGGGCTAAGATGGCACCACCGCAAATTCTCACAGATTAGAGTGCTCGTGGGGAAAGCTTGGCCCAGCTTCTATTAACTTTGTTATAAGAGAGGAAAGTCAATTTCTACATAATCAAAATAAGTTTAATTTGAATTTACAAATTGACCACTTACCTGCTTATAGGTGTATTCATACCTTTGACAACCAAGGCTATCAAGTACAATATATTTGGATAAGTGTAATTGCTACAAGGGCTAAAGACCCAATATCATTTCTGATCCAATGATTCCTACTATTTTGCCAAAGGAATAATCAAGCTATGCACAATGGTCCATATCAATCCAACGTAATTTGGATATAACAAAGTTCTTTTCATTTTTATATATCCATATGTTAGTGCATGACATATGTATACTTATTTTCTTCGTTCCTCATCCAAATGTAGCCCTCATTTCTAAGCAAAATACACCATTTCTAAACAAAATACACCATACTATAAGAGGTCACAACGGAAAGTACAATCCTAGGTATACAACAATTTACCTCATGAGCGGATCAATGATCGTATTAATACTTCGTGTCTCATTGTCCGAATGTCTCGTGCATGCTCATTATAGTGGTGATTGGGTTGGACTGTATTTCATGGGTAGAAAGTTGTCGATTCTCTTTAAGGGATCACTCCTCTTCCTCGGTATTATTAAGGTAAATAATACAATCCAAGGAAACAAATGCATTTAACATTTTAGATTTCAAGTAGATTTGAGATATCATATGATGTTTTGTAACAAATTAGATAAAAATAGTTTTATAGATTCTAGTAATAATCCAAATCTTGTTCTTCTTCTTCATAGCCACAATAAATTTTTGAGTATCATCCAACCAATTTCTGATCTTGTACATATGTAGCAACACTATCAGCGGAAGAAAGGCCCAACAACCATGACTGCAAAACTTTGGTAAAATATTCTGATCACCTTGCTCGGAGGTTGAGGTGATAGGGTGACTATAGTGTGTCGGGCATTTTTGTAACCTTCCCGCACATATGGTGCCTCAACCAAAATTATTGACCACTTTATGATCTGCAAAGAGGTTTGTACAGGTTATACACTTTCTCTAAGTCTGAAGTTAATAATGATTTTATTAACTTTGGTACATGCTCTAGTGAGTTCCTTTAGACCCCCTTTGGAATATTAATGCACTCCTTATATCTTCACGGAAAGAACTTTTTAGTTACTCGGGTTCAAGATGGTACCCACATAAAAAATCAGCCCATATTGCAATGTCATTGGTTTATACACCGGCCAAAACTCAGACTAAATCTTTCACGAATACTAACATCTTTGTTTTAGAGGAAAGCAACAAAGTTCTAGTGGTGGATCCACCTTGGTATGACATTCTATAGATTTAACTCGTAGGGCCTACCGGCACACCAGTGTTGAAATCAAGATCAATAGTTTTTAGACAACTGATTCTCTTGATGGAGGCTGGAGATGATGCACAATCACTTCCGGGTATAACGGCAGATCCATTTTCTTCTCTTTGAACTCTCCGCCAATTTAACCGGTACTAAGTAAAAACAACAAGATACAACGGTCAAATATTGAGGAAGAACAAGACAAAAAGAAGCTAGGAAAAAAATGAAACCTTTAACTCAATCAATGCGAATTATCTTGCTTGATTTGTTTTGTGGATGGTGGTTGAGGTAAAGGCTGTGACATTACATTGTCATCATCGATTGTATTTCTTGGGCAGAGAATTGCATATATTTAGAATTAGTACCCTTTCTAATTTACTATTTGTAATGGAACAAAAGTGGAAAGAGAATATTTTGTTTTTCTAGTAGATATCTCTTGACATTTTAAGTTTTCGATTTCCAATTTGCTACTTGTATCTATACCTAAAATTATAGCTTCAGTATGAATAATATTAGAACTATCAAGGAATAATAAAATTAGTATCTTAAAGCCAGCAGAGATGTAAATGCGACTTCCTACTACTACAAAAAGTGGTTTTTTAATGCAACTTCTCCTGTTGAACCAGCGAAGCTAAGCGGTTTCAGATCACGGTGGACTCACGCTTTGCTTGGTAGGCTGGGGTTTATTGAGCTTATCCTCCTTGTTGAAGCTAGAAAGTGGGTTTCGGATGCGTTGGAAACTTCACCTTGGTAAAGCTAGAAAGGGCTAGGAGGTCCAAATAGAAGGTTCGGTATAGCTTTTGGAGACATCTCTTGCGCCAGCGTAATTTGGAAACATCGACGCCTCGCACTTGACTCTTCATTTAGATTTGTTTGCAATTTGAAGCACCTTTGCTTGACTCTTCATTTGGAGTTGGCGCAATTGAAGCACGCATGCGAGAAGATACAGAAGAATGAAAAATAACGCAGTTATTCTAATACAAAACTATTAACTTTTACATTACCTTGTTTCTCACTTTACGATTGTCAGGTGTGCTCTTCTTTCTCAATTTCGGGTTGTGTTGCATTCTCCACTTGGATCTTTTGCTCTTCTATACAGCAGATGATGTCACTTATCCTACTTGTGCTTGCATATGTGGGATTCATATGGACATCTAAAGGACAATAACAAAACCATCAACATTAAATGATGTTAAAGTGATTGCTTAACCACTTATACATACCATATGAGTGTACAACTTTCTTCCATAAATCGACAATCCAAGTGGCGGATATGATCACAGTTTACAATGCGGGCTACAACACTTATCCCTATAATTTGAAAACAGAAATTATACACATCAATTTTAAAGGAAGCAATGATCAAAATATAACTATTATTTAAGATCAAAATTTACTTTTATATACCTTAATAATGAGGCCAAACATTGAATATGGTAAAGATCGTTACACTCTTAACCAGTAACAAAAGGCGGTGGCTTATCATATTCAAGAATCTTCTACAATAAGGGACATACCACGTTCAGGTGAGTCGATAGAAATTTGTTCTATAGACTCGGGTAGATAAGGATCATAGTTTAATCCCGTTCTCAAGGACATTTGAAACTTCAATATTTCAGACCACGGTCACGAGTTTTGCAATCTCATCATTGTCACCTTACCTCCTCTTCTCAATAGCATGAGATCTTCCTCTCTGACAACCAATGATGCCACAACTTTAACTACCTCGGCTTCCTTCATATCTACCACATTGCTTTTGCAGGCAGCTTCCTTTGTCATTCCTTGCATCAAACGTTTGATGTCTACAGTTTCTTGCATATAATGCTCCTTCTTCTCCTCAATGATTTGAGACAACTTCCAGCTCTTCCCATTTATATAAGCTATTTATGGCTACAATCAACCTCTTTCACCTTCAGTTGGTGGATATTGTTTTGTCATCACGGTAAAGAATGCAGCAATGAAACAGTCCGTTAAATTGGTTACGGGGATACAGAGTATATTCCTGATCGAGAGCTTTTATTAAAGGCTCAATCCACAATCTATATTCCGCCCTTATAGTTGGGTCCAGTCTATAAGATATAGTCACAAAGCCTGAAGTGTAAAGTCCTTCAACCTGGAT
The DNA here is from genome assembly GCA_021234155.1 of Isoetes taiwanensis. Lineage (NCBI taxonomy): Eukaryota > Viridiplantae > Streptophyta > Lycopodiopsida > Isoetales > Isoetaceae > Isoetes > Isoetes taiwanensis. Next base: position 13,910,881 of record JAJEKV010000023.1, on the reverse strand, counting down.
TTAACATGCATCACAGATGCCAAGACCACAGAGCCGATGGGATGGGAGCCACAGGCCACGGGCACAGTATGGGGTTCCCCATCCTGGGCTAAAAACATGCAACCACAAACCCTGACTCTGGGAACACAATACCAAATTCAAAGCTCAATCCACAGAGCTAGGACACCCAACTCATGAACCAAATCCATTAACCCCAAACCACAAATCATGGGCCACAAACAACAAATCCAAATATATAAACTACAATCTAGATTCCACAAACTCTAAATCACAATTATATACTACAAATAATATAAATTCACAACTCCAATTTAAGAACTCCAAACCACAATTCTACTAAGAACTACAATTTAAGGCTAGCGACAAAAACTATCCCCAAAACTACCAAACCACAATAACCAGAAAGGTTGAGGCTGAACAAACCAATGATTATTAAAGACTCTACAATGTTTATCAAAAAGTACTTACTAGAATGTCCAAAGGTAAAATCTCCTTTTGCATCTCAACTTCTTTGAAACCACCCACATTGTGTTCGCGTAAGCTCATTTGACAAAATGCAAATTAAACAAAATAAAAACTACAACTTGTATTGCAACTACATCTCTTAGACTCCACGGTTTTAGAATATGATGAAGCCAATCGTGGTTCGTTGATATGAATCTTGTATATGGAAGTTTCGTGCTTTTTGATCCCACTTCCTCTTCTTGGATGGGTATATTATCTTCTTCTAGCATTACCATGAAGACCTCTTTTTTGAAGCATGTATAAAACTCAACCAATCCTATCCTTACCTTTAACATCCTTTGGCTCATGCTACAGCCATAACTTATTCTTTGCCCATTTTGAACATGGCTCACTTTCCTCATAGATTGCCTATAAATGCTCGGAAAAACTGCTGCTATTTGGGCCCTCAATCTATGGATTATTTATTCTCCACACCTTTGGTCCCCAATGCTTACGCATCTCTAAATGGATCCACAAACTTTTCCTCATGTTTTAACAATCCGCAACATGATAATCCACTCTCATTCAAGACATTTTCCATTTCTACAACCATGAGGCCCCAAGAGACTAAGGTTGACCAACTCCACAAGGTCAAAATCAATCAAAATTGGCACTGCAGCCAAAAGCTTTGCCACAAGCTCTGGCCTTAGTCAGGCCGTCTTTATGCATGATCCACAAGCTGCCAGTCCACAAGATGCAGGCGTACTTCCGCAATCTCTATTTGGGTCCTTTTCCACCGAGGTCAAAATCAATATTAGAGTAAATCGACTAACAGCTTTTCCCAAAAGCTTTTCCCCATCGTTGTGAAAGCTATGATCATGTCTATTTGGTGGCTATGATCCACAAGATTTGTTTGGCTGCATGATCCACATTCTGATACAGATCGGCTATTCTTGGCTGATCTCTCCTATTTAGGTCTTTTTGGTGTTTTTGGTTATTTTTGGCGGTCCATTCTTTGGTCTCATGCTTTGTTTAAGCATGTGGCAAATTCAAAAGTCCTATTCTAGGAAAGATATCATGCCAAGGGGGAATTTTATTTTGCACTATCACTAAATGCTAAATGATTTGAATTTTTTGTGTGTACAAACCCACAATCTTGAACTATGTTTTGGACTATTTTGTGGTGCAAAAAAATGATAGTGAGACACCATACCATGAATCATATGGAGTGTCTCGGCGTTTGCTATTGGGTGTTCTTTCTCAAGAGAATATAGTCGCTGGCAACCAGCTGTCCCTTTCATAGCAGTAACTCAGTCTTGGCGCTGACTGTTCCTGACGTGAAGGCTTTGGGTCTACGTTTCTGTGGCTGCTTGAAATCACTTCGCTTTTAGGCGGTCGTCAAGTTCTTTGTGGACACCGCCTCCTTTATTTGATCATGATCCGCTTACGGGCCGCATTGCTCGTTGGGTCCATACCTCCACAATTTGCTCGCTTGCGAAATGATTGTAGGCCAAATCTCATAAATCCGGTTATATGCGCATCCTCGGATGATCCTCATTTGAGTCGAGGCGCCCTTTCCTGATCTCAGGCTCTTTTAGTCGGCAACACCATTGGTTCCATGAGTTTTGATACCTCCTGCGGTGCTCTTCCACCCGAGAAAACCGAAACGCTGTCACACTTGGCGGCAATCCGAATGCATCATCAATTTCTCGAGAGGTCAGTGACTACACCATGGTTGCGGGGACATCTCTACAAAAAAGGGTAAGGACACCATCCTTGACTGTGTTCTACCTCATGAAGTTCGGATATTGTTAGAAGCTCATCAAGGGGCTAGGTGGTGGTCATTTTCATGGTGACACCACGCGCGCAAAATCCTTCATTTGGGTATTATTATTGCAGCTCTTCAAAGATGCTCCATACGCCCCGCCCGCGTGGGGCGCTTTGCCGGGGTGGGGCCCGTACGGCCCGTGGCGGCTCTTCCCTTGATCTTGCGTTAACGCCATGCTTCCCTTCGACAAATGGGGAATGGACTTTGTGGGACCTATAGATCCTCTGCGGCGGCACCCGTGCGGATTACGATTCACGGTTCTCCCTAAGCACGGCTACCAAATGGGCGGAAGCTTGTGCACTTCCGGACAACAACTGCGGCAAGCGCGGCTAGGGTCCTCTATCAACAAATTATCAGCGATTCGAACTGCCCCGGGCTGGTGGGTGGCCGTGTGGTGTCCATTTCATCAATCATACTATCAAAGGGCTGGCGGTTATCTCACGATACATCATCACAAGAGCACACCTTACTATCCTCAAGGTAATGGTTTGGCGAAAGCACCAACAAAACTCGGTCACCATTCTCAAAAAAATTTGTGGCGCTTCCCGCTGCAGTTGAGACAAAACTTCCTCTTTTGTTCTTTGGGCCTACAATACTTGTTTCAAGATTGCTCACAAGGCACGCTCCTTTTAAAATTGGTTTATGGTCGGGAAGCTCTCATGCGTTTGAATACATCCTTCCAACACTCCGTTTTCAGCGGCTCTTGCTCATAATCCACTGTTTGCACTCAAAGAAAGGGTCTATCAATTAGAACGTTGGATGAACCCGAAGGGATGCTTATATTAGTGTTCTTCATGGACAGCGATTGCAAAAATCTTTACATGACAAGCGTCGAAGACAAAAACATTCAAAGAAGCGATTTGGTTCTTCTTTATGATTCCGGTACAAATATTTTCGGGTAAACTCAAGTTTAGTTGGCTTGGCCCTTATCAAATTGTTCAAGTGGTTAGACCAAAGCGTTTTCCAAGCTGGCGAGTTAGATGGCACTCCATTACCTACATTGGTTAATGGCTTTTCGTCTCAAAACATTTCATCACCGGACGAACATCAACAAGCGGTCTGAGTTCAAGAAGCAAACACCACAGAAAGTGACTAGAAAGGCGGCATATTATATTATAGTGGAGATTTTTTTTTACAAAATGTGGTATGACCCGACTATTTCATATAGACGCGCCTATATACAAAAGCGGGCTCGAGCCCTATCTACTAAGTCCTAAGAGGAAAAACCCTCTACTCCGGGTTGGGCGAGGTGATCTTGAAGAGATGGTAGAGGTTACGCTTTCGGGATCCCGGCCCGAAGGTGCGAAACCACCTCCATCCGTTGGTCTTCAGGTCGGGATGTTCAGCCATCCGGCACACCAGTAGATCCATTCGAATGCCACGGTTGTGGCGGCGCCCGAAGGTCCAGACAATTCATCTTGCGGGTAATCCACTCGGCGGTTCGTGGGCATAGTGCGGTCCTCGTTCAAACCCGGCGGCGGCCATGCTTGGCGCCATCGGATGCCTTCGTTACTCCCGGTTAGTCTTATATAGCCAGCGAGGAACTCCTTGTTGGCGTGGACCAATCACACAAATCGCCAGCGTGTTTGCAATGCAAAATTGTTTCTAAAATGAAAATCTTTTCTCCGCCGCATATCTAGCCATGGTACCTTACGACACATTCCTTTTAATGATATCCCGCCGAGTTGCCCGGCGTTGAATGCAATTTCTTCTTTTCACGCCCGTCGAACATTAATATGTGTCCTTTGCCCACTGTCACATCGATCCTTCTTTCCGTCTCATCCTCACCGTTCATTGCTTCTCCCTTACGTTTTTGGGACTTAGCCAAATTTTGCCTCTCAATACACTTCTTGGCATCTTTTGACACACGGCACCATCAGCGGTTCGGTTTAAGCCCTCTTCATACCTCTTTGCCTCCGGTTATTAAGCCCTAAAAACCTTTTAAGTTCTTCTGGCCCCTTGTCCTCCGTGCTTTCGACTTTCGTCCTCATGCCTTTGAATCACTCTTCGTTTACGCAAATCGTTACCATGGCTGCCCCAAGATTTTCTACACTTCAAGCTCGCTCCCAAGGATCGGCTCTTTTTCATCGTATCCTTCTTGGCGCCCACTTTCAGGTGAAGCCCTTGTTGGCCCAACTAAAGATGTCATTGAGCGACACAAGCTTTCTGAATTCTCTCAAATGGAACTTCCGGCTCCAAATCGACCAGGTGAGGCGGTTCATGGCCAATATCGTTAACGACCCATAAGGCTACACCCCGCGTGATTCGATGGCACCACCATTTCGCCCGACTCAACATTTGATTTACGAGGGTATTTCATATTCCCTTGCACCCCTTGTTTATCATGATGCGCCATCACGGGGATCTAGATGTCCGCGAGTTTGGTGCACACTTATCATGCCAATGTCCATCGTCGACCAATATCGACAAACCTCCGCGAAACCTTTGTTAAATTTACGTGGCGCAAAGTTCCTTAAGGTATTCTATCAAGAACACCCATATCAATAAGCCTTTCTATAACACGGTCATCAACTGCTACACACTCCAACCACCACATAGATTGGCCCCAAATGATGTTCTATCGTCTTCTCCAAAGAAATTGGACCGCCTTGAGTGCCACTTCCATTTAAAGTTTACGTGGGAGGCCACTTTCAAGCCCTCATCGTCATTACTTCCCTCCCACACCACAAAATTCTCATAATTCCACTTTCGGTCCCTTCCAATGACTAACAGGCTGGCACTTCCATCCCTTCTTCCCTGGTCATGTCCAAAGTCCGCACACCCATGTCCCTTTGTCTCCTCCTCGCTACACCATCCGGTTCACACCATCTTTCCCAAACATCACAAACCGGGCAGCGGTAGGCTCCACCACCACAACACCCTCGTCGGTTGTTGTATCGTTATCGGCCGGGATGCTCAAGGCTGCTTTGCTCTCAAGTTACAAAGAATCCCAAAGGCGGCTCTTATGGCCGGGGTTCCAGCGGGCACTAGAGGCCTCGATCGCGGTACACCGGGACCTTCAAAGGCGCCCTTTGCCCAAGTTGCAACTTTGGAGGCCAAACTTCAAGACAAGCCGCGAAGCTCTCTTACGGGGCTCATCTGAGATCTCAAAAGTGCACAAGATCAAGTCAGCCAACTTGCGGATCAGCGGGCTCGGCTCAATGGAAATTCAAATTTATTGGAGCACAACAAGTCAAAGCCGCTCTCACGAGTACCAGGGCCTTGGATATTGCTAAGCTCAGCGCCTTGTACTCGAACTTTGTGAAAATTTCAGCACTCAAGTTCAAAACCTTTCATACGGGGCGCTCAAGTTGCCTCCTTGGCCGGCTCGACTTTCTACCACAGACCTCTCGGCTCACCTCTCTTCAAGATCGAAACTACGAGGAGGTCGCGAAAGCGAAGATCTTGGATGGCGGAGGTTGCCGTGCCGTCTCAATACTCAGGAAATCCTCCTCCCGAGTCAACACTTCGACCGAAATGGGTCCATGACCCGATCCGCTTTCTTTGCTAGAAGCGGGGACAACCCGGATCGTGATCTTGAACAACGACTCTGACAAGCTATTGATCTGGCGATGAGGCTCAAGCAAAACTTGGCGGCCATACCGCCATTCTTAACGAATGCCTTTTGACTTCCGGTTCCTTCACTGCTATCACGATTATGTGGTTGCTTTCGCCGCCACCTCTTCCTTTCCCGAGTGGCATGCGGCCGATGGACTGTGGATATTCCCCGGCGGTCTGATTTTCTTGGTTGGCGAGAACTCTCCATTGAAGACAAAGGGTTGTCTTTACTGCCCTTGTGGTCTTTGATCTCATACCTTTATCTTGCCGATCCGGACTTTATCACCTTGAGTGGTTCAGCCCATGGCTTACATATTTCATGATTTCTATCGGGTGATACGGGAACACCGGAATGGGCCACGCCGACTCTTTCGGGGTGACCCCAGCGTGCAATGGGTGCCGGGATAACAATCCATATCTTGCGGATCTGCTTTCGGACCCAAACTCTTCATCGGTACATGCACGAGCTTGCCAATCATTTATCTCTCGGCAAAGGCGGCTACAGAATAAGGAAGTATCTAGGACATCAGGGATCTTCCCTATGCACAAATTTATATGTAGCACCTCGCCGGTTATAATCAATTCTGAGCTCTGTTGGATAGCAAGGCGGTCCCCACGGGATGGGATAGCCCTCTGTCAACTCTCAACTCTCGGCTTCTCTTTGGGATGGTTGGTGTCAAGCTCTTGATCCGGATCTTGTCGATCAATTCGGGGGGACCGCTCAGCAACCCAGCCCACGGGCATGGTTCCTTCTCCCTATGCTTCCCACAGGCGTACCTCCGCCCGGGTTCTGACTTCGATTGGCGCCTCCCTTTTTGGACCAAGGTCATGGATGGTCATGCGGATGGACTCCACCTCCGGATCTCGGCCGGATCTCGGTGGGATCCACGTTTTGTTAAGCCGCTCACATTGGGAAGAAGGTGCCACTCTGGGATACCACCACAATTGGATCTACATTGCTAATGGCGTGGTTGGCAGCGGCCGGCGGATGCGCTTCATGGTCTTGACACCTTCTTGCGAATGCCACCACCTCTCACGATCCTTGATCCATCTTCAAAGCGGGATTTTGTGCTGCTCTCAAATGCATTTTGCTAAGCTCCTTAAATCGGCGTCCCATTTTCCACTTTACAATCCGAATGCGATTACCGGTGCCTTTGGCCTCGGACTGTCTCCTCATGGAATGTCGGTACATTTCTTGAGGCGCCCATCGCGCCCTTGAAGACATGAAATGCGGCTCTCGCTTTCTTATTGATGCAGATCACCCCTTGGCCAAAACACTCCTCCTGCTCTTCAAACCGTCGGGATCTCATTAGCCCGGTACCATAATGGTGCGAGTCCTCACTCCCGTGAGGATCACTTTCGAACAGATGGCTTCCCGCCCTCGAAACACTTCCTCCTTTTCTTCACTCGGTGTCGTTTGGTGGGGGAGTGTTAGTCACATTGCCTCTGATGCAGGACTATTCATCTCTCTGACAGACCCGAGGTCAAGCTCAAGGATCCTCGGTCGGCCCGCGGGTCCACCATCAAAGGCTCGTGAGAAGACCAAAGCGGCGAACCCACCTTGATCAAAGCACGTGGCCCGTCAACAAGAGCGCCCGCTTCGGACAAGTGGCGGCCCGTCACCGCCCCGCGTCGGCGTCGGCGTGATTCTAGGCACTTCAAGAGGCACCGCCAACATTCACCCCCGTCGGGCCTCCTTCCGAGTCGGCACGAGATCGGTCGAGTGTCTATATTGGGCCAAAGGCCATTGTACTATATATATGAGTAGAGCTAGCACATGAGTTTTAGATGAGTTTTGAGTTTGTCTCCTTTTCGGTTTTTCTCTCTATTACGAGAGCTCATGTATGTTCATCATTGATATCAAGGAAGCTTATCGTTTTCCTCTCATTTGTTCTGTTTTCTTCTTCTTCTTCTCTTCTTGCAAATCCCGCGTGACATAGTCCCCCGGACTCTCCTGTTAGATCCACGGGTCCTCACAGAGGGCTATCTTCCAGGAGTTCCCGAACCCAGACCCCAAACACGGATGTTCGGGAACATACATCCAAAGCATGTCTTCGACAACCTGATTAACTCTTTCAACTTGACTATCGGTTTGAGGATGATAGACTGTACTCATCCTTAATTGAGTTCCATTCCAACCCCGTGGAACAATGCTTGCCAAAACTGGCCAACAAAGCGCGTGTCTCGGTCTGACACGATAACCTTAGGCATACCATGCAGACGGAATATTAACTTTAATAAAAATCTTAGCAATATATGCAGCAGTAGCCGTGATTTTGGTTGGCATAAAGTGGGCTTGCTTGGTGAGACGATCCATTACTACATAGATGGAATCATAACCGGCTCGTGTCTTAGGCAATCCCACAATAAAATCCATACCTATACTTTCCCATTTTGTATTGGGAATATCCAACGGTTGCAATTCTCCTGCGACCTTTTGGTGAAAGGCTTTCACCTTTTGACATGGTAAACATCTGGCCACATAGCTTAAGATTTCCTTCTTCATGCTAGGCCAAAAGAACTGTTTGCGGACCTTGCGAAGAGTTTTCTGAACTCCTGGATGACCCGATACTGGACTATCATGAGCTTCTTTCATAATCTGTTGTTTAAGCTCGGCATTATCCGGTATGCACAACCGATTGTGGTAGAATAACTTGGATGCTTCTATCTTATAGGGATTCTTGTTTTCCCCTTGCTCAAGTGTTGCTACTATAGGCTCGAAATAAGAATCCTCCCGGATCAACTGCGTAAGATTGCTGTCCCATTGCGTATTAGCAACACTAATGGCAGCACAGTATGATCGTCGGGACAACACGGTCCGCAATTAAGTTATCTTTCCCAGGCTGATACATTATGGTGAGATCATACTCCTGCAGCAGTTGCATCCATCATTTCTGGCGATTATTTAGCTGAGGCTGCGTCAGGAAATACTTAAGACTCTGATGATCGGTCTTGAGGAAAAATTTCCTACCCAAAAGATAATGCCTCCATAACTTTAAAGCATGCACAATTGCAAGCATTTCCAAATCATGGGTTGGATAATTCCGTTCAGCTGGATTAAGTTTCTTTGATGCATATGCACACACATGGCCATCTTGTAATAAAGCACATCCAATCCCAGTGCCTGAGGCATCAGTTACCACACAAAAATCCCGCTCCATAGATGGAATTTTTAAAATTGGTGCATGCGTCAAGGCATCTTTTAAGATTTGAAAACTTTGGTTACATATCTCTGACCATTGGAATGCTAAATCTTTTTAAAGTAGGGTGGTCAATGGAGCTGCCTTCCTGGAAAAATGCTTCACAAACTTGCGATAATATCCAGCTAATCCTATAAATGCCCTGATCTCCCTTACAGATTGAGGTTGTGGCCAGTCTTGTATAGCTTTTACCTTTTCAGGATCCGGCTCAATTCCCGTGTTGGAGACAACATGGCCTAAGTAAATCAACTGCTCTTGAGCAAAACTGCATTTGGAAAGCTTACCATAAAGCTTATGTTGCCTTAAGAGCTTCAAAACTGAGCGCAAATGTTCAACATGCTCTTCAAGTGTTCTGGAATAAATCAGAATAAATATCGTCAAAAAACACAAGCACAAATTGGTCAAGATGAGATCGAAAAATATCATTCATAAGCCTCATAAAAGTGGCTGGTGCATTGGTAAGCCCAAATGGCATTACTACAAATTCATAATGCCCAAGTTTTAGGGATATCCTCTTCCTTAATCCGGATCTGGTGTAACCAGATCGCAAGTCGATCTTTGAAAAGAACTTGCTACCACTTAATTGATCAAATAGATCATCCACTCGTGGCAAAGCGTAACCATTCTTGATAGTTACCTGATTCAACAGCCTATAGTCTACACACAAACGTAGACTTCCATCCTTCTTCTTTAGTGTGACGCTCCCAGAATCCATACGATGCTCCCATCGTATGAATCTGAGACTTCCCCTCCCATGGCGACTAAATCACTATGGCAAGGCCCTCCGTCGTACTCGGACTACTTGGGATGGCCAAGTATCCGGGCGAGGATCACGGAGGTGTCATTTGCCCCACATCCTCTATGGGGATGCCTATACAGCGGAAGCATACATATATGTTAGCATACAATCATAATGCAAAATAATACACCACCACGAAGGATGGCCCATCCTCATCATCATGGCAAAGATAATCCATTCATAACAACATGAAATAGCACAATAACAAGGCACTACCGGGGCTCAAACTCCAAAGGGATCAAGCCCGGCGGCCGGGGTCTCAAGATATCAGCAGGCGGAAATTATAACATGGCGTTGGGCGACATAAGAAGAATGGCTAGGGTTGTCCACTCCATCCGCCCTTCACATTGCACACTTTGCGGATAAATTTTGAATCATGCTATGGCGTGCTTGTAGCCCTCAGGAGAGCGCAATCCCAAGGAATCACCTTTCGGGACTACTCGGGGTTACATCTCCCCGGTCCGATGAAGGCCGCAGGTCGGGAAGCGTCTCCTCCCAGGTATGGCGGATCCACAGGTGTGCTAGAGAACACGTGCCGTCAGCGACCCCCGCATCCGTACCCGACTTACTCCCCTAAATCTAAAGGTCAGCTCACCAACCCGTTCGAGCCCAGGACGGCCATGGCTCCCGCCCTCCAGCCCAAAGAGTGTCAGACCCATACCGGCCCACACACAGTGACCGGCTATAAGCCTAGCACACTATAGGAGTCCTGTAGCCGCGCTAGGCAAGACCCAAGTATTGGGTATTAAGGGATCTAGCTAGAGACATCTCTAATTCCTAGGAAGCTTTTAGGTCTCTACCCTGCCCTTAATTCCCAATACACGGAAGAAGCAGAAAGAACTATTGTAACTACCATTCATGTATTCAGAACAATTCATAAAGAGAATTTAACCATTCCATCTACTCAAAGAAGTGTTAGCAGAAAAGAAACCTATCTACTGACTAACCGGTGTCCTGGCTGGACCCATGGTCACGGTAAGCATCCATCTCTCGAAACTGGTAGGTGGGTGTTGGCAAAACAAGCTTAGGCTGGTCAATCGATTTGGGCCAGGTGGCACCCCCTTATTGGTGAAAATTAGTTAATTAATCCATAATGGCTTAATTAGATGAATTAGGCCATTATAATTTATAGTTATCCATTTGGGGTTTATTAGCATAGCTAAATAAAACCATTATGGTCGACCCTCACTTGGACCATTAGGCCCATTATGTCTTGGTGACGTGTCCTGGTGTGCATAAATATACCGTATAGATGCCTGGAACGTCACATTCTTCCCCCCTTGGATTAATGCTATCCTCAGCATTAAAGTTAGTGGAGAGGAAATTGGAGCAGATATAAGTTTAGTTTATTGAAATAAGAAAGGTTTACATATGGAAACAGTAGGACAAGAAGTCCCGTCTTAACAAAACAGTAAGAAGTTATTTTTGAAACACATTCCAAAACAAGTCAAATTCAAAAACACAAGTTGGCCTACTACGTGAGGCCCCCAGTCTTCTGCAGCTTATGAGTACGCTCTACTGGCCATATGGGTTGGAGATGATCGCATCTTGGATGGTTCGGCTCTGGCACTCCTTCATGAAGTCCGGGTAAGTCTTATCCAAATCTGCCTTAAGAACCCATGTTGCATCCTCTGTGGGTAAGTGTTTCCACTTGACCAAGTATTGTAAAATTTGAGTTCGACGGGTTTGTTAATAGGCACGATCAAGTAGAGCTTCTGGCACAATCTCCAACTGATCCTCAGTCATCTCCAGAAGTGTTGGCGTGTCTAGTATCTCTTCTGGATCTGGATGATGCTTCTTGAAAAGACTTACATGGAAGACTTTATGGACTTTAAAATGTGCGGGAAGACCCAAATGGTAGGCCTGCTGTCCTATCCGCTCGGTTATCCGAAATGGTCACCTTGTCTAGGTGCAAGCTTCTTCACGGTTGCCAATTTTAAGCTTGGCTTGCTTCACCTTGATCTTGAGCCAAAGCCCGACTCATTAACACTGGAACTCTCGAGAATGCGGTGGCGATTTGCTAGACTTTTACGGCGAGCTCTTGCGGCTATTAAATATGCCGGACCTCTTGACTAGGCCTGCATATGCGCAAGCAATTCTTTGGGAAACCTCCACCTTAGGCTGGATTATGCCATGTAATGCGGTGTAAAGCATTGATAGCCATAATTAATCATGAAAGGAGACATCCTGGAAGACTCCTGTTTAGTGTTGTTGTAGGCAAACTCTACCAAGTAAATGTAGTCTGCCCATTGGGATTGTTTATTCCAGACATAATTATGCAGCATATCTTCAATGATCACGATTAGTGCGCTCTGTTTGACCATCCATCTGCGGGTGATAAAAGGCATTGCTCATGGCAAGCTTAGTTTGAATAGTCTTTGAAGAAATCCTTCGAGCACTACTAACAAACTTAGGATCGATCCGATATAATGAATGCGGGGCATCCCATGCGGGCGAAAGTCTTCCTTGGTGAAAAGCAAAGGCGGTATCCAATCGATGTCGATTGATGCGACATGGCAGAAATGTGTCATTTTAGAGTTTGTCGACCACTACCATTAAGGCATCAAACCCCTTAAAGATGCGGAAGCCCGCGATAAAATCCATGGTAATAACCTCCTACTTAGCATTGGGTACGTCGAGGGGTTGCAATTCACCTGGAACAACATGGCTGTTACGCCTTTGTTTTTTGCTGACAAGTCTGGCCTTTGCTTAATGTACGGCAATCGCGGCTTTTTCCACGCTGGCGAGAAAATAGGCTGGGCGAATTTTTGAAATATGTCTTCATAAACCCCGCATGCGCTGCAATGGGACTGTTATGTGTATCATGGAGGATGAGCTTACGAACTCCAGATGTCTCAGGAACACATAACTTGTCCTTATAATAAAGGAGGTCAGCTTCCTTCTTATAATGGCGGAAGGTGTCTCTCTCCTTATCTGTTCTGGCTTTTTTACATACACTTTGCCATACCTCTTGGAATTCTGGATCTGTAGGAAGGGTCTGCTAGATGCCTAGATCTGTTTCCCGAACTCACTGGAGAGTGTGGAAATAGCATTACAATGCGTGGGAGTGATGAATGGATGCTTGGAAAGGGCGCCAGCAACTACATTATGCTTGCCTGGTTTATAGATGACCTCAAAGTCATATTCCTCCAGGAATTCTATCCACCGTCTTTGTCTCAAATTGAGATGGGGTTGCATAAAGATATATTGGAGGCTTTGATGATCAGTATCTAACTGGAATCGCCGTCCAAGCAGATAATGCCGCCAAATATGCAAGGCATGCACAACGGAATTCCTGGTCATGGGTGGGATATCGCTGCTCGGCATCATTCATTTTTTGGGAGTCATAAGCAATTACCCGACCTTCTTGCATTAAAACACCCCCTCAGCTATTTTACTAGCATCTGTGGCAACCCACTTATCCTTCTGAGGATCTGGCATTGTAAGCACAGGAGCTGTTGTCAACGCATCCTTTAGGGCTTGAAAGCCGGTCTGTACCTTGTTTTTCCAATGGGCCATCCAATCTCTAACCTTATCATGCTTGGTCAGATCAGTTAGAGGTGCCGCGAGCTTGGCAAAGTCCTTAAACTGCGAACCTCAGACACGTTGGTTGGAATAGGCCATTCTTTGACTGCCTCAATTTTTACTGGGTCGGTGGCTATTCCTTCGGCCGATACAATATGACCCAGATAATCCACCTTGGTGGTGGCAAATCGACATTTAGAGAACTTGGCATACAATTGGTGTCGTCGTAGTTTCTGTAATGCCAAGTGAAGATGCCGTTCATGATCCTCTAATGTCTTACTGTATATGAGGATATCATCAAAGAACATTATGACAAAATCGTCAAGGTATTCGCGGAAGACATCATTCATGAGTCGCATAAAAGTTGCCGGAGCATTTGTGAGGCCAAATGGCATGACTGTAAACTCGTAATGCCCATAACGAGTGCGAAAAGCGGACTTATGGATGTCATCTTCTTTGATTCTTATCTGGTGATATCCGGAGCGAAGATCAATCTTTGTGAAATACCTAGCCCCTTGCAATTGGTCCATAAGATCATCAGCTCGCGGTAAAGCATACCGATTCTTAATAGTATGCTTATTTAGTTGCCGGTAATCAATGCACATCCTCATAGTGCCATCTTTCTTTTTGACAAAGAGTATTGGGGCTCCAAAGGGTGAAACACTAGGCCAGATTAAGCCTAACTTGAGGAGTTCCTGTAACTGCTTCTTAAGCTCGGTTAACTCAGGAAGACTCATTCAATATGGGGCCTTACTGGTAGGCTTGGTGCCTGGTTCCAAAGTAATTTCACATTCTACCCCTCTGAAAGGTGGTAGCCGATGGATTTCGTCAGGGAAGAGATCATCCTGGCTATTGCTGGCGGTAAGGCATCAAGGACTTCATCCTGTTTGGACTTAGCTTCCACGGAAGCAAGTCGAACCATGCCCATGATCTGTGACTTCCTGAGATCCCTATGCAATTGGCGTAAGGAAATACACTGCATGATAGGGTTAGCAGAACACACTATAGTAACTCGGGCTCCATTGGCTGCATTGAAGGTGACTTCCCGTTTCTCACAGTCAATATTGGCCTTGGCAGCGGCCAAGAATTCCATCCCCACAATGAGATCATATCGGCCAATATCCATTATTTACGCTCAGAAACAGCGGGTATCTGGCGGTGAATATTCAAATTGATCGGCGGACCCGCGAGTGTGGCATATGGCACCACTTGCCGGTAGCTGAGCGGCAGACTTCAAAGGGGTAATCTGCAAGGCTTACGCCATTCTAGGAGATGCAAAGTTATGAGTACTACCGTATCCATAAGAATGACAAAAGGTTCTGATCTACTTGTGGCAAGTAGAAATGGCCGAAGGGTTGGTGGTTGGCTTGGCTTTGTTTCAATAGCAGCGTAAATACGAGGTGCATCATCCTCGATGGCATTCTCTGGGTCTTCCCAATCCATATCTGCTAGGGCAGCACACCTTTGTCTGGGGTAATGTAAGGGCATTCACATCATGCGGTGGCGGTGAGGCTGCTTGATAACATGCCCTTTCCTTACGTAACTGTTCACGCTGCTCTCTGGGAATAGTTTGAAGAATATCCCTGAAAGTTCCTGCAGTAGCAGTGGCTTTCTCCGGCATGTTGAAGGAGACCTTCTTATCTGTCTTCTGATACCCGGTAGAGGCAGGAGGCCCTGGGCTGGGTGAGCACCCTCTATAAGGTGTATACCCCTTGTTCTGAGTGAACGAAGAGGGTCGTGGCGGTTGGTATTTTGGGGTGTCTTCTTCTAGACTGAGTGCCTTCGCCCCTGCTTCTGCCACAGTCTTAGGATCTATGGCCCGGACCATTTTCTTGAGAGTAGGGGATAGGCCCTCTATGTAGCCCTCAACTGCCCGACGCTCATTAATCCCTGGGACATATATGCGTGGCGCATAAACTCATCTATATAAGCACGGGCAGGTCATGTTTTTTACGCTCCAAGCGATAGAAAGTCTGGATCTGCTGGCAACGATGAGCCTTTGGTACATAGTGTGACAAAGCTTTAGCAAAAACTTTGTAACGGCACCTTCTCCTTGTAATCCCATGAGAATGGGCATACCCCTTCCACCAAATCCGCGCCGACCCTGTAAGATTAGTGGTGGCCACTTTGCCAATGTCTTTTTCAGTCATCCCATATGACTTCCCAAACTCCTGCATCTCATCTAGCCATGACTCGGCATCCACCCCTGTGATGTTCGGCCACGATTATCACGGTCCCGGGGCGTATCTTTGTCTTTGCCTAAATCCGCAGCGTACCGCCACTCCGTGGCGTAATGCGCCGGCGTATAGCAGTGGGTAGCCCCTAGGGGGCAACTTGCTAGGAATGTGCATTTATTATTAATGTGCACATTTACCAATGTGCACATTAATGTACCTTTCCATGTGGGCACATTTTGCCACCTAGCCATTAAAGGCAAGTGGGCCCATTCCCAATTATCCCACATGCCTAAAGGGGATAATTGGAAACCTAACACCCCCTTGTCTATTTAGGAGGAAAACCCTAACTTGCCCATTTTTTAGTTTCTAGGGTTTTAGAGCTCTGTTTTGGCTGGCCTCAAGAGCCAAAACCGCCTCCCGAACTACTGTGCGATAGAATTGCACCATTAGTTTCCCTTGATTGGCGGTTCGGCGGGATGGTGAACTTCAGTCGGGAGAACAACCCAAGGATCAGGTATTTAGGCAATTTAATAGCTTAAACCACATTGCGGTCATAGAATCGTGGGGTTTAGCCTATTAAATTGCCCATAACAACTCCCTCTAGATCTCTAGATACCAGGACTCTAACTAAAGAACCTAACTCTATGATATAGATTAGATATAGTTCTTTAGTTCTTAAATGATATATATGGATGATGTATCTCTATGAACTCCTTGTATTGGGAAGGGGTAGAGACTTAAAGCTTGGTAGTAGATGCTCCTAGATTAGCCTCTCTAGCACACTATAGATTAGGCTTGTGTACAAGAACCACACCGGGTTGTGGGTGAAGGAGCGGGCCCGGCTAAGAAGGAGGTTCATGTTACGACTCTTGAGCGATCCCTGGGTGTGTAAGGCCTACCGGGGATCATTGTGACTAGGTCTAATGGCTTACCAGTCGCGGGTAAGGCATGGACTCATTTGCCGTGAAGTGGTGTACATTTTCCAGTGGGTTCGGTCGAATATGGGCGGTGGCCCTCTAGTCACCTTAGTCGGCATGTAGATCTGGAGGGAGTGATCCCTTCTGCCCCATCCCGGGCTGGGAGGATGAGACCGAGGGAATAGCCCCTTTGGCTATGCATCCCGTGAGGTTATAGTCGAGTCCGGACACTTTTCAGCCTACTACGCAAAGTGTGCACGGGGAGGGCGGATGGAGTGGACAACCCTATGCCATGTTCATATGCCGGCCAAATCCATTGCCACAATTACATGCGCAATGAACTCTGGAGGCCAAGCCGTCAGTCATCATCCCTTCAGTGAGCCTTGGGTAGGACCCTATGTATGATCTTGATCATTGTCTATCACGGATGTTGATGCACCACCCTTGAGGTGGATATGTGATTATGTTGTATCTTGACATGTATGTTTTGCGCTTCCTTTGACTAAGTAGGCCACGAGGGAGGCGGGGTAAAATGACCCCTTCACTCTTCCCAATGGGACCCGTTACGGGTGCAGTGATTGTGGAGGGCCATGTATCAGTATGGAGCTGGTATGGGGGATGAACTCCTGTTTGTATACGGTGAGTGCAGGTATCACAGTGAGAGCGTCCGCGATGGTATCGAGCAATGTTCTTGGAGACCAAGAGCAAAGCACTGGCCATGCTTCCAGTAGTACTAACTTGATAGGATCCTTAAACCTCAAAAAATGGGAAATTTTTTTCTCATTTTTGTAGTTTATGCTAAGCTAGTAACAGTTTAAATGAATGAAAACATAAAAGACTAAAATTGGTGAGCCAACCTTCAAAAAGTAGGAATTGGTCTCACCGTCATACTCGGGACGGATAATGGGAATCTCATTTTTGGGCTGGAAACATAGCGTGAACATTGACTGAAACACACTAAAAGTTATAAAATCACGAGAAAAATAACGATAATTCTAAATTTAAGCTAAGAAGTAGAAAGAATTGGCATGTTATATGCTTAGAAAGTACAAAATTTAGCGGCGGGACCCACCATGTCTCTCACCGCGTCGGCGCCCGAGGACAGAAAATGAACTTTTCATTATCGATTGCAGGTGCAACATGTGAACCATGCTAATTTAGGTGTTCTAGGTGTTCGAGATGACCCCAAAAGGTAGTTTGAAATTCGACCTAAAAGCGACCCCTATAAATGAATCTAGGCACCCCCATTTTAAAACGTCCCGTCCTTAGAAAATCTGCTCGTTGCCAAAAATGATCTTACGCATAGCTTTCGGATCGTGACAGTCGTCGAATATGGCCCGGACAAAAGCCATGGTGCTAGGAAGCCCAGCCGAAGCGAATCTTCGGCGCCAGTGACCCATACGGTCGAGAGGATACTCCAAGGCGCCTTTTAAACAAAGCGAATCTTCATCGATGAGGCGAGAATCCGGACAAGCAACAGGATAAAGAGTCATAGGAGCAGTCGGATATCAATCACCAGATCCGCCGAAGAAATCGCCGAGGAGGAGGGGACAAGAAGGAGAGCGGGGCGAAGGGACAATGCGGCCCGTCCGAAGAAGCTAACTTCGAGAAGCTTGGGCCCGTCTGCGAGGAAGCTGAGGAGAGCAGCGGCGGCCGCCCGCTTAGCCCTGCTGAAGAAGCGGAACCACGCGGCGTTCATCCAGCAAGTATGAAGCCAAAAAGCGCCCGCCCGAGAAGGACAAAAAGGCGGGAGGGCGAGCCAACCCACGGCCGTGCGAGGAAGAGGACCAAAGGCGTGGGCAGGCAAAGAAACGGTTGTGAAGGTTAGTAGGCTGAAAGGTCCGTCATCAATGAGCCATCAAGCGGCAGACCCGCCTTCTACCCGGCGGCTTCGGACGAAGATTCGTCCCCAACGATGGGGCAAGCTCTTCAAAACCCCGGTCGTGGAGAAGGAAGTACCTGGCAGGTGGCACTTGGCGGGGGCAACCGGGCAGGCGTCCGAAGCCCCACCTTTCCGGCGTGGGATAGGGTTAAAGCCCAGCGACCACAGCGGGAGGCATCGTGATAGACCCGTCAAGGTCTATGCCGAGAAGATCAAGGAGCACAAGCGCCTACATGGCGAAGTGGGAGAGCATACAAAGCTTACTACCGGGAGCCGCGGGGGTGAGAACAATTGAAGGTTTTACACCGACAAAAGCGAACTGAAGCCGCCGCCACCCGGCCCAAGCCTCCGAGAGCCGGGGAAAAGCGGATAGCGGCAAGCGAAGGAGCCGAAGAGCCCTCAAAGGAAATCCGGCACTTCCGGAGATTCTGGGACTCTTGATCCCGGGCACCGTTCCAGCGCTTAGTCGAGAGGTTATGCAAGAGTATACTTTCTGAACATGGGTGGCCGTGAAATGTTTCTTTGTGCCTACGAGGGCAGCCGAGCAAAAAGCGGCGCAACACTTTGAAGATTGACGGCCTGCCACAGTTCCGCCTTGAAGGGTCACACTCATGAGGCGGGATATGCATCACGGCTAGACACATCAAGGGAGAAGCATGCCCTTGAACTTCTTGTAAATAATGGAAATTTTTGTTAATATAAAAAATTTTTGTGTAAATAATATGTTTAATCTTGCTTAATTAGGTTAAGATATTGAATTACGGGTTTGTTTTTTAAAATTGGACTTTTTGAGCAAAATTGAGGCGATGTCTCACCGTCAGCGCCGGGGCGAAAAATGAACTTTCCATTTTGGGGGGGTGCAGCGATGTGAACCATCTTAAATAGGCCCAAAACTGCTCCAAATTGACCAAATAAGGGGTCAATTCGCCTACTCGGCGAGTCGGTAAGATTAGACCCTTAGATCACCCAAATTGATCAAGTTTAGCCCATTTAGAACCCATGTCTCACCGCGTCGGCGCCCGAGCGGAAAATGAACTTTTCATTATGGGTGCGAGGATAGCGTGTGAACCTCATAACTAATTCTTCACCATGCCATACCCAAATGATAAAAGTAGTCTTCAAACTCTCAATTGCACCTCTTATTAGATCGAGAATGGCCCAATCGATGTAAATTCTAGGTCATCCAAAAATTAGGGTTTTCCCCTTTTTCTATAAATAGGTTCCCCATTTCCCATTTAGCACCCTACAAGTTTGCTCTCCCTTTGCTTGGCGATCTTCCAGCTCCTTGAGGCATACGCATCTGTTTGCTAGTCTCTTCTTACAGCTAGATCAATGGCCCTTCTTGACTTGAGGAAGGCGATGGTGCAGCGCCGGTGCCCATCTTTGCCGAAGCGGATGTCAATGACATCTTAGGAGTCTTTGGGAAAAAATAGATGTCAAGCCACTTTGAATGCAACCCCGACATATAGACAAGTTTTAGCGAGTTCCAAGCTAGGGTAGGACCCTCCCTCGTCCGGCTCCCCCTTGCATAGGCTATTTTGTTTCCCGCCCATCCCTTCAAGCGACCTTGGGTGATGTCCGAACATCGCCAAGTACTTGACTAACAAAGGCGCGGCTGCCGGACTACATGGTCCTGGCGGTTAGCGGGACCAAGTATTTCTCCTACACCGCCCGCCCTAGCTATTTTCCTATCCCGCGGTGCGAAAACCCAATGGGGCAACCTCTATCCCTCAGATGGAGGTGGACCCCCATAGCAATCAAGCGAGAGAAGCGGATGTTTTTTCTGCGGTACCAGCCCGGGGAGCAAGAAGGAAGAAGAAGAAGAAGAAGAGGCGGCGAAGAGTACTCGGAGCTTCGACTTCCAGGCGAAGAATGGCCAAGCGAGAGGAGGAGGCGGCCAACATCGGCGGGCAGCCAGGACCCTCGAGTTGCTCCACCACTTGGGCTAGGCATCACAAGCCTAGCCCCCATCATCATCAGCGGAGGGAGTATCTACTCCTGGTGACATCTGAGAATCTTCGAATGCGGGGAGAGGGAGCTCCGGCTTGATGAGTTCTTTGCACCAACTTCGGCGGCAGCGGTTTGGGCGACTTCATCGTCAGGGGCCTCGAACATTCCGCTCCAAGTGCGCCAGAGCACCTACGGGGTCGACTTGGACATCGAGTCTGGCAGCATAAGGCGAGGTTATGGAGGCGGGAGACACCATCCCGGAAGAAAGAGTTCCCTCGCCATCCGAGGCGGATGGGGATCGAGAGAGCAAGACCACTAGCATCTTGATCAGAGCCCTTCGACACCACCCCGGCAAGAGGGCGGGGCGACATCGACATCGGTGATCGACTCCCACAATTCGGACTGCAGAAAGGCTGGAGTGAGATAGAGGGTTAGGCCGGTATCTTGGGAGGCGGCAGTGGAGGCCAAGCAGAGTGGGGAATCATCTGCGACACACAGCGACAGGTGGCTGAGATACTACACGCCCCTTTGCTAGATGGGAGAATAAGCGGTGATACACATAAATTCAGCCGCGAGGTGAAGGAGTGTTCATGCTTATTGCACTCTCGGGGCCGGCAAGCATGCTTTCGAATAGCGGCAAATATCGACTATCTTTGTCCTAGTGAAGAGAGCAATGGCACTTGACCTCTTCGACTTGGCCGTGCCCTACCGGCTGGCGGGGAAGATTGGCGATAGCTGCGGCCTACACCTCCGACCGCGAGGTGGAAGAGTTAGTGGCTGACCTTGCGAGGCGGGGCGTCGACCAGCGTCCTTAGGAACTTGGACACTCCATAGGAGCGGCCCAAGTTAAGAAGTTCCTTGAGGACAACCCATCTTACTGCGGCGATTTCAAGATTAGTAGACTCTTGATCCGGGGATTTTTATACTAAAATATTATATAATATAAATATAATTTCTTTTGCACTTTAAATGCTTTGTTGATATATTTTGTTCCACAACTATGCCAACAAACCACACATAATGCAAAGAAACAAGTAAAACTAACCATATGGCCATGAATTACTTGTGTATGCGGCTAGAGGCCTAGGCTCGAGGGAGCGACAATGCGAGACCATATGGAAGAAACAGTCCGCCCAGGCCACCCGTGAAAGAACTTTGTTTGAGAATTTGGACCCATAACCCCCGAAGAGGATATATCCACGGATGAGGGGCCGGACCTCGGCGGATAAAGGCCTTGCTGGCGCTGGCGAGTGGGTTGGTGGACAGCCCTTCGGTTACCGCAAGCATCAACTTCGGAAAGCAGGAAGAGACAAGAAGAGGGCAAAGAAAGGAGGTCCTCCAACTCGAGAATCCTCAGACTCAAGTTCAGTTGGACTCGACTCGGAGGAAGAGGAAGAGCAGGCCAGGGACCGAGCAGGATGGAGGCAAAGGAACACTGCGGATGCAAGGCAAAGGGACACGAGAGCCTCTGACTACCCGAAGAAGGTAGATTCTGCACTGGGCAATGTATGGAAGGCCGGAAACTCGAATAATTCTCGGGGAGAACAGGTCGGGGATTAGAAGCGGAGGCATGGCTGGATGAAATGAGTGAATACGGCAATGCCTATGGCATGAAGGATAAGGACAAAGGCAGTGGCAACAGCCAGCTTGAAAGAACGCCGCCGGTTGGTGGAAGGGTTATGCAAAGGCCCATGGGTTGGCGAGGGATGCTTTGCGGGTTGAAAAGTTTGCTAAAGCCTTCAAAGCGCCATTACGTCCCAAGAGAGCACAAGTCCGGCATGATGCATGATTCTCTGAGGTTACAACGAGAGGCTCATCGGTCGAGAAATATCTGAGAGGAATTCATGAGGTTAAGGCTTTATGTGCCAAGGTTGGGTGAAAAGCATCGCGATGAAAACTACATTGAGGGGCTGAATGAGGGAGATCCATAAGCTTGTAAGGGCAATAAACCCTAAAAGACGATGTCGAGCGAGTCAAGGCAATAAGCTTGCAAAGGGCAGGACCTGAGAATAGCGAGGCGGCGGCCCGATGTTACGGGGATAAAGGCAAGGCAGCGGGGGTTATAGCCCTAGGGCAGCCGTCCGGTCGGCTAGAGCCCCATATGGTGGCAATCGGGAAAGCGGCAAGAGAAAAACGGTGTCCTTCAGGACAAGCGGGAAGGTCAAACTACTCCAAAGCGGTGCGATCCTTTTTGCGGCGATGCCCAAGAAAAGAGGCGGGAGTGCATAGAAAAGCGGCTTTGTTTGGTGTCTTCCAGCCGAGGCCATAGGGCCGGCGAACTGCCCCCTCGTCATGAGTGCAGCCTAAGCGAGTTGGGAGATTGGGACACTCTGTCGGCGGCGGCCGGCGGGCAGCCAGCGACTACATTGGGGAAGTGTCATACCTTTGCACAATAGATCTGAGCAAGCGAGCGAGCCGATTATAAAAGTAATTTCCACGATAGGGAAGGCCAGCGCCAAGTCCTTCATAGTCACGATAGACTTCGGGGAAGTAGCCATAACTTTGCATCCCCTAGAATGGTTCAAATGTTGAAGTTGAAACCACTAAAAAGTCAAAGCCAAGGCCCATTGTCTTAGCAAATGGAAGCGATAAAGTAAAGCTGGCGGGCAAAAAATTAACCGACATCGACTTGCGGGGATTAATATCGGATAGGGCAGAAGTAATGGGCATTGGCAAGTATGACCTGATCATAGGAATGGAGTATCTTGGGCCCGCGGGGGCCATTATCGATTGTGGGAAGCGGAAGGTGACCTTCCCAACGCCCGGCGGCAAGATCATTGAGATCCACGGTAAAAGTTGTTCCCATCATACGGTGTATGTCTTCTAAGCGCCTGTTCAAGTGCATCAAAAGCGGCGGGTAGCATACATCTTCAAGCTTGAGATTGATGAGCGAGTGAGAAAAAGCAAAAAGACAAGGTGCTCGACAAGTTGCGAAGCAAATAGCTAAAGCGATCCGCGGAGTTCCATGATCTCTTTCGGATGAGATCAGCGGCTTCCTCCTTATAGAAGTCGAGTGTGAGATAGCACTTTCGAACCAGGGAGCAACAAGCAAGCAAAGCCCTATCTGAGAATGGCCTTAGGAGTTGGCCGAACTAAAAAGCAATTCTGCGGGGAGTTGCTCGACCTAGGCTCCATCGGACCTAGTGTCTCACCATTTGGAAGCCCTATTACGTTTCGTCAAGAAGAAGGATGGCGGCTTAAGGATGTGCATAGACTATGAGCAGTTGAACAAGCACACCATTAAGAACAAGTATCGCTTCCCAGTCGGATGACTTGATGGATCAGCTCCAAGGGGCAAAGGTCTTCTCTAAAAAATCGACTTAAAAGATCGGGGCTATCACCAAATCCGGATTAAGGAAGAAGATATCCACAAAACCGCCGCCGAGCGCGGTATGGGCATTATGAGTTCCGCGGTAATGCCTTTAAACTATCGAGCGCCCCCGGCGTTCATGAGGCTCATGAGCGACATCTTGAGGAGTTCTTAGACACCTTTGTGATTGTATTCTTTGGCGACATTTTGGTGTATAGCGGATCCCTTGAAAACACGTTACAACACTTAAGGAGAGTGCTAGAAAGTTGAAGAGGTACGGTTATGCGCCAAGTTGTTGAAGTGTCGCCGCCCAGCGGAGAGAAGGTGGAATACCTGGGTCATGTGATCTCAAACAGAAGGAATCTCGGCGAACCTGCCAAGATTGAAGCCGTCATTCAATGGCGGCACGAAGAATGTGCATGAGGTCGGAAGTTTTTCCGGCCTAGCGGGTTACTTTGAGGAAGTTAAGTGAAGAACTTTGCTAAGATAAGCGGCCCGTTAACATACTTGCGAGGGGCGGAGAAGGTGAAAAGATTGGGTAGAGCATTGGCACAAAGAAAGCCCAAAGCGGGGTTTGAATTGTTGAAGGAAGCTTTAACAACCGGCCCGATCTTAACCCTGCGGACCCGAGAGAAAGATAAGCTTGTAGCCACAGTCTGCGAGTAAGATAGCTACAGTGCGGTGCTCATGCAAGAAGCGTGTGGTAGCGTATGATTCGAGGGAAGATGAGCGACGGCGGCGGCTTACGACCCTACGACGCCGCGATCAGGAGTTGCTACGGTTGTCGGGGCATTAAAATTTGGAGGCACTATCTTTTGGGAAGGAAGTTCCAATTGGATCTGAGACCATGAGAGCCTCCGGTATGTATTCAAACCACACCTCAACTTTGAGGCGGAGAAGGTGGATGGAGTTCCTTGAAGAGTATGACTTTGATATAGTCTACAAGCGGGGAAGCTCAGCGTGGTAGCGGATCGCTTTCAAGGCATCCCGACAACTAGAGTGCATTGCAATGCAATTTCGGCTCTCTCAGCGACTTTGGTAAGAAGATTGAAGAGTCCTTGCCAGCGGATGTGGATTTCAAGGGAAGTATGGGCAAGCCTCTCTAGGGAGGCTAGAAACGAGATAAGAGCGGGAAGCCTTCAAACATTATAAGAAGGAGGGCAACCTTTGTTATACCATAAGAACAAGATATCGTGCGAATCATCGGGGTAAGGAAATTGATCCTCCATGACCGCTGCTGAGCCCAATAGGCGGCCATCTTGGGATTCATGAAAACATATTTCAAAGTCTTGCTTGGCGGCTATTATTGGCCCGGGAATGAAGAAGCGGTAGCTAGCTACATCGGGGAATGTCGGCTATGTCAAAGACGAAGCAACTCCAATTCGGGGGCATTAGAACCGTTAAGCGGTTACCAAGCTAAGTGGGAGAGGTGACCAGCATGGATTTCATCACATGGCTTCCAAAAACGGTAAGAGGGAAGGATGCCTTAATGGTAGTGGTGCGACAAGTTGTGAAGATGGCACATTTGTGCCTTGCGGGACCACCGATCACGGCTATGGATACAACAAAGCTCTTCACCAAAGAGATCTTGGGGCTTCATGGCATGCAAAGGGAGATTATCTCCGAGCCGGGGGATCCGAAGTTTATGAGTGCCTTTTGGCAAGACCTCTTTGCGACCATTGGGGCGAAGCTATCCATGAGCGCGGCGTATCATCCTCCAGGCGGATGGCCAAAGCGGAGGCGGACCAGCGAGGATTTTAGAAGACATGCTCTGGGAACTATATGCGGAATAAGCAAGGTATGTGGGAAGAATTTATTCACTTGGTGGAGTTTGCCTACAATAGCACCAAGCAAGAATCATCCCAAGTAATGCGCCGTTTATGATCAATTCACGGCTATCGGTGCCTAACTCCGGACACTTGGCACAATCCGTGTCAAAGTAGAAGTTTCCACCCGGCCGGATGTTGGCGATATGCAACAGCTTCGTGGAAGAAGTTCGAGGATATCTGCTAGCGGCAAAATTAAACGAAAGAGCATTGCCGACAAGCATCGAGCGATCGAGAGAGTTCCAAGTTGGAGCGATGTATGGCTCAAGATCAAAGGTGAAGCGGTGAAGCTCCGTATCGGTAATTGCAAAGCTTGCTCCAAGGTGGGCTGGACCTTCCGAATAGTCAAGAGAGTAGGTAATCAATCCTACAAGCTAGAATTGCCAGGCACACCTAAAGATTCATAAAGGTCTTCCACGTGAATTTATTGAAGAAACATACCCCCAATCGGACAAAGTCTTGGACACTCCAAATTTGTTGGAAATGGCGGAGGAAGCAGCTGGAAATAGTTCGAGTTGATTCTTGATAAAGCCTTCAAGAAAGCGAGAAGATGAGAGTTTCTCAATACTTGGTCAAGTGGAAGCACTTGCCGATGGAAAGGCGCCACATGGGTACTTAAGAAAGATCTAGTAAAAAGCGGTACCCACGGTTTATGGAGCAATGGGGCGGCAAAGTCATCTCCGAAGAAATGGCTCGGGGCATGTCGATTTGTGTAGATTAATTCTATGTGTAGTTAAGATTAATCTCGCATGCAACCTATACTAGGTATGGGTGCATGCGTTGTTTCTGCAGAATGATGGGATCACTACGGTGATCTCTAGGCGTGGTGTAATGTCAATGTAGGCATGGCCCAGGTTTTTAAGCTTGGATGAGTGGAAAGTAGATTAGAAAGTCTACTTCGTTCCGCGGAGTAGGCGACCTCGAAGAAAAGGAGGTCATTGAGGAATGCATTGATAGGAAAGGCACCTTTAGCCCCATATATGCTTTGATAGGAGGAATCTATCCTTCCGCCCCATATCACGGGGAAGGATATCCTCTCTTTGGGCAACTAGAGGTGTAGGCATGGCGGCATATAGGCATATAAGGCATTTGTCTCTCCGGCCATAATGGAAGATTCACCCTCTTCCCTCTGGCGGGAGATTAGCCATGCATCCATGTAGATAGGTGGGGTGGTCACCATATAACCAAAATTTTCTAATAATTAAAATGGTACTAGCGTGGTGTCGACACCGAGGCCAATAGAGCACTCAGAAGGGCAAGGGAGGTCGAGAACTCACGAAGACTTACAACACAAATTTTGTTGTAATGTGTTGCAAGGAATGAAGAGTACCTCGAACAATAATGTTAGATATGAAATGTTAAAATTTTGATAAACTAAATTGTCGTGATAAGTGAAGTATTGAGTAACTTGTTTTAATGATGTTATGAATTGATAAGTTATTCCATAATATAATGGCGTGATAATGTTCTAAAAATATTACCTTAAGGTAATCTTAATAAATGTGTAAGTATGATGGTAAGTATATCGTATGTATCAGGTTGATTGCAGGTTAGGAAGATCCCAAGGTGGGGAGACCCACGATGCTGCGGACAACATCATTTCAAGGTGGGGAGAATGTGACGTTCCGGCCTGATTATCACGGTCCCGGGGCGTATCTTTATCTTGCCTAAATCCAGCGTACCGCCACTCCCTCCGTAGCGATGTCTGTAAGACGTGTAGCGGTGGTAGTAGCCCCTAGGGGGCAACTTCCTAGGAATGTGCATTTATTATTAATGTGCACATTTACCAATGTGCACATTAATGTGGGCACACCTTTCCATGTGGGCACATTTTGCCACCTAGCCATTAAAGGCAAGTGGGCCCATTCCCAATTATCCCACATGCCTAAAGGGGATAATTGGAAACCCTAGCTTACCCCCTTGTCTATTTAGGAGGGGAAACCCTAACTTGCCCATTTTTCGTTTCTAGGGTTTTAGAGCTCTGTTTTGGCTGCCTCAAGAGCCAAAACCGCCTCCCAGACTCTGTCTGAGAGAATTGCACCATTAGTTTCCCTTGATTCGAGCAGTTCAGCAGGATAGTCGAACTCAGGTCAGGAGGAGCAACCCAAGGATCAGGTATTTAGGCAATTTAATAGCTTAAACCACATTGCAGTCATAGAATCAGTAGGTTTAGCCTATTAAATTGCCCATAGCAGCCCTCTAGATCTCTAGATACCAAACTCTAACTAAAGAACCTAACTCTATGATATAGATTAGATATAGTTCTTTAGTTCTTACATGATATATATATGGATGATGTATCTCTATGAACTCCTTGTATTGGGAAGGGGTAGAGACTTAAAAGCTTGGTAGTAGATGCTCCTAGATTAGCCTCTCTAGCACACTATAGATTAGGCACGTGTAAAGAACCACACCCGGGGTTGTGGGTGAAGGGGCGGGCGGCTAAGAAGGAGGTTCATGTTAGACTCTTGAGCGATCCCTCTAGTGTGTAAGGCCTACCGGGGATCATTGTGACTAGGTCTAATGGCTTACCCTTGAGAGTCTTGGGTAAGGCATGGACTCGACAGAGTGAAGTGGTGTACATTTTCGTGGGTTGGTCGAATCACGAGGCGGTGGCCCTCTAGTCAACGAGTCGTATGTAGATCTGGGAGGGAGTGATCCCTTCACGCCCCATCCCATCGCGGGAGGATGAGGCCGAGGGCTCTGGTCGAGGTCAGACACTTTTCAGCCTACTCTGCAAAGTGTGCAGGGAGAGGCGGATGGAGTGGACAACCCTATGCCATGTTCATATGCCCGGCCCAAATCCATTGCCACGCAGTGCATGCGCAATGAACTCACGGAGACCCAAGCGTCGAGTCATCCCTTGATGCGAGCCTTGGGTAGGACCCTATGTATGATGATGATCATTGTCTATGCAGATGTTGATGCACCACCCTTCGAGGTGGATATGTGATTATGTTGTATACTGACATGTATGTTTACGCTTCCGCAGCTAGGTAGGCCCTGAGGGAGACGGGGTAAAATGACCCCTTCACTCTTCCCACTGGGACCCGTTACGGGTGCAGTGATTGTGGAGGGCCCTGTATCAGTATGGAGCTGGTATGGGGGATGAACTCCTGTTTGTATACGGTGAGTGCATCGTACGTCACAACCCCATTCCTGGTTTTCCCTGAGAATTGTGCAAGCTTCCGATTCTTCCAGATGCTAGTGATGGTGGAATCGACGGTTTTCTGGTAATCCTTCTTGCTGGCCTTGGCATGGTCGGCCTCATTCTCAGAGGAATCAGAAGAGTCTGAAGACTCCGAGGCAGCATCCGAGGACGAACTAGGGCGTGTTCTCTTAGAGGCCGCAGGTGCAGGTGCGGGTGCAGGTGGCGGCGGCGGGTTCAGTGGAGCAGGAATCTCTGGTCCATATTCCTGTGGTGGATTCTGCTACAATACATATGCTTGGAGCTCAGTAAGCTGGCGTTTCATAATCATAAGCTCCTGTTCCAGGGTAAGACGGCCCAGTTGAACGGGTGTCGTCCAAGGGGGAGGGCGTGCACCGTCTAGATAGAACAAATCAAATATAAGCATTCCCATTGCATTTGGTATAACAACAAGATTACAAAAAGGAAACATATTTATCATTAAGATAAAACCCTCGGTTACAGGACAACAAGGTTACATGTAGACAAGACAGATTACCGAAACAACAAGTTTAGGGTTGTGTGAAGGGGTATAAGATGGAATAGCGAATTTTTCCCTCACTGCTCGAACCACTTTATACCTAGCCCAAGCCTGAATAATAACGTACTCATAGTCTAAGGTAGGGCTGATAATTAACAAGTTAAAGAGGTCTCGAAGTGCATAGAAGATCTGCCAGAGGTGATCATTTGCATCAGCAAAGGCTTCCTGTTTAGTCATATCCCAATAATTCCACATGCGACGGAGCGTCTGCTGCAAATGCTCGAAGGCGTGATCACGAAGGATATTAACAATCTCAAAACCCTTGATGGGGTCGTAGGGCTCTCCTTCATCCTCCGGTTCCCCTTCTTCATAATTGTCATCGTCCTTGTCATACTCTCCATCCTCTTCGTCATAGCTATGTTCTGGTGGGGGCTCGTCCTCTTGTCGCAATTCTTCAGGTAATTCTTGTTCGTCTTCTTCCACTTCATCGTCTGTAAGATGACAAGAATGGATATACAACAAATGAATTATTCCTTATACTTCAAACTCTAGAAGAGAAAGACAAGTATTGTAGGAAAAAGACAATTTGATTGCATTCAAAAATGCATGAAAGATCAATGCAAAATTACATATTTTCGAGTAGCCAAAGGCTATACTCTACAATACATAATATGAATGGCTAGGGGCTAGGCCCCGCATCCTGATCCATTGGCGTGGGAGGTGGTGGTGGTGGCCGATGACGTAATAAAGTGACCCCTGGGTCAACTGTAGCGGCCGCGAGAGAAGCAATCTCTGGAGGATAGGCGGCTACTAATGGGGCCGCCGTGAGGAGCTTCATAGTCATCTAGGGTGCTATATCCTGGCCCATGGCAGTCAAGGCGAGGTCTCGTCGTACCAACACGTAAGTGAAAGTCTGGTATGATAACTTCTTGTGCCACCGCAAAAGTGGACAAGGCCGGGAGGTTCCACCCGCGATGCCTCTGCTTCTGGGGCCAGGTCACGTGCCACAAAAAAAACATGTCCATGCCTAAAAGCTGATAGGAAAAAGCGGGTAAGATGGTTCCCGGCTGCTCTCCCCTGGGGAGTAACCGAAGTGGCTACTTCCTTCTCTAGGTTCATAGGAACCTCTTCCTCCATAAGCTCCTTCTTCTCCTCCCCCCTACTATGGGCAGGGTTATGGTAAAGGTCTTCCCCTTCTTCATCCGAATGAGAGGGAATCTCGACCATGTGGATACTTGGGATGGGAGGTCCCATAGCCCGTGAAAGGCTTCAGAAGGAGGCTAGGACGGAGGGTCTTGAAGCACTAGATCCCTAAGCCTGAGAAGTGTCTCAGCCGGCTCAATGGTCTGCTGGTGGAACTGAAGTAGCTGCTGTACCTCCTCCACGGATGAGAAATCGATAAAATCATCCATGCAATACTCGGCCAGCTCATAGAGCACTTGTGCTTTCTCCTCCTTTAGAGTCCCACTACATGGTATGTCAAGAGGAGGAACTCCCGTCCCTGGTGATATATAACTGGAATTACATCTAATCCAGTTAGACGCCCACCCTGCTCCCAGCGTGGCGGCATCTCCCCTGCTAGTTGCTTCCACTGGACGAAATTGTCCATCCCAATCTGCTCGTCCTCTTCCTCATCTGACAATTATGGGGCCTTGCCCTTCTCTGCAGGCAAAGTTTCATCCTCTACACACTGGTCCATAAGGATGGCGGGGCAAAGAGATACCTCGAGGAACTCTTGTCCCTCATGCATGACGGGGGGGGGGTCCGAGCCCAGGAGTTTGCCCATGACACCTCGTAGCGACTCTTACCCGCCAAAGCATCTCTTTCACCACAGCTGGCTCTCAATATATAGTTGTGGTGGTTCCCCCAGAGGAATGCAAAGAGGAAGCATATCCTCGATAAAAGCTGTAGAACCCGCATAATCGGGATGATTACGCATGTTTGAATGAGGTCTATGTCTTTGGAGTAGCAAAGGGATTTAGGAGATCAAAAGGGCACTTGGGGGTCCCGTGCTCCCCGTCTTGGTACCATGCAAGCAGGTCGATGGCAGCCATAGGCGCTGGAAGGAAGGAGGAAAGAGGATAAACAAAAGCTGAAGAGTGAAAATGAAACCCTAAAACTTTTGAAGTACCCTTATAACTTTTATGCTGACGTCAGCATTGATATTATTATTATTTTTTTTTTTTTTAGGAATTATTAAAATCTAGCTATCTAATCTATAACAGGGACAGAGTAGCAAAATTGGGGATTTCTATTAATATTAACGAAAGTGTACAATGAAAATGCCCAAAGGCAGCTACAAATGGTCCCCCCGGATTCTCCGGGCGAGGGCTAAATCCTTGGTCATGATGGTGACTCTCTTTGCATGGATAGCGCAAAGATTTGCGTCACTGAAGAGGGCAATCAGGTAGGCTTCGGCAGCCTCCTGAAGGGCCAAAATGGCGAAGGTTTGGAAGCGGAGGTCAGTTTTGAATTCCTGTGCTACCTCCCTCACCAATCACTGGAAGGGCAGCTTCCTTATTAATAGCTCCGTGGTCTTCTGGTATTTACGGATCTCCCGTAAGGCCACGGTGCCGGGTCGGAAACGGTGGGGCTTCCTCGTAGTAGCAGGCTTTGGAGTCGGCCCCTTCTTTTGTGGTACCGTCTTGCCTGCAGTGACGGGATGGGGTCGTGAAGCATCCACCCGCTCTTGCCTCCGGCTGGAGCTTGTGTTCTTCCCAATGTTTCTGACAACCTTTAACTTCTCTTTGTATTGGCTGCCGGACTTGTGGGCTACGAATTTCCTCCGTCTTTTGCTGGGCGGCTTGTCCCCCTGATTAGGCCCCTGCTGGGTCTCTTGCTCCCTGTTGGCCTGCTGTTCTTGTTGTCCCTATTGGGACTTCTCTGCCTGTTCCCGAGCCTCACGGGCTCGTTCCATGTCGGCTTCCACCTGAGCCAACCGCCGGGCCGCGACCCTTCGAATCAGCTCAGCATGGTAGCGGTCAGGCCGGCGGGTCATATCAATCTGAACTATTGTTAGGTAGTCTAGACTGATATCGGGGATCTCCGTCCACATAAAATGTTGGAAAGCCTCATGTCACTGGTATGGGGGTAGCTCAAAAGCTTCGCAGTTAATAATGGCCATCCCATGCCCCAGGTATCTATATTCACGACTCCGGGCTTCGATGTCTGCCCGCTCTACCTCCCGAAGGTCGTCGTCCCCGGCCAAGGTCCGAATACGGGCGGCCTCACTTTGAATGGCTTCCTCCTCAGAATGTTCCTCACACTCAGGAGGATAGAACTTGATCAACACCATCACCTGGTCAGGTTGCTTGACCATGGTGTATGGCAGCTGTTGGAGGTTCAACTTAATCAAAAATTGTTCAGAATAATGAAATATGGGATAGGGTATCCTAGTATCGTTGGCAAACTGCTGCACCAACTCATTTAGGAGGATGTCAATCAAGTCATTATCGGTGGCCATATGCTGCGCGATCAGTGCATAGATTTGGGCTATTGTGAGGCTGGAAGGGTCCATGGTGCTTTTGATGTTGGCCATGGTTGAGGCGCTGGCGATTAGGGAGGCGAAAAGGGAGGCGCTGAGGTGTAGGGATGGTGTGGGCGCGACCAAGGCAAAAGGGTGAACTCAAGTCCGGTGGCTACGGCGGACGGCGGAACAGGCGGACGGAGGCGCACGAGATAAAAAAGAAACAAGAAAAGAAATGGTCGTTTAACTTTTTAAATTTTAAAAATTTTCTTGTTTAAAACTTTTTTTTTTAAATACGGCGGAAAAAAAAATATACGCGCATTTATGCGGAGCGGCACTGCTCCGGTTATACGCGCTTAACTCCTGATTCCGGGGCGTCCAAACCCGGGCAGCGCTGCTGTTGGGTTTGGCCCCCTTGCTCGACCCTCTGCTGCCAGTTGATGACCCTTTTGGGGTATTTGGAGTACGCCCGACTCATTGGAGCAATAATCTCGTCGATCCGAGCTACGTGGAGAAAATGGCTTAATAGATGAATTAGGCCATTATAATTTATAATTATCCATTTGGGGTTTATTAGCATAGCTAAATAAAACCATTATGGTCGACCATCACTTGGACTGGTGTGCATACGTATACCATATAGATGCCTGGAACGTCACATTTACGAATAAGACAGGAGCTCCAAATGGAGATGTGCTAGGCCTAATAAAGCCTTGCTCTACCAATTCTTCAAGCTGCTTTTTAAGTTCTGCCATCTCTACCACATTAAAACGATAAGGAGGTCGCGAAGGTAGTGCAGATCCTAGAAACAATTCAATATCATGATTCACCTCACGAAAGGGAGGCAGTTCTGTTAACTTGTCAGGAAACACATCCCTGAATTCTTCTAACACAACCTGAATAGCTTTTGGAGCAATAGTTTCTTGCATTTCTGCAGCTTTACTTATCATTCCAACATACATGATTCATCCCTTGCGCAAATAGCGCTTTGCCTGCTTGCAGGTCAACACGGAAGGCCCAGAAAGCATAGGGCGACCACCCAATCTCTTGATAGAACCATTTGACAAGGTGCAAAGGACAGCCTTGCCTTTACAGTCGATGTAGGCCCCTACGGCTTTCACGCATCTTCTTGCGGATATCCTGCCCATTGTACTAGGTATTTCTCGATGTGGGCTAAAGTGTACACATGAATAATAAATGTGCACACACTTGCAAGTTGCCCCCTAGGGTGCTACTTGCTTAACTACACGTAGGCGTACACGTCAATCGGGATGGCATGTACGCGTGACGATGCAGTACAATATACATCCTTGGACCGTATACTGTGCTGGAATGTCACACACCCTTGAACACAAGAGTAAATCAACGCATGATCCAATAGCTCAACTCCGCTGAGTATGTTTTTCGGGGTACATCATGGCAACTTCAACTCGAGGCAGATTATGAAAAGGAAGAGGAGCAAGATGAGGAGGAAGAGAGAATTCTGGCAGAAAGGACGCAACAGGAAGAGCAACTAAGAAGAGCTATAGAGCCACCGATAGGCTTTCATGGTCATCGGGAAAGAGTACCTTTTCGCCAGCAACGTCCTCTTCCATATTGCCTGGAGGAAGGGATAAGAAAAGATGAAGTCCTAAGCCTTATGGCAGAAGGACAACAGAGTGATCTCATCGACTACTCATACCAAGAATTTCCCCAAGAGGTAGCAGAGCAGCACTCCTAGGCGGGGGAAACAATGTCGGATGTGGGAGCCTATGAGTACATAAGGCAGAGCTTTCAATAACAACCACTATTCATATCAGAGGAACAGTTCCAAGAAGTCCAAAGGAACATATACAAACCAGGTAAAGGACCAAGCATGAGCCGCACTCTTCGATCAAGCAGCGTAAGAGAAAGAACTCACGTCAACTTGAAAAGTGTTATTACGCTGCAGAGGGACCACGATGATCTCTTCATAGTTGATAAGTTCTTATTTCATTCTTTTAAATGCATTGTGAGGTAAAGTGTTTGTTGAGGTAAGTAAAGCATCGTGGGACCGATCTGATTCGGTGGGGTTCGAATCCTCTTGATTCTATTGTGATGTATACAGGGAAGCCAACTCTTGTTCTTAGAAATGCACATTTGTATGCTTGTTATGTGGCTGCAATTGTGTGCTTGTTAAGTGGATACTGTTGCAGGCAGTCAGATGTTGGGTTGTTGATGCCATGAACTTGGTATTGACTTATGCTTGGCTTCATTCACCATGGTTAACAATCTTATGTTCTCCTTCAAAATATTTTTATTCACAATTGGATCTTACTAGCAAATTGGACGATGATGGCAAAGCGTTGTGGGAGTCCCTCGATTATAATAGGTAGGCTTTTTCATACTCGCCCTTAACGCACTGGTCCTCAAGTTTACACCATCAAATTTGATTTGAACCATCCATTCGACAGCTGTTACCAGCTAATAATGTCGTTGTGGCTCAAATTTTATAGATTTAACTATAACATCCTAGGATAATCTGTTGAAAATCACACACACTTTAGGATTTTCTCTGCCGTCTTCGCATCTTCTTCTTTGATGCTGTGCTTCTTCTTTTCTTGCAAGTGTTGGGCTAGGTCTGGCTATGGTGATCGTTGGAAAAGGCCAGTCTATTCCGTTGCACTCCTGCACAAAAACACAAGACTCTGCAAAACTAAGGCCAAAAGGGGCAAAATAGTGACACGACTGGATTGAAATAGAGCTTCACAGTTACTGCCATGGTATGCATGAGGATGCAGAGTTAGATTTTTTTTTACGATTTTCTCTGCTCTAAAGATTACGGTCCGAGAATTTGAGATTTCGGATTTTTACAGCTTTGTCGGAACAGGGCAGAGCTTTCCTTGCAAGCAACAGGCTCGAAAAACTAGAGAAAAAAAAAAAGAGTTTGAGATTTCGGATTTCTACATCTTTGTCGGAACAGGGCAGAGCTTCCCTTGCAAGCAAGCTCTAATAAAAAACAAGCTTCCAAACAGAGCTCAAAGAGGCTATAACTTGACGATCTGAAGAGTCTCCCGAATTAATCAGTGAACCTCGGACTGAGCTATTTTGGCCATGCCAAAATTTTATTTGAAGGTGAACATACGAGGGCCAGGGCGTTATCTACACCTTCATTTTATGCTCCTAACAAGAAAAGACTCTATAAAATTGGCATTTGTGGAGATTCATTTGAGCTTTATTTGCTTTAAAGCCCTACTTATTTTTACCTTTACTAGCATAGATCAAATTGAAGGCCACTAATTCCATTTTCTCTTTACTTTGTGCAACAGATTTACCCAGGGCGGTGAATTGATAGATTCATTTATAAATGCCTTTGACACTATTCGACCGTGGAATCTAGACGCCCTTGCCAGGTAGCATGACATGGAGCTATTATCTAGGTAGGGCAATCTTTTGGGATATGAAGCGGCTATACATACATACAATGGAGCTATTATGGAAGGAGTAATTCGAAGGAGCTTAAAATTTCATACGAAATTTTATAGCTCCTTCGAATTATCTGATGAAAAAAGAGGGAGGGCGAAATTTGCCCTCTAGGATCTGCTGCTATGTCTTCTGTTTCTGATCTTCTGCAGTTTGTTCTCTTCAATTCGGCCTTCTCTCTCTTCAAATCGATCTGCAAATCCTTAAATTTGCTAGGACATGGCCAAAAACAGAGCTCCAGATTTCTTGCCATATTTTTTGCTCAAGAAGCCCCCCCTTGCTTTGAATGAATCACACTGTGATTCTTCTGATCTCCACTGGTGGGGCCGCTTACCAAAGGGAGCAGAGCGCCAACAAGATTTCGGCATCAAATTTCACTGAGAAAAAATGAGGTGAATAAGGGCAAAATTTCGCCCTCTCTCTTTTGTCGGCTCAGAAGCATACGATGGATATGCCTTATTCAAGAGTACATTAAAGCATTGCAATAGAAGTGAGAATCGGCATTGGCATTGATGGTTGTTTCAGATCACTGTTTATTTTTCCAATAAGGAACCACAAGCACATTGGTAATATAGGAAGAATCTGGGAATGACGATGCAGTTCCGGCCCTAAAATGCAGACGGAAGCTCGAGTAAGATGTGGGAGATAAATATCCCACAGGAATGAGCTGAGGATGAAGACGGAAGGATGATTATAAAAGAAAATGAGTGGGCGCTTAGATTCATACTTACCTGGGCGGGGTCTATCGGTGATCAGCAAGGCCGATGGCCTAGGAGAGTTTGCGCCATTGCACCAGGGCGTGGATTTTCCTAGCATCTCCCCAAGGGGAGAGTGCACGTCATAATTTGTGGCAGTGGGGGCTCGCGTCCGCGCGGCCCCCTTCAATCAACTTAATACAGTATATATAAACTTCGAGATCTTTTGTTGCTTATGCTTACCAGATGTTTGTCCTGTTCTTAACATTCTGTTTTTCCTTTGGCAGTGTAGTGAAGTAGCTGTAAGTTCTCAGAGATTCAAGGTTTGGTCTTCTGTATCATGGTGAGCTAGTACTTGCTTTCCTATTCTGCACACTATTTCCTATTCTGCAAACAAGTAGTTAAAGCATAAAGTGGATAATGTCTTGTGTATATGCAATTATTCATCTATTCACTTAAATACTCCTGACTATAGTGGGTAATTCTCCTTCAATTATGCACAAAACAAGCACAGTTCCTGGAAGCAGATCTGCTTGGTTGCAGATGCAACTTTTGCATACTTAGTTGCGTTGTGATTGAGCAGATAGAAAATGGGAATGCAGATCAGGCACATAGCTTCAAACTCTTTAGTTTTTCCAAGATGATGGTAGACATCTATGGAACCTTTTAACAGACAATTATGCTGCTTATAGAATTATCAGTTACACTTTCAGTTGTATACCGCTGCTAATTTCGTGGGACATGATCTGGACAAAAAGAAGCATGTCACATGGTTATATTTCCTGACCATCTTTACCATGCAAAACAATTACTAGGATGTTCTGACATATGTGTATGTCAGGAGGGTATCAGTAGATATGTGTATATCAGGGGGTATCAGTAATATCTGGTACATTTTCTCCTCAACATAAAGTCTATGAATAGAAATAACTATGATATTCATGAGGAATATACATAAAGGGTTAATGCTAACTATGGTCATTTTGCATTTTTGTTATATAAGTGAATAGATGCCTTGCTCACATCACTTTCCATGCATCGAACTGATGGTTGTAACTTTCTCCGCAATGTTTCTGTTACATTGTTTCCCATAGGTCTTAGATTCGTGAACTGCTATGTGCCAATCTTCTATTTTAAGATGCAGTAACTTCAATCAAAAAAAGATATTGTTATTCTAAGATGCAAATAGCACCTATATTTATTTCCTCTGGCCTGCCAAGCTTGCTGCTTCTATTTATATGTTATCTAGAGCGTTCATGAAATGGGGAGACACTAGCAAGAGGTGAATCTACGTTAGTGTTGGGAGTATTTATTGCGCAGGTTGATCCTTGCGCCAATTGAATTCCAATACACTGTTGAGTTTATTACGCTGACACAGGTGGATGGAGTTATATTACTAGCAATTGGCGTACTAACCCTTCATATTAAAGTATCCATCTCAAACATAACTATGTTCTCTATGAGTTTTGACTTTGCACTTTGTAGGACAGCTACTGTGAGATTGTGAAGACATCCATCATACCCTTTTGAGGCTTCTTGCATGCACAGGCTCTTGCAATATATACTTCTTTGTGTATCTTTGTAAAAGCATTGCTCTGAATGAAATACAACCATATTCTTTTACTTCCAGAGGCTGACTGTCATTGAATACAACAAGATTTGCATTCCAGATGGCATGTATTTCATTTGCCATAAATCCTTTGACTCAGCTGGTTTCAAGTTTTGTAGCACCATGGCCTTGTTCACCTTTATTCAAAACTTTGTTTGAGAACAACATGTTGCTTGGCAAAA
The DNA here is from genome assembly GCA_021234155.1 of Isoetes taiwanensis. Taxonomy (NCBI): domain Eukaryota; kingdom Viridiplantae; phylum Streptophyta; class Lycopodiopsida; order Isoetales; family Isoetaceae; genus Isoetes; species Isoetes taiwanensis. Next base: position 13,872,404 of record JAJEKV010000023.1, on the reverse strand, counting down.
GCCAGATAATAAAGAATGTTAGCTAATAGTTCTAACTGTAATGTAGCAGTTACATAACAAAACATGATAATTGAAATGACTGTACAAGCCAAAGTAGTAAAATGACGAAGTTACCATTACTGGCCAATGCAACATATACAAGTTGACAAACGAAGATATGCGAGTACCTTCCTTTGTAGTTCTGATCAATGGAGTTTTGAAGACCGGTTCAGTTGGCATTTCTGTTGGCATTTCATCAAAGAGAACTACTACATCTCATTATACCCTTCTTGGACTATCTCTTACATAAAATATGCTTCAGAATCTTCCTCTTTTTTAATGGGACTTATAAGAAAGACAACAATAGATCTGAATTTTAGAATCCCAATAGTGTGACATGTGTATATATTGTAACAAAGCATCGCTATGATTTAGATCCTTGACCATCTTGTAGAATCTGATATTGCAGTGTTTAATGCTTTTATTGATATGTAGGGAAAGTGTGGAAGCCTTTGAGAAGTCCTGTACAGCCTTGAAGCCTTGAGAAGTCCTGTACAGCCTTTAATGCATTGCCATATCCCAACATGGTGTCTTGGTGCCATAATTGCCACATACATCCAGCATAATCAACATTCTTGCACTAAAACTTTTTGAAAAGTTGCAAGAACAAGGGATGAATCCAGATAGAGCCATACTGTCGAAGCATTTTGACAGCTTGTGCTGGTGTTGGAGCAATACAGCATGGCAGGATTTTTCATGGCCACATTATAAAAAAAAAAATTGATTCTGAACTTGTTGTGGGGAGTGTCCTTGTGGATATGTATATGAAATGTGGAAGATTGGAGGAATCTTGCAAAGCTTCTGGAAGATTATCACATCAAAATGTTGTTTCTTGGGGTGCAATGATTGCTGGGTATGCGGAGCATGATGGTCTTTCTACACTTGACTCTGGCATAGAGCCAGACAGGGTTACATTTCTGAGCCTCCTGAAAGCATGTGGATGTACTAAGAGACAAAGCACCAGATAAAGTCACATTCTTGGGCATCTTGAGGGCATGTGGCACAATGGGAACCACTATGCAGGGCAGACTAATTAATGGCCAAATTTCTGTTCGTGGGCATGAGAAAGATATTGGGGTGGGAAATACCCTTATTGATATGTATGCATAATGCAGTAGGTTGGAGGAGGCACGCAATATTTTTGACAACTTACCATTTCCGAGTGTAGTTTCTTGGAGTGCACTGATTTCAGGATATGGACAACATGGAGAGGGTCTTTCTGCAGTAGATTGTTTTGAAAGCATGCAGGTAGAAGGCGTAAGGCCTGACAGAATCACACTTCTCTCTCTTATTTTCGCATGTAGTCATTCAGGTCTCATGGGAAGTGGCTATTGGTATTTTTGGATACATGATTCGATTCCATGGTAGTGTACTGGATATGGATCATTATACATGCTTGGTCGATCTCTTGGGGCGTGCAGGATTCCTAAGAGAAGCAGAGGATCTTTTGAAGCCTCCTGCCAGATCATTTATTATTTCACGATGGATGGTACTTCTCAATGGATGCCGAATGCACAGGAATATGGAGCTAACAAGATGGCGCTTCAGTGAATTGGTCCGTCTAGAATTCTACACTCCCCTCCGAAATTTAGAAATGCTCAACTTCAGAGGTGGCATAAAAGGCAGCATGGCAATGTGGAGCAAATAATATAGTGTGTGAATGGAAATGCTTAGTCTTCTTTCCATTCGCACAGTTCATGTAAGCAGGCAGAGATGGAAAACATTAGATGCGAAGTGAGTTTTCTCTAGATTGACCATGACCTGACTGTCATCTTGAGATTTCCAGGGAGGAGGCACAGTGCAGAATAAATGAACCCCATTTTGAAGTGAAAGTTTACTTCCAATTAACGAGAATAAAATCTTGATCCTTGACATTCATCCATTTCTTATGCCCAGCCTTGGAAAGGTGGTTTTTGTTTCTGAGAGAACTCTAAAGAGAAGGAAGTAGTCTGGTTATCCCAGTTCCAGAATGGAAAAGCAAAGGTACCATCTTTAAGCACAGAAGCACAGATTCTTTTCTAGAAATAAAGCGACCATATGTGTCAAGAAAAACAAACTGCCATGGACTAAAAGAGGACTATTTGTGTAGTTGGAAGTAAGAGGATTCATAGTATGCACAATGCATGTTTGCCTGCTGTGCAAATTTTCTGAGTTGTCGTCTGGAAGAGCTCTACAAAGCTATTATGCTCTATTATACTTATCAGCATATGCTTTGTCTACCAGATGAGCTGCAAGCCTCACCCTCATGGTAGATTTGTTGGGAAGACAAAATCTGTGATGTATCTTATCGGCTGCAGAGGGCAACAGTTTACCAAATCTGCACCAGTGGAAAGAATGGCTTTCCTTGAAGCTGTCTATCCTTGCCAAGCCTCACAATAATATTAGTTAGATATTATCTTATTATTAGCAAATCTATCTTTTTATTAGGTGCAACCAGTTGGATATACTAAAAGGTATGGAGTTCATGGTATGTTAGTTGCGAAAATCACTATATGAACTTAAGCAGGCTTCACGAGCATGGTATTTGAAGATGAACACTTTCTTATTGGTGAGTAGGATATCTTCCTGATGCAGCAGATTTGAAATTTTATGTAAGATTAATGAAGTTAAAAGAAATGAACACGAAAGGAGAAATACCTTTAATGTCTACCTTTGATGTTTTGTAGTAAACCTCCTTATTAAATTTGAGGCCATGGAACTCATTGTTGTGTATATAAAGAACGACTATCTTTTTGAGTACATTTCGTTCAAAAACATTGTTGATGAAGCAAGTGAGTATGCCAATTATATCCTCTGTTACAGAAGTATGGCATGAATTGATATGCATATATGGCATTATTTGAGATAGAATCACATTGCAAGCCTGATGGTATGGTCTGCAGCTGTTTGCATGAACATACTTTAACGCAGCTGTTTGCATGAACATACTTTAACGCAGTGAAAGGTAAATTATCCCTTTTGTCAAACTTGTAGGTCCTATAGATGCCCAGTTCTGCTGATAACCTCTATGGTCATGTTGAGAAAATTGGCCTTGAAACAAAAACATTTGTCTGAAAAATTCCTATCTTTGAAGATTATTTCCTCTTTGATCCCAAGAGTATCCATATCGTAGATTTGTATCTGTTTGAATCCATCAATAAATGTGTTTTCCAAAGAATTTCTGATAATAGGGCAGTTGACTGCTAAAATATCGTCCATGTATCTGAAATGAATTTAAACATTTCTATTTCTTTGTATTTTCCTTGTTTAGCCAAGTTCTTTATGAAGTTCATCTCGAACCATGCTAGGTATAAGTTGCACTAACATGGGCTGCAGGAAAATCCGTAGGTATTCCACATATCTTGTTTCCAAATGCCAACTCCCATATTAATGTAGCAATTTTTGAGGAGCCAACTGCTAGTATTTGAGAAATTCCCTTGATCTATTTTGCTCTAGCATTTGCCTTATGGAATATGCTTAAACCATTTACTAATATACTGGCTATCTGGACTTTTTTTCATCCAAAGATCATAGTGTTTATCGACACTTTTCATATATCTGGCATACTCCATAACCTGGCAAATTCCATTATCACCCTACGATGGAATGTTTTTGTACCATTTGGTGATATCTGCTACGAAAACGTCATGGATTGGGGAGATTTAGAAGTACATCATATATGGATACCAGTATCCAATTAGGGATACTTTACTAGGGAGTATGGTGCAAATTCTAGCACATGCCCATTTAGATATTTCTGGCCACAATTCCAGAATATTGTTGAGGAGTGTTGTAATGGCCTGTGAAAATTCAGTGTTATAGTGTACCATGAGCATTTGTAATCCATCAAAAGTCGGATTTGTGTGCTTTGTATATATCCAGTAGATATGGGAGCCTTTCATGCTAAAAAATTGATGCAGGTTAACTGGAGAATATCATTCTTGATCATTTCTTTAACGTTTCCAGGAAACTTGTCAACAAGAAGAAAATCCTTGCTACTAAGTTTTTTAATAGCAAGGTCCCTAATGAACATTGGGGAAATAAAAGTAGGGTTATTGGTGGCCTTGTCAACATCGGAGATATAAAAATTCTTGATCAACCATTCTAGGTTGCTAATGAGTAGGAGGATCATTGAGTGTAAAGTATCTTGAACGGTCATCCTTCTAAGCCATTTTGATACGGGACATAGCAGTATTTATGAGTCTGTCCCTAATATAGGATATGGTATCATCTTTGATTAATGGAAATGTAAACTTATGTGCCATAAACAAACTCATACAAGTACTGTCTAATTCTTTCTTGGAATCTTCCATATCTAACATCTTGTTAGGAATATAGTTGGCTAGTTTGAATAATCCCCCAAAGCCCCCCCCTTAGTATCCGCCCCTCCCCTTTGAGCAGAATCCCCCCCCTCTGCTGCCAATTTAGTACAGTAAAAAAATACCAAAAATAAATCTTATCTGGGCGATGCAGTAGAGGGGGGGCCGGATAGTCGCGGGGATTAGTTCAATGGAGGGAGCCAGATATCTGATGGCTTGCCGCAGGCCGGATACTACAAATGCATGGGGGCCCGGATTATTCAACTGTCCCATATGGTTTAGCCCTTTCTTAAAAAACCTTCTAAGCTTTTTATTATGTACAATCTTGAGATAACTTATCTTTGGTATTGGAGTAGCTAGAGATACTAGTGCGTGCTTGTACTGTTTTTTGCCCTGATATGAAGGAGCAGGAACCCTTGTATTTTTCAGAAAACTTATTGGTTTGATAGTCTTTCTCACTGATTTCAACCATCTTACACTTTGTCTTATTGAGCTTAAAGTCAGCCCATGGGTCAGCTGCCGGGTCCATTGTGACAGAAATAAATGTGCTCCTCATTTCTAAGTCTGATAAATAGGTTAACTGCTCTTTCTGAAAGTAGTCTTGAGAAGGCCAGTGAAAGAGAGCATCTGAGCAGCAACAGACATATTAGGAAATAGATCATAAAGGTTGTTAAATAAATATCAGATAGCATGGTCGATCCCGGTCATGTTGTCCCTGCATTGCAACTTTTTGTCCTTGAAAGTTTTGCCGCGATTTTCACAGCTACATTTTAGATATGGGCACATGGTCTTCCACATTTTTTTAACATAGAAATCATCCCTTTTTTCAGTGGGGTATGCTTGATGCCCTTTCTGACTGATATAATTATAGGGTTCTTTGCTGCAAGTTCTACCAAAATACCTGCAATCGATTGCCAATCCAATTCTGTCCTTTCTGACAATTTGTCCATCTTTTCAGCAACAACCTTGGTAGCAGCTATTTGGGCTGATGTAACACCCCCAAGAATCATCCAGACATCTCTACTAATAGGTGCGAGTGCCCCAAAATTTTTGGACCTCCAGATGCCTTGATTATATAGAATAGAAAAGATAGTAGTGCTTGATGTGCAACTAATCTTTTAGGTATAATAGAAAGAGAAGGCAATTTTCCAAGGTAAAGTTGAAATCATCACTGTTAAGGTCAAGCCTAGTGCTTTCCTTTTGCAGAGACTTTTTGTCATTTTTGGATAAGGGAGAACCCCCAAAAGGATTATCCATGCCTTCTTCTTGTGTCAGTAACAAAGGGTTATCATCTTCACCATCTTCAATAATTTTATTTGATGCCTTGAGTGCCATAATTCCTTTGTTGAACATTGTCTTGCAAATATCTTCTTCAGTTGTCCAATTATAGACTTTACTAGGTAGAGAATTATAGGCCTCGTCAATAATGGCTAAATATTCCTCATCTTTGGCCCTATTGATAGTAGGAATTAAGTGTATCCATTCACTATAGCCAAGTTGTGTGACATCAGAGAAATTTGCCTCCTTCTCTCTTGTGTAGGTACTCATGCACCCGATTGTCCTTGATACAACACATAAGGGTCTGCACTGCATTGTTTGTGCATTCGATCTTGCTCATAGCATATCCCAGATCAGACAGCTCTTTGTTCCAAGTGGGAGGTATAATGATGAAATGATCTTCATTAAGCCTTCTTGTAACAGTCAACATATGTAAGTATAGAGTATTATCATGGGAACTAGTACGAAGTAGACAGGAAATAGGACTAAGATTAAAAGACACAGGCAACTCCAGTTAAACCAGAGAATTGAAGTATCTAAAAAAAACATGACCCAGTCTAGAATCCTACGTCAAGCATCACTTTCAGTCAATCCCCGAGTCAATTCATCCACTGACTTGTCAATCCAACAATTTAAACTTGCATTCAAATTTGGTGTCTGTAATCCTTTAGCATCTTAAGAAATATATCTTGTTTGTACATGTGTCATGTCACCAAAAAGAATAAAAGACGTGGATAACAAAGGCCACATAATCCTTTCGAACATGTTACCAAAAACCAGAATCAACATATTGAAGCGTGGAAAGAAACTAGTTGGTTAAATAGCAACAGTTTAAATGTGGCATGGTCATTTCTAGATATAGCACATTATGATACCCAATGTTCATTTCAGTCCGGATTTTTAAGAAACAATGGCAGCAATGCTAATCTTCCTATGCCTGATTTATGCTAGTGACATTTGGACAATACAGTCAAATGATCAGCATGTGTTTTTTTTGGGTTGCCCCTAGGGGGCAAACCTTGGGTTAGGTGGGTTTTTAGCATATTTCAAGAATATGCTGGTATATGCTTGAGATATTCTAAAAACTGCTCAAAACCTGCTAGCCCCCTTAAACTGGCGGTCATCCTCGTTATTGTGCGAGGCTCGTTTTACCTTCTAACCGGATACTAGTATGGCCGATGCTGATGGGTTTTGCAGCTTTGGTAATGGCCGGTTTCGGTTTGATTATGAAGAGTAAGTATGCAGAGGAGTCGCTGAAGCAGAGGAAACCTATAATGCAAAGGAGTCTCATAAAAAATCCATAAAAAATCGATGTTCTTCATGGTCCGTCACTGGGTTTGATTTTGATCATGATCCTGAGAAACAGAATAAAAAATTTGGGGTAAATCACAGTTCTTATGCCTGGAGTTATGTTTCTACACCAAGGTTTTTCTTGTAGGGTTAGCTTGGGAAACGCAGAGGGAAATTATGCTTAGATATTTCGAACAGTTTGGCGAGATTTTGGAAGCTGTTGTGTCTGCAAATAAAATAATTTAAGCTCCAATAGTAGCAAAACTCCCTTGCAAAGCTCCAAGAACAGCTCGGCTTCTTTGCATGCTAAAAAAAGCGGGAGTAAATGTGTCAGGTTTGAGGTTAGATCAGCGCTTTATGTTCTTTATCTATTAAGTGAAACTTAAGCTTAGGAGCTTCTTCCTTAGCATCGTCTTTCAACTGCCCAATCTTGTGACTTTTGAGCTCCACTTCTTTCGCAAGCCCTTCGTTGACTAGATTCACACAACCAGAGGTCTTGGGTTACCTCCTCAAAGGCATTTTGCATGTTCCTTCTATAAAGTGGATTATCAAAACCACAGGTCTGCACCAGTCTATAGCATCTAGACAGCATCCTTAGAAGCTCGTGAGTCAAATATGGTCTCATGCCAAGCTCGGATTCAAATTCTTCAACCCATGTTTTTACAAAGACACTGATTTTGTTACATAAGCTGATGAGAATTTGGCATCGTTCTTTGTTGGTCTGGACTACAGAACCTGCCTCTGACATTTTCCTAAGGACACTGTGAATCTCTTGTTGCCAAGACGCCATTTCCATTGGTTTTATTTCTAATTAAATCAATGAAAGCATGAGGAACTATTTCTTATGGTCGTGTGGATTGAAAACATATGGATATACAGCTAGAAATCTTGACATTGAAAGAGAATACACCCACATGATCTACTCTATAAAAATACTGGACGACCGAAAGGCTATGGTTTTGTGCGCCCTATTCTATCTATTCCATCCCTTGTTCTTTATATTTCCATTCTTGTTCTTTGCCCCCCTTTGTCGACTTTTTGGTATGTTTGTTTTCTATGTGGTATTATGAAGCAGGGTTAATGGTTCTAGGTTACATTTCGGGATGCCGAATCTGCAAGGCATGCATACCCAGGTATGCTATCTTACATCTTATTGAATTGAATTGCATCATGTAAAATAATGTGCTGGATGTACAGGGGGTGGTAGGAAGGTCACTAGGGTAGAGGTCAGTTTGGATGATGGTGCTACTTGGAAAATATGCACTCTCAACCATCCAGAAAAGCCTACCAAGTATGGAAAATACTGGTGTTGGTGCTTCTGGCAATTGGAGTGGAAGTAATTGAGTTGCTTCAATCCAAACAGCTGGCTGTTCGAGCTTGGGATGAGAGTTTGAACACTCACCCAAAGGACCTTATTTGAAATGTTATGGTAATTAGAAAGTTGTTGAAGGCCAGTTACAGACTTTGAATAATTGCTAATTCTTTATATGATCACATGGAATGATGAATAACTGCTGGTTTAAAATTCACGTAAATCCTTGCAAACGCAAGGGAGGAGGTGTTGGTCTTCTTTTTGAACATCCCACATTGGCTGGAAATCAATCGGGTGGATGGATGGTTAAAAAAGATGAGGAAGACCAGCTTCCACTTACTAGAAGTGCATCCACTCCAGCCCTGGGAAAGTCAGTTCCCCACCTAATTTCAATGTCAGAGGTTAGGAAACATAACAAAGCAGAATCATGTTGGATTGTGATTCACAACAATGTATACGACTGCACTTCATTTCTTAAGGGCCACCCAGGTGGTGTAGATAGCATCCTGATAAATGCTGGTACAGATTGTACAAAAAAATTTGATGCCATACATTCTTCCAAAGCCCGTGCGCTCTTGGAAGATTTTAGAATTGGTGACCTTCTCCATGGTAGCATTTCTTCTGATACAACTCCAGAGAGCTCATTACATGGGAATAACAAAGCACTGGCAGCAATGAGAAGACTAGGTTCCATTCCAGAATTTTCTATGAAAACTAGTGCTCCTGCTCTTCGTGTGGACTCTAAGCAGAGCATTAGTTGTAAACTCATTGAAAAGGAATGCTTGACGCATGATATTAGGAGGCTGATGTTCAGTCTACCTTATGAAGAACAGGTTTTGGGTCTGCCAGTTGGGAAGCATGTAATGCTGTCTCCAACCATCAACGGTAAACTCTGCATGAGAGCATACACACCAACAAGCACAGATGCTGATGTTGGCTTCTTTGAGTTATTTATTAGGGTTATTTGGACAGCTTAGAGATTGATTATAGCATTCAGGTGAAGGGCCCGTACGGCCACATTCATTACCTAGAAAATGGAGAATTTACAGTCTCTGGGATGCTCAAATATGCAAGAAAAATGGGCATGCTTGCAGGTGGAACTGGTATCACACCCATGTTTGAGCTTATAAAGATCACCCTCCATGATGAGCAAGACCAGACACAATTATTTCTTATATATGCAAACAGACAAGATGCGGATATAATGCTTAGAAAGGAGCTTGACAGATGGCAAGAAGAGCACGAGAACTTTAAAGTGTAGTATGTTGTTTCAAATCCATCAACACAAGATTGGCCGCACAGTGTTGGGTTCATTACAGAGAAGATAATCCAAGATCATTTTCCGGAGGCTGCTTCTGATACAGCTATCTGGACCTCCAATGATCCAATATGCTTGCCTGCCGAATCTTGACAAATTGGGCCATGACAAGGACAACATTTATCAGTTTTGAGTTTTGTCCTTGCATTAAAGTAACTATTTAGCCCTTTGTACATTAGAATTTGTACAGGTTTACAAATTGTATAAATTGTGCAGATGCATCATGTGTTATCAGCATTATAAGATGCTATTACAAGGGGAGATATGTAAAAGTTATCTGCATCAAGTACCATGCAGATGCTATTACATGCTATTCAACGAGTTTAGTCCTTGTATTACAATAACTATTTAGCCCTTTGTACATTAGAATCTGTACAGTTTTACAAATCCTATAAATTGTGCAGATGCATTACGTGTTATGAACAGTATGAGATGCTATTACAAGGGGAGACATGTGAAGTTATGTGCGTCAAATATCGTGAAGATGCTATTACGAGCTATGAACATTACAAGATGCTATTACAAGGGGAGACATGTAAAATTATGTGCCTCAAGTATAACTGACATTTTTCTAACTTCATTTTTCTGTCTGCTTTTGTTTTGGTTCCTGTGCATGTAGTGTCAATGGAGCATATAGAAGGGCCAATATGATTGGAAAGGCATTTACAAAGTTACAAAGTTAAAAATATGACTGGTTGCTGCGCATATAGTGTCAATGGAGAAGACTAAAGGGCAAATATGATTGAAAAGGCAATCACAAAGTTACAAAGTTAAAAATATAACTAGTGGACCCCTCTGTAAAACGAAGCCTAGTAATATCGTCGAAGGCGGCAAAACTAGGAAGGCCAAATCTGACGACGAATGACAAACTGAACAATGGACAATTACGGCCCAGAGGAGCTCCACCTGCATCGTTCCCCTTTCATTTTATTTTTCTAGTTAAGTTCGATTATCGATTTGGCAAATATACCTTAGAATATGCCAAATCAGCCCCTGTATGGCATGAACAGGGCAGATAGAATACAAGTTGAATATGCAATTAAGCCATTGGCAGAACACACATTTATATACCATGAACTTCATAAGACAAAGGCATATGTTCAACACTTATCAAAATAGACAAGAGTCCAACATGCAAGCAAGAGTTTTCTATGCATAGTTGGAGCGACCTTTCGACCTAGGTTGATATGGTTTGCTAAAGGGTACCTTTATAACATACATAAGGTTTAAGGGGGGTGTATGAAAATGAGGATAGGAATACGGCAAAATCAAATCTTTTCATTTCATGTATTATTAGAAGGGTTTTGTTGGGGTCAAGCCGGGTGATTGGAAGAGTTTTGTTGGGGTCGAGCAGGGCGATGCAATGGCCTGATGCCAGTCGCCATATTTAGAAAGTAAATATTTCTGTTGTTAGAAAGGCTTTTGCCAGATTTGGAAGGTAGGGGACGAATTTGGAGCGTCTTGCAGGAGTCGAAAGTAGGGTTTTGCTCTTTTGTGTCGAGCCTGTCGAGTTGACCTCCCTGGCAACTCGAGATCTTGTCTAACTTGCACTAATTCTAGGTTGATAGCTTGATTATAGTTGATGGAACCTGTAGCAATTCCCCAAATGTTGGATGGGGGAATATACTGAGGAATATTCCCTCTAGGTGCATCCCATGCGTACACCTCAGCAAGGGCTGAGGTTAAATGCTTATGTGGTCCTATTCCTAAGGGCTTTTGATAACCATTGAAGAATATATTTCATATGCCTTGACTCGAAATTAGCAACATGCTAATTTGGCAACTCAATCCCCAATAATAAGGAGATGCCACATAAAGCCAGTTCTATATATGGTGCCACAGCTTGTGGATCACGCCCAAAAAGTCTCCAGTCTATACTAAGAGCTTTTGAATCATGCCCAAATAGTTTGCACTCTACATCAACGCTGTCATTCCCTTATAGTCGACTTTGCCACAGCATCAACATTCCATCTGCAGGTCATATGAATAGAAAGCAATACACAAGCTTGGGGATTCGAACCCCCTGCGCATTGCGCAGATCCAAATAGCCTGGCCGCCCTTAAAGGGCAGGGGCTAATCCCATGCAAGTGCACATGCATACATACAGCCCTTAAAAGTAGAGCCACCTAAGTCTTTGACCTCATCTAATAGTCAGGTGTAAGGCTATGATGCTCCTAGAGAAAATATCCATGGAATATTCTCAGATCCAAAGGATGGGAATCCACTAGAGCACTCATCTGCCATAATAGATAGGAGATTTATGTCGATCTTCCTGATCTACACATTCTGGCAAACCTCGACCATCAAGATCGAGAATATGCCAAAATGCCATCCATTTTGGAACCCCAACCTCTCTTCTAAACTCTAAAATGAAAATATGAATAGTATAAAAATACTGCAAAAAACTTAAAAGCAAATGAAAATATGTAATGGTCGAAGCTAACTCCAATGGATAAAAATAGAAAAATAACTAGCATTAGGGAAAGCTTGGGGCAAGGGTAGGAGAGGGCTAGCTTCCCTCTGTAATAAAATAAATTAGGCTGCACCACAAAGCCACCTCCCCAGAGGGGGGCTAAGTAGCTTTACTTTGCTTGCCACTTCCATGTATTTCATGCCATAAATTCTTAGCAACCTTCTTTAATTCATAATATCGAGTTCTTCCTTCATATCCTGAACAAAAATGACATGCAACAATTGACAGTTCCTAGGTTCTTTTGCAATCCCCGCCCCCCCCCCCAACAAAAAAAAAAAAAAAAAAAAAAAAAAAAAAAAAAAAATTCTATTTGCATATTCGTATAACAAAACCATTAAAACAAAGCACACATAAACAAAACACCTGTAATCAACACCCACATAACTCCTTCATCAAGACCACACAACGCAACGTACATTAGTGGTCCAAACTTAAAACATACAAATTCCACGGGACCCCCTGCATCACAGCTCATACATCGCTATCATTCTTAGGGCGAGACACAGGGAGAGAGAGGGAGGGAGGGAGGGAGACGAGGATTCTTGATACGTACGTTGCTCCAAATCTTGCATTTCAAGTCCGCAATCATTGGGTGTTACTGAGATTTGGAGTTAGACTATGTGTCAATGCTTTATTCCTCTACAAAACCTGCTCCTCAGTTGTTTGAAGCCCTCTGTGACAAAACATCGATCAGATGTATTCAAGGAGTTCTCTATTTTCTATGCTGACAAAACATGTATTTCCATTCTTTCCTCTATTACACTTGTCCTTATGCTTCTGCCATCCTTGTTCCATATCGAGCACCAAAGATCTCTTCAGGCCAATCCTCATAAAGTCATGGTATCAAGTACTCTATTGCTTTGAAATAGCAATTTTGATTGGTTATAAAAACATGACTTTCAAGTATGATTTACGCTACTTCACCCTTCGGTCATGGAGGGCAACCCTCCGTGCGTAGCACCTTGTTTTTTTTTTGAACACTTCATTCCACATGGATTTAGTTTACAACTGTGATTTAGTTTACAGCTGTCAGATTATTGTGCATGGAGCGTAAATACAAGAACCATAAGGAAGGAAGGAAGGAAGGAAGGAAGGAAGGAAGGAAGGAAGGAAGTATATTTTAACGTCCACGGAGACCAACTGGCCTATGAGACAGTTTTACAATACAGGTGAAAGTTTCCAAACACAAAATAAAACCACAGAAACCATGTACAATGTGTCTCTACCACTGGGATGAAAAAACCCCCGTGTGGGAGGAAAAACCCTTGTAGTAGGCGTTGAGAGGCCCTATTTGGGCGCTCAAATTCCCTGTGCTGTGAGGGACTCCCTGACGGTGGAGACTTGCAGAATGTAGGACGCAAGACGTGCCACCATTGGCGAAGCCAGCAGTTGGTGAATTGCTATCTCAGATCTGAGATCGGCATGAGCTGCTCAGATGTGTGCATATGCTGGGCATTCCTGTAGAGCATGGTGTTCATCTTCTACTATCTGCATGTGATAGCACTGGCATAATCTCTCATGCTGGGGGATTCCCTGCCCTCCATCCGTACCCCAGCGGCCTGTCTCAATTCTGAGATGGTGGGACCCTGTCCTTATTGCAGCTATAGCTCTTCATTTCTTGGTGGAAATGTGTGCCTTCAGATACTGGTGGGGGCCGTGTTCAAGTGACGGATTGACCTGTGTGTGGTAGTGCTCTATTTTGGGCTTTGCAAGAGTGGGCGCATCCCACAGAGAGGCAACAAAGCGCGCATTCAAATGCAGCTCCTGCTCTGCGATACCCGACATATCCACAATGTGTTGATAGTCTATGGACCACCGTGCGAACCATCCCCCTACAATGCTCTTGCCATACTCTCTTCAGAGTTTCGGCCCTTGTGCCAATAACAGAGCCCGGGGAGGAAGACGTTGTGCATCCATTTCGTCAACCTTATGGAAATACGCAAGGTGCCTGCGCATAGCAGAATGCTGCAGGGGCTAAAAGCCAGTCTCATACAACAAAATTGGATAAGGCACCGTGTCCTTGACGCCTAGGCTGTATGTCAGGAAATCCTTCTGCACTCTCTCTAGCTTATCCCAAGTACCCTTGCTAATCGCTGGCCCCCAGACTCTACCCCATACAGCAGTACTGGTTCCACGATTGCTCGGAACAAGTGTGCTTTGCGTGCCCAATCGCAGAGATCTATTCTGTGACAGTTATTCTGCATTGCATACAGGGCTTTCCATCCCGCGCTGACCCTTCTTTCTACACAGTCATCCCATAGCATGTTAGCAGAGAAATCGATTCCCAGATACTTAAAGGTCCTTACAACTTCCATCCTTTGTCCTCTGTAATAGAAGTCTGGGATATCATGATGCGCAGACAGGATTGGCAACAGCTTGGTTTTCTGCTGGTTGACTGTCATTCCTGCTATGTCACAGAATTGACTGAGAGCATCCAAATGTTCCTGCATACTCCTGGCTGTATGGGATAATAAGCCCAGATCGTCTGCATAGAGCAACTATTTTACTGTATATGCCTCTGGCAACTGCGGGCCACCACCTCCATGTTCTTGCATCCAGGTCTCCAACTTGTCAATATAGAGTCCAAAAAGCGTTGGAGATAACGGGCATCCCTGTTTAACACCTATGGTGCTATTCACCCGGTGGTCTGATGCAGGCAAAGTGGCATATATTCCGTCATACAGCCGGTAGATGGCATTCTGCAAATCCTATGGGACATGTAGCTCCTGCAAGCGTTGCCACAACAGGTCCCGAGGGACTGTATCATATGCCGTCTTAAAATCCACGAAACAGCAATACAGGTCACGTCGTGCATTGCGTCTAGGCGGAAACCTGCCTGGCCAACTGCACGCACTCCAGTTTCCTCCACCCATTGCGTTAACTTCTTCTCCAGCACCCCTGCTAGAAGTTTTGCGAGTAACGGGCTCACCATGATCATATGGTAGTTGGTGGAGTCATCCTTGCTTCCCGTCTTATGAATAGGGGGTGACCTTGCTAACCATCCATTCCTGCGGGAGGCCCTCTCTGATGGCCTGATTGATTATCCCTGTCAAAGGTCCGAGCAAAGCTGGCCCACCCCATTTCAACAGCTCGGCCTGAAGTCCCTGCAAGTCCTTTGCTTTACCATTAGCAAGATGCCTAAGACCCTGGTGGATGTCCACCTCTGAGAGCTGCAGTGTTTCTTCTAGTTGATCTGGCACGTCCGCAATTGCTCCTGGGGGGTCATACAACTCCTCCAACCGCTGTCTCCACTGGTCTGCGGTAACATTTCCAGGTGGTTGATGCCTCTTATACAGCACTCTACGCGAAAAGGCTTTTGGCTCAGTCATCAGTAGATCAAACATGCGTTGCTGATTTTCTGCAATATAGCGATGCTTTTTGGATTTCAAGAATGCCTTATAGTCCCTAATGGCCTGTGGCCGGAGCTTGTGGATCTAAGATGGTGCGTAGCTGACTCTTTAGAGCCTTACATTCCGCGTCAAACCAGGCGTTTTGAGGGAATTGCATAGTGTCCCTGCGCGGGAGCTTTCTTGCTGCAAAGCATTTACTGGCTGCTGCGAGTAAAGCCTTCACCAACCATTCACACTTATCATGCAATGTATAGAGGGCATCAATCCCCTGTAGCTCACGTTCAAGCTCCACCTCATATCCTGCTTGCTTCCTATAGTTCGGGTTGTATCCCAAACCCCGGGGGTGCCTGTCCCGTGGCCACGCCATTGAGTGCCTCCAATCCAAAGTGACATAAAGTGGATAGTGGTCTGACAAAGTCTCTTCATCTCTTGTTCTCGTGCCTATCGCGAAATCATGAATGATATCAAGTTCCGGCACTGGAGCTAGAAGATAGTCCACCACACTGGCTCCACCATCGCCCCGCCGCTCGCAAGTGAAGCCCCCGATCAAGGCCACCGAGCATACCATTGCAGATCACCATGTCAAAGATCTAACATAGCTGGACCAACTCTCTTCCAAAGGCTCTAGAGACTGTATCACGGGGCGAGCTTGCATCTTGCATGGATGCCTCCGTTTCTAACCAAAGTGGGTTGGAGTCGGCATTTCCAAAGGTGACCGGCATTGTCAGCGCATGCGTGCATTGAAATCTCCCAATAAAAACACATGACCCTCCTGGCGATACTGCTCTATGTCATCATACAATTCCCTATAGGGCATATGCACATCTGTGTCTGCTTGATGCACCCTGTAGAACTTAGAAGTTTCATGGGGTATATAACATCCCCGCGATAAACGATTGGGCGATGGTGAGGTTGCAACTTTCGTATCCACAGTAGCGGTTGAGTCTATCAGCCTTGTGGGCGAGGACTGTGGATGCTATAGCATATTTGAAGTATCACGCGACCCCTCCATACCCTCGCTTGCCATGGCGATCATTGGCCAGTGAGAAATGATGGTACCCTGGGATGTCCGACAACAGATGACCACTATATTCCCATGTCTCTTGCAAGAAGATGATGTCCATGCACGCGACAATTTCAGCAATGCCGCCGCCAAGGCCTTCGGGAAATCCCCTACAGTTCCACGACACAATTCGAAAGCACTCTTCCTATGCTGTCTGTGGTGACTGCCCTGTCCCAGTCCCCATGGAGGCTGCAGGAGTTGGGCTATTGGCAGGTGCTGGGGCTCTCATGTCCGGCTTTGCTGCTGTGGGTGGTGCCCGGGTACTTGGTCCTAGCTGCTGTGTGCGATCCGCCATTCTGGAAGTGGGGATCCGTGGTGCTTGGTCCCCGATGGCCGCCGCCACCATCATTGGCGTGGAGGCACAAATACCTTCATCTTGCCATTCACCAGGCCTGCCGATCCCCTGCCTGCCTGACCTGTCTAATCTTTGCGAATTCCTCCTGCCTCTCCTTCTGTTGAGCCGGGGTCAGATCCGTGTCTAAGTACGTCGATGTCCCCTTCAAGCGACTAGCGTGCTGCAGCATCAACGTCTTCGACGCTTGGTCGAGCACTGTGAGTTTAACTAGTCGATCATGCTTGGCCCTCCGACTCTGGTCGGGTTTCTTACTGTCAAGTGCTACAATTGGAGCCTTGCCAAAACCAGGGCATGGAGCTTAGATGGGAGATCTTCCCCGTTCTTGGGCAAGCCCATGAGCGACAATGTTCGGTCGACGAGACTGGCGGTCCTTCTCCTCGCGAAGGACCGTCTAATTCCCCTGTGCAACCTCTGCGTCAAGTATTGGGCATGGTGGTGGTGCTGCCCCTGTAGTGGTACTTTTTACGCTTCATGCGCATCGCATGAGATCATACATCTCGCGCTGGAACTCGACCATTCTCTTCTCAAAGGGCGAAAAGCACGGGCGCCGCCTCTTGACTTTCGGGTTGTCTCTTCTCCAAGGTGTCCACCCTCCCACGCATCCGAGACATTGTAGCTTGGTGCATAGCCGGCCGTCTAGGGCAACCAAGCGGTGCAACTGCGCCCTTTGCTGTCTGCGCTTCGTTTTGCGGTATACCACATCCTCGACATTTGTCGTTGGAGCTGCTCTAGGCGTCGGGTTGCATCGGCTGAGAGCCGGGACATCATTGTCACTTCACTTCTTAGGCTGGGCGACGGTTATCCGCGTGCTTATGCGCACTCAAAGTCAGCGAGGCCAAAGCGGTCATCCGGTGGCTTTGATCGCTCTTCCAAATAGTCGAGATACGTTCTTTCTCTTTAAGCCAACCGCTTTGAGAATAGTGCCCATTTGGTATCCCTTTGCATCTCCACACCCGACTTGTCCCGGATGGCGTTCGGCTTTCCCTCCGGGACATGTATTGCCTCTGTCAGGTGATGAATTCGAGGGGAGGAGCCCTCGGTATTACGTGCCCGCTTCTTTAGCGCATGCAGATTCCCGTCCATCCTTGTACGCTGACTTCCAAAGGCTATGGGGTCTCTGGCTGTAAAAAGTGTGCTCAGAATCCAATTTGGGGACCCAAAATTGCTGTCAGAGCACCTTTTGAGGGTTTGGGGGTTTTGGGGCTAGAGAGAGATTGTAAACCCTAGAGAGAGAAAGTCAGAAAGGGGCAAATCAAGGGGGCTCTATGCAAGGGCAGTGAGGGCTCTAGAGAGAGAGTGAGGGCGCTAGTGAGGGCGCGAGAGTAAGAAAAGACATATATGAACAGACCATCTTATACACGTCCTATTGTAACATTTTAGATAGTAAACTATAAGCCAAGTAGACATGTTAAAGTGGGAAAGTGAGTAATTAAACATTTATGGCATATGCACATTTGTGCGATTTATCTGCGTTTTGAGATTAGCAGATAAATCCGCTTCTTGAGGCTAGTTGAGAGAGTTCCCCTTGGAGTATTTATAACCTTGTTGCATTCCTCTCAGTTTCATCAGCCGTCTTTGCGCCTTCCCCTTTGTGGTTGCATGCCCCTCTTTTAGTCGATTTTCAGCCTTTTTCTCTCTAGTCACCAGTCGTTTCGTTGGAACTATTGTGCCCGGCCTGCCGTCTTTGTTAGCATGGCGGCCTCTCAAGCTCAGTTTATTATGTTCCCCTTGCCAGCATCCGTTAGCACGTGTTGATCCTGCTCGGCAAAGGTACGGTAAATAGAGGTAAATAGATGTCTGGAGCGGCAGCAAATCGAAACCTCTAGCATCAGATTTTCGGCGAACTGGCCGTTTACCGATCTGTTTGGGATGGCTTCTGCATTCTTGGTCGGACTGTGTACAAGCTACGAAGCTAGGGTTTGGCCCGGCCATGCTGTAGGCTGCCGTCCAGACTGGGATGGATACGAGGAGTGTTTCTTGCGTTGCTTTATTTCAAAAGATGTTTTCGCCGGCTGATTCGGATCAGCTCGTGGGCTTGGCCAGGAGTTCCCAGGTCAGTAGATTTGCTTGAACGAAGTACTCCAATTGCTATGGAAGTTAATCCTTTTTTTCACGTGAATCTTGCACCACTGAGTTCATGGGTTGCTCTTGTCATATCCGATTTTTCTGAGCTGCCCTGCACCTCTGCACCTCTAAGTTCATGCTTTGATTTTGTTTTCATCTAGTTCTCCCTGAGGCCTTTGTCCTTTTCCGAATTTGCATAACATAGGAGTTTGAGTAGATCGTTTGTAGTCTCTTATTTGAAAACGTAGGTGATGCTGAACATGTTGCAGTTTGATGCATATAGAATTCATCTTACAATTTGTTCCAGATTGTCAAGCAAAGAGTCCCTTGGTGCTTGGTAGTTATTTTGCACAGCTAGTTGCTATACTTCTCCAATTTGTAGTTTCTTCAAGTCTGGAACTATGCTCTTTATTTCCATAGACAGAGACTTGTACTTACCTGGCAGCAGCACTGCTATTTGAATGGCCATGTCTTGTTTCTTTTACACGGTCTACGTAATGGTTTTAGGGAGTTTTTCTTTTATCCTTTCACATGGCATTTTCGTGATTTATTTTCCATGCTAGCTTGGAGGTGATAGATCTTTGGGCCAGAATGTTTTCCAGCTTTGATTTCGTCGAAGATTTATAAATCTTGCCAAATGGAAGATCTTTCTATGGCAGTAAGTTAAGGATGTATCAGATAAGGAGGTACCCGTGCCTCTCCCTTTGTCTTTATTTAGGCATATTCTTCTTCTGAAGTGTGGCAGAAGGTGCGGTCTTGTGCCTAAAAAGGCTTTCTCTATACAACATCTACTTTGGAGCTCTTGCAAAAGATATGTCTGTCTAATGTGAGACCTTAAGACCTCTTACTATTTAGTAAGAGGAGTAATCTTGGCAAGAGACGTAATCGTGGAAGGACTCTTGGCTTGGATATGGTTGTTCGTTTTGCCATTTTGACTCGTAAATTCAAACCTTTATCTTTGGTAATGGTTCCTTGCACATTCTGCTTTCATACTAAATTCTGCTGCTGCTGCGTGATCAAGGAATCTTTTGCTATGTTTTATTTGTCCGAGTTTTACATTTGCAGGTTATGATTTACAAATGTGAAGTTTTTACTCTTTGCCACCCAGGTGGAATTTGTTTCAGTTCCGTCTGTTTCGAACATGCTCTTCTTGTTAGAATTACGGACCCTTTGATTCCCTGAGCTATTGTTATTTTGGATTTGGTTCTTCATGCGTAGACTAGCTAGTGCATGATCAATGAATCTTTTTGCTGAGCTTTGCACAGTTAGTCTTGTTATTCATTTTCCTGCTATGTAGAATTCGAGGATTGCTCTTTAGCACTTTAGCAATTTTCTGAGTTGTCATTTATATCTTCTTATAGGGTCGCATTTCTTCCCCTACACGCTCCACTATCCCTTCATATCTTGCATATTTACCAAACTTATTGTTGAGATGTTTGTATATTTTGACTATAATGACTTGTGGCTTATTTCCTTCCTTAATCTTGAACTTTCAATAGTCTCTAGGTCTTGTGCTAACTCCTTCAAAAATTTCAAATTCCTTGTTTCGTTAGTCCATCTCTTGCCTTTATGAAGTTGTGGGCATGACATTTCAAGGTTTTATTTGGCTAGTTTGTCACATGTTCCTACAGTTGTTTATCGCATTTTGCTTGCATATTGTTAGTTGGTTCATGGTTTGGTATCGTCGTTAGCGTCCTTATTGTTCTTCTAGTTGCCCTTCCCTAGTTTGGGTTCTCTCAATTTTGCATTGAGTTGAAGCGTCATCCTAATTTTAAATTTTCTGTCCATCTTACATTGAGTTGAAGTGTTTGGCACTTCCCTTTATGCATGTCGTTTGCGGTCCTTTGTGCCTTTTAAGTCTTGTCCTATTTGCCTTATGTTTCTCTTAGAGTACATATATGTACTACTTCGTTAGTGTCCGCTCTTTTCTTTCTCAAGTCTTGCTTCGTCAAGTTCGTGGTCTTATTTTCACCCTTTGTGGTTTTCATCGAGCCTCTAGTCATTTTATTGCCAAATAGTTAGTACAATTTGCACGGTTTCCAACTTACGTTGTCTATTTTTGCAACGTTCAAATCCTCATTCCTTAGGTTTAGGTCTTGTGTGCACATCATATTTTAATTTCCTTGGTTTGATCTTTCATTAGAGTTGGAGATTTTTACTTTTCTCCATGTTATTTTGTCAAAGAGGTGGAGATGATCATTGGATTACGTGAGAATGACCCTTACTTATTGCGTACTTGGTTTTGGATAGTAGTACAACTAAGAGACTCCTTTGATCTCTAATCCCCTTAGTTGCTCATAGTAATTTGGGCTTGAAATTTTTGCAATGGCACTTCACTTTTGTTATTTGGCTACTTATAGTTCTTTGGCATGGCATAATACTATCTATCTATATATCTATCTATCTCTTGGAGAAGTAGGAGTTTAGTTTTTCTTTCTCGTGCCCGTGTTGACTCATTTTTAGTTTGCAGAGTTTTTAATTTTTAGTCCACTTCTCATTAGACCTTTTAAATCACTCTTTCTAGTTTTCTCTAGAGTTGATTGTTACATGCTTGATGCAAAAGGCGTCTTCAGTTAGTGCTACTTTGTCGGGCTTTGTTGCATGAATTGCTTGGTGTTTCCATTCCTTGCGGTTTGCGGTTTTGTGGTTTGGACACTTGTTTGTACTCCCTGTATGTTTTGGTTTGATGGAGCCTTTTGTTTAGGTCCACTATTTTCCTAGTGAGTGAATAGGTTGTACTTATTTTTTAGTGAGTGGATATATTATGCTTGAGCCTTATAACTGCGATGGAGGTTTGGTGGTTTGAACACGTGTAGTCACTACCCCTTGTTGATGGAGCTATAGTTTGAGTTTTCGACGTCCATTGAAGTTCTTTTTAGTGAGTCAAGTCCCTGCGTCATGATCTTTTCTGGTTTGGTGTTCCTTCCCTTACACTTTTATTTCATTTTGTGAGATGCTTTAGAATTGGTTCTTCTCAGCAATGTTTTGAGTTGTTAAGCTTAGGATAGTTCATGTTAGCAGCTTAGCAGGGTATCGTAGTAGTCTTTTTAGTATTCTTGGTTGTTTGGATGGGCCCTAGTCTCTTGCTCCCCATCGCCTGCTCATTTTCTTTGCCTTTATGGTTCTTGAATGGTGACATTGTACCCTTAATTCTCTTAGACATTTAGTTTCCTGTTTTCTGCCTCTATTTTCAGCATGTTGTTTCGTGGTGTTGGTTGAGTGCAACTAGGCTCTAGAAGTGCGATTTATCTGCGTTTTGAGATTAGCAGATAAATCCGCTTCTTGAGGCTAGTTGAGAGAGTTCCCCTTGGAGTATTTATAACCTTGTTGCATTCCTCTCAGTTTCATCGGCCGTCTTTGAGCCTTCCCCTTTGTGGTTGCATGCCCCACCCTCCCCTCCCCCCCCCGCCCTTTAGTTTTGCCCTGCGTTATAACCTTGCGTTATTGAAGTTTTCTTATAGTCAATATCTTAGTTTTTTATGTTGCTTGGCTCATTGTTTGACTTGATCTTGTGATGGTATCTTGTACTATGGGCTGGAGGCTCTCATGCCAAGCATTATCATTGGGGCAACTCTTATGTCTTGAATGTTGGGATTTAAGTTGGGATGATGGTGAGGGCCCTTGTGCCATGGTGGTGGGCCCTCGTGTGCCTATGATGTGGTAGCCTTTGTGCCAAGACTGGGGTCCTCATGCCAGAGGTTCCTTTGTTCTTTTTGCAGATTTGCTCAAAGATGGATGTGGCAATGTTCTTTACGAGTTTTGCACGAATCTTGGCATGTTGGACCATTAGCAACGGAGGCTTATAAATCTTTATGAACTTATTTTGAGTATTGAATACTTTGTGGTACTTTGATGCCTTTTGTATGCCCAAAAAGGCCGGTGTGCATGAGGGATTATTAGAAGTGAAAAAATATATTGTACTGCTATTTGGAAATAAAGGGGAGGGCCACATGGCTCATTCATTCATTTTGTTTCGTTGTGTTGGTTGAGTGCAACTATGCACATTTGAGTTCAGTATGAAAATATTATTGTAGTCCATTATCATGCTAGATACAGGTTAAAAAGTATAGAATTCCATGAGCTTATATTTAAAGCCCAGGATTCTGTATGCCAAAAAAAAAATAGCATATATGTTTCCAGTACTATGCCAGTTTGAAACTTGGGCATTTGAACCAGTTTCAATAGGTCTGAGAAATGTATTGCCTATCAGATGTGGAGACAGACAAGCAAAGTAGATACACCATTGTATCTTTAAAGGAGAGTATAGATAACTTTTTCAAAAATACTGTTATGATAAGAATTATGCCTTGAGCCACACGATCCCAAAGAAAGAAGTAATAAACCAGGATTGAAGAGCATAAACCATAGTATTTCCTTTTGTCTCCATCGATTCTTTCATATAATTAAGTGTGTAATCCAATCCAATCTCCAGAAATACCGCAGTCTTCAAGCATAACAGAAACAAAAAAGTGACAAAGGTAGGGGAAGCTTGGTACCTGCAGCTAATCAATCATATACATTAGCATTGGAATGGTAATGCATGAAGGGCCAAAAGATACAACGAGATTTCCCTGTTTATCACCGTTCAGCCTTTGTAAATTTTTGCCCTGTTTGTTTGAAGAATAAGATAATAAAAAGAGTTGCATAGGATACTATGTTTAAAAAAAGCTCGCATGCATATTGCATTAGAGCAAATATATGTGACACAGTTTAAGCATTATCCAATAAAATTCCACTGTTTTATGGCGTAGGAACTCAGGTCTAAGTTCAGTTACAATAGATTTTCTAGACTGCCTCCTGTATTATACTAAATAACAGTTTGTCCAAGTCAATAGTTCTGAACTAGTAATCATGCCCAACGTTGCAAACCTTTGTGGATGGAAACCTGTTCAGCTTAGACTCCTCTCCATAAATCTAATATAATAGAAACCAAGCCCAGCATTGCTGGGCTATAAGAGGTTCTTCTGCGTTTAACATTGTTTTCCCTTCTCTTTGCCTTTTGCTCTATCCCACATTTTTCTTTTCTTTTTTTTCTTTTTCCGCATTTTCCTACACATTTTCCTTTTTCTTTTTCCTTTAGTTTTCCTACACCTTTTATTTTGTCCTTTTTTCTTTCCTTAGCCCCCTTCCCCTCCTCTTCCCTTCCCTTTCCCCTTTCTCCCAGCCTTCTTTTTTTTTCGTGCCATTTTTCCCTTTCCTTCCCCTTCCTTTTCCTTTTCTCTTTTCCTTGCTTTTTCCCATGCCCTTTTTTCCGTTCCTTTTTCGCACCTGTTTCATGCGCCTCTTTTCCCTCTTTTCCCACCCTCTTCCCCTTTCCTGCGTGCTCGTTCCCCCTTACTTTTTATTTTTTTCTTTTTTCTTTTCCCCCTTTTCATGCTCTTTTTCCTTTTTTTTTCCCCATTTCCTCACCCTTTCCCTCTTTCCCTTTTTTGCATGCCCCTTTCCCCTTCTCTTTTTCCATTTCCGTCTCCACTTTTTCTCGTGCCCTTTTTCCTTTTCCTTTTCCCCGTTTTGCCTCCCCCTTTTTTTTGTTCCTTCTCTTTTCATTTCCCCCCCTTCCCCTTTTCCTTGTGCCATTTTTTCCTTTTCTTTCCCCCTTCCTTTTCCTTTTCTATTTCCCTTTCCCTTTTCCCATGCCCTTTTGTGTATTCCCTTTTCTCCATCCTTTTTATGTGCCCCTCCCTGTGACCATCCCCCCTCCCTTTCCCTTTTTTCTTTCCTCTTTTTCTCATGCTCTTTTTCCCTTCCCTTTTTCCTTTCCTTCTTCCCCTTTTTACCGTGCCCTTTTTCCCTTCCCCTTTTCCATTTCCCTCTCCTCTTTTCCTTAATGCTCTTTTCTCTTTCCTTTCCGCCTCGTTTTTTCTTTTTTCTTTCTCTTTTTTCTTTTCTCATGCCCTTTTTCCCTTCCCTCTCTCCACCGTTTTCCTCTTCCATTTTTTCCCTTCCCTTTTTCTCCTTTCCCCACCCTTTTCCTCTTCCCCTTTTTCCATTTCCCTTTTTAACTTCCTTTTTCTCCATCCCCCCCTTGCTTTTCCTTTCTTTTTCTTTTTCTTTTTCCCATGTCATTTTCTTCTTTCCTTACCCTTTCCCTCTTCCTTTTTTTCCATGCCCTTTTTCCTCGTGTCATTTTGCCCTTCACTTTTCCCCTTTCATCTTCCCTTTTCCTTTTCCCTTAAGAGATCAAAGCATGACCAATCACGGTGGTGGGAGTTATGCGATAGATCTTGGCCTTCGAATGCAATTTGATCATCTCAGCCATCAAAATTAGGGTGTGGTTCATTACATACCTATGCTATAATATTTATAATCTATAAAAAGATAAGATAAGATTTACACACTATGGGGCATTTATGCCAAAACATCTTTGTTACGCTTTAATATTAACTTTAGGAGTTGGAATAGTTCCAATTTAATGAATTAACATCAATGCATGGATATGCACAAGGTGTAGGCATAGGTCTAAGTGGAAATACTTCTGTCAAACTATATGTAATCAATCTATCTATGATACCAACTTAGAAAGAATGTGTCCATGTCTTACATGAAGGGTTTTGAACTTATCTAGGGGGGAGGGGGAGGAGAGAGGGTAGACGAAGAAGAGATATTCAAGAGAAAAAAAGTTAGCTTGTTGGTTGCATTGGTTAAAACATTCTTTATAGGATATTGAATTGTTTTGGTAGAGGTTCAAGTCTCTATATTTCATATTCCAAAACTTAGGCGAACCTATATTTCATATTTCAAAATCATACGTATCCCCAATCATAAATGATCATAATCAAAATGATTGGCAAACCCCAGCATATGTTCCGGGCTGTAGGATCGTCAGATCCGACAACCAAGGTTGTCCAAGCACTACATCTATATGAAAGATGCAAATATTCAAGAATTCTTATAGATTGACAGCAAAAGCAGAAAGTCACATTAAACTCTCACACAAACCCTAACACTTCAAATGGTTATGTGCATCATATTAAAGATAAAAGTGTTGTAGAAAAATCTATGAATGTAGATTTCGAGAAAATAGTGTATGACATTGCTCCAATAAACATTTCATCTCCAAAAAAGTATCTTCCACTTCATCCTTTGAAGATAAATATATTCCACTAATCCTTTTTTTTAATTGAAGGCAGTATATATTAAATCCGTGTAATAGAAGCACAAAAAGGAGCATTAAGAGCTCACATTTTTAGAAAATAACCTTTAGGAAAGGGTAGGTTAGTGACCCTGATAAAACCAAACTATCCCAAAAACATATAAAACATAAAAGTTTGTGGTAGTTACAGATATAAACTGGTAGCAGAGTAAGCTGAAGACTTAGTATTCACCCGAGAATCTTCTTTTCTTGGGTTCTCTTTTGGAATGGTCTTTCCTTCCCATTCCCTTGTTGGCTACAATAAAGAGGCAGTAGGGGCACTTGTATAGATGAGCCTTTCCTGGGTTGAATCTGTCCTTCTTGTCTTTTGCATTGCATAAGATGTATCTTTTTTCATCAAAATAAGAGAGGCAGGCACAGTTGCATTTACAGTCTTCACCGTATCCATTTGGTACAACTCCAAAATGTGTAAGCCAGAGCGCATTTGCATGGAGATTCATCCTTTTCCACCTCAGCCTTTTGAACATAATCAAAGTATTACCTGTAAATAAGGAAAAAACCATCATTAGTAGTGTTAAAACCTTACTGCTGATTCCCATATACTTCTAGAACCCAATTTATATCATATTGGGCTTGCTTGATGATGGCATTAGGCCAGATAATTTCCTCCTTAAAGATTAAAGAGTTTCTACCCTTCGACATTCTCTACATGAGAATATATCTTCTCCATTCAACAGGGTTATCAGGGAAGAAGAGTTCTGTGGTATGCATATTAGATAGGCCTGGAATGTTCAATTCAGTTTCAGCCAGCTCCAAAACCCATTCTGCCCATAAGCAATTTTTAAATAAATGTGCTTCATCCTCCTGATCCTGCAAGCATCTAACACAGATGTCAGAGTTAGACATATTAAGCCTCCATCTCTTCCTATTGGTGGCAAGGGCTTTATGCCAAAGTTGCCACATAAAAGCTTTGATTTTCGGATGAATTGGGCTCTTCCACATGAATGTCAGGTTCTTGAGTACCCTGTCAGGGTCAATATTCCATTTCAAATGAATGGATACTTCTTGGTTTCTGTTGAGATACCTGTAGGCCAAGCTCACTTTATAACCACAAAAACCATTAATATGCTAAAAAACATTAGTATCATGCCATTCTCCATAAGCCAATCTTTGGGTGATACTAGTGAAAAGCTGCCTGGAGTCATCTCCTAGTCCTGCAAGATTGGATTCTTGGTAAACAAAATCATCAATAATATCACTTATGTAGATAACTCCACTGTTAGTCCATTGCTTGTCTAACTTAGGAAAGTTAGTGGCAAGACATGTATTAGGGTCGTCCAGAATCAGAGAGGGGCTCCAAAAAATAGGCTGATCCTGTGAAAGTCCTTCTTTCCAAGTGTACATTCCTTTTACCTTTAACCATGCTCTAATCCACTTCTTAATAATCAAGGGCATGGTGGTAGGGATAGTAAAATCAAAGTATATACTATAAGGAAGCTGCATTCTGAGATTTCTCCAGCCAAAGGGGTGGCACTTCTTAATGTAATGGGAAATAAGAGTACTCACAGGGTGATTAATCTGGTTGTTGCAGGCCCTGAAGAAATATTTTGCAGCCAAAGCAGTGGCCTGCTTCTCAATATTTATGACCCCCAGACCTCCAATTCTTTTGTGTTTGCAGCATTCTTCCATAGAGATAGGAATCCAGCATCTCCTGCTAGATCCATCTGCTATAAACCTTACAATAATGCTTTGCATTTTAGTCAAAACTTTTTTAGGGGCCATAATGATGGAGGACTGATAAACCTGAGAAGAAGAGATAACCGAGTTTGCCAGAATAACTCTCCCATTTTTGGACAGGAACTTGGAGTTAAGGGAGTCGACTTTTTTATAGAATTTATCAATTAAATCCTCCCAAAGCTCACAAGCATTAACCCTTATAGCAAAAGGGATACATTAACCCTTATAGCATTAACCCTTATAGCAAAAGGGGAGAGATATATACATCCCAGTCTTGCAGCTGCATGCTCACCCTCCACTTGATGCCTTGAAATTAACTTGGTCTTGATAGGATTGATTCTGCATCCCGAGCACTTGCCAAAGTCTTCCAGAATAGCTTGAGTGTTCTGGATGGATTGATCTTCCAAATGTAGAAATAAAAAAGTATCATCTGCAAAGTGGACATTTAGAATCTCACCATCCTCCTGAGAGGGAAGCCTGAGACCCTTGATTAAGTGAAGATCCTTTGCTCTCTTGAGGTTGCTATTTAATCCTTCCATCACAATCAAAAAAAGGAAAGGTGCAAGAGGGCATCCCTGTTTGAGCCCCCTTTTGATATCAAAAAAGGGACTGCATTCACCATTAATGAGAATAGCAGATCTAGAATTTTTAAGGATGGCTTGGAATACTGAGATTACATCCTCAGAGAATCCAAGTTTCTTACAGCACCAGCATAGAAAAGCCCAACTTACTGTATCAAAAGCCTTTGTGATGTCCAACTTGAGGAGGCCAATTGACTGGTTAGAATCTTTGGCCCAGGAGATACCCAAAGATGCAGCAGCAACATTGTCAAGAATATACCTTCCTCTTAGATAAGCACTTTGAGTATTACTGATGACTTCCTCTAGGATAGGTTTGAGACGAGCAGCAATGGTACCTGTAATTAACTTATACACCACATTGGTCAGAGAAATGGGTCTGTAATCAGAGAAAGTAATAGGGAGCTCAATCTTCGGAATAAGAGCAATTAAACTTGTGTTGATCCTACTATCCAGCTGCTTAGTGATCAGGAATTCATTGGCCAGAGAGACAATATCCTTGCCCAAGATATCCCAAGACTTCTTGAAGAACTCAGCTGGGAGGCCATCAGGGCCTGGGGTCTTGCCATTCTCCATTTCCTGAAGAACCTTCAGCATTTCATCCCAAGTGAACGGCCTAGATAGTCTGTCATTCATATGCTCAGTCACTTTCTGCTGGATATGCACAAAATTTTCAATATCTTCTCTTCTAATATTCTCCTCAGTTCCCATGATCCTGGAGAAATGAGTTTTGGCAGCACATTTGAGCTGTGTGTCACTATCAATACTATTACCTTCCCAAGGGATGCTGTAGATATGATTTCCCTTCACTCTGCCCTTAGCCTTGATGAAGAAATACTTTGAATTACTCCTTTCATCTTCCTTTAACTCCTTCACCTTTGCTTTGATCTTCCAACCTCTGGCAATTCTAATTTCCTCTCTTTCAATTTGGATCTTGACTTCATCTTTTTGTTGCCCATGAGCTAAATCTAGCTGGGATCTGAGGTCCTGCAAAAGGGCAGTATTGCTTCTATGGACCTCTTTTCCCCAGATTTTGAGCCAATTCTTGATTCTCTTGGAGATCTTAACCCACCAATCCATCCATCCCCTGTTACCAATAGGTTTAACTTCCTGAGAGATAATTTGCTGAAGGTTATGCAGAAAGTCATCCTGTTCCAGAAGATTAGTGTTTAACTTGAAGTAAGAATTCCTCTTCCTCTGAGGACTGTTACCACAAATGCTTATAAGTTGGGGGAAGTGGTCAGAAAGAGTGTAGTTGGAAAGATTAGTGACCCTAGTGCTGTTATTCCAAAGAGATTCACTAAGATAGAATCTGTCATGGAGGCAGCAAACAGGCTGAGCTTTGTGGTCACTCCAACTATAAGAATGAGGATTAACCCTGGCCAAAGAGAGGTGGTGAGAATATAGGAGAGAGTTCCAACTTGAGAACTCATTGTCAGTCAAAGGTTTGAAGTTAGTGCTCCTCATATAGCTACGAGTAACCATGTTGAAGTCACCAGCTAAAATGCAATCATCATAAGGAATTCTCTCTAGACTTCTATTTATAACATCCCAAAGGTCAATTCTATCAGGGGGCTGGTGATAGGCATAAACATTTATAAAGGCAATTCTTCTTTCTCCAACTTTCCCATGGATAATCTGCCATCTTCTACTATTGTCATTAATCATCTGAATGTCATCCAGGTTGAGTCTGTTATTCCAAGCTATGGTAATGCATGCAGAAGTGTTGTTAGCTTTGAGAGACCAATGCTGGAAGTTAACAGGCAGAACATCTCTAATTACAAAGTTGATATTATCATCATGAATCTTATGCTCTTGGAAGAAGATAAAATCCAGATTCATAGAGCTTAGACAAACCTTTAATCTACCTCTCTTGATATTCGAATTGATGCCTTGGATATTCCAAGTGATGCCTTTAAGACTTATATCCATTAGAGAGGGTCTTTCTTGGGGATCTTCTTAGGGGTCCCAAGGTGTAATCTTTGGGGCTTTTCTTCCCTCTTTTTCTTCTGCTGTTGACTGTTGACCAAGTCACATCTTCCAGATTGGAAGTCTTACTAATGACCTGTAGATCGAAGTCGTCTTCTGAGTCTTCCTTCCTGATTTCCTCACAAGTACCAAAGTTGTCATTTAAAATACCAAGATCCAAAGTAGAAATGCTCATATTTATAGGGTCAACTCTAATTACCACCTTGGAGGGAAATTGAAATATAATGCCTCTATTAGGAAAATACATACCATGGTGATCTTTGCAAGCATTATATTCCACCTTGGTGTGGTGAATTTCTTCTCGAGTAACCTTTTTGCTGATGATGCAATCAGCCTTGTTGATATGATTATTCTCCATGGGCTTAGATTTAGGTCTCCAGACCTGCTTGCCTTGATTTGTTTCCACCTCTTTCTGCACCTTAGTTTCCTTGTGTTATCTTAGAGTAGGAAACATTAAGATTAAATATACCTCTGTTAGGGATTTTGCATGGAATGCAGTCCTCCTATTTAGAAAAGATCCTTTTCTGTATACAAACAGAGGGGAAACTGGTTTGAGGGATTGAGATCTGAATGATCTCCCCTAAGCTACTAGCAATGGTTTTAAGATGAGAGACTGTCCAGCAGCCCATAGGCAAATTTAAGCAAGAGATCCAAGTGGTAGTAGCAATTGTGGAGAAGTCCCCAGGAATATAGAAAGGATCCCATTTCATAATGTAGACTGGATATTCTGAGATGAGAGAGATCTTTCTGATGAGAATTTGAGGGACGCTCTTCTCCTCCTTACATATAATTTGAAAAGTCTTGTTGTCCAGTTTGAGGATAGAAAGAATAGGAACTAAAAGAGTCTTGGTGATCCAGTATTTCACAGTGCTTAAGGAAGGGCAGTTTTAGGGGAAATGGGTGAGAATTCCATGATTGGTATATCTGACCTTGGCCGAGTTATCAGTAATGTCACTAAGGTCAAGAATGCCCACATCCTTGTCAGTATCTTTTTCTAAACTCCCGGAATCAGTGGCAACATTAACAGAATTCAAAGAATTGAGTAAAGCGTTCTTGTAGGAGTTACCATTGATTTTGTCATACTTCCCCATAATTGGGACCGAGGACTTCAGAGATTGCTTGGAGACCTTTGTTTTATTTTTGTCCAGATCTTGCTTCTTGATGCTGGTACAGTTTTGGCAGTCGCAGTTGGCACAGTCCGTCGGGTGGAAATATCCATTACTGTCAGCAATTTTGCACTTGGTAGGAGTCTGAAGCGGGAGTTGGTAGGTTTTGTAATCCATTTCCACTTCTTTCAAAGTTTCGGCGGCAAAAGAAGGAAGTCTACTCTTGAAGCCCCTTCGGAAATTCTCTATAACATGATCATCAGCTTCCTCCCAAACTTTCACCAGACGAAAAGAGGCTTTTGATTTCCATCCAAGATCCTCAAGTTCTTCTACGAGACCTTTTGCTGCCTGCAATATTTCCGTCACCGATCTTCGGAAGATTTGATTTTTAAGGCTGCAACAGTCTTCTTTCGAGTGCCCTGTCTTCACCCTTATTAGTTGATACAGAAGTATGTCCATTTCCTGAATTTTTTGAAGCATCTGCCAAGCCAAGTCCCGGTCATTGGCTTTGCCTTCTTTGTACTGATTTTCTAGCCTTTGCATTTCGAGTTTACACACCATAATCTGCCCTTCTTTCTGCACTCCCATGCGTTCTGCAACAGCTTCTTGTTGTTCTCTAATTATGTCAAAGGCAGTCTTAAGTTCTTTCATCTTGATCCAAGCTTGATCCTTCTTGTCATCCAGAACAAAAATTTGGTCCCATCTTTGAATGATCAGAATGGGATCTGTGTCCTTGTACTCATAGGGCACCCTTGTTGAGGATGAAGATCCTCCTGTAGCCGGTTTGCTTGTCAACTCCTTGGTTCTCATAATGCAACAGGAAGAAGAAGAGCGGTCGAAGAAGGGAAGAGAGACAAGAATAAGCTAAAAAGAAGGGAAAAAAAGGGGGAAAAGGATCTTGAAGGGGGAAAAGAGATGGAGGGGAACGAAAGATCCGAAAAGGGGGAGAAAGGAAAATAGGAATGATTGGAAGGGAAAGGAAAGCTGCTAAGACAATCAAGAGGGACAGCTCATACCCTGAGCCCCCTGCTGGGATCTAATCAGGGGTGAAGGGTCCCATCGGTCGTCAGAAGGCAGCAGAATCGAAAAAACCAGACAAAACCAGAAAATCATAGAAAAAAAAAGAAAAAATGGGGGAACCAAGAGTCGACAGGGTCAGTTAGCCACCCCAAACCTCCAGACCACAATACCGAGATCTCTAAAAAATTCTGTTGGCTGGAGATCGAAGAAATCTGCCCAGTGGTAAAGGGGTTCGGTACCGAAGTCGATAGGGACCTCTAAAAGGAAGAGGTTTCTCTCAAATCTGTTACCCAAAGCAATGTAAGGCTGAGAGTTATGGGCTGAAACTCTGAGGGAGCCAATTCTGTCAAAACAAAGGATGCAGAAAAAAAACTTGTCAAAAAATTCAAAATCTGCCCTACAGAAACCTATTCTAGACTGATTAGAGTTAGCTAAGTCGATTAAATCCTCGATGGCTTGAAGGGTATCCTCATGGCCTTGGGGTGGGATGACAAAACCCAGCCCCTGGAGAACAGCTTCGAGCAAAGCCTCATCCATCAGGGCTGGGTGGTGCACACTTCCCGAGGCGCGAGTAGGATGCGCTCCACTAATCAATTGGCCTATTTTGCTAATATACCTGCAGATCAAAGTGATATATTGAACTCTGAGAATGAACATCACATTCCTGTTACTTTGCCGCAAACTATCTTTTTAAAAAGAAAAAAAAAAATGTTGACTCAATGGTATCAAATCACCTCCTTGTTTCCCTCCAATCCACTCTCCTTCAACTTTTTTTTTTCAGATGAAATTGCTCGACAAATGGTCTCTAGTAAGGGTTTGCAAAAGCAAGTTCAGAGAAAGAAAATAAGTTAAAATTCTTCAATAGCAGTTTAGATGACAGTGACTCGTAGAAAGTCACATTAAACTCTCACATTCAAATGATTTTGTGCACCATATTAAAGATAAAAGTGTTGCAGAGAAACCTATGAATGTAGATTTCGATGAAATAGTACATGACTTTGCTCCAACAAATATTTCTTCTCCAAAGAAAATATCTTCCACTTTATCCTCATGTTGCACCAATCAATATGCATGTTTTGCTAACTTACCTGCAGCTCAAATTGATATATTGAACTCTGACAATAAACATCACATTCTTGCTACTTTGCCTCAAACTGTCTATAAAGGAAAACAATCTCATCTACCTCATTGATATCAACGCACCTGCTTGTTCCACTCCAATCCACTCTCCTTCAACTTTTTTTTAGATGAAATTGCTCGACAAATGGTCTCCAGTAAGGGTTTGCTAAAGCAAGTTTGGAGAAAGAAAATGAGTTAAAATTCTTCAATAGCATGGGTAAATTTGGTGAAAACTGTAGATGACTGTGATTATGTTAGGATATAAATGAGATCTGTGATCAAGGGCAGGATGATGATTATGTACCAGAGTCTTCAGACATGAACTTGCAAGTTAAAGAATGTGTGATTATCTTTATGCTACTGTCATTTTGCACAAGCAACTTCTTCTTCCAAAAGGTTTACGCTCTACTTCACTTAATGTGCAATTTAATGTCTTGGATCCAATGAATAATATTCCAATAAATAAGACGTTTGAATTTATTTTTGGTGGTCTAAACTTTGACAATGAGAGCGATAGTGATAAAGAAAATAATGACTTGACTGAGAAGGATAATTGGATCATGATTTATTCATGAATAACTTCTCTCCTCATATTGATCTTAATAAAGAATAATAGGTTAGAAAACTTATGGTTGCGCCAAAAAATGCTTCAGCAAGAAATACTAGGAGCATGAAAAAGAAGAATAGAGATACGGTTAGATCCAAGTAATTTTCCTACCTCTTCTCCGTTATCTGTATCTTCTGATGAAGATTCTATCATGGATTCTTAAAGAATAAAGCTATACTATGCACACATTATTATCTTGCAAGGACTGAAGCTTCAAAAGTTTGAATGTTCAAATCTTGGTTATTGGATAATCCCAGGAATTCCTTCATTTTCGATAGAGGCTTATGGCACTTCAGTGGAATCTGCATGATTTGAAAAAAATTCTAGAGTTCCTTTACTCCTAATAAAATGTGATAAGTTGTCATATTTAAATTTCAAGACACACATTCTGGCCTTCTACACATCTATACCTCCATCGATTTTATGGAAATGAAAATTTTATGGAATGAGGCTAATGCTTCTTGGGTTAAAATTTGGATATGATTGATTGGATTTTTGCAAGGGATTTTAATAATACTTCTAGTTGCGATCTAAACTTAGACAACAAAATAAATATGTCTAGCCACGAGAAGTTAAACTGTAATAACTTTATCAGTGATAATTCCTTACTTTTAGTCCCTTCCTCTAAAGCTAAGTATACTTGGTCTAACAAAAGAAAAGGTGACTCGAGAGTCTTTTGTTCTTTGAGAAGATTCTATCTTACTACTTCTGAAAATAATTTCTGGTATAAGTGTCATGTTTCAAGTGATGAATCTATTTCTATCACTGCCCATCAGCCTCAATTTTTTATTGTCAATCATCAAGTCAGCAAACTTAGATTTGGCAATATTTCGCACAAATTCAGCAGAGCCTTCTCTCACCTCATGGGAACTCAGAATTGGAAAACCCTATGCTAATCAATCTAATACTGTGGTTAGTGGGCAGGAACATGATAGGGCAAAAAGGATACGCTATTCTGTGCAATCTGAGACATTTTGTAATCAATTCTGTGCTTTCTATTCCACTCTTCCTAGAGTTGGCAACTATACTTAAAGCAAAAAATTTATTCCAATCTCAAAGCGTCTAAGGCATGGATGAAATCTTTGCTAAGTTGGGGAAAAAAAATTCTTTGCTGCATCAAATAAGAGAAAAAAGAAATTCTTTGCAGAAGGATCCCTTAAATCGATCCCTTCATGTCCAGGAAGACAATCTGGAAAGGCAAATCAAATGTATCGAAAAAGTTGAAGCAAAAGGTGTTGCCATTTGTTGTAAAATTAAGTATACAAATGACGGACTCTGGAAGCTCTTAACTTTTCCATAGAGTGGCTAAGTCTTGTATGCTAAAAAATTGAATCACTGATGTAACCAATGATTCTAGAGCTTCCCTCATCAATCCAAATGACATTGCTTCTTTTTTCAAGTTCAAATACTCTGATCTCTTTACTGCAAATAATTCTGATCATGATTCCAATATTGAAGATAAAAGGGCTGAAGATTTCAAAGTACTATTAAATTTCATTATTCCAGATGATGCTTCTAGGATGGATGACTCTATTGCTAATCTTCCTACATAGATGAGGTCTTTGCTACTCTCAAGTGATTCAAGCATAGTAAATCTCCAAGCCCTGATGGCTTTCCAAATGAGTTCTTCCTTCACTTCTAGGACACTATTAAAAGTGATTTTATGGGGCTCTCACTAATGGCTTTTGGTCATCAAAGTATCTGCCCCTTTCAATTTCTAGTGGATCTATCTCTTTGATTCCTAAAGTGGACAAGCCAACTCAATTCTTAAATTGGAGATCTATCTCTCAAACTATACTCTACTTACAAGATTTGTGCCAAAATCATTACTTCTTGGGTTACAGTTTTCCTTCCAATCTACATTCCTTCCAAAAAGATTCATTCTTCTTGATAAGTAATTGCTGTTATGGAAGGTTTACATTGAAATAAGATATCTACTCATAATTGTATGTTACTAAAACTTGATCTCAAAAGAGCTTTTGAGACAATCCATTGGGACTTCATCCACTATGCTGGCATGAAGACCTAATTTTGTTATCTTGATCAATGGTTCTCCAAGCTCATTCTTCCTATTTGCAAAAGGTGTGATGCAAGGTTGTTTTCTAGCACCTTATTTATTCTTAATTGTGGCAGAATTGCTCACAAGGACTATTGTTCATCATCAAGTTTAAAGCAACATTAGTGATTTAAATATGCCAAATGCAGACTCTTCCCTTAGTATTTTGCAGCATGTAGATGATACATTCTCTTTCTTGAAGAATGATGCTTCTAATATCTTTTTCTTTCTTAAGATCTTGAGTGAATTTAGTGCTGCCTCTAGGATCTATCTCAATCTTTCTAAAAATCTCATCATATGGGACATCTCTGATCATGATTGGGACTAGCTAAAAGAATTGTCATTTCAAGCACAATTTCAACTAGTTTCCATATATATTTCTCCTCTTCTCTGCTTGCCCCTGTTACAATACATAAGCAGATTGGGAAGATTATCAGAGAATTTATCTAGTGTGGTCAACATCTAATGAATTGGAAAACCATTGCTAGAAAAAAGATATGGAGGTCTTGGATGTAAGAACCTTCATAAGCGAGCTCAGGCTCTGAATGGTGAATCTGTATGCAAAACATTGTCTGGTAACTTTAATGCTGCTAGTACCTCTAATAAATATTGGATTCTAAAGTGCAATCTTGCAAGACATCCTTATGTTTTTACTTCTTACCAAACTTTGCATTTTGTGTGTTGCACTCTGCTTCTAATATCTCCTCTCCGATGAGAAACATCTTGAAAGCTTCTCTGCTACAGTCAGAAGCACTGGAAAAAAAAGGGGGGCAGAAAAATAAGCAAAGCTAAAGAAGCTATATCTATGGTTGTTGATACTATGTCTATGCAAAGGACCTCTGTCTATACGTAAAGCAAGAGTAAAGAATGTCGATGTAGAAGAAAGAGTAAAGAAGCTCTATCTCTATGCTGATGCAGAAGCCGATCTTAAGGATACGATCTTAAGTGTTGATTCTCTTCTTTTCACGAGTGTGCAGAAGCTGCGCAATCGACCAATGATATGATCTTGTGCACAAGAAATAGTGTAGAGGTGGCATCATCCAAGAACGCCGACACAATGTCAACAGAGTTTTCTGCTATTGTTGAATAAGGGCAAAATTTAAAGGTAGTTAAAATCCCCCCCACTGCTTTTTTAAATTTTGTGGAACTTGAAAATCTATAACAAACAACATCCAGCATTACCTTCAAAAAATCCACACTAATGACAATGTTGATGCATTATTACCATTTGTGGAACCATGATTTGTATGGAACAAGAGCATACTCTTGCATTCTATTAGTAACATCAAGTTACAATCAGAACTTGATCCAGAAGACATTGTACGTAACAAAAAAAGGGTTGTTTAATTTTATTTTTCCAGTAATTGCTAGGCTTATGATCTCTCGATTTCGATATCACTCATGAAGGAGGACACTGGTACGTACCTTCTTTAGTGATGGCTGGATTGACAATGTGATGCAAAGAATGTCCGAACATGTATTAACAATGTTGTGTTTGCAAGG
The DNA here is from genome assembly GCA_021234155.1 of Isoetes taiwanensis. NCBI lineage: Eukaryota > Viridiplantae > Streptophyta > Lycopodiopsida > Isoetales > Isoetaceae > Isoetes > Isoetes taiwanensis. The sequence goes on along the minus strand of JAJEKV010000023.1, from coordinate 13,834,756 downwards.
AAAAGCTCTCGCAGGATGTAGTTGAGACAAAATCAGATTAAAAAAAGGTATAACACGATTCCTCGAGATTATCACTACTGGTAACATATGAAGCCAGGTAAGAACTCTTGTTGCTCCAGCTGATATAATTTTATCACCAGCAAAATCAATCACCTGTTAAATCTCAACTATAGATCAAGAAGTGCTCTATTAAATCTCAACCATAGGCTAGATCAAAAAGTGCTCTACTAATATTAGAAGCCATCTGAGAATTGAGCTATTGTTTTCAGACAATTACATAAGATGTCGATATGTTTATCTGACAAATTACATTGTTCAGATTGTAGATGTCGTATTGAGCTGGGTAAGAAACCTAGAATATTCAATTATTGATGGTTGCTAGTATGTCTTCTGCCTAATTGGCTACTCTCCTTGCATTCATTATCATTCATTTCACCATTGTGTTTACAATTCCTTGAAATTGTATCAGAATACTTGCACATGAAAATTACATTTACTCAATGATACAACTACGATGTCTGAAGAAGATATAGAGAGAAATCACTATCTTTTAGATAGGAAAGATGTTCTGATCCTACTTAAGAAATATGCACTTATACCTTTTGTATAAGTAGAATCATAATCTAACTGAATTCATATATAAACAAAATCATAACCAAACTAAAAGTAGTGTTAAATGATATCTCTGATAATCACAGCTGCAACCACCATTATTATCTCCATGTGTTAAAGAAGTACAAATGCATGCCCAACAAGGTCTAGAGCACCTAGACCATCTCTTGGTCTTCCAAATTTGCACCTCAAATTGTTCCACCAAGCATTAAACGTCATTGCAAGCAACAATGAGAGGCACTAGTTTATTCGAGGTCAGCTTTACAAAATGATGTGCCAAGTATTAATCAAACATTCACTGTATCATCATTGTCAGAGAATGCAGAAATTGCCATCGACTCCTAAATCCCCAATAATGAAGCATCCAGCCTAAATGGTGACATTTGTTACAACTGCAAATATACACAGAATGCAAAATGCAAGATCTTGATAGCCAAATTTGAAAGTGTGAATGTAACTGAAGACGTTCACAACAAAAGGTTTGGCGCTTGCAATCCAAAATACCTTTGGTGCTACTCTGACAAAAAGACTATCATGCATTTTACAACATTCTGGTTGTCTCTCAAAATAAATTAAATTCTATTAGAGCTCGTCCCAAAACCAGCTTGTTTTTTAAGTATTGTCTCGTGATAGTTTCACAAACTCTCCAACTTGCATCCATTGCAAAAGATACTCAAAGGTTAAGCTGCTAACACAACGAATATTTGACCATATATTGGCATATCCCTAGAATAGAAATATTCGAGCTTATACTGGCATATCCCTATAATATTCCAACCCACCGAGTTAGCATCCAAAAGATAGCTTTGGTCGATTGCTTTGAATAGGCTTATGGAAAGACAACCTCAAATGCTATAATGTGGCCGAAATTAGAAAACGTACATTTATTACATAAGATTCCAAATAAGAGCATTATTCTTTCGTTCTTCTGTGTTTTTTTTATTTTATTTTTATTGTTACGTTTTGGGTAGGAAGGCGGCGACAGCTCCTGTGGAGGCGGCCAGACTTTTGCCGGAAGCCATAGCTTCAGTTGCATGTTTTTCTTTCTGTAGTTTTTTTCTATTTTTGTTGTTGCTTTTGCCGGAAGCCATAGCTTCAGTTGCATGTTTTTCTTTCTGTAGTTTTTTTCTATTTTTGTTGTTCCAGAAGCCATAGCTTCCAGAAGCCATAGCATGTTTAGCCATAGCCATAGCCAGGCTTGCGCTTTTCCTGCGATTAGACGAAAACCCTGTTAGGGCTCTTCCAAGTCTGGATCCTGGTTGCACCTTCGGATACGGGTTCTACCTCCAGCAGTTGCGCATCTCCCTGACGTAGGTTAAACAGGGCTCCGCGGAAGGGCGCATCTGCCTTGAGGGTTTGCCGCATCTGTATTTAGCCGGAAATGCTCTGCATCTGCCTTGAGGGTTTTTAGATAGTCTGTGTTTTGCAGGGCTTGGAGCGTTGTTGCACCAGATCCTTGGCATAGCCACAAAAGAAAAACTTGTTGAAGATTGTCAGAGGCTGGTTCATCGGGTAAGCCAAGGGCATAGGATTCTTGTTGGGGTTCGATTCCCCAAGCCCTGGTTTGTTGCAAGTCTGAGCTGTATCAGGGATCCGGAATTGACTTATATAAGAACTATTGGTTTTATTTTTTAGGCGCCTCCTTAGAAATCGGGTCAAATAGAGGCTATTTGACCCCATCTTGACTTGCACTTGAGGGCTAGAATTGCGCCCCATGGCATATGCTGTGAAATATGCCAGCATCGGATGGTAAAAAAAATTAATAGACACCCCAAATGATAATACACCAAAAGGCAAACCAGAAGCCTTTTCTGCTGTACCCTAAAAATATCCTTAAATTGGATGACCTTGTAAAATTTTGGAGCGAATTTACTGGACGATAGGTAAAATAATAACTTTTCCTCCAAAAGCAAGCTAGTTGAATTAGCTTGCCGTTTTTGACGTTCCTTTTCCCAGCAGCTATGGAGGTCGCCAACGGACGATTGCACGTTAAACAAGAGAATGCTATTGAAGATGGGATTCAATCCTCAACACCCAGCCAAACATTAGCACCAAAGCACCCACAAACAAGCTCTAGCAGTCCCCGCAGTTCAAATTCTGAAGAATTACCAGGAGAGAAGGCCTGTGAATCCGAGTCTGCATTTTGTGGTTGGGAAGAGGTGAACAAATTGGCTCCTGCAAAATTTGTCAGAGATATTTTTCCAGGTACCAATCCTCATCGACCCATCGAGCTCTGCAGATGCACGAATCCAGGTTTGCAGACCCATATCAACAATAAGTACATTGAAATTTTTGGCTGCAAGAAAACTGCCATTCCTGTCTATTTTGTCCAATTGTGCTATGCGGATTACATGCTGGGCAAGAACGTGGATTATCCTGGAGTCAGGGCTATGATGGAGGAGAGGAATAAACTTGACAGAACGCGGGAAAGAAATCGCTTGCAAGAACAAGGTTTAAAGAAGCAGAGGACAGAGCACATAGATCCAAATGGCATGCAAGAACAATTGTCTCAGAAGCAGAGCACAAAGAGCTCAGGGGAACATATAGATGCAAAAAGCTCAGAGGAAAACGAGCACAGGCTGAGAATTCAAGCATTGCTGAAGGAAAACGGTGATCTGCAGTGGCGCTTGAAAGACATGTCCAGGGAACTTGAGACTGCAAATAATCTTCAGGATCAATCCAACAAGCTGCTTCAAAAGCTTCAGGAACTGCTGAGACAATCTACAATGAGTAGCAAGCACCAATTGAAATTGGTGGATGATTCTATAGAAGAGCTGGAAGGCGAACAATTAGGAGAAGGCTTTGAGCAGTCCATGAGAGAAAAGGAATGCCCCGTTTGCAGAGGATTCTTCACAACTACTGGATGGTACGTTTTAGGCTGTTGTGGCCAAGAATACCACCTTCAGTGCTTGTTGTTATATGCCTTTTCTGAACGTGAATGTGCTACATGTAATGCACAAATGCCTGAGAAATTTTACAAGACAATGGGATTAAGTAAGGACATCCCAATGTAACACATGGGAAACAATTTTGAAATAGAGAAGGTTGCTTGTATATAGAAAACAACAATCTCCCCATATTTGTTATGTCTTATAGGTAACTATATTATTCACTTCACAAATGCTTGTGAGCATGTAAATTCGATTTTGGCCATAGAAGAAATTACTTCTGTCCACCATGCGTCGTCATCAATATTATCGAATGGTGGGTTGTCTGAACACCCTCTCTGATCATTACATTGCATTTTGGTTTGCTTAATCTCAAAGTTGGAATGGTCCTCCAAACAGACACCATCATAAAGCATTCTTGTTTCCTCAATCTGAGTATTGTTCTGTGTCATCGTGGAAAGTGGATATTCTGGAGGAATGATATCTCGGGGGATAGGTCTCAAAGGTGACTTGTATCCTGAAAATTTGATTTCCTTGTGAGAAGTAAATTACAATATTAATGTAACAAACCTTTTCTCACCTCGACAATCAGGATCATGGCATTTCTGATAGTATCCAGCCACTCGAAAATCCACAATATACATCACTGCAAGTAAATCGAACACTATTACAACATGCTTGGGCTTACTAATTAAGATGAGCTTTACCATGATTGCTCTTGTGCTGCCTCCCAATTCTCTCACAGAAGCGATTTCCAGTTATATTATACACAACTACCCCATATTCAGCAAACCAAAACCAACTGCGAATTTTTGCTGCCATTTGTATGTAACCAACCCCACACAGGCAGGACAGCACAAAATATCAGCAACCAGATCCTCTTAAGACAAGGGGAAAAGCATGTTAAAAAGTACAAAGTAGGTTTCCAAGAAGGTAAACAAATTATGTGGTGTATTGTCTGAGTAATTACCAGCAATATTTTCGATGCTCCCCACAGATTCCACAAACAAATCTACAGCTGGATATGGGGAACTCCCTGAGGAATTGAAAGCTCCCAAATGAGGCATATCATCCAGGGGAAGGGAGTTGACGGATTCAATGGATATAGTGCTTGGAACCTGCAAAAGTGGCTTGAACTATCATATACTCATTTGGCAATTAAGGGTTGTACTATCCAATATAATTGAACCTCTGCATGGCACAAGATAATAACATTTTAAAGCTGCAACAAACCTCTTTGTCAAAGACTAAAAGCTTCTGGCATTCTTCGCCTATGTTGCATATCAAAGAATCCATAAAGATATCGTGACTTTCCTGTTGAAACAAGTTAAAATGATACACAGAAAACTAAATAAAAAGACATAACGGTAACACATACCGTGTATTTGCACCTGTACCTGTTTGTTGGTAAAAGCACTGCTGTTTTGCCTGACTTTGAGGAATATACAAGCCTGAAACTGCGATTTCGTGAATAAACTGCTTGGTCAACAAATAGTCTGGCATGATGTTTATCACGACCCTCGCCCTCGAGGACAAAAAGCTTGTCATAGCAATCATTGGTTTCACGAAGACTAGAAATTCTCCTGCAAACCTGCAAAAGATTCGTGGTGCAAACAGAGCATCAAAATAAAACTCAACTATTGTTCCAAATCAGCTTAAAAAGATAAATCTAGCGAGATCCATAAACTAAATGAATTTTGATTGGAAATGACATATTTATGGTACACTAGAGAAATGGTACACTAGGCTTCCATAATGCTTCATTATGCAGAGACAACTGACCCAAACAAGACCAAATTGGCATTTGTCTAATGACACCAAATGCAGCAGCTGACTAGCTGTTGTTACATACAAACAATTCCAACCATCTCTCCTCTCCACCTTCCAGATCAAATTGCTCTGAATGAGCTGTTGGTCAGTTCATTACATAACAAGATTCAAAAATAGGGACTTAGTTGATCAGAAACAAGGACCAAGAATAACATGCCCACTTTCCACCAGAGCCTATGCACATCGGGATAACCACATATAGATAGACACAAACAAGCCGAAACACTGCGAGCTGGAATGGCTGGAGCGTACCTCAGCTACAAAGGCCCCAACTTGTGAATTGTCCTTGAATGCAATGTTGGGCACTCTTACTATTAAATGCCTTGAGAACTTCTCTGTTCAGAGATACAATGATAAGTAGGGCAAAAAGGTAGAAAATAAAAAGGTGAACATATGTTATTTCAAAAGGCACTAGGAAGTATGTGCAATGAAGGGTTCTCATGTTAACACTATTGTACCAAAACCTCCATAGTGAACATGAATACCTTACATCTTCTCCCTGTCCAAATGTGCCCATAGTAATTTTTTGAATTCCTTCATATTTCAAGAACTTGTATAATCCATTCTTAGAAAATGGATGAGAATATACCACCTAGAGCTACATACCCGAAGTTGACGAATCAAGCTCCATAGTCCAGGAATGATCATATTGAATGGAATATGCATCATACAACAAACCACTGACGACGACTAACAGAAGATCCACCATTGCATTTCCATCAGCTCCCATATTGGCCATTCGATTGAATTCTATATCAAAGTAGAGATTGCATGGACTTCCCTGTTCGAACATTTGTCAAGAGAATGTTCACATAGAACTTAGTTTGGGAACTGTAAGTCTGACTGACCAACCAAACAAATGTTGACAATGTTCCAATGGAGCAAGAACTTAATTTAAAAAGCATTTAGACAAGTTGAAAAAAGAGCTTGGCCTAAAGTGACAGATACAATAGGACAGGCAATGCTTAAGAAGAATCAAAGTCAAAATCACAATTCTATGTTAGCATAATAATTGTTCCCATTTGAGACTAAATTAATGTAGGTAAACCATGCTGCCTTGGGATCTACTAAAAGATATTATTTTAGTACTTTCACATGTTGGATGAAATGCAGTCAAGGCAAGTTAGGTTTAGAATGGATGGCAGGCAGGTATATCCAATAGTCTTAAGACTTTTAACCATGATGGTTACATTGTCAACTTGGTCAAAATAGTGAATTTTCTGAACCACTAACATTGCAACATTCAACATTGAGTCTTATATGTATAATAGAGCCATGCCTGTTTAATAATCTCATAGTGGTGCCGAAGAGAGGGTTGCATCTTCTCATACCTGCACATAGTAATGTAGAAATATTACTGTCTTATAATGATGCGATTTGAAACCTTGTTCGCACAGCACTTGGTCGTAAAAATATAACTTTCAGTTGATAAAGGTCTTTCTCAGCGTCAAATAAATACCTAAATGCCTCAAAAATCCTAATAAGGTTAGATCATTGCTATATATGAAAGAATACCAAACTTTCCATCCCATGCATGAGGGGAAGAACCGAATTAGAAAATATGGACTACTAGTGATCCACGATCAGGCCTATACTTGAGACTTTTGGACTAAAACTCGGAATCATGTGCACTAAATTCTATGAGAAATAACAACTCATGAGGCAAAAGGAACATAAGGATGTTCTAGTAACAAGAATCCAATTGGAAAGTAACAGTTGGGTTGTGGAAAAATAGTCTTCAAGCTCTACAGAATATGGAAGGGGATATGAACATTATCAATGGAAAATCCCAGCATTGGTTTATCTGGCTACCCATGAATAAATGTATAAAACATCCCATCATTGGATTATTAACTGACTATCTCACACACTGACTCTCATTCCCATGAAGCATGAGAGTGCAGAATACACACTTTGGGAAGAATTATTATGACAAAGAAATTTCAAGGGTCTAGCACATAGACATTTTATGCTTTGTAATTGCGAAAGCCAAGGTGCTTTAATTTCATGTATTGACTATACCTGCCCCAAAATTCTGCGTATGTTGTTACCAAAAATCTCCTTTGCCCGTTAATATGGTCCTGATATGTAAATAGTGCTGCTGTCTGATTACCATGAGTATGACAAAACTGAATTGCTTGATCTTGTTTTGCAAAAGTGGTCCACAATGCAGGGCTGCAAAAGTAGATCAATATTTACAAGAATTAGTACGGATTTACATAACTAGCATTGCATCAGATAAATGCGTATTCCAAGAAAATGATCTTATGATAATTGTGTGAGGTCCTTACTAAGAATTTGTTGTCAGATGCATAACTTCAGACATGCAAAGGGCTGAGGTTAAGGAAATTCCATGAGCTTGATAAGTTTTCAATGCAAAATAAAAATGTTACTACCTTGAGGGTGCCATATGCTGAAGCTTGAGGTCATTATGAAGTTCGTGAAAAAGACGTGACAACCGCGGAGCAGGTTTTCCAAGAGGTGAACCATAGAATACTCCCGGCCGGATTTCCTTGCTTGGAGATGTATGTTCAGGATTTGTGACATGCCCTACACAAACAAACAAACAAAAAAATTGAGTAGAATGAATTTTTATTAAAGATTACACAGAGAGGAAAATACTAGTGGGTAAATGGAGAGGAGCAGGCCGATTCTGTGGGCTAGGTGAAGATCTCCGGCAGAGTCCTCTCTTGAGGCATTGCAATAACCGATCTGCATCTGCTTTGTCCGGAGTATCCATTTTCCCGCCTCCGAGAGTTCAACTGATTCTAATGGACTGTCGGAATTTGTATTTCGTTGATAATAATTTTTGTTGATATTTTTTTCGGAGGTAGGGAGAAGGGTTACCGTTTGTTTTCGGGTGAAAATATTTTTTTCCCCGGTTATGATTCCATCGCAAGATATTCCTTCCCGAGAATCACCAGGCTCGCGACCCCGTTATCCGTACCAGAGGCCCCGTTTTCCGTACCTGACAGTGTCGCTTTCAGGCTATATATACCTTCCGGTGGTATCACACCCATAATTCTCCCTTGCGATGGAATCTCCCCCGAGTTATTCCACCAGACGGAATCACCCCGCAAATGTATTCCTCCGGAAGGAATCACGAACGACCTTGTTATTCCGCCAGACGGAATCACAACCATGCTATTCCGCCAGATGGAATCACGAACGTCTGATTCCGTGAGATGGAATCACCACTTACGTATCCCGCCAGACAGAATCACAACATTGCTATTCCGCCAGATGGAATCACAACCATGCGATTCTGCCCGGTGGAATCACAAATGTAAGATTCTTCGAGATGGAATCACCACGAATGCCTTTGAATCTGTAATAACTGCAGGCACGGAGAAAAAATTGCCAGATGGTTCAATCCCAACAGATGTTTATGCCTGATTCTATAAAAAATGGATTGAGGATGGTTTAAGCTAAGCCTACCTTACTTGAAGATCATGAATGGTGCAAAAAAAAAAAATCGACTATTCCATTTTGTCTGTGCATGTCCATTGTTATGCTATGCACTGCCCAAAAAATTTCTGGTTGGGGATTTGAACCCCTTGCCAATATCGGCAATGCCATGGGCTGCTTCAAAGCAAGAGCAAGAAATAAGCCCGTTTTAAAGCAAGAAATAGAATAGAAACCCCCTTCTTACCAGAAAATATTGTCTGGCTCTAATCTTTGTTGGGTTTGTTAGGAATCTATGCACAGGGAGGCGGATTTCTGCCCCCTGGTTGCCATTATACTGCCCTGTCCAGCAAATTGAACTGGCGTTATCGCCATGGCCAGGGCTCTGTGGGCCAGAAATCCACATTTTTCTTATGCGGTCATGCGACCAGGTGTAGATCATCAGCGAGAAGGGAAACAACCTGCCAAGTGGGAACAGCTTCTGCTTGGAAAAGATCTACAACATCTTCGAAGGGGGCGATCTGGCCATACTATCATCATGTGGTGTCGGATTGGAAGATTTGTTATTGGGTTTAGAGGCATAGCTGCCGAAGAATCCTTTAATTCGTGCTGCAGTTCAGAGAGGACAGATTTGATGGTGATTTGGCCTCACCGGCTTCTGCATGATTGTTTGCATCTATTTTTTACCCGAAAAGCAGAGTTGTTGCCCATGCTCACTATGTTCTCGTCTCTTTTGGATTAGACAGAGCCCAAACAAGGAGAAAGAAAAACATAGACAGATTCTAAGTGTTAGGAATCATCCAATGCACTGAAAAAGCACCAAAAAAACACTGAAGCTAGAGAAAACGGCTCTAGAGAAAGGTAAAACAAAGGAAAACAAGGCTGAGAAAACGGCTCCAGCTGGCTCTTTTGCTGTTTTACCCGCACTGCAACCAGCCTGTTCTAACCACAGAAAACAGATTTGTTCTAACCCCAGCCTGTTACTTGCCATAGCCGCACCCGCCTTCTGCCTGGAAAACAAGAAAACAAGTGAAAAATAGTACCCAAATGTGTTTATTGCCGCTGTATGTGCTCCCCCAAGCACCGTTTCCAGGCGATTCCCCAAGCTCAAGGTCTTTTACCTTTCGCCGAACGCATTTCCTCAACTCCAGGCTGTATGGAAGGAGTAAGCCCTCTTTACTTCCGCCATAGCCGCAGCAGCTCCCAATGAGCAAAACCTCCCAATGAACATGACGTAACAAATTTAAATTTTACTGGAGATATTCTACCAGGCAGAATCAATTATGAATGGTGATTCCCTCGTGTGGAATAAAAGGGCAGTGATTCCGTCCGGTGGGATTTGGAGGTTGTGATTCCACCGGAAGGTATTAAACGACGCTGTCAGGTACGGATAACGGGGCCTCCAGAACGAATCCCGTTCCCGGAGGGTCTGTGATTCTGCGGGAGGGAATATCTTGCGATGGAATCACAATAACCGGGGTAAGAATATTTTCACCCTTTGTTTTCTATGTCAAAATTTCCTATCTATCCATCTATTTGGTGTTCGTTAGTTTTTGATGGTTCGAACCTCCAAGGTGTTAATCGTGTAAAATGATCTCCATATTATTGTTTTGAGGAAGGCCGAGTCCAAGGGTTCTTTGGTATCTTGTCTTCTAGGGTAATACCCCGTGGCGTGTGAGGATATAATGCAGGCTCTTAGTTGATCTAATATAGGAGAGGGTCGCATAACACTTACCCGTCATCCAGGCAACATTTTATTAGGTAGGTGTCCTAGGGAAGAAGCAAGACCTCAGGACCAAAAACCTCATGGCACAACCTTTCGCAACTTCTTCATGCATGACATGCGGGCACCTCTAAGACCCAGTTCCCCTATCCAACCATTCAATTCTTGATTCTGTGCTATGAGGTCAAAGAAAGTTCAAGCTCGGCCAGCCTAAACTTATGAAACTACCTACCATGTGAGCCATCGCATAGAAATCTCAATTGTTCTTTTGTTGTGCCAAGCTAAACACTCCAAAATAATGATTTGACGTTGCCATATCATCGAGAACATCAAAATTACTTTAGGGGCCAAGTTACACAGGCAATACTAAAAGTACAGAGCATGGTAATTGCACTAATATTTGTACAGACGACAAAGGTTCAATTACATGTACATCATGAGCAAGAGGTGGTCTTCTGCCCATTGAACTTGGTTCGCAAGGTCATATTGACATTAGCCATCCATTGATAGAGTAAATTGCAGTCTTGAAGTTGAGAAATAGCCTTCCAACGCCATGGCCTCCAGAAACGAGATTTTCGGCATCCATCTTTTGGAGTCATAAACCTCCCCCTACATGTGTGGATGCAATGCAGACTTCTTGGTTAGTTTGACATAGGGAAAGGTATTAGAATATCTACATAGGGTGTAAATATTATTTTCAACTATAAAATTGTTTGACAAAAAATTTGTATGGGAAGCAAACACATTTGCCAAGGTGTTTGCTTCTATGATTGAATGTAAACTTTCCTCATGGGCAGATAAAAAAGGAGTTAGCGGTTGGACAAGCAAGATTTCAGAAAACACATTCTACATTGGACCATTTTGTCGCATTTAGCTGCAATATTCATCCATATACCATCTATTTTCTTTACTGCTTACACGAGCCATGTGGGGCAAACTTTTTTTTTTCAGCTTGAGCGTATATCTTGCGCAAATATACAGGAGTCTACACAGAGCTTAATGCCAGCATACTGCACTCCACTAATATCATATCATATGGCCTCTGCAATTAGTCCCCAACTCTGCATGGAAGAATTCTTTCTGCACCATTTCTATCTTTTTCCAGTTATCCATTCATAGGCCTGGCCCCCATATCGCACAACTGTAAAGCACCACGGTCTGTACCAGAGAGATGCAAAGCATTTTCTTCATGTTAAAACACCAACTTTCTGCTTGGTGGCATTTTTGTTGCATAGCATATAAAGCCCCATTAACACTTTGCTCACAACAGCTTGATTCCAACACACTTTTATCCACTATCAAACCCAGGTATTTGTAGTTGTCCACAATGTCAACTTTTTCTCCATGTAAAAGAAATGATATGATACTTATCCACTTTATTGGCACAAAAACTATCACCTTTGTCTTAGACATATTTACCTTCATACTCTTGCTATCACAAGAAAAAATGAGAGCATCCAAATGTTTTTCCATACCTTATACACTTCGAGGCAATATTACAATGTCTTCAGCATATAGAAGCAGCAAAATAACAAAACCAACCAAGGTAGTGCATCACCTCCAAATAGAGTTGGCCAGCTCTCTTAACTTATCTATAAACAACCCAAATAATGTGGGAGAGAGACTATTTTTGCTTACCCCAATGTTACTTGCTGTCAAGGGAATCTCGGAGGAAATAAGAGTTGTACCAGTACCTTCTCATATAAAAGCTTCATTATCTCTTGGAGTTCAGCAGGTACCCCAAGTGCTTCTAATCTATGCTATGTCAAAGGCTTTTGTAAAGTCAACAAATGTAGCGAACATTGGTCTTTTATGTGCTTTACTAAATCAATCAAGCATCTGAGTATCAGCAAGTTATCAATCGTGCCATTTGGCCCTGACATTTTGCTCTTCTGCCTAACTACTTAATTTATCATCTAGAATGGTGGCAAACAACTTGAAAAAAAAAAATATTATTAATCTATTGTTATCCGATAGTTGTTGGAATCTGTCACAGCTCCTGCTTTATGTAAAGGTATCACTTTGTTCACCTACCAAGATAATGAAAACCCTTCACATATAATTGCATTAAACATCGAGATCAGAATCTCTGCTATGGGTATTCCCATTTTATCATTTCAGATACCAACCCCTAGGCATCAACATCATTTCCATTGCCACCAATAACATATATGATAGAAAAATACGAGGTATTATACCTATTAGCACTTTGCATATCCCCCAAACCTGGTAGATAATAAAGTTTGCGTATTTGTTGCAGGAACAGATCCACATCTCAAATCATATTTCTCTTTAGATCTAAGCATGCTAAAGAATATTTTAAGGTCCATAGTCAATTTTCCAACCATAACTTATAGCATTTGCATGGGAAGGCCATTGGATTTTACTAACATGTTCTCCACAAATCTGCTGAAATATCTTTTTTTGTTAATGTGCATATGCATGTTCCAACAATAGGCAGTCTTAGGATACTACGGATTCCCATTCATTAAAATTTCTACAACCAATTTTACATGGTCAAATTGAGTGCATATGTCTCCTATATAGAAGTTCTTTACCTCCTTAACAATGTCAGCACTAGCTATAACATAGTCTACCACATTCACATTTCTATACGTATGTAATCCTGTACCTAGGAATCTTCTAGCACCACATTATATATTAAGAGATATAGCCCACTGCATATATTAGACAAGTGTAGCCCGTAGAGATTCGCCCAACAGGCTGTATTTTGTAAGAATCCAGACCAACTAGGTTCTAGCAATTCAACATCACTAACATCTCCAACCGGATGGCCTTGTCATAGTTACTATTAATGGCTGCCTGCTTGTTAGCAATACGTCTGTTAACATTTTCAACAAGTAATGTATCACCCAGAGGCATTACCGCAATCACATCCTGTTCTAAGTAGTAAAATGGGTCATCTCAATCTACATTCCATGTATTATTATATGTTGTAAATTTCCTTGGAAGGAAATAACAACCTGCAATGAAGATTTTTTGGCTTTGCCAGGAAATTCATCAGATATAATGCTTTGATGCTTTTTGATTAACTAAATGAGATGAGCAAATTCTGTACAAATGTAACAATCAATATTATTAAAGCCCTTATACCTCCAATCCTTGTGATTCCACACCGAACTAACAACCAAAAATCCGTCAATTATTGGTAGACCACACCCTTCATGCTCCCCAGTTTCCAAGAAAAAGAATCTAATGTCGCCAATATATCCCACATTGTAACTGCATCACTGAGCACCGGAGTATTGATGTTCCAAGCCCTACCTTCATGGCCTTGAGTCTCTGTTTTGAGTTTGCTTGGACTACAACTTCTCTATTCCTGGAGTGGCTACCAGCAGAAGGAATTCGAATGTGGAAGCAGGGGTCGGATGGGAAGCCCCTGATGCCACAAGAGAACCCTAAATTGTTGCCTCCCAAGGAGTCAATTAAAGACTTAGGTCAGCTATGCAACAGTATCCACGAGCATATCCTCCATTGGGTTGCAATCTTCACCACTAACAAGGGCAACCGAAAGCAGGCTAACTATTCGACACAATTTACCTCCACCATTGGGTATTGGATGCAGCTCTCTTGAAGGAGCTAGGGAAGATTGGTCACGTTGAGGGATGCTATAAGGATTTGTAGCCACAAACTAGGTAGGTGCTTGCCGGTTGTCTAGATGTTGTTGCAGTAGTGGAACCACTTGCAAGTGTGACACCTGCTTATGTGGGTCCATGGAAAGACAAACCCATCCCAGAATTTAACCCATTTAAAGATCTTCAAGAGAGTTGTTCTAGCACAGCCGGACAATCTGTTGTGCCCCACTTGGGTGGGGCATACTACTGAAGAGTCTCAGATGGACAACAAGAAAGAGAATTTTGAGACCATCCAGGTGATTTGGTGGGAGCCAGTATCAGTGAGGAACCAAGTACATTCGTCTAATTATGTCAACTGCTGGAAGAAGAAATAGAGGTCAACAGCGGCGGGTGATCGCACTGACATTGTGGCCATCGACTTTGCTTGGGCCCCATCTAACAAGAAGAAGCTTCCTACCACTATCAATATTCCAGTGCATGTAGCTGAAGTGTATTCAACACTTGTCAGAGATGGCAAATAAGGTGAGATAAACCTTATCAATGTAAGAATTTAGTAAACAGTCCAAAAATTCAAGTTTTATCTACATATAATAAAATACTGCCTCTTCTTGTCTGTTTTTTTTCCCTCCTTCATGATCTGAACCCAAATCATATGTTCTTGCAGTTGATATTTGTTGTGTCTTATTTTATCTACACATTGTTCCCTTTCAGTGATGTCGTGTTTCTATTGCAAAGTCTTCGCAATAGAATCATCATTCTTTGGCAAAGTACATTCTGTCTTGGATGATAAGCAAAACTCATTCAAAATCTGATGTAGATCATGTTGAAGAAATCTTGCCAAAGGTGCTGATGAGCTTTTGATTTCTATTGGAGACGATCGCCCTGGGCATTCCATGCAATGTAAAAATCTCTTTGTTAAACAACAAGGTTGTATCCAAAGTTGTGTCTGTGGTCATTTTAAATAACTTATCTACCACAACCATCAAGGCATCAAAACCCCTTGTTGTCCTTAGAAGGCCTGTTATAAAATCCATGCTGATAATTTTCCACTTGGCGTCTGGCACTGCCAAAGGTTCCAAAGCTCTCAGGATTCAAAGTTGTCCTTTGACTGCTAACACAATTGGCACTTTTGGATATACATGGCTATTTGCTTCTTCATGCCTAGTCAGAAGTAGCTAATTCTAATGGGAAAGGGGAAAGAAAAAAGAAAAAGGGAGATAGGGAAATAGGCAAAGGGAAAAGGCGAAGACGGCGGGAAAGGAGGAAAAGAAGCACGTAAAAGAAGGTGAGGAAAAAAAATGGAAAAATGTATGGGAAAATAAAAATGGAAAGAGAAATAGAAAAGGAAGGGGGAAAGAAAAAGGAAAAAGGGCACATGGAAAAGGTGAAGGGATGAAAAAGGAAGATAAAGGAAAAGGGAAAATGGAGGCAAAAGGGAAGGGGGGAGAGGGAAAAAGGGCACGAGGAAAGGGAGAGGAAAATGGGAAAGAGGAAGAGGTAAAAGGCACGGGAAAAATGTAAGAGGCAAAGAATGAGGAAAGGGAAAGAAAGAAAGGGAAAAAGGGCATGGAAAATGGAAAAAGAAGAACGAAAAAGGAGAATAGGGAAAGGAAAAAATGGAAAAGCGGAAGAGGGAAAGGGGCACGTATGCAAAAAAAGGAATAGAATAGAATGGAAAAAGACATGGGAAAAAGGAAAAGGAAAAGGAAGGGGGAAGAGAAAGGGGAAAAAGGCACGGAAAAAAGGGAAAAGAGCAGAGAAAAAATGAAAAAGGAAGGAAAAGGAAAAGAGAGATGGAAAAAGGGTAAAAAAAGGGGAGAGAGAAATGGAAAAAAGGAGGGCATGCGATAAAGAGAAAGAGGGTGGGGAAAGGAAGAAAAGGGGCACATGAAAAAGACGGAAAAAAAGGAAACAAAAAAGGGGCATGGGAAAAGGGAAAGAAGAAGAGAAAAGGAAGAGGAAGAGGAAAGGGAGAGGGAAAAAGTGCACGGAAAAATTAGGAAGAAAATGGAAAGACCGAAAAGGGAAGGGAAAAAGTCCATCAGAAAAAGGAAAAGGGAAAAAGGAAAAGGGGAAAGGGAAGGGAATGGAATGGGAGGGAGAAAAGAATTAAAAAGGAAAAAGGGAGAAGGAAAAAAAAAGGCGTGTAGGGAAAATAAGAAAATGGGAAAAAGAAAAAGAAAAAAAGAAAGTGCATAAGAGAATGATGAAAAAAGGAAATGCGGGATAGAGCAAAAGATAAAGGAGTGGGTAAGGATGCCCAGCAATGCTAGGCACCATTGCTAGTTTCTATTAATAATGTAATATGTAATGCTTATACAATTTAATGTTAAAAAGCTATAACAATACATATTTATATTTTAGAACATTAAGTCATTGCAAAGCTTGATCATAATGCCGGCGCTTCGACCTGAAGAACTACTTGATGTCCTTGAGCCTAAGCCTCAAGTTGACGTGAGTCCTTTTTCTTACGCTGTTTGATCGAAGAGGGCGGCTCATGCTTGATCCTCTACCTGGTTTTTACAAGTTTCTTTGGATTTCTTGGAACTGTTCCTCTGATATGAATAGTGGTTATTATTGAAAGCTCTGCCTTATGTACTCATAGGCTCCCACATCCGACATTGTTTCCCCTGCATAGGAGTGCTGCTCCGCTACCTCTTGGGGAAATTCTTGGTATGAGTAGTCGATGAGATCACTCTGTTCTCCTTCTGCCATAGGACTTAGGAGTTCATCTATTCTTATCCCTTCCTCCAGCCAATATAGAAGCTGGAGGATGTTGCTGGCGAAAAGTTACTGTTCCCCGATGACCATGGGAGATAAGGCTCTATAGCTCTTCTTAGTTGCTCTTCCTGTCTCTCAATTTGCCTTTGCATCCTTTTTGTCAGCATTCTCTCTTCCTCCTCATCTTGCTCCTCCTCTTCTTCATAATCTGCCTCGAGTTGAAGTTGGCCTGATGAGGTACCCCCAAAAACATACTCAGCGAAGCTGAGCTATTGGATCATGCGTTGATTTACTCTTGTATTCAAGGATGCCAAATCCAATCACTGTATAAATGGTTCTTCTACTTTGTTGATGGCATTGAGCTGCATGAATGTGTCTAAGGCTGCCTGTGATGACGTGTGGCTTTACAGCTCATGTAGTTTGGCATGATTCTCGTGCTATCCCAAATTTGATTTTTGACCTTTGCACTCTTACCCAGCACTTGACTGAGTGCCTCTAAGGAGACCCATTTTCCTCTCCTTGGTGGGATGGTTACTTCCCAAGGTACAATTTGTTGGTCGTACTCGGACATGATGTCGGTATAGAAGAGTGTCCTGGACAGTATTGCATGAAGATCAAAGATGTGGTCAAACACCTGAAAGGCTTCCTCAACTAGTACTTCGCTGATGTGATTGATGTCGTTGTACCATTCGATGAAGTTGGTAGGTGCCATTGGAGTAGGGTAGAAAATAGTTCAAGAAAATGACAAGAGGGTTGTAAAATCGCCTAAGCAGAGGGAGCTTGAGTTTTGGTGAAGAAAAAGGTCAAATGGGGTCCCCTTATATAGACCAAGGTTGTCTAGGTTTTCGTGCCAGAGTTGCCTGTTAGAGAAATCTAGGTTCTAGAAGTATAATGGAACAATTTGACTGATTAAAAGAGCAGGCAAGAAGTATGTTGAAATGGCTCAATGGGTAGGTTTTATTCAATTTTGTGCCTAAATTGATCGAATCGAGACTTTGCAGGAATGGGATTTTTGAGACTCTCAAAGTGTCTAGAGTTGACCTATTTTGATGATATAAAATGTCAGAATGCAAAATTTAGTTAATTGATGTCAATCTAACATCTTATCTCACATTTATTTATCATTTTTAAGCTAAAATTTGGCCAAATCGCGTTACTCTACGGGAATGGAGTTTTTGAGACTCCTGAAAATGCGTTTGGTGCGGAGTGACCCGGGTCACCCAGACTTGACCCATTTTTTTCCAACATGACCAAAATTTGACAAGTTCACATTAATCCACGAAATTTATATATTTAGATTGAAAATTTTACAAAAAAGTTTCCTAAATCTTGTCCTTCGGATCCTTCTGCCAAGTCCATGTCCTTGGGCATGGCAGTTACCCGCTTGGCGTAAATGGCTTAGAGGTTTACTTCTTCAAAGATTTGTGTAAGTTCTGCTTCGATCACCTCCGGACAAGCTCGCACCATCATCGGTGTAACCCAATAATCGTTCCTAAATTCTTGCATCACCTCCCCAAGAAGGTGCTCGAATGGGGCGTTTCGAATTAATAATTTCATGCACTATTGGAAGTGCTGAATCTCTCGAAAAGCTCAGCTATGCTTGGAATTTGATCCGCGACGGACCCTCTTCGGTATCCTTGGTCAAGGTGGAGGGGACCAACCTATTTGCAAAGTGTGCATAGGAAGGAGGGATGGATGGATGGAGTGGACTACCCTAGCCAATGTTTTATGCCAGCTAACGCCATTGTCATGTTTCCGTTTGTTGTTATTCGGCGACCTTGACCATTAGTCGGTCTTTTGAGTCTGAGCCGAGGGTAGAACCCTCATTTATGATGTATTGTGTATGTTATATTGATATTCGATATGGATGATTGATGGGCCACCGTACGTGGTCGCATGTTATTATGTATTATTACTAGTGCTAATATGCATGTACGCTGCTGCCAGAGGAGGATCATGGCGGAATGACACGTCCGTGTCCTCCTTTCGAACGCATGGCCATCACAAGTGATTTGAGTCAGATGGAGGGCCTTTCTTGGTCATACAGTTGCTAGGAAAAATGATTTCCTGTATTTATATGATGAGAGCATTGTATAGAATTGGAGAGCGCCACAGTGACCTCTGTCGAAAACTCATTGTGCAAATTTATGAAACGAAATATATCTACAAACAAAATTCATGCACTCAAACTATCTCCGCCCGATTTGTATTGGACCCCTAGAAATAGAAATCTCTTTTTCAAAATAGGAACCTCCCCAATTTTCTCATAAACTTTGAGGAGGTTTCCATTGGAAAACAATTGATAGAATGTCAAGTTTTTTTGATCCATGACATCCCCCATCCATAAATCTTCTAAATTTACCAAATACGGCTCCTTCTAATATTGTAACGGGCCCATGGTAGACCGCTCAAGTATTCGAACCTTGAATGTGCCTTGGGGCGTTCCTGAGACACCGGCATAAATGGGTAGAAGCAACTACTCATAAACGTCTAGACGGTTTTGCCCAGTTGGTTAAGGGCATGTCGGTTATGTCACAGTTGGTATCAGAGCAGGTCTCGAGTTCGAGTCTTCATGGGTGCCTATATGCATGGGTAATCTGCAAAGACTTGGTAATCATTGTGACATGCTATAGCCTTGGATGCTCGAGGACAAGCATAGTTCTAGTGGGAGAGACTATAACGGGCCCATGGTAGACCGCTCGAGTATTCGAAACTTGAATGTGCCTCCCAAGACACCGGCATAAATGGGTAGAAGCGACTACTCATAAACGTCTAGACGGTTTTGCCCAGTTGGTTAAGGGCATGCTCGAGGACAAGCATAGTTCTAGTGGGAGAGATTATAACGGGCCCATGGTAGACCGCTCGAGTATTCGAAACTTGAATGTGCCTGTGGGGCGTTCCCAAGACACCGGCATAAATGGGTAGAAGCGACTACTCATAAACGTCTAGACGGTTTTGCCCAGTTGGTTAAGGGCATGTGGGTTAGGAACGTTACAAATATGCATGGCTTTTTGTAGAAGATTTTACTTCTATTTTGGTTTGTATATTTACGTTGTTTAAAGTAAGCTTGTGAGATGATTTTGTATGAAGATCGTAGTTTTAAGCTTGAATTTTCTTGATTCTGGGCTTGCAAACTTGCTTGGATTTTTCCAAAGGGGTGCTTCTTTTCATGATTGAAATTGAAGAAAAGATGCTTGTTCTGAGCATCCAAATCAGTAGTCGGGATCTCGAAAGCCTTTATTGGCCTAGAAATGAGAAGAATTTAGGAACCCAATATCATAGCTGTGAATTTATTGTTCTTGCAGGGTATATAGAATCTAATTTTATCCCTTTTTAAGTTATAGTTTCAACTCTTTATGGATTAGGTCAGATTAGATTAATTGGGAAATGGGGCTATTCTTAAGCATTTCGCATGCAACAACAAAAACAATGTTATAAAGATTGAAACCAGGCATAGTTGTTTAAGATCAAATTCCTTTTTTTTTCTGTTGAATTCTCATCTTTTATCCTATTTATCCTGTTATCCATTTTTACGTCTGTTCGGCGTCTGTGATCCATTTCCCTTCATGCTAAAATTTGTGATAAAAAGTTTGATGAAAAGATAGACGAAATCTTGGTAGTTCAAATTCAGTAAATTTTGGGATGGAGCTCTAAATGGAACGGATAAAATGGGCATTCTAGTATATCAGCAATGGTTTATTTGTAAAAAAAGTTGATATGTGGGTTTCTTTTCCAGACAGGATAGAGCTTCAAGGGCGGTGGCTATGGCATGCGTTTTTTCTACCGGATTGCTTCTTAGATGATTTTTGGTTATCAGTATCAGGGTTTAGAGCTTTGACGAGAGGCAATGCTTGCTCTTTTATAACCTTTTACGAGCTGCAAAGGTAGCTAAAACAATTATGTTGCATTATGTTTAAGATGTTCCACTATAGTGCAAAAGAGTTGGACAAAGTATGATGAGTATAAGCCATACCCAAAGTTTCATGAGCCAAAACTTCGTACTAAATGTACACAGCCCAATAGAAAGAATAACTTGACAATGCGAGGTTTTAAAAATTATAAGTCAAAGCTTCGTACTAAATTTACACCCAATAGAAACAATGATCTGATAAAATTTATACAGTCCAATAGAAACAATGACAAAATTTACACAGTCCAATATAATCTGATATGAAGTTTTAGAAATTATATCGAAAGCTCCCTTAGTTTCTCCAGAAAATTGAGGAGGTTTTCATAAATACAAATTTAGGTTTGAATTTTAGACTTGCGTGCACCTCGATGAGCGTATGGTTGCCGTTGTTTCTAACGCCAAATGGGAAGCGCTTTTTACGCCATCCCATTTGGCAACATTGCTTTTTAGGCCATCCCATTTGGCAACATTCCTTAGGACATTATGACGCACACCAGTCTAACATTGTTTAGTTATGTAATTGTTGGGTCCTCCCCAAGTCGTTCACTTGAAAACCTTTTCCATAAAAAATTGGCCCCATTTTTCAAAGGGTCGTTCATTTGTTAACCTTTTCCATGGTAAATTAGGGATGGGTGGGAACGGAAAATTGAGGCCAAGTTTGCAAATTGGAAAACTCCCCAATTCGGTTCAGGTGGAAACCTTTTCCATGGAAATTGGTTGTGGGAAAGTTGAAATTGAGGTGGTTTCCATCAAAATTGCGGGGGCAATCCTTGTTGTGGGAAAGATCGGATGTCCCAATGGGAAATTGAGGTGGTTTCCATTAAAATTGGCCGAATTGGGTGCCAAAATCAAAATTCATGGGCTCTGGTTTTTACTTAGAAGACCCACCTATAACCCCATCAAAATTCATGGGCTGTGGATTTTACTTACAAGACCCAACTGTTACGAACTAGGCTACCAGTTGTTTTATCTAGAACACTTCCATGCAGTAAATGGAGAAATTTTAGGTTCATAAAGACAGATGATTGGTGATTTGGAAGCGACCCCAAGGACCTAGCATCTTGCAGAACAAAGAGACAGCAAAAGCCTTGGGGTAGCGTAGGCCTGTGTTTTTATTTCTATTCTTAAATTATTTATGTTTTTAGAAAACAATGAACATAAAATTCCCAAAAGCAAGCCTCATTAACAATAACGATGATATATTTCGAAGTAGAAATATGATAAGTCTTAAATGCAATACATAAGAGCCAACCATTCGCAAAAAGTTACTAGAACACATCAAAATCTTACTGAGAAACGCCAAGCCACTTGGAGAAGTTCTCGAACTCGGTGTAATCACTATCAGAGATCATCTTCTTGTACCAGGCCTCTCCAGCTTTCTTAATTGTTTTCTTGTCAGCAACCTCCTTTGGTTCTTTTCTCTTCTGTGCAAGCTTCTCTGCCCTTGCCTTCTTCTGCTGCTCCTCGGCAATGAGAGCCATTCTCCTTGCAGTTTTAGCATATGGATTCAACTTTAACAATGCGCCAAGGTTTTTCAGAGGGTTCTTCTTCAGTGCAGCCCTCTTTACTCCAGTCTTCTTAGGGCGCACAACACTTTGAACTTCATCAGAGTTTATAATCCTCACCAAATCAGAATTTGCCATCATAGGAGCCGGAATCTGGTAGCCCTTTTTCAGCTCAGCCTTCTTTTCAAAGGTACCAAAAACCTCATCCAACTTTTCAAAGGCAGACTTAGTCCAAACAATAAACCTGCCCAAATGCCCACCAGGAGCAAGCTGCAAAAGGTTAAGCTTCTCAACATTGCACAAGTCAACACCTGGAATGTTTCTAAATGCTTTGGTTAGCTTAGCACCTTCAGTTCCATAGACAATCAAAGGACCTCTCCTCTGAACATACCTCCTGTTTCTCATCTTACCCTTCCCGCGACGAATGTTTCGACTTTCTTTAACCTTTTCAACATCATCATAGGCACCCAATTTCTTCAACAACTTAACAGCAGCAGAGGTTTTCTCAATACTCTCAATTGAGTCACTAACAACAAGAGGCACTTCTGGGACCTTGTCAATCCTATGACCTCTAGCCATAACAAGAGCTGGAATTGCAGATGCAGCCAATGCAGAAACAACAGCATACCTCTTAAGGTTCACATTTACCTTTCTGTGCCAGCGCCTAAAGATCTTCGTAGGAGCAAACCTTCTTCCGCCCCTACACATATTTCCAAAAGCTCCCTGCCCTGCCCTGTGGGTACCTCCACCAGGAACTCTGGGAATCCTTGAAACTGCTCTTCCGGTACCCCATGATTCGGCAGAAGTTTGGTGCCCTGCTTTGGTGCTCACAGCATAGGGTTGCCGTTTGTTTTTTGCAAGATTTGTATGAACCTCTTGCACAATATCGGCCCGGATTGCAGCTTTCAACACATCCGGCAATGGAACTGCCCCAGTTTCTGCAGATCCTTCGGCTGCTTGCACCGTTACCGTGGGCCGAGCCGCCATAGTTCGGATCGCTGCTACGAAGCGGCTTTTAGGGCAATCAGTTCTTCAGAATTAGGGTTTCAGTAGCTGTTAGGGTTTGAATATCATGCACTTAACAAGCTTTATGGGGCGACAATCTTGGCCGCACAATAATCTTCTTACTTGAACCATGTAACAAAAAAAAAATGCATTTCTCAAAAAGTTTTCCCACGCATTCATCTTAGTTTAAATGTTTCTCAAAAGGTTTTTGTGCTATGTGCTAGGTAACTGACCGGATTGAGGGTTTTCCGGCCAGTAAAATGGCAGGCGGTGCCACTGGGAGCATTAGCCGCGAGCGGCGCTGCTACCTCGATTTATCGATCGAAAACCCCGAAATCCCCGGCTACCAAAGGTAAGCCAGTGTTTGGGGGAAATTCCGTTCTTACGGATTTTGGCATGCTGGTGACCTCCAATATCCACGGCGATGGCCTTGATATGGCCTACTACGACGATGGAGTTGCCACAAAAATGTCTAAAAGCATGCATTCGGATTTTAAAGAAGAGCAATGCAAGCGAAATAGGGGATCTGGCAATAGGTCGTTGTTGCAAACCTGCAAAGAAAGGTCCCATTTGCAGAAATCCTAAAGAGGAGGGAATTGCTAGACAAAAGCACAAACAGGCTACAAACACTCTGTCGGCCGCTGCAAACAGGAGAATGGGAAGAATAAGCTTCTCAAAGCTTCAACCATAATGCCTTGCTGAAGAGAGAAAGTGGAACAATGCGGACGAAATGCGGAACAATGAGAGAAAATGACGCTCTTGAAGATAAAGTAGAGTTGCTTGATAGGGATCTTTCTCCTTCACAAATGCTCGACGCCAGATAAGAAACAGGGGAAGTTTTGTCGGCCGCTACAAGGGAAGCTATGGTGGCGCTGTAAGCGGCATCACTAGGAACCGTAAACTCAAACTTACCTGTAATAAACAATTAGACAATATTCGAGGAAGGAAGGAAGGAAGGAAGGAAGGAAGGCATTTTTATCGTCCATGGAGACCAATCGGTCTATGGGACCCAATACAAAAGCGCAGCAAGCGGATTACTACCCGGATTAAAAAACCCCCCTCGAAGGGTTTTTGAGGGAAAAACCGTGGCAGCAATCAGCTTGCTGACAAACTGTTCCAATATACGAAATGCAAAAACACACAAATATATACACTCATGCACCAAGACCCGTAGTGCCCTGATCGTGGCAGCCCAAAGTGGGGGGCAAAGGTGAGCTCGCGCAGATCCGATTACCTCACGAATATACGCGACCCGAGCACGTCTTCGATGGCGTGCTCATCGGCAAATGTAGGGGCAAGTCCGGCCGCACTAAGGGGCGTATCGGCCCCGACCGACCGAATCTTTGGGCAACTCGAAAGTGTGAGACTCATCCTCAATGGCACCCGCTTGGACAAAGACCGACAGAGCACGCTTACGGCGGGCTCCCCAATCCACCCGCCTGCCTCGATCGCGAAGATGGTGGGCACTTGTGCGGAATGGAGGCAATGAGTCTGCGGCTTTTCGAGGCGGTTGGGAACGCATAAATAGAGCCGCGGGGGCCCCGGCTAACACGGGGTTGATGTGCTCCTTGTAATGGGCCGTTTTGACACGCTCTAGAGCGGGGTCCCGAGCTTGCTAAGGAAGCAAGCGTCCGTGTACTCCCGGTAGCCGCCACGATCGGCCTCTATGTCCACTGCGCACGCACTTGTGCTCTCGCCGCGTTCCATCCGGCGAACCACTGATCTCTCTTACCCCTCCAACGGGCCCCGAGCGATCGCGGCCCATTGTCACAACAGTAAGCCGGTCGCGAAGCCGAGCATCACCCATATTAACCACTTTTCGAAAATAGACAATGTATCTATCAAGGGCTGCCGAAGGAAGAATCCAGATTTCTGCAAAGCGATAGGGGGGGACAAGGTTTCACCCCAAGTGCCCGTGACTGCTCCCAAGTCATTCCGTGTCGCCAAAGAGACGGCCATCGACCCAAACCTCGACCCGTCTGAAGGGCAGGCTCGACCCGGTGCAAACATGATGTGATTGATGGCCCAATCATAGAGCTCTACCTGGTGATTTGTTGTTCGCATGGCATAAAGCGCTTTCGGCCTGGCTGTCACCCATAGCGGATGGACGCCTCCCAACAGAGCGAGGAGGGGAACTCCACCCCTAGGTACTTGTAGGTGGGCGTGACCTCCACAGGCTGTCCCCGATATGTGAGTGCAGGAGGCGTGGGGTGGCGTGAAGAGGATATGAGAACCACACCGGTCTTGGCCGTGATTCACGCCGCATGTCCAGAGCCCCACGTAATGTGTCTAGGGCATCGAAATGAGATCGCATAGCTTCGGGGTGTGGGCGGAAGGTCAACATCATCCGCATAGATGAGCCGGGCGGATGACCCGTGCAAAAGTCGTATGCCATCCCCCATGCTCGCGAAAGCCGGGCTCTAACCGATCAATGTAGAGGCCAAAAGTGTTGGTGAGAGGGGCAGCCCCTGCCGGACTCCGATACTACCGGTGAATGCTTGGCCCGTCCGGCGCATCCTCGCCAAAACAACTCTCATACGGCCAGTATATGGCATTACGCAAAGCGGTGGCAGCCCCAGTTGACGCAATCTAGCCCATAGCTTTTCCCCGGGGGCCGTGATCAAAAGCCTTCGCGAAGTCCACAAAGCGGCAATACAAGTCCCCGCCGATGGTTTCGGTTTGTCTTCAATCGCACCCCGGTGTAAAGATATGGTCAATCGTTGAGTGGGGGTCTAAAGCCCGCTTGTGTGAGGGGCTCGCGACATCTCACGCGCCCAGCCGGGTCAATTGCTTCTTTCGAGAATGCCGCCAACAGGTTTGGCAAACACCGAATCCGACCATGATCGTCCGGTGAATTGGTCCGGACAAAGGTGGGTCGCCCGCCTTGTGAATGGGGACAACCCTCGCCGTGGTCCATTGTCGGGAAACCTTCCCCGCAATGCTCTGTTGAACGGGGGTAGTGAGGATCGGCACCGGCCGGGCCCACGCCCATTTGAGTAACTTCGGCCGCATACCATCGAGGTCACCGCCTTCCCATTAGCCGCGGCCGTTCGCGGGCCCTCCACAACATCCTCCTCCGCGAGAACCAATGGGGGCATCCCGGGGGGTATGGGTGTACGCTGGCCCCCGTGGGATCATAGAGCTACCGCAAGCAAAATCCCACCCCTTTGCCGGGTGTGATGTCCCCGTAGGGCGGGTGGCCTTGAAAGCGCTCTGCGCCAAAAGGTTCGAGGATGAGTGTCCAGCAGGCCGAACATCTCCCCCTGATGCCTGGCAAGGTATCGCGCCTTTGTCTCCTTCAGATGGGCGCGGTACTGTGTGGTGGCCTGCAAGCGGGTACCTGGATCCAGGATGTGACGGAGCTGGCGCTTGCGTTCTTTACACTCCGCATCAAACCACCGGTTACGCGGAAATGTTGTTGTCCCTGAGCGGCGACGTTGGGGGGGGTCCGCCAAAGCACATGTCCGCTGCATCCCCCAAATGGCAGTTTATATAGGCATTTCTCTTAGTTTAAATATGGTGGGAGCTCCACAACAATATAAATTTTAGATTCCTTCATTCAAAACGGGAGGAGTTTCCCCCAAACGACAGTTTACGTAGGCATTTCTCTTAGTATTAATATAGTGGGAGCTCCACAACAACATAAATTTTAGATTCCTTCATTCCATTCCAAAGCAATATTTCATTAATTTAAGAAAGAGGATGTTCTCATTGTGCTCCAAATAGATGTATTCAAAAGATGAGTTTATAGTTGCTCTGGAGCAAGAATATATCCAGGCTGCTCAATAAAGACAAATTAAGCTTGAAACTAAGTCTTGGATGCTCATAAGCCTTGTGAAAAAAATTCCTTGGATGGTTTTTCAGGGGTATTATATTGACCATCCGCCAGTTCCTTCTTGATTGAGTTGGTTACTACTGATGATACCTTAGACCACATAGCCTCTCGCATGAAGACCTATTGCTTCTCATCTTTCAAGTCTTTAACTTTCAGAGTTGTCGTGGCAAACTCATGGAATTCTTGAAATAAAAATAAGAGCTTATAAACCCTATCGCAATCCGATTAAGAAAATGAAAACAAAGAACAAAATATATATCAACCCCCAAAATTGCCAGAACAATCCTGTAGAGTAAAAGGACATGCATTAAAAAAAAAAAAAAAAAAGTAAAAGTACTAATAGCTCCACAGAATTGCGATTAATCGAATTCACATATCAGCTAGTCTCTGATTTTACCTTATCAACGCTCCATGCACATGAGATCCAAAAGTTTTTTTGCTGGTTTATGAGCTGGTGTAGTTTTTCAATAAAGGATTCTTTGTATATGATATTGACAATAATGTCATTACACTCAATAGATAGTCAATGGTACTCCGTGTTATTCAATTAGCATTTAAGATCCTTCCCCTTGTTCTTGCATACACTTCGGAAAATTCAGCACTTTGTTCAACTGATCCAAATAAAGAACGTAGGAGCTAAGCTGCAAAGATGGAATGATTGTCAGAAGTGATATAGAACTTCTTTCCTACCGATTGAGAATCATGCCATGAAATTTGTTCATTTAGAAGATAAGCTTTGCTGGTGTAAGCACATCATCATGTGGAGACTCTTTAAAAAGATGTCAAATAAGTATGCACGTGTTTATTTCATCTGCCCCTCTGCGTCATCTAAGCTGAAGCACTGACATAATCGTATATACTAACGTTGATAAACAAGGATACTCCCATAAAATAGTAGCTTCTATATTGCTCTAGTTATCGAAGCTTTTCTTTTTCTTTTTTTTTTTAGTTCTTTTTCCTTGCTGGATTAAACTTTAGATCCTCTGGCAGAGCAACAAAAGCAAGAATGGAAGTTGAAATAATATAGGAAACAGCCTTCAATGAACTTTCTCAAGCCTCTTTCTGCTTTGTCATCTTCAATCATTTAATTACAAGTCTCAAAGTTCTTTTGATGACATGGGCCTTTTTCTTTTTAAAGGGCCAGTGCTTGTGCTCTCCTCTTTATCCACGGCTACTCCTTTGCCCTTTGATGTTGGAGGAAAACTAAATTTTAAAGGAAAACTAAAATCTGGTCTCTCTTCAAATACTATGTTTATATCTTTGTACCTAAGCTGCAAGCCAAGTGCTATCTATTCTTGAAGGCAGTTGGTCACTTCATGGCCTTTATGGCACAGCTTCGCAGATTCTTATCATTGTTCGAATGACATGTTCTTCCCCGATCTTGTCCTTTTTTTGGCCATCTTTCAACCTTCGACCTCAATCTCATTTTGATAAGGAAGTTATCTTTTTGTCGAGCGCTTTTGTCTGTTTTCATGCGAGCCCTTATTCGAGAATACCATCGATCCGAGCCATCGGATCGGAATTCTCGAATGGGTGAGCATGCATCTCTCCCATGCATTGCATGCATTTTCTGAGGCTCTGGTTCCTTTGGGGATCTCTATTTCTTGTAGGTTCTTCATCGACTTCTCATCCGCGTTTTCTCCTCTCTCAGCAGTTCCATTGACTCCCACCCGCCCTTCCTTCATGTGTATATTATATTATAAATATTATTTTTTTGTCGCGTGACACGCGTGACCAGCCCCTCGCTCTTTTGAGGGGTAAATGTTATTTTTGTTGCGTGGCACGCGTGACCAGCCCCTCGCTTTCCAAGGTTTTTTCTCTATTGGTTTTTTATTGGTGAGGTGCAGGTATAGGAGTGATCTGCGACTTCAGTATTCACTGTGGAGCGTGGATTTTTTTTTTTGGAAACGTTTAGCAGTCTTACATTGTCGAAGCCCCTTGCCGAGATTTTATCGCTAGAGTTTTTCCTCGAAAACCCGAAAGGCAGGGTTTTTTAATCCCGGTGATAAACTCTCAGCAGGTACACTAGCCAACATCTGTAGCACACAATTTTATTTGGGGTCCAGGTTTCATAACTGGATTTCCCTATGTTTTTTCATTTTTTGGATAGCCTGTGATGTACTACCCTAGAAAAACTGCTGAGATGAATGAAAAGGCTAGGTAGCGGGAGCTTTTGTCTGTTTTCATGCAAGCCCTTATTCGAGAATGAAAGGGCATCTTAAATGAAGGAAAAACAAACTTGGATATGGTAGAGATGCCACTTTTCTTTCTACATTTTTTTCTTCACCTCCTTTTTAAAGTCCAACAATCCTAATTGATAACGGACCATGAACTGGAACCACAATCATGCTTAAATGCTTGGTGGCATTTGAGCATCTTTTGCTTTCTTTTGTTTATCAAATATTGCTACTATTTTTTGTAGATATTGCTAATAGTTCTCTGGGTCAATTGAGAGTTGTTGTTTGCTTCTTACGGCTTCTTAAAATCTTCTGACTTAAGGGCAGAAATACCCATATGCTATAAAGCAAACTTCTCAAGCTGAACATTTGTCAACTGGTCATTTAAGCACCTGCAAAGTTATCCTCGAAGATGATTACATATCAAGGGCATTTGGCTTCATTCCATATCTTTCTTAGTAGTCGCATGCTTTGATGCATTCGCAAATACATAAACATGTCTGCTTATCCAGCTGCATTTCTCATATATATCAATACAGATAGTACCAACAACATTAGCATTTATATTTTGCTTTGTGCATATGTCTCCAAGGAGTCTTAGAGATTGCTTATAAAATGTGATCAGGATTTTGAAAGTGCAAAAGATCCTGCTTAATGGTCTACATCTTTTGGTGAATTTTGTAAGCTAGAAGCTAAATTATTGTTGTTACAATAGTGCTCTATCCAAATATCTCCATCGTAACTTAGTTTGATAATGTCAAGTTTTCTAATTGCATTTACTTGTTAATACTTACATAATATAGCTTGATAAAAGCAGTTGGAGAAGGATATGCCAAGCTAAATGAAAGTAGGATATGACCTTATGCTAGGACACAGGTAAGGGTGCTCTATTAACAATGCACCTCGGTGGCATTTAAAAGGACAAAAAACTTATTTACATAAGTATACTTGAGAAGCAGCAGATGATTAGCAAAGCTAATGCTAATGCTACTGGTGATTGCAGTAGCCATGCATGTTAACTTCTTACATAACCTCCTTTTAATATATTTAGTATTGTAGGCTGTTGTTATTGGTGCAGAGATCAATGAAATTATTCAACGAAGTTAAGACCTTAATTTGTTTCACCCTAGCTCTAAAATACATTAACAAATGATATTGGTCATTCTTCTTTGTTTGTTGTAAAAGCAAAATATTTTACTAGACTATACATGATGACAAAATACTCCACAATTCAGGATATATACAAGAGATGGGCCCTCCTAATTTTGATATAAAAGCAAATATCTCGGGCATGTGACATTCTCCAACAAGCACACTTTTGTCGAATATCTAGCATAATAACAGGGGGTTCCTTTTAAGTTTTTATATGCTTTTTAACATGGCTTTCCTATCGTATTCGTGCAAGTGTACATAATAGAATTTCTAGAGTGCACTCTTTCTGGACCATTGATTTTTTTATCAAAAAGTAAATCATGTGGTTGTGGTTGTACTTCCTTGCATGTGCACAACGGATTTGGCATGTCTTCTGCATGAAATTTCTTATTGTTTTTTCTTGTGAATTGTGCTCTAGATTTTTATTGGGTGGAGTGTTATCTTTCCCCAAAAAAAAGTGGTGTTGTATTTCCATTAAACTTATAGACTTTGCTTTTCTATTCTATTCTATTCTATTTTCGCAAAATTCAAAGGGATTATGCAACAGACATTCGGGAAAACCCTTGCCAAAAACCTCCCGACTTTTGGGTTGATTGCTCTTTAGAAGGTCCTAGATCATGGAGGGCGCCTAGGTTGCAGAAAAAACGTTGGAGAAAGAAAGCAAGTATTTTCAAAGCGCAGTAGAACACAACAGGTTTATTGGTAGTCCGGTAGAAGCATGCAGGAAACTCTGGTGGGTAATTCCCGATTAACATGTATGAAAACTATGGTAGAATGGAAGAATCATTCACATATATGAAAAGTGGTGATAGAATGGAAGAATTATGCAAAGTATTTGACAAATTACTGAACAAAAATTTGGTCTTTTGTATGTATTCATTGCAGGACTTGCCCAATATGCTAAAGGCATTATGCCATTATACTATTTTGAGAGGGTGGAAGAAGAACACATAAAACCTGATAATATTACATTTTCTTGCAATTTAAGAGCATGTCGCGATGTACAGATTATGGAGTGTGGGCTTGACATGGATATTATCATTGGAAGTAATTTTATTAAAATGTATGCCACGTATGGCAGCTTGGAGTGTGGCATTATAGTCTATGAACATCCAGCATAGCGCAGTTAAGCATGGCTACTAGTCTTCCAGAGGCTTCTCCATTCAAAGTACCTTTATTGCTGCTTATTTTCACATCAGATGGATGAAAAGCTTCAGTTCATCATGGTAGGCAATTAGATATATAATTAGATGTGCTTCGAAACACATCTGTTTTATTGTGTTTACATTGATGCAAGGGTGCTCAAAAGTAATTTTCCATGCCATGTTTGTCTGAAACATGGATTCAAGTTATACAGATAGATAGATAGATAGATAGATAGATAGATAGATAGATAGATAGATAGATAGATAGATAGATAGATAGATAGATAGATAGATAGATAGATAGATAGATAGATAGATATAGATAGATAGATAGATAGATAGATAGATAGATAGATAGATAGATAGATAGATAGATAGATAGATAGATAGATAGATAGATAGATAGGAAGTCCGACACTTTATGCATTTAGCTTATATGTTCCGCTTAGCTTATGGGTAGCATATATGGAGAATAGAACATGTCTTGGAAAATATTTTTTCACTTAGAGTAATTAAGCTGTTATGCACACCATCTAGTATCACATCAATTTTAAAGACATGCTTTGTTGGAAACTTCACAACATAAAGGATGTCACTGGACTATGGTTATGCCATTGTTATGACCACATAAACAGATGACTGCTACTTTAAGTAGTTACCAAAAACCATAGGTCACTTCTTAAACGCTTAGATTAACCAAGTTTGAAAACTTCAAGCTTAGATTGACTTATTTTAGAAACTTAAAGTTTGCAATGCAGATGCCTTTCACACAAGGCTTTACAAAACCGTATCAAATATAAGCATGCATTATCAAAACACATACCTTATAGTGGTGAATAATAATAAATTCATTGTTTAATTACCTGGTTACCCAGTTAATCTTTTTTTGTCTTCAATGCTACTCTTGCGCATGAGCACCTATGGAGATGTACGTAACCTTTCTATACAATTCCCAAGATACCGAAGGGGCCAAAAATTCTTAAGTTAACACAAACCATTAAATCTAATATTTTTAAATTGAAATCCGCCTGAAATCCCCTTTGGTTTGGGTGCATATTCACACCCGGGGGGGCGCAGGGCAGCAAGAGCTCCTTGTACTCCCTAAACCATATAATACATGTATAAAATCAACACCATTAAGTACATTGTTTCAAACCTTATAGTATTTAGCAAACCTCGTTATACAGTATACCAAAATTTGTACAAGCATACCCCACAAATGAGGATCGCTATCTACGGTCTAGATTAAGGAATAACTTGCAAATATGTTCATGCAACAGATCTCGATGCCCAGAGTTACCCCCCATGTGAAATACTAAGCATGACTGAGCAAAACACAAGCCATTCATAAAATCACAAATTAAGCCATCCATTTCTCTAGATCAACATTTAACTGCTCAAGGCAAGTTTTTGTGACACGTACGTGCATGCAAATTATAAGACAAGAACAATCCATATGTTTAAAATGGATCTATTCATCTCGGGGTACCATAGTCTTTGATTCACCAGATAAAAATATACTTGATGACCGATAATGCTGCCTTAAGCCATTAGACTCTAAAAATAGAATGAGGACGCATCTCCATTACCCTCTAGTCATAGTTTTCTGGCTTTGCCCTCGACCATGTCATTGCAAATGGGTCTAACGGGAACATCAATTTTAGAATTGAATTTGCCACATGGCAAAAGCAACCTCGTTTTGTGGCCTAATGGGATGGATCCTTAGAAAGATGGAGAAGAAAACAAATAGGCGGGGCTTGTGATATTCTCCAACAGGCATGAAATGATTACTTTTGTCAGCCGACCTAGATGACGACGACGACGACGATGATGACGACGACGACGATGGTGATGATGATATATTATATTATTATTATTGTTGTTGTTGTTACTATTATCATCAGCATCATCATCATCATCACGCCTACAATGGACTTTAAGGGTCATGGAGCGACATGTTGAGTTTTCAAAAGTGAAGTTTTCTACAATCATGAAGTCTAAGCACCATAATGACTGAAAGTCAGAGATCTCTATGCAAAATTGATGCCTAATATCATCATATGCCGGGCATACCACCAGGACATGGTTCTCATTTTCTACTTGTCTTAAATCACAAAAGTGCATAATCTTTCAAATCTAAGAACCTGAGACCATCTTCCAATTTCTACTTTTAATCCATGCGAGCTGGTTTTGTATCTGGCTATCCACCGTCTCAAATGTTTTAAAATCGAGGCATGTAAGTAACTCTAATCTAAGTATGTAAGCATTGGATTGATATTTGAGGAGTAAATCATCATTCTCGGTCCTTTATTCTCCAAAGCTTATTTATAATGGTCGTTTGTACCATGTCACCAACACCGTCGACCGATTGGCCTATGAGATACCCCATCGTTCAGCCCACTTAATAATGTTCTAATACCACCCCTTTGTGGCTGAGTCATATTGTCCCCAACGCCCTACTCCCTCTCTCTAGCGCCCTCACTCCCCTTGCATAGACCCCCTTGATTTGCCCCTTTCTGGCTTTCTCTCTCTAGGGTTTACAATCTCTCTCTAGACCCAAAACCCCCAAACCCCCAAAAGGTGCTCTGCCCGCCTTTCTGAGTCCCCAAATTGGATTCTAAGCACCCTTGAGGCAGCCAGAGACCCCTTAAACTTTGGCACCCCCAAAACCCCCAAACCCCCAAAAAGGTGCTCTCCTCCCTTTTTCCGAGTCCCCAAATTGGATTCTAAGCACCCTTGAGACAGCCAGAGACCCCTCAAACTTTGGAACCCCCAAAACCCCCACATCCCCAAAAGGTGCTCTGCCCGCGTTTTTGAGTCTCCAAATTGAATTCTAAGCACCCTTTCCGCAGCCGAGAGACCCCTCAAACTTTGGAAGTCATGGCCACGAGAAGATGGGCGGCCTGGGAAACCCAAGGCGAGGGGCGCCGCACAAACGGTCCCGATCAGCCATCATGGACAGGGGAGAGTCATCCTCCATGAAGAAGGAGGCTTGGGCTAAGGCTAAGGCCCCCTCAGCAAGGCCAGCCCGGCCGGAAGGGATTGATTGCCCATACCACATAGGAACTCCTGCCTCGGCAGAGAATTGGAGCCACGTCAAAGCGGGAGTGGAGGCTAACAAAGTGCTCGTGATTGAGGCTAACAAAGGCCCACCGGGCCGGGTATGGCGCGGGAGATGGAGTCCTCGGCATCCCATGTGCTCAAAAGGCAAATCGTGGTCGAGAAGAACCGCATCACAGTCCGAGACCCGCGACGCCGCATGTGGAAGATGGCCTTGGCCCGCACACTTCGAAGCAACAAAGCCGTGCAGAGGTCGCCGACATGCGGGCCGCCTGTACTCTGTGTTCATCACTCGACACCATGACACAGAGAGGAAGCGCCAAGAATGCAGGAGACGATGGTCACGGTGTCTCCGGCTTCGGGCCGAGGTGGAGGCGGCCACCACCATGGCACGGGAGCACAGGCCGCTTGCCCGGCCCTCGACGCCAGGTGCAAGCCCGCCCTCGGCCAGGTGTCTTTGGGGCTCGAGCACGCCTCGCTACTCGAGCACGGAGCTCCGGGGGTTCGCGGGCAACCATCCACGCAGAGCAGCGGTCTCCCCTACCAAGGTTCATAGTCGGTTGCAGCAGTGCAAGGCGGGGAGATGGCCAAGCGGCGGCGAGGCCACCGCAAGAGCTGTGCTCCCCGACTTCCACAGGGCGAAGCAGCGGCTCGGACCGCTACCCGCCCACGGCCTCCACGCCGGCGGCCGGGCCCCCCTGCTTTGCCCGCCCTCCAGCCACTCCCACGCCATCCCAGCCACCACCATCACCCCCCCACGGGACCCGGCCCTCGCCCACCTTGACCCACCAGGCCCGCAGAACTCGGGGGCGTGGCGGAGAGGCCACAATCTGGTAGTTCGAGGCATGCCAGAACAGCAGGGGGAGAGTCTCGCCCACAACATCCGAACACACATTCTCGATCGGATGACATTCCCGGGGCCAGTTCACATTTCTCGAGCAGCCCGTCATGGCTGCGCCCGGGTCGTGACCGCATTGTCATATTCACGGTTGCGGATGCACAGCTGCGTGATGCCATATTGCGCCAGGGGACCCGAGATCTTTGAAGGGGACATCCCATGACGTGGGCCCGGGACCTCACACCGCAGGCAAATGGGAGGCACGCAGCGGGGAGCTTGTCGTCGGTCGAGGCATTCACCACCGTGGGGTGCCGCGGGATTGGTTCGGCGGGATGCACATTTTCCGGCGACTGCTACTACTGCGCACCCCGCAGCCCCCAACCGCGGTACCGCGTGGCCACGCTACGCTTCTCCTACCACGGCCCCCCCTTCTCCTGCTCCTACTCCTGCTCCCTCACGGCCCACGCCCTCTCAGCCACATGCTGCCTCCGCTCCATCTACTTCTCACTCAGCCTCTGCTTCCCGTCCTCCCCCCGCGACTCAGGCTGCGCATACCATCCCTGCTGACAAATAGGAATTGTGTCTCCGGGTGGTCTCATGGAATTGTCGAGGCTTCCCTTGGCGTAAGGGGGCGGTCCCGAACTCCATGGCGGTAGATATGGATCTCATCTTTCTCATGGAGACATGGGAGCATCTTTGGGCACATGCTACCCGATCCGGGGGTTACCAACATTTCTCGGTCTTCAATACCTGTACAGGACAGAGGGGTCATGGTGGAGTGGCTTGCTACTACCGGACAACCTTGGCACATTCGGTTACCCTCCAGAAGACAGACAGACACAACCGGTACTTGTGGGTTCGTGTGCATAATACCAGTGGCAACCCTCTTTTACGGCGCTTTGTTATTTCCCTCACGCAGACGGCACCTTCTATCACAGCCACCCCGTCTTGGATAGGATGGACCCTTATGTCGATCTATATGATGACATACAGCGGCACCGATAGTTGGGTAGGGTCGCCCTTCTTGGAGATTTCAATGCACGGACAGAGTAGAGCGCAGCCCATGCGACTTGACCCCTCGGCGATGATGTCCTGCGCAGCCTACGCCCCGCGAAGCAACCTAGCCACGAGGGTCGGATGACAGCCAGGTCACTTTCGCTTTGTGATACGGTTGCTCCGCTATGTGGCATTTTGACTTGATAATTTGCAATGGCCTTTCACAAAGTGGCCCGATTCTCGCAAGTGCACATGCGCATGTGACAAATCGGGGGAGGGTCTAGTGTGGTGGACTATGTGCTCGTGAGTTGCGCCAAGATATGCATCTCATCGATCGTTTCCTGGGGGCACAGGGCGGTCGGGATGAGGAGGTCGACTCGGATCACCTCCCACTTTATTTGGACCTAGTTTGGCAAGCCGCCCGACTTCCCCCACTATGCCCGACCCCTCGCCGTCCTCGGTTGAGACTAGATTATGAGCGTGCATAGGACTACGCCGAGATGCTCATGGGCGCCCTCCCGGTAATTTCGGACCTCCACACTAGAGCGTGAGCACTACCCGGTGACTTCGCTATTACGGGATGCACGGCGGATAGGTGCTTTGGCGAGATCCCCGTCGCCGCTCGGTCGTCAACAACATTCCCGCGTAACCGATGGTTTGATGTGGAGTGTAAAGAACGCATAGCGGCAGCCTCACTCCACATTCGGATCCAGTACCCGCTTGCGGGCCACCACCACGATCAGCGCCCATCCGGCGACACAAAGGCGGTACCTTTGCCGTGCATCGGGGGAGATGTTCGCCTGTTGGACACTCATCCTCGAACCTTTTTGGCGCAGAGTGCTTGAAGGCCAGCCCGACCCTCTGAGGGACATCACACCGGCGGTGGGAATGAAGATTTTGCGGCGAAATCTATGACCCGCCCGAGGGGCAGATGCCCATACCCCCAGGGATGGCCCCCATTGGTTCTCGTGGGCGAGAATGTTGAGGAGGGCCTCGAACGGCCGGCTAATGGGAAGGCGGTGACCTCGATGGTATGCCTACCGAAGTTACTCAAATGGTCGGGGCGGCGCTTGTCTTGGGTCCTCACTACCTGCTCAGCGAGCATTGCGGGAAGGTCTCCCCCACAATGGACCACAAGCGTGGTTGTTCCCATTCACAAAGGCGGGCGACCCACCTTTGTCCGGCCAATTACCGGACGATCATGGTCGGGTCGGTATTTGCCAAACCGTTGGGCGGCATTCTCGAGATGGAGTTGACCACCCGGCAGAGGCGGCCGGATGTCGCGAGCCCTCACACATGCGGGCTTTAGACCCCGCCACTCAACGATTGACCATATCTTTACACCGCTGCGCACGATTGAAGACAAATTTAATCATCTAAGCAGGACTTGTATTGTCGCTTTGTGGACTTCGGGAAGGCTTTTCATACGGTTCCCCTGGGAAAATCGTAGGGCTAGATCTGCGTCAACCTGGGCTCCCTGCACCGTGCGTAATGCTATATACAGGTTGTATGAGAGTTGTTTTGGCGGGGATGCGGCCAGGCGGGCCAAGCATTCACCAAGATGTATCGGTCCGGCCGGGTTGCCCCTCTCCAACACTTTTTGGCCTCTACATTGATCGGTTAGAGCCCTCGCTTCTCGAGCATGGGGGATGGCATACAACTTTTGCACCGTGTCATCCACCACTCATCTATGCGACGATGTTGGCCTGGCCGCCCACACCCCGAAGCTATGCAGCCTCTCACGGATGCCCTAGACACATTTTGTCGGGCTACAAACATGCACGCCAATCTTGCCAAGACCGGGGTGGTTCTCATATCCTCTTCACGCCACCCCATGCCTCCCCGCACTCACATATCGGGGGGGCGTGTGGACGCCACGCCCACCTACAAGTACCTAGGGGTGGAGTTTCCCTCCTCGCCTCTGGCGGAGGCGTCTATCCGCTTATGGGTGACAAAGGCCGGAAAGCGCTTTATGCCATGCGTAACAACAAATACCGTGCGAGCTCTATAATTGGGGCCATCACCACATATGTTCCGCATCGGTCGAAATTGTCCCTTCATGACGGGGTCGAGGTTTGGGGCCCTGGTCATCTCTTTGGCGACACTGAATGACTTGGAGCAAAAGTGTAAGGCATTTTTGCACGGCACTTGGGGTGAAACCTTCAGTCCCCCATCGGTCAACTGCTGCGAAATCGGATTCTTGCCGCCCCGCCGAGCAGCCCTTGATAGACACATCGTCTATTTTTAGAAAGTGGTTACTATGGGTGATGCTCGGCTCCCCGCACTGGGCTTACACCGTGGCCATGGGTCCTTGCAAATGCTTAGGGCCTTTGTTGGGGGTAAGAGAGATCAGTGGTTCGCCCGGATGGAACGTCGGCAGAGCACAGATGCGTCTGCCGGTGTGGGCACAGCCGCCGATCGTGGCGGCCTAGCGGGGAGTACCTAGACGCTTGTTTCCCTTGGCAAGCTCACGGGACCCCTAGCTCTAGAGCAGGTCAAAATGGCCCATTACAAGGTGCACATCAACCCCTGTTAGCCCGGGGCCCACCTCTACCTCGTTCCCGGTACCGCCCCCGAAAAAGCGCAGACTCATTGCCTCCATTCGCCTGCATTGGTGCCCACCATCTTCGCATCGAGGCAGGCGAGGTGGATTGGGGAGCCCCGCCAGACGAGCTCTGTCGGTCTTTGTCAAACGGGTGCCATTGAGGATGAGTCTCACACTTTCCAGAGTTGCCCAAATGGTCGGTCATCCGGCCGAGATCACGCCCCTTAGTACGGCCGGACTTGCCCTTGCATTTGCCGATGAACACACCGCCAAGACGCGTGCCGGGTCGTATACATTCGAGGTACTGGACTGCGAGGTCACCTTTGCCCCTCGCTGCCCGCCGATTAGGCACTACGGGTCGCGTGCATGATCAGATATATTTGGGTGTTTCGCATTTTATATGTTAGGATGGTTTGTTAGCGGTGATTGTCGCCACGGTTTTCCCTCGAAAACCCTTCCGGGAGGGGTTTTAATCCGGGCAGTAATCCGCTTGCTGCGTTTTTGTATTGGGTCCCATAGACCGATTGGTCTCCGTGGACGATAAAAGTACCTTCCTTCCTTCCTTCCTTCCTTCCTCAAGGCTACAAATCCTATTCACAAAATTAATAGTCTTATACAAGGATTCAATTTCTAATAAGATCATGCCGGTCTCAACAAGGAGAATTGCATAAGGTAGGTATTTGACTCTTCACTTCTAACTCTTCTCTGATAAACATCAGTACAGTCTCCAATTGGGACCACTGCCTACAGGGTACGAAAGGCCCCCATATTTGGGCCCCATATAAAAGTACCGGCTGTAACAATGCTTTAAACAATACCTTTTTTTAGTCCCCAATCTGTCAAAGAAGCATACTGTGCAAAACAACTTTTTCGTCAGCAGCTCTCTTCTTAATACAATCCTTCCAAAGCCAAGATATGTATAGTTATCAACAACTTCCAAAACCTTACTTCTGTATAGGAAAGTATGCTTTTTTCACAGTGCAAAAGATCCTAGGGAAAATTTTAAAAATACCCTTGTATTTATGGATATTTGTTAAAATACCCCTGTATTTTATGAAATTGCCAATTTGCCCTGATTTGGGGCGGGCTGTTACAATGGCTAGGGGATTGAGCAAAATTCTATGGCTATGGAATCGGACTGCCAGTAGGGCTGAGGAAAGGCTTAATGAAGACCGGGCTGGATTATGAGTGTAGACCAGGGGATGATGTTTCAGATGCTAATGAAAATCAAGCATTAGTGCAGGATTCCTCCTTCAAAATTTTGTCTTCACAAATTTGGCTTGGTCCAACCAGCATTGTTACGGTTTAAAATGGAGAATCTTGAGTAAACAATACTTGGACTAGAATAGTGAATCATTAAGAGGAATTGTTCGCATATAATACTTCCCTGATCTCATGCCATCAACCATATTGTTTGGCCTAATATTGGGAACACTGGATCTGGCAGTCTCACAAATTTTAGCAGATAAGGATCGAATGGTTTAGCCTGCTTCACTTTTGATGTTGCTACGACGAAAATCGTGATTAGAATAATGCGCAAAGCCTTAAGCTAGAAAGCCGCAACAAAATTTTTTTTGAAGACATCTTCTCCACCAGTTGTACTCAAGAAGTATAAATTCTTAGAATTGGGAACATCAAGTATAGATTCGGAGAATTAGGATCATCTAACTCCACCATTCAAAATTGCTTCGAAAAATGTCTAAGATGGGCGCGGATGCAGTTTCTGAAAGTGCTTACTTTGGTCGTTGTTTGGTCTGTGGTAAGTTTGCTCAATGTTTGGCCTGTGGTACTTTGGTGGTTGCCCAAAAATCAGGCAAAATACAGGGGCATTTTGACAAATATTGACAAATACAAGGGCATTTTTAAAATTTTCCCAAGATCCTAGCCTTTGATTTTGCAAGATTTACTTTCATTTTCTTGGCATTATGATCCAATGGATAGGCTAGGGTTTCAGTTAATGTGAGACTCTAGGGTAGGCTGTTGTGCTAAAAAAAACAGAAAATCGGTTGTTAGCCTATACACTGTAGCAAACCCTAGAAGCTTAGAACAAACTGTTCGAGCTATGGCGTGGTTGGCGAAAAGAGCCTTTTGTGCAGCCGCTGCAGCAGTGGCTTCAGCCTCGGCCGTGGTGGCCGAGGCCAAGCCACCTATGCCAACTGAAGCCCTCAAGAAATGGGGAAATGAGCTAGCAAAAGGAGTTTATGGATACTGGAAAGATGGGCGCTGGCGACCTCTGGCCATCAGCGCTCGTCGTCGAGCTAAAATACGTAAACAAGTTCTCTTGGCAGGAGGGTAAGCTTTCCGTTTCCTTACATCCACGAACTTTCAAATTTGTGTGCATTTCTTACTGCATTGTGTCTGTCTGCAGGTACTCATTGTGTCTATCTGTGTGTATACAGTGAATGGCCTTATGATCGTCCTCGCAAGGAAGTGGTTGTCAAAATGAAAGGGCACAAAGTGGACCGTATAGCAGCAGAGAAGTATGCATGTTAATTTTTTTTAAAGTTTAGGATTTGCTTGAAGTTGTGATTGACTCGTCCTTTTGCAGGCGAAAGCGAACTTCTGAGCTTATGGTGAAGATGCCCCAGATGATTCAAGACATGAAGGTAACTTTCAATGATCCTTTTGTTTTCTGGTACAATGTGTTTATTCAACATTATATCCAAACAATGCCCAAGGAAAATTTTTCTGATGTTGTATGTTTTGCCGCATAAGAATTTACCATGCCCCAAAGCTAGACAAATTATCATAGATAGGCGACAAGCACAAAGGTCATATTTTGCTACTCTCGAGGAGATGGCAATACATAGTGGGCAATGCTCCAGTAATCTAACTAGAGAGGTGCTTATGACAAGCGCATGCCATATTCTGAGGCTATACAATCTAATTACAATAGATGGTTAGTCTAGTGTCCGAAACGTTCACATGGTCAGTTTCTGCCATGCACAAGCTTCCTCATGATGCACATAATATTGGCACAAAATTTGTTGGAATATAGGTTTAAGTTAAACTGCAACAATTTTTATCAGCTGCACAATAAAGTTACAAGTTCTTTAGTAAAGCTGAAATGTTTTGAGTTGCAAGAGGTTCAGACATGATGATGAAGTTTCTGCAGGGCAATTGTTGAAATAAGTCTTACTTTTCATTGTAACGTCTGTGGTATTTAGGATTCCTTTGATGTCATGTAGTTTCAATAATCTACGTTTGTTTGACAAGGTTAGTTCTTGCATATATTCTTGCTTGCAGAAGAGAGCTTGGGAAAGGAAATACAAAAACGTGCCACCAAAGACATAGGCGAACTACAAGATGGTGATCAGATGACGCAGGTTCTGGCTGGGATAAATTGATATACAAGTTTCTTTGCATTTAAGTGTATTGTGGAAGAGAGGTGGGCTAAGCCAGGATGTTTAACAATGCAACTGTTGAAAGGTATTTTATTTGAGAATGGACAGAACTAGCCGATAGCTCAAATGAGTTCACAAGAATTAGAGATCGGTAGCATATATTCTTGGTTGGACTTGAGCTGACAGTGAACCTCCTCGTATTGCAGCACCTCAATCAAGAGTCATCAATAACAAACATCCTGCTTGGTAGCATCTCGAAGGTGGAAATAATGTTCTACTTTGGTTTAAATTCTTCTTAAATGACCACTCTTTCTAGTATGGGAAGGTTTGTTGAGACGGTTGTGAAAATTATGGATTGAAGCGTTGTGAAAATTATGGATTGAAGCGAAGCATTTTCAGAATAAGTTGGAAAGATGGGTTCTCCACAATCTAAACTGTGAAGTGTTTAAAAAAGTATAATAAGTTGCCGTCTGTTATGCATGCTTCTAAACCCATGGATCATAGAAATATATGTTATTACGTTGAACCGACTCCTGTCCTCCGCAACATTACTTACCTCCATTGAGGTATTCACTTGAATGAGTTCATATTCACTTGAATGAGTTCATATGTAAGGGAAAGAAATAAATCTAGAAGTGTGGCTCTGTGCACCCCACAAAAAATGAGTCGGCTGTTAAAAGAAAAACATTCCATGCGGATTCCAGTCTCCCTAGGTCCAAGCATACGTGTTTGACTACGCAACATTTTTTGTTTAACCTAACTACATATTTGGTGAAGCTCAACAAAATTCTTTTTTCAGTAACTCAATGTATTTGCATGAAATAGCAAAGCATAGCATTCCTCATTCATATTCAGCCTAGATATTAGCATGGCATAGCATGACCCTAACATGGCATTTCATATTCATCATATTGTGTTAGCTTGACTTGGTCACTTTGTCCTCTTGCTTCATTACTCCCAAGATCATGCGTGTGGTTGCTCCTCCCTGAGCTCTGATACTATGACACAAATGTGGAAGGAAGAACAAAACTATATTGATTGTGTTAGTTGGAACAGCCCCAACCATGGCTAGATATAGAAGCCTAAGAGATATGTCTCTTCGCTATAGACATGACTATTCACTTAAGGACATGACTCTATGTGGGGGTGTGTCCCTTGGTAGGGATTGCCACCAAACCACTTTATTTCAACAAAGGCATCATTGGCAGCCTGCCGGAGTCCCTTTTCGACCTCCCTCATCTGGAAGAACTTAATTTGCACCACTGCAACATTGGCGGAATTGTACCACCAAGCATATCCAAGCTTCAAAAGATCAAACATCTCATGCTTAGAAATATCCAGTTGAGGGGGGTTATTCCGTCAACAATTGGGTCGCTCAGAAATCTCGAACGTTTGGATCTGGCAGAAAAATTTCTGAAAGGAAGTATTGCTGGAAGTTTAGGCAGTCTATCAGAGCTCAAAGGGCTTATGCTAGACCAGAAAAAATTGATAGGTTCTATACCATCATCTATGGAGAAGCTCTTATAAGAGAGTTCTGAATGCATCTGAAGAGAGAGTGCAGGCATCTACAATTTGTTGGAGCATCGTCTGAATGCTTCGAAGCAAAGCTTTCTATCCTAACTTGGTTACCCTGCTATTTCAGCATATGATGCCCCTGTTCTTGTTTTTTGGCAAGGCACAGAGAAGTGGCACAAAGATCTGGCAGCTGGTTGAGCCGTCTGAGATTGCTTGAAAAACAAGAAAGGGGAAGACCGTGAAAGAATGGGACTTTTAAAATTTGTTATTTTGTTAAGTACCTGTGTTGTGCTCATGTTTTTTTTTGGAGACGGAAATATTAGCCTCAAACAAAAATTGAGACAACTTTATATATGTTGTGATAGAAAGTGGTCTATAAAAGTCCCATAGCTTAACTGATCTAATTTCTATTGTAGTAGTAGTGCTGATGGTAATGCCCTTTCATTCAAGCAACGATCTTGGCGACATGGTCATTAATTTTGTTCTGTATCATATTTGATTATGTAAGTGCATGAACAGGAGGAGGAGGAGGAATATATACATTATGGTTTTTGGAGACATATTATGTAATATACAGATAATGTGTCTCGCACTCATAATTGGACTCCTTTTATATGCACACTTAAACACATCCTCAACTAGTTTAGCAATTCCAAAGTCTATTATGCAAGCTACCATGTCATACTCTAAAATAGGATGTTGCTGGTTTTGGTGTCTTGATGAATAACTTGA
The DNA here is from genome assembly GCA_021234155.1 of Isoetes taiwanensis. Lineage (NCBI taxonomy): Eukaryota > Viridiplantae > Streptophyta > Lycopodiopsida > Isoetales > Isoetaceae > Isoetes > Isoetes taiwanensis. Next base: position 13,790,222 of record JAJEKV010000023.1, on the reverse strand, counting down.
GGACGAGAATCGGGGGCGGGCATGAAAGTCCATCTGCTGCAGTGTCCAATGCCATGTTGCCTCTTCAGCTCCAATAAGAAATATTCCCATGTATCTGATGATGCAATGCATCATAAAACTTCCACTCTTCAGGTCTTCGTATAGTGTACAAACATTTCCATCTTTTACCAAAAAAATAAAACCTTTACCAGGTTTTTGAGCTTTGCCTTGCCTGCATTCTCAAACTCTTGCAAAATATTGTTTCTGCTATCTTTCACCCCGAACTAACAATGGCCTTATTAATAACGTCGTGAGCACCAGTTCCTATGATACTCTCGTGTTGTTGCTTCTGCTTTCTTCGAGGACAAAAGAAACTTGGAGCCTTTGGCTTGCACAGTGGTTTACCATATCATCTAGAAACTCTAGAGATATTGCCAAAACTCCTAGAGCAATTCCAACAACAAGTCTTATTTAGACACTGCTTACTATGCCCAAATGATAGAATATGTAGACTTGATGCATTTGCAGAGCATAAATTCAGATTTCCTAAAATGATCCGAAGAAGTTAAGAACTTTCTCCATGAGCTCAGAATATTTCCTGAGAAATGTTGTAAGAAATATCAACATATAGCAAGAATATCATGTTAGACAGCTTCTTAGAAATGATACCTTCCAATTTGTTATTTGATATGTTCATTTAGAGGGCATTGATATACTGCCGGTCAGATTATTCGAGCTTAGATTAAATATGTTGCTAAGATGGACTAACTTTCCAATCTCACTATGATGAAATTTTTGTTTTGGTGTGTTATGGGAGATGTTGTTTTTTGGGTTTGAAAAAGAAATAAAAATTCAAAAAACATTGGCAAGTTCATGTTTAACATATAAACCATCAAATATAGCACAAATCCCATAACACACCAAAATAAGAAATTTCAGGTTTTTTCCCCCGATACAAATCGCGGCCACGATAACATCATCTCTTCAATATCTTCATAAAAGCTTACTGCACGATAACATTATCTCTTCAATATCTTCATAAACACTTTCTACACTATAATGATGTAGGACAAAGGATATGACCAGAATGATCAGTTGGGCAAAGCGTATGATTTGCTGCTGTGCAAATCATATTTTAATCAACTAGTGGCTATGAAACCCTACCAAATCCTCCAGGAAATTTGCTGTTTTGACCCGGAAAACTAACCAAATATGAGCATATAATAATAATCAGAAAGATCCCAGAAAGAGCTTTCCAATGTAATAAAAGGCACTCAAAATGAGGTTCGGATTCAAAAGTTATGATTAAAAATATATTATCATCAAATCTGCGTGGCATGCACTTTGCAAAAAGGTGTCCGGATTGAAAAGTACAAAAAACAGGTATCTATCTTTATAGATTTGGATCAAATCATATGTCAATAGAAAGCTCTCTGCATAAGCTTTCCAGCAAGCCCAAGATCATTTGAATTTGACCTGCGTAGCAGCTCAAGTTATGAAGCAGAAACAATTGATATTCCCTCTCTAGTGCTTCTTTTATTTATCTATTTTTAGTGACTTAAATATTATATACAATGCTTTGGTAAAAAAGAACCTCTCATAAAAAGCTTAGTTTTGATGAAAACCTTTTTTTTTTTCAACCAAGAAACTTTGTAACAAGCATTTGCAAACGTAATGGCATACATAAGTCTAAAGCTTATCTAAGTAAAATTTTGATAATACATTCTTTTATTTAGGATGCCGCAAACATGACTATGTTTCAGCTCTACAAAGATAAATATTGATTACTCAGAGCAGCTCAAAATGACAGATGTTCGAGTCAACAACTAACATTAAAGCTTAAATTTCTTAAGAAGAGAACAAATTTGGCATCGTGTATAGATCAACAATTGGTTTTATTTTGTTGTCTGTTTTTTTAAAAAAAAGGGGTATCTCATGATGGAATAAAAGTATAGAACCCGGCCTATAATATTTATCCTCTCTTACATATATAATTCAGCTACAAAATTTGATTTTCCTACTATGAGGCTAAATTTCGAGCTCGCACATGTTCCGTCATCAAGTGGAAATGGAACAGCCACGTATTTCTTTGTCCCCCTTGAGCGTGCAAGCAAAGCGGTCACATGCGTTCTAGAAGATCCCAATAAGATCTAGACCCGTACGATTGAAGATTTATAAATAAGGTAGTACGATTCTAAAGGATAAGATGGAATTTATAGCTCTTCTATAGCTATTGCAGCCACAACATATAACATTAAGGCCTTCAAAATGCCTTCCTCCGTCCATTGCTTTAGATGCTTCCAGTTGATTCTGGAGATTTCATGTGCCCTTCTATGAATTTGGGTTAGAAAGCCTACTTTTTGTGTTTGTGCAATTTGCACATAGCTGTACTTTGTTAATTCATCGTTCTAGACTATGTTGCAAGGTACTGTTTTGCCTTTGATATTGGTATTAGGATTTTAAAATGGTAACATTTGATTTGGTATTTGACTGAATTTGTATATAGATTATGGCTTTCCTTGCAAAATTTGCTAGACTGAGGGGTTTTATTCCCAATAGCAGCACTTTTAACAGGTCGCTTCATTGCCTTAGGAGGTTATCTTAATTAAAGCTTCTTCTTTCTCATTGGTGACTTTCACACTGTAGCATATCGAGACCTTGAATTTCTTTGATGGTTTGGCTTAGGGGGTTTCTCACGTTTTTTGTTTCTATCTTTGGTCTAGTGGTAATACACATGTCCTAGAACAACTACATCTCGAGTTCAAGACTGCCCAGAGCTGCATTATGGATAGTTCCGTTCCATGGCCATGTGTGGTTTCCATGGACGTTAAAATAATATCTATCTATATATTCTAAGATTGGTAGTAGCAGCTATATAAATCTCTTCCCTTTTGCAAAAGAACTCCATAGCTTGAATCTTTGGGTGCGAATACCTATCTTAGTTCATTGCCATGGAAGAAAGATTGTATGAAATAGAAATAGAAATATAAATCCTAGATTTGTCCGAAATAGAAGCATAGATCCAGAATTTTGACTACAGGTAGATGTAAAACAGATGTCCAATGTGTTTTCCTTTGGATAAAGTATGCCGAAAAGATGCAAGTAATGCTTCTGATTTTTAGGTATACATGTAGCTTATTATAATTAAAACTTTTTCTACCCTTGCTCTACATGCTAGATAGCTGCTGAGAAGACCAAGATGCTTGTTGTAGAATGTCACAATGGATAGAAAAGACCTTCACTGAAACAATTATCAAGCATGTGGAAGAAGACCTAAGGATTTTGACTAGTGTCTGCAAAAGGTTTAGATCTTTATTACATTCATGAATAGAAAAAAACTTGCTTAGTCTATTATGTTTGTTATTTCCTTGAGTATATGTTTAATAGGAGACATCTTATTGCAAGAATATTATCTTTACAAAACGACCTTGGTCAACTACAAATTCAAGCCAAGTTGTAGATCTGTAAGGAGGCCTTGGACGATATATTTGGATGTCTACTACTAAGAACTCCATCTCATGCTAAATGCGCTGAAAGATCCACAGACTTAGGGCTTTGAATGGATAGTTTGTTCTTCTTAGTTAACTTTAATCCATCAAATCTTTTTTGTTCTTAGATGTATTTTTGTGCAAAACTTTGGACTTGCAAGAGATACTTAATAACACTTGTCTTCGTTATAAAGTGGGCCATCTAATATTAAACGCTGCTTAAAGGTCCACATACTTAGGGCTTTGAATGAATAGTTTGTTCTTCTTACTTGGCTTTAATCCATCAAATGTTTTTGTTTTTAGATGTATTTTTGTACACTTTGGACCTACAGAAGATACTTATAACCACCCATGTGCCTTACAAAGTGACGATCAAATGCTATTAATGTCGTCACATCGGCTTCTTTCTTCACGCAAAGGAAAGTTGTGGTGAATTCAAGCATTGGTGTTCTTGCTAATAGCCTTTCCACTTTGATAAATTTATTATCTCTAATTGGCAAGTAACTTGATAACATGTTATAGGGCGCTATTCGATTTGCAACAAGTATGGTGCAGCTCCTATGAAAGAATAGATGCTCATTGCAATTAATTAGCAATAAGCGTTATCATTTTCAATCAACTTTGATTCATTGGAGAGAATAACATAATTTTGAGAATTTTGACCTAAGCTAACTTGCTCAAGATGAAATATTTTCTCCTACTTCTTAAGCTCAAGTCTCTTCACCATCTTCTAGGCTTCTTGACTAATAATTCTTGTAGACAGACCAGTACACTTGTAGGGATCATTACCTTCAGTGGCTTGTGCTTAATTGACCATCCATAGTCTATAAGGGCTATAGAAGCAAAAATTCCTCTATATGCCTCGAATGCATAGATTTTAAAGGCATTTGTAAAGTTCAAAATTCGAAGTAAAGCACAAATGCCTTCAAAAATTGTTTGAATCTTGAATTTGCGAAATGTGCAGGAAATGTCAGATTTCAAATTTGAAAGTTGTCCGAGAAGTAGCATAATTGTGGTTCGTAAGTATCTATCACTGTCTTAAGTGCTTCCATGTACTATATTCCATATATGTTTTTGTCTGGTTTAAAACTAATTTGAGAAAAGTCACTCGCACCGCACCAGTTTTGAAAAGCCTTCCATGCTGACCATGACATTTCAAAATTGGCTTATTTGGAGAATCTTTTTGATGCCACCGCCATTAATGGCACAACCTGCATTTGTTATGACGTCTGCCATAAAAGCACTCATTTATGAACAGATGTATAGGCATATGCCATTCCTAGGATGGGTCCTATGATACAATTAGTTGGCCGAAGTGGTGTTCTCATTGAGGTTTGTAAAATCGTTGAGTACAAAATGATTCCCCTACTCGGGATAGAACTTTTGACAAATTTGAATGCTCCAAAAACTAGACAATCATCGAGAGCATGACTAAATAATACAAGATAAAAGATGAGTTATTCGTCATTTGCTTTATGCACTGCTCATCAGGATGAAAAAACCTCGCCTCTTTGGGTTTCCGAGGAAAAACCCTAATGATAAACAATTGCTAATGCTCTGAAGATGCCGCTAACATACGTCCGCCAAGAAGTTGATATACCATGGCATTTGACAACTAAGAGAACTACAAAAAATAACCTGTAATAGAAAGTCTAAAGAAGGAGAAAAACCCGTTAGAAGGTTAGAAGCTTTAGGCATAGGCATGTGCCAAAATATCGAGAATACAAAAGCACTCGGAGGCTCCAGGGCCACGCCGAGGAAGAAACAACAGCCGACCAATCGAAAACCGTTCGCGAGATGACCATCGCGAGAAAATATCCGATTAGTGCTGCCTCGGAGGCTACAGTGCCACGCCGAGAGAAAATGAAAAAGAATTACAACTCCGAGACCGCAGTGCCATGCCGAAAAATAATGAAATGATAAGTATGTCTCGGAGGCTACAGTGCCACGCCGAGAAAAAATGAAAAATAAGAACGTGTACATTTTCATTAAACTAAAAAGAAACATAGAGGATAATAGCTGCTGCAGAGCGACCCAAGAAGTGTAGACAAATAGACACATACAGATGACCATCCGACTAAAAGGAAATGAAGCAACTTCAACGATGGAACATGAAATGAGAAAATGGGAAAACTGACGAAGATATGACCAACAAGCTCGAATATGATAAAGGGAGAGGGGGACGGGAAACTTGTGGAGCTAGAAGAGAGCAACAAGAAAAAGAAGCTCAAGAGAACGCCGATGACTGGAAATGAGGAAGGAAGCGGTACAAATAGGAACAGATAGGACGTCCCCATCCAAGGAATGTCTATCGCAATAGAACCGTGGCATTCCTAGGATGGGTCCTATGATACAACTAGTTGGCCGATAGAAGAGGAATCTACCTCAAAGGAATGGAGCAAGCCAAAATGACAAGAAATAGAAGGCAAAAGGTGAAACGAAGGGAAAACAAGCCAAAAATAATGAATAGAACAAATCAGGAAAAGGGGGCAACCCAAAAAACTGCAAAGCAAGGATGACATAATAACGGGGATAATGAGGGCAGATGGCAAAGAACATGATATATGGACACCAACAAGGGAAAGAGAATTAAGGTGAATCAAGAGAAGACATGGTAAAAATAGAAATGAACGCTATGCATTCCAGAAAGACTAGCGTAATACACACACATGATGGACTAAGGTAACTAAAGGAGTCATTGGAAAAGAAGAAGCAAGACAAAAGTTGAGGAAAAACAAGGCAATAAGCAAAGGCAAGAAGGGCATGACGCAAAGGAGTTAAGGGGGTCAAAGTGGAGCCCAAGGAAAATAGAAAGAAAAGACGAGGCAAATAAAAGCAATGGCAGAAAGGGCACGACCAAAGGAGTTAATGGGGTCAAACTGGAATAGACAAATAAACTAAAAAAAAAATTAAAAGAGCTACAAAAACTCAACAAAAAACTGACAAGGAAAACACATAAATACGTAAAGCACGTAGACTAAACGATATAGAATAATACTTTTATGGATACATGCACCAAAGGATTCAAACTCCAAAACCTAAACATATCACCGCAGAAAGGACAAAAAATACGTCAAGGCAAATAGAACAAGCAAGAACCAATGAGAACCCAAAAAGGGAACTATACCAACCGTGACTATGGGATTAAAAAATATCCTAGAGTAACCAGGAGAAGGTGGGTGAACTAAACAACGGAACTGACGGAGTATGTGAATAAGGTAGAGGTAATGAAAAAATGATCAACAGGGCCAAAGAGGAAACTGGACTAACAAACAGAGCAAACTAAGACAAGGAGGAAGGAAGGAAGGAAACAAACTGATGGAAAAATGGGCAAAAAAAGATGCTTAGAATGAAAGAGACAAATGGGACAAATAAAAGAAAACATGGCTAAGCAAGGCTAGTGGGGAAACTTAGATAACCAGGGTAACGGGCAAAAACATCATAGATTGTCAACAGTGGGGCAAAACAATATTAAGGCGACTCAAGAGATGAGCTGCGCATAAGAGACAGGGCAAATAAGGGACAGATGAACTAGGATGATACAAGCCAAACAGAGCAGAAAGGGCAAATAAGGAACTGGAGCAAATGGAGAAATAGACAAACGAACCAAATCGATTTAAGAAGTCAATGATTAAACGAAGGAGCGAGGATAAAACGAATTTGTGAAAAAGATAGATAAATATTAAAAATGACCCACAAATGAATCAAAGAACTAAGCGAAAATCAGACAAGGAACACACCAGCATACATGGAGCAAAAGAACAAATAAAGAACAAACCAAAAGAAGAAAAATAACTAATTGAGAATGAAATGACAAACAAAACACAATTGGAAAGAATATAGAATCATAAAAAGGAACAAAATATATGTGGAACATAGAGAAAAATGACGAGCAAAATGAACAACAGGACTAAAAAGAGCAGAAACATGAAATAAGATGCAAAAGAAATGGATTAAACAAAGCAAGTGATGATAAACACAAACCAAGTCCAAAAGGAGCAATAGAAAATAAAAAAAACGAACAAATAGAACAATTCGACAAATTGGAGCTGCTGACATGAGCAAAAGAACAAGGGAATGAGACTAAATGAAGCACCTCAAAATTGTCGACACAAAGACATACCACAGCTATTGCGTCTAAGGTAATAAAACAACCGGGTCGCTTACATCTAGAAATAACAGAATGGAAAGACAACGATCAAAGATGAAAGGAGAACTAGGGAAAAGAGACAACTAGAGGTAAAGGCATAAAGGATGCCCATGTATAACCGATCAAGAATCTAAACGCACATAGTCCCGAACATGATAAGGGCCAACCAACACACAAGACTGAGAAATTAAGTTCTACGAAAATCACGCCAACCAAAACCAGACCATCAAGACTAACAAGAGTGCATGGAAACGAGACAAGAGTGGATGGAGAAGATCAAACATCTAAAACAAAGGCTAGAACAATGCAAAGAACGTAACCATGTACATATTCATCGATACCTGAATGAATCAACAGAACAACAAACATACAAAAGCTTGAGAGAGAACCTGATGAAGATTATGGAACACGGAACTCTAGCAACCATGCCATCTCTCCGATAAAAGAATGTATCTAAGGTACTAGAGCCGTCAATTCAATGTAGAAAAATACCTAGGAGTTACGTCCCTGCAACACCCGCACCATATAAAACAAACGACGCCAAAATCTACACAACTCATCTAAATGCCTATAATCAAAAGTTGTTTGAGAAAAAAGATAATAAGATCCTAACCATATAAAAGTCATATTCACATTAAGCATGCGATTACAAAAAATGCCAATACAAACGTAGAAAGCAACATTAAGCAACGAACAAAGGCACTTGGCAAGCCGATCTAAACTAAACAATAAAGACGAAACTTCGTAAGTATAAAAAGAATAGAAATCGCCCACACACCATCAACCACATGAAACCACAACCAGCAAATTCTCCAGTAAAGACAACAACGCGCAATGGGGCATGCTAAACTAGCGAGTAAATGAAAGACGCCAAGTGTAGAAGCAAAGTGGAGAACAAATGTAAATTCCACCTAGAATGAGCAAATCCAAACTTCAACCCTGGCATGCTATCAAATGGAATAAACTCAAACATGAAACGGGCATGAGAATCACCTCTATAGGATGGAAAAGAGACACTCTAGCAAGAACAGTGGAAGAAACTAACAAGAAGAAGAATAGAATAGTAACGAGGGAACATGCCGCAGAGAATGAAAAGATACAAATGAAAGTAGTCAACTAGACAACCAACCCTGTTGGTACTATATGCTAAATGGGTGGTCACATCGCGAAATAAAATAAAATAAAATTACAATGCAAAATGTACCTATATAAAAAGCTAACTTAGCAAAGAAAGACATCTCTAAATGAAATCAAACCAAATGCGTGTTCCAATGACTTGAAGATATAAGGTGCAAGAGACGCCAATATCGAGAATGCAAATAGAATTCAGGGAATTGCTATATAATGAACTAGGCATCAACTCAAGGTACTAAATGCCCAAACGGGATGCTCTCACCAAAAAATGAAGCTCCTTGTGTAAAATGCACATATGCAAAGAGCGAATTTACCATAGGATAGCAATAATTTTCATTGTAGGTATAAGTATACCTACAATGTCAATACACAATATGATCAATATGAAATGCCATGTTGGGGTCATGGTAGATATTTTCCTAGGGATCTTAGCCGTGGCAAGAATTCTTCTTAACAATAATGTATTTAACGATATTAAATCCAAGAAATGCTGCAAAATATGTTATGAGTCCAAAAAGATGTCAAGGGAGCATAAGGACTTCATAAGATTGGGAGACGAGGATAGATGCGGCTCAGCTGGGGTCACCGGTTCTAAGAACTCAATTGGGGTCATGAGTTCTATAAAGAACACTGGTCTAACAGTATGGGAGAGACAAGTTCCTAAATGCTTGAAGGAGGTGCATATTCCCAATCAAGCAGTTTCTCAGAAGAGTTGTCTAGGCCAGACCATTACATGTACACAGAAGGACCCTGTTTTGACCAACGAGCGGGTGGTGAAACAAAGCGGCATATGTGGGAGAAACAAGGACGAAGTGAAGAAAGGCATTTGGCAAAGGCGAGATAGTATACTCGATATATATCTACGAATTTGCCAAAGACGAAGAAATGCTCAAGGCAGTGTAAGAGATTGGTGCATGAAATTCTTAGTATAAAGAGAATGCAAGAAATTTGCAAAAATTTAGATAACGCATAACCTATGGACACATATGAAGGCTGCAAAAGTACGAGTTTATGGCAAGAAAAAGAATTTGTTCAACAAGCCATAAAAGGGGTGATGAAAGCACATGGTCAAGATTTTAGGCAAGGAGCAACAAAAATAGCTAAGAAAGGTGTGAACGTTTCTGAAAAAGTCACAAATATTGCGACAAAGAGGAAAAAGTTTTTCGATGACCATGTGCAGCTCATAGCAACAAACTGAAAATGGAGTGCCCGTTTGGAGATCCGAAATTATTTTATCATGTGTGGCAAAGTTTTTGGTTTGAAGATATTGAGCGTACAGAAGCAGCATGTGTGTTATAGAATCCATGATTTCTAGAAATCAGCATTCCCAGCATCAATTTTGCATGCCATTCCTGCCCAGCGATGAAGCAAGCAGATGAATCAGAAGGTTTGAATCCCGTCTCAGAGGAATCAGAGGGTTCAAGTCCCGTCTTAGAGGATTCAGAAGGTTCGAGTCCTTTTCCAACAGCAGAATCTAAGGGTTTGACTCCCTGTAATTTCAAGTCCAAATCCAGCGAATTCTATGCCAGTCTAGACGGTTGCCAACTTGGCCAAAGGGCATGCCTGTTCAAGCAGAAATCGAAGACATTTGAAGAGTTACGCAGTTCAGAAGACTCTAAATATTATCTGTTCAATTTCACTAATCTGATTGCAGGTCATCTTCAAGAATCAGGCAGCCATAGCAAACAGAAACCGTCCCATTTTCTGTGCCAGCACTATATAGTTTAATGCAGAAATGAGTTGAGGCCTTAGAAGCATTTCTGAATAGACTTGGCAGGTTGTTTCTCAGCATAGAAGCAATCTCTACAAGGGATTTTGACCGTAATTTCAATATCCAGTTTCAAGATTTCGAGGGAGTATGGCCATGGATAGAACTGCACCACGATCAAATTAAAAAAGTTTTACACCTTACTGCTAGGCTAAAGATAGCTTCAATGGGAGTTCAGATCATGGAGACTCCAGATACTCCAGAACTTGATATGCCAGGACACGGGCTGACGGTTATGTTCACATCTGATAACAGGTGTGTTCAATGGCAAAATGAATCAGAAGAATCCCATTCTGATTCTATATAATGGCAAGCACAAGGAATTTTCAGAACTTATAAACGTTTGAGGAATGATGCTATTTATATCGTTCCGCAGCGACGATGGAGGTTGCAAAGACTATTCACACATGAACCAGGCTATGATGACTATGGCTAGAGCTAAGGTGAAGTTTGAGGGGGAGTGTTGAGGTATCAACCTCCTCCTAAGCTGTCTAGTCACTAGAAGGGTGATGTGGCATCTGGTGAGGTGGCAATCCTACCAAGGAATACACCCCACATAGAGCCATGCCCTTAGGCGAATAGTTATGTCTATAGCCAAGAGACATATCTCTTAGGCTTCTATATGTAGCTGTTCTAACTAACATTTTGTTCTTCCTTTCACATTTGTGTTAGGACATGTTAAAACAAATCGGCAACTGAGTTCTTCAAGATTCGATAGGTCGGCCAAAATCGTCAGCGCAGAAGTCATAGCAAATTTACGATCTCGAATTTTGTAGGAGAGAAAAAGATTAAGGCCAACTACTCATCTTGTTGCGTGGCTACAATTAACCCCTCTCCAATTGCAACAGTTTGTCCCATTCCAAGTATATACTTCAGATCCCAGGCCCCGATTGTGAAGGTCTGCATAATTTATTGAAGAGTAACAAGATTGCCGTTTGGACTCTAGTAGTAGAATGGTATAGAATAGAATAGAATAGGAAAAGCATTGAATTGAGCTTTGAACTTGAGCAGAGCCTGGCGATCTGATGGTAAGTACTCCGTTACTTCAGCTTAAGACCGGTGGACTAGCCCACAACAAATCAGAAAAATAACAAAATGTACCATAACCTAAGAGCTGCCAGCGCAAAGAAGAATGCATAATTGTTTGTGTATTGTGAAAATAAAATGGACAACATTTACAACTGAACAATAGCTTGCATTGTATATCAGTTTCGAAGTACCGCATTTGACATTGGCATCCATGTTAACAAGACACTATTTTTAAAGACCTCAGGGAGCAACTTTTACAACTTCTACCCGAGTAGATCCCCAATAATATTATCATATTATCTGCTTAATGGGATGTTTTTCATATTGTTTGTAGACCATTGATTTGGCAAATATGCTCTTCATTGTGCCAGATCAACGACGCTCGATTTTTTCACCTGAGTTCCCTGTGCAGCTTTCAATGGTGCAAAAGTGCACAGTGATCTATGCACCATTGAAAAAAAATGAGGGCAAGAAAACATGGAAACCCAATGGTAGCAAAGCTTGGCATCAAGCACCGCAGACTGTCGGAAAGAATCCCAGCCAGACCAATTAGAATTTCTAATTGAGAGATGCATATGTAAATATGACAAACTATGGTATGCTACTGCTCTTCAAGTAATCGAACCTTTCAAGCAATCAAAACTGCATCTACTGTTATCTGCTGATTCTGGAAAAGCCTCCTCCCCATTCAAACTCTGATACCTTTTTATCTTCACTTGCACAGACTTTTCTTCTGCCACGTCATCCCTTAAATGAATATTATTAACACCATTACTAAACAAATGTTTAATGTCAATTCTTAACAGACAATTGCTATTTCCTTGCCCATTGACTATTGTTATTAAACTATTCGCGCGTAAACCTCTTTGCATTAAGTTATGACTGAAAGCACGATTTTGATGATTCATTAATATGGGATAAAAGACGTCCATCAATCCATAAACATAAGATCAAAACACTCATATAATGAATCATCCCAAGTGAATTGATGTGACAAAAGAAAAAGAAAAAGAAAAAAACTCGAGGGCTTACAAAGCAAACTCAAGAGCTCCCCCCAAAAAAAAAAAAAAAAAAAAAAAAAAAAAAAGAAAAGAAAAGAAAAAGGAGACTTGATAAAATTGTAGGTGGCAAAAGCTATGGCAAAGGGGGATGGGAAGAATCGGAGCCAATGTTAAGCATAGAGGGAGGTAGAAAACTATAAACTCGCAAGCCTGGAAGATCTGGATGAGCGCATGAATAAAAATGGTGGGGTTCTTCTTCCTAGCTATGCAAGTTAAGATGTCAACGATGGACATCCCATTCCTTGCTTTTGCTTTGCCACTTTCTGTTTAAAAAGAAATTTGGAAAGAACTAACAAAAAATTGCTTGGGCATTTGAATACAAACTCTAATAAAGAGAATTTATATTTCTTGTAGGGCATAGTGCAAATAATATTGTTTCTATTATGAAGCCATGGAACAAAAATTTAGGCCTTATGACAAATTTCATCTTGAATATGTAGCATAATAACAGGGGTTTTTTTTTGTATTTTTGTACGGTTTTTCCAATGGTTTTTATATGATTTGATGGGCGTATTACACAAGGCCTACTAATTAGTACATCTAGAGTGCCCATTGTATTTGCATACGCTTGAATTAATTTTAATGCCTCTTTTCAATGGTGCAGACCCATATATGTAGTATTTTTCAGTTAAGTTTTATTTTTCGTATTATATTTTATTTTGCTCGACATGCAAAGCTCGAGCAGCTCATTTTAGGGTTTTTTGCTGTAAGGGCGTGGTTATGTGGGTCGGATTCAAGCAAAGATTGGATTTGGGCGGCAACCGGTTCCAAAGAGAGCTACCTCGAAAGTGCTTGAAGCGGATGCTTGCCAATCCATGAACGGGCGATCCTTCCTTTTCTTCGCCTTCGATCCGCTTTATACTCCGCCCAAGCTCTTTTATCCGCCGGAATCATCGATCTCCGAGCTCGCAGCCTTCAATATGTTGATTTCGGACATTTCCCCTTTGATCCGTGGTTTTTGCAAAATTGTGGCTTGGCCATTGGTTCCTTGATCTTTGCTTCAGTTTTCCGCTTGCAAGATGGGGCTTCCTTTGGCTGATTCGAATATATTTCCACCAAACGGAGCTTCTACAACATGAAATACGATTCATGTCCGTGATTCGAAAGTTTTTAAGAGTGGGAATCGATTTCTCTAGTTATTTGCATTTGACGACCAAAGATGAAACGGGCCTACAAACTCCGTATCCTTTGAATGAAATCTTGTAACATCTTTTTGCTTGATGAGACGCTGCTTTTTATTTGTTCGAAGGGAAATGTATGCAGCCCCTTCACTTGGATCTCGCAGAGGAGTTTGTAGCACATACTTCAGATGTCAATCGCCTCAAGATTGGCGTAAAGTCCTCCGTGGTACTCGTTCATCGAGGCTAAGATCATAAAGTAAACATGTGGGCAATTGGAAAACCCAATGCGATTCTTGTAAGTCTTCCCCAAAACATTTGCTTTGATCCAATAGCTCACTAGTGCTTGTTGGAATAAATTCAGAGATTAAAGCTTCCCTTTGGGGATCATCACAGAGTCTATCGGGGCATTCAAGCGCAGTAGAATCAGAACGCTTGATGTTCTTTGAGGCTTTGGTAGTCGCGGGCATTGCACTCATAACAGATCTTACAAGCAATATTTTCCTTTTATCCTTTCCGTGTTCTCGTTGACAAAACTGCCAAATTTTATGACCTCCAAACTTTTGAGCTTATTGGGTCGTCTGACCGGAGGTAAGTAATATCATTTCTAGAGTTGGTTGAAGACCGTGTAATATGAGATACCTGTCCCGGACAAGTTTTTTTTTGCCGCTTAGGTTCCCCGCTTACGTGCAATGTTGTTTGATCCCGATGGTCAAGTTTGCTTCAGGCGAGACATGAAAATCTCAAGGTTATTTCCTACTCGATATTCATTGCTATTGTAAATTTGGCTCGAAAAGTTTAGAGTTCACGTATGCAATTCCATGAATCATGTATTTAATAATCATAGCTGCAATTGTCATGTGACCCCTCGCCTTTTGGTCGGCAAGATTTTCCTTCCTCATAATTAAACACACAAGCTCACTCTCTCTGAGAGGCTTTTTATCCGTCTCGGTTAGTGGTCCTTTCCCTTGTGCGTACTATCTTGGGAGCCATTAAGATACCAATGATGTGGTTGATGTAAGCTGGTCCAAAATTGCCGACTTCAACGCTCATGAAGAAAAGCTTCTTGGTTGTTCTTACAACAAGAATTGTGTCGTTGTTTGGGTCAAATTCATTGTAAAGCCTTGAAATATAAATTCTCTTAGAAGCATCCCTCCGAGTATACCCTCATTGGTGAATTTGCTATACCCTTTGTTTCAAATTTGGGTTATCCTACTAGATTAGTTAATCTTCTCGGTTGAGCCTTTTAATGTTCAAGCTAATGTATTTGAAGAAGTTTCTAAAAGGTGAGCTTCTAAATATCTAGTACACTTCAAATATTAAATCCTTAGTGCATATTTCGATTCCAAGGTTCAAGATGCAACTCTACACTATCTTTATGTTTTAAATTCTTTTATATTCTCACGTCTGTTTTTTTTTTATGGCCCGAAGGGCCAAAAATTTTTTTTAGTATAATAACCAACACATAACTACCATTGACATTAATAAATATAACCATTGGATCCAACACATTTAAATTAAAATCCCCCTTAAACCCCCTTTGGTTTGGGTGCATATTCACACGGGGGGTGACGTAGGGCAGCGAGAGCCCTCATAATTGTATTTTTTGCACGTCTTTAAATCAACACCATATAGTATTCCGGTTGAAATCTTATAGTAGTTTGCGAATCTTATTATACAGTATAGCAAATCTTGTACTTGCATACCCCACAAATGAGGAACTTTACGTACGGTGTAGATTAAGGAATAAGGGGCGAATATGCCAATCCGACAGCTCTCGATGCCCGGAGTCACCCCCCGTGTGAATATGCACCCAAACCAAAGGGGGTTTAAGGGGGATTTTAATTTAAATGTGTTGGATCCAATGGTTATATTTATTAATGTCAATGGTAGTTATGTGTTGGTGCCCTCCATAATACTTGGGTTTAGAACTGACATCAAGTTGGTAAAAGAGAAATGTTCGCGGCGGCGGCGGCTGCGATAAATTTCTTGTAGAGTATAACTTGATTCACAAAAGTTGGAGGAACACATTCCAAAATGGATGTTTACTACTTGTATTCGCAATTCAAATTGACTTAGGCAGTATTTACCCTTTTAAATGTTTTTCAAATGTGGAACACCTAATTAAGAGGGATTTAAATTTCTACCATTGTTGCCTAGAAGGATTTCCTTAGCATCTGTATAATAAGTGATCTATTTATGGACCAATTTTGTCCTTCACTTCTATGGCACGAAAATAACAACTTGAATTGTCTTCTCATGACGAATCATTCCAATGACCAGTTTCCATTTCTAAGCAAATGTGCCCTTTTTATATATGAATGCCATGAGTATATACTCCTTCCAATGACTAATTGCCAATTTTTTCTTTTTTTTTTAAATTCTTTTTATTTTAACGGATGCGAGCTTTTATTGTTTAGAAAAAGTTGCAAACGCAGTACATTGGGCAGCAAAAATTAAGTCGAATGAATGTCCACTAGAGCAAAATTGTCCTGCCCTATTGCAGCACATGAACAGTATGCAAAGGAATCAAAAGCTCATAAATAAATATGGCTTGAAGGTACTGCTCGTAAATACGGCTCCCTCCTTCATCGTCAATTGATGAGCACATGTGTGCCTTGATAAGAGAATCAATGAGAATTTGCGGATCAGATAAACATAATCTTTGAAGATGAAGGGCTTCCTTCTTTTCAAAATTGACCAAAATGTCAAAATGGAATGCTCTCTTTGTTAGACTAGCCCATAGATTTGGATAGGTGTCAGCAACACCTACTGACTATTCAAGTTGCAATGAAGAAGATCATGAAGGCATAATCAAGTAGATCTAACATGTTGGCACAAGAAGCATCAATGCTCAATTGTCTCGTCCCTATGTGCACATTGGAGATAGATTGCATACACTTCAAAGGAAAAGGGGACTGGTATAAACTCGCAGACGAATAAATGATTTGCCACCATGTAATGAACAATTTAGGATGGAGCAATTTATCTCAAACCATCCTCCAGACTGCTTTTTGCCGGTTCGTAGGATGATCACTGCCACTTTTTT
Source organism: Isoetes taiwanensis (assembly GCA_021234155.1). Classification (NCBI taxonomy): domain Eukaryota; kingdom Viridiplantae; phylum Streptophyta; class Lycopodiopsida; order Isoetales; family Isoetaceae; genus Isoetes; species Isoetes taiwanensis. The sequence goes on along the minus strand of JAJEKV010000023.1, from coordinate 13,773,446 downwards.
GAGGGATGTAGGTACTCAATAGGATCTTATATATAGAATTCATCACCCTCTTGGACAACCTAAAGCTGGGGGCCTCCACCATGGTACTCTATGTTAAATAGTCTGATCCCATCTTAAAAGAAGGTACTTTTCTCCAAAATCCTCCATGTTAGCAAAGGTGTCTCATTATACCTATCAGAAATCGGATGCACGCTTACTGATGTCAACACTGAGCTAATTGATGGACTACGGATACCAGAGGACAACCATCCAAATGGATCCATGAACAACTTGTTGCAGTGTAAAACTCTCCCATTGCAATAAGAATCCCCTAAGAAAATAAGAAGCATTAGGGTATGCTGAGAATAGGTATGCCCAAGGGAGGAAAGACCCAATAGATGGAGAGCTAGAAAAGGGACACATCTGCAACGTCTATGTTAAACTGCCAAATCCTTGCAGAATCTGCCCTATGATGTTTATTTGATCCTACTTTTGAAGCACAAGTTTGTTGAATTTTCAAGAGATTGTATTCTCACAAGCTCTTTTTGGCAAAAGAGCTCTCTGTACTACTCCTTACTAATAATGGGTTTATACAAAATTTTCTATGCTGGACTGGATTGGGATTGAATTTGTTTTGCTTTTAGATGGAATTGTTTTGAGAAACCTTCCCTAAGTTATATTGTACTCTTGGAATTTTGTGAATAAGATAAGTTGATATGTTTTTCTTCAAAATGAATATGTTTTGTATGGTTTTGTTTCAATGGTTAGTGCGTTTTTTTTTTGTGGTATGGTTTTGTATTTTTCTTGTCCTCAATGGTTCTAATTTTATAAATGCAAATTTATTTCATTGTAAGCTCTATTGTGTGCTATGTACTCGTTTCACAGCTATTAAAAAACATTAAAATTCGTTCAAAGGGATGCATAAATGAAATAGTTTCATACATAGATGTGCTGGCTATAGAAATGTGAATTTCACTAGGGTTGATTTTAAATTTTTTATTTTAACAAGTCCTCTTGATAAGGACCTTCTCTGAATATAGTTTTATACTTATTTATTTGTGTTTGTTATTTACTATGTTATCTACTATTGGGTTGATTTTAAATTTTTTATTTTAACAAGTCCTCTTGATAAGAACCTTCTCTGAATATAGTTTTATACTTATTTATGTTATCTACTATTGGGTTTTATAAAAAAAAATCTTGGATATGTGTTAAAGAAGGTTAGTAAATTTAATCAATACCCTCAACTCAATGATTGATTAAAATTAATGAATGTGGTTGTCATTTGTTTCACGAAGAAAGAAAAACGAGTAGCAAAAATCTAACAAGACATGTGTTGAAGAAGGTTAGTAAATTTAACCAATATCCCTCAACTCAATAATTGATTAAAATTAACGAATGTAGTTGTCATTTGTTTGGAGAAGAAGGAAAAACGAGTAGCAAAAATCTAGGCACGAGGCAATAATATATTTTTTGTTTCCAACCGCCCATTCCAAAAATGACATATTTAACAAAATTTGGACTTATTCAAATCTAATAAATGTATTTTTATCTTTTATTGATTTTAATAATATGTTCTGTTTATCTTTAGAAAAAAAATATGATACTTACTAAAGTTTTAAAGTTGCTTTCTAAACTAATTATTGGTTCCATCTATTTAGAATTAAATTTTCATCTAAGATAACCCTGTATAATTAAAATGCTATTTTTTAAAAAATATTTAAAGAAAGTTTTACATTGAAATTAATTAAATGATTACGTTTATGTTTGATTAAAATATTTTTATTTCATCAATAATAAATTTTTTAATAGTTACTATTAAATTTATAACTTTATATCATTTAATTAATTTCAACCTAAAACCTTCCTTAAAGTATTTTTAAAAGTGTAAAAGTTTGTAAATTGTGAAATTCTAATAATAGTTTTAAGTCAATCGCTTATCAAACCATCATATTTCATTTAATTATTATGATTGCTAAATCTTGAATCTGTTAAATCAATAAAAATTGAAATTTTTATATTCTTGAAATGTCTAATTCTAAATAGATTCAAATAAAAATTAGTTTGAAAATCAAGTTTATTCTTTGATAACCATTATAGTTTTAATTTAAAGATAAACTTATAAAATTTATAACAATCAAGAAGAATCACACAATACATATATTCTTATAATGGCGTTCTTGAAGTGTTATCTATTAAATCTGAAGAAGTCTAAATTTTGTTAAATATGTCATTTGTCCTTTCTTTTAATACTTAACAATATTAATGCTTCTTTTTCTTGCATCTTAACTTAGATAATATACATACGGAGGGCGCACATGAAGAGGGCGAAGGTGTGATGCCGCCACCGCCGCCGTCACCACCACCTCTACCGATGAAGACCTTTGGGCTTGACGGGTGAGTTCTCTTTATATAGGTTAGCTAGATCTATTACTTAGTTTAAGGGTTAGGGTTTTAGAGTTTGTTATGCATCTCTTTTTAGTGGTAAAATTTTAAGGTGCATAGAAGAAGAAGAAGAAGAAGAGATTTTAACGTCACACCACAAGGCAGCGTCCTATCGGACATGTGACACTTTACAACACACCCAGATGGGTCCTGCCCCCACCACTTTACATTGCTGAAGTGGGTCCTTCCCCCACCAACTTTACATTGCATGGCCACTTTCACAACGAGGCGTTGAACCCGTGACCTTGGGTATGGCAGTTTAACGTCTTACCACAGGACTAAGTTAGGGTTCAAGTTTATTGGTTTAGGGACGTGCTCCACGGGTGTTGGAGTATCAGACGGTTGTTGACAACCATCCCCAGGTTGCCAACTAGATCAGAGGATAGGTGGTTTTGTGTTTAAGAGGGTTGTTCATACACGCTCGACCGTGGAGAGGGTTATATGGGCTTGTTGCTGAATGGTGCACAGAAGCACCAGAAGAACAAGCATTCTAAGGTACCTTGGATTGCTCGACCAGGTATAGTGTTGCACATCATGTAGAAAATGGACACACCAATGCCATTGCTATTAGGGACATGTGCACCACATAGTGGGCAACTATACATATTTGTTCTGAGTGCTGGACCAAGGAATGCTCTTGCATGACACAGGACACCACTTACACCACTTGGTTCACCACTTCTGAGTGTTGAACCAAGGTTAAACAATCAAAACAATTTCATCTTTCAAGAGTAAACGAGCGAATAGACCTTTGAGTCGCAAATGGTAACCAAGACGCCATATGTCATTGTGTGCCAGTTTGAAGTGGTAAATGACTCTTTCAATAGGTCTCATGGTATTTTCTCTTCTCCCACTCCCCATCGTATTATTCCATACAGCCTGGAAGTCTCTTGTGTCTAGTAGCATATTTGTGGCCTCTTCTACAATAGAGGGATGTAAGGGACGAGACCATTCATCATTTTTAGACTGGATTGTGGCCATCATGCCTAGCACTTATGTATATGCTGGCAAAACAATCTTTGCTATGGTTGCTTGGCATCACTGTACAGAGGCGAAATCCACATCAAGTTTTGAAGCTTCTTCTTGTCTGCCTTCCATCCCATATGCCACGCCTTCGGGCATCTCCCCCTCGATGACAAATAAAATCTACACTTGTTGTGCCATCTCCCCGGGTCCTAGTATGACGTCGAAGCAATCTCACTCTGTGCGCCACATGTAACTGCTCCACTCGGCTCTCTAGTAAGTCACATGGAACTCACGGCTGAATAGGCTTTCTCTAATGATGGGATTCACGTGACAGGCATTACATTCACATACTGCTATGCATTGTCTCACATAGACTTCTAGAATGCCGCGGAGCTTGGCTCCAAACTGCCATATCTTTTTTATGTTATCCAAGGTAGGGCATATAGGCAGGTGCCCTAAATCTGGATCAACATGGCATTTAAAGTTAATATTCTTCCACATCCATGACGGCGGGATATAGAGCCACTTCCCGAAGGTCATGTGTATGAGGAGATTAGTTTCCGGATCAACTTCTAGTTTTTTTTGGAAACTCAACCACCTTTCTATTATGTGGGTGTTTTGTGGGTTATGTGACTGCCGAACATACCTAGCCGAGAAACTTGGATCAAGGTCTAGGACATCTTCAATAGAGGGTTGGACATGAGTTTTGATACATTGCACCATCAGACAGTATGATGCTTCGGTGAAAATGTAATCTTCGCCTGAGTTCGTTGAAGGAATCGATGGATATGAACCAACTGAATCTCCCTTGTTCAAATGATTATGATAGTCACTGCTCGGTGTTACATGGTCTTGATCATCTAGGCCCTCAAAACCTGCAGTATTGTCAACATTCTCAAAAGCGAAATCACTTACAGTTGCTTCTAAATCATATAGAGACTAATCAGTGGAGATTTCATCTTCAACTCCCCCATAGATGTTGCGCTCCAAATCCATGAGATAAATAGCAATATCAAAGGAACAATAGAAGTGGGTGGAAGTGTACTTGATAAGATGAAGAACTCACAATGAATGGATGAATTGCGGATGAAGAAGCTTGATGAAGATCACAATAACGATAAACTCAACAAAACGATGAGCTTTTATAGACATTTTATGAAAACTTCCCCTAGTTTCTTTGGAAAATTGGGGAGGTCTCCAGAAGATATTTATATAAAAGAGGGGGCGTAATTAATTTATGCAACCACCGAGGTGGATGATGACTCCTCATTAAGAAGCACGTGGACCGAGGTAGACGGAGCTGAATCTTGGTCTTCGTAAATTTGTGGAGGGTTTTTTATTTTTATTTTTATGGAAAACCTCCTCAAATTTCCTGGAAACCTCCCTTGTAACCTCCCTAGGTCTTACAAGGAGAATTGGAGAGGTTTCCAGTTGAAAGGGTTTCCATGGAAACCAACCCTATTTTCCAAAGTGAAACCCCAGGTACGTGGAAAGTTGGGGAGGTTTCCATGGAAAGGAGGGGAGGTTTCCAAGAAGATTAGGGAGGTTTCCATGGAAAATTGGGAAGGTTTCTACAGAAAGTTGGGGAGGTTTCCTTGGAAAGTTGGGGAGGTTTCCATTGGAGTCCAACCCAAATGAACTTTTGCCACCTCAAACTTTTACGAGCCGGAATCTCTTGGCCAAAAAATCATTGAATACATAGTTCTCGACATTTCAAGTATATAATTATAATTCTTTTGGTCCACAATGTGAAAGAAGTGCCATGTGCTTAAACAACTCTTAGGCTGATCTCAACCTTAAAATTGATTTCATTATCATTAACAAAAGGATAGACAAAGACTTGAAAGTGCGCGAACAAAAGAATGGGGCAAACATTCAAATTTAGGAAACAAGTTCGAAATTTGAAGGGAAAAGAGGGGTCGAGTTTTCGCACCACAGCCCGCCAGGATGTTCCCTCCTCATCCTCTGCTATAAACCCTTTTCATTTTGCAAAGGCCAGACGGATCTGCGAGTAAATCTGCCCGCCTATCCTTCGCCGATCTCTAGCAGCAGAGCACCGGAAATGGATATGGCTTCCCTTGCCCCTTCACACACTGACGAAAATGTGGATCCCCTTGGCAGATTTCCTCGCAGATCTGTGCCTTCCCTTTTGCTTCCCCATCCCAGACAGCCCCTCAAAGATATAACCCATCTTTTCTGCTCCAATGTAAGTTTCTTCTAACATATAAATTTTTCTTTCTGTTTTGATTCTCTTCATAAAGGGGTCTTTTTGGGTTTCATCTCTCTTACTCTTTCTTTTGCATATTTGCAGAGTGTAGATTGTTCATCTCTGAGATCTTCTTCCACATCATTGTCCAGCGCCAGAGCTTTGAAGCCAAAATCAGGCCTTAAATCTCCTAAATCGCATAGCATGCAGAGAAGACACTTTCCTTATGAGAAAAAGACCTCTTTGCTTAAGTCCTTCAGATAGCTGTGGCAACAGAAGCATTGCTCACACCATTTTATTCTGATCACATGGTAATGAAGATATTACCAGTATCAGATTTCCTGACCATTTTTTTCTGATTACATGGTAATATAGAATTACCAGTGCAGTGTATCTATTATCAAGTTAAAGTATACACAAAGAAGACTAATATATATACCAATTTTGTACTCTTGGAGCATATATATCTTGTTAACTGATGCTGCATTTGTAATTTGGTTGGAATATTTCTTCGAATTGAAGTTTCGTGAGATCTTAGCCAAAAACTCTCACTTCAGCACTCGAATTTGAGAGTGATGTAGCAGATTACTTGTTTTATTTGTTATGTCACAGATTCTTCTAAGTCTTGTTTTAATCTTTTTCTTCATTGCATGTATCTTATAAAATACACATGCAGTACGACCATATCATATTGTTCGAATTATTTACAACTCTAGTCTAGGTTTATGACATGTTTATTTGAAAACCCTATATGTATTCATTAGTATGGACGAATTGCATCATGAGTCCTTTAGACTCATGGAATACTGGAGCTTTTTTGTACCAACAAGAATGGTTATTTGATAGATTTATATGAAGCATGTTAAAAGTTTACTCACTTCTACATATCTTTGACATCCCCAACCACATTTGTTTATCATCAAAAACCTAATTTCTTAGCCAAGTGCGTATTCTATGGTTAAGGAGTCATTTGCCCCTAGTGATGAAGCTTGCTAGTCAAATTTCCGTCACTTATCTTGTATAGATATCATTGGAACAGCTCATTAGTTTAGAACAAAGCATAATTTCTAGTCCTATGCATTCACATTTCTAAGTCCAATTCTATTGGCAGCCTATCCAAGTGTTCTCAGATAATTTGGCAAAAGGGAAGACGCAACATCCCTAGAGTAATAGCATCTTCCCTAGAGTAAGAGATGCTACAAATGCATGTAACTTTTGGCCTTAAAATTCGTACCAATTTCCATTTACAACAAGCAGTGGAGCATTTACATTAATGATGGACAACTTTATACTAATGATGGACAACTGAGCCATCTAGCATTATGGAATTATGGACAATGAAAGGGCTTATCAAGTAGCCCTATAGAAATTACTACTAGAAGAGGGCTTGTTTGCGATGTTAGCTTGCGGCCTTTGTCAAATGCCCATGTCACAAAATTCGCAAACACTTCCATGACGTTGCACAAAATTTGAATGACATGGCAGATAGAATGTCCCATGTCGCAGTTAGAACATCTAGCTGGATGTCGCAATAGCATCCTATGTTGCACCACGTTGGAAGTGCAACGAGAGATGCCACTATTACAATATAGAATTAGAATTAGAATTAGAATTAGAATTAGAATTAGAATTAGAATTAGAATTAGAATTAGAATTAGAATTAGAATTAGAATTAGAATTAGAATTAGAATTAGAATTAGAATTAGAATTAGAATTAGAATTATTGTCCCTAATGCCCTGAGGCCCCTGGACTGATGTAGCATGGGCGAGCTCCCAAATAGGGTGCTATTAGCGCAACACGCTGATACAGTATAGCCCTTTCGGAGGGCTTTTCTTATTTTCTATTGATATTGCTGCTTAGTAGGGATGTTGTTTTCAATGAAGAAGAGTATTATGGCACAAGTTTGAAGAGTGCTGCAGCCCTAGCCTTTGCTATAAGACCCACTTTGATGACTTAGAAACCTGGGATCTGATGGAATATGATCCCAAATTCCTGTACTTTAGGGGCAACTTTCAAGTTGGAGAAACAAAGGCCCAAGTGTGGCGGAAGGAGTTAAAATATAGTAATAGCTAAACCCTCTTTCACAAACCAATATGTAGCAAAATAACAGGGGGTTTTTTTTGTATTTTTGTACGGTTTTTGCTATGGTTTTTATATGATTTGATGGGCGTATTCTGCGAGGCATACTAATCAGTACTTCTAGAGTGCGCCTCGTATTTTTTTTCTTGAAATCCATATCTTCAATGGTTTACCCCTTTTTATTTTTATTTCCATGATTTATTTAAAATTTATCCCCATTGTTTTGTATTTCTATGATTTATTTTAAAGTGGCGTGCATGCAGGGCTCGAGCCCTGTTACTTTAGGGTTAGCTGAAGCGATTTAGGTATTTCCTGGTTCTGCAGGCATAAGGCAAAGCAGCAGCGATGCTGTCAAAATTCAAGTATGCAGCAAGGAATTTCTTCCTCGGTTCATGAAGACTTGGAGCAACCTCTCAATTATGCAAGGAATGATTTGGCAGACATTCTTGAGCCTTGCATTCAACGGGTATCAGGCAAACAAAAGTGGAAGCTGGGAGTGCAAGCTGGTTGTGGAAAACATAATTTCTGAAAGCATAGAGAAGCCTTATACCTGCGATATGGCAGAAGGATATGGCCAGGATTTTTGCTCTTTGGTTGTGCTGGACGGTTGCGTAATGCTGTTGTCGAACCAGGATAAGGCTCTAGTTAGTTCCCTCACAGATTACCATGCAAACTACCAGTACCTTGCTTTCAAATTAGACAACTATGGCACAATCTACTTCGATTTCTCCCTTCCTCAGCCTCTCCCCCCCCCTTTTGCTTCTTCCTCTGGAAGCTCGGGTTCCAAAATTAGGTAAGATACTATTTCTTTCTTTTCTTTTCTTTTATTTTATTTATTGACATAATCTGACATAAAATGATCATTTTGTTCGTCCCTTGCCACAGCCTTAAAACGATTGGAATAGTTGCTGCTGGAGTTTTTCTGCTCATAGCAGCATGCATAATTTTACTTCATTTGGACTTGGTTGTGTTAAATGTGTTGGGAGATTTATACAGATCTGAATCTTAGTGCAATGTCAGCCTGGTGCAACTATTCAACACTTTTGGTTATGTGCACCCGCTTCACTTTCAAAAGAACAGATGGAAGGCTTGCAAATGTCCTAAGCCATATTTGTTCTTTTTCAACCAGGTTTGAAGCACTTATTTTATTCAGCGTACATCTATTACCTACTATGATGAACACAGCTAATTACGTCCTTACATGAGAGGAGGGCTATGTGGGTTCAAACCCCATAGGAAAGAACTAAGCTTGGGATTTATATTAGTTGGTATCAGTTGCCACAAGTATGGCAATGTAGCTCCGACACTGTATGCTATGATGGCTCTTTGTATTTTGTGATATTATCTTTGCATCCTTATCTGGTAGATGAGCATCAGTTGAGCATGAAGATTTTGAGATGTTAATTCTGTTTGTTTCCAAGTTAGTATGTTTCTTGTTCTTCTAATTGTCTACATGTTTTGGCATTTTTGTATGCAGGCCTTTTACGGTGCCTGCGAACATCAATATCTAGCATAACGTATTGGCTTCTATGGATTTTGTCAAATTTGATTAGGATCTATCAAGTAGAGATCCGAATTGGCTGCTTGATGCACATAAAGTTGACATCCGAATTGACATCCACAATGGAAACTATGTTCTATCTATAATGGCACGTTATACCCGGTATGGGAATAGGTTGCATCTAGCCTATTTATCAATGCGCATCCATGTACATCTCTTCAAATCTCAGAATTACACAGTAACACAATGCGGCTTATTGACTATTTTGAGAAGAATGGGGAATATCTGAATGCCATGTATATATAGAGTGCTAGGAAATTCTTAAGCGACTGTTTTGAGAAAAATGGGTAATACTTGAATGCCATGTATATAAGAATGCATACATGCAATCATCAATTGAATCCATAATAATTTGTTCGTCTTTGTGTTATTGTATTTAGGACCATAAAGTTTACCTATGTTTGCTTTAGTTAGGGCCCGAAGGGCCCAAAATTTTTTTTAATATAACAATCAACACACAACTACCATTAACATTATTAACATAAACCATTGCATTTAACACATTTAAAATAAAATCCCCCTTAAACCCCCTTTGGTTTGGGTGCATATTCACACGGGGGGTTACTCCGGGCAACGAGAGCTGTCGGATGGGCATATAACCCCTTTATTCCAAGATCTGGACCGTACATAGCGATCCTCATTTGTGGGGTATGCATGTACAAATTTTTGTATACTGTATATTAAGGTTTGCAAAATACTATAAGGTTTGAGAGAATGTACTTAATAGTGTTAATTTTGTACATGTATTGTGAATATATTTTAAGGGCTCTCGCTGCCCTACGTAACCCCCCGTGTGAATATGCACCCAAACCAAAGGGGGTTTAAGGGGGATTTTATTTTAAATGTGTTAAATGCAATGGTTTATGTTAATAATGTTAATGGTAGTTGTGTGTTGATTGTGTGTGTGGTAATTTACTTAAATTCATTGGGTTTTGCTTGAGTACTCGTTATCTTGCTTCAATGGCCCTTACCATGTAAGGGCCAACATATTTAAATTTAAGAAAACAATTTGAAATTCAGTCTTAATTTGAAGCCTCAACTTGGCTTTTAAATGTGATGTTAAGCCTTGGACTTTGTTTAATAATCTTTTTCCTTCGGTCTTGCCATCCCTTTTCATGTCAATGGTATTGACATAGCTATCTTGCTGCTTATATAAGCTAAGATAAGTAAGGTTTTTGGGTTGCCCCTAAGGGGGCAAACCCTTGTTTATGTGGGTTTGTGGCATATTCCTAGTATATGTCAATATATGCTCGGAATATGCCTATAACTGCGCCAAACCCATTATTGGCTATAAATTGGCGGTATTTTGTTGCTGGGCAGCCACTCTGGAAACCGGCTAACCGGTGTTCTGGCAATGGTGGCTGCTGTAGCTGAATTGTCGAACACATTGCATGCCTTACAAGGTAATCAACCTAATATTTGTTTATGCAGCCACAAAATGGGTCTACGATTGGTGTTAGTGTCTTGCGATCTCGAGGCACGTATCTCATATGCTATTATCTTTAACGTTGTGTTTACCTTGGCTTTGAAGTTCTTAAACCGTAAGTTGGAAGATATAATCGTTGGTTATATCTGTATTTCTAAATACTTGCTTATATAATCTTACAGCTCTTGGGAGAGATCAAGCTACCATAGCTGAAAAAGAACTTTAAGGAGAGAAACAGAGGCGCTCGTAAGATGGCTTCTTCCTCAATAGTTTGCTACCTTCAATATCGACCAAGATACATGAAAATGGTATAAAAATGATATAGGTTAGTTAGTGTTGCGTTTCTATTGATTCTAAGCAGGAAAAGCCATTAATGGTGCTGCCTTTCGAGCCACTTTGTCTATGGCTTTTCACCATATAAACTATTATATGGATATGCCCACAGTAAGTATGATACAAAAAATTTCCATGCAGAGTTCCCTTCCATGCCTCATTTTGCTACTTTAATTTTCATTAGGAAATGAAACAACAAGGATAAAACGAAAAGTGTCTTCAATTATTGCAAAATATCAGTGGTGCATTCAGGTCAGGACTGCTTACAGCTCTTATGGGTGTAAGTGGAGCTGGTAAGAGTACTCTCTTAGATGTTCTAGCTGGAAGGAAAACATGAGGTTATATTGAGGGTAGCATCAGTATTTCTGGATTTCCAAAAAAGCAAGAGACATTTTCATGTATCTCAGGGTACTGCAAACAAAATGATATTCATTCACCGCATCTAACCATACACGAAGCTCTTATCTACTCTGCTTGGCTTCGTCTTTCAAGAGACATTCATGAAGAAAAAAGGGTGGTGTGGACAAGTTTTTTATTGTTATAATTGAGACTGTTACTAGTGTGACACATGATGACTTTATGAGCCACAGGGATTTGTGGAAGAGATTATGGAACTTGTTGAGCTTACACCATTGCGAGATAGCATAGTTGGACTCCCAGGCATAAGTGGCTTATCTACTGAACAAAGAAAAAGGCCGACAATTGCAGTAGAACCTGTTGCAAATCCATCCATTATCTTTATGGATGAGCCTATATCATGTTTGGATGCTCGTGGTGCGGCCATTGTCATGCGGATAGTGCAGAATACAGTTGATACGGGAAGAACTATTGTTTGTACTATACATCAACCTAGCATAGACATCTTCGAGGCTTTCGATGAGGTATAAAAATCTATTCATCATTTTGTCTTGAATGTCAATCTAGTTCACGGTTTATTCTTCTTAATAGAGCTGCTTCTGATGCAACATGGAGGAAGAGTAATCTATGCAGGCAAAAATAAAAGAGCCCATCTGAGTACCGCAGACATATTTTGTGATGGCAGTAGATTTTCCCTTTTCTATCATGGCTCGAGACAATGGAAAGCAGCCAATTCAAGAAACATCGTGTATTCGAGCTGGCTTAAATCTGCTGATAGATATGGCTCCGGTTCTATTCCTAGAGCTAAAGTGATACAGACATCACAAAATTTCCTTGGCCAAATTTACATTCCTGAAATATACTGGCTATTGATGGTTTTTTGTGTCCTAGTTACGGCTGGATTTGGTAAAATAGCTCGGATTCGAAATGCATATGGTGGTTCTACTGGATTGATCCAATGTCTTGGACAGTCTATACATTGGGAACTTCCCAGCTGGGGAATGTGAAGGATAAGATACAAGCGCAGGGCTATGGCGACATTCGGGTGGATGATTTTCTTCACCAGTATTTTGGGTACAGATATGAGCTCTTGGGAGTTTGCCCAGCTGTGCTTGTTGGGTTCCTCTTGCTATTTTGGATGGTCTTTGTAGGCTCTGTTAAGTTTGTCAACTATCAACGTTGAGCAAATCAATAGTTTATTTCCATTGCAATAAACAAATAATTTTGGAATTCAAAATGTGCAGTTTGGACTGGCAAACTGGCTTCCAACCTGCGAGCTCAACCAATGTTATTGTTTGCATAGAAAATGTTCCTCAAATACTGTCAGGTGGAGAGCAGGGGGCACTTATTTGGAAGGCCTAATTTAGCAAAAGCAAAGAATTGCACAAGAAAATGCGTGCCAACATGCATCAATGGCGGTGCAGGGGCTTCTGACGAGGGCCCCCTTAATGTAAGAAGTTGATGCAGGCCTTTTGTTGTTTTCAAGGATACCTTTCGGAGCCGACATTACTGGTTGGTCTTACATTTCTTTCCAAAAAGCTTAAGCTGATGCTTCGCCAAAAAATAAAGTGAGCCATCAATGTTGTCGTTTGCAGCTTACTGGAGTGTAGTGCTGTCTGCAACCTTATTGGAAATGGAGATGATGGAACTTAGAATTATTGTAGTGTAGGTACATTACCCATTTGCTTCTCCTCGATACAAAATCCTAGAGATACAAGCTTAATTTCATCTATTGGTTCTTTGCTTTTACCCGATTATCATGTTGTGAGATAAAGCAGCCATGTTACATAATCCTGATAGTAAAGAGAACAGAGTAGACAGTTACGCACAGAAGACATTTTTGATAGAATTGATGGCCCATGCACACTACGTGCAAACTTCATATCTTCCAACTCTCTCTGGATGCAGCTCTCCCGTTATGATAGAGCATTGTGGGAAAATTACACCTCCACCATGTTGGAAAAACAAAGGACAAATGGTAGATCATTTTGAGATCGGACCCAACTTTGATGTCTATGTCTCCTACTACGTTGCCATAGCTAGATTGTGAATTCTTTAGACAGGCCATGGATTCTTCAGACAGCAAATTCGTACATGCCAACATTGTCAAATACAGGCAAGGCACATGCACATTCATAAGAAACCTTCTAATAGATATGTATGGAAAATGTGGAAATATAGACGAGGCAAAGCATATGTTGATGGAACATGGAAAAGGAATTTATATTCATGGATTCTTATGATAAATGCATATATTGTACATGAACAGCTCAAAAGGGCTTTTTACCATTTTAGACAGATGCAGCCGGAAGTTGAGATGCCATATAAGGTTACAATCTCCACCATTACTAGTGCTTGTTCTGGTTATGGTTATTTCGAATAGGGTATTTATTGCAAGCAAAGAAATTGAATGTCATATTGTTGTTGAGACTTCTTTTATCAATTTGTATCGCAATTTCAGTAGAGTGGAAGAAGCATATAGAGTTTCAACACAATTCTATTGCGGGATATCATTTCTTGGAATGCTATGATAAGATCCTGTCTTCAAAATGGGTTTAGAAAGAGTGCCACCGAATGATCCAATGCAGTTTGAAGGTTATTTTCCAAATGAGGCCACCTTAGTCAAAAGGATACATAGCTATGTTATATGCAACACATCAAGTGTTGTCATTAGAACTGTAATCATTAATATGTATAGTAAGTCTGGAAGTCTGGAGGATGCGTGGAAGACATTTGAGAGAATCGGTGTGGAATAGAATTCTCTGGACTTTGATGGTTGGAGCTCTGGCTCAGAATGGGTTGAGTAAATATGCTATACAGCTTGCCCAAAAAATGCAGTTGGAAGGCTTGGAGATGGATGGGTAACAACTATCAATGTCCTATATGCATGCTCCAGTTTTCACCTCTTGGCTGATGGCAAAAGGATTCATGCCTATTTTATGGCTCGTGATTTCATCTTAGATGTCACTGTAGGAAATTCTCTACTGGCTTGTATTTAAAATGTGGAAGTATATATTTTCTCCGCATGCATGATTGCTTATGCTATATCTGAACAAGATATTATTTCTTGGACCACCATGATTACTGGATACGTCCAATATCCTGTTGGTGTATTTCAGAATATGTAGCTACATCAGCTACTGAATATGCAAAACTTACGGGCAAGCTGATCCATAAAGCAGTGGCATTGAGCTTGCTGTTGCTATTGGAACTTCTTCTTGAACATGTATGCTAGGTGTGGAAGCATTGAGAATGCCTTTGCAATGTTCAACAAGCTCTGTAATTAAGATGCAACTTCATTGTTCTCTATGGTAGTAGCTTATGCCAACAATGGGCACGAAATGGAAGCTATCAATATATTTTAAAGAATGCATGCAGAAGGCATAATTCTTCACAAAGTTACAATTACTAGTTTTCTTTTCACATGTAGCAGTGCCGGCTTATTAAATGAAGGATGCCATTGGTTTCTGTCCTTGAGTAAGGATATTTATATAAAATTTGAGGAATATTACAATTGTATCATTAGTATTCTTGGTCGATCAAGAAAATTAGATGAAGTATATGATTTTGTAAACAGTATGTCCATTAGCACATCTCCAGTGTCTGCAACAACCTTTTTGAGTGTCTTGAAAGCTCATAGTGAGTAACAAGGAGCGCAATGAGCTAGATAGTGGGGAAAGTTCACCTTATATATAGTTTATCTAGCATCCATTCCACTGTCATATCTTTTGAAAGATGTTTTTTGTTATCAAGCCTATCCTGACTGTAGACAACAATTCATGTGCAGCTTCCATTCTCACTACTAATAACACCTCCAAATGTTGCAAGCATTCTCAATCAGGCATGAGCCTTGTGTAACATGGTTGTGGAAAGCAGGGTATTCTCTTGCCTAGAGTAAGTACCAAGTTTCCTTTGAACATTGACATTACCATGTTGCAATGCTTTAAAAGTTTAGAAAATTGCTGCCAAAGTTGTCTATATTGTTGAGAGCCTATTTTATCAGCAAGTTTGCCTATTTTGAGAGAAACAATGAGAGAAACAACAGCCAAAAGATATTATATATCCACAAATTTGCTAGGATGTGATGCATGCAATGGTTATCTCAACTATATGTTTGGTCAATTCGCGAGATCCTTAGCCAGAGCGTCTGGTCAATTCGCGAGATCCTTAGCCAGAGCGTCTAGAGGCCGATTCTGGCATTTTGTATCTCCTCCTTCATTCCATATATGATCCAAAACGTCTTCATGCAACCCATTATTGGCTGTAAACTGGCGGTCATTTCTGTTGCTGGGCAGCCATTCTGGAAACCGGCTAATCGGTGTTCTGGCAATAGTGGCTGTTGTAGCTCCAGCTTCTTCCTAGGTCCTTAGCTGCACAAAGACCGTTCAGCTAGCTCAGTTGCATACATAACTCAATCGAGGGGCACTTATGAACGGGCTTATACAGGAATGTAGGGGATCTACAGATGATTGTAAGAACATGGTAGGGAACTACTTTAATTTAAATATAGATTGTGACAACATGACTTCACGGTTTGATTTAGGCTACTTCACCCTCAAGAAACTAGAGGGCAACCCGCCGTGCGGAGCACCTTGTTTATTTTTACACTCCTTTCATTTGATTTGCAGACATCTGGATATCATTGGGGATCTTTAGTAGAACCCTTAAAGGGTACCTAAGTTAGTAACTCAAAGAAATATATTTCTATCTATTTGTCGCCCTCGGATCCACTTCCAAACTATCATTGTAAGCAAGCACCCATTGGATCGATTCTTCCATGTAGAACACTAATTTCAGTGCCAATATTGACATTTTTTTCTATTTTTTTTTAGGGTAAGATTATATATATGTATTGAAATACAATAAGTACTCTCTACAAGGTGAATACAAATGAATGAAGATGTTGCGGGAGTCCAAGCACATGTACCACAGAGGGCATCTTCTCGTCTTCCCCATTATTAGGATACTATAAGGGCATTTTCTTCACCAGAGAGTAGGTACTATAGAGAGGGCCAACTCCATTCCAGTGTAGGACCTACAAGCAATTCTTACTCCTATATGTGTAAAAGCATGCTATGGTGTACCACTTTTGGAACCCTCAAAAGTACCTATATAGGTACTTTTAAAACTAATACTTTCTGTTTATAAAACATTTTTAAAATAAGATTCAATAACATGTCAATCTGTAGTATTAAGAAAATAATAATACTATTAGAGGCTAAAATGCATGAATCGGCTCTTAAATTAGTAGTTATTGAGACATGTATAAAAGTTTCCAGTACCCAATAATGGGTACTTTTCTGGGTAGTTTTGCACTCCCTAATAAATGGCACCTAAAGAAGGAATAGGACCCCACCAGGGTCCCTAATCTGTCAAGTCCTTTGTTGTAGTTTATACCTTTCTTTCTAGAATGCTATAATATCTCAATGCAGCTTCCAGATTGAAAGAGATTTTTAGCTTCGCCATGGAGATCTCCTAACTACCTAGAGCCACAGCACACTGATGCTTCCAAATAACCCAGAATGTCAGATTCACAAGGGAAGCTTCTACGTAGCATCCATCCGAGATCATTACCAATACTGGCCAAACCAACTGGTATAGCATGAGCCCAATAATAGGATAGATCCACTGCCAGAACTCTACAATGATGGGGCAAAAGAAGAGATGCTCAATAGATTCAGTGACTTGACAACCAAGTGGACACATATCACCAACTGTGCACTACAAGAGAAAAGGGGTATTAGCGTCAGCCATAGCATCAGATGGATTTCTTTGGTATTTCTTGAGGTGAAAACAGTGTTCTGTAGTTAATAGCAACAATTATTATCAAATAATTCTTTTGTGCTAATTCTGACGCTATATCTGACTCTATGGATGACGCTATATCATTTTAACCAAACTAACACTATCACTGATGCTATAGCTGCAATACAAATGCAATACAAATCAAATGTATTAGCATCAGATTCAAGTGTAACTGCCTTCTGACTCTAATTCTGACCTTAATATTGACGCTATGTGTGACTCTAATGTGGGCGTTGAATCTAACGTTGGACTTGACTCTATGCCTGACTTTAATGTTGACCTCTATTCTGACTTTATAGTGACTCTATGTCTGACACTACTTCTGACTCTAATAGCGACTCTATGTCTGATGCTACAATTGACTCTATATCTAACCCTATGTCTGACACTATGTTTGGTTCTAATTCTGACTCTACTACCGAATCTACGCTTGATGCTACTATTGATTCTATACCTAACCCTATGTTTGACGCTACATTAGTATGATGCTGTTCGTGCTAATGTGTGATCTCATTCTTGTCTGTACACTATCTCTAGATTTGATGCTATCATTGATTCTATGTCCAGTTCTATATCATTGACCCATATAAACTAGTCATGCACTTTACTATAGATTTTAAAACTTTTTGAATAACTAGTTATGGTGCCCGACGCTGCCGGGCTTTATTAAGAACTTGAAGAGCCTATTATTAATCAATCAAAGCTTTGGGTAGCAAGTGTAATCATTGTTGAAATTTATGGTGGCACAACAATCAGTAGAGTAAACTGTCTAGAATTTCGCGAGATATCTTACTGATTACATATGTTTGTGGTGTGATTCTCATTGAGGGTTTATTCTGAAATGGAGAAGAAAAAGCATCGTACACCACCCCTTCCTGTCAGCGTCTTGTAAATCTCTTTCCCAATTTGATCTTTGCATGCTGTTAATATTTTACAATCTGAGAATCAGGCCTCCATTAACTTGAGGCTTGGAAGATCCACCTCAACCAATTTACCAACCATTCTTGGGATATAATGGTATTTATAGAACCAAATGCCTCTTTCTCGCAAGTCTGACCTTGAATAATTTTCAAATAATGCATTCCCTATTCTAAAAGGATAGATTTCGAGTATACTAGTTATACTTCTAGCAGGAACCATTTCAACAAAATCAGAAGAACAGAAGGAATTTGCTTCAAGGGGACGAAAAGAAGGCCATTGAGAAATTTGCCCTTTTGCAATAGCTCATGTGAAATCTCTGAAACTGCAAGCATGGAAGTCCATGACCACCTTATCATATCTGGACACCATGCTTTCTGATAGACATGCTTTGTTATACTGCAAGCATGGGAGTCCATGCCCACCTTATAATATCTGGACACCAGCCACTTCTGTTGATGAACAACATATTAAATATTTATGCGAAGTCTGGAATTGCCACGGTATGCTTTTCATGTATTTGAACAAAATGCTACATCACCATGTTTACCTGGACAATTACGATGGGTATGGAGATGTGCACTCTGGTTTAGCACCAACACGGTGACCTGTGCGAAAGTTTTCACTGCATGCGATAAGAAATCTGCAGGTATCTGCAGAAATCTGGAATTGTATGGAATGAATCTGGAATTGTAATTGGTGAAATGCACTTATTATCATGTACATAAAATGAGGAGCCATTGAAGATGCATGCTATGCATTTGATAGAATGGGCAAGTTTTAGGATATTCTCAGCATGAAAATAATTAGGATACTATGCTGTTACCAATATGTAGCGACTATCACATACATAAGCATGTTGTCAAAGGTAGGAGCATTTGTCAAAAGCTCTGGAATTTGGAAATATGCCTATGCTTTCTTTCATGAACAGCACTTGGAGATATTTAATGCCAAACGTGAGTATCATTGAACGTTAGGTTTATGCCCATGAAGAGTTTACCAAATGTAGCTTACTATAGTCTCTAGGCCAAAAGAGTCCTTACACTAGTAATTCAGAAGGCAGTTAAGTTGGATGGGCAAGTATGGCAATGTAGCCACCTGTTATGTCCATTGAACCAATTCGCATTTGTTCTAACGTTTATTTATTGCCGCACCAGTAAAATTTTCATTGCCGAAGGCAAGTAGATGCATTCTTGTATGAAACTATGGACGTATGCAGAATGCAGTTGGATGATGAGAAGGAAATGACCTTTATTAGCACGTCTGGAAAGGGTGGAAGTTTCATCATGTTGAAGCTATCCTGGCATCTTGAGCAGAAGCAAAAAGAGAGATATAGTAGGGCTATTGTTTTGCATTCTCAAAATAAGAAAGAACCTCTTCAATAGCATGTCAAGATATTATGTTTTGCTTCAGGAACTTGTCAGACACCATGACCAGGTATACTTTAATGCGCTTTCAACTTGTTCCTTTGATGATTGATCTCCATAGAGCTAAGTTCTACTTTTATGTGCAGAAAACTGGCCCGGTTTTGCATGGTACATTAACTTATTCATCTTTGTTTAACGATCTAAGTTAGAAAATGGATTTATAACTGAAAACAGGAACAATAGCACCAATTGTAGGCATCATTGGAATAACTCATTTTTTCCAGTGGTTAGTAGAGTAACCTAACTATAAATGTCAGTTTCGTGACTATTATAGTGCACGATATCTAGTGCACACATCTGGTGCAAACGTAAATGCAAAGTTATGTTAGAGTGTTAGAGATGTATGATGAAAACAGGGAAGAAAGTTCTTTGCATGGGAGGTTTAGTGTATGAATACAATTCTTCATGTTAAGCAAGAGCATCTTGAAAACAGGTTTAGAATTTGCCTGCGAAATGAAGGGTAAAGAAATGCTAAGTGCAATTCTTGTGTTAACAATTCTGACCACTCTAAACCCAACTGGGAGCTTCCCTACATCTAATTCTACCTCTAATTTTACCTCTGATTCTGAGAAATTCGATACAGTTCCCGACACTTCTAGGTTTGGCATATGGCCAAATCATGGCGGGGGCTTGAAGAACCAAAGAAACGCAGCCGATGAATGGAAAATCACACCTTTTACAGTATCGAAGCTGGTCCTCAAGTGGAGATTCTATGTAAAAGAGCAAGAAAGTTCTAGGCAAGAACACGCAGACGATCCAAACCAAAAGCGCGCTTGCTACTCCTTGTATTCAAGTTAAAATAGCAACTACAACAACGGGTATTTTGCCACGTCACAGATTCTAATAACAAACTAGCTACTTAACTAAATGCTAACGACACAATATAATAACCACAATTCCTTCTGTTACAATGATGTGCTCCAACACTCCCCCTCAGATGGAATTGTGTATTGATTTCAGAGTTTTTGCATGCCTAGCTCTGAAACACATTCCAAAAACCTTCTTCTTGGTAATGATTTAGTGAAAATATCTGCCGTCATCTTCTGAGTAGCCAGATACTTAACTTCAATCTTCCCTTGTTCTATCTTTTCCCTTGTGAAGTGATACTGAATTTCGATGTGCTTTGCCTTGGAAAAGTTGGTGGGATTCCTTGCCAAAGAGATTGCTGCCTGATTGTCATTGAAGATGGTCACTGCTCCTTGGTGTTCCTCTCCAAGCTCTTTTGATCAAACGGCCGAAGCCGATTGCCTCCTTTTGGTACGCACACGGGGCCATATATTCGACTCACGGCTTGAAACAGCTATTGCCTTTTGCTTCTTCGCTGCACCAACCTAACCATCCCTCCTTGAAGAAAGAAGCAAAATCCGGTCGCGTGAGTATCGCTTCCATAAGATCTCCTCCATAATCTGCATCGAAGAAACCCTTGAAGAAGAGAGTTCCTGGAGGACGATGCCTTGCCTAATTGGAGTACCAAATCTTGAGTGGAGTGGAGGTAGCGGAGAATTCTGGTTACTGCCTTCCAATGATCTGGTCCGGGACAACTCAGGAATTGGCTAACAAGAATAACTTCTGGCCGGCTAAATCGGCCCGTGCAAACCATAAGGTGCATGAGACTTCCTACTGCGCTCTGATAGGGAATATCTTGCATGTAGGCTTCCTCCTCTGGACTGGAAGGACACATCTCTCGGGTCAAATGGATAGATGGAGCTGCAGGAATAGATAACTTTTTGCAATCAGAGAATCCAAACTTAGAGAGAAGGGCCGGATATCTTGTTGGATTGGCTAAGAGTGATTGTCCACGACCCGATCACGCACTACCAATTTGATGCCCAAGAAAAACTAAGATTCCCGATCCGTCATGTGGAATCGATGCCAATAGCTTCTTAAGATGATCAAGACTTCTCCTCATTAGTGCTAGCAAGAATGAGATCATCGACATAGAGTACAATGATAATCCATTCATGCTCATTTTTCTTGCAAGAATATTCCAAATGAGAGACTTCAAAATCCAAGTTCTCAAAAAAAACGCATTGATGGTGTGATACCATGCCCGGGAGATTGCCGTAGACCATAGATGGATCTCTTCACTTGCAAACCCACTGAGACTTTCCATGAGATTCAAACCCAGGAGGCTGCCTCATGAACACCTCCTCTTCCAAGTTTCCATGAAGAAATGCTGTCTTCACGTCCATTTGATCCACTTCCATATCTCTAGCAACTGCAATAGCTAAGACAGCTCTGATGGATGAGAGCCGAGCCACAGGAGAGAAGGTCTCTCGAAAGTCTACTCCAGGAATCTGGGAGCATCCCTGGGCCACCAACCGTGCCTTGTACCTGTCCACTTTGTTATGCTCATTGAATTTGATCCTATAGATCCACTTGCATCCGACAATGCGTCTACCTGCTGGCAAAGGTACCAAATCCCAAGTGTCATTGGCCTGTAAAGACTGAATTTCCTCGTTCATTGCCAATTGCCATTGATGAGCATCTGCACATTGGCGAGCCTCCTGGAAGGTGACTGGTTCATTGGCTGAGACTGCACAACTAAGAGCGAAGCGCTGCAAGTTCCTTTCAGTGGGTTTCCATGCTCTGCTAGACCGTCTACAGTGAAGGGTATCACTGCGTTGGTCTGCTCCAGATGGGTCCGAAGTGGTATGACCATGGTCTGATGCATATCCCTGTTCCACCTCAGTCTCAACTTCAGAAATCTCACTGTCACTGTCATCGTCACAACTGCCCTCTCCTTCTGACTCCACCTCCATTTGATCACAGTCATGAGGACTTGCCTTGCCGAGGCTGAAATCATGTTCGTCAAACTTGACGCTTCTCCGGTTGATGATTCTCCTGCTCGTGGGATCCCAAAGCTTGTATCCCTTGCTGAGTTCGCAGTAACCAAGAAACAAACATTTGATGCTTTTCCCTTTCAATTTCCCTTGAGTCCGTTCCTCCTTGCTGATGAAGGCATATGCAGTACACCCAAAGATGCGGAGATGCTTGACAGTAGGCTTGATTCCACTCCATGCCTCCTCTGGAACCATTCCTTGAAGAGCTTTAGTGGGAAGCCTGTTTTGGATATACACCGCAACACTCACTGCTTCTGCCCAAAACCTTGATTGCATCTCTGTAGCAGTAAGTAGTGCCCTGGCTCCTTCAACAACAGTCCGATTTTTCCGCTCCACAACACCGTTTTGCTCATGCTCATAAGGAATAGACGTTTCATGTCTAATGCCTTGGCCTACCAAGAACTCCTGGAATTCCCCACTCAAGAATTCTCCCCACGGGTGGTCATCGCGAATCCTCTTTATTTTCAGATCTTTTTCATTTTCCACTTCCAATTTCCATTTGCAAAATTCTCCAAAAGCTTGAGATTTCTTCTTTAAGAATGATACCCAAGCTTTTCTTGTCATATCATCAATTATCAAGAAGAAATATTTGCTTCCTCCAAGAGATAGGACCCGAGCTGGACCCCATAGATCCATGTGCACTAACCCAAGTGGTCTGGAAGCTCTTACTGCTACAGCTTTTGGCATCGGAGTCTTGCTCTGCTTTCCCTTTGTGCATCCCTCACACAAATGCTTTGTCTTCCCTTTCAAACATGGCAGATCATTTACCAGCCCTGCTTTAGACATTTGTACCATCCTTCTAAAGTTTGAATGCCCCAACCTTTCATGCCATACTTGAAGAGTACTAATGGATTGCTGCACCACAAATGCCTGAGGACCTGCTGCCCATGTGAGTCTGTACAGCTTCCCTGCTCGTTGCCCACTTGCTACATGCTGCCCATGTGGCCCTTTGATCATACATTTGCCATCTCCAAACTCAAGCTTTAACTTTGCATCATCCATTTGAGAGACTGAAAGGAGATTTACAGGAAGACCAGGAACATAGAGTACCTCATGGATTTCCTTTTCTTCTTTCCCAAGTTTAATTTTGATAGTGCCGGTGCCTTGTACTTTGAGTCGCCCTTTCCCGGTTTGTACAGTCCTTTTCTTTGTTTCCTCCTCTAACCGGTAAAAAAGGTCTCTTCTTGGTGTCATATGGTCTGTGGCACCAGAATCAAGGTACCACATGTCTTCCTCATGTGCTATCATAGCACATATTTCTGTCTTGATGTCTTGGCTTCCCATGAACCAAGACCTGCACCAATCCACTGCATGCCCAAGCTTGCTCATGAGTACAGTTTTCCAGCCCTCATTTTCAATAATTCTGGCCATGAAACTTCCATCACTTGCCTCGTCATCTTCCTCGTCACTCTCTGATTCTGTCTGAATCACATGTGCACTTGACTTGCGAGCAGTTGATTTACCTTCATACTTCACTTTCTTCTTTTCCTCATCTTTCTTTGGCCGTTCCCCTTTGGACTCAGGACAGTTCCTTGCAATGTGACCAGCCTTGTTGCATTTGAAACATGTTCTTGTCTCAGTCCTCTCTCTTCCAGCATACAGGGCCGAAGAGTCTTTGCTTGCCCCTCCTCTTTCAGGTTTTCTTCTACTGGTTCTTACTGCTTCCTCTTGCAAGATCTGTGAGCAAGCCCAATCAAGGCTCACCTCCTTTGCTCCGCCAATGACCGCTCTCACTCCATCAAATGCCGGTGGCAGCCCAACAACCAGAGCCCCTACAACCGCATCATCAGGTAAAGGCTTCCCCATCCCCTGCAGTTGTTTTGCTGCAGTCCTCACATTTTCAATGTAGGTGGATGCATCCTCACCATTGTTCAGCCTCGCAGTAAAGATTTGAGTGTACAGCATCACTTGTTGAGAGAATTGATCCCTCCTGAAAGCATTGACCAAATAATCCCAAGCTTCTTTAGCAGTGGCAGCCTCTTCAATGCATGGGATTTGTCCATCGTTCACATATCTCATGATCCGATTCTTTGCTTTCCAATTCAACTGTTTCCACTTTTCCATCTCCTCCTTGGACCCAGAGTCCTCCTTTTTCAGGACTGGAGCAGTTTCTTCTCCTGAACATACTCCCCAAAGTCCCTTCTCTGCTAGAATTCCCCTGGTTTTGATAAACCATACGTAGGAATTGGCGGCAGTCAGCTTCTCAATTGATCGTTTATCAGACATGATAAAAGGCGATCCTTCTTCCCAAAATCGGCCTCTCTGATGTACTCTTTGATTCAGAGAGCCTGCTCTGATACCATAAAAGAGCAAGAAAGTTCTAGGCAAGAACACGCAGACGATCCAAACCAAAAGCGCGCTTGCTACTCCTTGTATTCAAGTTAAAATAGCAACTACAACAACGGGTATTTTGCCACGTCACAGATTCTAATAACAAACTAGCTACTTAACTAAATGCTAACGACACAATATAATAACCACAATTCCTTCTGTTACAATGATGTGCTCCAACACTATGCTGGGGATGACATCTCTGCAACACCTTCCATAGACAATGACATGGTCTACTTTCCGAGCTGGAATGGCTTCGTCTATGCTGTCGGATTTGAAGATGGGTCTTTGCTGTGGAAGGTATATCTGCCAGACCTAATTGCATCCACTAATCTAATCGTATCGAGGGCCACACACGTCGTTGCAGGGGAGCTTCTAATAGTGGGTATTTATGGACCTGCTATTTTGGTTGCATTGAACCGTTTTAATGGCAAACTTGTATGGGTTTCTGAAGCTCTAGATCGGAGTTTAGGAGCTCAAATTACCATGTCTGGTACCCCTTTCAACGGGTAAGCAAATAACAAGGAATTTTTAGATACTTCTATTTTTTCTTTTTTATAATCAAATTGAATTGAAATGGAACTCCACATGACTCTGTAGGGCTTTCTATGTTGGCGTCTCATCATCCCAAGAATTTCTACCTGCTTCAGAATGTTGCACCTTCCAAGGAAGTTTTCAGAAGATCGATCTAATAACGGGCAAAAGAATCTGGCGTACTTCAATGTTGCCTGATAATTATGGAACAATGAATGGGTATTCAGGAGCAGCAATCTGGGGTAGCAGCCCATCTATTGATGTAAAAAGAGGCCTAGTATTCATAGCTACTGGAAATCTCTACAGGGCTCCACCCGAAATTCAAGCATGTGAAGATGTTCTTGCCAATATGAGTGCTAACACTAGTGTACCATACACTTCGGATCCATGTCTTCCCTACAATGTTCATCATAACTCAATTCTTGCACTCTATCTTGATACAGGAAATATAAAATGGTCGAGAAGGCTAGGGGGATTCGATGTATGGACTTTCACTTGTCTCACAAATCCATCTCCAAATTGCCCATCTACTTTGGGCCATGATTATGATTTTGGGGAGGAACCTATGTTATTGAGCATTTTCCAGCATACAATATCGAAAGAGATTGATATTCTTGTAGCAGGACAAAAAAGTGGAGTCGTATGGGCACTTGATAGAGATACAGGCGATATCGTTTGGGATACAGTATGTCCTTATACATGTTAAAAATACTTTCATTTTGTTTTCTAAGTATTATTTCAATCTTTCAAAACAAAGCTATAATGTTTTATAATTGTGGTACAGGTGGCAGGGCCAGGAGGGAGTGCAGGGGGTGCAATATGGGGTTCTGCAACAGATGGACATCGCATATACACAAATATAGCTAATAGTAATATGCAAAATTTTACGTTACTTCCTTCAAGTTGCGTAACAACTGGTGGCGGTTGGGTCGCTTTGGACGCATCAACAGGCCGAACTGAATGGTCTACTGCTAATCCAACTGGAGGGCCTGCTTATGGTCCTGTCACAATAGCAAATGGAGTGTTGTTTGTAGGTTCATTTGATGTGTTGGGTCATGTTTATGCATTAGATGGAAAAAGTGGATCAATTTTATGGAGCTCAATTACAAAAGCAACTGTATATGGAGGATTTTCTGTAGCCCGTGGTTGTGCGTTCGTTGGATCGGGTTATAATTCTACTTTGCTTGGACAACTCATTGGAGGAACAAATGGAAACTCACTATTTGCGTATTGTCTCCCTACCAAGATAATTTGATCTCAAAATGTATATGATCTTATTGCATGAAAGGAATGTAAAAGAAATTCTATACTGCAATTGATCTATAAACTGGCCTATCAATTATCTATGTTGCTAAAGGTCTTCTCCTCATGTCTAAAATTTTGTTATAAAGGAGGTATTTGTTATAGATTATTTAGGTACATGGGTGAGATTGTATTATATCTTCTTCTTCTTCATTATAATAACTAATCAAAATTATCATACAAATATAGATCGAAAAATAGTAAGAACTATAGATTTGAGAAAAGAAACAAACAAATAGCAAGAAGTGGAAATACTAGGCTTGATTAGAGAAAGATCAAGTAGCCATTGAAAGCCATTGAGGCAATGCCAGACAGCTCTTGGTGTATCTCCATCATCCAATGTCAGAACTGAGTGACTTTTGCCACATTGGAAAACTGATTTGTTGAGCTTTCCATCATTAAGACTAGTTTGGATCTAGAGAATATAAGACTCCAAAATTAAATTTGGTTGTATTTAAGGTACCCCACTCACACACTCAATATGCAAGCCTTCTAATTCTAAAGTGCATGACCATCTCACACATTGTGGATTGGTGGACTTTAGGGCAATTGTGGATTGGTGTTATGAATATGAAAGGGATATATAATGCATATGCAAAGGAATAACTTTGTGGGCCATATGCCAAATGTACATTGGTTATACTTGAACTTGCAAATTTACAATAAGAAAGTGATTTCTTTGATAGTATATGCCAGCTTGTGTTAAGAATCAATACCTCTCAACCTCGTTTTAATCCTTTGAGGTCTTTCTTGTTATATGAATAGCCCTATGTTATAAGCCAACATACTAATGGATGTGGTATGGAGAACCCTGTGTTCTCTTCTTGTGCTTTGTCTATTGAGTTATACTATATTGTTTTAAAAACCTTCAACTTTGCCTCATCTGGTGTGTCTTTTGCTCCAATTAATGCCTCAATTGCCCCCCAATTGCAGTAAACTCTCAGCTTAATCCTTTAGCTCTTGGCGGTGCATCTTCCTTTTCAATTTTTGATTTGCAGCAAAACTCACTATTTACAGATTATCTCCCGACCAAGATAATTTAATCTCTAAATGTAAACGATCTTATTGCATGAAGGAATGTAAAAGAAATTTATATTGCAATTGATCTATAAACTGGCCTATCAATTATCTATGTTGCTAAAGGTCTTCTCCTCATATCTAAAATTTTGTCATAGAGGAGGTATTTGTTCTAGATTATTTAGGTACACGGGTGAGAATGTGTATATTTTTTGTATTTCATCTTCTTCTTCTTCATCTTCATTATAATAACTAATCAAAATGATTTTACAAACATAGATAGACAAACAATAAGAACTATAGATTTGAGAAAAGGAACAAGCAAATAGCAAGAAGTGGAAATACATAGAATTGATTAAAGAAAGATCAAGTAGCCATTGAAAGCCATTGAGACATTGCCAGACAATTCTTGGTGTATCTCCATCATCCGATGTCAGAACTGAGCGTCTTTTAGTGCAATGGAAAGCTGATTTAGTGTATGGAATCAGGTATTTCAGCACAGCCAGCTATGCCAGATTGTAGCCCTTCCATTTCGACCTCTATTGGAAACCCTGGTGTGTTCTCTACTTGTGCTTTGTCTATTGAGTTACGTTATGTTATTTTAAAAATCTCCAACTTTGTCTCATCCGGTGTGTCTTTTGCTTCAACCGCATCTGCACTTTCATCCAGCTTAAGATCTTTATGGATAGATCCGCAAATTATTGACACCAATCAAATAGGGTTTTGGTTTTAATGAGTGGTCGTTCTATGCATCTATATCCAATTAAGAAGCCCTATACAAGTTCCAAAGAAAGAAAGCCATCAAGAGTAAGCATTGGTCGTCTACCTAAGCTTTCAGAATAGTTCAAGCTTAAGGACGAAGCATGTGGATAGATTGAACTCACCTTGCAAAATTCTTCCTATTGAATGGAGAAGAATGCTTGAGCCCATGAGGAGAAATACTTGAGCGCCTGAAGAAAAATGCCCAAGCGTCTGAGGAGCGCCTAAAGACTTGAAAAGATGGGTTGTGAAAGCGCCTGGATAGAATGCCGCTGGAGCGCCTGCTCAATAAAAAATGGATCGAATGCCAATGTCAAATTCCCCATGCGGGAAATTTGAACTCTGGCAGTACCTCCATTGGTACAAGATTGCATTGTACTGCAAGGTCTTTTTTAGTAAGGTACACTGACTTCGAAATCCCAAGACTAAGATACCAAGCTATCTCGCAAATAGTCCTGCCTTGCAAGACTAGCTGATGAACTCTTCTGCCCTTCATATCATTGACTAGTCAGTCATATAAAAATGTAACTCTATCACTCATTTTCATGCCAAGGAACTCCTTTTGCATGCTTACAGCTTGATCCCTAGTGAATTTCTCAAAACATCTCAGTTTGCAGACACATGGTCTTCCTATACTTCAAGGTGGCTTCATTAGTTGTGAGCTGATCAATCTTTGGCAGCCTTAGAAGCTTTTTTGGTTGACAAGAATGCAAGACATATTTGCACTTCTCATATTGTGGATGCTTTTCAAGCTCCGAACTACCCTTGTTGGATGCCCTAGCTAGTTGTTCCTTTTGTGTTGCACTTAATACCTCAGACACCTTAATTTGACAAAATCATTGTTCCATCTGATAAGCATGCCTGCCTTAGGAACTTGCAGACAACCATGACACTGGAAATTCACGTTCATCGAGAGAGGAAAACCTCGAAAAAAGACACTTCTATGCTCTTTAAACCTAAGAACTTGTCACGTACTGCATCGTCTGGGTCAGTCTAGAGGCAATAGAAGCGCAACTCAAAAGCTTTGAATCCTGAGGAAAAACTATCATCATTAGTGTTAGCAACAATCAGCCAAGTGAGACGCCCAAATACATGTTCTACCTGTTCGGTTGCAGATGCATTTCCGAGAGCCATGTCCTTCGGAAAACACTGAGTAATCTTGGGAAGAAGCTTGTTTCTAAAACTAAAAAAATAGAAACATTAGATTTCAGCAAGAGCATCGTGGAGGAGCTATGTCATACTCACTTTGTTCAAAACCATTCCAGGTGAGGCATCCAGTTCTGAGGCACAGAGGAGAATAGTAGAGCAAATTCTGAGGTGCAAAGGAGAATAGTACAGGAAACATTTCGCAAGAAAGCTCGACATCCCTCATCTAATTTGCATTCAATGCTGGCAACTTCTTTCAAATTCTCTGCATTCAATTTAATTGACTAATTGTATCGCGCATTGGGGGTTCGAGTAAGACGCAGAAGGGAAGGGAACGCCACATGCGGCATAATATGCGGCGTTCCCTTGGCACAAAACCCAAAGCACTCCAAAAAGAAGATATGCAAGATAGACCGACAAACAATGACTGTAGATTTGAGAATAGAAACAAGCAAATAGCAAGGAATGGAAATATATAAAACATGGCCCATATTGGCCTATCAAAAGAAGAAATATAGGCATTAATTTGTTTTGCAAAGTAGTGGAGTGCTCCTAAAGAGTGATAATAAGGTGTGCTCTTAAATGAATTCTTTCTTTTCTTTCTTTTTGGATTATCCCCTGTTAAGTGGCAATTTTTTTTTTTTTTTTTTTTTTTTTTTTGGGGTCTTACGATATTATAGGCATATCTCACGATCTAGCAGTTATTTTTGGGCCGTAAAAACTATTTTTTTGTTTCCCTAAGGTTTTTGGCTTTTTGGATGCCAATTGTTTTTATGGCGATCGGAAACTCGTTTTGCTCTAATTTGTTTTTGGTTAGACAATAGGTTTTTCACCTTTGGCCGATTTTTTTTTTCTTTTTCCTTTTTTTTTTTTTTGTAAGAATGAGACTGAGCCTTTTCTAAATCTACCACTCATTTTCCCCCCGATCAAATTTTAAGGGTTAAGCCACTTGATCATGGTCTTCAAAATTCGATGGCAATCTTGTTTTGGATTGTCGCCTATGTTTAGATGAGAAGATGCTCCACAAAAGGTAAATCATAACCTATCGTAGGTTTAGCCTAACCTTAGTTAAGATCATATTTAAGATCTTAATTCCCAGCATCACAGAATAATCATCCATTTAGAAGCTTTCTTGTTGTTTTTCTGTCCTTATCATTGCTTCAGATAAAAAAGCGAAAGCAGAGAATAGGGTTCTTGTAATACTGTTAAAGGTCTGGAAAGTGTCTCAAAATAATGTGTGATCATTCTCCAGAAGATGCAAGGAACTCGACCATTCTCGGACACCGCCCATCGTTCCTTTTTAGAATATAAATAAGTGTCTCCAAGTAATTTGCTCTATTTCTACTGGAATATGGCAGTCTTATCATGATTTCAATGGCCCTGGTAGAGTCAAGGTCAATTGATTTTTCCATTATCCAATTGTTCCAGAAACTGCAGTTGCAATTCCTTTGTTGCGTTGCTTACTTTATGTTGGGAGAAGGCATGCCAACCTCTGAAGGTTTGGCAATTAATACTTGAACTAGTTTAGCATATTATTGATTTATAATCCATCTGGTTTTACCATTGTACATATTGCTTGAGGTATTTCACAGGCTCGTCAACTTGAGTCCATATGGAAGGCTGTTGCAGTCTGCACATTAGGAAAGCAATTCTTTCATTAATAAACTACTTCAACAAAGGCGAAATCCTGAGTTGTGTATTGGTAACAAATGAGTTGCACATGGTTAGTTGACTTTTCTAAAAGCACACCACCCAAGTTGAAACCATCAATCATTTTTTTTTTGTCACACATAGGAGATAAAGATAGAAGTTATCTTCTAGAGAGCAACAGAGGCCAGAGTACGTAGTTTGTCTTTGTTTGTGGTTGCAATGGCTCTATACCTTTCCTTACTAGATCGTGTAGGCTTTCTATTCAATTTGCGGCAAAGTTGTTGAGCCATCTAATACATTGGCTTTATATTTTTTTCTTACTACGTCATGGAGTTATCACTTTACCTTGAATCACTTAGAACATCCTTCATAAATACCCTAAATAGTCTACCATGGACTGGTACTTATTGTCATTAATGTTTATACTTTCCAACTTTCTGGGGTAAAATCTACATGAGGTATCAAGCTTTGTGATCTCTACAAATTGCTCTAGTTGCAGTACAAATCATGCAGTGCATATTTTATTTCAGATCATTGGCATAAATGGGCTAAAATAGGCAAAATGTGGTTGTTATTTTAGATAGAATCAGTATCCATCATGTAGACCCTCTTCTTAGGTTTGCAGCAGAAGCACTTAAGCTTTACTAGTTCAGTTCTTTTGCTCATGCTTCTAGTCTCCAAACATGTTTTGCTAATGGTTGAACAATCTTCGACCATGATTAAAAGCACTTGGAGCAATCTGTTGTTGAGAAATTCGAGTCATGAATCACATGATAAAGATAAAGATGTCAGTGTTTGCAGCTAGATGTAGCGATCAAATAAAGATCTGAGGGCACAGAGGGAAACCTGACTAACATGTCAAAACAGTTGAATTGGAGACAAGATATTATCAGATAATTTTCCTAGAGACAACCTGTTACATATATTCTTTATTTGTTGAGATATTGGAGAAAATAGCATAGAAGTTAGCATGATGGATTTATCTCAAAACATACACACACCTAGTGTATCTCAACTTAATCAATATGATTCTTCAATTACACTATAGAACATAGGTAATTCATAAGCAACAAATTATTTATTTTCAACCTTTGAACTAAACCATTGGAAAAGTTACTGTAGATAAGGTCATTGACCGAAACACTGTAGCAGGTAAGACCAACTGTTAGAACTGCAAAACCATGATCGGATTAGCTCAAAACGAACTCAAATCTGCATAATAATGCTTGTTCTGTTTATTCGATCCCTGTACAGATATATACAAGAGAGATTCGGCGGTCTAGCCATGCAAATCGGCCGACCCTGAGTTGGCTTCTTTCAAATAGAAATTGGCTCCATTTCGGTAGCCATATTCTTAGCAATAATAATAATAGTAAGGTTAAATATACCTTTAACCTTTAACCTATGGTTTCGATATCAACCATGGTTCACATGAATATTTACACCAATTCAATATTTCCCTTAGCTACATACGATCGTGTAGCTTAAGATCTTACCATTGTTTGTAAGAATATTCACTGATATAACATGCAACTGCTAAGAATATGATGAACAATCTCTGAATATCTAACACTCCTCCTTCATCATATTTCTTATATCTGACTAAGCTGCACAACCTTTAGTTTCCAGACATCCTTCTGACCTGAGTGCATAATATTCATTCAGCCAGTATATCAGTGACATTCATGTCATTTCTGAACTGTGTGAACTTATTTTCTGTTAATGCCTTGGTAAGACAGTCTGCTATCTGTTTTGAGGTATGAATATACCACATTTTTATGTAACCTTTTCCAGCCAAATCTCTAATGAAGTGCATATTTAGTTCAATATGCTTTGTCCTTTCATGATCAACTGGGTTTTTAACTATGGCCATGCAACTTTGGCTGTCAGTCCATATTGGAGTTGGATCATTCTGCATACAATCTAGCTCATTGAGTAGTCTTCTTAACCATGCTACTTCCTTAGATACCAAAGAAGCAGCAGCATATTCTGCCTCTGCAGATGACATAGCAATAGCACTTTGTTTTTTAGTTCTCCAGGCAATAGCTCCTCCTCCAAGCATTATGAGATATCCAGAGGTGGATTTCCTGCAACTTAGGTCCCCACCCCAGTCTGCATCACTGTATGCTTGCAGACATGTGTCATTAGAGTTGTATGTTATGCCAAAATCCTTTGTTCCCTTTAAGTATCTAAGAACCCTTTTACCTGCTGTCCAATGGAGTCTGCTTGGGTTATGAGATCTTCTGCTGAGAACATTTACTGCATACAATATGGAAACAGGGTCGCATAGATGCCCTGGCGCGCATTCTGCTGCTGACATGTGTCATCCCCCTACACTCCGGAATGGAAGTTGGGTCTTTCAATTCCGGACGACTGGTTAAGCAGGTAATTTTATTTTTTTCAGCATGCATCCAACATCAAAAATACCCTGCTTCTGTTGCAACAATACCTTGCAGCAGCAACAATACCCTGTTTCAAGAGGCGCCAGAGATGGATACAGAGCATGGATAAATCGCTGGCTAACAACAGAATATGCAAGAACAAAATTGCTCACCCTTTTTTTCGAGCCCAAAACTTCCATGATTCAGAACAATGTGGGCTTTTCCGGATCTTTCAAGAAATCTGCCGTCATGTTCTGTATTCATCTCCAGTTCTGGAATTAGACAGAAGTATACTGGATTTCCTAAGATCCTCTTCTTCATTCGATTCAATGGGGAAATTTTAGAACTCTTTAGGCTAGATTGACCCCTTTGGAGAGCATGTGCAGCTATAACGGAGCTTGGACAGACTGTAAACTGCAAGAACCGCCATAATCTGTGCACAAAACCATGAATCAGACCCAACGAGCTGCCATGCAAATCCATAGCCATAGCCTGCTGCAGATATCTGCAAAGAATTAGTGTCGACGCCATGGCCGCAGGGAAAAAGGGGCAAATTTTGCTCCCCTGTTTCCATATTGTGAGGGAAAGAAAATTGGGTCTCGATTTCCGGTCCAGCCGGTGACCCGCTCCCGGCTATCGCCGGTCGCGGGACCCCCACCGGCTGAACCGGAAATCGATCCCCAATTTCCTTTCCCCCATACGTTATATCAGGCCTGGTGTTGTTGGATAAATACAAAAGACAACCAACTAAAGCTTGATAGGGTATTCCTTCCATCTCCTTAGTTTCTTCTTCTGACAATTCTATCTCATCAGTGAGTCTATGACCTGGTACAATTGGTGTTTTTGCAATATGTGCTTCTTGAAGGTTGAACCTTTTCAGCATATTCTCAACATGCCTGCTTTGTTTGAGCTTTAGGATTTTTCCTTAAATTCTGTCTCTTGACACCTCTATCCCTAAGAATTGTTTAAGTTCTCCCAAATCTGTCATGCTAAACCTATTTTTGAGAATGCTTTTGCAATAATTCATGCATTCATGACTGTTTGCTGCCATTATACAGTCATCTACATAAAGAGCAATGATGCAAAAATCATCTTTGATCCTATATCTATATATATTTCCATCATTCTTTAATTTCTCAAATCCTTGTTGCCTGAGATAATTGTCAATACAATTATACCATTCTCGAGGTGCCTGCTTAAGTCCATACACTGCCCTATTCAACTTCCAGACCATATTTTTTCCTTCTTCATAACCTGTAGGCTGTTTTAGATGTATGATCTCCTCCAATTTAGCATTTAGAAAAGCTGTCTTTACATCCATGTGATGTAAATCTAAGTCCATGGCATTTGCTAAACTCAACAATAGTCTTAGACTTGTTAGTTTAACAATTGGTGAATATGTTTCATCATAATCTTTTCCTCTTTTCTGGGTGAATCCCTGAGCCACAAGCCTTGCTTTATATTTTTGTCCTCCATCTGCAGTTTGCTTTATTTTAAATAACCATTTACTGCCTATTATACTCATCCCTTCATTATATTCAACTAGATCATATGTATGAGTGTCTTTGAATGATCTAAGTTCCTCATTCATAGCTTCAATCCATTTCTCCTTATTTACTGATCCCATTGCCTCCTCAAATGTCTTAGGTATGTCAGTATCCTCAATGATGTTGAGCACTTGATCATAGTCAATATCTGTGGCATGTATCCTTTTGCTTTTCCCTGTGTCAGTTCTCCCATACTCATTTATATCTATGTTTGCATCCTCCAATAGCTTTTCAACCTGTGTCTTTCTTTTTCTGCCAACAGCAGTTTCAGCTTGAGTCTCCTCTTCATGATTGTTTGCATTTTCTGTGTCATTTTCTGACATGGAGATAACTGATCCATTAGGTTCTGAGTCCTCACTGTCTGAGTCAGTATCTAAATCAGCATTCTTGTGCTCTTTTGCTATTTCACTGTTTTCCTTTGAATTCTCTATTTCTGTATTTTTCTTGCTGCCTTTTTCTCTGTCCTTGTATAAGGTGTTTTCATCAAAGTACACGTCCCGGCTGATTACTATTTGTTTTGAAGTGGGATTGTATAGTCTGTATCCCTTAGCCTCAGTATCATATCCAACCAAGTACCCTATTTCTGCCTTATCATCCAATTTTTTCCTGATTTCTGATGGGACATGAGCATAAGCTAAGCATCCATATGTTTTAAACATCTCATAATTTATTTCTTGTCTGGAATTTTTCCATAACAGTTCTGGTATGTTCCCTTTTAATGCTGCACTTGGGAGTTTATTTTGAATGAGCACTGCACTTTTCAAGGTTTCTTCCCATAGATAGTTTGGCAACCCACTGTGTTTAATCATGGATCTAACTGCATCAAGGAGAGTTCTGTTTTTCCTTTCTGCCACACCATTCTGCTGAGGACTATATCTACAAGTCATTTGTCTTTTTATACCATTTGCAATGCAAAACAATTTGAACTTGGATGAAAGGTATTCTCCTCCTCGGTCTGACCTGATACACTTAAGTTTTTGACATGTCTCCCTTTCCACTTCAGCCACATACTGCTTGAAAGCTTGCAGAGCTTGTGATTTTCTCTCCAAGCAATAGGTTTTACATACTCTACTATAGTCATCAATGAAATTTATGAAGTATCTTTTGTTAGTTCTGCTTTTGATATTTAAAGGTCCACATATATCCGTATGTACAAGCTCAAGCACTCTCTTAGCTCTGTGTTTTGATTTACCAAATGGTAATCTATTAATTTTACCCAGCTTACACCCTTCACAAACAAATCCTTCTGGTTTGATCTCTTTGCATGTTATCCATCCTTTGTTAGCTAAGAATTTGAGGTTATTGCAGTGTGTATGTCCGAGTCTATTATGCCATAATTCTGCCTCACTGATTACATTTATGCTGTTTATCATTGCATTTTCCATTTGGAACAAGTTTCCAACTCTTTTTGCATAGAACTTCAATTTATTGCCAAGGTAAATCTTACAACCTTCTGAATCAAAGTTTATTCTGTATCCCAAGTCAACAAGTTGAGTAACTGAGATCAGATTTTTAATGATAGTTGGAACACATAGAACATTTTCTATGTCTACAATATTTCCTTCTAAATCTAATAGTTGTAGGCCACTTCCTTCAGCATGCTGCACCTCCCCATTTCCCACTTGAATTTTGTTTATCTTTGCTGTGTTGATCTCCTTGAGAAGATCAGTAGTTTGAACTACTGATCTTTCCGCTCCACTATCAACTACAACAATTTTTGAAACTTTGTTAGCTCCAACATTTTCATTTGAATGAATCAGTAACTTTCTTACCTCATTTTCATCATCTGTCTCATGCTTGGGCTCTCCCTCATTTTCTTTTGCAATGTGTACACCAGAGGGTCTTCTTCCACCTCGTCCTCTGGTTGCATAAGCTCTTCCACTTCTGGTTTCTTTATTTTTCCCTTTTTCTTTTGGGGATGGGCATTTTGAAGCTATGTGCCCCTTCCCTCCACAGTTATAACAGTTTAGGACACTCATTTTTTAAATGACCTGTTTCATGGCAGTAATAGCATGTCCTTTTATTTTTATTCCCTGAGTATAGAATTTCAGAGGACTCTTTTCCTTCCCTAGTTATGTTTTCTCTGCTCATATTCAGTTTTGAGCACTCTTTCTGCTTCCTCCCTAGTTTTAGTCATGTTCCTAATGAATAAGGCCAGCTGGTCATTTTCTTTAATTGCCCTAGAAATTTGAAGCACTTGGCTTGTTTCTGATACATGCACTCCAGCTCCATACAAATCAGCAATAATGTTATCAAAGTTGTTGAAGAATTCAGATACATCTCCATCTATATGTAACTTCAACCCTCTTAAATCGTTCTCCAAAAGATCTATCTGAGATGAGCTTTTTTGTTCATATTGCTTTAACAAGTACTGCCACATCTGCCTAGGTGTTTTATCCCTTAGTTTTAGTCTGATAGTAGGACTTACCTTGCAAGAGATAATTCCTTGTGCCTCTTTTACTTTGGCATACCCTGATCTTCCAGTGATGGTGCTTTGGATGATGGTAGTTCCTTCTCCTTCACCTGTATTTTCAGCATTAGCATTAACTGAACTTTCAGACACAGACCTTCTAGTCGAGTTATTCTCCACTGCTACTTCAGCTCCCTCTGGACCTACAAGATCCCACAGATCCTCAACTTCAAGAATATGTTTGATGGAGTCTTTCCAAACTTGAAAGCCAGCTCCACCCTTGAATACATCCACACTACTTAACAAAGTAGCTCCAAACCTGCTTGACATCTTAGTAAAAGAATTATCAAGCACAACCTGCTCTGATACCAAATGATGGATTTATCTCAAAACATACACACACCTAGTGTATCTCAACTTAATCAATATGATCAATCTTCAATTACACTATAGAACATAGGTAATTCATAAGCAACGAATTACTTATTTTCAACCTTTGAACTAAACCATTGGAAAAGTTACTGTAGATAAGGTCATTGACCGAAACACTGTAGCAGATAAGACCAACTGTTAGAACTGCAAAACCATGATCGGATTAGCTCAAAACGAACTCAAATCTGTATAATAATGCTTGTTCTGTTTATTCGATCCCTGTACAGATATATATACAAGAGAGATTCGGCGGTCTAGCCATGCAAATCGGCCGACCCTGAGTTGGCTTCTTTCAAATAGAAATTGGCTCCATTTCGGTAGCCATATTCTTAGCAATAATAATAATAGTAAGGTTAAATATACCTTTAACCTTTAACCTATGGTTTCGATGTCAACCATGGTTCACATGAATATTTACACCAATTCAATGTTCCCCTTAGCTACATATGATCGTGTAGCTTAGGATCTTACCATTGTTTGTAAGAATATTCACTGATATAACATGCAACTGCTAAGAATATGATGAACAATCTCTGAATATCTAACAGTTAGCAACCTAGATTCTAGCATGCATTAAAATCCTTAGACTGTCCGCAGAGATATATTGGCAGTGGCAGTAAGTCAGATAAAACTTTACTTGGAATTTAGCTATCTGAGCACTATAACGCAGTTAACTCCATGAGAGAGGTTGTCAGCTTCACAACTTGTTGTGTTACTAATGCTAGCTTAGAGATATTTCTATGGCATCCTTCTGCGAGCCAAATAAAATCTTGATAGTAACTTCTAGTGATTGAAGACAAGAGCACACCTCCATGCATGTAGCCTTTTTTATTGCAGTTTCAACCTACAGTATGATCCAGGTAAGGTAACTGTCAAATTCTGGTACAATCTGCTCTAGTTACAATCGGCTCTAGTGTTTTGTTCAAACTTGTGCCTGATTCTAGCTAGTTATGAAGCTCTAACCCAAGAGTATCTCATTGTGGATTTAATATTTACCGTTCCATTTGTTCTTGAAAAATGTATATGGGAATGTTGTTATTGATAATGTTGTTCTGCATCACAAGATGGAACATCACGGATCATCATCACCACGTGTCTTTTTCCTTTTTCTTCCTTGCACATGCCTGCCATGCACTGAGTATTTAGTATGTTAGTCTATCTACTACTTAAACACATGTTTTATCTACGGAACTACCAAACGCTTTGTGAGGAATGTGCATACTTCATTTATTTCGTTGAACTTGCAAGTGCTACTTACGAAAAAAATTGATCCATTTCATGACGTATACCCTTTACATGCAAGAACTCTCCATGGACCATTTCTTTTCAATGGCCCATTGTATCTACCAACTCCCATATTCCATTCTCTATTTAACAATCACATTATAAACAACTACAACGTGACACACATCCATGGCCCACTACCTCATATATGTTTTTCTATAATAACTACTACATTTAGGCCTACTTCAGTTCTCCCATTTCTCGCTTGCCCTTCAATTTATCAAGGCGATCTACATACGCTACTTCATGTTTGCCTATAATAGCACTCAACCCTAACAACGAGTCCCTTTCGATAAGGCCATTTTATTTTGTTATTACAAAGGGTTCTTTAAGTCTTACACAACCTATTTACATCAATATAGTGCACCTAGCATTAAGCTTTTGGCTCCATATATTTAAATTTCTCTACAACTTCATCATTGCCTACAACAAGCCCATAACTATGCCCGGCAACGCCGGGCACCCGTTACTAGTTCTTATTTAGACATTAGATTATTTTGAATTGGTTTGGTAGACATTCGAGTCCCTATATTTCAAATTCCAAAACTTTAGGCGAACTTTATTTAATATTTCAAAAGTATAGGCGCCCTCAGTGAAATGGGAGGTGCCAACAGGTCCCAACATATGCTCTGGGTTGTGGGATCGACAGATCCAACGACTAAGATAGTCAAGGGTGCATCCTTATATATTACATATGCTCTGGACTGTAAGATCGACAGATCCGATGATCACAGTAGCCAAGAGCGCATCTCATTTCTATTATTGAGAATATTGATTTAGGTGACCTTTTACTAAAAGCGATTAAAATTCGTATAGATTTAATTTTTATCATCCAGATAGATAGATAGATAGATAGATAGATAGATAGATAGATAGATAGATAGATAGATAGGTAGGTAGGTAGGTAGGTAGGTAGGTAGGTAGGTAGGTAGGTAGGTAGTATTTTTACGTCATGCCACATTGGCAAGCACAAATAGTCTATGAGGTCTAATGTAGAACATACATACACATAGTAGGCCATTATTATACATAATAATCCATCCAAATAAATAAGGTTTTTATTATCTTTTTAGTACCACTTCAATGTCATTCATTAGCAAAGACAATATGCAAAGAGAGAATCACCATAGGTTCCACCCAGGGATCGTGCCACGACAGAAGTACCATAGCCCGACCCAATAAAAGCACAACCATGTGCTATCGAAAATCCTCCATAAACGGTTGAATTTGTTGTTGAAGTCCATATAATTGATCCAGTTTTCGCATCTATTGCATAAATATGGCCTAACTTATCAAATGACCCTGCAAAAATAACTCCATTTGCTATTGTAACAGGTCCAAAAGAAGGTGCTCCAGTTGGATTGGCAGTAGACCATATAATTTGACCTGTTGAGGAATTCACGGCCACCCAACCACCAGATGTCGTTATTATAGATGAAGGAACTAATGTAAAATTCTTCTTTTGACTATTAGCTATATTTGTATATATAATGCATCCATCCATTGCGTAAACCCCATGTTGCTCCACACAGAACCCCCAGTGTCCCCGCTACGTATGAGGTTATTTAGAAGATTGAAAAAATAGAATAGAATATAAAACATGCATAAAGTGTCTTACTGTATTCCAAAGCACATCACCAGTATTCCTATCAAGTGCCCATATAACTCCACTCTTTTGTCCTGCCACAAGGATATCATGAGATTTGGTTCCATTAGGGATGCTTAATAACATCGGTGCCTCGCCAAAGTCGTAATCAGGTCCAGGGGTAGATGGACAATTTGGAGATGGATTTATAAGGCATGTATATGTCCATACATCAAACTCTCCAAGCCTCTTTGACCATTTTATCTTTCCCGTATTAAGATGAAGTGCAAGAATCGACTCTTGATGGACACTAGAAGGAAGACATGGATCTGGTGTTATTGGTACAGTTCTGTTTGCATTAGCATCCTCACATGATTGTACTTCAGCTGGTGTTTTATAAAGATTTCCAGTAGCTATATATACTAGGCCTCTTTGGGTGTCGATCGACGGGCTACTACCCCAAACTGCTGCTCCTGAATATCCATTCATTGTCCCATTATTATTAGGCAACATTAGAGTACGCCAAATTCTTTTGCCAGTTTTTAAATCAATCTTTTGAAAGCTTCCTTGAAAAGTACAACATGTAGCCGTATCTGCTACTTCTTGCAAAGATGACACGCCAACATAAAATTCCCTAAAATATCATTTAAACTTAGTCACTTGACTTGATGCACATATAACAAATATCATTATTCAAAAAAATCTAAAGAAAACAATGAGAAACTTAAATAGAAGGAGAATGTAATCTATCATAATGAAGTAAGAAATATAGTGATGACTACGCATGATGACTAAGCATGCACGATGATTGAAGCAAATGCAAATGTAACTAGGTTCAGCAATAAATGTTAGCTCAATGTTAACCATATTAATTTAGTTAAGTCATGTGAGTTCTACCAACATAATGTGCTTGTATAAATAATGTATGATCATGGAAGAGAATAGACAAAGAAAAAGAGTCGCTTACCCCATGAACGAAGTGCCAGACATGGCAATCAAAGCTCGGGATCTACGATCTAGCTCCTGAGATATCCATTTGAGCTTGCCAGTAAATCGATCGAATGCGACCAATATTGCAGGCCCATATATTGCAACTATGAGTAGATTTTCGGTCACAACGGGTGTGGCTCGAGATACAACTTGACTATTCCATGCGATAACATGAGTGAGATTTACCTTCCAAAGCAAAGACCCATCCTGGAATCTAAGGGCATAGAGGAAGCCATTCCAGCTGGGAAAGTAGACACCATGATGGTCGATGGAAGGAGTGGCGGAGATGTCGAGGCCGGCATAGAATTTCCATTTGAGGGCTAGATTGGGGACAGAAGAAGGGCTAATTTTATGCTCGCAGACTGCGTTTCTTTGATTCTTCAATCCTCCGCCATGGTTTGGCCATATGTTACATGTCAAAGAATCTGGAGAGGAGCTTGCACCGGTCAGGATTGCCACTGCAAAAAACACAATAATCACTACCGCCTGACTCCTCATCACTACATACTTACCTTCTAATCCATGACATGTTATATAGCTGATACAAATATTGACTATTTGGTATCCGCTTCATCTCAATTTCTTTTTTCCCTTTAATCTTGCCAATCTTTGCGTTGAATTTTAATTTATGTAGCACGTAGTTGTTGACTTATATGATCATGGGATCTTTTTTTGTTGATAACTAATCATATATGCCTCAATGCAAACAAGGAAATTGAGGGAGGGATATCTCACGGCACTTTAAGAGTTGACCTCGACGATACGGATATAGTGTAAGTTACAAATTCTATTAATGCACATGTTCACTTTGGACTTGCCAATTATATATTACATATAGATGAAGTAGAAATGCATTTTGGACAATTAGGATGACATGGGCCCTAGCAAGAAATAAGTATTTATTGATTTGAGAGGACTCTTTAACCGGCATAGTTTTATTGATTATTATATGCTTGCTTGTTGAGACAATTCCTCAAATCTCCTTGCTCATTTTTTAAGAATAACATTACGCTCCTATGCATAACTTTGGGCCACTTGGGGACCATAAATATTACTGGGAGTTCTTAAAAAGTAGATGTAAGAAATATCCTTACAAATTGCCTTTTGCTAGATTTAGATTTTAAATACAGATCTAACGGTGCTTCAGTCTTGGAACCTTGCATTTGAAGTATAATATCTAGCATAGTAACTTGGGGTTTCTTTTATATTTTTGTACGCTTTGTTCTTTGTTTTTCATATGATTTGATGGGCATATTGGATTCGAAGCAATGAAACTCAAAATTTTGTCCCATGCCCTGCTATCTTTCCTAATTCAGCCCCGCCTGCTCTCTTCCATTTGATGTCAAGGTCGAGTAGTTCTATTTTGTGCCATGATGGCTACATATGGGCTGCCCTGCTCTCTTCCCTGATCCAGCACTCCCAGATCAATCAGAAGCTTCGGATTGTTTCATCTTGATTCTGGCTATTCATTGATGCCCTGCAAGATATATGCCCATCCATATCTTATGCCCATGGCTGCCCATCATTGCTACCTTATAGGAGAATTGCAGGAAAACTATTGGGGAATTGAACCCCCTCATCCAACTGCCAAACCCCCCTGTCTCACACAATCGGCCATGCTTGCTTTTCAAATGCATCAATTCAGTAAAAAAATCCTATCTCTACTAAGCTTGATCATATCAAAAATTCTGGAAGATCTGCAGGCTTCTCATAAGCATGCTACAGGGGCCACAAATAGAAATAGCACAAATAGACCTGGTCACGTCAAATGTGATGTCGCATGACCCAGACGTCGCTACCCCACGTCGCTAAATGCCCATTTTCTTGTTGT
This sequence comes from Isoetes taiwanensis, assembly GCA_021234155.1. Classification (NCBI taxonomy): domain Eukaryota; kingdom Viridiplantae; phylum Streptophyta; class Lycopodiopsida; order Isoetales; family Isoetaceae; genus Isoetes; species Isoetes taiwanensis. The sequence goes on along the minus strand of JAJEKV010000023.1, from coordinate 13,729,901 downwards.
GTCTGGCATGTAGCGTCTACTAGGGGAACATTGTGCGCTAGGCCTAATAGCTTGCAACTACATGTGGGCAAGGTATGGGCTTGTTACCTCCTCGCCTCAGTGGGATTCAAGTCATGTACGAGTATGGGAAACCATGGCTCTTTAGCTCGCTTGGGGTTGGCATGGACATTCGGGAGGGGAGTGATCTCCTCCCGCCTCATCGGGACACGACATGCTATAGTCAAGTTCCAATACTTATCAGCCTATATGCAAAGTATGCACAAGAGGGGCGAATGGAGTGGACTACCCAACGACTATATTCTTATGCCGGCCAAATCCATTGCCATAAATTTTTTTTTGTTGAAGGACGTCAGACTTTATTCAATCAAAGAGTCAAATACAAGTATAAATGCAGAGACAGGAATAAAATCTCAGCGGATAAGCGGAGACCCACCGAGTGAAGCAACCTGCCTAAGCATAAGAGTGCACATCCAAAAACTCCTCAAAAATCAATCGCCTCTTGCGAGGGGCAAGTGAAGAACAATGATACGACTTTACAATGTAACCTTGAGCTTCTTGGAGAACACGATTATCTGCCACATCCAGACCTTTGAAGATTACCAATCTTCGTCTTTTCCAAATAGTCCAAAGCAACCATCCTGCTGCTAGATGAAAAGCCTGGCCTTGTAACTCTGTCCAAGTACTTGGGTAAATTGCCAAAAGCAGTTGTTGACTTGTTAGTGAAACCTGAAAAAGGGAAAACAACCAGTCCCATACCTGTCTAAGGTGTTCACACATGAAAAAGCAATGCTCAATGGTCTCAGATCCACGCTTGCATACTGGACACTGAAGACCAAGCTGTCAATCCATCCTCATGAGTCTAAGCATGGGTAGGATTTTTCCTTGTATTGTTGTTCTTGCATATAGTTGATGTGATATTGTTATGGGGATCCCACCCTTCGAGGTGGTTATGGATTTTATGTGATGTTATGTGCTTATATTTTTGCGCTTTCGCAGCTAAGACTGTCTCAAGAGAAACGAGATGAATGACTCGTCTATTCTCCCATGTGAGATTTTTGTTTACTTGACATCAGATAGACGACCTCATGTTGGTGAGTTGTGTTGATAGGAGGGAATCTCCTATTGATATACCGTCGGGGCATCGTATACGAGGAGGGGGTCACATCTGTTGTAAACAAAAGGTTACCTTCCTTAACAAGATTGGTCAGAAAAACTGCATTTTATAAACCTTGCGTAATAACTAAAAGAAGGAAATGGCCAAATCACATTCAGTTATTTCTAAAGCCAAGAGGAACATATGAGTCTGTTGCCAACCTTCCTGCCTTCCTGATCCTCATATTTTCCATATGTTGTATAGAACAGAATTGACATGCTGTTTGTGGTCAGAAAATCCGCCGGGTTGTTGCCACTAGTTGGGCTCATGCAGGCCAGTACCAGGCATTTACTCAACAATGAACCATACGAATTTGGAAAGGTGGAGATGAAGTTGGATCGGGCAATTATCTCTAGTTTTCCCACTAAACTAACCTTACATAGAAAGATGTACAAAACAAAAATCAAATCAGAGCCTTCAATCATGTGCAATTAATGGATTGCATACGTTACCCTCCCGATGACATTATCTGCGCCCGATCTGGGTTAGAAAATCGAGAAGGGAAACCTAGATTGGGTTCGTGTTGTGGAAACCTAGAGTGGTTAGGGGAAACTAGTCTAGGTTTCCAATAAAAGACACTGCTCTAGGTTTCCTTCGGATCCATTAATTGCCGGGAAAAGGGTCTTACAGGGCTTTAAATGGTGTTACGGACTTTAAATTGCCATTTAAGGCAAGAAATCGTCAGGATTTAAGGCCATTTAAGGCATGAATTTCGTTGCACCATTCTTCTGATTCTTCTGGCGGCAAAATTGGAGCTCAGAAAGAAATCGAGGATGGTCGGGATCCGGCATCCGCATCGGGCGCCCAGTGGAAGCAGCCCACATCGGAATTGATCGGAATTGCTTGAAAACAGGGGAAAACAGGTATGGCGGATTGATGATGGCGTTGCCATCGTTGCATGCTCGATGTGCCACTGTTCTTAAAATAGAAAATTATGTTTAGGATCCATAGCCATGCAAGCTCCGTGGGCTTTGAGCAAAAAGGCCTCGTCAAATCTTCATATTTAAAAGCACACAGACAGGATTTGCAATCTGTTTGAGAAAAAAATCCGCTTAAAATCTTCAGATTCAAAGCCACACAGGCCGGAATTGGGGTTTTTTTGAAGATACATTTCATTGCAGCAGTTTCAAAATTCTCACGCAGACCGGATTCCTTGGTATAGTTTTCTCGATTTCATGCCAACATAACTTAGTTTTTCAATGTATTCTGAAAGAAATTCCTTGTTTTTTTAATGTCCCTAAACTAAATGTCTTATGAACAAAATTCCTTGCAAATCAAAAAAGGAGTATTGTTATAGTGATTATTTAGTAGTATAGCACAATTTGTTGTTATGTCAACTAGTCACTCATATGTAATTGTGCCATCTTGCTAAGGTCTTCAACTATTTGGTGTTTCGAGTTAGTTGGTGTTTCCAGTTAGTTGCTTATTGCTCTAGGGTATCTAATAGTTTAAGTTGATGTTGCATAGATATGGCTGAAGAGGATGCACCAGGAGGTAGGAAAGAAAATGTGCCTCCCAGGCACCACATGTTTGCCGATGATGAGTAAGTGTATTAGCCCTCCCCCCCCAAAACATAATCGATGTACTCAAAATGTGAACTTTTTCTCCAGGGTCAGGCATGGAATATGGAGTATACGTCGTTTAGTTACATCTATTCCAGGCTTGCCTACCACTTCACAGGACAGGTGGTTTTGTGTGCACGAGGGATGCACTCATACACGAGATCGTGGAGAGGGCTATGAGGGGATGACTCTACAGAGTGCTCAGACGCACCAAGGGACCTTCCATCCAGATGTGGAGTGGGTTCCTAGACCTCGAGGTGCTCGTAGGAGAGACCCAGTGGATGATGAGGATGAGGCATCTCGGGAGAGGCGAAGAGTGAGGGCTCGGATACGTGGACAGAAGCGATGTGGTATGAGAGAGTACCTAGCAGGCCAGCAGGAGGGCAAGTATAGGGCTAGAGCACTGTCACGACTGGCTATAGAGTGGGCAAAAAATGAGAGAACCATGACGCCTCTTGAGATTGCAGAGAGATTTCCACAGGGGAAGGAGCAGTGGATGGTAGACCAGTTGCAGTTGATGTTGGCATTGCGAGCGCCTGGGGCTGAGAGACGTCGACGAGAGACAGAGTCTAGACTTGTACATAGGCATGGCCATGATCATGTTGTTGAGGATCATGTTGTTGAGGATGAGATATCTCAGGAGGACCGTGTAGTTTTGGATAATATAGTAGCGGACTTGGTAGCAGGCAGTAGTGCTACGGATATGCTCAGAGGCACAGTAGACTTGGCATCTGCTTCTACCTCCTTTTATATGGAGGGCAATAGAGTTCATGTTGATCCTTTGTGTAGTACAGCTCACAATAGCTTGGGTTTTGTTATGCACGACGATACATCTCGCAGCCCATGCACGACGTCCATAGACGTGGACCTTCATATTGGGAGGGTGCCCATTGATCTTAATATTTCTGTATTTCCTATCACCACATGTGGCCCTTCTAATTTTCCATTGATGCCATCTCTTCCTCCCATGACTCTACCTCTTGGACCTTCACACGCTCACTCATCTTCACATATTTCTTTCACTGGGAGATCTTTCATAGACTTGCAGAAGACCTCATCATCTTTGCCATCTTCATGTACCACACTTGGTTTAGGTGTATCTTGTGTACCTGTAGCTTGTGGGTTCATACCCCATCGTAGCTTGTCATTCAGTGACACTATTTCCACTGTGAGGATGGCTTCCCTAGACTCTCAGATGCCTTCTTCACCTATGCCTTGTATTTCCTCATCGATGCCTAGTCCCGTTACACCTAGACACCTTAGTGCACATGAGCTTAGTACCTCTTTTGGGATGCTTGCACCTCAGCATGACGCGACACATCCTCGTACTAGTTGTGGCATGCTTGATACCCTCCAGACGAGGTTCCATGAGACACAACGTAGAATTGCTTCAGCAGCCGAGGCCCCATCGACGGATATTGGACATATTTTGAGGTCTGGAGGCAGGGGCATTGGCAGGGGGAGGAGTAGGCCTAGGGTAGCACGCAGGGATCCCAGCCCTGATGCGTTGGAGAGACGAGACAGATTGCACGGTCTAGTGACTCCCTTTCCTCCTTCGGATCGTGATTGGGCAGCATTGTCAGCAGATGGATGGGTGTTTGATCGTGTTGGAGGGTACGGATACCTCCCATGTGGATATCGTGGGGGTTTCTTCTTTAGTCAGGTATTTGTGCCCTTGCGTGCTTGGGCTTCTGAGAGAGGACGAGAGGCACGTGCACCCATATGGTTGATGATTGATGCAACTTTTAGACCGCAGCGTTGGTTCTGGCGAGTTGCACATGAGATTGCTGTTGGTTTTGAGTGGGAGCCCCATGGATATTTGTACCATGTAGTGGAGAGAGGGCAGCAGGAGAAAGGCGAGGCACTCATTGCCTCACCCTTGTGTCCACACTCCTCGATCCAGCTGACAAAAAGTCTATTAGATATGACATGGGATGGGCAATGGGGAGATTGGAACTTGCGTTTGTATATCATGTGAGTATCCATATCATTCTTCTGCGTTTATGTCTCCTATGCTTCTTCTAGAAATGTTTGGTTTTGCATATTTGTAGGATTATCAGGCATATGCTATCTGACGAGGATCGCACTCGAGTTCTATTTGTGGATCCCACATACTACGCTCGTGCTTTTGGTATGCTTGCATCACCCGACACTGATAGAGATATTGTCACTCATGTGGGCCAGTCATTTCGTGATAACTACGGCCCTAATGTGGAATGGAGGAGCATTCGAGTGGTATTCTGGCCAGTTGTACATAAGTGAGTCCTAGTTTTTGGTTCATCTGCATACATACTTTCATGTCTAACACGCTTAATGTTAGTCTCCATTGGTGGTTGTACATCTTCATTCGAGATGTGGACATTGGACACTTACTTGGGATCGAGGGGGATTTGACTTCATCGTGGTTGTGCTTTGACTCACTGGGGGTGCATAGAGGCCCGAGTCTTAATGAGTTGAATAGGTAGATGCTTCACATTGTATAAGTAGGCATGAGTAAGTACAATATGTGATATTAAACAAATTCCATTGTTTTAGGTTGTTTAGGGCTTATATGCTTATCAGAGGAGCACCTCCGGATGCCAGAGATGCGCTTGCACCTCTTGATATCCGCAACATGGACGTTCCACAGCAGGAGGATGATACTAGTTGTGGGGTCCATACGGCATTGTGCATGCGCCTGATCGTAAATGCTTTATTCATTGGAGATCCTCCAGCAGCTGTTAAGGTATTCCGCACATTAATATTCCCTTCTAGTTGTGCACTTAAAATAATGTCGTCACGTAGCTAACCTATTGATGTTGGCATTGTAGATTGGATCAGATTGGTTCCTACCATTGCATGTGCGCACTGAACGACAAGTGTTTTCTTCAGCCATTGCATTACTTTATGCTTTGTGGCTCATTAGTAGGCAACATCCTCATGCTTGACTATGTGACATCCTGGATAAAATTTTGACCATGACTGTGGATCCTCTCATGATGTATCTCTTGGCACGTCTCAATGTACCTCTTATTGCATATAACTGTCATAATGCTTTCTGTTACTATTCTATACTTTGATTTTAGGATTTGTAAAGAACCATATCATTTCATTTGATGCTTTGTAAGTAACCATTTAACTTCGGTATGACTGCTTCTTGAGAATTTGACAATAATTCTAAACAAATATACATCCTAGCATCCATGTCACTCAAACTATTATGGAAATACAACACGTACTGTAGACCCTCCTCTTGGTGCATACGATTGAATGGGAGGTGCTTGTCGGCGAGGGACGGCATCCCCGTGTGGGAAAAGTGGCATTCTAACCGCAGCTTGTGATTGTGCATATGAGCCTTTGAAGTTCATAGGTGTTGGTTTATCGACCGTTCCTAGCAACCTAACATCTCGTCGGACATCCTGGATTATGTGTTGAAGTTCCTCTTCTCCCGCGACATCCACATTGGACAGCTGCTCAAAAGTTGTTTGCATCCACTTCTCAAGCGTCTCACGCTTTTTTTTTGAGCAATTGAATGGCGATGTCTCGTAGAGTTCCAACATTATTTGCAGGAACTTGCTCCTCGTATTCATCCCTACCACACCCGGTTGCTTCTCCCGTTGGATGCAACTGTTCATAAACATGAGGATAATGCCTTGCAAGGAAGTACTCGGCGGCTAGAAGATGTTTGCATCGAGACAGTGGGCTTGGACAACCACAATAAGCTGCTTGCAAGAGAACTTGATATCGAAGCCCTAGAGTGGACTCAGACATTATCGAAAGTGCAATTTGTTCAGGATCCTCTAATATAATGGTGTCTCCTTGTGCTTCTTGTAATTTGCACAGACGCTCTGCTGCGACTAGGCGCTTGCCACAATCTCGACGTGCAAATCTACCACTTGCATCTATCCAAAGTTACGACGACTTAGTATAACACAGTACAATTAAATACAAAGGGGAAAACGAACAATTGAAGGACAACTTACCAAGCTCTTGTCGCTGCATACATAGATCAACCATCGTGCCTCCTGTTGGCACCCCTCCATCTGGGTAGCCAATGAGGGTCGATATAAGGTGGAACATGCGAACATTGACTTTGCGTTGCAAAAGTTGGACCTTAAGAATTCGCCAGTGCACTTCTGTGAGGTTAGTGGTATCGCAATTGGAGTGGGGGAACATCCTAGCATATCTTTGCCATTTTCCGTCCCAGTGACCACCGAGCACCCAGTTGTGACGCAAATAGCTTGTTGAATAAAATTAATAGACTGAGGAAAAAATGGAATAACATATGCCAATAAAAACAACAAGGTTCTATCCATACCTTAGCACTTCCTTGTTTTCTTGGTAGGCATCAATGAGATCATGTAATTGACTAGTGTATTCCCAGGCATTGGTGCAAGTCATCATCGAGGTGAGACGTTTAAAGAGATCCTTCTTTGGCTCAGACCCAGAAACCTGAGAAGCTAATCCACGTATTCAACCCTAGTGGACATACCAAGACAATTCGACTCCAACATACCTTTGGGAGCAAGTACTTCAGCCATGAACGCTTCGTGTGAAACCAACATGCGAGAATATGACATGCAGTCTTTATACAACCAATATCAGGATCAGAAGTAACACAAAGAGCGTAAGGGACGACTCACCTGTGTTTCCCCTAGCCAACAATGTGCATCCTCCCTAACCACGTCCTCGATAGCCAAACGCTCTACTTTGTCGAGATCTATAGTGATGGCTCTTGGTCTAATAGTCTCCATTCGAAGGAACACAGCACGCAAGGCAATACCAAGGGCAAGCCTCTCATGATGTTGACCAGGTACTGTCGTACATAGCATATAGAAAACGGGAATACCCATCCCATTGCGGTTTGGAACATGTGCACTATATAATGGACACCCATACATATTTGTCCTGAAAGTTGAATCCATGGTCCATGCCGCATTTTGGCTATATCTAACTGCTTGCTCCAGCATCCATGGATCTTGAATAACTACAATCCATGGACGTTTTGTTGGATCCTCATGGGCAGGCGCAAAGGGCTGGTGGTAAATTACCCTTTGTGACCCTATCCAACTATCCATTCCACTCTCTACTTCATCCCAATCAGGACCAAATGATGCCACTGCAATATATATAAAACCGTAACCTTGAGGTCACTCAAGCTTGTAGGGAACAAAACACACCATTACATGATATATGTGAAACAAAAACTTAGGGAGTGAATGATCGTACCACTTAGGCGCAATTGATATCCAAGGCGCCAGATGTCCTCATGAGCCATCTTGAAACGGTACATCACTTTATCTGTAGGTTTAATGACATTGTTACATATCTCCTTTCCCCTCTTCATCATGTTACCCCAAACAGCCTGAAAATCCCTAGTCCCTAATAGCATACTAGTAGCCTCTTCCAACATAGATGGATGTAAGGGGAGGGACCATTGGTCATCCTCAGACCATGGATTGTGGCCATTATGACCAGTGCGTATAAGTATCTTGGCAATGCTAGAACCATCCTGAGCAAGATTAACTGGAGAGATTGTACGAAGTCTAAATCCACATTGTGCCTTGAAACTTCGTCTAGTTTGCCTCTCTCCTTGCAATCCAGACCTTCGAACTTTGCCTCCTCTATGGCATATATAGTCAACACATTGCATATCATTTATCCACACCCTACAATGGCGACGAAACAACCTAACTCTATGCTCTACTTGCAATTCCTCCAAGCGAGCATCAAAGGAGGCAATGGGCACGTCCTCCTCGTAATTAAATAAATCTGCATTCTTAGTGGGCATCACATGCTTGGTGTTGCATTTGCATGCTGATATGCATTGCATGATATAAAGCTCGGGGATGCCATGGAACTTGGCACCAACTTGCCATGTATTCTTAATGTTATCCAATGTAGGTGATATTGGAAGATGCCCCAGGCCTTCGTGAACATGGGCTCTAACAATGATATCTTCCCACATATTAACCGGTGGAACATATAGCCATCTTCCAAAGGTCATACGTGTGAGAAAACCAGCATGTGTATCCATTTGCAGTTTTTGCTGAAAGGACACCCACCTTGTTATTACTTGTGTCTCTCGAGACCTTAGTGAGGGTGAAGCATATCCAGGAGGGAAATTTGGATCTGCAGCAAGCACATCTTCAATAGAAGGAGGAACAGAATTTACAACACAGTGAATCATCAGATTATATGCAGCCTCTGTAAAGACATAGCCTTTGGCGGAAGTGATAAGAGGCGAAGGAGGAAACAGGTCCTTGATCCTATCAACATTTACATCGTCATCACAACCTTCATCTTCTGGATCTTCAAACTCTGCATCTGGAGCAATCTCCACAAAAGCAAAGTCACTCACCGTTTCATCTGAGTCGTATACAGAAGAATCACTAGAGCTTGACCTAGCACCATAGCCTTCAAGGTTCTGATCCATGCTGGAACATGAAGCTCTTCCAGAGAATTTGAAGACGAAGGAGGCACACAATAAAAAATAAATTCAAAGGAGGCACACAATGCAAAACGCGTGTGCACCTCGGTGGATGCGAAGGAGTGTGGGAATCGGTGCACCTCGGTGGATGCGATGGAGTGTGGGAATCGATGTCTTTCTTTATGTACGTGAAAGATTCGGTGGCAGCGCGGATTTATTGCTACCAAGGGAAACCTAGATGGGTTTTTCCAAAGTGAAACCTATATAGGTTTTATTCGATGGAAACCTAGACTCGTTACCTTTGAAGGAAACCTAGAAAGGATTATGTGGAAACCTAGGGTAGGTTCCACAAAAATGGAAACCTAGAGTAGTTTGTTGGAAACCTAGAATAGTTTGTTGGAAGCCTAGAATGGTTTTATGGGAAACCTAGAGTAGTTTTATGGAACCAAGTCTAGGTTTCCATTAAAAACCTCTCTAGGTTTCAACAAGGTCTAACCCAGATCGGGCGTAGATGGAACCATCGTTACCCTCCTTATGTCATACATAGCAACATGTACTCCTGCAATAGCCCCTGTCAATCTCCTGCCTGGTCAGAGTATGCTTTCTACTACCACACTAACAGAAGCAGGGCACCTCTGATAACTTTCAACTGCATGACGAATTTGTTTCCAATCTTGGTCTTTACTAAAGCAAGTCTTATTTTGTGCTGATTTTTTTGAAAGCTAGCGTAATGGGATAGAAAAGAGAAACTATGACATTAAGAAGATACCATAAGAACAGTGCCCATAATTGATCGCTTGCACAGGCCTTGCTATAACGAGGATTGATAACTGGTCACCATTTTTGCCCATGAAGCTTTAGACAACACCCCTTTACTACTGAGCAAAAGGGTTGTCACAATTGCAGATCTCTTAAAAGCAAAATCAGGCCTAATCTCCCATTGTCTTTCCTGTTGTTGTTACCCAGCCAGTTACCGATGCTCCTATTCTTTATCTGGTTGAGAAAAATCGAAAGGCAGTATTGATAATCTCCTTAACATTAGAGGATATGCCTACTCATTTGACCATAGGAGCAAGCAATGTGAGTGATGAATCCACCACTACAGGAAACAGGCTCATTCCGAGGAAACTTCTATGAGCTACATTTGTTGTAAGGAGATGTTCTTAATCATGTTTATCATAGTCCCACTCATGTCTGTATTCACAGATTGAGATGTCTCAACACATGCCAGGGAGTCTAGAGGTATCATCCAAGGTTAGAATCTTAATAGCAGACTTGAGCTTTCCGAATAGAATTGAACATGGTGTAATAACAAACATGTTTGTTATACTGCAAGCATGGGAGTCCATGTCTACCTTGTCATATCTAGACACCGTGCTTTCGGAATAGAATGGAACATGGTATATTAGGAAACATGTTTTGTTATACTGCAACCATGATGGGAGCCCATTCCCACCTTATCATATCGAGACACCAGCGACTCCTGTTGATGAACAGCATATTTAATATTTATGCCAAGTTTACAATTGCCCCAGTATGCTTTTCATATGTATTTGAACTAAAATGCTACAACACCATGCTTACTTGGACAATTGTGATGGGTATGGAGATGTGCACTCTGGTTTAGCACCAACAAGGTGACCTATGTGAAAGTTTTCAGCGCATGCCATAAGAAATCTGTGTTGGGGCAGGTATTCATTGTCATCTGGATGCATTCGAAATATGCAACAGCAGGATTTAGAACCAGAGACTATCACATGCATAAGGTCACCTATGTGAAAGTTTTAAGTGCATGCCATAAGACATCTGTGTTGGGGCAGATATTCATTGTCATCTGGATGCATTCGAAATATGCAACAGCAGGATTTAGAGCCAGAGACTATCACGTGCATGAGCGCATTGTCAAAGAAAGCGCTCTGGAATTTGGAAATATGCCCCATGCTTGTTTCCATCGACAGCACTTGAAGATCAAGAACGCCCGCCTGTTCCTTGATTTGATGCCAAAAGCTGGAGTATCATTGAATGTTAGGATTTTGGTCTATCCCCATGAGAAGCCCGTTATTGTTAGAAGAGTTTACCAGATGTAGCTTACTATAATCTCTAGGCCAAAAAAGTCCTTACACTAGTAATTCAGAAGGCAGTTAAGTTGGATGGGCAAGTATGGTAATGTAGCTACCTGATCAACAAAATAGAAGAGAGAAATGTAGCTCCAAAATTTTACACTGAACCAATTCACATTTGTTCTAATGTTTTTTAATGGGCGCGCCAGTAAAATTTTCACGGCCAAAGGCAAGGAGATGGATTCCTGCATGAAACTATGGATGTATCAAGAATTCAGGTGGATGATGAGAAGGAAATGACCTTTATTAGCAAGTCTGGAAAGTGTGGAAGTTTTCATCATATTGAAGCTATCCTGGCATTTTGAGCAGATATATAAAGAGAGATATATAGTAGGGCGCTTGTTTAGCATTCTCAAACTAAAAGAACCTCTTGAACAGCATGCCAGGATATTACGTTTTGCTTCAGCAACCTTGTCAGATTACCATCACCAGCTATACTTTAATGCTCCTTCAGCTTGTTCATTTGATCTCCATAGAGCTACGTTTTAGTTGCATATGCAGAAATTTGGCCCGATTTTTTGTCCAGTGTTAGAGTAACCTAACGATAAATAACAGTTTCATGACCATTATGTGCTGCATGACATCTAGTGCACACATCTGGTGCACACGTAAATGCAAAGTTATGTTAGAAACGTGTGATGAAAACAAGAAAGTTCTTTGCATGGCAGGTTTTGTATATGAAGACAATTCTTCATGTTACGCAAGGGCATCTTGAAAATAGGTTTAGAATTTGCCTGCGAAATGAAGGGTAAAGAAATGCCAAGTGCAATTCTTGTGTTAACAATTCTAACCACTCTAAACCCAACTGGGGGCTTCCCCACATCTAATTCTACCTCTAATTTTACCTCTATATGGCCAAATCATGGCGGGGGCTTGAAGAACCAACGAAACGCAGCCGATGAATGGAAAATCACACCTTTTACAGTATCGAAGCTGGTCCTCAAGTGGAGATTCAATGCTGGGGATGACATCTCTGCGACACCTTCCATCGACAATAACATTGTCTACTTTCCGAGCTGGAATGGCTTCGTTTATGCTGTCGGATTTGAAGATGGGTCTTTGCTGTGGAAGGTATATCTGCCGGACTTAATTGCATCCACTAGTCTAATTGTATCGAGGGCCACACCCGTTGTTGCAGGGGAGCTTCTAATAGTGGGAATTTATGGACCTGCTATTTTGGTCGCATTGAACCGTTTTAGTGGCAAACTTGTATGGGTTTCTGAAGCTCTAGATCGGAGTTTAGGAGCTCAAATTACCATGTCTGGTAACGGGTGAGCAAATAACAAGGAATTTTTAAATACATTTTTTTAATAAATAAATTAATTGAATTGAATTTTATAGTCCAAATTAAATAAAATTGAATTTGACAGTCCAAATTAAATTGGATTGAATCAAAATTAAATTGAATTTTACAGTTGATGCACAACGTCTAATTCCACACGACATTGTAGGTCTTTCTATATCGGCGTCTCATCATCTCAAGAACTTCTCCCTGCTTCAGAATGTTGCACCTTTCAAGGAAGCTTTCAAAAGATCGATCTAATAACAGGCAAAAGAATCTGGCATACTTCAATGTTGCCTGATAATTATGGAACAATGAATGGGTATTCAGGAGCAGCAGTTTGGGGTAGTAGTCCATCAATTGATGTAAAAAGAGGCCTAGTGTTCATAGCTACTGGAAAACTTTACAAGGTTCCACCTGAAATTCAAGCATGTGAAGATGTTGTTGCCAACATGAGTGCTAACACTAGTGTACCATATACTTTGGATCCATGTCTTCCCTACAATGTTCATCAAAACTCAATTCTTGCACTCTACCTTGATACAGGAAAAATAAAATGGTCAAGAAGGCTAGGGGGATTTGATGTGTGGACCTTCACTTGTCTTACAAAGCCATCTCCAAATTGCCCATCTACTTTGGGCCCTGACTATGATTTTGGGGAGGAACCTATGTTATTGAGCATTTTCCAGCATACAATATCAAAAGAGATTGATATTCTTGTAGCAGGACAAAAAAGTGGAGTCGTATGGGCACTTGATAGAGATACAGGCGATATCGTCTGGGATACAGTATGTCCTTATGCATGTTAAATAATTCATTTCATTTTCTGAGTATTATTTCAATCTTTTCTAAGTATTATCTTTTGGAATAAAGTTATGATGTTTTTTAATTGTCATACAGGTGGCAGGGCCAGGAGGAAGTGCAGGCGGTGCAATATGGGGTTCTGCAACAGATGGACATCTCATATACACAAATATAGCTAATAGCAATATGCAAAATTTTACATTACCTCCTTCAAGTTGCGTAACAACTGGTGGTGATTTGGTTGCTCGTGTAACAACTAGTGGTGGTTGGGTCGCTTTGGATGCATCAACAGGGCAAACTGTAAGTTTACGGCTAATCCAACTGGAGCTCCTGCTTATGGTCCTGTCACAATAGCAAATGGAGTCTTGTTTGTAGGGTCATTTGATGTGTTAGGTCATGTTTATGCATTAGATGGAAAAAGTGGATTAATTTTATGGAGCTCAACTACAAAAGCAACTGTATATGGAGGATTTTCTATAGCACATGGTTGTGTGTTCATTGGATCGGGTTACAATTCTACTTTGCTTGGACAACTCATTGGAGGAACAAATGGCAACTCACTATTTGCATATTGTCTACTTGCCAGGGACCTGCCAAGATAATTTGATCTCTAAATGTATACAATCTTATTGCACGAAGGAATGTAAAAGGAATTCTACTGCAATTGATCTATAAACTAGCCTATCAGTTATCTATGTTGCTAAAGGTCTTCTCTTCATATTTAAAACTAGAAACGTGTGCCCGGCGATGCCGGGCATTATTGGGCGTGTGGATTGCATTTATGGCAATATATGTTGTAGGTGCAATAGAGAACAAATATTACCGTTAAAGTACGAATGAACTCGTAAAAGAACATGTTTAGTTCTTGGTTTAACAATTGCCAGTTATATCAACAAATTGCCTTTAACCAAATATTAAACAAAACAATTCTGCTACACACAAATAGAAAATACTTTTGGTGCAATCTAAAACTATAGAATATATGTTCGTAAGCCTCAATAGATCCCCATCATGAAGAACATAATCCAACAAGGTGCTGCGCACGGAGGGTTGCCCTACGGTGGCCCGAGAATGTGTTTTCATGTTTCTTGTTGTCGTTTCGTTTTCATGGTTCTTGTTGGGTCATTTTATGTGTCGGGGCTAGTAACTCTGTCTTTCTCAGCATAAACAACGAGGGTAATCTACAACTAGGTTCTTGTTATCCAAAAATTCCAGCAAAGCAAGAACCTAAAATCCCTTTATCGGCAGAGAAAACAATAATCGAGTTTAGTTTATATCTTTGATAATTTAATTAGACATGGGTACGTGTTAACTTGCAATTAATTTAATTAGACATGGGTACGTGTTAAAGCATATTGGTTATTTTAAGAATACATAGGCTTTTTAGGAAATATCAAGAAGTACAGGGGGTATTAGGGTTTAGGGTTTAATGCTCTATTTTCTTTAATGCTCTACCTAACAAAGTTGATTTCTTGTTCCATAGAACTATGCAACTTCCATATATTGTCATAGAATAATTTAAGGGCTAAACTTAGCTATTTGGCGATTTTTTAGCACATTTTCGAAAAAAATTGGCTAAAGTAAATGGAAAAAATTGGAAAAAAAAAATAATTTTAGCTTAACTTTTTTCGGGACTGCACCAATCCTGAAGCTCTTTAGCCAAATGCTAGAAAGTAAGAGAGTGAAATTTTGTATTGTTTAGCTAAAACATAGAAACTTTTAGATTGAATTTCGGCCTAGTTTAGCTAATATCATTCTAGTTCTAGTTTATAAGAAAATTAGTGGTTTAGTTTCTAGAATTATAAATTAATTTGAGTCATAGACTTTGCTAGTTAGCGTTATTTTAGAATGTTTTCATGAAGAAAATGATTAAAATAAGTGGAAACAATTGAAAAAAAGTATCGTAGTTTGGCTTAATATTTTCTGTATAGAAATTTTTGGGATGATGTTTGGATTAGTTTAGCTAAACACTCGAAAGTATGAGAGGAAAAATATATAGAGTTTAGCTAAACCACAGAAATTTGGGATTAATATCGAGCAAGTTTAGCTAAAGTCATTCTGGCTAATAAGAAATATGCGATTAGTAATTTATTCCCTGTATATTGTTACCCTTGGTTGATTAGCTGATACGAAGAATTCATGCTTACCCTAGTCTTGGATTAAAGCATGAATTAATTCAATGCATTTTATAGTATTTATGGTCTTTACCTTGCCACTAACATGCCACAATCCAAGGTTATGCTGACTACATTCACAAGCTAACTTGCATGTCTAGGGTTGGATCCATAATCTGGCTATCCTGCTATGCTCAACATGTTCATACGCCCATGATACCACTCCTTTTGCAGCTTTTCTACCACTTGTGAATTCCAAACACAACTCAAAACTATAAACGGTGTTATTTGTTGTTACTGCATCATCTTAAGACGTGTTTCCAAACATACACGTGTTTCCGTCACTGTCATGAGCCCTATTAAGAGTAACATAACATTTGCAGATTAACATCCCTTTAGATGATCTACAGAGACACATGAGCACGTAGATAGTCGAGGCTCTGTGCATACTGGCTTCTATTTTCAATCTAATGCAGTCAATTGGCATCAATGAGAATGGGATAAACTTTACTTTCAAGTCCATTACACGAAAATATTACAGGTGCGACTCCAATGTTTCTCAGGCAAATGATCAAGATTTTATTTGAAAGTCTCCCACATTTATATATGTGTAGGATATGTATGTCAAACTGCAGATTGCTCCTACAAAGTTCTTTGCCTGCTGAAACATATAAATCTAAGGCCTTTTAACTGCCTCACAGATGCACATAATAGTGCTAAGAAAATTAGCTTGCAATTCATTGCCCATTCTCCAATACAAAGGGAATGGGAATCATATAGTCCATGCCATCACTTAAGGACGACATGCTATTCTTGCTTCAGCGGCTTTTAATGGATTACGTGCTTTCTGAAGTAGCCAATATTGTTCTTTTGTCTAACTGCACCACCAAGCAGAGATTATTCTGAAAAAAAAAAAAAAAGCAAAATTAAACCACCAAAGTCCCTGCTCATCTTGCCAAACAAAACATGCAAGACACAAACATATTTCTACTGCAAAATAGAGCTCTTACACAACTTCTTCAAAGTTGTAGTGCCCTACTACAACATTCTCCCTCTAACTTTCATCTAAATGCCCATACAGATACAGCACATTTTTGCATAATGGATGTCTTTTTTAGATGTAATAGACTAAGCAGCTAGGAAGTAAAGTTGTGCACGCGTCCAAGAACAATACGCAGCCTGCAGACAAGAAAACAGCTGAAGCACACATGGCAACAATCGTTAAAGAAATGCCTTACACAAGCATTGCACATACTGGAATTTATGTCACACAGGGTGCATATATGATAATCAAGATATGTGTCATAAAACAAATACTAAATCAGATGCTCGCCTTCTCGCCTTCTGCATCGAAGATAGAAAGTGATATACTTGTTCCAATTGACATAAAAGCATGCATCTCCACTTGCCCTGCAAATGCAATAAATTCATTATAAAATATTCAAAATGTAACTTAACATGCAATATGGAAATAGCATAAATGCGCCTTGGATGTCATACAAATTCCTTAAATGCATGGAAAGAATTCGTTTTCGAGATGTGGCCATCTTTGGCCACCTCTAGACAAGCTCACATTGTTGAGAAAGTTGGATATTGATGATAAGACTGGCATATGTACAACTGTCCCAATAGAGATGTGGTTACTTTCTTGTGTTGAAAAGATCGCTCTAAGAGGCCTTAAAATTGCTGATCATTTTGGAAATAATGTTGGAGAGGTTAAGTTTGGATGCAAAAGTGTAAAAACATTGCCTGCCAATCTGTTCTCAAGTTTGAAAATGCTCTGCTCTTTAAGCTCATAGAATGCACTGCATTGACAGAGCTGTCTGGAAAAAGGAAGCTTGCCTTTACTTGAAACTTTGGATGTGGTTTTGTGCGAAAGTCTGAAGAAGCTTCCCCCAGAACTCAAATCAATTTTAGGGAATGCACCGGCCTATCTACTTTACCAATGGATATTGGGCAACTTCAAAATCTGTAGTCTATATGCCTTCACCAATGCTCTAGTCTCAGCGGACTTCCAATGGAGATAGGCAGCTTGTTCGCCTTGGTACGACTTGATTTGAGAAAATGCGCCAATTTGACAGATTTGCCTCTAACAATTGGGAGAATGTCAAGGTTAAAGTATCTTCAGCTTTGTGGTAATGTGAAATTAAAGAAGCTTACTACAGAAATTGAACACCTTGAAAACTTAATTGAGCTGAAGGTGGAATGATGCACAGCTTTTACAATATTACCCTCAGATATTGGCAGACTCTCTAAGCTTGAAAACTTAGGATTAGATTCCTGCAGATCAGATCATGATGCGATGGACACAGAGAGTGAAGAAGAAGAGATTCCAAGTTAGGGTTTCTGATTATACCATCATAGATGTTATATTTGTCAAGGTTGATGGGCAAATGATAAAAGAGAAGCTCAGTCCACTTGTTTCTAATCAGCAGCTTATGAATCTCATGCGAAAAATGATCCTGTATTGTATCGATTTCCAGAGAATGTTTGGTGGGATCTACATGTTTCTGCTCCTGTACATACGAGCGAGAAAAACTGTTTACTATTATCTTTGAAGATTATGCTGGTAGTCCTCTGTGGCAACATTTGATTGACTGTGCAAAGGTGTATAAGGAATTTCCAGTTAAAACTTCTCATTGTCAAATGTTTAATGACGTTGTCAAAGGCATAAGATTGAAGTCCAAATCCTAAGAATAGTCTCAACGGACATATCTCAGGCTCTTTCTATACAGTATACCATGGGTACCACTCCTAGTCAGGAATCTTCTCTTATAAGCAGCTTTGTTGGACACAGAAACGAGGATAAAACAAAATCTGATATGTCTTCAGAAAGAGGAAAGCATGTTCCATTATCTGATGATGCTAGGAATAATGAAGAAAAGAAGGTTATCAAGATAGTTACAATGGATAAAGATGAACTTAATCAGAACCCATGTATGAATGTTGTTTTAAATATAATTGAGCACTTGTATCTGAAGTTTCTAACCAGAAATGCTCCAGCCCAGCAAATGCCTGAATGAATTAGACCTTTTTGTGCTACACTTAACAATACCGCCATACCTGCTTTGGGACATCTGAATTGTAGTTTTACAATGGAAGAACGTCAGCCCTGACACTTACATTTCTTCTAGGTTCATCAATCACTTAATAACAGTTTCTGTGCATGAATCACAACAGGTTTTGCATGAAAATATAAAGATTGTAAAGGCCTATCTGCAAAGTTGGACGGACCACTTTTGTATAGACAAATCAGTGATCTTAAACTATGTATGGACAGGAGGTAATAATTTGAGTGCTGCTGATAAGTAGTTTGTAGCTCAGAGATTAGCTAGCTCGCAGGTTAATGGTGCTATGGCATCATTGGAGACGTCAATATATACGGCTTTAAAGATTGCAATTTTAAGGGAGACACTTCATGAGGTATTGCTCTTAAATGTGAAGTCCAAAGTGAAGGATGTCAGTAAAGCTTCTGCAGAATTGCTCGGACTGGTGGTCAAGGAAAAAAACAAAGAGGTATCGTACCACTCTACTGCGAGAAATCATTGGTTGCCTATTCCGTCATAGAATGTAGAAGCTGGGGTGCTACCTGAACATATTCCATCACTCTGGCAAATGTGAATAAAAAGATGGGGAATATCATTTCCTGACCTGTCCTGCAACAGACAAAGAACTTACTTGTCCAATGTGCAAAAGACATTTGTTACCTTGTCAAGGAGCCAACAATATTCTCAAGCTGCAAACTTCAATCCAATCTGAAAGGAAAAGGGTACCGTAGTTAAACCCTGTAAAAATTGCTGCAAATAGATAACATCTATGATGTGCTTATCTAGAATTCTCAAATGTTATCTCTACATCCTTTTCTCCAGAGCTTAGATAAAAAATCTATAACTTTGTCAATACAAAGAGAAGATTTTCGTAGCATTCTATTTCAGAACATGTGGGCATAAGACATTTTCCACATGTTTCCGTCGGAAGCCAATCCTTGAGAATGCCCTCGATCCATTATATCCAGCAAAACAAAATAAGAAAATCATAGATTGTCATACAAAGCTCTGCATATGAATTGCCTCAATTCGCATGTATTCAACAAAATGATTGGAATGCTGAGTGAAATGCAAACCTTTGGCCAACAAAGTAGGTCTCCAATTTTAAGTGAAACCTCCTATTATCACTAGCAGATTCTTGAATATTTTATAAAGCTTAACTTGGTTGCTTCTTTACTAGAACAGAAAGAAGACTAGTTTACTGATTTTTCTAAGATAATAGTTTACCCTGTTCTTCTGCTTAATACAGTAGGAAAGTGCATCTTGATGTATGCGCATGTTCATAACACTAATAAAGCCACCGTAAAAAGGGACTGGAAATTGAAAATTGCCGACTGCCATGTATAATGAAATGAAAAACACACAGGAGAATAAGTACCAAGAAGTAGACCTTCCTGAAGGTCAATGGATGTGTGCTCCATTTTGGAAGCCATGGAGGGAAAAAATGGCATTAACCATGCTCCGACGAAGCCCTCCATCATAGCCGCTCACCATAGCCGTTCCAACACAGTTAGGAGCTTCCGATTCATTTTCAGCAAATTTTTCTGCTCCGATCCTTGCAACTGCGGACATAAATTCTGAAAGGAAAATCTTCGGTCTGCCCTGCCAGTTACTCGGTTGGAGCATCCTGGATCCAGGCAGGTGACCGAGAGTTTACAGCGAATAGGAGGTTTGAAGCAGTCATCAGCATATCCTAGGTATATTCTAGCATATACCTAG
This sequence comes from Isoetes taiwanensis, assembly GCA_021234155.1. Classification (NCBI taxonomy): domain Eukaryota; kingdom Viridiplantae; phylum Streptophyta; class Lycopodiopsida; order Isoetales; family Isoetaceae; genus Isoetes; species Isoetes taiwanensis. Next base: position 13,709,691 of record JAJEKV010000023.1, on the reverse strand, counting down.
GATATGCCATAACCCACATAAATAAGGGTTTGCCCCCCTAGGGGCAACCCAAAAAACTCTAGGATCATCTGTCGGCTCGATTTAAAGCTCATTTGCGATGCTGGCATACTATTTTATATTTTAATAGAAACTGGGTAAGCTCATAATCACTAACTTGGCTTAGGATTTTCAAGTTCCTGATGTACAAAAGGTGTATAGTGTCCCATGATCTACATCAATTTCGAAGGTCAATAAAGGCCAAAGAAACATGATAAGCCTTGAATAAAAACACCTATACATGCACTATGTGAAACACCTATACATGCACTATGTGGACATCTAAATGTTATTCAAGGATCTGACACTTACCTCCATTGAACCATGAAACCGCATTGGAGCCTTATTGAGGCATGGATAGTGGGTCCCCAAATTCCTTGTTGGTTTTGTATCCTTGAGAAGGCTACGCACAATTGCCCCTGTGAAAGGATAGGCTTTGGGGAATATGTACGCATCTTATGCATTGTCTGGCCCTGGGATATGTTTATCCCTTCTTCAAATTTAGCTTATGGGGTGGCACATTACTTGGGAGTTTGTGCAAGGGAAAATGTGGCAGAGTTTGAGTAATCGTATGATCTAATGGTCACAAAAAATTGTGAGACACCCCAAACAATAATACACCCCAAACGATAAATGTTGATTGATGTGAGAGTTGATATATGTCATCTCAAATTTATAGATAAGGTGAAAAATTATATTGTATTAACAATTGCATATTGACTTGAATCATGGAGGGATTGGAGTTGTTCATGAATAGGGCAAGGTTGTTAAGTCTGTAATATTGAATACAAAAAGGATTGCATTAAATGATTTATTAGATGATTCATGGAACAAACATTCAATGGCATTAGGGGACCCGATGACCACATCAATTAGTGGCATTAACTACCATTTTTTTCCAAAATTCTGCTGCACGTGAGTGTTCATAACTCTTCCTTACAGAAAGGTCTTATTATGAAAGAATGAAATATGTTGACTTATGGCATGCTTACTTAAATGCAAAGCTAACAAAAACATTCCATTGAGTATGATTTCTTTTACACGCTGTATGATTTCTTTTACACGCGTCTAATCCTTTGTTGGTTCTTTCTGTAGTTTAGGTTTTTAACTTATAGCAAGATGTATGACTTTTATCGTTTAAAATCATTAGCCATATGATTCTTCCAACTATTTTTAAACTGCATTTTTTTCTGTCCCCTTTTTCTGGATTCCATGAACATTGTTTATGTTGTGCATCTTGGAGTATGATAATGTGCAGATTTCAAGAAGCTGCAGAGCCTAGAAGTTTATGGGGAAGGTATCACTGATGCTGGCGTAAAAAACATCAAGGATCTTACAGATTTAAAGTTTCTAAACCTGTTTTCGGCTCACAGACCAAGCCCTTTCTTCTATATCTGCTATGGATAGGATCTCTGTCGTTCTATGATGTGTGCCTGTCTTGTAATTGAGAGTTTAACTATGGATAGAATGTGTAATGTAGAGCTCAGTTATTATAACCCATAGCCATTGTAGGAAGTCTCACGTATTCCCCTCTAACAATTAGATTACATTGTAAAGGACAGTAATGCCTATTCAGAACAAAGCATGCCTATTCAGAAAATTAAAGATAGTAATCATTGTTTGTGACCTTTTCACATTCCATTCTAAGCAACCAGAAATTGCAAAAAGTTACCTTCAAATCGAGAAATGAATAATAAGGTCGTATCTGTGCAAGCTTAAATCCTTTTAAAAGCACTCCACCTACAACTCTGACACCATAGACTAAGAGAAAACTCTGCGAGAGGATGCCAATGGCATTGGCAATGCAACCATGCTTACAAAAAGAATGCCTACCAGGATGGGCATTAAATCTTGGTCAGTTCCCCTGCTTCTCTGCATCAAATTCCTAATAGGAAAAACAATAGTACTTACATTCTTCACCTCTAGGTGAGGTGGTTCCACAGGAGCAGTTCTGCCAACATGAATATCAAGAATGTCGACACCCCTTAGATTACTGCCTTTAATATCATGTGGTTGTGGCCTAACATCCATCATTCCTGCTCCCCTGTTCCAATTGTGAACCAGTTTGGTTTGATTTGGCTTAAGCTGAAGAGTGGCAAAGATGGTTATTCTGTCACCATGAATATCAACTGCATTGTTAAGTATTCTCAGATCAGTCTGGCCAGGCAAAGGAGGAGTGCCAGCAATAGTGTTGTATGTCAGTTTATATTGAAAAAGATTGCTACCATTTGAACCTCTAAATCCAAGCAAAAGACTGGCACCAATCATTACCAGGGTGGGTATTAAAACTCGAGCACTTTAGAAGCTTGTTAATGTCTTGGTGACAATTTCTACTGTAAACGGAGCAGAATTACAGAATAAAGATGCCTTCTAAGATTACAGAATTACAGAATTTTGCATGAACCATAATTTTGGCTTTATCTGGCTAATGGAATTAAATGTCTTCAATTGCAATCTAGATGTACGGAGCAGAATTAGAGAATGGAGATAGATGGATGGCTTAAAGCTTCATGCCATGGACAATGCTCAATTTTCTACAGCTTTCTGAAAAAAAATACCGGCTTTATATATTTAGCAGTGTTGAATTTCACAATTTACTGCTATGAGAATGGATTCAAAAGATTCAAATAGGACGTCATCTGCTAATGGACAATATTCCATAGAACAAAGGCGCATGAAATATTAATAATTTTGCACCTTTGGATGCAGATGTTCAAGTGATGAAGTAACATTCGGAAGCTTGTGGGATGGAAATGATACATGGAGATGGCTTAAAGCTTCATGCCATGGACAATGCTCAATTTTCTACAACTTTCTGAAAAAAATACAGGCTTTATATATTCAGCACTGTTGAATTTCACAATTTACTGCTGTGAGAATGGATTGAAAAGATTCAAATAGGACGCCATCTGCTAATGGACAGTATTCCATAGAATAAAGGCGCATGAAATATTAATAATTTTGCACCTTTGGATGCATCGCATGTAGTCGGAACTCCATGTAAGTGATTGCTAAACAACGCTGGTGATTGCTCCCAAATACCGTGACGTCAAATTCGCCTAACATGGAGTCAAACAAAACAGTAAAATAGGTCCTGGAGTTGAGTCATTGATCTGCTGATATGAGGTGGAAGGTTATTGGAGATTAAACCAGCAATCAATCAACTCTGAGTGACCTCAATGAAGCTATTTTAATCTAACACTTATCAGAAAGCAATAAACGATGATGACATTTTTACGATGATGACATTCTTATGCTTTGTCCATGACTGAAAGGTCATGGACTTCTGCTATTCAGTTACTCATAAGGAAATGCACAAAAGCAACAAACATGGAAAAACAAAAGGAAATATGGATATAAATCTTACCTGGAAAATGAAAACAGTCTCTAAGATATTAATGCATAGTTTCTGTAATGATGGGACAGAAGATGCAGATTGCCTTGTTTAACTTGGTGTATGGTCCCTTTGCCATGGAAAACAACTTAGCAAATTAAGCCGGAAAGCAAACAAATATGTACAGGAGATTGACAAATGCAAGTAATGGAATCAAAACGAATGACAGCATGGCACATTCTTTCTACTTTGTTCAGCTGCTGTTTATCCATGTCACTGCAGCAGAGCGTTTAGGCAGAGCCTTGCATTACAGGAGGATGCAAAGATCATGCTCCAAGGCATAAATGGCAATCCATGGCGAATCTTGTTCGGCTAAAGCTGGACGAACTTCTCCAATGTATGAACTTGGGCAGGAGTTGCATGCAACTCTAACAGAGTTTTACTCTAGCTCAAATGAATGTCAGTGGCATAATACCTGAAAGAATAGCTGGGCTATCCTATCTGCAACGCCTGATGTCTGGCTGGAGCTCTGCCAACGTCTCTAATGTATGCACTTGGGCAGGAATAAATTATATCAACATGGCCAGAAAACCAGCATGCAATGTGAACAACATTTTAGTTCTTGCCTTCTCCAAAAAATCCAATTCTCTCCTCCACTGCTCATAGACAGCTACCTCAGACCTATCGAAAACAACAAAGGAAGTGCAATGATAAAAATAAGCTGTTGATCAAGAATAATACCTGACAATGATGCTGCAACTCTCTTTCGGAAATGTGGGATCAAGCTTGAGAGTCCAGCTTTTTTAAGGGTCTCGAAGCATTTTTAAAAGGGCTTCACTGTTTATATAAGGTGGCTACAGCAGGATCGATAGCGAAAAAGGATGTGGATCAACAACTCGGCCATAAATAGTGATTCGTGGACCAACTGTTACCTGCTACAGTAACTCTGCAATAAGCCACAATAACTCAGCAATCAGGTTCCAGGCCCGTGACAACAGTTTAGCCATGAGTTTTGCCTTCCATAGAAATTCCTTGTAACCAGCATGAATCCTTATTCTGTCACTATATGTTTTGAATTCTCAAAGTGAATACCACATCAGCACTCCATCATTACATTACTGCAGAACATTTCATCCACATGAAAGCATCACCCAAGCAACACATGAAGATGAAGTATCCTAATAGACCATGCTCACCTGCCGCCCAGCTGAAGAGCTCCACAGCTCCAAGGATCCCAAGTGCGCACAGCCTGTGTTTCGTGAGTAAAAAGTGGGAGAGTAACCTGAAGAATAAAACAGCATTATTGGCAAGAACAACTTCGGATTCTTGCTCTGTTTCCATGCTCACCTGCCGCCCAGCTGAAGAGCTCCACAGCTCCAAGGATCCCAAGTGCGCACAGCCTGCGTTTCGTGAGTAAAAGTGGGAGAGTAACCTGAAGAATAAAACAGCATTATTGGTAAGAAGAACTTCAGATTCTTGCTTTGTTTCCATCCTCACCTCTCACCTGCCGCCCAGCTGAAGAGCTCCACAGCTCCAAGATCCGACCCAGCGCAATAGCCAGAAGAAGCGCCAAACTGAGTTTCGTATCCAAAATTCGTGTCATTCAATTGTGTCGGCTCGGCCAACTTCAAAAAATTCGAATTAAATCCTGGCGATGCCGGAAGGGGAAACTTCGGGATCTTTGGCGATGCCGCATACGGGGAACTTCGGGCAAAGGGGAACGCCCGCATCGCGGCGTTCCATCGCGACGTTCAGTACCTGAGCACAATTACCAACACCTTACGAAAATAAAAAAGAAGATTATGTTTTAAAGGACGTTTTTGTTCTAGAATATACAAAAATTTTCTTTAAAGTGTACACATAATATGCAGTTCAAACAAAATGTTAAATAGATATACTAGGTCTACACGCAAATACAAAATATTTTTGGTGCAAATAGAGGTTATGTCCATCAATCTCAATGGATCTACGTCATGAAGAACCTGTCCCAAAGAACTCTAGGGATGTCTGTCGGCTCGATGTGAAGCTCAGTTGTGAAGCTGATAGGTGCAGAAGCTCCTCCCTTCGTGCCTATGGTGGCAAACATGAATGTGTAAACATGCTCTGATACCATGCCCCACACGCGTGACTCATGTCTAGCAATAAGAATGTTATACTTTGTTAGAAACTCAGGAAGCTCATAATTACCAACTGCGTCATGTGGGATTGCACCTGACCTAAAGCAAGTTCCCCTGCATGTATATTTGGAGGGGAACATTTTTTACTCCAATACAGCAACACGCCAACGGGTGTTATCAACTATCGCATAACGCCCTACAATAATAAGATATCATTTCAGAAAAAGGTAAGGGAAATGCATTGATAAACTCCTTAATTAAGATGTTAAAATAACCTATTAAGAAGCATATATAAGCAATTCTTATTGTTAGAACTAGCAAATCAAACAGTCACCATCCCTACGATGTATATGAACTATCGCCCTTGGCTTAGGATTTCCAAGTTCTCGAGGTACAAGGGGTATGTAGGGCTTCATGATCTGCACAAATTTGCAAGGTCAATAAATGTCAAAGAAACATGAGAACCCTTGGAAAAAAAACACATATACATGCACTAATATGGATGTCAGAACGTTAGTCGAGGACATGACACTTACCTCCATCACAAAGCATCTGTGTAAACCACGTTCCTTGTGAACCTTGAAATTGTATTGGCGCCTTCTTGAGGCATGTACGGTGGGTCTTTAATAGCAACCCAGATTCTTTGTCGATTTCACACCCTTGAGAATGCCACATATAACTGTCGATGTGTAAAGACAGGCTTTGTTAGATATATTACCACCTTATGCATTATCTGGCTCTGCGACTTATTTATCGTCATGGAAAAGGCTGGCTACAAAGCGAATTGCAACCTTTCAAACTGAAATGGCAAACCTGAATTGGTAGGCACAATTGGAATGCGTGATAGGAGCACAGTATTACCAACATGGGTTCTAGTTACTATCTCTGCCTCAATGTAGACCCACAGGGGCCATGCATCATCTGACATGTCACCACCTCATACAACTCAGGATTGGATTCCTTATCTGGAATCTCCGCATATATCACTTTATCTATATCCTCAATTGTCAGTGGCTTGTCCTCCTGGTACAATATGTTGAGGACATGAACATGAGAAAGGCTCCTCTTCTAGAACTCAATGACATGAACCCTTGCAAGAATTCGGCCAAATATGCCATGGTGTGACACAATCTCTAATAGCTCCTTTAACTTTAGGTAGAAGACACGGGCTACTAAATCAGGTCGGTCGGAAGGGTCCTGGCCATTTATGAGCTCCCTAATAATTTCTGGCCACTTTGGATTGGCAGTCATAGTGATGAACAATTCTGGTCGGCCAAGCTCTCGGACAATTGCCATCGCATCTTGGTAGTGCATCATATAACGTGTGCTTCCAATAAATGTTGTTGGTAGAATGACACAATGCCCAATGGAATTCCCATCGTGTCCAGTGGAATGTACAATACCACTATACAATTCACTACATAGTTGAGCCTGATTTAGTTGTACCCACCCCAATCTTGATTGCCACATCTTAGCAAACATGTCATAGATGTACTCATGGAACAACCTATGCAATGGTAATAATGTGCCACTGCGTACCTGTAGATGATACTTATAGAATTGCAACATAGTTACATCCTTTGATTTGTTCACCTGTTGGATCCATATATGCCAGCCATCAGTTTCATGGAGGAAGAGGAGTGCAAAGTGTAGAGCATCATAGGATGAATGTAGTGCATCAATATGCCTAATTCCTCCTTCTTTAGAATGTACCACAATGTCTCTGAGGTTGTCTCAGGGCCAGAGTCAACTGGCATTAATATTGCTATCTCATTTGTAGAGGTGCATTATATTGCCGTCTACGTAAATCCTATAGGTTTGCACTTGGAATCCGAAGACGCATATCAACAGCTAGTTTTGCTCGCATGACCTCAGCTGCTGAGAGAAATATACAAATGAAAGTGTTTACATCTGCCATCAGGCCTTGAAGGCATGCAATTGTATCACGTCATGTGCCACCACTGAATGATGTACGACGATCTAGCTGCAACTCATCCCCATCCATGATATAAATTTGTGCGAAACATAAACCATCATTGTTGCTACCAGGCAATAAAGTCCCCATCATGTGACACGTGTGACCTCTTAAGGTGTACGACCCTCCAATAGAGTTTGCTTAAGAGGCATCGAGTTTGACTGCCAATGAGGCAAATGCAAGAGCGTTATTATATTTTCTAATACCAGATCGGAAGTCCTTTCCAATCTCATCCCTCCTTGTGTATGGTCAATGAGAGCTGGAGGGGTTGTCGGGAAATGTGGCAATGAAACCTTCCCATTATGTATTAACTTCATCTTTCCAAAGCAAGGCTCCACGGTGCTTGCACTTTTTGCTCATCCTTCCCGCATCCCAATAGTGTGGGCTTGCATCAGTCCAAGCTATTTTCCAAAAGCCAATACTTCTCCTTATTATTGCCTCAGTTGGTGGTGCATCTCCATCATCGTCCTGGAATGCCCCCTCAGATTCATCCTTCTCATGCTAACATGTGCACCAATGCTACTTGCATGAGACACACTTGCAAAATGAATCCGACGTAATACTTCTTCCACTGCATCACCCTCTGCAACAATACTCTTGCTCTGCAGGGAATGGTGGCTTGCACTACGTCCCCAAGTCCTGAACACTCACCCAACACTGCTCAATGTTACAACCATCAGCCACATTCCCACTCTGGTGTGAAAAACATGAAGCCATTGCTGTGCTTCTAGGTGCTAAGGTGACATTCTCAAATTCTGTAGCTAATGCTCTAGCCTTGGCCATGCGTCTTCCGCTCGACGATTGCTTTTCTCCAATTTAGTCTCCAATTCCTTAGGCGTTTGATAAGACGGATTTTGCCCTACAGCAAGTGGGGTTTGAGCAAGGTTCAAACCAGTGCCACGCATAGTGGATCATGTGAATAGATCCTCAACACACTCATCATCAACAATCTCACTTGGCCACGAACTCACGACATCCACACTCGTTGATGCATGGATTGATGTACACTCATTCAACTCCTGTTGCAAGTTTCTAACAATACTTCCGCAGGTAGGTCCAAGTTCCTCGCACGTGTGGTCATCCACAACCATGTCTCCCCCTGTTGCACATGCTCGTGCTCTCCATGTTAATTTACGTTTATGGGCCAGTTGCCTCTTCCTAGCTGACTTTGATTCTTGTTCGGATGTAACATGGGATGCCTTGCCATCCTTATAAGTTGTGGGACTCATGGTTTTTTATGTCACCATACCCCGAACATGAAGATGAGGTTATGGATACCAATGGGGCATTTAGGAAAGGAAGCCAAGGGCGAAGTAAGCGTGCAAACTTACGTCCACGTACCTTTTGTATCTAAAGCAACATACATCAATAATAATATTACATTACATGAAGACATTTAAACTTTACATAAGCAAAAATAATCTAAATCACTAAAATAATCTTAGAGACTGGTGACCCTAAATCCTACTGGTAGGGAAAGACCTCAGACACACTACATGCCCACGCCACCATGAAACTAAACTTACAAACTAGGATTGTCATAAATGCCCTATCAAATGGCCTGTGAAATCCAAAAGGATCTTGGTCTAGTACGTGGGATGCGGCTCACCCTAAGAAGGAAGTATATGTAAAGCGAACCAATAAACAACACAAAAAAAAAAAAAAAAAAAACAAAAAAAAGGCACACCAGAAGGTTTTAGCAAGTTAAGACTTGTTAGGTTTTTATTTTTAGGCTTGATATCATTAGACTGCCATTGGTGGTTAATCTTTTTCCTTTGGCATAGGCTATAACGAAGGAATGCATCCAAGTGAAACTTAGCTTCCAGTGCATCTGCATGGATTAACTTTCCATGTCCAAAAGCTAAACTATAAGTGCAAGCAACCAAAATCTCAACAAGAGTAATTTTAACTGGTTTCATATTTTGGAGTGGATTTGTTTAAACAACCACAGAGAGGTCCTTCATCAGATGCATGCTTTGAATCCACAATCCCGCACTTATCATACATATTAACTAGGGAAAGTCACTGTTTATAATAACAACATGGACTTGTTTACCTTCAATCATTGCTTTTGCATCTCAAAAATCTCCAGCCATTTACATATTCATAAATCTGTTTTCTAACAAGACATCAGATCAAAAGCATGCAAACAACTGGCATGCAACAACTGTTTTCTATTGCTAATGCATGAATTATAAAAATGTTTAGCATTATGATACACAGGTTACGTTATCTGAGATGTTCCTTCCAGGTGCGTGTCTTGAAAGAGATGAAAGGCTGTTTTGACTTTAACACTTTCGCTGTATGCTATTATTTTAACATTCTTTAAATTAATATCATGCTCATAAATGCTTCTGAACACCAATGATTGTTCCAATCACCAACATTTGGTATACATGTTTACAAGCACAGAATCTTGATCTGAACTTAGACAGTCTAGTGACATGGACGTGTGTCATTTTTCCCTGAGGTAGTTTGCTCGACAATAATGTGCATGCATCAATAAAAGGAACAAACATGATTTTATCTAGAGATATCCCTAGGATGATAGTTATGTTGAAAGAGCATTGATAGATGATAACAACAATTGGTTTATGAGGTCGTGTGATGGCCTACATCTTCTTATAAAGGCCAAAGGTTTAGCCAAAGGAAGTGGTTTCACGCTGTCTTTAGGGATTAAATGAATTGCATCAATTACTTGAGGAAAATATAAGGTCAGATCATGGCAAGAGAATTGTGAACATCTCAGCTAGTTGCTGTCTTAAGATTTGGCAACTTTTCTTGATTCAACCTTAACAAATATAGTACATTCCAACTTAAAAGAGATTGTATATATCATCTTGACTATGAAACATGGGCTGATAGGAGACTGCTCGTCAACTTTAGCTCAAGCAAACCATATTTGCAAGCTTGTTTATGGTTGGTTGTACACATCATGTACACACCCAAACTGCAAAACACCAAATTATAAGTGTTAAGATATCACAGAACCCTGCAATTAGTATTAACGCTTGGATTACTTATGGCTCTAAAAGCATTTCCATGTTGCTCTACCATTCCCATAATACCTTTCTAGACTGGACTTTGTTCACTGCATGGTAGTCAATGCACATGCAATAAGATCCCATTAGCAAGCTTCAATGATGCCAAACCATTGCGTTTTAGATACCATATGCTCTACTCGTAATGATGACACTTATATTACTTAAGGCTAAGCATTCCTGAAACACCTCCAGCATGTAACCTTTCCAATATATGCCCATGCTTTTGTTCAGCATATAGCAGTAAATGCACATTGGATAAGATGCAACCAATTATTAACAAGCATAACTAGAATGATTACCCATATCCATGATGCAGCAAAAGTCCTTGATATGGTTTTACATACTGCGGCATCAATCTGTGAAGAAGACCAGCGAATCGGGGTATTTCACATCCATAGTCAAACCCAACGATATTCTTGGTAACTTCAGTACATCATCCTAGAATGGACCATATTTCCGAAGGTGAACTTTAGTCTTTGTAAAATACCTTAGGGAGTTATGCACCCAATGGATCTTTCCATGCATCTCCAGTCGTAGCTTCAGTAACCAACAAAGTGGATTGGTGATTGAAACATGACGTTGATGATTGAGAAATTAAGGCCACAAACACCGTTCAATCTGTCAACAAGATATTCACATGTCCATTATATGTCTTCACTCTCCTTTTCTAAAGCTATATATCATGTAACCTCTACAGTCGAGGAAGTTGCAATAGTCTAGAAAGTTGCAGGCTTATGGTCAGGCATTGACTTTAAGGAATATGCTTCACCCACTTCCCAATAGTGCGACGTTGAACATCAGAATACACTACCAGAAAAAAAACAGACCCAACTATGATATTGTTCAGGCTCCAATAACTAGATCATACCTCGTACTGATAAACCTTTTGTCAATGATGGGAATATTTGTAAAGGACAGCCTATCATCCTTAAAATAAAGTTGGGGATGGCAATTCCAAATGCATGATCACCACATATTCCTCAGTAGCACAGGCGTTGTCTAAATCATCCCCCTCCCTCCTCATTCAAACAATTTATTTCCAAGTTTAGATATTATTCTGCTTGTATTCGGGTAGTTGTTGCACATCCTTAGATTCTTTGCCAATAACTTCTGATCATATCTCCACAGGTAGTATCCTTCAGCTACAAGTACCTCCAGCTTGTGCAAGCTGGTAGCTTAGTTCATCTCCTTCAGACTGTGAAAAGACAACATATCATAAGGTGATCATAATACCATATTTGGCAGTTTCATTCATCAAAAGTTAATGCAACACTCCACAACTTAAAGTATCTGATCTCACCTGATACATATAATCATTTCCATGCTAGATTGTTCTAAGCTAAATAAAGATAGAGAGAAATAGACAACACAATTAGATCTGATGCATGAAAGGAATCAGATTCGAACATGTGATTAACATGAAAACATAAAATAAGCTTTGCGGATTAGAGCAGAAAATAGAAGATTTGAAGCGGGTTATCATTTCTTTCCATTTTATATCAGTCTTGCAGCTATTTAATCTGCCATATACAAACTATCTGTTTTATTAGTTTTTGGATACACATGCCATGATTATCTGACAGAACAAAATCCCCCTCATGGTCACCATCAAGATCTAAGTCAAGGTCCAAATCAAGGTTTAGACAGAAAGGGATAAGAATCAAGTGGCAGGGGCAGTGGTGGGGCTGTACAAGTGGCAGGAGCAGTGGACTGAAACAACATGCATAGTTTTTAGAATCCCTCTCATATTGCATTTGCACTCACTTCTATACTACATCCCTTAAGCTTGTCAAATCCTTTAAGCTTAGCTTAATCCTTCCAGAGCTCTACTTTTCCTGTATGCTATCAGTGTGCATTATAGATAAAAAGATTCTAATATGCATGTCTTTTTTAGCAGTAATTAAATATTTCTAATTATAGATTTCTAAAATACTCGAGCCAACCCAATTGTCAACTCAAGCCAGCAAAGGCTGGTCTAAAATTGGAGGCTAATATGTCCATATATGCATTTCTAATTGCCTTACATAACTTAAGCATAATCACATAGCTACAAGAAAAACAAACCAAGCCATATGAAGACCAATGCCGCTTATAGCTCCGATAACAATGCAAGTAGTATCAGAAAGCAAGGGATAGATGGCAAGTTCATATTTCTTGTGTGAGAGTATCAAATCCGACATACAAGAGGCCCCATAACCATTCTATCCACGCCATTGTCCCTCCACCTTTAAGACAATCAGTTAAAATGCATAAGATTCCATCCATACAAAAAAGAAGCAAAGAACAGAGCCCTTTACCTGTGGATCATGTTCCTATCTGCATTTGAATAATAAGATTTCGTTGAAGCTAGCAGGCACTGGAACACGATCGAATACTGCCCTTTCTTTCTTTTCCTAGACCACTACATAAAAAAAAAAAAAAAAAAAAAAAAAAAAAAAACATGACCTCACAGTTCAAAACCTATACAAAAATAAGACAAAGCTAATAAGACATATGCTTGCAAGCATCGATTCCATTAAAAGAAGACCCTAATTTTGGAAGAATGAAAATTTGAAAAGACTTACCTTGGATGTGGAGGAGTTCCATTTGCAAAGCTCCGTGAGCAGGCGTTGCAGAGTATCACATGCTGGCTTCTAAGTTGATCCAGCTACATTTTCAGAAGTCTCCAAGGGCAATAGGTCGACGTCCTTTGCTATCCTCATTCTCCAATTTTTAAGGCTTTTCTAATTTTGGTGACCGTGATGAGAAAAAGCCTAGATCTAATGGTGTATTTGCGTGCCATCTCAGATTTGGCTGAGGTGGAAATGACACGTGGATAGCTTAGAATTTCAGGAACAGCTGTAGGCTCGGTAGGGCTGGTGTGCTAAAAAACAAACAAAACAAAACATTATAGAGTTCGATGACCATTATGGTCCATACCAAACTCATTAGTTGGCACGAAAGAAGGGTAAAATATTTTTTTTACCTCCATGGACACAATGGTATATACTTTTAGAATAATGTTTTAGCTATGCGAGAAAAGAAGGAGATCTTGAATGTCAACTAATATATATATATATATATATATATATATATATATATATATATATATATATATATATATATATATATATATATCTACATATACATATACATATATCCAATGGCTGTCTTGGTATTGGGTTGATCCTATAGGGTTCTATTAGGCTCTCACTCTAAGTTTGCCACCACTATTTGAACCACTGTTAAAATCCTATATTTTACGACCATAGGCCACCATAGCCAATAAAATAATGGCATGCATTTATTTATTTATTTATTTCTGGAGTAAGCCCCTCGGCTGAACCTTGGAACATGTATTTGACCCCTTTGGCTAGACCTTGAGTCATAAATGTTGATCTTGTCAAATTTGTAAATATTACATGACACACTTGGTAACACCCTGTTGAGTAACCTTCAATTGTTTAACGATTCGCCTATGAGAGGAAAGTGCTACCCTATTCTTTCTGGACCTTTTAGATTTGGTTCATATCATTCCATGACCATATGACAAAACTGGACCATTGATCTATACATGAAGACATCTACTAACCCTAGTTGTACTCTAAAACCATGGGCTTTTTGAAACGTTGCCTTTATAACCAGGGTCTTGAATAAGTTGAACGTAATCTGGCTTCCTTCTTTACACACCCTACCTTCATATGTACACTCTGTTGTTCAAATAAACCTATGATTCAACAGCCAATGGCTGTCGTGGTATTGATCACTCAATACGCTCATTGTTTTCTACTCCAAAAACGTCATCTCTAGTTGGTCTACCATGCCCAACAGTTTACACTTGAGTGCCACGTAGGCAATGAACACCATGGTTGATAAAATGGCATGGGTGGCTACTTTCAGTCTTTAAACCTCTTGCTTAGACAATTGCTCGTAAATTGTGATTTCTTTTCATTTTTATAGTGGCACCCTTGGTAACATCTTTCCTTTTAACCTTTGGATTTATAAGACTGTGTCTTTGAAAAGGGAGCCTTTCTTCTAACTTCCACACTCTTGAAATTTGGCTTCTACTCTATAGCCCTTGGAAACACTCCAAGGCCTCGAATTTTAATGCCTTGGCTCTGAAAAGATCTTGGGGAAATCAATTATCTTTCAAAACATTTTTAGGCATGATCCTTAAAGCCATGGCAAAATTAAATCTGGACATAACTAGACAAGATGTTTAACCGGTTTTCTTATATGGGCAGACTATGGCTATACTAAACCTTAAGTGTGAGATGGCAAGCTTGGACATTTACTTGAGATTCTGACTTGTGGCACTAAGTACTCCCATGGCATTATGCCTAAATCTCAGACTTTACTTGCACAAAAGATCGGCGGATAACTGTCTTGTCTATTCTATGGTATGGAAGCAAAGGATACGTGCGAATAATGTCAATATGTCAAGATGACCTTTGACAGGCCTACTGTGCTATGCCAACAGTAGAATATGGTATAGATCTACAGGGCTATACTCGTATTAACATTAATTTGAAGTGTGGTCTTACTCCTCCGTATACCTAATTTCGCATTTTACAAAATCATCTGACCATTTTAGGGCTCGCTGAACGGCGCCACATGCTTATGCTAGCGGGTCGTCTACTGCTATGGCTAGGTCGGCATTCAACGGATCTCTTCCCTCTACAAGCTGCATGATACTAAGGTACTCTGTTATTGCAGCATGCCAGAATTTCATGATACCTGATGTAAGGTTCTTCTTACTTGAAATTTATGAATGCTACGGCATGAATCTCCTCCATAGATTGATTTCAGACTTGCGGATCATTCATAATCTCGCAAAACCAGCATGGTTTATCTTCCTTCATACCCTTTCAGCAAGCTTTCTCTGTCTCAAGAGAAAGAACCAGTTGTTTCTAAGCGCCGCCCTGCCGCTTGTAATTCTATCTGCTGTAGTGTGAGCATGACGAGACCTGAAGGTGCTCCCAATAAGATGCCTACAAAATCTGATATATTGGAGATGCTTAAGGAAGCAGGTGTTAATTGTAGTTTTATTGGAAAGAATGATGGCGCTGCTGTTAAGAAGGCCGATTTGGAAGCTATGGCAGTGAAAGCAGGCATTGACATTCATGCTAAGAAAAAACTCATGTTGGGAAAGAAGCCTGCTGTAGAAAGCTTCCAAGATCTCACCACTAATACTAGTCTGGATCAGTCTTTTCCCAAGGCCAGGAGCTTTGTCAGCATTACTGATGCACAAGATGGTGATTCGGTTGAAGTGGACGTTCCTCTTAACCAGGTTTTTGTGAAATCATATTTTATGCATAAGTTGCAAGCATGGGGGATTTTGCTCTTCACTATTTTGTCTGATCTTCACTGGTTTGTTTGCTTCATTGTTTTGATGTAAGGCATGCAATGATGACATGCTATTCTAGTCTTTAATATCTAGTTACAAAATTGTCCTGCTTTATCATTCTTATTTGTAATATGGTCTATCTGGAATTTCATACGAAAAAAGATTGTCCGTTATTTTTACATCCCTATGGGAGGCATTTTGCCTCTAGTATACAAAGATCCAGCAAGTAATGCTGCGCCAAAAATGGTAAATCACAGGAAGTACATCTGACCATCTCTTTTACTTTTACTCATTCTGCATTCTTTACTATTATATCTGCAGTTTCATTTTTAGGATGAAGGGCTATACGCCAAAAATCTCTAATGCTTACCTGTTGGCCAGTGCATTGTTACCCTTAAAGGCTAATAAATGTTCTTTTGGCTGCAGGTAACCAGGGATTTTTCTTCCTACTCTACGTTATATCATGCCGGTATCATAGATGCTGTCTCGAAATACTCTGAGCAGTACATCCCCAACAAAAAAAATTTCTTTGATGTTGTTTTAGCTATCAAGAATGATCTGAATTTTTGGGAACTTAAATCACCCTTAAGTTCATCAGGTTGTATCATCTTCCTATACTATTTTGCTTTAGGTGCAATATTGCATAGCAGATCTGGAATTTTTTGCCTCTTTCATAGAAGTATGATATTGGAACGTCCTTCCTCAGCTGCCTTCTCTGCCTTTATATGCAGTGTTATTACACTGTTAAAAAACTGCTTATAAACATATGTATTGGGTTTTTCTACTATGAATATATCTGGAAAAAGTTTTTGAAAATGTTATGACTCTGCTTGCATGTCTTAAATATTTGGAATGAAGCCCTAAGCCCGAAATCTTGCACAAATGCATAGTCCATAACAAGCTGGCTTTATTCTGGTAAACCAGTTGCTAGATATCCATGTTTTAAACTTAAAACAACTCCGCTTATATGATCTTCGTGACATGTTTTATCTTTTCTTTAACAACGATAGTATTTTTACTTTCTATCTTTGTGCTGTTTTTATAATATTTCGAGCTTATTTTAAGACATATGGATCTTTCTTATGTCGCTCTACTAGGGGAGCTTGTGAAATATAAAATAATGGTCTATACTGGTAACTTAGCAGTGATATGTATTCTGAAACATGCATGCTTTATGCTTCATCCTAATTATCCAACCTATTTGAAACTAACATTTTGCATTGTAAAAGCTCATGTAAATCTGATTTTCATTGTATACAAAATGAGAGGTCCTAACTGCATTTATCACCATTGGCTTTGTATTTTTTGCTCCCATCGTACTCCAAGATGGAATTTGAAAAGGGGAAGGGTATGCTCCTTAAGATGCTCCAATCTTTTAAAGAAAAGGAACCGATAAATCCGACTATGTCACAGGTTTATCCTGGACTAGTTTTGGATGCCTTGATCTGTTCTTTGTCCTATTGGTCAATGTTCAGGCTTTGGTTTTGTATATATATATATATATATATATATATATATATATATATATATATATATATATATATATATATATATATACATATATCATATATAAATATATATGAAGGTTTCAGGGCAATTTTAGGTGGAGCTCCAGGTGCTGGGGCATTTAGCATTTTGCCACAATATAACCTGCACCCTAATCAGGGTGACCGCAAGAATCCCCCTCTAGTCTGTTGGTATATACCAAGTAAGACTCTCTTGAGGACATGCCACCATTTTAACTTCTCACGATTACTCTATGGGGAGAGGCTGATCCACTCTATGGAGCAATAATTTTTACTAATTGTGCCATAGGTCTTATATTGATTCTGGTTAATTGCTCTAAGAAGTAGCAGGTCAATGATCGACCAATAGATTTTTCAAGCCCAATTTATTGACCATGGTAGCTCGAAAGTTTTGCCATATTTTTAAGTGTGCCAGCTCTCACCTCGTGTTGTGGCCTGGTTTCCTTTTCCCTTGGTTTTTTTAAATTGGAGCCTATCAACCATACATAACTTCATATTTATCAAATGCCTAGTGATGTTGCAACCTACTGTTATTTTTCAGGGGCTTAATGGCCATGCAAACCCCATATTATCCATATTATGCCTAGTGCTTTGGGCATGCGTGTATTTGAACTCACACGCCCCACCTGACCACTTGTAACCCTCCTGACTTGTCTTAGTATCTCAGGGGTTGAATTTTTGTCTTATCGCCTGTGCTATTTCTAGAAGCTATTAATAACGTTTGTAAGCTGCTTTTGAGTGGCATAGTGCGCAGTCCAAAAGGATAAGTATTTTGAGCCATCTGCAGCAATGGGGTTTTGGTTTTACCCTCTATAATATTCTAGGGCATGGTAATTTGACAACTAAAGGGATAAGCTTCTGTCAAATATTGTAAGTCTTCTAAAAAATGATAAACCACTGGAAGTGTTGGCTACAAGGCAGCTACCCCTTGGGAGACTGTTAAAGCAATAACGCTTTGCTTTTCTTTAAGTTAACCTTTAACTTATCTAATATAGAGGTGCCGATTTTCCCTTGGGACCAACATTTCCAGCATTAGAAAATTGCAAAGTTGTCAAAAACCTTAGAACACGCTTGAACAGTTCTTTTGCAAACCTAAGTCCAGCACTTGAAACCTCGAGGGCTCTCTCTGAGGCGGCAAATCATAACAGGGAGAGACAAAATCATAGCTTCGAATATTTCGGCATCATGGCAAGGCATGGCGACAGCCCCACTACTCTGTCTCTGGACATATTTGGTAAGAATAAATATTCCGACATATTTAGTTCCATAGGAGCACATCAGCACTTGCCAAATCACGGTAGGCAGAGGCATTCTCATAATGTAACCTGTTGCAATGAAATATGTCCTTATCTGCGACATGTTCTTAAGGGTTTAATCCGCCGTGGACCATTTTTGGAAATGCAAGCATAGAGGTAGCGGCTTGCCTGCGATGCCAAAGGAGAAGGGTACGCCCAACAGGGGCTTCACTAGAGCAAAGCTCCTTGAGCTGATTGATAGGAGCGGGATTGATCTTGCTAAGATTTGCAAGATGAAAAACCAGTCTGTTGCTCAGCCCCCTAAGAAGCTGCTCCAGGAAATTGTTGTCAAATATAATTTAGCTGGAACTACAAGCAAGGGAGTTGGAGATATCAGTGAATATTTGAGCAAGAACAAGGAGCCAAAGTGTAATGAAGGCACCAACCCAGTAGCAGGCATGGTGGACGACCAGGAGATGGTCAACATTGCAGACTCTGCTGGTCTGGAAGATGACATGCAAGAGGAGGACCAGGACTCAGAATTTGAAGATGACATTCAACTCAACCAGGTTTTCTGTCTTATGATAAGATAATGTGCTTTAGTTTCTTCCCATAAATGGTGCTAAGATGTAGTTTAATCTTTGGTCTGAGACTCTCATTTGCTTACATGAATTAAGTAGCCTCAAACTAGGCTTGGCTGTGTAGGCTATGTGCACCCAAGTCTGAGAATATGGCAGCTGCTTGCTTGATATTGCTGCATGCCTTTTGGTTGTGCATGCCTGCATGCTTTGATCCCTTTTGGTTGTGCACGCCTGCATGCTTTGATCCCTTTTTCCCTGATTGTGCATGCTTGCATGCCTTAATTCAACACCAATTGCCTAAGCTCAGAATCTGATTGACCTCAACCTCCGCTTCCAAGTCAGCCAATACAAAAAACGACATTATGAAGGGGAAGAAATTAGCATAACAATAACAGGGCACAACCTAGGAGGAGCTTTGGCTTTGTTAAGCGGGTATGACCTAGCCCAATGTGGGCTGACAAATTTAGGGAGATAGTTTGCTGATAATTCACTTTGTAGCTAAAGGTATGATGCTCATTTGGGTAAATCTGGTATGATAGACCGGCAGGTTGTATTTCTGATGGAAAGTGAATCTCTGAATCGTTCATTGCAAAGATAACAGGTTGATAGGTTGATGGACTTGTGATTAAGATCTTGGCATGTCATGTGGCCATAGGGCTGCCAGATGTTTTAAATTAGCATTGCACATGTGGAACATGCTCAGGTAAAGGTTAACATATGATTTCACTCTACTTTAACAAGGTAAAGGTGCTGAATCACACTAAAAGAGGAAGTTATTACACGAATCTCTCTTTTACATGCCATTTAAATGGCTGAGTCCTTCTGCTACAGGTTATTTGCTTGTGAACATAAATAGGCTACAGCTTAAGTTCTCCAGTTTAATTATCTTTTGGAGTTTGACTATAACTTGTTTATTCTTAATGGTGAAGGGCGATAAGCCATGATTGAACCACTGCTTACCTGTTAACCCTTGCCTCATTACCAAATTTTTGCTAATGTTGGTCTGTTTGGTTACAGGTAACCGGTTCTTCATCTCCATTCTCTTATGTGAATTGTGATGTTTGAAGTTTCTGGAAATGGAGGAGCGACTTTATTTGATTTCAAGAATCTGAACTTGTCTACCAATGTTTTTATATTTTCGATTTCAAGCATACAAGGTAATATGCTAGCAATAGATCTTGCTGGAAACTACTGCTCTTTTATCTGGTATTCCTCTGATATACTTTGATACAAGGCCTTTTATTTGCTGTTTGGCCTCGATTTTGAACCAGTAATGGGAATTACGGAAGCTCCACCATTATTATTTGAATTGTTGGATGCAGCACATTAAAGCTTTTTTAGGGTAGTGCTAGTTATTTGAGCTTTATTTGCTGTTGCATGACAAATAACCTGATTAATGAAGGTCTATAAATAGCCATTCATGCAAAGTACGAAATAAACATTGAATGCAACCGTTCAAGTCTCTGCTGATTTAAACATTGGCTTTTGTACTTTGATTATGGTTGGGTACGCAATGATTATGTGTCTAAATGTCTGAGTTAATCATAAGCTAGTGTGTGCATCCACTAAAATACAAGGTCTAGTAAGCAAAAGACTGATTTAACAACATCTCTTTCAATTATAGCTTTTCAATGTAGACAATTGAATCTACTGTTATAATATAGGTGAAGGCTTCACCATAGCTTTTAATTCTAGCTCTCCAGCTTAGATAATAAAATCTACCATTATATAGTTGAAAGCTTAACTAGAAACTTTGCAAGAAAGATCCTTTGGGATGGATTATGCTGTTTTACATTTTTATGCCGTAAAACTAATGGTTTTCAAAGGCGCCTACGGTCTGTGGCGGGTCTGATAATTTTTGGGAAAACTGGACATGGTTCTAGTTTTTCTAAGATGCCTAGCCTTAACCAAATAGGCTAAGGTTAGGCTTAGGTATATATATATATATATATATATATATATATATATATATATATATATATATATATATATATATATATATATATATATATATATATATATATATATATATATATATATATATATATATATATATATATATTTATTATATATATATATATTTTTTTTCAAGATTTATATTGTACCCCTTTATTATGAAACATTTTAGAACATTCTATTATGAATATTCCCTTAGATTCAACTAGATTTTAAGAGAATGCATTAGACTTGTAAATATTTTCCTAGATTCTCTTACAATTTATGAGATTTCCTTATATTCCCGTTAATTCTCCTAGATTCCCTTACATTCTAGAAATTTCTAGAACATTCTAGAACTTTTACGGAACATTCTCAAACTTTCAAAACATCCTAGAACTTTCTCGGAAGTATTTCCCTAGATTTCCTTACATTCCCATAGATTCCCCTACATTCTAGAACATTCTAAATCTTATTAGAACAATTTGGAACTTTCTGGAAGAATTTTCTTAGATCCCCCCCTAGATTCTCTTATATTTTATAAGATTTTCTTACATTCTATTAGATTCTTCTGGATTTCCTTTACATTCTAGAATTTTTTAGAACATTCTAAGACTTTCTGAAACATACTAAGACTTTCAAAATATTCTAGAACTTTCTGGAAGTATTTCCCTAGATTTCCTTACATTCCCATAGATTCCCCTACATTCTAGAACATTCTAAACTTATTAGAACAATTTGGAACTTTCTGGAAGAGTTTTCTTAGATCCCCTTAGATTCTCTTATGTTCTAGAACTTTCTAGAAGATTCTAGAACTTTCTAGAGCCTTCCAGAACATTCTAGAACTTTCTTGAACTAGCTAGAATGTTATAGTCTATTTCATCTTAATGGGAACATTACCCTTAAGTATATTTGAAACATAAATTCTTCATGGAATTAATGCTTGGTCTAGTGGTTAGAGTGGGGGGTTTGGGGGGTTGAGGACCAGGGTTCGAATTTCCCCAATAACATAAAAAATTTTAAAAGCCTTTCCTTAAGGGATGAGCATTCAACATGAGCCATAGGATCTTAGACTCAATCAACGATCAAGATCTCATCATATAAAAGCAATATGAGCCATAGGATCTATTACATATAATTCCCAAAGCCATGTGGACCGTAAGATATGTGCCAAGCAACGTGAGCCGTAGGATCTCGGATCGACGGTCAGGATCAGATCAACCTGGACCGTAGGATCGTGTCTATATGAGCTGTATGTAAACTCCCAAGCCATCTGGGCCGTAGGATACGTCCCAAAGCCACGTGAGCCGTAGGATCTTAGATCAACGGTCGGATTCAATGGGACAAACATAAGAACATATATATGTTAGATATATATATATATATATATACTTAACAAAACCTTAACCTTAAGATTTAGTCATTCCAGAACTTGTGCTTCCAGAACTTATCAGTCCCCAGATTAAACTGGGGAAGCCTTGGAGACTCTAAGATTATTTGTTCAAAATACTTTATATTACCACAGACACGATTTAGAATATCCAAAGAACATTCTATTTCTCTTCTTAGAACTTGTTGACATCTTTTTGCAAAAGCTTTTTATGCTATACTTATTTCTGATTTGTACATTCCTTAACCATTTTCCATTCTAAGAAAAATCGAATCATATGCGATTAAATCATATGCAATTAAAGATTTACGTTACATATCTATTTTCTATTTATATACTGCAATGCATTGTTCTCATAAACTTTAGAGAGTATTTAATGTTGCAATTGTAATATTGTGATTAAACATTCAGATTTAAACACCGTCTAGATTTTACCAGCTTATAGCAGTCGTGTACCTCCCTAATGTATGTTCTTTCTGCTCAAAGATTATGAGCCACTATTCAGCAAAAAACCAGTAATAGAGTTTTACCTTTGCTACTTGTAAATTTTCAAATGTAGAAAGATAACATGAAATGAAAAAGTCTTGTGATACTTCCGGTAAGCTTGTCGACCATTTCTTCATGTAAGTAGTGTCCTCAAACATCCAAACATCCAAAATATAAGGAAATTGGAGATGTAAGACTGGTTACCTGCAATCCAACCATTCAAATGTTAGCCATAACTGGGTAAATCTGAAAGGGATTGGCAGGTAAGCAATAGTCCCACATGGCTTAACGCCCTTCACCAATTATACATATAATCTTAAAAATTTAATTACACAAGCACTGTTCCCTTTCTTATATCCATAAAGGCATGTTAATCATCCACTATTACCATAGTTTTTACTTAAACCGTTCTTTGCACAAAATATCACATCTGAATACCAAACCTGATTTAGAAGAAGGTCCTCTTCTTCTGCATTTTCTTCGTCAGTGTCTTCACTTTTCTGTCCTTCAGAGGATTCGCCCACTGCAGCAGACTCATCCCCTTTGCCAGTATTCTGTTCATTATCCCTGGTGTAGGCAGATTTTTGTGAGATATACCTGTCTATGCTTCCAGCTGATCTTTCCCCTTTCTTGCTTGCTGGTGATTCAACAAGGCTATACTCCTCCACTACCTTATGCAAGAACATCTTAGTTGGTTGTGCCAATACTTCCCCTTCTTTTTTGCATAGTGCAGCTAGATCCAAGCCTGCGTCCCTGATAAGATCTAACATATCCTTCCTCGTCAACTTATTTTTCATCCCCTGAGGCGCCATGGCAGGCGCTCTTAGAATAGCTTATAGAAACCAGTTGTGTCTGAATATACCCTGCCGGGATTAAATCCTTGTCTATCTGTTTTATGTTGTACGAATTTGTTTCCCATTTTGCTGCTTTTTCCTCTGCCATAGGATCTTCGAGGTTCTACAAGGCTGTTTGGCTAAAAGAAACAGCAAATCCTTTACCAGACCAAAAAGGCGGAGTGGTTTACCTCTTAATTTTCGCCAAAAGTGGCGGATCTCCTCCTCGGTTCATGATGCATGTACATTCCTGTGCTTCGTACAGATTTGGATCCTTACTCATATCGTGAAGTGCCGGAATCTTTCCTTGGCGGTCGAGTGCTGGATGCCTTTGCCGGATTAGGTCACGAACCCTATTTTTGTTAGAGGCCCGAATTTGGTACCCTTAAGTGCTATAGGTCGGACATAAACTACCGACATATGGTATACTAAATCATATTAACAAATAAAATCATCGACTATTGGTCCACTTTATTATTTTAGTCTTTAGACATAGACTACTTTTACCTGCGGTTAAGCATGGATCAATTTTAAAATCATATATTTCTACCATATAGTTACCTCTCCATGGTTTTTAAGGATTTTACATCTGTACCATTGAGTGTATCCTTAACCATTGTCAAACCCACCCGTTAATTTTATATATATATATATATATATATATATATATAAGCTAACCCTACCGCCTACCGGACAGCAGGGGAGAACCTTAGTATGTATAGGGACAGGAGGATCCCTATACCTAGGGACCCCCCTGCCGACTGTACTTAATGTGTAGTAAAGCTAAAAAAGATTACCTGTATGTTTTCAGTTCCATTTGAAGAATAGCTATGTCGTACTTGAGTCCTGGAAACTTTCCGTAGTTTACTGTTTTGTTGACCACGTACCATACATCTTCAGCTTTAAATCCTTTATCAATGAATGTGGTGATAAGTCTGTGTAGGTCTGCAGCTGCATTTGCTGGGCTACTGTTTGTATACAAACACGGTTGTATTTGTGAGATAATAACATTTCTGGCCATTAGGTATGGCCTGCATCCTGACGCGTGACCAAATTTTGAAGCTACAAAAGGCAATATGTCCCTCTTGTCATACTTATGGGTCTCAAAAATGCCGTTTACTGGGTCACTGACTTCAATAGTCATGTTTAAGAAGATAGCTTTTTTACCTACTTTTGTATTTGTGTCTGGACATGACCGGTATGTCGTCTCGTCTTTGATAGTGATGTACTTGAGATCATATATCTGTATGCTATTATTGTCTTGTGTTTCTAGACCAAGGTACTTCCTGATGTATCTGTTATTTAGGCTTGTCATATCGTCAATATACCTAAATGTATCCCTGAATGCTGCAGCTGCTTCCACTTCCCCACTATTAATCAGCTTCATTATAAAATTTAGCTCATGCCATGCCAAGTACAGGTTGCACCAAGCAGGGCTTGATGCAAAACCCATGGGGATTCCCATCGTTTGTTTCCACAATTTGTTTCCCATTTGCAGATAACAGTTTTGTAGTAGCCATGAATTCATGCAGCAAAAATTAGCTTCATTAATACATACCCATTTCTTGCTCACTGGTGTTGTGACCTTCCATTCCAGAACTACTTCACCATTGTTCTTCGTCTTATACCACATCTGGTGATTCTTGTTCTTGGCTTTCTGATGTTTCCAAATTACTTTAGCCATTTGGGTCAGAATATTGCAAATGCCATCCTCACCTTCAATTGGGATGGTCTCATAGCACCTGGAAATATCTGCTACAAAAACTTCTTTGATTTTTGGTGGTAGATTACATACCACATCATATATCGAATTAACAGTCCAGGATGCTTTAATTTTCTCTTTTCTGAAGAAGTTAACTTTTGCTAGTCTATTTTCACATATATTTGGCCAGATTTCCAGAAATGTGTTTAGGGCAGCAGCCAAGAGAGATGCTAGTTGCGAAAAGATGGAATCATGAGCACTGGTGATCCATCTGTAGGTTCCTTTATGTGCTTTAAACACCGCTAACAGAAAAGGTAGGTTATCATATGCCATGGGCCAATCCCCAATGAGTCCTTGAGTTTTGCATATCAGAGATTTCTTAATGTCCAAGTAGTCCCCAGTGATTTCCATAAAATCATTGCTAGCTAATCTCCTCATAGCTTGCTCCCTGATGTATTTGGGGCATATAAAACATGGGTTGTTTGTAGCTTTATCTACACCTGAAGTGTAGAGATTTTTAACCATCCACTCAATATTCTTGGTGACAGTTTCATCCACTATCTGAAACTTTGTCTGCTTGGAGCTGTTATTCTTGATAATTGCTTTTGCTCGTTTTACAGCCCCTCTGATTATTTGTCTCTTTATATCCGTAATCCTCTTGCTGTTGATGTCATATAAGCTATGCTTATGCAGTTCAAAAAACTGTTCAACAGTTTTTGTGATCTCATACCTGAATTGGCATGTAGTAAAGGGCTTATCTGGTATGTGGTTAAGCCCAATTTTTAACCATTTTCTAAGGGCTGGACTGTGCACTATCCTCAGGTCAGTAGTTTGAATGTGTCCTGTATCCGGGGAGATGAATCTCTTAAGAGATGGGTTACTGCATGGACATGTATTCTGGTTCATGCCTGCAAAAATATCTCTTGGTTTATAGAGCATGTTCTTCAAATTACTGGTGTAAGTCCAACCAAAGGTCGTCTTATCCATAATCTCTTGCCCTATATTGCTGAGTTCTTGACCTAGTACCTCGGAAAAGATCTTAGGTATTTTTATTTTATCTATAATCTTTGAGAAGAATTTGATATGTACAAATTTCTTTTTTTCTTTAGATCTGTAGGTCCTGATGGCCCATCTACCCTCAGCCTTTTTTATCAGAGCCCTGTCATTGGCCTGTTATATAGTATTAACCCGGGTTAGTATTGAATAACTCACGAGAGGTCAAGGATGTTTTTTGGATCAATCCACGATTTGTAGGCAAGAACGTGCCTTTATGTATACTATGCCCGTAGGCTACTGTTTGTGACCATACAGGTCGTACTTTGGATCGGTTTAAGATATAGGAAATATATTTAGTCCCCTTTACTGTAAGACATTTCTACTGTAGTATTCATATTTATATTTATGCTGAAAGAAAATCATTCATAACTTTTCAGAATACGGAAGTAATTTACTTACTTGCATGTGTTCAAAAAGAGATTTTTGTTGGTGCTGTTTCAGCTGTCCTGCTAGGTCCAGTATCGTGCTTGCTGACAGATTGTTCGCTGTCCATTCCCAGATCAACAATCTCTACAGATTCTTGATCTACTATAATGGGTGCAGTAGGAGTATTTTCCCCACTTGTACTCCTCAGTCGTTTTGGAGGCATGTATATCTGTATTTCCTCTTCTTCAATACTCTCCACTTTCTTTTTATAAGTTCCCTTAAAAGTGTTGCCATCTGCATCCAGAGGGGCAGCCTCTGCTAGAAAGCTTGCATTATTAATTGTCTTTTCCAGTATATCAACCAGCTTTGTGTTGCCAAATTCTGCCTTGAAGTCAGTTCTCTTGCTTTCTGCCATTCTGCTGGTCATTTTTATGAGTACTTCCCTAACTTTGAGATATGCCAGAAATGCTATTGCACCTTTTCTCATGGTTTTTGAATTCATGACATTGTAAAACTGGTGGAACCTGCCTAAACAGCTATCATTAGGCCAAAACTTATCTGTATTGTTCATCATGTACCATACGGCATGATCGAACCAAGTTATGTTGTCATTACATTCTGTACCATTGGGTCCAGCAGACTTCTTGAATTTGTCACATTTGCATTTCAGAAATGGACAAAAGGTTCTCCAAAGTTTAACCATGTAGAATGGGTCTCTCTGTTCTGTTTTTTTGGCCATATGGCCTTTTTGTCCAAGGAAGATACCATTGTCTTTATTACATTTCTTGCCGAAGAACTTTGTATTTTTGCACGGAAGTTTAACTTCCTCTTTTCCAATTCTTCTGTTGAAGTTCATGGCGTCCTTATGAGCCTGCTCCACCTCTGTGTCAGTAATATTGCAGAGCTTCTTCCATGTATCTGAGTTTATAGGGGCCAGAATGCCCAGATTTTTAGCCTCCCATAAAGCTTGTTTGTACTTGACTCCATGTAATTCGACCAGTCTGAGTGACATAACTGGGCATGTACCACAGTTGGTCAATGTAAGGGCTTTGATATTATAATCTTCCAATAGAGTGCTTGTTTGCTGGACTTTTTCCTCTGCTTTTTTGCTTGTGTCAGGTTTGATAATAGCCTTTCTTTTCTCCTCTGGTAGTTTACTAATGTCAAAAAGACAATTAGTAAGTTTTACTGGTTCCTCTTCCTTTGGTACTTCTTTATGTATATGTTTGTTTTTCACCCTTGGGTGTGAAACTTTGAACTCATTGGCAAGTTCCAGTGCTGTAGTACATTTTATGAATGTCAAGACATCCATGATTTCTTTATCATCTGCATCTGCATGTGCTGTGGGTAGAACTTGATATACTTCATCGATCAGCTTCATATATGCTATCTTGTCATCCCCAACATTGTTGATCTTGGTAACCAGGTTGAACATATTATTAATGCCAAGAAAGGTTATGGCAGAAATCTCATCTTCTCCAATATAGGCTTCTTTTTTGAGAAAATAGCTATGAACTTCAGTATTGAGTAGGCAACCCAGCACCATCTGTACTGCTTTGTTGGGTGGTACTATTTTGGAATAACCATATCCATATTCAGCCACTTCTCTGTACCATTTGGAGTACCATTCAGATGAAACAGGTGTGTACACTTGCTGGCTGACAGTATCAGCTTCATTATTTCCTGGTTTTAGGTAACCTTCCTGTAAAATTTCACACTTAATTTAGTCATTGATATAATATCGTTATTTGCAGAACTTTTTACTCGTTAATGGATCATTTCTAGAGGACTATTTTTTAGAGCTCCAAGGCCCACACCAGTTATACTGGTGTACTGAAATCAGAGAATATATACTTAACAAAACCTTAACCTTAAGATTTAGTCATTCCAGAACTTGTGCTTCCAGAACTTATCAGTCCCCAGATTAAACTGGGGAAGCCTTGGAGACTCTAAGATTATTTGTTCAAAATACTTTATATTACCACAGACACGATTTAGAATATCCAAAGAACATTCTATTTCTCTTCTTAGAACTTGTTGACATCTTTTTGCAAAAGCTTTTTATGCTATACTTATTTCTGATTTGTACATTCCTTAACCATTTTCCATTCTAAGAAAAATCGAATCATATGCGATTAAATCATATGCAATTAAAGATTTACGTTACATATCTATTTTCTATTTATATACTGCAATGCATTGTTCTCATAAACTTTAGAGAGTATTTAATGTTGCAATTGTAATATTGTGATTAAACATTCAGATTTAAACACCGTCTAGATTTTACCAGCTTATAGCAGTCGTGTACCTCCCTAATGTATGTTCTTTCTGCTCAAAGATTATGAGCCACTATTCAGCAAAAAACCAGTAATAGAGTTTTACCTTTGCTACTTGTAAATTTTCAAATGTAGAAAGATAACATGAAATGAAAAAGTCTTGTGATACTTCCAGCCGCTTGTCAGCCATTTCTTCATGTAAGTAGTGTCCTCAAACATCCAAACATCCAAAATATAAGGAAATTGGAGATGTAAGACTGGTTACCTGCAATCCAACCATTCAAATGTTAGCCATAACTGGGTAAATCTGAAAGGGATTGGCAGGTAAGCAATAGTCCCACATGGCTTAACGCCCTTCACCAATTATACATATAATCTTAAAAATTTAATTACACAAGCACTGTTCCCTTTCTTATATCCATAAAGGCATGTTAATCATCCACTATTACCATAGTTTTTACTTAAACCGTTCTTTGCACAAAATATCACATCTGAATACTAAACCTGATTTAGAAGAAGGTCCTCTTCTTCTGCATTTTCTTCGTCAGTGTCTTCACTTTTTTCGTCCTTGGAGGATTAAGCCCCTTCAGCAGACTCATCCCCTTTGCCCGTTATTACGTTTCATTATCCCCGGTGTAGGCGTGATTTTTGTGAGATATACCTGTCTATGCTTCCAGCTGATCTTTCCCCTTTCTTGCTTGCTGGTGATTCAACAAGGCTATACTCCTCCACTACCTTATGCAAGAACATCTTAGTTGGTTGTGCCAATACTTCCCCTTCTTTTTTGCATAGTGCAGCTAGATCCAAGCCTGCGTCCCTGATAAGATCTAACATATCCTTCCTCGTCAACTTATTTTTCATCCCCTGAGGCGCCATGGCAGGCGCTCTTAGAATAGCTTATAGAAACCGGTTTGTGTTGCGAATATACCTGAGGGATTAAATCCTTGTCTATCTGTTTTATGTTGTACGAATTTGTTTCCCATTTTGCTGCTTTTTCCTCTGCCATAGGATCTTCGAGGTTCTACAAGGCTGTTTGGCTAAAAGAAACAGCAAATCCTTTACCAGACCAAAAAGGCGGAGTGGTTTACCTCTTAATTTTCGCCAAAAGTGGCGGATCTCCTCCTCGGTTCATGATGCATGTACATTCCTGTGCTTCGTACAGATTTGGATCCTTACTCATATCGTGAAGTGCCGGAATCTTTCCTTGGCGGTCGAGTGCTGGATGCCTTTGCCGGATTAGGTCACGAACCCTATTTTTGTTAGAGGCCCGAATTTGGTACCCTTAAGTGCTATAGGTCGGACATAAACTACCGACATATGGTATACTAAATCATATTAACAAATAAAATCATCGACTATTGGTCCACTTTATTATTTTAGTCTTTAGACATAGACTACTTTTACCTGCGGTTAAGCATGGATCAATTTTAAAATCATATATTTCTACCATATAGTTACCTCTCCATGGTTTTTAAGGATTTTACATCTGTACCATTGAGTGTATCCTTAACCATTGTCAAACCCACCCGTTAATTTTATATATATATATATATATATATATATATATATATATATATATATATATATATATATATATATATACAAGAAATTTAATGCGTCCTATGGTGCATGTTCGAGTTTTAGCATGTTCCTATGGTGCAAGGCCCTGTCGTGCTCTAGATAACCAATGATTCTACTGAGATTCTCTTATGGTTCCTCTATATTCTTCAACATTCTATGTACTATATTTAGCATTCATGAAGATTCCCCTAGATTCTCTTAGAATTTTCTATTTTGATTGAGGTGCTTACCCATGAGCATTTAGAACCTTCCAAAATAGTCTATTTTGGATCTATGCAATAACTTTCTATTTTTAGACTGAGGCGCCTGCCCTGAGCATCTAGAACATTTTTTTTTCAAGATTTATGTTGTACACCTTTATTATGAAACATTTTAGAACTGTGGCTCTTCGCAAAATCTTAAAAAAAAACTCTAAGATTTCATCAAGATTTTCTTAGATTCCCTTAGATATTATGAAGATTCCCTTGGATTCAACTAGATTTTAAGAGATTCCGTCAGACTTGTAAATATTTTCCTACATTCTCTTACAATTTATGAGATTTCCTTATATTCCCTTTAATTCTCCTGGATTCCCACAGGCTACGGATTGAGACAGGTAGATGGGAGCGGCCGCAATTGCCGCGAGAAGCGAGGCTATGTGCCTGTTGCCAGTTACAGGTTATTGAAGATGAAAGCCATACTCTTCTGAGTTGCCCTGCTTTTGAGATAGTCCAAAATCATTTTTTGACCTTAGCATTCCATTCCACGCTTCCACAACTTCTCAGAGCACCATCTGTGCATGACTTGGCATTATACATACTTGAGGTTCTAGATAAACGTCTGCAATTACTGAGCCCTCAGTAGTCATTATCTCTGCTTGTCTAGTATCATCGTTACTGCAAAGGTTTTTCCCTTGAAAACCTTTCGAGGCAGGGGTTTTTTAATCCTAGTAGTAATGATTGTACTAGCCCATTGTATGGGTCCCATGACCTATTGGTCTCCGTGGACGTTAAAAAAACTATTCTATTCTATTCTATTCTTATATTCTAAGAATTTCTAGAACATTCTAGAACTTTCTGGAACATTCTGAAACTTTCAAAACATCCTAGAACTTTCTGGAAGTATTTCCCTATTCCGTTACATTTCCGAAGATTCCCCTACATTCTAGAACTTATTAGAATTCTCTTTCTGGAAGGATTCTCTTAGATTCCCCCTAGATTCTCTTATATTCCAAAACATTCTAGAATTCTGGAACTTTCTAGAACATTCTAGAAGATTTTAGAACTTTCTAGAGCCTCCAGAACATTCTAGAACTTTCTTGAAACTATCTAGAATGTTATATTCTATTTTATCTTAATTAGAATATTACCCTTAAGTATATTTGAAACATAAATTTTTTATGGAATTAATGCTTGGTCCAGTGGTTAAAGTGGGGGGTTGGGGGGTTGAGGGCCAAAGTTCGAATCCCCCCAATAACATAAAAAATTTTAAAAGCCTTTCCTTAAGGGACGAGCATTCAACATGAGCCTTAGGATCTTAGACTCGATCAGCGATCAAGATCTCATCATATAAAAGCAAAATGAGTCGTAGGATCTATTACATATAATTCCCAAAGCTACGTGGACCGTAGGATATGTGCCAAGCCATCTGAGTCGTAGGATCTCGGATCGACGATCAGGATCAAGATCAACCTGGACCGTTAGATCGATTACATATAACTCCCAAAGCCATGTGCACCGTAGGATGTGTCCCAAATCAACGTGAGTTGTAGGATCGCGGACCGACGATCAGGATCAAATCAACCTGGACCGTAGGATCGCTTACATATAATCGTATACAAACTCCCAAGCCATCTGGGCCGTAGGATACGTCCCAAAGCCACGTGAGCCGTAGGATCTTGGATCAACGGCCGGATTCAGGAGGACAAACATAAGAACATATATATGTTATGTTATGATATGATGGACAGTAATAAATAGATACGCTCTTTTATCCATTGACCATGTTGTGGCATTACATCAAAAGGGTACATAAGGCATGTACCTTATAACTTTGATAAAGTACAAAGAAGAGTATTCTAAGGCCATACTCTCTTATCATCAAAAGTGCTACAATAGCAGTTTCAAAAGGTGTACCTACAAAAACAAAAATCTGCACTATGCTCTCAATCCATCTTACTATCCCAACCATCTTCCCCATTCTTCAATACAAACAGCAGCCTGTGCCTACTTCTCTTCCAGTGCGTAGTGGTCCCTGGCATTTTCTTTTCCGATTGAAGCTTTTGAATGGCTCTGAGATCCGGCGGATGTTTCCATCTATTGTGCTACCATTTGACCCTGTTGATGATCCTGCTAGTCCTGCTGGTGCTTGTGAGGTGGTAGGGGTTGCAGGTGTTGATGCAGGGGCCCGGGATTCCTCGGTTCCTGAGGTCACAGGCAGAGGACTCCGTGGTGCAGTGAGTGGCGTTGGACGAGGTGGTGTGGTTGGGAGAGGTGGTGTGGGACGCGGCCGGGGCAGGCTTGCTGCTGACCGCCCTTTTGATGGCGGGGCTAGGGGCGTGGGTGGCTCGGGGGGAGGGGGCTCGGATGATTTGGTTGTGGCTAGATCTGAGGGCGGGGGGGGTTGCGGGGGCTGGTGATCTGGCGGGGATGTCCCGGTGGTGGTATGTCTTGAGCATGAGGTGGCTGGTGCAACCGGTTGGAGGTAGAGACTAGTGTGGCCCATGACTCTATGGAGGTGCACGGGGGACTTCCAACACGTGTTGGAAGTGGAATATCACGAGTTGTGGCCCATGACTGCGTGGAGGTGCACAGGGGACTTCCAACACGTGTTGGAAGTGGAATATCCGCGTAAGCGGTATTGGGTCACATTGCCGTGATTAATCCTCACGGCTCTAGATCTTTGACTCGTGGAGTGGGCTGATGGCACAGTGGGTAGGCATGTGGGGCTGGACACTTCTCCTGCAGGATGAATAGGTCGATCCTCGGTTGGAATGTGCGGGGGTGCGGTCCTCTAGTAGTAAGAGGCCCCGTATTTCTTTAACACCGGCGTTCGTCCCGATATTATTTGCATTCGGGAGCATAAGTGTCCACCGGGGTGATATGTCCGTGCTCATGAATATGGTTGGTAGGCGGTTTGGCTTTATTGCTTCTTCTTACTCGGCGGACTAGTGGGGGTACTCTTATTGCTTGGAAGATGGATATGCGGGTCACATACTCTGCAGTGAGGCGGGTTTGGTCGGTGGGCAATAATTAAGTGGTTGGAGGGCGGGCAAGAGTGGGGGATTGTTAATGTTTATGCCCCTAATCAGCCTTCTCGGTGGGGTGCTTTGTGGGCCACAGTCCCGGAATAAGTTCGCGAGCCCTTGGTGGGTTCTGCGGGTTGCTTGGTTGTTGTTAGGGGATTTCAATATGGTAGAAGCGAGTAGAAGATCGCTCAGTTACGCACCCACTTGTCGCGAGGGATTTGAGAGGGACCCGTGGTCTCGTTTGTTGCGAGGATTTGGCCTTGGTTGAGGTCCACGGGGACTTGTCTTTCACCTATTGTAATAGGCCCGATTAGTGCGGGCGGGGTATGCTAGGCATGACCCGTGCTATGCTTCTCCATGCGCATTGGATGGTGTGCCCTCTTTGCTTCCGGAGTAACGTCTCTGTCTACCTCCATTTCGATCATTACCCTCGGGTTTTGTCGGTCGAGTGCGGTTGCCTCTCGGCCTTCTCGGGCGGTGTTCCGTTTGAACACCCGGCCACGGCGATCGCGGTTTCGGCCCGGTGCGGGGAGTTGTGGCTTGATACCTTTTCATCTCTGAAGGGTATGCGGTATGGTGACTGCGTTGGCGGGGGTGAAGCGTTTTGCTAAGGTCTTTGGTAGGCGGCGTGTGCGGCGGCGAGGCGGCGGGGAGTTGCATAGTCTTTATCGGGGAGTTGGAGAAGATTGGTATGACCTTCCGATGGCATTAGGGGAGAATGCGGTGTTGCAGCGTATTGTTACTTTGGAGCAGGTTAAAGTGCATGAGGCGCGTGTGAAGGCAGCCCTTACCTGGTTGAAGGAGGGGGATACAAGTTCGTCGGTGTTCTTGAGGCGGCTAAGCGTGGCGATATCACGGCATCTATAAGCGTCCCTTGCTTTGCACGATGGCGGACTTTGGAGGATCCCGCTGAGTTGCAGAGGGTATGTGCATGCTCATTTCTCGGGGTTTTTGCGCAAATGTGCACTCTTCCCTATGGCGGGGAGATCACGGGGAGCTTGTTTTGGGGTCATTAAGCCATCTATTTTGCCTCACCAACGTGAGAGCTTGGAGCGGGAGCTCTCGGAGAGGATTTAAGCGGAGGCATGTATGTGCATGGCCAAGGATAAATGTCACGGGCTGGATGGCATCCCCAATGTGGAGTTCTTTTCGGACTTATTGGGAGTGGGCTGGTGAGTCTGTTGTACCAGTGTATCTTGAGTTCTTTGCGGTCTTCTCACATGGATAGGATCTTGAATACGCATGCATTTCCTTGATTCCTAAGGTTAAGCGACCTTCTACTATTAATGATTGGAGGCCTATATCCTTGTTGTCCTCTGTGTACAAGATTATTCGCGAAAGCCCTGGCGAGAAGTTGAAGCGGTGTTGACTTCTTCCATTAGTAAGGTGCGATCAGGGTTTGTTCACGGGAGGAACATTTTGACTAATGTTGCCGCAGCTTATGAGGGCCTTTATTGGGCGGGGAGAGCAGTCAAGGCATTGCCTATCTTAAAGCTTGACTTTGCCAAAGCTTATGATAGTGTCCGTTAGGAGTTCTTATGCGCCATGATGTTAGCGTTGGGCTGTGGTCCATGCTTTTCTGAGACGATCATGAAGGCTGCATAGGTCAGCCACGGGCTCGGTGGTGTGCGGGGGTGAACCCTCCGCCTTTTTTCTCCTTAGGCGGAGGGTGCGTCGAGGGGTGCCCTTTGGCACCATTTTTGTTCACGATTGTGGCGGAGCCTTTGTCTCGATTGTTTTTTAGGCTGCGGTGGAGGAGGGGTGGTGGATGGGCTTGATGCGGGATGGTAGTCAGCAGTTATTAACCATTCGCCCGATGACACTTTTCTCTTCTTGGTGGCGAAAGAGAGGAATTTGCGGAATGTGAAGGGTTTTTGGATACTTTCTCCTTGGCCTCGGGCATTCTTACGAATTGGGGCAAATGCTCGCATTATGGGCCCGATTGACTCCGCCTCCCCTTGTTTGGCTCTATTCCCTTGGAAGGTGCTTCCGAGGTAATGTGTGTACTAAGGCATTTGGGTATTCCCTTTGGAGGGATGTTTCCATGGGGAGGGTGTGGGATGAGATTTTGCGGGGGTTGCGAAACACCTCAATTGGTGGAAGGGTAGCAAGTTGTCCATGGCGGGTAGGATCACTATTGCCAAGTCGATTACTTTGTAGCACTCATGTGTATCTGACATCTGCGATGTTAGCTCTCGAGGGTAAGATCTGAGGCTTTGGATAAGATTGTTGAAATTTTGTGTGGGGCGGGGATGATGAAGGGGCGGTTGTTAAAGTGGCTTGGTGGAAGTGTCTCCCCGCCCCAGGGAGGATGGGGGCTTGGCCATTCGGATTTGGCCTTTGCATAGTAAGGTGTTGGTCTCTAAGTTTATTTGGAGCATTACTGCGGGATGGAGCATCTTCTCACAGTGCGGCACTATTGTGGCAATCTCTTAAGCCATTGTGTGGCATTTGGAAAATCGTGCGTGCATGTAGAGTTGCCACAGGCAATTGTTGTATGGTCTCCGGCCTTTCCCACATGCATCCCCTTTTCTCCGCGGGGGGGTGTTCTTGGGGCTTGGGATCACGTCGCGTGTGCTCTTCCAGCTAGATTATGCCTCGGTTTATCACCACTCTTCTCCTTTCTTGTGGGTTCCTCTACCCCTGCGTTACTTGCCCTTGGCTTGCCACATGTGCATGCTCGGGGCCTTGAGGCCGTTGGAGCGCTCTTTGTGCTCACCTTGGAGGATTGGTATTGGGATGGTCGGCTAGCCGTGGGGAGTTCTTTCGAGCTCGCTTTTCGCTGAAGGACGATGTGGCCAGGGCTATCACGGGAACAAGTGGCGGGGAGTATTCCGCTACACATACCTATAATCGCTTCGGGGTGATGTGGTGGTGCAGGTTTGGAAGGTTCATCCGGATGTTGTATCTTCTTGTTTTGTGCGGTCTTGTTCTGGGGTGTTGGCTATTCATGACACTCGCCCCCTTCCTCCAAGTGGTCTCTGCGGCTTCAGGGTTCTCGATGGCGCTTCGGTTTGGGCGTGGACATGGAGCTCACTTCCCCACCGAAGGTTCGGTTATACGTGGCGGTGGTGCACCATTATGCTCGAAGGTGAATGTCCTTGTGAGTCGGTTTAGGCGGGTGTGAGCCCTCTTTGCCCTTTGTTGTGGCCTTCATCGTTGAGGCCTGTGGAGCATTGTGCGGTTTTATGCCCTCACTTGCGGGTTGCACAGGATTGGGTCGGGGCTCTGTTTTGGTGAGATTGAATAGCCAACAATTGCTGCTTCATGTATATCCTGGTGCTTGGCCGCCGTCACGGCAAACCTTGCATCCGGTGCGTGGCTTGGTTGGTGTGGTTGATTTGGAAGCGGCGGTTGTGGATCTTCGGGGGATTCAAAGACTGCGGCCTCTCGATTCCTCGCCTCGGTACAAGCTATTTCAAAGCTTTTTGGTGTTCCCTGGATTAGTAGAGCGGAAGTTTTCCATTTGGCGGGACTTCTTGGGTGTGGTAGATGGTGATGGCGGTTTGTGCAAGTGATGGGAGTTGCGGTTGTTGTGGAGTGTCGAGGTATCACTGTCTCTTTGGGGCAGTTCTCCTTCCTCCTCACTTGCTTTGTAACATTACCATTCTTTTAATATATTGCTGACACAGTTCTTCAAAAAAAAAAAAAAACAAACAGCATCTAATCAATGACTTCTTTGACCTCCCTCACGTCCACAAAAGTACTTTGACTATAGAATTTCTCAAGCTTGACAATAAGTTTGTCGATGTCAACACTTATCAACTCATGCACACACTTTGGACATGGCCGCCAAGGTTGCCACTCATACCATGAACCCAAGGCTTTGACAACAAAGGAGATGCGACTAACATGCACCTCCTTCCGAATTAAACATTCTGCAACATGGCTGCCAAAAGCATACCATGGCACCAAAATTTGCACCATCTACATGATAATAGAAAAATAAATTAGAGCGAGTTTAGGCATGAACTGGCATGGACACGTGTATAGTAGAGGACAACTTAAAGGCAACTTTACTTGGACGTTCAAATGAGACAAAATAAAAACTAGCCTTCGACTCAATATGGAAAGCATAGCTAGTAGGACATTCTACTCTAAACCCTTATTGATATACCCTTTCCAACATGAAACAATAAATAAAATAAAATGTCAACTAACCTGCAAAAGCAACCGAATCACCAATTCACTATGCCTTATTTGGTTAAGGCAAATACAACTTGACTATCTGCTCAGAAACTGAATAAGTAAAAGCAATCTGCTCATGCTGCTGCGAATCGCTCAGTATTTAACATAAAAGATTTACGTGCTTCAATATTTAGCATAAAAGATTTACTGCAAAATGGATCAGACTCAAACAAATTCATGTATTTAAACAATTTCAGACTCAAACAATTTCAGAATCTGGGATAACACTTAATCGTCCTGCAGTCTATGTATGTGAATAAAACCCTGTTAAAAACTTGCAAAACGTCTTATCTGTCAGAAATATGCTGCTGCAGCAGTGTTTGAGCTGAGACCGTGCAAAAAAATCTGAAAAAATAAATTGACAATTTAGCGAATCAATGCAAAGCAATGCTTACTTGCTTCAGTATTAAACATAAAAGATTGCGTGCTTCAATATTTAATATAAACGATTTACTGCAAAATGGATCAGACTCAAAACAAATTCCTGTACCCAAATAATTTGAGACTCAAACAATTTTTGGCTCAATTTTGGCTTTCAGCGATCATGTTAGAATAAAGTGGGAAGCTTGGTCCGTATGTGAAGTAGATAAGATACTGAAGCTTATAGATTACTTGTGTCGCCATTTACTACAATAAACATCTGATGAAAATCCCAAGAATATTTGTCTCCATACTTCAAATACGATCGGGAGACTAATTGTTAAAGAATTGAAGCCGATCAAAGAGATGTCGTTACACCATCACGTCAACATTTTGCTGCCGTTCATTCTCTACTATAGTTTGTTGCAAGAAAATGTGAAGCTGATGTTTATTGTGCACAGTCAACATAGTGTATATTGGATCAAACCCAAACAAATTCTTGTACCCAAACAATTTCAGACTCAAACAATTTTAGAATCTGGGATAGTACCTACTCATCCCACAGCCTATGTATGTGAATAAAATCCTGATAAGAACTTGCAAAACATATGTTGTTGCAACAGTGTTTGATATTGAGACCGTGCAAAGAAATATGAAAAAACAATTTGACAATTTAGGCCTAATTGTTAAAGCAAGTGAAGGCGATCAAAGAGAGGTTGTTACACCATCATGTCAACATATTGCTGCCATTAATTTCGACTACAATTTATTACAGTTTAATGCAAGAATATGTTATGTATAGCAAGTTTATAGTTGATAAAGCTGATAAAGCTTACAGTTTAAGGCCTCAAAAGGCAGGAAGCTTTATCTGGCTGCAATGCTAGCATCTTGTTTGGGAGTAAGCGATCTCATACCCCTATAATTTTCTTGGCTACAGCGTGGCTAAAAATGTGTAGCAAGCTTACGATTGATAAGGCTGATAAAGCTTACGATTTAAGGCCTCAAAAGGCAGGAAGCTTCATCTGGCTGCAATGCTAGCATCTTCTTATAGAGTATGTGAAGAGCAGAGTACCACCAGAACTAAACTGAAATGAATTCCTATACCCATTTGATTTGTTGAATCCTATGCAAAATATGGCTTCAGACTTGGTCCTTATATGAAGTAGATAAGATACTGAAGCTTATAGATTACTTGCGTCGCCATTTTCTGTATTTTTTTTCTTTGGAAGGTCTGGAAAAAGATGTTAATGCAGCGCATTTCTATATGATTCAAACAAAAAGAATAGAACAATTGCAACTATATGGCATTGACTTGAGGATTGGGAGTAATAAACACATGCTGTTGCGTGCAAAGTCTGAGGCTTCTTTGATATACAAGCAGTGCAAGTTCAGGACGATTTTTAGGACGATTTTAAATGACTTACAATAAAACCAAGCACGAAATGAAGCACGATTTTTTAGACCTTGAGAGCTGCAAGGACGATATCATAAGAGTATCAAATTTCACAGTCCATCTCAAAGAGCGTGTATCTTATTAGTCGTTCTAGTGCCTTGTCGTCCTCTAGCCGCTGCCTCTTGTGCCCATATCTTGTGCATTACAATCACATACTTCATCTCGCGTCCACAAAATGAAGGATCCTTTGGCTTCTCCTAAAAGCCTTGCATCTGGAGTAGGCCATGGAAGGGGGTGATGCTTCTCAAACACTTCCTCAATTCCAATACTGACAGCTCCATCTGGGATGCAGTTAAAGTAGCATTGTTTCATAAGGCCTGTACCCACTACTCGACCATCCTTGAAGAGGTATACGACCTGCCAAAACAAGTTCAGACTATGTTAACATGCTGGCCTAAGAACAAAACATGCTACTGAATAGCAGTAACAAGGATACACAAATTGGGCCCTTGGGATAGTGTTTGCTAGAATCAAGGTGCTCTTGCCCCTGGCCAAATTGGGCACCCGCCCAGTTTGGCCTTGGAAGAAGACACTTTATCCCTGCATATTGGGGGCTCCCGAGGGAAAATTGGGTGCCTGCCTAGTTTGACCCATTGGGAGCATTTTCTTTTCCATCCAACTTCCACACCCCCAAGGTCCAAATTTGGGGAGCATCTATTTTGCCTCGAGAAAACATTTTTGCCACCAACATTAGAGGCCCTGGGGAAATTTGGAGTGTTGGGTGCATGATTTTAATATATTCTGAATTCTCTTTGGCTTGATGAAATGGGATCCGGTCGTGACTTTTGATTGCAGGAACGATCCGATTCAAAATTATAAAATCCGATTGGGTTAGAAAACTACAGGAAATTTCCCGATAGGAGCAAAAAGGTTTCCCCAACGCTGGTGCATTCTACAGTTAGCACTTCAAATTTGCCCTGGGGGACTACACAACAAGCTGTATCCACTTAGTGTGCCCATTAGATTAATGGACCACAAGCTTTGGATCAATTAGTCACACAAGATCGTCCACTAAGACATGCCCAGGAGCCTAATACAAAGCTTGTTTACCTAATAAGACCTAGAAAACCATGATGCAAATTAAACCTAGGCTCCATGCAGCTGGTAATACACATTTATTCAATTATGTGCCTATAAGTTACAAACCATTACATATGTTCTACGTTATACTGACCTTGGCAGATTGTTGCGCCATTGAAATGGAATAACCAGGGCCCAGGAATGTACTAGATAATATGTCTAAAAGAGGGAAATTCAATTGGGGTAAATTCAAATTCTTCTCCCCACAAAAAAAAAATGAATGTGGGCATGTGGCCACATGCACAACCCTATAGACCCAGTCATTATTAAATATGTGGATTTTAGGTGGGACCCACTTGAATTTGAAAGGAAATGTTTGGGTCCCACCTTGGGAGTATCCCCCCAAGCGCCCACATTCACAGTGCGTGGGTCTGGCACGTGGTCCAAAAAAGATCCATTATCAAATGTGTATTATTTGTGAGGTCCATTAAAAAGGGTGTATTTAAAAAGGTCCATTATTAAAGGTTTATTACTCTAGCGAAGGTCTATTATTAATGGGTTGCTTTTGAAAAATGGACTTTTTTTTTACTTTTTATTTTTACGGACATCAGACTTTATTAATCACTATATGCAAAGACATGAATAAAAACCCAGTGGATAAATCGACCCAACTGAGCAAAGCCAGCTGTCTAAGCATGATAATACAATGCAAGAAAAACTACTTTCTTTACAGGGTAAGGTCTTAGCTTCTAAGCTATTGTTCAGTTTGTTGAAAGATGATTGTGCATCACCAGGTATGAAGTTACTTAAACAATCAGTAAAGAAGTGTATGGTTTTTCATAAGCGAGGTGTGAGAATTGAGCTCCCTTGGGCATTGTTATATCCATTGAAAGCTTATTCACATGCCTCTCCAGTACTGAAAGGCTTGCTTCGGGCCTGGAAGGTAGTCCAGCAGGTGATTACATTTGATTGAGAAGCTTGTCTCCAGGCATCTTCCCCCTTTCTGTGGTTGCCTTTGTATACTCATGGACAACTACACCCAGTTGTAGAATTTATGCATGCGCATTCCCAAGCGAGGTGGAGGAGAGCAGGTATTATTTCCATTGAACAGTGGTATTTTGGTATTGACATTGCTCCTTGGCAATGGTTTCAGGAGAAATATGGGTTGTTGGATAAAGATATCAGTATATGGGCTTATGTAGCAAGTGCTCTTCCTTTAATTAAGAAGGTTGGTGACCAGAGATGCTGGAACTTTGTTCAAGGTATTACCGAAGGCAAGAAGCTAGTAAGTTCATGCTACAGATTGCTTACCTCCTCAAGTACTTTATCACCTTCTCGAAAATGGCACTTACAGACTTTGCCTTCTCAATG
The DNA here is from genome assembly GCA_021234155.1 of Isoetes taiwanensis. Taxonomy (NCBI): domain Eukaryota; kingdom Viridiplantae; phylum Streptophyta; class Lycopodiopsida; order Isoetales; family Isoetaceae; genus Isoetes; species Isoetes taiwanensis. The sequence goes on along the minus strand of JAJEKV010000023.1, from coordinate 13,667,274 downwards.
GCAATCCATCTGGAACCTTGTTTGGTCTAAATATAATCCTCCAAAGGTAAATGTTCTACTTTGGCAGGTGATTCATCGCTCTTTGAGAGTTAATGAGATGGTTCATCGCTTTAAGCCGGGAGTAAGCCCACTTTGCCCAATGTGTGAGCGATGCATTGAAACATTGGAGCATTATATTTGTGTGCAGAGCTGAGTAGTCTTAGGTCCTGGCTGCATTCTCTTTTTGGAGTATCTTTGGATAGTCAGCACTTTCTTTTGAGTATTTATCCAAATCAGTGACTGCTTCTAAAAGGATTGCATTTCACATGGCAAAGTCTTGGCTTCAGGGACATTTCTTACTTCTGGAAGTACTTTGTAATATTTTGAGTGTATAATATGAAGTAAAACACGTTCTTCAAAAAAAAAAAAAAAAAACTACTACTTTCTTCTCACAGCAAGGAGAAGAATAATAAACATATATCTTCAATCAACAAACTTAATGAGATTGGAGTTCCACATCCATAGAATCATTAAGAGCAAGTGCACTTATCTTTTTGGTGTCTGAAAGCCACTGGATCATGTGGAGGGACATCCACTGTAACGATAGTAGTAGATATTGGAGCTACTGGGTGAATCAGTGGAGCTGAACTATTCTAGCAGCGTGCAGCCTTCTTCGTACGCGGGGAAGACCATCCTTCTTTCAGAAGTTCCTATTTGCGAGCAATATCTTTTTGAAGGCGAGAATGTTGCTCCTCGCTAAGAGGACTCGATGACGCAATCTGAGAGGCGGATGCACCAGAAGGAATTGGTGCTGCAGAATTAGCTTAAGAAGACACAAGAGATGGTAATACTAGTGAATTAAAGGGTGCAGAAGGAGACACATCAGAAGATGACACAACAGGATATGAAGCTAAAGAAGATGCTATTTGACATGATGTAAAAGCAATTGGGGAGGGGGGAGGGGTGAAAAAGGGGGGGAGGGGGATGCATTTTCATTTTCCAAGTGATAGAACCTGGGAGCCTATCGGGAATTTGACTAATGCTCCTGATTTAATTGCGAAGTTTCACCGACGTTACCCCGATAAGCCAAGTTCGAGTACTCGGGCTCCAGCTCCGAGGACTCATCACCGTATAGGAGGGGGATGGTGTGACGACCATGGGGGATTCATACCATGCGAGTATATGTTTTCATTTTTCTCCAAGATGAAGAAAGATATGACAGAGCTGGAAGTATCATGTAGCCAAAGGAAAAGAGATAAAACGTACACATCCCTACAAATCCTCTCTTGGAGGGGTTATATGTTCGGTTGCCAGAACAAAAGACGTGAGACCCAGGCTTCCTATGCTAAATCCAGTGAGTACTCTAAAAGTAAAATACATCCAATAATTTGAAGCCATGCAGGTCAAGAGTGTGCAAACAACAGAGAGAGTACAGGCAATTTTAATCACTCCTTTTCTGCCTAGAAAAGAATCTGAGAGACTACCCAAAAGACCAGCACCTGCAAAGCATGGAAGAAAACACTCCCCGATTCTGAGTTCAATCTGAATGCTTTCAAGTCTGGTAAACACATGGATGCAGAGAGGTTAATTCTGCAAGATCGGGTATATAGACTTCCAATTGTTACTAAATTTGTACTTCCAATGATGTGACATTCCAGCATAATATACGCTCCAAATACGTATATTATACTGCCACGTCACACGTACATGTCACGGATGACATGTACTTGCGAGCCGAAGAGGGTTGCACCTAGGAGCCAAGAGTTGCACCTAGGGGGGGCAACCTCGAATGTCGTGCATGTTAAATAAACATACACAATTAATAACCCCATGGACCCCATTGCCAAATGGCTAAACCCCATTTAGCCAATGTCTAACCCTAAGGGTTTCTATAAAAGGGCTTCCCCTTAAGCACTAAACCCTTTCTTCTCTTTGCATTTTAGGGTTTTCATAGAGCTCCTTTCCCTTCTCGCATTTAGGGTTCTCTTGAGCCATTTCGGCCAAGCCAAGACCCCATTTCGCATTGCTTGGCTCTGCAAAGCCGTCTTTGCACAACAGATCATCGAGTAGCAGTCGTCTTCAGCAGGATCAGAGGCGTGGATGCATTCCGAGGCTTTGGAGCAGGTCAAGGACCAGGTATCGAGTCATTATGTTGTGCAAAGCCGCCTTTTGGCTAGGCAATAGGCTGGTTTAGTATGTTAGTTCAGCCATAGAGGCCTTATAGATCCCGAGATCATAAGCTCTAACAAAGGAACCTAACTCTGGATGTTTAGATAGATAGATTAGATGATATTCTTCATTTCAGTTCTGTGATGATGTTGGTATTTCATTCTGTGACCTCCATGTATTGGGAAGGGGGGTAGAGGCCTAAAACTTGTGTAGCAGATGATCATAGATAGCCTACTAGCTCCCAATTATTGCGGCCTGTGGGAGCCCACCGGGTTGTGGGTTGAGGGGCTAGACCGGCAGAACAATGGGATACTTGTCCCAACACAGAACGATCCCTCTGGTGTGTAAAGCCTACTGGGGATCCCTGTGGACTAGGCTTAATGACTTGCCACTGCGTGTGGGCAAGGCATGAGCTCGACACCCGTGGAGTGATGCGTCACTCTCCATTGGGTTCAAGTCGAATAAGGGCAGTGGCCCTCTAGTCACCTGTATTGGGCATGGAAGTCCCTGGAGGAGAGGCGACTCTCTTCCTGCTTCATCAGGGCTGGGGAGACGCAACCCAGTAGTAGCCCTTTTTGGCTATGCATCTGGCAGGCTACGGTCCGGTCCCAACACTTTTCAACCCAATCTGCAAAGTGTGCACAGGAGGGGCGGATGGAGTGGACTACCCTTAGCCATGTTCTTATGCCAGCCAAATCCATGTGCTATGAATTCTGTCTGCAATGACTTCTGGAGGCCCAAGCCGTCAGTCATACCCCTCGAGTCTGAACCCTGGGTAGGATTTCCCTTTACTGTTAGTGTTCATGTTGATGTTGTTATATTGATGAGGATATGATGTTTCACCCTTCGAGATGATTGTATTGTTATATTATGTCATGTGCTCATGTTTATTCACGCTTCCGCAGATAGGTCGACCCGAAGGGAGACAGGTGAATGACACATCCACTCTTGCCTTGCTGGCTCATTCCACTGGGAGTGGTGTCAGGTGGATGGCCCTGCCAGTTTGGCTGACAGGGGGAATGCTCCGACTTCTGATACGGTGTGTGCACCGTAGAGGAAGTAGGGGACGTCACAAATGAGAGATTATTCATTGGATTATGTTTGCAAATTTGTTGTATTTTGTATCTGGAGATGAGACATGTGACGGTCCAGGGGAATATACGCCATAAATACATATATTCCTGGATCCGCCACCATACAAGTCTATCTTCATAGCCTTGTATACCATAGATTGTGGCACTAGGGGGCATGGCCAAGTTATTCACATAACTTAGCCAACCATAGGCTAAGACCATTATCCACGTGGCCTTAACCTATTGGGCAACCGCCACACAGGACTCACCCGATTGGTGCCACGTGGCATCCTGGGTGGACCTAACTTATATAGGCCTAAACCCTAACCCTAGGCCTTTTTCCAGCCCTAGCACCTAGAGACTCACCTACTCGTTCGAAACCCCGTTTCGAACATCGTTTGCTGTGGCATAGACTGGTGCAGCAGCCCCAGCAAGGTAGACTCGTTCTTGGAGCAGGAGCAGCATCACGTGAGTCGAAGACCATGGAGGCACACGGATCTGGAGGGAGAGCATCAGGAGCAGGTATGTAGGGTAGTAGTTGTGATAGCTCATCTGGGCTTAGCATTCCAGATGTGCTAGTATCTTGTATCTAAAGTAGAGCCATCCTAGAACCCGTATTCAACATCTTGAACCCTAATCAATGAACCCTAACCATTAGTTAGATTTATATGATTAGGTTAAGATGTTCTTCTTATGATTATTCTCATGATGTGATGATTATGTGATGATGGTTGATCATGTTTGCTCCTCTTGTTTTGGGAAGGGGGGTAGAGACCTAGGGCCATATGTAGTATGCTCCTAGAGTAGATCCCTTAGTTCCTATTAGTTGCGGCCTGTGCATAGGAGCCCACCAGGCTATCGAGGCTATGATATGACTCAGCACCACATAACGGGGCTAGAGGGAATGTGGAGGGAGGATCCCTGCCGAGTGGGGGCTTTGGGGGATCCCATAGTGGGCTAGGCTTATGGTCGGTCACTTCGTGTGGGCCGGGCATGGGTCCGACACCTCCTGGGGCAATGGTGTTGCCCTGCCTCTCGGGAGCTGCAAGTGTTGGCTTGGCTCTCGTTTTGGGGGGTTAAGTCGGGTACGAATCGTGTGACGCCACGATTCTCTAGCCGCCCACGGCACCTCTAGACCCTGGAAAGGGGAGATGCAACCCTGCCTGCCTCAACGGACCAGGGAGATGCAACCTGGAGTAGTCCCGATGGGTGATGCCATGGGATTGCGTATCTGGAAGGCTAGAGTCATGCTAGAGCCTGATTTAGCCCATCTGCAAAGTATGCACAGGAGGGGCGGATGGAGTGGTCAACCCTAGCCATTGTTCTATGCCAGCCCTCGCCATTGCCATGACTCGGTCTGCTCTATCTTGAGGCCTAGCCGGTCAGTCACCCTCCTTATGAGTCTGAACCGGGGTAGGACCTCTCATGTTTCACGGTTTGGGCTTATCATCTTTGTATTGGTATATGTGTGATGCACTACCCTTCGAGGTAGTATTTGTATATGTTTGATGCTAGTTCTGACGTGTTATCGCTTCCGCTGTTATAGGAGCCCATAGGGGAAGGGCGCGCAAGACACCTTCGTGTTCCCTCCCCGCACTAGGGATCACCTCAGAGTGCGGGGTAGACGAAGGGCCCGTGCGGTTGTTGAGCCGGACGGGGGATTTCCTGCCGAGTGTACGGCTGGGCGCCGTATGTTTAGCAGGGAGCGTCACAAGACATAAGAAGGGGAGCTTCTCCAATTGAAGCAACAAAATATGCGCTTCGGTGTAATTTTACAGTAGCGCATCTTTATAGGTATTTATAAAACTTTTGCTATGTGGTATTAGTTTCTTTCTATTCATTTGATTAGTTGTTGTATGCTTAGAAAATATTGCCAGATTGGAATCGTGAAGGCTAGGTTGGCAGATGGGAATTGGGTTGATGTCCAGATCCCATGCTTTTACGAACTGAGAAGTTCATATAGTTGTATGTGCAATAGGCTCGTTGTTGTACTAGGTCACAACGTCCCTTTTTGTCCATATAATGCTTAGTAAGAGCAATGTACAGAGGTAACCACATAGGATAGGTAGTAGGATGAACCATAATAGGGCCTCAAATCTTCTTTTCTACTACATTGGGAAGTATTCTTCCTTTTCCACATTTTTAAATATTTAAAAGTCCATCAAACTTTGTGATGTTATTAAGTTTACCCAATCCGTTTGGTATTGCAGGAGGGTATTCTCGCAATGGTGGAAACTATGATTCTGGTATTGTATTGTATTGAAAATGGTATGTGTGCATGTTTGAGCTGCTTCTTTGTTGTGAGGGGCAAGTTTCTATTTTGGAGTGGTTATTCATGGTCTAATTTCTGTTTTTTTGCAAAGGTACATTTTTGGAAAGCCACGAGACCGGTTTTGGAACGCAGGGCACAATTGTGCTTCCTGATCCTGTTCTGCCGAGAGCTTCTGCTGCAGGGCGAGCCAGATTTGGAGATGGAGCACCATAGAATCGTCCGCTGGAGATGCGACGATGGCGGAGTCATTCCGGCAGTCCATAGTTTGCCCCTGTTCGAAGATTTGCCATGCTTTCTTAGAAGAACAGGGCAGATGAGGGCTAGAGACATAGGGTAGATGAGCAGGTGAATTAATGCGGCACATAAGAGCCTCAGGGCAACAAAAAATAGCCGATTTCTTTTACCTTTGAACAGAACATGGCTCTTTCTTGCCGTTCTGGAGGTCTTATCTATGGCGGCACTCTGGATGATTGGTCTTCGGCGTCTGCTGTAGCCCACCATTTTCCTGCCCTAAAATCAGATTGATGGCTTTAAGCTTTGATTATCAATGGCAACTCTATGTCATATGCTCCATACCAGGAATTCTATACCTGGCCTTGATGCTGCCTTTTGTAGATGAATCTCCAACATGGTTCCTTGTACAGGGAAGAATAGATGAATGCATGAATTCTCTCAGAAAATTTGCAAAAAACAATGGCAGAAATCTACCCAATAATGTGAGTCTAAGATTAGAGGCAAATCCATGCAAGGCGGAGAATTAAAAAACTACATCAACGCTTTGGGATGCTTTTATGTATTCAGAGACACGAAAAAGGATTTTTCTAATCTCCTTCATATGGTTTGTCATAACAATAACATACTATGGCATAAGTCTGAATGTTTCAACATAGGATTCAACCTCTATTTGGGAGCATTCCTAAACGCAACTGCAGAACTGCCAGGATATGTATTGACAGCCAAATTGCTGGGAAGCTATGGAAGAAGAAGCATGCTAGCAGGCTGTTTATTTTTCTCAGGAATGTGCTGTATATTTGGAGCAATGGTTGCTGGGGATTCTGGATTGGGGGAATACAAAGGAACTGCACAATTAATCTGCGGAATTATGTGCCCTTTGGGCGTGGCAGGCACATACAATTTGATATACATATTTGCAACGCTTGGCAAGCACATACAATTTGATATACATATTTGCAGCATTCAATATCCAGAGCATCCTCAATCATACGTGGATCCCGCAAGAGGTGACCCCTTGCCTTAAACAGTACCTGTAAAACCGTAAGCAATAATGTTTATAGAGGCAAGCATCGAAACGTATAAGCAAGGGTCTAAGCAACCATGTTATAGATAGAAGTTGTTAGTCCTGTGCCTCCTGGTACAGGACTATTCATGCATACGACGGACCAAGTCAAGGCCAAGAGTCCACAAACAGGCACGCGTCAGTCGTCAAAAGCCCAGCAAAAGACCAAGCAGCAGACCACGCAGTCAAAGCCTGCGTCTGGTACCAAGAGGCGGCGCTCAGACAAGTGACGGCCCGTCACCGCCCGCGTCAGCGTCAGCGTGATTTCAGGCACTTCAAGAGGCACCGCCAGCATTCCTGCAAATCAGGCCTCCTTCCAGGAGTCGGCACCGAAATCAGTCAGAGTGTCTATATTGGGCCAAAGGCCATTGTACTATATATATGAGTAGAGCTAGCACATGAGTTTTTAGATGAGTTTTGAGTCTTGTCTCACTTCAGTTTTCTCTCGATTGCGAGAGCTCATGTATCTTCATTGACATCAAGAAGTTGTTCTCTTCATTGTGATCATATTGTTCTCTTTCTGTTTTCTGTTCTCTTTCTGTTTTCTGTTCTCTTTTCCTGTTCTGTTTTGCAAATCCCGCGTGACATAGCTCCCCGGATTCTCCTGTTAGATCCAAGGGTCTTCACAGAGGGCTGTCTTGCAGGAGTTCCCGAACCCAGACCCCAAACACTGGCGCCGTTATGCCGATCACGTTCTTTACCCTTGCTGCTTGCTGTTGTCTTGCTGCTCTCATTCTTCCCCGTTTTGACGACTTCTTGTATACTATTCTTCCCCTGTTAGGTTTCCTTAGTTGCCCAACCAAGTCGATTTGTGTATCCGCTTGGAGGCCTTTGTTTTTCCAGACAGCTGATGATTTTGCCAGCTGATCACATTTAATTTCGTAAATCTGTTCTCAAGACTCTGTTTTTCAAGTGCAGCAAGTACAGTTTGCAGTTTCAAGATTTCTGGAGTGGTGACAGCACTCCTCTCTTCAAGATTTTCAGAAAAAATAAAAGTTTGCTCCTTTCTTATCTTCTATCTGTTGGCAAATTGTCAAGATATCATGATTCTTTTCAGTTTTATCAGAAAATTTGTGCTTTTGCACAGCCAAAAAAAAGATTATGATTCTCGTGCAGCACCTCAGCCAGGCTTCTTCTGCACTTCTTAACGTCCGTCTTCCTTAGCCCCTGCAAAAATCCACGAGTTTCAACTTTCATGAGCTTACCACAGAAGATTTTCTTTGTTAAATGCAGCGAGAACAGTTTTGGTCCGCCTCTTTACTGCATGCTTAATCTATTCGGCCTTACAGAGGAGTTTTCTTTGAAGCAGGCTTCTTGTCTTAATTTTTCAAGCTGGGTACCTGCACACAATCGATCAAGAAGAACAGAGCACTGGTTATCCTATCTTTTCCAGCTTTCATGTTGTTGCACATAGATGGGCAGGGATGGCACAAGACAGCAAGTTGTTTCCAGAATCATCATTTTTCCTCTATCTAAAATGGGCAACACAGAGTATCGGCTCAGTCTGCAAACTTCCAATCGTTCTTCTTACTGAGTTTTTCAAGAGGGCCAGCTCTGTGGCTAGCCCCCATCCATATTCACCTGCAGAGCATCGTCGGGTTTGATACCTTCAGCTACCTGCATCAAAAATACTCAGTTAGCATCTCATATCCATCTGCTCACATACCGATTGCAAGCTTTCACAAACCAGTGGCTATTATTCACATTTCATCCGGCACCAAGCACATCAAATTTTCCATTGGCAGATTCACCGAAATCCGGCCGCCATGTTTGGCCTTTCAGCTGTGCAAATTCTGTTTTCAGACGCCCAATTCTGCATCTCACATCCGGCCCTTCACAGATCTGTTGCCAACTCGTTGAGCAGAAATAGCAAGTTCTTGTGGCAGCAGAAATCTCGAAGCTTCATTTCCGGCATTCCATCAGGGTTCGGTGTCCAAATCCGCACCTTCTAATTGCAGCAGATCCATTTTTGGCATTCTATCCGGATTCGGCCTGTATCACCGTCTAGCTGCTATGTTCGTGCAAATTTTAGGGCACTTTTAGGTTTTTTTGACCTCAACGGGTCAGATTTAGCCATCTGTAAGCTTTTCTAGTACCTTTTAGGGCCACAGCTCACGCCCACGCTCACGGGCCACGGCCACGCTTCCTGCGTCTGACTCTTGTCCACGCCACGGGCCCACATTTTTGGCTGGCTGATAACCTCCCATGGCCACGCTAATCAAAAGTCACGATCACAGCCCATGATTGACCACGCAGATTGACCACGCAAAAGCCACGCTCCTCACAAAACCCACGCGCTGTTTTTCAAAGCCCACGCTATGTCCACGCTCCAGCCACGCTTTTCATGTCCCATGCCCATGCCCACGCCCACGCCTTATGACGCCACGCTCCAGAGGCCACGCTTTGTTTATGTCCAGCTCCAACTTGCTTCATGCCTGATTGTACGCTCACGCCCACGAGCCATCCTCACGCTCAAGCTCATGTCACGCACGCAGCATTCACGCTCTAGCAATTTTTATGCTCAAACTTTATGGCTGATATTGGGGGAGGCATTTTTGGTGTTTACCTTTTAAAGACCCCCTTCCTTCTTTTTTAAGTGGAATTTTGGGCAATTATTTTAAATGTGACTTACCCATGATATAAGGGGATGGTCTTTATGTTTTTTGCCCAAGATCTATGTTCTACATCGACATTCATTCGGATCTTATTCGTCATCGACGCATTCATGAAGATATTTTTCGGCGACATAACCCAACCATTACCATCATTTTTGCCCCTAAATTTTTGGCACCTTGTTGTAATTGTCGGACTTGTCTTATAAAAGTCTGTACATGTTTTTGTGCTAAAAACTTTTAGGGGGAGGCAGTGTTAACCACCTAGTGGTTAACATTGTGCATGCACATGTTAGGTGCATGCACATGTTAGGTGTCAGTGGTGGCAGACTGACACTTGGCATGATTAGGTTAACATAAGTCTAGGGATTAGATTTAGTTAGATGTACGGTTCAGATTTGCGGTCTACACTATATTAGACCGGAGCCTCTTCATTTGTACTCAGGTTTATCTCAAATTTGGAGAGCCTCACTTGGCACGTTTCCCTCATTCTTTGTGCATATTTCTTTGTCTTGTTCTTGTTTTGTGATCATGAGCATGGCAGTTTTGTAGCATCCGGCAGTCATGGACTGCTACTGCAAGGTGTATACCAAGAACTCAAACTAACAGAAGTAGATAGGCAAAACCAAGAGATGACAAACAATTTTTCTAATGAACCATAATTTCTCAGGTGGGGTTTTTAGAATGATATCGGTTAGACCATTTGATTTTATGAAGAAATGATATTGACAAACCTTGATAGAAATGGGAATTCAACTGCAATTGAAGAAATAATACTCACCATCTTTTTGGAAGAAATAGAAGGAATTATAAGAACGAAAGTCTTGCTCTGATCATCAAGCTCCGCATTATGGCCAAATAGCTCGTTTCGAACTATCTGGCCAGACTCACCTTCCAAAACACCCATGGCTGTCGAGGTTTCTTTTGAAGAAGCAGGATACATGCTGCAAATTTGCAAACAGTCTGCATATAAAGTGTTCTTCTACACATTTAACATTTAACAATAAGGATCCCTACTCTGAGCTTATAACGGGCATGAATTTGTTCATAATGCAACAATCACAAAAGACAGAACTTGAGAATGGAAAACATGGCCATAAGTGGATGCATATAGGCAAGTAAAGAGGTGTACTTCAGCTCGTTGCAATTCCAAACATGGTTTAGAATGAACCTCTATGTACTGCAATTCTATGGTGTTGACTCTTCGATCAATGATATTAACGGGTAAGAACAGAAGTTGCAAGGATGATAGCCATGAAAACATGTTGATATAGATGAACAAATCTGATTAAATGTCAACTTCCTAGTGCCTTGAAGCCCAATAATAAAGAATGAAATACCAATTCTTGAAGCAATAAACCCGATTCCTTCCTATAAAAGACAAAACCAATAAATTCATGAGTGCGATGTTTTGGTTCTCTAAACTGTGTGGATAACAGAGATGTTAAAGTTAGAGATGAGCATAAAAATCAAGAGACACCATACATCTGAAGAAATACATCCTTGCAAAAATGCTCAGCCTCGCATCATTTAAAAAGCAATTCCTTATGCTTGCTATTCCTATTTAGAGCAAAGAACAGAGATAACAATTTGTCTGTTATTTATGCAGCCTAATCTTCTACACCTAAGCATCCGGTTAGAAATTACCTGGTTCAACTTCAACCACATCTATAATCATCAATATTTCATCTCTGCTAGAGACTTGGAAGTAAGGAACCACACCTCCTGCCAAATAATCATGGCCCAACCCGGGTAATTATTCCTGGGTAACTTAGAGCTGAGGAGCAGATGATCATCAGAAATACATCAATAATACATGAATAGGTACAGTCCACGAAACCAAAAAACGGTTTCCTGCTAATGGCTAAGCTTCAAAAATCGGAGCAGCTTGTAAAGACCTGCAAAATAGAAAGTAAAAACAGTTTAATCTTTTAGATCGATGCGATCACAATAAATTCATGCCCTAAATTCCATGCCTTCATGCCTAGATCTAGTTGTTGATGCAATCATTGCATGCATATCGTGGCATGCATGCCGGAATTTGAAAGGGGGAAATCGATTGAAACGGCAAAAATCCCCTCTCAAAATCATATGGACGAAAATAAAATTAGTTTTTAGAATACCGGAAATATTTTTCAGCATAAAAATCCCAAAACCTTAGGCAAAGTGGCCTGAAAAATAATACAAAAAGTTTTCGGATAGTCGGGAAAACCAAATTTAAACAATAGCGAGCTTACGTGATTAGCTTTTTTATTAAACCCTTTTTTTTTAAATATATAATCCCATTCAACTGTAACATGGTGGTATGCTGATGTAACAATCCTATGCATGGAGATCTTATAGTAAAGGTTGCATGATAAGTGATAAGGTTGCGGATAAATCTTATGTATGTCTAGCATTTCATCATAGCATTGATCATCCTATGCACACATAGGATTCAATAAATATTTCTAGAAGATAGGTTAGTAATAAAACATCATGAACTGTGATATGGAGATTATAGAGAGACTCTTTTCTAAATATATGTAATGCCATTTCAACATGACATGAAATGAACACCTATAACAATCTGCGAATAAAATATTATGGATGATGATATGGAAAGCATGGAACTCATTTCCAAATATTTATACCTGCTATTTCAACATGAGATGGAGTGGACACCTATTATCAAAATAAAATACAAGAAATTTGTTGCGGCGGTTATGGCCGCGAACATTTCTCTTTGCCAACTCGCCTGAGGGTTGAGCCTATGATTATGCCGAGTGTTCTTATCTTCCAAATCTAATTTAAATATTTCGTAATAGAATGCCAATTGATAATGGGCAGTACTAACATGTCTGTTGAATGACAGCGTGGATGAAGGCCTTCCTGCTAACTAGAAACTCAATAGAGTGCATCCCATTCACAAAATGGGGAACAGGAAAGATGCATCAAACTACAGAACCATATTGATCGGAAGCATGCCAAGATCATGGGGAGTTTGTTAGAAAAGAAACTTAGCTCTTGGGCAAAAGCAAACAACAAACAGTCATGTTTCGAGGCAGGATTTCATAGAAAACATAATACTTTAGATCATGCCCTTGCTCTCAGAGTGCTTGTCGAAAAAGCAAAGACTCCTAAACATGCCATGTATATGTTGCTTTTATTGACTTTTCAAAGCATTTGATACAGTTCCCAGGAAAGAACTGGGTGAGCGAATGGCACACATTGGAGTTTCTTATGAGATAAAAGGCGCAGTCTCCCATTTGTACTCAGAGGTACTAATTAAATTGGGCTGGAATATGAATGATTTGGTCAGGAACACCATTGGGGTACGCCAAAGGTGCCCGCTATCTCCCCTTGTTTGGTCTATTCATAGAGGAATGGGAGGAATGGCTTAGAAGGAGATTCATAGCAGGTACACCATTTGGTTCATACATAGTCCAGCTGCTTATGTACGCAGATGATGTTGCTTTGATGGCAGACAAGGAGAAAGTTCTGCAATGCCACTTGGATAGTCTGGAAGCATTTAATAATGCTAAGCAAATGAAAGTAAACCTTTCAAAATCAAAGATTATGATCTTTGGGACCAGAGATTAGCCAAGATTCATGTATGGTGGAAGTGAACTGTAGACATAGAATGCTACAGATATTTAGGAATAGATTTTTCCTCCAAATATAACTAGAAGGAATGCATCAAAAATATAGTCACAGGAGGCAAATCTGCGCTGTACAGTATGCTCTCCAAGTGCTCTAAGGTAGCATTGCATAAGGTTTGGAGGCATTGCCATCTACAGAAGAGCTAGCACTTCATATGAATTCTAGGTATTCAAAAAAGACCTGAACAATCAATATATATGGATCCGCATGTATGGGATTTGGGGGCAACTGTTTCTGGCAGCATGCTATTTTGCACCAGAGAATTCACATATATACAACATGCATGATCTGGATAGGAAAACCCGTTTGGAAATCTATGCCCTGACATCTTAGAATATGCATCACAGGGTGAAGTATTTGTGGCAGGAGATTTCAATGGGCGCACGGGCAGCCAACAAGCAAAGGCTTTTGATGATCTGGCAAATGTTTATCTGGATGAATTGGAAGACACCACATACAATAGAAGATTAGCAGATCTGATTTCTAATGAGATGGGTCAGAGGCTACTTGAGCTTAGTACAATCTGCCAATTGAAAATCATAAATGGAATCAGCCCGTTCCAAGACTCTGGTAAGTTCACATATCAGAATCATGCAGGAGCTAGTATCATTGACTATCTTTTAGCCAGAAATAAAGGTAGCATTGTAGACTTTTCTGTTGATGAGCATCTTCCTGAATCGGATCATGCTCCTTTGCAATTGATATGGTTTAAGGTTAATAACTAATAATGGTGCTCGGGGGAGTGGCCTTGCATGGAACAATATTTATTGATATGATCAAGTAAGAAAGTCATCCAGTATGTCTAAGCCTTGCTATTATCAAAGAGAGAGCTAAAAATAAACCTTGACCTTTATTTAGAGGCAAAAAGGCAAAAAAAGGTATTGTTGCCTATAAATAGAAGGACAACTTTGAGATGTGATATCTCCGCGACCACAACTCAGAAATCGGCGATCCTTACCTTGTTGGAAAGCCCTTGAAGTCTAGTTTCCAGAGTGGGCTTGGTTGTCCATAGATTCCTTACGGTTTGAAAGTTATGCCCAGAAAAGTGCATAGGGGTCTGAGTTGACTGTACAACTAGATCTGCTTCTTCCTATGTTGTTGATGTGTCTAGCCTTACCTTCTAGTATCTTTTCTTGTTCCTTGCTTGATCATATCATTAGAAGGAGTTCATGTAACACCAGTGGTTGGTGGCTAGAGAGAGCTTGTCTTGCGGAGTAGCTTGACTTGGTGACATCTCTTCTAGTTGGTCCGGTTGGGTGGTAAATCGAGTACCTGTGGTGCTTTACTTTCTAATAAGTTGATGAGTTTGCAGGAAGAACAGGTCATTCGTAACAATTGGTATCAGAGCCAAGTTCCGGTCTTTACCAGCGGAGCTGTGGGTGATAGAAGAGTTGGAAATTTGAGTGGCTTAGCGGCACTCAAGATATCTTAAGGAAATAGGTTACCTCTTGTCTGGTATGAACTTGATGTTTAGGGATTGTGATTAGAATCTTTAGATATTTATTATTGCATCCTTATGGTTGAGGTTGGTGCCTCAAGTTTGGAAAGAGTTGGTGCTCTTGACCAAGTGATTGGAATGAGCGGATGCCATGTCCAAGAGTTTGGAATGAGTTGGTGCTCATGTCCATGTGAATAGAATGTTTGTTATTCCTGATGTTCGCAGGTCTTCCGGGCCTGGTCTTTGGAGATTGCAAACTGGAATGGAGATTGATCAGAAGTTGGTGCTTCTGGTGGAGGTTAGTAAACATTTTGAGACAAATTAAGTTGATGTTCAATTTGTGGTTTTTGGAGGTCTTCTCGAGGAACTAAGTTTATTCCTGAGAAGGGAAGGATCCGCCCTTTGGCGCGTTGGTTAGTACTATGGAAAAATTTACCCTTAAAACCTTGTTATAAGCTTTGAATTTTGTCTAGGTGGACTCGGGAAGCACTATTCTATATTTAGTTGTGGCATAGCAACGAGTGAGTTTTAAGAACTAATGTATGTCTATGAGGAATGACCAAAAATTAAGTTCTAACTTTAAAAATCTAAAAACTGAAAAGTTTGACGGTAATGGTTCAATGCTAACTAAGTTCACTTTGGTATATTGGGTGGAAAATTTTCGCGAACTTATGTTAGATGATACGTGCAGTTAGCAGTTACTGGGTTTGCAGGTTCTAAAGTTGTGATTGAGTTTTCGCAGAACATGGACATTACGATGTAAATGAGACTTGCGCAGGAGTATGAGCGAACTTTGCCAGAATTCCTTATTAACGATTATAAGGATGTCAAGTCCTCTAAGTAAATTGAGGCCATTTCTAATAGAATTGAAATGAAAGACCTCTAAATGAACTGAGGCAATTTTTAGCCTAAAGGGCTGGACTTGAATATTTCTGATTGTGGACTCAATCAGGGTTGTAACCATGGACTTGGTTACGAAAATTTTTAGCCTAACGGGCTGGACTTGGAAATTTTTAGCCTAAAGGGCTGGACTTGACAACTTTTTATTATGCAGGTTGTAGCCATGGACTTGGTTGTGTCAAATTTGCCATATAATTTCTTGATCGAGGACGATCAATCCTGAGAAGGGGAGGAATTGATATGGTTTAAGGTTAATAACTAATAATGGTGCTCGGGGGAGTGGCCTTGCATGGAACAATATTTATTGATATGATCAAGTAAGAAAGTCATCCAGTATGTCTAAGCCTTGCTATTATCAAAGAGAGAGCTAAAAATAAACCTTGACCTTTATTTAGAGGCAAAAAGGCAAAAAAAGGTATTGTTGCCTATAAATAGAAGGACAATTTTGAGATGTGATATCTCCGCGACCACAACTCAGAAATCGGCGATCCTTACCTTGTTGGAAAGCCCTTGAAGTCTAGTTTCCAGAGTGGGCTTGGTTGTCCATAGATTCCTTACGGTTTGAAAGTTATGCCCAGAAAAGTGCATAGGGGTCTGAGTTGACTGTACAACTAGATCTGCTTCTTCCTATGTTGTTGATGTGTCTAGCCTTACCTTCTAGTATCTTTTCTTGTTCCTTGCTTGATCATATCATTAGAAGGAGTTCATGTAACACCAGTGGTTGGTGGCTAGAGAGAGCTTGTCTTGCGGAGTAGCTTGACTTGGTGACATCTCTTCTAGTTGGTCCGGTTGGGTGGTAAATCGAGTACCTGTGGTGCTTTACTTTCTAATAAGTTGATGAGTTTGCAGGAAGAACAGGTCATTCGTAACAATTTCTAGTGCTTAAAGCACATGAAAAATCTGAACAAAAAGCACCCCATTTCCATCCAAGACTGAAAGTGGATTACAGACATCACATGGCGTACCAAAACCATGTAGAAGAGCGCTTGCTGGAGCTTTATGGTCGGGAGACCTAGAAACTGATGCAAGGAATTTTCAAAAGCTAGTATTCACTCCAGCAACAAAGGCTTTTGGTCTTACAAGAAAACATGTTAGAGGTAAACCATGCAATTCGTGGTGGGACCTGGAATGCCAAGAGGCCAGGAATAGCTTACAACAGAATTGCATCTGTAAACCCAGGTGGTACAGGAGTCTCATCATGAACAAAAAGTGGGCTTTTTATGCTCAAAGGCAATTAGAACTATCGGAGCAGCTAAGTAGACATCCCAAAAGTTTCTGGAACACCTTAAAAGGTAATTTAGCTCAACCAGTATTGGAAAATGAGGCACTTATTGATCTAGTCAGATCCCTTTATGAAATAGAGGTGCAAATAGCATGCCGAAACTGGCTCCAACTAAGGGTCTTTTCACTATAGCAGAGATGCAAGAATGTCTAGCAAAAACAACAAACAACAAAGCGCATGATGCAGATGGTCTCTGTGTAGAGCTCTACAATACTCTGAAAATTCTTACAGATCTCTTAAATAAGAGTCTCATTCAAGGGCTGCCATCCAGTTGGAGGATCAACCGGGTACATCCCATTCATAAGGGAGGAGACAAGACACATGCATGTAATTACAGAACCATTCTCATAGGAAGCGTGTTCTCTAAATTACTAGGCAGCCTTCTTGAAAGTAAATTGAGCTCATGGGCTGAACATGAGAAGGTTCGCTCACCATATCAGGCTAGTTTCATAAATCAACATATCACTTTGGATCATGTACTCACGCTTAGAACACTGATAGAAAAAGCAAAGGCTCCTAATGCTTCACTGTTTTTAGCATTCATTGATTTCAAGAAGGCATTTGATACGGTCCAACGAAATGAGCTTGGAGATAGACTGGCCCGAATTGGCGTCCCACAGGAACTTAGAGGGGCGGTCTCACAGCTGTATACAGAGGTACTAATCAGAGTATCCTGGGATGTGGATATGTAGATAAGAAGCACCATTGGGGTTCGCCAAGGCTGCCCTCTATCTCCAACCTTGTTTGGAATCTTCATAGATGAGCTTATGACTGGTTGAGAGCCAGACCACTCGTAGGAACCAAGCTGGGCACATATGTAGTGCAGCTTCTCTTATATGCGAATGATGTGGTCTTGATTGCAAACAAGAGGACAACCTTACAGGAACATCTAAACAATCTGGAGCTATTTTGTGAGAAAAAAAAAGATGAAGGTAAATCTCTCAAAGTCCAAAATTATGGTATTTGGCACCCGAGATAGACCAGTATTCACATATATGGGGCAGATTTTGGAGACCGTTGAGTCCTATAAATACTTGGGAATTGACATCACTTCTAACTATAGCTGGAAAAATTGCATAAACAGGAGAGCCTCGAGAGGAAAAGCCGCTTTATACAGCATGTTGGCGAAGTGTAGCAAAACTTCTCTTACTGATTGGAGCTTGAAGAAAATTTCATTCAAATCCCTGGTCCAAACTATAGTGTTGTATGGTGTCCCCATTTGGGGAGCAGGTATCTCATCTAGGATGTGGAGACAAATCGAAGCAGTACAAAAGCTATTCCTGAAAGAAGAACTAGGAATCAGATCACAGATCCCATATGCTATAATGCTGGCAGAAGTAGGAATGTTTCCACTTGAACTTGAAGGATTATACCAGGCAATCAATTTCTGTAATAGGGTCATGGCACAAGACACTAGACGGCTATCTCGTGAAGCAATGGTAACATTAGATTGGTGTAGAGGCCTGCAGGCGTGGGCAATCAGATGGGGCGTTGGCAGTACATGGCCGCTTGAAAAACAAGAGGTCCAGGCCATGATCGAAAGGGCAGCAATGAATCAGCTATATATGGGCTATTCCGGGGAAAAGGATGTTGGAATATCAGACAAATGTTAACCATATGATCACATATGAGAGCCAGTTATATCTGAAGGCGAATATATCTAAGATACAAAGGAGACTTATTGCCGTGTACAGACGTGGTCACACAGCCGAAATTGAAATTGGCAGATGGGCAAAAATTCCAGTGGAAGATCGTACATGTAAATTGTGCAGAGCAGGACAGGTTGAAGATGAGTGCCATGTTTTCGTAGTATGCTCTGAATATGCACATATTAGACAAAACTTTGGGATACAGGCAGTAGACGTTTATTCTTTGTTACTGTTACCACCAATGGCATTAGGTCCTTATGTAAGGGCGGTGGATGCACACCGTGCCTTGATGCTAAAATTGTAAACAAGTTCATAGCTCCATGGCCTCTCGAGGCCCAAGTGAGCAATAGACATAATAATAATAATAATAATAATAATAATAATAATAATAATAATAATAATAATAATAATAATAATAATAATAATAATAATAATAATAATAATAATAATAATAATAATAATAATAATAATAATAATAATAGGTATCTCCAAAAAGCTATAGAATTAGATTGAAAACATATAAAACACCTTCATCCAAAATGAACTTGGCACCAGATACCAAATCCTATACGCTATTTTGCTTCCTGAGATTGGACTACTCCCGCTGAGGTGGAGGCTTTGTTTCAAGCCATTTATTTTGTAAACAGATTGAAAGAGCAAGCACCGGACAGACTATCCCATGCAGCAATGGTAAATTTCGAACAACAGGGATGGTATCGAGATTTGATGAATTGGGCTGGCAGATGGGATGTGACAGAAGCTAATTGGCCAGAGAACATAAGTTTCGAACTAAATTTAAGATGAGTTCTAATACAACTCTGCTTGATACAAAGCCAGTGAATTGCCAAAGGTGCTAATCCACCATCCATAAAAGTCATCCAAGTTTAGCTCAATAATGTACTCTTCTTTTATGTGTGCCATCCCTGTAGACATCAAACACACATAGACACAGTGGAGGTTAGAGCAAAGCATGACTACAAATCAAATGTTAGCTATTAATTATATCACACAAAGATCAAAGCCTTTCTTCACTCACAAACAATTTGATGGGTCTTTAAGTTGTGACCCGTAAGAATGACTCTATTAGTAAGGTCCATTATTACTCTATAATCTGGCATGGAAGACAATGATGACGCATGGATGAGATTATAAAAATGGGTTTTAATCAACGTAGAGGGACATAGAGGGTCCCTTGATTATGACAATGGATTTTAATCTACGTAGAGGGCCCCTTTTATGCCACTTGCCACTAGTCCAACTTTGGAGACAAAAAATGCAAGTAAGTTGCCAGCAACTGAACAAAAGGGTGTTAACAAGTCGTGGTGATATTATTTGAATAAGAATGTTTTATCTTGTGAAATGGTCTTTATTGCAAAAAAGTGCATAGGAGTATGGATTTTTCAATAAATCTCTAATCAGTAGATGAGCAGTGATGACTTTAAGGTGTGATATATCGTGAAAATGCTATGTTTCACCAATTTTATAAATCTTAATTCGATGATTTAGTACGACGTTAGGTTATAGGATTTATAAATCGTCAACATTTGACAATATTGCATCCTAATCATACTAAATTCGCCAAATTAGTGGACATTCTGTAGCAGGGGATCTTAATTATTACGACATCTTTAGTCTACTAAATTCGTTTCTATAAAAAAAAATTAGGAAAATAGAAAACAATTGCCACTTTTTCTAAGGTTCAAAAGTAGATAGGATGATAAAGTCATCACTGACAGATGAGTTTTATGAGGTGATAAAAGGACAAAGTTTCTTAATGCAATGAAATGCCGAGAGGGTGTCATGGTATCAATATTATTTGTTGTGCATGCACACATATTAAGGCAAAAGAATAGAATAGAATAGAATAAAGTATGGGACCCAAAAAGAAGGCGCAACAAACATTTTACTATCTATTGATATTATAAGCGACTAACCATTCGGAAAAAAGCACACAAAGCAAAAAAAAAAAGAAACAAAAAGCAAAAAGCTCTTAGAGTTTGGAAAGTAGACAGGATGCATGCAAGCATTTTCCTTGATCCAGTTATTCCAATGGTACAGATCCCTATTTCAATACTCCATTGGCTTAAAAAAAATAAATTTGCCAAATGGTTGCTAAAGGCACTCTAATTGTTTGAAAGTCTTGGTAAGGATGTAGACTGGTATTTATGACCACAATATTGACATGCATCAACATCAAGATGCATGTCAACTATCGTTCTCTTGATGCCAACTATCGTACTATTATGGTCAGCTCTCTCTTTGCAAAACTGTTGGTTGGCATCCTTGAGCAGCGGCTGACAATATGGGCATAGGAGGCAGATGTGCGGGCTCTCACACAGGCAGGCTTTCGGCCCAGGCATTCTACCATTGATTATATCTTCACTCTGCGCACATTGATTGAGCATAGCAGGAATCACCGACAAAACCTGTACAGTTGTTTCGTGGGTTTCGCAAAAGCTTTTGACACAGTGCCCCGGGACAAGTTATGGGACAGACTGCGGCAGCTGGGGACTCCCCTTGACTTGCAAAATGCAGTGTATAGGCTATATGAGGCATGCTCAGGCCGTATTACATCGTCAGGACAGCCGGTAATCAGTAGTATTGGAGTGCGTCAGGGTTGCCCCCTCTTCCCCACACTCTTTGGCCTATACATTGACCAGCTAGAAGATTGGCTCTTTGAGCATGGAGGTGCCGGTGCCCATCTCATGCATCACACAATCCGGCAACTCATATATGCTGACGATGTCAACCTCCTGGCCTATACTCCAGAGGATATGCAATGTCACCTGGATGCTCTGACAGTTTTTGCCGATTCACTGGCATGCGAGTTAACTTGGCCAAAACTAGGGTGCTGCTAGTTTCATCATCCCGTCAGCCAAGGCTTCCCTCATTAACTTACCAGGGACAAGATGTAGAGGTGGCTCCGACCTACAAATATCGAGTTCTCTGCTACCACCCACTGGATGCTGCCATCAGGTTGCGGGTCACGACGGGTTGGAAAGCACTATATGCCATGCAAAACAACAGCCACAAGGTAGAGTTGTATGCCTGGGGCCACCAGTCACACTTGTTTCGGGCCTTGGTCGAGCCGGTCCTCTTGTATGGGGCAGAAGTGTGGGGTCCGGTGATATCTCTCAACACCTGGAATGACCTCGAGCAGGTGCAGAAAGCCTTCTTGGCACGAGCCCTTAGGGTAAAGTCCACAGTTCACATACCAGATCCAGGAGACAGGTTTTCTACCCCTTCAACGGGCTACATTGGAACGCCATATCATTTACATCCAGAAGATGGTCGCTATGGGTGATACACGGTTGCCCAACCTTGCTTTGGCCATGGCGATGGGTCCCCAATGCCTCAAAGCCTGCTGGAAGGACAAGCAAGCTCAGTGGTTCTCACGCTGGTGTGTACAAGCAAACAGATGCGTACATGTAAGGGCAAAGAAAGATCACAAGGCACCTAAGCCGTACCTAGATGCTACTTTCATTCGCAAGCTCTGGGTCTGATGCGCGTTAAGCTGGCACACTATCAGCAGCAAGTCAATCCTAGGCTCACGAGAGGCCCACACCAGTACTTGTATACCCAGTTTTCCATGAAGAAGCGCAGACTTATAGCTTCCATTCGCACGGGTGCACATCGTCTCTGTATTGAGACAGGACGTTGGGCTCGAGAAGCACGGGAGCAAAGGCTTTGCAAGTGTTGCCACCAGGGTGCCATTGAGGATGAATGTCATGCCCTCCAGATTTGCCCAGCGTTTGCCCATATCCGAGAGCGGTATGTTCGATTACTAGTGTCTGGTCAACCGTTGCATGAGTTATTGAATACGGCATCAGTGGGTTTGTTGGGGTCATACCTCCAGGAGGTTATGGATGCACGGACTCAGTTGTGTCCTCCGGGACGGTATTGAACTGTCCTATACAATTGTACAGCGTGCCAGCATACTTATTACTGCTAAGGTTTTTCCCTCGAGAACCCTTCGGGGCGGGGGTTTTTTAATCCTGTCGGTAATACGCTTGCTGCTCTCTTTTTATTTGGGTCCCATAGTACAATCGGTCTCCGTAGACGCTAAAAAATCTATTCTATTCTTTTTCGTGCAGGCCATGTTGTATTTGGCGATTGGATTTTTTCCTTTTTCTAAGTTACAGCCCATGCCATGGGCACAACAAAAAAAAAAAAAAAAAAAAAAAAGAATCTCACCACTCTATTCCATGCCATGGATGGTCGCCGATCCGTGTGAGGCCACATACTCCGCCGTGAGGTTGTGGTTCTGTGATATGAGGGACTATGGAGGCCCTTCCATGGGATCTGTACCCGACGCAATAGATGCCCATTTCTTGGCGACCAGAAACTTGATTCCCATGGACTCAAGCAGAGGCAGACGTCCTTTCTTTGAAATAAAGTCAGAGCTAAAAGAAATTATTTTTTATCGTTTAAAATAGGGTTCATGTAGGTCATATTTTCTATAGGTTGGGACAAATCATATAGCCACTGAAGATAAAAAAAAAAGCAATGGAACCATCAACGATCTCAGAAACTTACCTAACAGTCAGTGAAGAACCAAGAACCATATAGTCATTGATGAATCGCGGGTTTGCTTAAAAGATTAATAAAAGATAAAAATTTAATCTTACATATAATTTTGAAGGAATGGTGGGATACTAAATGAAGGTTCAAATATCAAAGCATAATAAGAAGGGATTTCTTTTGTATTTTTTTTTACAGTTTTTTCTATGGTTTTCATATGATTTTGAAGGCGAATGGGACTACTATTTAGTATAAGTAGAGTGTGCCCAGTATTTTATGATAAAAAAATTCCATATTCTCAGAGGTCAAACTTTTTGGGTTGCCCGTAAGGGCATGCCCACGATTATGTGGTGATGTGGAATATTTCGGGTATATACCAGAATATAACCGGATATACCCGATGCCCGGCCCAAACCTGGTGTGGCCAGTCGTTTTGCCTGTCGCCTGCATTAGCTGATCGATCCAATCGCCCCTGTTCAGACCGGGCAAACCGATATGCATCTCACTGCTGCAGCACTGCAATGCTGAAGCTGCGGATTACCATATGGTACTCCGGCAGAGGTGCCCAGTTCTCCAACACCCGCCTCACATCAGGACCGTTTAAAGCTTTTTCATCCTCTGCCCACGTCGCTGATTACTGCGTCTGATGGCAACCTAGCACAGGTTTCAGCTGAAAATGCAATTAAATCTGGTCCCCAGAACAACTGGACCCGGGAAGAAATTCAAGCTGTTTATGATCATTCTCCTTTGCTGAACATCATGTTTTACGGAACTCCGTATATATCATCCGGGATGTGGTTAATCCGGACAAAACAGAGTGGTTAATCCGGACATCCGGTATCAGCCAGGCTGGTTAATCCGGACATCCGATATCAGCCAGGGTGGTTAATCCGGACATCCGATATCAGCCAAATGGTTAATCCGAACAAAAAGTGGTTAATCCGGACAAAAAACCAAGCGTAGAACTGTGCGGTGGGGGCAGAAATTTTGATCAGATCACTCTTGCTGCTCCGTGGGCGGTTTGATCCGCTTTAAAAAGCATGCCAATTGCTTTCTATGCCCTTTATGTTAGATTGATGAAGAGAGGAAGAGATTTAAGGCGAAATAGAGCAGAATCGATCAAAAAAAGGGCAAAAACAGTTGGTTTTTGGGCTTCAAACTGCGCAGGTCCGGATTAACCACAATGGCTGATAACGGGTGTCCGGATTAACCACATCCCGGATGATATATACGGTCTTCCATGTTTTACAGGGTAAGCTTATTTGGGCATCCATGCCATTGTGATTTGTTGTGTATGTATTCTGTTCTTTTCTTCACACGGAGCGGTCTTTATGATGTTACTCTCAAACAATTGCCTTCAAGTTTGCATTAATTTTATGTATGTGTCTAAACATTGCAATGCACGTTGGAATATAAAAAATTCCAAAAAACTCTCTGTAAGTTTACACGGTCATATTCCTGGCTTGGCCATATGTTCTTCTGATCCCTCTCTTCCTTTCATTCTTCCAAATTCTCAAGCATGCATCAAGGGTATGCTTCCGAGCCCTATTGGGGACATGAATGATGATGTAATCTCTTTATTATCATATCATATGTATCCTGTGATTCAGCATGTTGATCTCATATCTGCAACAATACAGGCTCAGGTCCACCGACATGTATATAAGTTTAGGAAATTCGAACAATGCACTTTACTCTCTATTAAAACTGGTGAATGCTCAAAAGATTGTGCATATTGCCTTTAGTGTTCAAGATATAATGCAGGTGTAAAAGGTCGGAAGCTTATGCAAGATGAAGAAGTGATTGGGGCAGCAAAGAAGGTACTACTTTGTTTTAAGGTTTGTTAAAAGATGTGGATAATTAAGGACAAAAATATTTAGATGTGTCAATACAGACTAAAGAGGTAGGAAGCACAAGGTTTTGCAGGGGGCAGCTTGGCAAGGGGCAGCTTGGCGAAAGACTAATTTCAATCAAATTCTAAACTATGTAAAAGAGATTAGGTAGAGGCGCTACCAAACTTTCTAAATGATAATTATGACTTACAAATAAGTGAGAACAAGGGTTTCTTATTTTTCTGAAGAATGCATTTTGTTAATCTTTTTCACATGGACATGGGCATGGAGGTATATTGTACTCTTGGAATTCTGGAGAAACAACAAGCCGAGCAGTTGAAAGAGGCTAGTTTGACTACTTATAATCATAATTTGGATACCTGTAGGGAGCATTATCCTAATATTATAACCATAAGAAGCTACGATGAACGTTTAAAGACAATATAGTATGTTCGAGAGGTTGGAATTAGTGTATGCTCAGATAGTCCTAAATCCATTATCTTAGGCATCTCTAGAAATGAAAAACTTTATAACCTTATGAAGAATGCTTTTTTTGCTGGCCTACATTCTACTTTGTTCTCTTTTGTCTCTTTTAGGTGGTATTGTAGGAATGGGAGAGGCTGAGGAAGATCGTGTTGGATTGCTACATGTTCTAGCTACTCTTATTGAACATCCAGAGACTGTTCCAATCAATGCACTTATTCCTGTTAAGGGCCACCACTAGAGAACCAAAAGGTTAAAATGTACTTCATAAATGGTCTTTGCAATTCCATTACTCCTGTTCAACTGTTATCGACATTTTCTGTTCCTTATTAGCCCATTGAGATCTGGGAGATGGTGCGTATGGTAGCCACTGTGCAAATTATAATGCCCAAGGTGGTGGTCTACTTATCAGCTGGGCGGGTCAAGTTCTCTCAACCAGAGCAAGCCTTATGCTTCATGGCAGGTGCAAATTCAATTTTTACTGGCGACAAGCTTCTGACAACTCAAAATAATGATTTTGATGCTGATCAACAAATGTCTAATATTCTTGATCTTATTCCTAAACCCTCTTGCTTTGCTGAACAAGAGGTAGAAAGGGATTGTGGTGTTGAGTCCGCGGCAGCAATGTAATCTCTCTGGACTGGGCATCAATTATTTCACATACAATTTCCTCTATGATTACACAAATTGCAAAGATTGATAGCATTCAAGAGCAATTTGTTCAAGTTGTGTTTCTATATGCTATCTAAGAGAAATTGAGGTTTTGGTTGTAACAACAAAGCAATAAGGTTTGCCTAAATCCAAGAGTATAAATCGTGATTGGTTTGAATTTAGCGAGATAAAGACTTGTATATTGTTTGACTGATGAACTGATAGCAAAATGCTCCAATGAGGTATGTTGCAACTTTTAGTTCCCCTAACAGATTCTATTTATATGGTCTTTGGTATGGCATCTTATTTTTTCGTTGCACGCCCCACTGAGACATCATATATTAAAGTAAATTTTGACTTGCCACATATTTAAACAGATCAAAAACCCTTAATTTTTAATGGATTATATACTTTTTATACCCTATTTTTAGGAAGCGTACCTTACCCCATGATGCTTCTTTCGTTGATATTTTATAATTATACAATCATTTGTTCAACTCAATGGACACAACAACAGTGCGTTAGATCAAATTATAAAGTTCATACAGGAAAAACAATGAATCAGAAATGAACTTCAAGGACCATAGAAAGCAGAAATAGTAAGCTTCCAAAATCAATAGTGGAATATAAATCAAAGTATTACATGATAAGGCTAAAGTTAAAACTTTGCAAGGTAGGTTATGCTTTCATCCCACCAAAATTCTTCTCACTAAATCTTAACCATTAACTGGCCGCTGATCAAGATGGGTCATGCCTTGATCCCACCAAAATTCTTCTCACTAGATCTTAACCGGCAGCACCTCAAGGATTTGTGCTCAATTTTTTTGGGGTTGCCCAAAGGGCAAAGCTTTGATTGATGGGCCGACAGGTGATTTTTTTGTTTGGATGGCCGAGTTCATTTTGGATGGATTTTTGGACGATGGAGATTTTGCTAACTTGCATAAGTCAACATTATTGGGTTGGGTCTTGCTGTCGTCCATTAGCGCGAGGTGTAGTTACGACCTAATCTGACCATTGAGTATTTTTCTTGTTGTGTTGCGATGGGCTAGATAACGTCCTGTGCAGAGGCGTTATGGCCCAGGAAAAAATGGCCGAGTGGCCTTAACGTCCTGGCCTCGTCATTTAGGCCCAGGATTTAATCTGGACCGTAGATGGTAGGAGTGTTATATCCGATGGCAATCCTTGGGACGGATGCAATAAAATTGTTATGGCCATAACAGCCTGACAACAGGTACGTTATAGTCATAACACCCATAATTATTGACACGTGTCGCCATTAATATCTTCTTTGTATGCCATTTGCCATGGCTTCCAACGCTGCGCCATAGCCGGAGCTTCAAGCTCGGATCTGCAGGTTATGATGTGGCGATCACGCTGTTTTCTGCAAAACTGAAGGCGCCATGGGCTTAGCCCCATTTTTCTCTTGCTTTTGCACCATTTGGCTTTGAGATTTGCATCATTTAGTGTGCAGGTTTATTGGTAGTTTCCGGTGTGTCTCCTCCAGCCCCGTCAATGGAGATGCTCAATACAAAGCTCTGTTGCTCGAGTTTCGGCCGAAGCTGCTATCGCCTTTCCCTTCAATAGTGTGTTTTTCCACGATGGGCTGCAAAAGCTTTTGACCCCAAATGTTTGATTAACGGCCCCGCCTTCGGGGGATTAGATGTGAGATTCCTAAGACTAAATGTTCGGAGAAAAGCTATGTGAATCACTTCTCGTGTACTTTCGTAGCGGTTGTTTTATTTTCATTCGGTTTGCGGCCCGATAGGCGGGTGCTTTCATTTTGGTTTCTCGAGACTTAAAAAATAGCTTGCTTTTTATGGCTTGCAACATCTTTGTAGAAATCACGACTCGCTTTTTATCCGATAATAACAAGAACCGCTTTCTAGCTTTATCTTTATCAGATATTTTTTATTGTTTGGGTTAGAGCTCGATCTTTGCTAGAAAGCAAACATTAGGGCGGATTTGGGGTCTGAAAATGGCCCTTATCTTGGGCTAAAGATTTCCACGCCGATTCGCCAGACCAATCGGGTTTCGCCTTTTTACGAAAAGTCGGATTACTTGGCGGGTGTAGAAGGATGAGCAGGGCTTACTTGGCATCCACATGGCGATTTTCATAGGGGATGCTCGCTTTTATTGCAACCATTTTAATGGCCCGTATTTTTTGGGAGTCGCCACGCCCAAAATAATGGTGACTTTGACCGCCCTCACGGCGTCACCAACTCCCTTTGTCAAATTTTGGCGCCAAACTTACGTCTTGTCACTCCGGCCTCGTGCATCCTCTCCGCCTTCACTCCTCATCGCAATCCATGTCTCCTGTAATTTACGTGTTCTTGCCCCATTTACGTAACTCCCAAGGTCAAGAAGTGGGAGGTTTTGTCTCAATAGGTTCGTGGGTGAGTATGCTGCCATCAACGAGGGGCGAGCATAGAGTTAAGCGACAAAGGCGATCAGACGTGCGGACACATTGGATAGGTAGGATAAAAGAGTTCAAGTTGAATTCTAGCGGCCGGAAAGTGGAAAGTATAACAATACGACATGCATATACCCCTTCTGATATGGCCAAAGAGCTAATCTCCACCAAAAACGACTTCCCAAAATTGCCCGCAAATGGTAACCACCTTAAACGGATCACACGACGCCGGGCTAGTCGTCACCTACTTAACTAGCGTGAGAGATAGTTTCGTCGTGTGATCTTCTTATCTTTTCATTTCTTTTCGTTGACACGTGTTTACAAAACAAATTTATTGTGCGTGTTTATGTTTATCAGACGTCGTGGATGTCATTCCGGCCGAAAGTATTAGTAGTGTACTTGTCGTGTATCACATAGACATCGGAATTGTCCTTTTCCAAGGTATGGATGCCGTGACCTTGCGGGGTATAGGCATCTGGTTTTACGGACATGATTATAACGTAAAGGTCAGGAAACCGAGCTTGAGGCCGGTTGAATTGCCCCCTTTAAGTGAACTTTGTAAGCCACAGACTAATGAGAACAATGTAATTGCAATGAAGAAATGCCTGGCTGACGAGGATGAGTTTCAAAATATTCACACCGTTTGAGGTATTTGCTAACATATTCCAGATGGCGCAGGAAGTTCGAAAAGCTCCGAAGACATATACGTGCTTTCTCCCCCCTGCCGATTTTGTGGATGGCTTATTTTTGGTTCCGACCTGGGATGTTCGATTCCACGAATCATCCGGTCAACTAACAGAGGTCCGCGTAGTTAAGTCCTCCTTTAAGTTCGGATACTTTCTTCCAAAACAATATTTATCGTTAATTGTCAACTAGAACGAAGGAAACGTAAAAGAGAGGTCGCACAACTTTTTGGGAGCCGTTTGAGGACCATAATAGACACTCCGATGCGGTGGATATTCGAGTATGGAGAGGGGAGGAAGTCATTTATACGGCCACCATGGAAAGCGAATGGCCATTATCAGAGCTAAGAGTGCTAATGGAGACAGAGGAAATTGCCAAAGCGACTTCCATTATTTTATTGATGGCATTAGGGTTGGTTACGGGCAAAGAGGGAAATGTAAAGTTTAGTGAGTTCGCGATCAACAAGAAATTGTCTATCGGCTAGCGCTTTGAATCTCGGTTTTTTATTTGTGTTTTTGTCTCGATGTTTTTTAGGGTTCCGTATTTTTTGTCCGATATTTTTTTAGGGTTCCGTACAATTATTTAAAACGTTACCATCATATTTTACTTTAACTTTTTTTTACTATTTATCTCCTCGCCCGTTGTCTATTTTTGTCGGTGTTAAGTAGTATAAAAGTCATCATCCGCCGAGAAGCCATGGCAAGAACTAAGCAAAGCGCAAAAGGATCCATCCAGTGGTGTAAGGCCGGTGATTACATTAGTCCGCCTTCTTCATCCGACTCTGAAGTCTCTCGATAGAGATTCTCCCCCCCACCATGCCATACCCTAACGAGACCCGGAAAAGAAATCCGCGATGACGACAAGGGAGAAGCAGCTCCGAGTAAGTAGGGAGGTGCACTCCGGTTGAGGAGACAGAGGATGAAAATGTGAGAGACCGCGGCGCGAATATGATGCCGGATTAATTATTGGGCAGCCGCCTCTTCTTGCTCTTCTTCGCTCCTCCCGTTCCTCCCGTGGAGGTGCAGGACCTTCAAATCGGAGGAGGAGGCCCAACGCCGTAAAGGGGAAGGCGACCAGAATGTGGGAGGAGACGGCCGAAGAGTCGGCCGAGGAACACCGAAGATGTCGGGTGAGGAGGCGGCCGGAAGAGTCGGGCCGAGCAACAGCTCCAAATGCCGGGGTGGGTGAGGGTAGAGGCCGGAAGCGAAGACGAAGCCTGGTATTAAAGAGGCTTCGCGAGATTAAGAAGGGCATCGGAAGAGCACCGAGATGGTCATTCCGCCTCCCATTTGCCGTGCTCGTGAGAGAGATTCCCAAGAGTGTGGTGCGATACATCATACCGAAGCATATAATTCAAGCAACCGCCTTTAAATGCTCTTCAAATGGCTTCGAAGCGCTTGGTGTCTGGCCTGTTCGAGGACTCGCAGCCTGCAAAAAATACATGCCAAGCGTGGATCGGTCATGCCCAAGGACATGCGCCTGCCTCTTACGATAAGGGATCCCGAAAGTACTATGGTCAAAATTTTATGGCTGAATACAACAAGAAGAAAGACCCCCGGAAAAAGGCCGTGAAGTGCCTTTGTGTTTTTTCATATGTATAATATTTCTTAATGCAATGGCTTTATAAGCTTAATCTCTTAGTCCATTTCTTTCTTAGAAGCCTAGCTTCTTTCGCACTTTGCATTTTTTTTTTAATGTTATAGATTGAGGATCACACGACGCCAGCAAGCATTGTGCTTTTTGTTGCACATAGTAGTCTTCGGCGTCGTGTGATCCAACCCTAACCCTAACCCAAACCCTAAAATGTACGGACAAATCTCCCCACAACGGCTGTGGTCCCCTTTCATAATCGACAACGGCTACTTGAGTTCAAAAGTGGCGGATAGCCTTTACCGCTCCTAAACATCTTCTTGTTTTCGCTGTTTGCTTAAGCCATGGATTGTTATGTGAAGTTCCCGGAATGGTATGCATCCGCCCCTCATGACAACGAGGAAGTTGCGCCGATTGCGATTTATCCGTTCTATTGCAAGGAGTTGGACATCATGGCAAACAAGAGCGAGCTTGATGCTATCGCGAGGTTGCTTTAGCTTTCACCCGCACCGCTTGGTCTCGGCGACGCCCTTTGCGGATGTCCCCTGGCTCGTGGATTCCAAAACCAGCTCTAGAGGAGGCGCTTCCCATTTGCAAACAGGGAAGATGTTTTTCAAGAATGCCGCGCCAACGGGCTCCTCCCCGGCCGCGTCCTTGTGCTTAAGAAGGTATCTTATTTCTCTTTGCCGCTTGCATTTGCTAGTTATTGCATTCGCTTTCGGCCAAACCAAGATACAAACGGAAACAATGAAATCTTTAAGCCAAGGGGGTCAGGTTATGTGTGATGATGCCGACTATGACGTAGAAATGGAGATAGATCTACAAGAAGAAGAGCAAGAATGTAGGAGTTTTAGCTTCGGCCTTGGCCTTGGGTGAACCGAGGGAGGGAGATGATTCTCAAGGTGATGAGGATGGGGATGAGGATGAAAAGAAGTTGTCGACATAACGCCAATTTTAGTGGAAGGCAAAGAATACTTATTGCTAAGTGATATCTTGAGGAACCCGCCTATGTTACTTAATGTGTGCTAGGGAAGACGAGCTTATCAAGACCTTGGCGAAATGGGTAAACTTAGGCCTAGATTTTGAAGAGGATTTGGACAAAGAGATGTTTGAAGTATCTAATTATACCGGCAATGCTATAAAGCTTAAAGAAGCATATGAGAGGCTGGAGTCTCGATTTGCTCAAGATGAGGCGAATCTACCAACGGAAGAAGAATTCCAAATATCTCCGGTGCAAAGGCGCCAACAGGGATCTGAGTTTGGCGTGGCCCTTCAATCAATCGGCAAAGATAAGCACAGTAGATGAGGATAAATGTGAAGAAGATAATCTTGAGGGTTCTTATTTGTGGGAAGTAGATGATTTTTCTTGCCGACATGCACGCGGGGGACAGGAAAGATTGAAGGACTCTACATTGTTAAGATATATCTCAAGATTATTAATGGGGAGATAATCGTCTTCAGCTGAACTTTCAGTCCAAAGGGTGCGAGAGTTTGTCTATTACCTCCGTGCATTATGCATGTTCGGGAACCATTCCCAATTGGCATCAAACACCGAAGGGTGATAGCAATTAGCCGGGATGTCGTGTTACAATATTTTGGCGACCAAGCGATTACTGTAGGCGAGCAATATGTTAAATTTTTTAGCTGGCGGCTTGACTCACCCAAGGTTGGAAGGTTGGGGTCGATAACATGGAAGTCATTGCCTTGTTGGATCGGTCTTGTGGGGATTGAAAGAGCATGAAATTGACGACGAAGCTTGAGAAATTGGAAGTTATATGTTTTCCAACTTGTATCGGTAAAATTATTTATGTACAGTTGTCCTTCCAAATTCCTAATAAAATTATTTTATTTGTATTTATTCACATCAATGCTTGAAATACATCGGTCGATTTTTCTGTCATATCTAGGTTTTGGCGTCGTGTGATATCTATCTCGAAGAAATGAAATATTATTGGAAAAAGACAATTAATTTATTTATTCATTTCGTGTGACTCATGTTATAAATAGAAGACCGATGTCCACTGTGACCTCCGGAAGCCTTCCATATACGCTCATCTTCTACTTCGGCTTCCGCCTTCCACCTTCCTGCTCCAGATGGCATCATCATCTTCCTCTAGCAAGCGACCACGCCAAGATAGCACTCCCGGCCCCCAGGCTGCGGTGGACATCACCCTTGCAAGTGGTGATGAAGAGATTCAAGGAGATCCATGATGAAAACAACCGCCTCGTCGCCGAGAACAATGAGGCGGTCGATGATTAGCCTTCACGAGGGAGGCTGCCGCAGCGAGACGTTGAGCTTCGTGGAAACATTCGCCATGTACCAAGAGGCGGCGAGCAGGGCGGCGGTTGAAACTGCTCACATGATTTCCCTTGAGCCTTAGAAGATATGGAGAAGAAGCTCCGAAGCCGCGGAGGATGAGAACGCTTGACCTTACGGCTTCAAATGCGGGACATGAAAATCAGCTAGAGGATCATGAAGATCCCTAGCCGTTGTATCTATCTATTTTTTGCTTCAAAGAAAAGTTTTCTCTATTTTTTGCTTCTATCTATCCCGTTGTTCCAATGTATGTTACTGTTTTATTAAAATATCACACGGCGCTGAAATGCCTTGCTTGCAATTAGGTAGCAATCAATGGATTTCAATCGTGTGATCTCCATGCCGCTTCTATTTTGCTTCAATGAGAAGTTCTATCTTTAGTTATGTATCGGTAAAATTACTTATGTATAGATTGTATCACACCGAAATTATCAATAAAATTATCACACGAGCTTTCTCGGAAGAAAAGGCGTTAGAAGAAGTAATTGGTCCTTTTTCCTCACCACGGCCCAAGTAGCGGTCGATTTTCACGACCCACGGCATCCTTCGCCCGGCGTCGTGTGACTCAAGCTACTCTGAAATCCTGTTATAAGTAGAAGACTTTCTATCTTGCCTTCGACCTCCCGTCCTCTTCGCCTTCGCCTTCTTACGCTCATCTTCTCCCCCTTCCGCCTTCCGCCTTCCGCCTTCCGCCTTCTCCTCCGATGGCATCTTCATCCTCCTCCAGCAAGCGACCGCGCCCAGAACTGCCCGCGGACATCACCCTTGCTGTGGTGATGAAGAGATTCAAGGAGGTTCCACGACGAAAAACAACCGTCCTCGTCGCCCGAGAAGATGGAGGCGGTGGGCGTGGGAGGAAATTCACTAGGGGCTGCTGCATGGCGAGACCTTGAGCTCGCAGCAACATTAACCAGTACCGAGAGGCCAATAGCCGTAGGGTCGAAGCGATTTAGCGCACACAACATTCAGCGGCTAGAAGATATGGAGAAGAAGCTTCGAGCTGCGGAGGATGAGAACGCAGCTTTACGGCTTCAGCTACAGGATCATGAAGATCCGTAGCCATTGTATATATATTTTTTTGTTTCAAAGAAAAATTTGCTCTATTTCTTGCTTCTATCTGTTCTCTTGTTTTGTTTTATTAAAAGATCACACGACGCGAAATGCCATTCTTGCAATTAGGTAGCAATCAATGGATTTCGCGTCGTATGATCTCCACAACGTACACCTCGTTGTATGTATAAATTCATAATTTATTAATGGAAAAGTGTATGTAACACAAATATCTAGCTAGATTATGTGATATAACTTGCAGGTAAATGCGAATTTGCATGTGGATGACAACGTCTATTCACATATCGCGTATTTGTGGATGACAACGTCATGCCAAGGGCGTGGCATCTTATTTAATACAATAACATCTGTTTTTTATGCGGCACGCATACAATGCGGCTAGGATATGACGGATCCCATGATGCGAACATAGGCTACCGTTGCCTAATTGAATGCTATAATTTCGCCTCGTAGGATTATTACACAACTTTATCGGTAGTCGCAACCGTAGATTCCAACGTATCTCTAGTTTCTATATAAAACGTCGGAGGCCTTTGTCTTCTCCTATCCGCCATCTTCTGTTCTACCACATCCGCCCTCAGCCATCACTCCTGTTCTCCCATCACTTTCAATGGCCTCCAGCTCCAGTTCCATCCCTGCCGAGATCTTGTCTCAAGTTTTGGTCAAGGAAATTCAGAACATTCGCGCTGAAGCGGAGGAACGGATCCGCCTTCTAAAAGAAAAGAATGATGAAGACGTCGCCAAGCTGGTTATGCAGAGAGGAAAAGGCGCCTTCTGGGGAGGTGATTTTAGTGCGCGACAATCGGTGGGCTGCCTTAGACCGCTAATTGCGCCACGAGATATAACCTCCAAGAGAGGTTTAGGGCCGCAATCGGTTTTGGGAGAGGTCGCCGAGCCCAACTCGATGGAGCGGGAAGATAAGGTTGCGGGAATATGAGAACGTGGTTTGCGGGGCAGGCAATCATGTTGGAGGAGCGTAAAAATTATCACCGCCCTCCGGGAAGAGCTTGCCCGGCGATCATAGGCATCGGGGCTCCTCCTAGAGGGGCCGCTTTTTTTAATGTTTGTAATTGGTTTTATTTTTCAATGGGAAAAGTTTTTTTGACAAATGTACCGAATATTACGTTTCCTATTTTTAATTTTCAATATCCGTGGTAGAGAATGACAAGGCAGATCACACGAAGCGAAACCCTTCATAGGGTTTTAAAGCTTCGATGTGCGATTTCAGCGTGGTGTGATATCTGATGTAGTTAGAATAGTTATTAATGTGTTCCGTGGACGGTACCATTAATGTGTTCTAGCGGACAACCGGCGTAATCCCCTCGACACGCGTCGCGACGGCGTAAAGTGTGTTTAATATGTTCAAAGCTAATATGTATAAATTGAGGTCCTTGCATGTGCTCCTTCCGCCCGGTTAGAGTCTTTGCTCCTCACTTCTATAATCTTAACGTCCCTCCCATTTGTCATCTATGGCCTCCACATCCTCAACCGGCGATAATGGAAAACGCCAAGAGGATAGAACTCCCTTTCGACATAGTGTTGGGTGTTCTAATGAAGAGGTTGAAGGAGCAAGATGATCTTCTAAAGGAAAACGCCGTTACAATTCAGCGAAAGAAGAAGAGAATGAATTCAACCTTCTCATGCTTAAGTAGCCGAGAGAGGCAAATCGGTGGTTGAATAGAAGGCTGATAGGATGACATGCCCCAACAACCGCAGACCGAGGTGGTTATGACGCGGGCAACGAGGATGCTAATTCGAGGCGAGGAAAGAACACGTTGTGCTATTGGGGACAGGAGCGGGACATGTACAAAGAGATGGTGGATGATTGGAGGAACGCGTTTGGATAGGGTGATTGCTCGCTTGAGGGGAAGAGATGAAGACGAAGACGAGGGCCGGGAGCTGATGATGATGATGAAGATAATGAAGAAGAGCTTCGCCGGAGCAACAATGAGTCGTTGTATTTTTGTTTTTCAATGTAACATCTTTCACAACTTTAATCAAAAGTAACCTTTTTTTATTATTATCTTGTAAAGCTTCACACGACGCGAAGCCACATAAATGCAAGCAATAGCGAACTCCACTGTTCACGCCGTATGATACAAATAAGATCACACGACGCGAAGCTACAGGTTATTGCAAACAAGGTTGGAGGCAAGTACTTCGCGTCGTGTGAACATGCTACACATTACAAGTATACTTTACCGATTCTTTGTCTCTTAGATCTCCACTGTTGCGATGCTAGTGGGGCCCTAGAATTTTGCCAAGCAACTTTCCGTTTTCTCTTCAGCATTATGCCAATGGTGTTTTACGACTTACGGGTTGCTCCTTAAAAGCGACCTTCTTGTCGTATTTAGCCATCGCCCTTCTATAAAACCACTCTGTCATCCTGTCTTAGAGGGTTGGTTCCCACATTTCCACCCCTCTTTGAGTGTTACGATGAAAGGCTATTTTAGCTTGTTTATCGCGACTTCTCCATGCCTTGTGCACTCCACACTGCTAGGCTTCCATACTTCCTAAAAAACCAAGGTGCATGAGCCCAAAAGATGTGCAAGTAGTGCGTGACTTCACTCTCTCCCCATGCGTCTATGAAAGCTTTAATAAATTTGTTATTAAGCTTGCACGAACATTTCTGCATCTTCTCTTGTGAGGTCCATTCTCTGAATGTATGGGAACAATTCGAACAATGCATCCCATGCTTTTTTTTCCTCAATGCCCGAGCAGAACGCCATCATGCGGTCCTGCTCCGCATCAACCAGCAATTTTCCAAATTCATAGACCTTTTCTCCCATCTGGTTTCCGTTCGAGCCTCTCTATGATTCTTTATGAAGCGTCGAGCTTTCATCCCTCAATTGACACCTTCACGAGGCACACTTGTTCTTCCTGCCTGGTTTCTCATCGAGCTCTAATCTTACATTGCCACCATGCAAACACATACGATAGAACATGTTCAACTCTCACGAATTCCTTCCTCTCTTCTCTTCTTGTCCGAAATGTTCCACACGAATCTGCGGCTCAAAAAATATCATCTTGTCGATGATTCTCACAAAGCCGTGCAAAGTCTTGGATATGAACCCTCTCTAATGGAATGGGGAAAATGCCATGGAACTTGGGATCTTCTTCTCCTCTATTAGGAGCATTTGCTTGGTTAAGGGACAAGGTTGAAACAGTCTTCCCATTTTTTGACTTCCTTGCATGATTGCGATGCTGCATAACTTTTGCATGTTCCTTGTCCTCCTCCACTTATGTTGTACATTGCTTTCTCGTTTTAAATCGGGCGCCAAGTGAAAAATTACTTTGTAAGATCCATAGTGATCTACTTGCAATTTTTCCCTCCCTCGAATCTAGATATTAGACTTCGGGATGTCGGGTTTGATTGAACACCCATTTCAAAACCTCGTGGGTTTCTTTAAACTTTAAAGAGACCTAACCACCGGTGTCATCTTGATTGACATGAGAACCATTTTTCCATGCCTTCTTCTCCTCGTCCGTCACCTCTACATCTTTTTTTTTGTTATTCTTGTTGCTCTTTGATTTAGCATGTGCAATTGCATTCTCAACTGCTCTATTCATGATGACAACGGATACCCTCTCATACTTCTCAAACTTGGTCGGTTCCATTTCATCCAATTTTATGCAAACTTCAATCTCACCATTAGTTTACGCAATTTGTTAAGTCATAATATTTGACAAGGAATTGTAAAGAGAGTAACCAGTCAACCCAAAGATTATTGCGTTCATTCATTCCAACTATATCACAACAATCCTTGCCATTCTTATCTTTTATGGCTATGGCAGGACCAAAGACATTCAACGTGGTGCATCTCTCCTAATATGGCATACACCATCTTTGTCCTAGTAACCCTTGTATTCTCGACAATTTGTGGGCGGAGGGCCGAATACTTTTTGTGCCCATTCTTTTCAACGCTTAGTGGAATGGCTTGAATAGAGAACGGTAACCAAGCCCTACCGATGCCTACATCATCACAAACGATCTGTACATCCATGTAAACTTCTAACTTCTTGTAGATCTCCCCTAGTACCATTTCCAATACCATCTTCTTGAGAGGAGAGTTGTAGGGTGACAAATCATGTCCACTATCTCCTGTTTCGTCGCTAGGTTCTTCACTCGTAACCAAGATTGCTTCTAGTTTCCCCGGATCTTAACCGGCCTTTGCTAGTGTTGTAAACGGACCTTGTGGCCGTGACCACTGCGTCTGAATGCACCTGATCCAAACTTCCGGTTCCTCTATCGATTCGATAATGCTTCTTCCTTTCTCGCAAGCCAAAGGGGTGTTTTCTTCAAATTCTTTAACCTACATTGAAGCCCAAAGTTTGCTCTTTTCGAAGCTCTTGGATCTTTTCTTGCAGCTGCCCCCTATCACCAATTTGGACTTCTCCACTTCGTTATCTCAAAGAAGTTCCCTCCCAAGCCGTCATTCCTTTCCTTCATCACATTGGAGTAATGAAGCGAGAGAAAAAGAGTCAGCCGGTTTAAGTTATAATTCTCTTGTGACAATCGGGCGGCTCATCTCAAGGAACGTATTCGATTCGAATGCCTTCATCCTCTCTCAATCTCTCACAATATCCCAAGAGGCCGAGTTACCGTCACCACAAAATCGGACTAAACTTGAAACGTCCCCAAATGACGGTTTCACGCCACTCAACGGATCCAATGGATATAAACGCCATCCGCCCGGATGTCGATACTTTTTGAGCACGCAAAGCGCAACATGTCGAGGTCTAAGTTCTTATTTTTAGACCTCTTTTTTGCGATTGAAGACTGGAGCATATTCACGAGTCGGTTGGATCCTTATCCACACATCATTTGGAGCTTCCATATCAGCGTGGATCGCATGCGGCCTTGAAATGAATGTGTACAATTTGTATGCCCCAAAGACAATTAAACCGTTTGAGACTTCGGTCCGTACTAACCTCGTTTTTGAAATTTGCAACGTGCATATGGAAAAGTCCATTCTCCTACAATCCATGCTTTTATACAAAAAGCAAATTCAAAATTCGAATTGTAGGGGCGGAAGCTTTATATTGGGATGAAGTAAAGATCCCTGTTCTGAACTTTTAAAGCGCAATCGCAAAACCTCGAACGAAAAGTCTAATACAAAGCTTCAACCTACACATTCAAATTTTGAAATGTAGAAGGCGGGAATGGACTCTAAATGAAAATAGGGCAAGACAAGAATCGGTGATGCGCATGATTGGTATCGACAAACCAAGAGACACCGATCATGAGTTGCCTGGGTATGCTATAATGCAAGTGGCTTTTAGAAGCGCCACGTGTTGCGTCAATCTGTCGACAACAAGAGAATTAAATACATATGGCGCCATAGATATCACGATTCCCCTTATTAGGAGAATATTCCAAGCAAATCGGACGGGGAAAAAGGGCGGAAATATGGCGTGGAATGGTTGATAGGAGGCCATTTTAGTTCATAAAACATAATATAACTTGGAATGATAGATATTTTATATGCAAATGGGAGACTATTGACCAAGGACTTGTGTTTAGTTTTAATTTGACAACAAATAAGAAAGTGGATCACACGATCTTAATTTAGTGTGTTCCATTTTTGTTGCATATGTACTATTAAACTTGGTGTGATCCTTGAAAAATAATATGCTCTTTGAAAAGGGATGATGACTTATGTACTTAAGAGTGATAACACATGTACAGTAAAAAAAAAGTTAGGTATTCAAATGGAATTAGAAGCAAAAACTTTTTACATTCAAAATTTTTTATGGTAGGTATGGCTTTACATCATTTTGTAAATTTAAATGCCCTGGAGGCTTCAACTATTCACAACAAAAAAGCCCTGAGGCTTTGGTCATATGGTAAGAAGCTGGAGGCAAGCTCGACTAAGAACAAGGAAAAAAAAATAAGAGGTGCTCTGCCCTAACAAATTTCATTCATCTGCTTCATCATCTGCAAAAAAAAAATAAGAAATAACCGTTAGTTGAATGCTTAAGAAAAGAAAGAAAACATGCATGTACCATGAACTAACGCCATGAGCTCCTCGAAGTCAGCAGATTCGTCTTCAACTTCTTCATCTTCTTCATCATCTTGACTTCTTCTCCGTTCGGTGAATACTCATTTTCTCGAAGAATCTCCTATCCGACCTTCAAGAACACACATGATGAACTCCTGCTCCGAAATTTCCTCGATTCCTCATTCTCACGATTCCTCGTCAAAGGAATCGGAGGAATCGAGGCATTGAGAAAGAAGAACCGTGGGCAGGGAGGGAGCTGGAGGGGAACACCTCTTCCAGCCCGTAATAAGGCCTCTTGGAGGACACCTCCGGCTCTTCCAGGCTGATCTCTTCATGGCGATGGACTAGAGAAATTGGGCGGAGGATCTAGCAAAGATTGGGCGAGAGATGGGGGGAATGGGCGCCAATCTAGGCTGGAATAGATATAGGCTGGATTAGGCGTGAAAATCGTAGGAATGATTAAGTATTCCAGTCCTATCAACCATCATTACATGCCATTATGTGCATATCTCGAAATTTGAGCCATATCTAATATCTTCCTTTTTAACCTTATACCTAAATATCCAATATCTTCCTTTTTTAACCTTATTCCTAAATAGCCAATATCTTCCTTTTTTAACCTTATTCCTAAACCTATATGATTTGAGTTTAACCAGAACATGAACACCGATATAATTCAATTTAACATACTATTTAATACCAAGATGCTTTCACGTCACACTATGTCGATAATTGGGATTTAAAAAAAAAAACACTCAAACCCTCCTCGAAAAACCACGTAAGTGCCGAGCCTCACTTGTGTTTAAGTTTAATTTGACAACAAGCAACTTCCATCTTGTGTA
The DNA here is from genome assembly GCA_021234155.1 of Isoetes taiwanensis. NCBI lineage: Eukaryota > Viridiplantae > Streptophyta > Lycopodiopsida > Isoetales > Isoetaceae > Isoetes > Isoetes taiwanensis. The sequence goes on along the minus strand of JAJEKV010000023.1, from coordinate 13,626,558 downwards.
GATCGCGACGGCGACAAATCAAGGTGTGGTATTTTTATGCCCCAACACAATTAAACCGTGTGAGCGAACGTCCGTACTAACCGTTTTGAAATTTGTAACGTGCATATGGAAATCGAAAAGTCCATTCTCCTACAATCCATGCTTTTATACATTAAGCAAATTCAAATTTGGAATTGTAGGGGGGAAGCCCAATATTAGGATGAAGTGAAGATCGGTTAAAGAAGCGGCAGCCGCCCTCGAAATGAAAGTCCGATCGATACAAAGCTTCAACCTACACATTCAACTTTTGAAATGTAGAAGGCGGTGTACGCCGACGCTTACCAAGAACACCGTCATGAGTTGCCGGTATGCTATAATGCAAGTGGCATTTTAGAAGCCACGTGTTGCATCGGTCCGTCGACAACCAACGAGAATTAAATACATATGGCGCCATGAATGTGCAATCCCCTTATTCGAAGAAGAATATTCCAAGCAAATCTGTAATTATGAGAGTTTGGTATCCTAGGTGGCATGGGAAAAGGGAGCGGAAATATGGCGTGGAATGGGCGATAGGAGGCCATTTTTCGGACCCCAAATCCGCCCTAATGGAAACTATAAAAGCTGTTTTAATCGTATTGTTTTACGTGTTTTCTTGCCTTAGAAGTTGAATGATTTTCTAAAATATGCCTTTATGAGAATGATTCTTTTGTTTTTCTTAAAAAAATGACTTCGGCGGGACGTTAAGGCGATAACGTCACGAGGCGTTATGGCCCAGAAAAAAATGGCCGAGGGCCATGTGGCGGGAAGCGATCTGTCTTGCGTTATGGCGGGGAAAAAATGGCGGGGCCATGTGGCCGAGAATTCCTGGCCACATGGCCACTTCGGCCATTTTTTTCTCGGCCATAACGCCTCGCGAGACGCTATCTTCACGATGGCCGGGTCCCGTCGGTCGTGCGGTAGTACGGTGGACTTTCCCCGCCACGAAGGCCATTTTTGACCGGCCATAACGCGCCTACAGATGTTATCAGGCCTTTAACGTCCGCCGAAGTCATTTAGGCCGTAAGAAAAACAAAAGAAGCATTCTCGCAAAGGTATATTTTAGAAAATCATTCAACTTCTAGTGCAAGAAAACACGTAAAACAATACAGATTAAAACAGCTTTATAGTTTCTTTTGCTTTCTAGCAAAGATCGAGCTCTAACCCAAACAATAAAAATATACAAGAAAGATAAAGCTAGAAAGCGGTTCTTGTTATTATCGATAAAAAACAGAAATCGTGATTTCTACAAAGATGTTGCAAGCCATAAAAAGCAAGCTATTTTTTAAGTCTTGGGAAACCAAAATGAAAGCACCAGGTATCGGGTTGCAAATCCAATGAAAATAAAACAACCGCTACACGAGTACACGAGAAGTGATTCACATAGCTTTTCTCACGAACATTTAGTCTTAGGAATCTCACATCTAATCCACAGGCGGGGGTAGTTAATCAAACATTTGGGGTCAAAAAGCTTTTGCGACCCAGGTGGAAAAACACACTATTGAAGGAAAGGCGATAGCGGCTTCGGCCCGAAACTCGAACAACAGAGCTTTGTATTGAGCATCTCCATTGGCGGGGCTGGAGGAGACACACCGGAAACTACCAATAAACCTGCACACTAAATGATGCAAATCTCAAAGCCAAATGGTGCAAAAGCAAAGAGAAAATGGGGCTAAGCCCATGGCGCCTTCGGTTTGCGAGAAAACAAAGCGTTGATCGCCACATCATGACCTGCAGATCCGAGCTTGAAGCTCCGGCTATGGCGCAGCGTTGGAAGCCATGGCAAATGGCATACAAAGAAGATATTAATGGCGACACGTGTCAATAATTATGGGTGTTATGACTATAACGTACCTGTTGTCAGGTTGTTATGGCCATAACAATTTTATTGCATCCGTCCCAAGGATTGCCATCGGATATAACACTCCTACCATCTACGGTCCAGATTAAATCCTGGGCCTAAATGACGAGGCCAGGACGTTAAGGACCTCTCACCTCCCCGATTTGCCGCGGAACTAGAAGACATAGAGGCAGACGATTGTGCTTGTGCTTAGGCAGAGGCCTTTTTCTTTCATTTCTAGATTTAGATGGATGGTTGAAAATTTATGGATGTGAGATCTAAGGAATGCAGGCCTCTTTTCTTGAAGGCAGAGAAGATATGGCCAAAAATCCCTTGGTGTTGGAGCAAAGCGAAGAAGGGGGAGCCTAAAATCTGTCTTGTGGCTTAATATTTTTGGTTCAAGAGCCTTTGTGTGTTTTATTAAGATCTGTTGCATTAAAAATATGGGATCTGCTTCAATATGCAGTGCTAGTCAGATTTGTTGGTCCTACATTTGTTTTTAAGGTCAAATCAGTGGTGACCTTATCATTATCTGCCTACTTCTAAACCATAGAAATAGTGACGATTGTTTCTATTTTCCTAACTTTTTTTAAAAAATGAACTTAGTAGAATTAAGATGTCTTATCGAAATTTAAGATCTCTTACTGCAAAATGTCCTTAATTTGGCGAATTTAGTATAATTAAGATGCAACATTATCAAATTCTGGCGATTTTATAAATCTTTTGAGCTAACGCACCCTACTAAACCATCGAATTTGGATTTAAAAAATTGATGAAATATAGCATTTTCACGATATATCGCACCTTAAAGTCATCACTGGATCAAATGTGTAGATGTTGCTACAGAAGATGATTATCAGAGTCATCAGGTGAGATTGTTTCTGCAATTTTTTATCATACTGAATAAAGTGCCATAGTTTTAGAACTCAAAACCTTTTCAAACTTGAGTGTTTCGTTTATTATTTGCTTAGTTGTCATGTCTCTGAGACTTGGCAAGCTGGAGGTTTGGTCCAAGACAACTGCATAAACTCAAAGAGTATAAGAAAAGTTGAGCAGTTTCCTGAAGCACTTCGAATCTTAAAGCTTTTGGATGAAGGACATAATCATACACACACAATCCGAAGCTTTTGGATGTCTTTTACAACATGCAAGCCTTCTTAGAGGAGAAGAGGATTCACTGCTTCTAGAAAATACCCTAGCATGATGTACACTAAGTTGGGGGATTATGTACATATGCTGCTGGTATTTGTGAGATGGTTAAAAGAAATGTATTCACTGGACTATGTTGATTGTTTGGTATGCTAAAACAGGCCATACCAAGGAAGAAGTGCATCTTTTCTAGTTTAAGGAAGCTGAAGGCTTGAAGCCAAGCAGAGTCACGATTGTCAATCTCTTGTTTGCATGCACTAGTGCAACAATTATAGAATATGCAAAGCTGGCACATACCCAAGGGCCTTTTGCTAGATGGATACTTTCAAATGTTCAATACAAGTTGAATTCTCCATTTCTAACACATTTCTAACACATTTAAGGGCAACCCACATTGCGTTAGCACCATTTTTTATTCTAGGGTTTTTTCACTCTCTTGTATTTCGTCCCCTTCTAGAGAGATCGTTTCTGCTGCAGATTTTACAAGTGCCGGAAGCATCCCAAGCTTTGGCGTCCTTGAAAGAGTCGGCTACTGTGAGGCCATGATCGGTTATTCTTTTACACATTTGTATTTATTTATTTATCTATTTGTTTATCCGAGTATTCAAGATTCATTTCTGATAAGATTTCGAGAGCCTAGAGGAGATTTTACCGATCAAGATAAGGCAGGAAAGTTGCATTTGATTTTCTGCATTCGATCTTGAAGTGATGTCGGATAAGCAACTATGGCTGGCAACAAAACCACTGAATAAGATTGGTTACTTGTTAAAGATTTAGAGTTCATAGATTTTATCCTATCCATGAAGAATAAGCAAAATATCAATCTCCATGACCTGTTTTTGATACCTTTATTGGTGATGCCAAAGATCCAAAACGAAGAGTTGGAATATGGAGCGAAAAAATTTCAGTCTGCTGCTTGTTTTTTGAGATTCAAATACTGTAAGAAATCATACTTTGGAGCTTTGATCTTTAAGAAGGGATTGCGGATTTGTGAAGAAATCATTTATGTGGAGACCCAACTCCAGAATATCAGTTTCTTAATAATATCGTGAAGGCCCATCTGTTGTATTCTCCAACTATGTTAATGGGAAGTAGGCCATCACCAAGCCTGATGCTTGAGGTTTTGGCTTTTGCCAATAATTTTTTCTTGTATGAAGGATACATGTTACATATATTAGTTTTGGTCTGCAAGAAAATGCTTGGTTGCGACTTGCCTTCAAGTATTTTTACTTGAATCCAATGCTCACTTCACAATGTACAGGTTGCCTAAGTTATTCTATAAGGGATGCCTCACATGTCACCGGCAAGGCCGGACGTCAAGCCGTTGAGCCGCTCAGGTGTAAACTGCTCCAGCAGTTCGGGGACGAACGTCTCAGACGTCAAACCGGATGAACTACATGTGAATACCTAAAGATTTACATGTGAGGGGCCTCTAAGACATATAGCCAGAAGCAAAAGAAACAACTGATGTCTATGGGTCGTTCTTCATTTGCCTTCTACTCCTTGTTAAGCCAGCTTGCCATGCAATGGACTTCTCAAAGGATTCTTCATGTTCCATGGAGCTACATATATCAATAGCATGATGGGTTATGGATCGAAAAAAATGCAAAACATGAACATATCAAGGAGTTCAAGTTCAAGATTATGTTGGCTATGGTCGAATACAAGTTTCTTGCAATCATTGGAATATTAAATACGGCTTCAAATATTAGGTTCTTTATTTTAACATTATTTTCCATGGCACTAGATATGTTGTTATAACAGGAAATGATCATTTCATTAACTTGGATGGCTATTTGGTAGTGAATACATAGATAAAAAACCATGCTATTATAAAAATTCTCATGCAAATTTGTACTTCAGTACGACACTAAATAAATGAGTAGGTAGTTATTTGTTTGCTGAATAATGACAACAGATTGCAAGCAAAAAAATAGAGGCATACAAAAACACCAAGGTCCACTTATTAGCATGTAGCAAGCCCATTGAATTATTGTACTTGTCTTCTGTCTAATTGTTTTCTGCTATTTGCTCCAGTAGACTGTTTTGTTCTTTCTGCTATTGCTTCAACAATTGTTTTGCTAGGATAGCACTGATTCAGGCTATCAGCCCCGTAGGCTGATTATTCCATTTCTTTAGTTCTATTAGCACAATGGATGTAAGATGAATTTAAGTCTGCAAGTTGATGTTGTGGTTTGTGCAAACTTTTTTGATGCTACTATCTCTATATGTATGCATCTTTCTTTATGATGGCATTTCATTTCCCTTGCACCTAAGACACCATAGTCTCTGTGGCACCATAGTCTTTGCATGTCATCAATTCCTCATATGTCTTATTCTATGTTCTCATTCACGTACCTAATGGGATTGCCCAAGATATTTTTGTCATGGCGTGTAGAACAAAAAATTTCTATGCGCTTTATTATGACTATTGTAACAAACAAGCTACTAATGTTCAATATCAGTTAAAACTTCCTTGTTGTATGTTTTTTATGTTTAACAATATGCTTGTCCGTGCATTATGGTTATGTTCAATTCAAAGTACATGTTTGTCTACTATATCTTTTCAAAGGCCCGTATACATATTTACATAACATCCCTACACAGTTCACCAGGCATCGAAGGGGCCAAAATTCTTTTAAATTAAAAGAAACCATTACATCCAACACTTTTAAATTAAATTCCCCCTGAAACCCCTTTTGGTTTGGGTGCATATTATTCACACGGGGATGACGTAGGGCAGCGAGAGCCTCTTTTGAACTCCCTAAAATCGTATAATACATGTAGAAAATCAACACCATTTAGTGTATTGCCTCAAATCTTAGAGTATGTCGTAAACTGTGTTATACAGTACACCTTAACTTGTACAAGTATATCCCACAAACGAGGATCACTATCTACGGTCTAGACCGAGGAATAACTGGAAAATATATCTATCCAACAGCTCTTGTTGCCCGAAGTCATCCCCTATGTGGATGTGCACCCAAACCAAAAGGGCAATTTAAAAGTGTTGGATGTAATGGTTTGTATTAACTTAAAAGAATTCTGGCCCCTTTGGTGCCTTGAGAACTATGATGTTATGTACACTTGTATAGAGGCCTTTGAAAAGATGTAATAGACAAATATTTGCTTTGAATTGAACATAACTATAATGCAAGGACAAGCATATTGTTAAACATAAAAAACATACAACAAGGAAGTTCTAATTGATATTGAACATTAGTAGCTTGTTTATTACAGTAGTAGTAATAAAGGGCATGGGAATTTTTTGTCATTACTCTTGTCATCTTCGTAATGTTTCTAATTCTTTAATTGAGAAATATAAGGATTCGTACTTAAGGTGGGATGCAGGTGACACTAAAGGTCTTGTTGTGTTGGATAACAAGAATTTGTTGAACAATGCTCCTCACTTTCTGTTTTATCATGGGAATTGAAGGCTTACTGCTAGTTTAACTTATGCTTTGTGCAGGATGATAAGGTCTGGAAAGTATACATTATCTAGTTCTTGGATCATACCCTTTAACCCTGCTCATATTAATGAGCATAGAGTAAGAGCTGCCTAGAGAGTTCTTTTGAATCCCAATCATTGTATGCCTTCTGACATTAGGACTATATTGTTTGGATTACCTATAGCTTTGTGCCTATGGAAAGGAATGGGCTAAGTCGTAGACGTTATTGGAATAACTCTAGTCCTTGTGACGAAGAGGATGTTTGAGACCCTTCTTTTGGCCCTGATGTTATTATTATGGAGTCTAGTGTGGATTATATTCCAGTCCACATGGGTAGTCCACATGGGTACGATGTAGATTAAGGAATAAGGGGTGAATATGCCTATCCAACAGCTCTCGTTGCCCGGAGTCATCCCCCGTGTGAATATGCACCCAAACCAAAGGGGGTTTAAGGGGGATTTTAATTTAAATGTGTTGGACCCAATGGTTGTATTAATTAATGTCAATGGTAGTTATGTGTTAGTTGTTAATGTCAATGGTTGTTATGTGTTGGGGGATTTAATTTTTATATGTTGGATGTTAATGGTTTGTGTTGCAAAAAAATTTTTTTGGCCCCTTTGGGGCCTTAGGGACGCCCCTCCCCTCCCCCCCCCCCGTGTGACAAAAATTTTAGAATTCAAACCAGAAAAAAAAAACTAGAATTCATTTGAGGCTTTCATTTTTTTTTTTTTTTTTTTTGAAGGACGTCAAGCTTTATTCACCAACTAGAAACCAGAGCAACATAAATGCAAAGACAGGATTATAACCCCAAATGGACAAACCGATCCAACCCGAGCACAACCACCGCCTATGCAAAAGAATGAATCAAGGTAAGTATGCGGATCGATTACTTTCTTCTCTTGATCAAGAGAAGAACAATTGTAAGCCATAACAATTTTATCTTGCGCCCACTGAAGAACAACCTCATCTGCAGTATCTATGCCCTTAAAGATAAACAACCTCCTTCTCTTCCGGATTGACCATAAAAGCCACCCGCATGCGAGATGAAAAGCTTCGTTTAGTTGTTTGGGCCAAGCATCGGGATAGATAGCAAGCAAAATTTGCCGGCTAGATCGAGACGTGCCAAAAAGGGTCAACAACCAAGACCATGCCTACGCCAAGCCTCTCACACAAGAAAAAAACAATGCTCAATACTCTCAACCCTTTGCTGGCATAAAGGGCGAGCTCAAAAATCCGATTATCCATTTTATGGACTAACCTTTTGACTCGAGGCATCTATGGATCACTTGCCACCACAAAACTACTACTTTGGGGTGAAGCGGCTTATCCCATACCCATATCCAAACACTTTTCCATTGTGGGTGAGGGACTGAAGATGCCATCTATTAGATGGAGGCGAGGATTTCGAATGCACAAGCAATTTATACACGTAAGACACAAACCGCGAGGCCGGATATCCCGATGGCAACCCCATATGACTACCTCAATCGTGGACCCGTAATCCCGTGGCAACAATGCAAAGAATATGATTCCGTTACTCTCTCCCCCATCGTACAACAAGAACTTTGTTCTAAATGCTTCCCATGACATGAGATGATCGGACTCATACCAAGCCGCAATAGTATTGATACCACCGCTACCCATCGTCGTCGTGTCTTTGGATGAACAACCACACTTAGAGGCACATTCTCCTCGGGTGTCCCGCAAAGGAATCCACCAAAGATGGAGTGGACAACCGAAGACATGCCTCAGGATTAATATGGAAAAGAGACCGACAAATTGTCCCAAGCCGCAAGCAACCCCTTTAGAAAGGGAGAAGCATTAGGATACGGATGCATATGATAAAGCAAAGCCCAAGGAAGGAGGGGCTTAATGGAAGCCTTATGAAATGGGAGACAATGCTGAATCGACTGCACCAACAACCTCAGGCCAGGAGAATCATCCTTACCAATGAAAATCCTCCAAATGAACTTTGATATCATCACCTGGCTTTCATCACCTGTAGCTTTTGAATTTCATCACAATAAAACAAATAGAACATAAGTAAAAGTTACCATAAAGATAGAGCGGATTCAGCAGCCTTTGGCCTCCATGGATTCTTGTGGTAAGAAACCAAAGTGGGAAACTTTTCTGCTTGTTAGCACAAGGATCTAGAAGCCTTGGAATTTGCTTAATAACTGCCTCAAAATCTAAAAATGCATGGTAATTTTTTGCAACCTTCATTCGGAATGAGCCATAAAACAATATCCAATAGCGCAATCCTGTATTAATCAATTGGTAGGATGTGAAAGCCTACCAAACCCGGCCGAAAAATTGCTATTTTAGCATAGATAACTTCACCAAACATATCCATATCATACACTATCAAAAAGATCTCGGAGAGAGCTTTCCAACGCAATAAAAATCATCTCAAACAGAGCTCTGGATCAAAAGTTATGATAAGAAATGTGTTGCCGGCGAGGAAACTGCACTACATGCGCCCTTCAAGCCCTTCATGTGCCCATTATGCACCACACACACACAAAAAGAGGGCTTTTGTTGTGAGCCATTGGTTATTGACCATTATGCACCACACGCACAAAAAGAGGGTTTTTGTTGTGAGCCATTGGTTGTTGACCATTCTGCACCACACGCACAAAAAAGGGGCTTTTGTTGTGAGCCATTGGTTGTTGACCATTGGAAAAAAAAAGGCTAAAATCAATGGCTCAGAAATGATGCACTCTAGATGTACGCATTAGTACATCGATTTGGATACATCACGAAATCATAGGAAAACCTTAGTGAAAAGCGTACAAAAACACAAAGAAAACCCCCTGTTATTATGCTACATATTTTCCTTATATAGTTTGTGTTTCAATAGTGAGTTTTAGATTTGTTCTTGTTTAGGGTACTTCTTGCTGGTAACTTCCTGTTACAAAGTTATGAAAGCATCAATTTATTAAGTGCTTTGTGTCTGAGAATTGTTTTTCATGTGATACAGATTGGGACTAGGGCGCATAGGGTAGCCGCCTCTCTTCATGTGTTGAGGCAGCGACTTACAGTTTTCTTTGATGCCATAGATTATGCCATGTCTAGCATGGAGTGGGAACCTGATATGGATAGGATATGTAGGTGTCTACTAGACTTGGTTGTCTGGTGACTTCCTAATATGGACAAAACAAATAGCAACCCATGCAAAATGGGCAGATGAACTCCACCACCATGGCCGTCTCCATGTCCTCTGCTCCATCGTCTCCACACACCCACTTCTCCATTGCCACAAAGCTCGAGCACAAGCATAAAGAAAATCCAACAACCATGCAAACACTAGAACCGATTTTCTAATCCCCCTTCTACAATTGAAAAATATAATGATTTCACGAAACTTAATTAGTATAAAGTAGTTCGACGAGACATGTAGGATGAAATGTACAACTTTTTATACCACCTTCACAATGCATTGGATTACATATATTTCTAAAATTCCTATTGTCTTCGATCTTGAACATCACAAGATTGTTCAAAGTTGAAATCAAGCACTCTTGATGAATGCTCTAATTTTTGAAAACCCATCCATCTCACGCTTGGTGGAGATTATTAAAACATAAGATATAAGTTTTCCAACTTCTCTCTACTTATATATCCTTATTCCCTCGAAAATGGATGTTATTTTTATTGAAAGAACATACATGTTCACATCAAAATGCATGATTTTCTAGTAAAATATTGTATTTTGGGGGGATATTCCATTGCAGTGCACTTGAGGAAAATTAGTGCATCTAATAAGAAACTTTTTTTTAGCCCAAAAGTGATTCCATACTTCATTTTCTACCTCTCTGCCATAATTCGCCTGCACCTACCATAGTCGACCTCTAACCAACTGTCTTTTTAGTCCTAAAATAGGCAAAACCCCTTTGACAGCTATGACAAGGTTCAAGTTCATTGAATGTGGAGATATATTCTATACCCCAACTATATGCGACCATAGGGGGCTATCTAGACGGACCCCAAAGGAGATGGAGCCTTCTTTGAATAAGCACGTGGGGAGATTATGGCAGGTAATGCCTTACTTTGGACTATATTCTGTCTAACCACCAAATCCTTCTCAAGTTGAACAATTGGGGTGTGAACTATACTATGCATGACTATGATGATGGCACAAGAAACATGAGCCCCCTAAGAGAACAGGACATGAATACGTGTAGTTGGAAAACGAGGAATGTATCTTCTAGGGGGCATTTTAATCCACTGGAGTTCACATGGAATAGAAACAAGCATGAATTTGTTGATTTATTTTGCAAGACTTTCAACATATTAATAAAGACATGCCTAACGACATATGTGTCAACCCAAAATAGTATGAGATTGAGTGGACAAGAAGCGATGCCATCTGGCATCGATGAATCAGAGACCGTCATAAACCATGAACACACAATAGGATGATCAAGTTACGCAAAGAAGGAAAATAAAAAAAGAAGCCCGGGGGTGTTAGCTCTTACTAGGGTCCAGAAAAACCCCTTCGTATACGAAAATTCTCTAAGAAAACCCCTTATGATACGTTCTATTATTTCCAACTTTTGTCTACCGCATATCATATTTATATGATTTGTAGTACCAATGCTCCTTCTCATATCTTAACAAAACGCATCTTAAAATATGACGTACCCCTTATTATATAAATATTGCAAACAAATTGTGGATAATAGATTAAAGTGAACTAAAGAGTTAAAGAATGATTTATTCAGTATGAGTATGTATTGAAAAGGTGTTCATGATTCTAAGTTAATATATAACTCAAAGACTTTTGTAGGTAAATTATGAATCTATCATGTTCCAAGACCCACTCCTTCCTAGCTAGAAATTAGAAAATTAACCCCATCTTGTGTCATACGAGAAGTTCTATCTCACCAACAACGCCCCCTAGCTGTACGGATATGGATACCAAATAACCTTATTGTATTCGTAAGCGGACGACAAAAATAAAAAACCCCTTATCATCCACGCACATGGTATATACGACTTACATTGGTGATACTCCTGGGTAAAGAAGAATACAGTGGGGCCTTGAATACAAGGCTGAAGAACATTTATTATTATAAATGGTACATTTTGTTGAATTAGTATCCAATAGCGCCCATCACGCTTAGAAGCATCGCAATGGCGATTAGTCTTAGCTAGAACCATCTTTTATTAATGATTCTTGTGCACATCATGGAGATGCTCTAACAAATGTAGGAATCCCATCTACATCACATATCACTTCCTCCACTGCCCAGCCTATTTGTTGCTTGACCCAATTCCAATTAGATCTTCCATATCAAGTTCAGTGCAGTTGGTCGCCTCGGGGATCTCCATATCTTTCTCATCAGCATAATCTACGAGGCATTCCTGATTTTTTTATAATATCTCACTAAAGTCATCCTCCAGATCTTGATCATTGTATATAGAATCAAAATTTTGCATGCGTGGCTTGTGATGCATTCTATCGCAGATCTTGCTGAATTCTTGAGAGTTTCCTAGACCATTATTCTCATGCTCGGACGCGTGACCCATCTGTGCATCTTCATCAAGTGTCACCGAGTTACTTGGGCCAAGTGCACTATCGATTAGAGGCATCATCACACCCAAATCATCTCTCCTTGCTTTCTGACGGTACATGAAGAAGCTTTCAATTTTGTCATTATATTACAAAGCCACGCTCTTTTTCTCCTGGATCAAAACAAGTTTAGAAAATGTTCCAGCTAAGAAGAAGTCCAACAAGCATCCATCTTGGGGAAGAGGCTGCTCCACAATGTAATAGGCATAAGACGTTTTCATTTGTGGCAGGTAGATCAAATCACCATCCATTCCAATCTAGTGATATTTCATCCTGCCCTGTGAACATCGTCTTCCTATGTTTCCTAATTTTCTTATCTTCCTCCTCATCTCCGGTATGTTCTCAAGCAGGCAACTCAATCTTCTTTCACCAATGACAGGATAGGGAGAACTGCAGATCCAATCTTGGCTATTTAGATAAGAGTTTGGCCTCATTTCTATTGATAAAAGTGTTGGTGACAAGGTACTGATGTTGCTTTACGCACTTTTTATTCTCAAACTCAGGCTCCTCATAAGTACTAATATAAACATGCCCCCCCCAAATCCTGATTTATGATAAATTGTGGAGACAGTTGGGCATTTGACGAGGAAAAAGAAGCATGAAGAGGTGTGGAACACTTTGGTTGTTGTCATTCCGGAGGTCCTTCTATAGAACTCAAGGAACTGAGCTACCTTCCAATCTGATTTAAATCCTCCATGTCGACACAGATCAGCTGAGCATGCTCGAGTACAATAGCAGCCAGAATACCATCTTTTGTACACATCATCACCGCGTTTCTCTTATGAACATGCACTTTATCTTGGTTCAGGCGTATGATTTCGTTCACACAGGCTAACATGATTGCGGGAAGACTACCCAGGATATGGTCTTTATTGATATTTGCTTTAACGTAAGGACTATCCATACTTGCAATTTGAAGTAGATACTTCTCTGTAAAATCTGGATATGCCATAAACAAGTCATGGAAGCTGAGGTACTGCACTTCTGTATTGGAGTTCACATGATGCAGGACTTCTCTCTCCATCAAAGTTAGTGTCTTCAAGTTTGCCATGGTTCTCTTCTTATATAGAAGAGAACCATCATTCTGGGGAAAGGGACGTCTGTTTTGGCGTCACGCCATTTTGGGCGTCAGATTTATCTATAGCCTGAGCCTTCTATGGCGTAGGCTTTCTTTGGCTTTGTCTACTATATATCCATGTTGCCTGCTAGCATTCCTAATCGGTGTTTCCTCTGAGCTGAATTCTGTTGGTTCTAGAGTTTTCCTCCTGCTTATTCTCCCATTCTGTACTTTATTCTCTAGTTTCATCTAATGGATTGAGCTCAGGATTCCTGAGTCAGGAATACCACTCCTTATGGATTGTGGTGTTCTTGAAGACCCGATCCCAAGAACAAATAGATCTTGCTTTTTTCGTTCTCTGCTCATGTTCTTTGCTTTCTCATGCTTGTTTTGATTGTTCTATCCTTCATATCTGCTAGACTGCCTTTTTTACTCTGGTTTTTTGCTTTTTTCATCCTAGCATTGGCACCTTGCTCTCATATTGCTACTGCCACATTAAAAATCCCGCAGCCAGAGTTTGCTTCCTCGATCTCCTTCCTCTCCCTGATTTCACTCGGCAACCATGCCCAGGTGCTCATTTCTGTACAGATCCGGCCGATTGGGGCAGTCCGACCTCAAGTCGGCCGCCGAAATTTGTCGCAGACACGGCCTGTATGCAGCTGCACCTCCGAAGGTTACCGGGGTCCCCAATATTTCAGGGTCGTCTGGGTTTTCTGGTGCCCGGTATCCCGTCGTGTTCTTCTTTAGTTATTTTTAAAATAAGCTTTCTTTATATGATTGCTAAGCCTTTTTTAATGGGTTTTAGATGGTGCTAGGGGTTTGGTTGGTAGGTAGGATATATATGGATTGTATAAGAGTCTTGGTTTTTGTTTGTAGAGATCTTGTCGGTCTTTTCTTGTCTAGTTTGCTCGTTGTCGCCTTGCTCGATCTTGGTTTGTTTGTTTATGATTGGATTTTCCTTTTTGATTGTCATTTGGCTTGGGGGCTTGTAATGGGTTTTCTCTAGATTCGTTTGTTGGGATTGGCCCATCTAATCCTCGTCTCATCTTTCCCTTGTTGTTTGACGTCATGCGTAGGTCAATGATGCCCCTTCTTTTGTTATACACATTAAACCTTTTATTATAAGCATTTGTGCCTAATATTGTTAACATTAATGACAAAAGATCCTCGTGCATATTATTAGACATTAGTAACAAAAGCTCCTTGTGCGCAGGTTGGTTGTGCCTGGGTTGGGATTGGTCCATCTAGTCGTAGCCTCATCTTTCCTTTGTTGTTTTGACGTTATGAGTAGGTCCATTGTGCCCCGTTTTTTGTTATAAGCATTAAACATTTTTTGTTAGAACGTTATAATAAGGGATCCTTGTGCATAATATTATTAAACATTATATAACAAGAGGTCCTAGTGCATATTATTAGACATTAATAACAAAAGGTCCTAGTGCGTAGGTTGGTTGTGCCTGGGTTTGTTGTACCCCCTCCACCCCCTCCTCTCTCTCCCTCCCCTCCCCCCCTTCTGTTGGTCGCCTTGGATGTGCTTGAGCTTAGAGTCTAGAGTCAGTCCTTGTTTTGCTCCTTGGTTGTTTGGTTCCTGCATGGGTCGTGTTAGCTTCGGTGCATAGTCTTTTGTGGTTGGTTTCTGCTTTTGCTTGTTTAGTTGGTGTGTGGCTTGGATGTATGATGTGTTGTCGTCTAGGAGTTTTTTCCCTGGTTGGTTGGTTGATGCTTGTTTTGGTTATGGTCGTCCCTTTATGCCTGTTATGCAATCCGCCATTTTTGCCAGTTTATATTGCCATCTTGCTTAGTCTCGTTTTCATTTGTCGGTCAGTTTGGGGGGTCTGTTATGGGTCTGTGGTGTGCTTGGCTTAGATAAGGTCATTATTTTTTAGGGGTTTTCAGGATTGTTGCGAAGCTAGGTTCTGTTTTTGGGTGGATAAGGAGTCTTGTTTGGTCTGTAGGATCTTGTCGACCTCTTTTGTCTAATTTGTTGTTGCCATCTTACTCGTTTTTATAGTTTGGTTTCTGTTTCATGTGCCGGTCGGTTTGGGGGCTTGTAGTGGGTTTTGTGGTGTGCTTTATGTTTGTGTTGTTCTAGGTCGTATTATGGTGTCCTTAGAGGTTGTGCTTGGGGCTTGGTTTGGTTCTGCCCAGGGTCTTATTTGTATAGTTAGAATAAGTTATGTGTTGAGTTTGGTCAGTCTAGTTCTTGCCTCATCTTTCCCTTTGTTATTTGACGCATGCATAGGTCGTGTGTGCAACCCTAATGTTATCAATATTGTTAATTTGGCTTTTTCCGGTGTGGTGAGAAATCTTTTTGGAATTTTTTTTATCCCGATTTTCTAAGATTTTGGGCATTTTGTATGCCGGAAAAAAACTCCGATCTTCCAAAAATCGAGCATTTTTTTTTCCTTTTACTTTGATTGGGGGTTTAGGCTTCATTCTTTTGGCCGAGACTGCATGGCAAGGAGGCCACGTAATCGACTCCAAAAATTTTCCTGGTGTTCTGCAGCATGAGTTGGTCGGATTTGGTCTGCCAGGTAAAAGGTTTTGAGTGAGCATGTCCTGCCGAACTCCCAAATATTGTGCCCTTGGTTTAGTAAATACTCCGGTGATGCGATTGATCTGCATAAGATGGCCGCTCCAATTGTTCTTCCAAATAATTGATGTTTAGAAGATTGAATTGAAAGGCACACATGCAGAGGTACTGCCTTCTGCATTATGGTTAGGTTTTAGCTATCTTATCTCTCTCCTTCTTATTTAGCATCATATGTTGTCTGATTCAACAGATCTTTTCTGATGACATCAGCAGTTTTGATAAGGAAATTTAAGGAATTCAAAGGCAAGAGCTTCAGCCAGGTCTATTTCCGCTCTGTATCATATTTCTATTGCGCTCTCTCAAATTCAAATTCTATTCTATTGCTCTCTTTTATTTTCTATTTCTGTAGAAGGGTATATAGAAGCGCAATCACATTTTAGAATCTGCTCTTTTGTTGCTCAGATGTAATGTATAAGATTTGTTAAAGATGTAAATAAATTCATTATTGGATTTATACTATATGTTATTTTGATGCCTTGAATGCTTAGCGCATGATCAAATTCTTAAAACATTGTTGCTGATCTAACCAGTTTACAGATTGGCAAATAATTATATGCTTGGATGTGTTTGCCAAGCCCTGTGGCAAGAATGAATGCTGCACAGCCAGGTATGTTTCTTTCCCAAAGTCTTTTGTATGTTACTATTGCATAAGAATCTGATGATCTCTCTTATAGGCACAATTTCTAGGCAGTTGATATGTATGATATCGAATATTTAGTGTTGTAGAAGAACCTCTACTCATCACGTGTCTCCTCTTTCTAGATTCGCTCTTCAACTAACGGCAAGACACTCACATGCTCCCTGAAATGCTTGGTGAGTACACAAATTTCTAGAATACTGAAGCTAAATAACTTTATTCCTTCATTCATCTGCTTCATCTTCACATCTGCTCTTTGCATGTCTCTGTCCCATGTAAACATCAAATTGATTTGCCCTCTAGGGAAGGCACATTTCTTCTTTGTTCATTTTGTTTTGATTGTGTTTGAATCAGATTAAGCCCATTGTTAAAGGGAATGATATCTAACAAGACATATCTTTTTGCAACGTTTATGTGTGTGATGTATGGGAAAGTACCTGCTTTTGAAAGCCCATGCTGCAGCAAAACCAACTTTGCAACCATGATGAGAGGCGCAAGGTAATTATTAGTTGTTTTTTTGTAATATCCTGCTGCCTGAAGTAACCAGTCTGATATATGTTGTTTATATCCTTCATAGAAATACGCCACCACATAGCAGTTGACACGTTAAATAAATCATTCAAGATGGATGAGAAATGATGCAAACATACACCATCTGAACATTGTTGCATGTATCATCCTAAACATAAAGTGAAAGCACCAGTGGATTGTGGATCCTAAACTCATGGTGATAAACTAAGTTGTATTTTCTATTTGCAGAAAAGGGCTACCCCACCCTATTGTGCTATCGTATTTATAAGTTATATAACCCTTGCAAGTAGAAGAATGTAGAAATTTTCCCAGCACTCAAAATGGTTCAATTTCATATTCCATCTTTGCCTATGTGTTTATTTTCCTTGCACATCTATGATATAATAATCTTTTCTTATATTCTGGTCTTCACAAGAAGAATAGTCTTTACAATTACAGCTATTAAAGGTAAATATTTGAACTCTAACCCTGATTAGGCTCTATATAAATTGACTGATCTGATTGTTGACCCTTTTTATTTTATAGGATCGCTACTGGTACTATACAATTGAGATTAGATTTGCACTGTATGGCCTTCTTGATCCATGCTACCATTTAAGCATGTCCTTGCTTGGATCCAACATGGCTGCTTGAGAGGCGCAAAAATGGTATCTGCTTCTGCGTTAGCGTAGGCAGGTATGCAAAATTGTCTTTATCCTGTAAATTTTTGTAAATATGATAGTGTTCAGAATGAGGCATCTATGTGTTTATAGCTTACAAACCCTCTGATTGTGTAGCATCATCCAAGAAGCACAGGTATTAATGAGGGGCTGCCCACTGAAAATGATGAGCTGCAAATGGGATTCTGAAAGAGATAAGAATGAGCAAGTAATTGAAAATTACATTAATATCATATTGAAAGGGATTATGACCATTGTCAAAGGGAATTATATCTAACAAGATCTACATTTTTGCAACATTTCTTTATGTGTTGTATGGCTACCTATGTGCTTTTAAAGCTCCTGCTGCAGAAGAGACAATGTTTTGGAAGTATTTTGTGGTTGCCAAGGAGCTGAAAAGTCTTATGCTAGATAGGCTTTATGTTTGCAATTGAAACTCATGGATGCATATCCGTTGCATTTTTTGTGTTTTCTACCAGATTTTCTCTGCATATAGGTTATATTTGCCGCCACATCATGTAAGGTGCCCCCAGATGTCAAGTACTGCCTATACAATCCCGTATACAATGTTTTAAGAATTTGATCATGCGCATAACAAACTACCTTGGTCAACAACATATGAGGTTGAAAGTGATATTGTGAATCTAATGTTTTCTGTTTTTTTAGTCAGATAGAAGACTTAGAGCAATATCATTGATCCATTGTTGACTTAATTTTTAAATAAAAGACTTAAAAGGCAATATCTGGTCCATTGTTAAAGCGATGCGTAGAATAGGTGACGTATGGATTTGCAAGGAGAATTTAAAGATTTGTATTTAATGCATGCTTTTGAGTTTCCCATGGGTGCTTTTTGCAATCTTAACGTGGTCCATATTCTAAGTTGCTACTAAGTCATCAGCATAGAGAATACCTTCCTTAACCTAATATCTCCAATGCAACATCATGTTAATGTTCCTATAGGTTTATCAATATTTGTTGAAAGCTTGCCCTAAATATATAATGCTAGCAAGAATATTTTATACGATTGAGCTAATGACCCTTGCATCCAAAATGATTGCATCTTTAAAAAATTTGCAAGTAGTTTGCCCATGCTACATTCTCAAGTTGATGCTTGGATGCATGGATTACACAACACAAAGTCCTATGCATACTATCACAAGCCTTTGTCAAATATACAATGTACTGATCCATCTTTCTTCTTTCATTTTACTTCATGCCCAACAATACCGCATGCCACACAGTTGATATCGAGCTCCACATACACTCGACATTCATACGAAAGCAATGTTCTAGCTAACAATGAAACAAGCACCCCTTCCAGTCGTTACTAAGCCCGGCAACGCCGGGCATCATAACTAGTAAACATTAAACCTCGTGTACTAAACATTATAACAAAGGTTCCTTGGGCATAATTTATTAAACATTAATCACAAAAGGTCCTTATGCATAGATTGGTCCTTGTGCATGATTATATTTTTGTTGAGTTTGGTCAGTCTAATCCTTGCCTCACCTTTCCCTTGTTGTTTGACGCTATGCATAGGTTGTTTGTGCCCCCCTTATGTTACGAACGTTAAACCTCGTGTTATAAACATTATAACAAAGGATCCTTGGGTGCATAATTTATTAAACAAGATTTCTTATTTGCTTATATTCCTCTTTCTTGGTTCTTCACGTTCTTGTATGTTGGTATTCCTTTTGGTAGTCCTTAGGCTTGCACTATCCCCAGTTATGACATGGCTCATTGTGTTGGTTACCTCATTACTGCATTGTTTCCTATTTCTTTTTCTTTTTCTTTTTTTTTTTTATGGTGGCGCCTTGACCTCGTTACTCTTTAAACCCATTGAAACTTGCAGGCTTATTTTCTAGGGATTAGTTGAGTTGATAAGAATTGGAATCAGTTCCAACTTGGCAACACACAATTCAAACGATGGACTGACTTCTTTTTGTGTTGGTTTCTTAGGGCAGATCATGTGGCTTCATGGTTTCAGAAGGCATGTTTTTTTTTAGATCCATCACATCACTTTGGCGTTTCTACCACAGTTAGTCATGTTTACGAGAACGGATTGTAGTTTCATGGATGCACCCTTCTTTGTTTGACCATGCTGCACCCTTCATATGTTTGGCATCAATTGTCTTGGTCTAGTTCTATAGGGTATATATTAGGTTGAATTTTTGTCAGTTTCCATGTAGTTTGTGTTCTGCGTCGACCTTTGCATATAAACTTTGTCCATCCCCATTAAAATATTCTACATTTTCTCTCCTCCTGAGCTTTTCCTTAGTTACATTTCATTATCAGTAGGTGATTTGTGTTAGTATGCCATATGGTTTTTTATCTAAGCTTTTGAATCCCGTATCTTTATTGTTTCCTCGGCATGGTAGTGGGCCATTACATCTCTCTTTCCTACCACAATTAATCCTTTTCAATAAGCTTTGCTTGCATAAAGTAGTCGTTTTTGCTCGAGATCTCAGCTTTCTCCATTGTTGATCTATTGGTACCATTTGTGGTGGTCGCTAATATTTGGTCGTTTTGCAGAGGTTTTACCTTGGTGGTATTTTGGAAAACCATTTGCCCATGTTTACATAACTTTGCCAGGGCAAATGAATCTGAAGATACGTATGCCAGATCAGTACTTTCTTCTCTTGATCAAGAGAAGAACAATTGTAAGCCATAACAATTTTATTTTGCGCCCACTGAAGAACAATCTCATCTGCAGTATCTACGCCCTTAAAGATAAACAACCTCCTTCTCTTCCAGATTGACCATAAAAGCCAGCCACATGAGAGATGAAAAGCTCGTTTCCGTAGTTTGGGCAGCAAGCAAAATTTGCTGGCTAGATCGAGACGTGCCAAATAGGGTCAACAACCAAGACCATGCCTGCCGAAGCCGCTCACACAAGAAAAAACAATGCTCGATACTCTCAACCCTTTGCTGGCATAAAGGACAGAGCTCTGAAATCCGATTATCCATTTTATGGACTAACATGTTGACTCTGAGACATCTATGGATCACTTGCCACCACAAAACTGCTACTTTGGGATGAAGCGGCTTATCCCATACCCATATCCAAACACTTTTCCATTGTGGCTGAGGGACCTGAAAATGCCACCTATTAGATGGAGGCAGGATTTCAGAATGCAAAAGCAATTTATACACAGAAGACACAAACCGCCCTGGCTGGATATCTTGATGGCAACCCCATACAACTACCTCAATCTGTGGACCAGAATCTTGTGGCAACAATGCAGCAATATGATTCCAGATTACTCTGTCCCATCTGTACAACAAGAACTTTGTTCTAAATGCTTCCCATGACATGAGATGACCAGACTCATACCAAGCTGCAATAGTGCTTATACCAGCTGCTATACATCGGCGTTGTGTCTTTGGATGAACAACCACATTTAGAGGCACATTCTCTGGAGTGTCCTGCAAAGGAATCCACCAACATGGAGTGGACAACTGAAGACATGCCTCAGGATTAATATGGAAAAGAGACCTGACAGTGTCCCAAGCAGCAAGCAATCCCTTTAGAAAGGGAGAAGCATTAGGATACGGATGCATATGATAAAGCAAAGCCCAAGGAAGGAGGGGCCTAATGGTGGCCTTATGAAATGGGAGACAATGCTGAATCAACTGCACCAACAACCTCAGGCTAGGAGAATCATCCTTACCAATGAAAATCCTCCAAATAAACTTTGATATCATCACCTTGCTTTGGAGGTGAAAATCCAACATACCAAGACCACCAGCTGCCTTAGGTCTAATGCCCCTTCAAATTTTTGACTTATTGATTTCTTTCCATTGCTCTTAGTGTTCTTATCTCATGATATTCGTAGTTGTAGTTTGTTCATTACCCAATGCCTGATCGGTTCCTCTGGCCCTTGCTTTTCTTGTGGCATTCTCAGTTATAGTTTGTTCGGTCGCCCGATCTGTTCCTCTCGCCCTTCAATTCCGAGAGCGGTTTCTATTGCCTTGAGTCATATTCATCCCACCTCACTCCGTCTTGCTCTATACTTGGTTGGTTTCTTTAGTTTTATGCACGTTTCCTTCTTAACACTTCTTCTATCCTGGTTTAGGCACCCGGAGACCCTTGTCCTTTTCATGTGACATCTATAAGTTCCTTGGATCAATTTATGTACATTAGCACCTTCTTGAGTAGCCTTACTGTTTTACCATCCTCTGTCTGATCTTCACATTCTTTACCAAGCTTCCCATAAGTTGTTCATTTCTCGTCTAGTTGGTTCTTGCGACCATTGGAATTTTTTGGCGTGGCTTTTGTGCCTGTTTTGGGGATGGGTATTCAACTTAGGCTTGGCATCCCTTGGTGTCGTTTGGCTCTTCCATTATTGTTGTTCGTGTTGTGTCATTTGGCGCTATTGCTCTAGTCTTTTCACTTAGCTGGTGTTGTTCATTATGTTGTTCTCTTGGGTCTGCTAGCCCCTTTATGTCTATTTTCGACTATGCCATATTGTTCGGTTTTTTTTTTAATCTCTGTGTTCTGCCTTGCTTTCTGATTCGAGCATCTTTGTTCCTCCAGTTGTCCTCTATAGCATTTTACAACACTCTTCTCGTTGGAATTGTCCCATACGTCTGGTTGCATCTTGGTGTTCTTTGCTCGTAGGATTCTTATGTTGTTCTTTCATCCAATTGCGAGTTTGTTCCTCTCACCCCTCCGGGTTCAACATCAAGCTTCTATGCCCCTCTCTTCCTGAATTCATTTCTCTTGTATGTTCTGTCTAGTTCTGTCTAGTCGTTCGGTCGGTTTGGAGTGTTCGCCAAGTTGTAGTCCCTTGATGTCGTCTTCCACATGTGCCAGATAATTCTATTTCACTTCTTGAGATTTGTTGTTCGGTCCTTATAGTTACGTCTAGTCCTGTATATTGCTTCATTAGTCTCAAGGATATCTGGTATTATGTTGTTGTGCTTGAGAGTTCACTTGGGACCATTATATATGTATGATTTACATTGGAATTTAGTCTTTCTTTTTAGTGTTTCATCATTATGGTTTTCACTCTAGTTTGTTGGTACATTGATCCTTATGTTTTGTTGTTCATGTGCTCTTTCTGGTGGTTGTAGTTTGTTGTGTGTTCGGTGCTCATGCATGTTTATCTTTTACGCATTCCATTTTTCTCCTTAGTCTCGACTTTCTTCTTTGTTAAATCATGGTTAGTTTGCATCGTCTTTAATCTGGTGTCCTCAAGCCTCCATCTCCTCCCACTATTCCTTGCTAGGTTTTGCATTCGATGGCTAGTTTTTCATCTTCTTAGCTATTGTCTCGCCTCGGCTCCCTTGGGTTCGCCAATCTCATTCAGCTATTGTTCCACCTTTGGCGCACCCTTGGTATTGGTTGCTCCTCGTATGTTTTTGACATCCTTTGTTTCTTAGTCATTCCCTATCAGGTCACTCCAGTCCCAAGTCATTTCCTCATCATCTAATTTTCATAAGTTTTATAGTTGTTTCCCATGATGGCTCTTTCTGCATTTATGCAATTAAGAAGTCGCTTGCTCTCTCGGTGATCTGTCTTGCTCTTGTCTCTTTTTAGTGCTATTGCTCTGGTCATTTCTCTCAGTTAGTATTGTTCATCATATTGTTCTCTTGAGCCTGCTAGTCCCTCTGTATCTATTTCCGACTGGACCTTTTATTTATCTCCTATCTCTGTGTTCTGCTTTCATTTCTGCCCCAATCGTCTCAGTTGCCCGTTATAGCTTATTGCATCATTCTGCTCATCTGGATTGCTCCATTGGTCTGGTTGCTTTTTGGCATTCTTTCCTTTACAGGATTATTAGTTTGTTCATTTGTCCAATTATGCAAGGTCTCCAAGGTGAGATGTCTTGTATGTTGTTACTATTCTTGAAAGTTCGTTTGGGTCCATTATGCATGGATGATATATGTTGGAATTTAGTCTTTGATTTTCACAGTGTTTGTCAGATGGTTTTTCTTCGCTGTCATTGTTGGTGCTTTGATTATCCAATTTGTGTTCATGGCACGCTGCTGTGGTTGTAGTTGTGGTTTTGTTCGGTTTTTTGGGCCTTATTTGTTTACGCATTCCATTTGCCCCATATTTTTGGCTTTCTTCTTTGTTAATCGTGGTTGGCTCGTATCATCTTTATGAAGTTTGTATCATTTGTCCCTGTCTTTCTCCCACCATTCCTTGTTAGGTTTTGCATAATATTCTCACCTTTTGTCTCACCTCAGCTCTCTTTGGGTTCACCAACCTCATTCGACAATTGTTTCTTTTTTGATATGCCCATGGTATCGGTTGCTCCTCGTATATTATTCTTTGTCGTTCTCTACCAGGTCACTCCAGTTCCAAGTCAGTTCTTCATCGCTCAAGGGTCTTAGTTTCATAGTTGTTTCCATGATGTTTCTTTTCTGCATCTCTGCCGCTAAGAAGTCTCAGTGATCTTACTTGTTTTTGCTCGTAGTCTCGGTCTGTGATTGGAGGAGGTAGGTTCCTCTTTGTGTAGGATGTTATTGCTTTGCAAAGGACCTTTCCCTAGAATGCCATGGTTCTCTTCTTATATAGAAGAGAACCATCATTCTAGGGAAAGGGACGTCTGTTTTGGCATCACGCCATTTTGGGCATCAGATTTATCTATAGCCTGAGCCTTCTATGGCGCAGGCTTTCTTTGGCTCTATTTACTATATATCCATGTTGCCTGCTAGCATTCCTCATCGGCGTTTCCTCTGAGCTGAATTCTGTTGGTTCTAGAGTTTCCCTCCCTCCCTCCTCTGAGCCTAGTCACCTGGTGTCGGCTCATCTTAACATCTATTGATTTCTTCGTTCTACCTAGTGAGGGCTGGATTGACTCTTCTCTTCTATATCTTTGTGGCTGGTGGCCTTTGCAATTTCCCAGTGTATCACTTGTTGCTTCTAGAGGGCAACTAGGGGCAGACCCCCACGGTCGGGCCTAGACTCTCTCTCTCTCTCTCTCTCTCTCTCTCTCTCTCTCTCTCTCTCTCTCTCTCTCTCTCTCTCTCTCTCTCTCTCTCTCTCTCTCTCTCTCTCTCTCTCTCTCTCTCTCTCTCTGGGTTTGACTGTAGACAAAAGACCGAATTGGAATCAGGCGGTCAAACATAGAGTGAGTGCGGGCGTAAAGGCACTATATGCAATGCAGAGAAGGTGTGTGAATGCTGACATTTGGAACTTTGAAATGAAACGCATGCTCTTTAAAGTATTGGTACAAACGGTTATACTATATGGTTGTGAAGCCTGGGGGCCAGGTCTCGCTAATGATGGGTGGAAAAAGGTGGAAAAAATACAAAAGAAATTTTTTCACACGGAACTGGGCACTAAAATGCAAACGCCATATGATATGATGTTAAGAGAGTGCGGGATGATACCCCTTGAAGCTGAAGCTCTTTGCAAAACCTTACGTTATCTGCATAAGGTTTTATATGATATGCCCAGGAATAGCTTGCCAAGAATTGCTGCAGCAGAGAGTAGTGACAAAGGTTGGTATGCGGATATTAGTAGATGGCTGGTGAAATGGGGGGTGGATATTCACAAATTGCGCATGAATCGAAGATATTGAGGGATGGGTTCTAAGAGTGTTCTCACTAAGACATGGAGTACGCCACCGTGAAGAAAGAGTACTATCGGACTCGGATGAATCCCACATTGAAGGCAACAAGATCTTAGTGAACCCATATCTATGAAGCATAGGCAAGCAATTGCGGGGATCCGGTCAAGCTCGCACCATCTTGGTGTGGAGGTAGGGAGATGGGCGGACATCGCCATGATCTTAGACACATCGTAACTTGTGTAGTGACGGTGTGGTGGAGGATGAGGCTCATATCTTACTTTGTTGCCGTGCTTATTCAGACTTAAGAGTCATACATGGGATCAGTGCTACCTCCCTTGAGGAGTTCTGGTACCCAGGGGCATCCATTGGGGGCTATATTGTTGACATTCTTAAACATAGAGATGCTTGTTTGAAAAATCAGAAGGTACGAGAGATTGAGATAGAGGAGTCCAGTGTGTTACTCTCAGAAGACGCACTGGATGACTTATTTTATAATTTTGAATGTAACTTGTAAACGTCTCATAGACCTGGTGGTCTCGAAGACGGAATAATAGATTTCATTTCATTTCATTTCTCTCTCTCTCTCTCTCTCTCTCTCTCTCTCTCTCTCTCTCTCTCTCTCTCTCTCTCTCTCTTTTCTCGTATTCTCATTTCTCATTTGTTGTGTCATTATCTCTGGAATCATTTTTTCGTCCTGCTCGTGTGTTTTCTAATTCGGTTGGCGTTCTGATGCTTGGCTCATGAGGGCGGCTAACCCCTTGTCTTAAATTTGCATGTGGTCTGTTTGTTTACAGCTGGCGCGAGATAGATCGTCTTTTCAATTTTTGATATTATGCTATTGTGCTTGGTAGCTTGTGTTGACTATTAACTATTTGTTTACTATCGGGTTGATTCTTAGTTGGCCATTGGTCGTGCTTGTACTCTCTCTCTCCCAACGTAGCACTTGTCGCTTCTGGATAGGCTCCAAAGGGTTCTTCTATTGGATGTGCCTATTTTCTTTTCCTGGCGTAGCTTTGTGGCTTCCAGAGGGCACTGAGGGCCCCTGGTCGGGCCTAGTGTATCTATATATTTTCTCTCTCGGCGTAGCAATGTCGCTTTTGAGGATTCTTTATAATTTCTCTCTTCTGCTATTTTTTCTCGTCAGATTCTTGTGCTCTGCTTGCTTTTCGAGCATGATGCATGCTTGGCCATAGGGCACCTAATCTTTTCACGTTAACCATCTGCCTGTGATTGTGTTTTGTAGTTCGGCGTGATCCTCTTTCTTGACACTGAGTTTTAGCCGATCTTCAACAGTTCCGAGGTAGTTGCGATTGCAGTTTTCACTTCTACCTTCTTGTTGGAGTGGGGGTCGGGAGTCGATATTTGAGGGTTGCGCGCCGAGATGCAGCTTTGGTTTGGTCAATTCTGAATTGGACGGGCTTTGGATGCGGTTTTTGGGTTCGGGAACTTGCAAAGGACCTTTCCCTAGAATGATGCCCGTTGCTTGTACTCAAAATGGCATGTGCAGTCTGAGGTATTTTTCAGAAAACACTTGCCTGCAAGTATCTCATCCATCAGATAATTCACTTCAGCATCGGATATGCCCTGTGAGTCCGAAGGAGGTCTTGTTAAAGAAATCCTTTGTTGGCTTATCAGGGATATTGTCTTGATCATCACACGATTTTCTCTTCACCCAGTTGTTCATCATAACCATAAACTTAGATCAAGTCGCTTCCGGCATAAAGATCCATTGCTTTTCGTCTTTCAATTCCGTGACTTTGAAAGTGGTAGATGCGACTTTAGCGAATTCCTATAAAAGAAGAACAGGTCAGGAAGATCGCTTGCGCGATCCTGACAAGCAAAACAAAGCAAAATAGAAGTACTAAAAGCTCACTGGAATTGCGATGGCGATCCTTCCTAGCAAAGCAAAACACAACATATAATGTTGCAGGGAGCAAAAATAAGACTGCCAACATACCAGCCAGTTATTAAATTTGCCTTGCACGAGTGAGCCTAGTGCCTGATGTTGATTTCTGGGTTATTGTAGTTTCTCAATGATAGGCTTCTTGTATATTGTGTTGGCAATGATTTCATGCACTTGATGGACAGGTGTAGGTATTCCGTGTTCTTCAAGTTACCATTTGATATCCTTGCCCTCCTCCTTGCATACACTTTCGAGAATTCAACTTTCTGCTCAGCTGACACGAGCATTCCACAAAAGATTTGAGCTGTCGCCATAGAATGGTTTCCAGAGATAATATAATATATTTTTTTTTTATAGCTAGGGGGATCGCTCCACGTTAATTTTTTCCCCGTCGCAGGACGGGACAAGGTCCGCTGGCATGAGGACGTCATGTGGACAATCTCTGAAAGACCATAATATAGTATGCACATGATCGTTAGATCTGGTTCTATGCGCCATGTAAGGGAAAGCAGTGACATATGTGCTGACATGTTTGAACCAGAAAACATCCATCAGATAAAACCTTTTGTAGTGCTCCAACTTCAATGTTGTTTTCTCTGCAAGCAGTCTCTCATCGGTTGGGTTAAAATAAGCTCCTCTGGCAGACCACATAACGTTGGGATGGGTGTTGGTGCAACATAGGCAATAGTCTGCAATACATTTTCTGGGACCTTGGACTGTGGCGAGCCACACATTTTGATTAGTATATGATTTTTCAGGGTTGATAAAATTGGCTAAGGAGCATCAAAGCTTATACTATATCTTGGAATTAGGGATCATTCTCATGTCTGAAGTTGTAGGAAATTGCACTTGGAACTTCCACCATTACGAGGAGGAGATTTCCCCTCTCCCTATTCTAGTGCTTCTCTGTGTAATGGAACTTAGCAAGCACGTAAGTCCATTGACTCAAAGAGGCATCCAGATAGCAGTAGAGAGATCGGTTGATAAAACTCACTATGGTTTTGAACCACTATGGCTTGGAACCACCAATAAAGAGGGGAGTCCTATCTTGATAGGATCGCAAAGGCGATCCTGCAAACTAGGCCTCGCAGATAAACAGGAAGACAAAAGAAGAGAAGAATGGCAGAAAGGGAAGAACTAGCATGATAGAGGGCAGAGAAAGCCAAGAACCTGGCCCCGAGGAAGAAGACCATGAAGGCACTCGGGCGCTCCCGGAGTCGGGGATGGCTCGCAATCTCTAAAGTAGGTTTTATAGATAGGTAGATGCCTTCCATAGAGGTGCACATGTCAAACGATAACTGGCCTGCCAGAAACTCGCCTGAAAATTTCTGGCGGAAAGGTTCGCACTGGTTATAGTGGCCGAAAAAAATCAAATTTAAAATGATGATCCACTTTTGAACAATAATCATGGCACTCTTAAAAATTCAAATGCAGAAAACCAGAAAAGACCTTGCAGTACAATGCAATCTTGTACCAATGGAGGTACTGCCAGAGTTCAAATTTCCCACATGAGGAATTTGACATTGGCATTCGATTCATTTTCGATCAAGCAGACGCTCCAGTAGCATTCTATCCAGGGGCTTCCACAACCTATCTTTTCAAGTGTTTAGGCGCTCCTCAGGCGCCGGTGCATTTTTCTTTAGGCACTCAAGCATTTCTCCTCACGGGCTCAAGCATTCTTCTCGATTCATCGGGAAGAATTTGCAAGATGAGCTCAATCTCGTTAGATGCTTTGTCCTTACACTTGAATTATTTTGAAAGCTTGGGTAGACGACTAGTGCTTACTCTTGATGGCTTTCTTTCTCTGAAACTTGTTTAGGACTTCTTAGTTGGATTTAGATGCACAGAACGACCATTCATTAAAATCAAAACCATGTTCGCTTGGTGTCAATAATTTGTGGAGCCGTCTATAAAGATCTTAAGCTGGATAAAAGCGCAGATGCAATTTTAATGAACGTGGTGGGGTGTGGTCAATACAGAGCTATCCAGGAAGATAGCAATAGTGATCCCCTTCAAGCTAGAGGCAATCGCAACTGCAATCTTTCAGATCATGAGCTTGAATGAGCAGCTAGTAGATTATGTTGGTAGCTTGGCAAAGAACCATCTCCAACAAATCGCAATTTTTCATTGAAAATTGTCTATTTTGTTCATGATAATCACCATTGCGATTGTAGGACCTGATGTTAATATATTTTTATACTTTTGCAGCTTCGAGTTGTAGGGGTTTCGCTGTGGCTGAGGGTAACATTTACGCTTTTACTAAACATCAGTGCTCAATGGTGTAGTCAAGCCTCTCTTGTTTCAGCCAAGAATGGAAAATTGTGTTAAATGAACCCTTTATCTCTCTCGCGTCGCTAGAGCTCTGATGCACGGTCATGGTATGGGAGCACCTAAGGTTGAACCTCGAGGTTCTCACAATGATGGTTAGGTTGGTGCAATGAAGCTTAACAATAAAGAGGTATGCCAGCAAGCCTGACAGATGACTTAAGACAGCTTCGTCGAGCTTTTACAGATGGAAGAATGTCACGGAGTGACACAGGGTAGCTGAGCCTAGAAGCCTTTGTCTCACACTCTTGTGTCACTGAGCTCTGATGCATGGTCATGGTACATGAGCATGGCCATTTCTCGGTGGAGTTTTAGCAGGATGTCTCTTAATTATGTAATGAAGATGCCTAAGGTTGTCACCTAGGGTTGGCAGCTGTGATGGTTAGCTTGGCACAATGATGCTTAACACTAAGGAGGTCTGTTAGCGAGCTCGATGGATGGCTTATGACAACTTCGTCGAGCTTTTGCAGATGGAAGAATGTCATTGTGCACCATAAGGTAGCTGAGCATGGAAACTCGGCTTAAATGAAGCCTTTGCCTCACACTTTTGCATCACTGGTGCTCTGATGCACGCTCATATTAAAAAGGCAATAGGCCATTTCTTGGTTGAGCTTTAGCAGAATGTCTCTTTATCTGCACAAGTGTTCTCTAATATCGGTGCATTTTCTGGAGCTTTGAAGGTCTGTAGCCTCAAGGGCTAATATATCGATGAGTTTTTACTTTAATGATTAGACTTCAAATGGTTTGAGAGAGTAGATCTTTCTTTGTAAGTGCTTCAGGACAGAATATATAGTCTCAAAATCTAGTCTTTCTCTAGGACTGTGTGCCCAAATAATCATGAATTAACTTTTCAAGCACTTTCGGACATCAAGTTTAGGTACAGAAAGCCTTGTAATCCTTAGTGAAATCAATCACATGTGGTGCAGGAGGATCAGTAAGATCTTTTAACTTTTGTTTAATGCAAGATTAGTCATTTTCTGCTCTAATACTTTAATATGGTATTTTGTAAGAATGTTAAATGCTTCTCTTTGTTATCAACTAAAGGGTAAATTCTCTGCTCATCTAACGTTGAACCCAAGGTAGTTGAGCATGGAAACTTGGGTAGATGAGCATTGAAACTTGGGTTAAATGAAGTCTTTGTCTCGCACTTATGTCACTGGAGATCTGATGCACGGTTATGGTACAGTAGCAATATGCCATTTCTTGGTGGAGCTTTAGTAGGATGTCTCTTAATCATATAATGAAGACACATAAGGTTGTTACCAAGGGTTGGCAGCTGTGATAATTAGCTTGGCACAATGATGCTTAACATTAAGAAGGTCTTTCAACAAGGTCAACAGATGGCTTATGACAGCTTCGTCGAGTTTTTGCAGATGGAAGAATGTCATGGAGCGCTACAAGATAGCTGAGCATAGAAAGTTGAGTTAAATGAAGCCTTTGTCTCACACTCTCGGGTCACTGGTGCTTTGATGCACGCTCATGGTAAAGGAGCAGTAGGCCATTTCTTGGTTGAGCTTTAGCAGGATGTCTCTTTATCAAGTATTGAAAGCACCTAAGGTCATCTAAGGTCACCCTAGAGTTGTCACAATGATGGTTAATTAGGTTGGCACAGTGATGCTTAATAGTTGGATGTTTGCCAGCAAGTCTGGCAGATGATTTAAGGCAGATTCATCGAGCTTTTACAGATGGAAGCATCTCATGAAGCGACACAGGGTAGCTGAGCATGGAAACTCGGGTTAAATGAAGCCTTTGTCTCACACTCTTGCATCAATGGAGCTATGATGCACGGTCATGGTATAGGAGCAATATGCCATTTCTCGGTTGAGCTAGCCCGGTAGATGACTTATGACAGCTTCATCGAGCTTTTACAGTTGGAAGAATACCATGGAGCGTCACAAGGTAGCTGAGCATGGAGACTCGGGTTAAATGAAGCCTTTGTCTTGCACTTGCGTCATTGGAGCTCTGATGCACAGCCATGGTATAGGAGCTCTGATGCACAGCCATGGTATAGGAGCAATAGTCCATTACTCAGTTGACTTTAGCAGGATGTCTCTTCATCGTGTATTGAAGACACCAAAGATTGTCACCTAGGATTGTCCCGATGATAGTTACATTGGCACAGTGATGCTTAACAATAAGGAGGTCTGTAGAACAAGCCTGGCCGATAGATTCTGTGACGCTCCCTGAATATATACGACCCTCGGCCGTATACATACGGGGACTTTCCCCTCCCATGGCGACCATCTCGCCACGAGCAGGGCCCTCCGTCTAACCCGGGCCATCTACGGAGAGATGCTCTATGTACAGATGCTCGAGTGAAGGGCACGGAGGTGTCATTCGGCCCACGCCTTCGATAGGCTCCTACGTTGCGGAAGCATGAATACAAGGGTTAGCACACAGCATAAATCATACATAAATAGCCACCACAAAGGGTGGCGCATCCATCCAAATACCAACGGCAAAGAATATACATCCAAACTAAGAAAACACCCCAAGCTCCAGGTTCTACCCCGGCTCAGACTCCAGTGAGGATCGACTAACGGCTGGGCCTCAAGAGATCAGCAGACCGAGTCTTGGCATGGCGTTGTCTGGCATAGAACATCGGCTAGGGCTGTCCACTCCATCCGCCCCTCTCGTGCACACTTTGCAGATGGGTCGATTCACGCTATGGCTTCGCTATAGCCTTCCGGAGACGCAGACTCATAGTATCACCCTTTTGAGTCTACTCCAGGGTTCATGACGCCCCGGTCCGATGAGGCAGGTCAGGGAAGCGTCCCCTTCCAGGATCACAGTGGTTCCATGGGTGAGCTAGAGAATACGTGCCGCATCAGCGAACCCCCGCATCCGTACCCAACTTACTCCCCTAAATCTACTCAAAGTGCAAGGTGCTCCATACGGATCACACCTCTACACCCAGGGAGTGTCAGACCCATACCCGGCCCTCTACGTGACCGGCTATCAGGCCTAGCCCACTGTAGGAGTCTCAGGAGCCTTTTATGTTCGTGCAAGACCCCTCCCCCACTTCACCACTGTGTCCCTTGTCTGGTGCTAAGCCAGACCATAGCGCCTACGACCCGGTGGTCTCTTGTACACAGGCCACATCTAATGGGAATATTACAGGGCTCTATCTAGGAGCATACTATCATATATGAGCTCAGAGGTCTCTACCCCCCTTTAAACCCCTGTTTAATGGAAACTACTGAACTACTCCATAGATTCATCCATCACTTTGTAACAGAGCACCATTCATAATTGAAATATAATCCTACTTACCAGAGAAGGGTTAATCTCAACAAAGGCAATCAGAAAAGAGTACTGGAGTACTATCCTACAATTCACAAGTTCAACTACTACTAACCAGTGTTTCTGCTGGAACCGTTATCGTGGGGTGCTTCCATGGTGACGTACGGAGGGTGGCAGCAACAGCTAAAGGGTGTTTGGCGAGTCGGGGACGATCAGCAACAGTTCTGGGGTGCTCAGCTGCTTCTTGGCGCTCTGCTGGGTCGAATTGAGGGTAAGAAGAGGGTGGCGCTAGCCTTTGGTGGCTTAATTTAGCAACCCCCATGCTGACCACTCGGGTTTTGCCAAGTGGCACCTTCCCAACCCATTAGTTGACTTGATACATATGTTTTTTTATAATTATCCTTTATAATTAGATTAACATAGCTAATTAAATCCCTTTTGGTCAACCCCCTAGGTTACCGTGCCCCATGGTGGCGTACGTTCACTGGGTGACGTGTCAATGTATTTCTGCATATACCGTATAAATACTTGGAACGTCACATTCTCCCGTCCTTAGAATTAATGCTGTCCTCAGCATTAGGGTTAGATACAGTTATAAGATATGGCATTATGAAGGAAGGTAATATATATTAAAACTTTAAAGTTGAACACAATTTGGGCACCCAAGTGCATTTGACATGATTATCATAATCAAAAAGTTCAAGGACCTAAGTCTGATACCAACATGAGAGTAATAACAAAACAAGACGTGTAGATAAAAGAAAACTGAAATGTTCGGGCCATCAGCAACCCTCTAACATGGGCAGGTCACGTACTGCTCACTGGCCTGCACATGTCAGTATATCAGTATATCTTATTAGATTGTGGCTGAAGGGACCACCCCCTTAAATAAATAAAAGAAAACTCTATCTATCAGGGAATCTATCATGCCTATGGTTTGCAATCCACTGCAGCATAGGGAATGGTTAAATTCCCATTATCGCCGAGGTGAATGCGGTCTATTACTATATGCTCTGCAAGCAAGTCGTGGTCAGGTCAACAATGACAGTACACCACGCCCTAGAGAACACAAGGTGATCTCATCATCGGTAACTATTATTATTTACGATGCATCTACCCCTCTAGGGCGCTACTCTTGGCACTCAAGCTTCCAAGCTTACCGCCGACTGCGGGGTTGATAGCATCGTTGATGGTGCAGCCTTGAGATTCCCGCATGAAGTCTGGATAATGCTTGTCAAGGTCTATCTCCATCACCCAAGTAGCATCCTCAACTGGTAAGTGTTTCCACTTAACCAAGTATTGCAACATTTGAGTCCTTCTGGTTTGTTTATAAGCTCGATCAAGAAGAGCTTCAGGCACTATCTCCAGCTGCTCCTCTGTCATCTCGAGGAGGGTTGGTGTATCCAAAACCTCCTCTGGATCAGGGGTGTGTTGTTTCAGAAGACTCACGTGAAAGACCTTGTGGATCTTCAAGCGGGGCGGTAATTCCAAGCGATATGCCTGCTCTCCAACACGTTCAGTAATTTTGAATGGTCCAGCCCATCTGGGTGCCAACTTCTTACAGTTGCCAATCTTAAGCTTGGCTTGTTTTACCTTAATCTTAAGCCAAACGGATTCACCCACCTGGAAAACGCGTGGGGTTCGGTGCTTATCGGCTATTCTGACGACTTTCTTCGACCAGAGCTTGCATCTCCAAGAGGAGTTGTTGAGAAACCTCTACTTTAGAAATGGGATTATGCCATGTATCCGGAGTAAGACATTGATAACCATAGTTTATCATAAAGGGAGAAATTCTGGAAGATTCCTGTTTCATGCTGTTGTAGGCAAACTCGACCAGATAAATATAGTCTGCCCATTGTGATTGCTTACTCCACACATAACTTCGCAGCATATCCTCTATAATGCGATTGGTACATTCTGTCTGACCATCTGTTTGAGGATGATATGTCGTACTCATAGCCAGCTTGGTCTGGATGGTGGTAAAGAAATCTTTCCAGAATGCACTTACAAAATTGGGATCCCTGTCGGAAATAATAACCCGTGGCATTCCGTGTAATCTGAAGATCTCCTTCGCAAATAGCAGAGCAGTGTCAAAAGCTGTATCTGTGGTCCGACATGGCAAGAAATGAGCCATTTTGGACAATTTGTCGACCACTACCATTAACGCATCATATCCACGGAGAGTACGTGGAAGGGCCACAATAAAATCCATGGTTATGACTTCCCACTTGGCGTTGGGCACATCCAGAGGTTGCAACTCGCCTGGAATCCTTAACTGCTCAGCTTTCGTTTGCTGACACACCTGACACTGCTTAATGTACCTGGCAATGTCTTTTTTCATAGAAGGCCAGAAATAGCTGGATCGAATCTTAAAGTAGGTCTTCATAAAACCTGTGTATCCAGCTATAGGGCTATTGTGTGTATCATGGAGAATGAGCTTACGTACTCCTGAAGTCTCAGGTACACACAACTTATCCTTGTAATATAACAAGTTGCCTTCTTTCTTATACGAACGGAAAGCTTCACGCTCCTTATCTGTTCGAGCTGTCTTAGTCAAGCTACCCCAAACTTCACAGAACTCGGGATCCGTGGCCAAGGTCCGTTCTATCTGTTTTCCAAACTCACTGGTGAGTGTAGAAATTGCATTACAATGGGTTCGGGTGACCAAGGGATGGCGTGACAACGCATCCGCAACCACATTGTGCTTGCCAGGTCTATACATAATCTCAAAATCATATTCCTCCAGAAATTCCATCCATCTTCTCTGACGGAGATTGAGATTTGGTTGGGTGGATAAATAACGGAGGCTTTGATGATCCGTATCCAACTGGAATCTTCTACCAAGAAGGTAGTGTCTCCATATCCGCAGGGCACGGACAACGGCTAACAATTCCTGGTCATGGGTAGGGTATCGCTGCTCTGTCTCGTTCATTTTCTTTGAATCATAGGCAATGCCTCCTCCTGCATTAGGACTCCACCGGTGGCAATCTTACTGGCATCCGTTGCCACTAGTTTATCCTTCTCAGGATCGGGCAATGTGAGAACTGGTGCTGATGTTAAGGCATCTTTAAGCTGTTGGAAACTTCCTTGGACCTTTGCTTTCCAGTGTTCCATCCAATCCTTCACCTTCTCATGCTTTGTAAGATTTGTAAGAGGTGCTACAATCTTTGCAAAATCCTTTACAAATTTCCGATAATACCCTGCTAATCCCAAGAAACTTCGGACTTCGGAAACATTTCCTGGAATAGGCCATTCTCTTACGGCCTCTATCTTTGCTGGATCTGTAGCAATTCCCTCTGCCGAAATGACATGGCCTAAATAATCGACCTTGGGGGTGGCAAACTTGCACTTAGAGAACTTGGCGAAGAGCTGATGACGTCTTAACTTTTGTAGGGCCAATCTAAGATGTTTCTCATGCTCCTCTAGGGTCTTACTATAGATGAGAATGTCGTCAAAGAAAATAACAACAAAATCATCCAAGTATTGTCGGAAGACATCATTCATCAGTCGCATAAAAGTTGCTGGGGCATTGGTTAATCCAAAAGGCATAACTGTAAACTCATAATGCCCATATCTAGTGCGAAAAGCCGATTTATGGATGTCCTCCTCCCTAATCCTTATCTGATGATATCCAGAGCGAAGATCGATCTTTGAGAAATACTTAGCCCCTTGCAACTGATCCATTAGATCATCTGCTCTAGGCAAAGCATAATGATTCTTGATGGTATGCTTGTTGAGTTGTCGATAATCAATGCACATCCTCAAGGAGCCGTCCTTTTTCTTAACAAAAAGAATAGAAGCGCCAAAGGGCGAAACACTAGGTCAAATGAAACCTAGGTTTAGTAACTGCTGAAGTTGCTTCTTAAGCTCTGCCAACTCTGGTGGACTCATACGGTACGGGGCCTTGCTGGTAGGCTTAGTACCTGGCTCTAAGGCTATTTCACATTCTACGCCTCTAAAAGGAGGAAGCTTCTGGATCTCATCCGGAAAAAGATCACCAAATTCTCGGAGAAGATCAGCAATCCCCTCTGGCAAGGTGTCGATTACTTGCTTCTGTTTAGCATCTGACTCAATGGAGGCAAGTCGAATGACGCAGAGGAGCTTTCCCTTGCGTAGAGTTTTATCTAACTGCCTGCTAGACATAGACTGCATAATAGGGTTGAATGGTTCACCTTTTATAGTTACGCGGGCTCCATTAGCTGCGTTGAAGGTAACTTCCCGTTTCTCGCAGTCTATGTTGGCTTTTGCAGATGCCAAGAATTCCATACCAACAATGAGATCGTATTTACCAATATCCATTAACTCGGCACCCAAAGCAACTGGTGCACCTGGCAACTCCATCTTAAGATTGATGCGACGGCCATGAGTATGTCTTACCTTACCACTGGCTAGAGTGACAGGCCTCGGTCGGGACCTCAATGTTTCAAGCTGTAAGACCTGGGCCATTCTAGGAGAAACAAAGTTATGTGTACTTCCCGTATCCATAAGAATTACAAAAGGCTTACTGTCTACTTGACCTATAGTGGAAATGACAGCAGGCTGACTTTCAGCATTGCCGGTTTCTATAGCTGCAAGGATATGAGACGCACCGTGAATGTACTCGGGAGCCTCCTCTTCGACAGGTAGTGTTGATTCAACATCGTCCCAATCGAGGTCGGCCATGGCCAGCTGGGCAGTCTGGGTAACATAAGGACAATTCTGCATGAAGTGTCCTGGCCGCATACACCTGTAGCATGCCTTATCTCGGCGGAGCTGTTCTCGGGCCTCTTTAGGAATAGACTGTAAGAGGTTTCGAACTTCCTTACCGACATTGTTCTGTTTATCTGGCGTGCTGAAGGTGACTTTCTTTTCCTGGCGGCTATAAGAGTTCTGCTGAGAAGGGCCCGAACTTGGCGAGCGGGGTTTGTAAGGTGTGGACGGCCGTGGCTGCGAGTAAGGAGCAGGATGCGGATACTGGGTCCTTGGTGTCTCCTCTTCGAGGCTCAATGCTTTAGTCTCAGCCTCCGCAACTGATTTCGGATCTATGGCCTTAACCATTCGTTTAATTGACGGGGCCAAACCTTCAATGTAACCCTCCACTGCCCTCTTTTCATTCATACCTGGTACATACAGCCTGAGGCGCATAAATTCATTAGTGTATGCCTGAACCGACATACCCTTCTGTTCTAACCTATAAAAGGTCTGAATTTGCTGGCATTTATGCGCACGAGGCACATAATGCGACTTGAAAGCTTTAGCAAACTTTTTAAACTTGCATCTGCTTCTATCCAGATGCTTGGCTCTAGCATAGCCCTTCCACCAAATACGGGCAGCTCCTGTAAGATTTGTGGTAGCAACCTTTCCTGTATCCTTTTCCGTCATGCCATAGGACTTCCCAAACTCCTTCATTTCGTCCAACCAGGACTCTGCATTCAGTCCGCCTCTGGATTTCCCATCAAACTGTGCCAGTTTCCTATTCTTCCATATACTAGTTATGGCTGTATCAACCGTCTTACGGTATTCCTTATCCCGGCGCTTTGCATGGTCACCAGCTGATACCGATGACTCAGAAGACACAGAAGTGGTTGAATGTGAGGAGGTGGCGCTATCCTTAGAGGAACTCCGACGGCGCTTAGAACGAGGTCCCCTCTGTGCAGATACAGGACTGGTTCCTGGTGGGGATGGCTGTTGTGCAGGTGGACTTGGCGGTAGCGGAGGTAACTCCGGTCCGTCTTCGGGTGTATGATGTGGTGGGTTGGCATGCAACACATAAGCCTGTAACTCGCCTAATTGTCTTTTCATTAACATCAGTTCCTGTTCAGGTGTCAGCCTACTGGCATTGGAGGGCGTCTGCCAGGCGGTGTTGCGTGCACCGTCTAAATCGAGCATGAAAAAGGCATAAGCATAATTATAGCACATAAATTCTTACCCAATTTATCATGTCGGATAGAGTATAGAGAGAGATCATAAGGAAAATTATTATTATAAGAGAAACTTTTCCATTACAGTTCCATACCTTAGTACTACCAAAAGTTGATACAAGAGTATGATACAAAACATACATCATACAGCGGAGACTTGAAGTTTAACTCACACACAGCATAAAAAACACAAAACTGAGGAGTGCGGCCTTAAGGGTTCGCAAATGGGTACAGAATTGAGTAGCGAACACTTTCACGTACAGCCCTAACGAGCTTGTAACGTGCCCAGGCCTGAATGATGACAGGTTGATATTCCAGCGTTGGGCTAATGATAAGGAGATTGAAAAGCCTCCTTAGAGCATAGAAGATTTGCCACAGGTGGTCGTTGGCGTCCTCGAAAGCTTCGTGCCTGGACATGCTCCAATAGTCCCATGTGCGGCGCAGAGTTTGCTTCAGGTCCTCGAAAGCTCTGTCCCTGAGGATATTAACTATCTCCATCCCCTTGGCGGGATCATAGGGTTCTCCTGGTGGCGGGGGTTCCATCTCGTAACCCTCGTCCCATTCTGGGTACTCCCCATATCTTTGGCCATAATCTTGTTCCGGCGGCCCTGGGTCATCTCTCCTTATCAGGTCTGTAATCCTCTCTTCATATTCCCAAGGTGTCTCTTCTGCAAGACAATGGAAATGAATATAGAGCGTTGCATAATTTCACTATACTCTAAACTTCAATAATTAGAAGAACACATCATGGGAAAGAACAAAAGGGGTATATTATATTATAAAATGGCTAAAAATTGCCAATCAAAAGTTTACAATATTTTAAATGCAAAAAGCACAATACAATCATTCAGGAACTAGGTCCTCCCTCTTCATTTGTAGACCTAGGAGGTGGTGGCGGCGGTCGGTGTCGTAGCAGAGTCACCCCGGGGTCTACTGTGGCAGCCGCAATGGATGCAACCTCTGGCGGATAGGCAACAGCCAATGGGGCTGCGGTAAGGAGCTTCATGCTCATCCAGGGTGCAATATCTTGGCCCAAGGCCGTCAGGGCAAGATCCCGTCGCATGAGTACATACGTGAACGTACGATAGGGAAGCTTCTTGTGCCCGGCCAATGTGGAAAGAGCACGGAGGGTCCACCATGAAGCTTCAGCCTCCGGCCCTAAATCTCGGGCTATAAAAAGAACTTGCCCCTGTCGAAAGGCTGATAGAAAGAAACGGGTAAGGTGGTTGCCCAATACCTTCCCTTGCGGGGTCTCTGACGTGGCCACCTCCTTATCTAGATCCATAGGGACTTCTTCCTCCTTAAGTTCCTGCTGCTCTTCCTTCAAATGAGTAGGATTATGGTATAGATCCTCTCCCTCATCGTCCGAACCGGAGGGAACGTCAACCATATTAATATTCGGGACATGAGGTCCCATGGCCGTAAAGGCATCCGGTGAGGGCTGAGAGGCCGGTTCCTGCATCACCAGGTCCCGAAACCGTAGCAAAGTCTCAGCCGGCTCTATGGTGTCCTGGCGGAACCGGAGTAGCTGCTGCACCTCCGGGGGAAGCTCAATAGGAGCGAAGTCGATGAAATCGTCCATACAATACTCCGCTAGTTCATAAAGCACGTGATCCTTACGCCGGCGCTTAAATCCGGCCACCATGTGATAAGTCCAGATAATATCATCCAAGAGAAGATATTCTTGCCCTTGGTGATAAATAACTGGAAGGGCATCTAGCCCTGACAAGCGTGCAGCTTGCTCCCGGCGTGGTGGCATCTCCTCTGCTAACTGCTTCCAACGGGCGAAGTCGCCCATACCTATATGCTCATCTTCTCCCTCATCGGAAGATTCAGGGAGTTTGCCTTTCTCTGCAGGTAAAGTCTCATCCTCAACGTATTGATCCATGAGGATGGCTAAGGCAAAGGCAACTTCAAGATGTTGTTTCCGCTGATGCTGCACAACGGGCAAGTGTTTGCCCCATCTGAGCTTCCCTTTCAGCACATCATACGCATGGGTGTCGCCCCCTAACATATCTCTGACCACGTCCCGCTCTAGGTATAACTGGGGAGGATCCCCAAGAGGGATACACAGAGGAAGCATCTCCTCCATGTAAAAGTCTAAGAACCCGGCATAATCTGGGTGCCGCTGCATATTGGTGATGAGGTCTAGATGCTGGCATAGCAAGGGGCGCAAGAGATCGAAGGGCACTTGCGGATCCCAGTGCTCTCCGTCTTCGTACCATGCAAGCAAGTCGGTGGCGGCCATGGCGCTAAAAGTGAGGAGGAAGCAAGAAAAACAGATATGATAAATGAAATGAAACTTTGAAAATCCGTTTCATCCCTTTTTATTACGCTGACGTCAGCAATTTCGTATTTAACACAAAATAAAAATAAATAAAAAGAAGGTTCTTAATATAAAACGAGAAATTTTTATTTAATCCGAAAAAATATTTACAATGTGGGAACTCAGCAAAATATGCTAAGGATGCTCCCCCCGAATCCTGCGGGCAAGGGCTAAATCCTTAGGCATAATGGTGACCCTCTTTGCGTGGATCACGCAAAGATTGGCGTCACCGAAAAGCGCCACTAAATAGGCCTCCGCAGCCTCTTGGAGCGCCAAAATAGCAAATGTCTGGAAGCGAAGGTCGATCTTGAACTCCTGGGCAATCTCCCGGACCAACCTCTGAAAGGGGAGCTTCCTTATCAGAAGTTGGGTTGACTTTTGAAACTTACGGATCTCTCGTAAGGCTACGGTACCGGGTCTATATCGGTGGGGCTTCCTCTGGGGAGCAGGATTTGGAGGCGGCCCCCTTGATGCAGGCACAGTCTTGGCCCCAACAGCCGGTCGGGATGCATCCACCCGCTGCTGCCTCCGACTGGAGCTCGCATTCTTGCCAAAAGCGCCGACAGTCTTTAGTTTTTCCTTGTATTGACTGCCGGACTTTCGGGCTACGGCTTTCCTCCGGTGCTTCACAGTTATATGCTCTGTCGGGATTGGGCCCGGCCCACTCCCGGATGCTCCTGCACCCTGCTGGTCCAGCTGCTCCTGCCGGGCTTTCTCCTCCTTCTCACATTGGATCCTGTCCTGCTCGTCCCGGAACTCCCGGGCTCTCCTAAGGTCTTCTTCAACCTGAGCATAATGTTCTGCTACACTATGGCGAAGAAGCTCAGCGTGGTACCGGTTGGGTCGCTGGGCCATGTCAATCTGGATCGTCGTTAGGTAATCCAGACTGATATAAGGAATCGGGGCCCCCCACATGAAGCT
Organism: Isoetes taiwanensis; assembly: GCA_021234155.1. Taxonomy (NCBI): domain Eukaryota; kingdom Viridiplantae; phylum Streptophyta; class Lycopodiopsida; order Isoetales; family Isoetaceae; genus Isoetes; species Isoetes taiwanensis. The sequence continues at coordinate 13,584,908 of JAJEKV010000023.1, read as the reverse complement.
CTGGGAAGCTTCATGCCATTGGTACGGGGGAATCTCAATCGCCCTGCCATCTATGACGGCAACTCCATCCCCTAAGTACCGATACTCCCTTCCCCGGGCCGCTGTGTCATCTCGCTCTATCTCCCTTCTATCATCCTCCCTGGCCAGGTTCCTTATATTGTCGGCCTCCTTTCGTATGTCCTCCTCTTCGGTGTGGCCTTCGCATTCGGGAGGGTAGAACTTAATCAGCATCATGACTAAGTCAGGTTGTTCGGCCACTGTGTAAGGGAGCTGGCGAAGGTTCAGCCGGATCAAGAATGGCTCCGAAAAGTGGTAGATGGGGTAGGGGATCCTATCATTGTTGTCAAACCTGTTTACTAACTCGTCTAGGAGTATGTCTATCAAAGCAGGGTCGGTAGCCATGTGCCTGGCGATCAAAGCATATATCTCTGCTATGGTGAGGGTAGTTGGGTCTACAGTATTCTTAGTATTGGCCATGGCGGTAGCACTAAGGTTTAAGAGGTCGGGCAGTAAGGCGCTTGTAGCTAGGAAAACGGAAATGAGGGCGCTAGGGTTAGCGAGGAACAAGGGCGATGGCGGGCGTCGGTTCCGGCGGGCGAAGGCGCTGAAGGCAAGGCGAAAACAAAACAACAAAAAGAAACTTTAACAGCCAGTTAACTTTTGAGATTTTAAAATTTTTCTTATTAACTTTTTAATTTTGTTATTATAAAATAATTATACGACAGAAATACGCGGAGCATATAGTCGGGCGCCGGCTGCATTCTACGCGATCCCACCGCGGCTAGGGGTCGACGAAAAGCAAGCGGCGCCCGGGTTGACTTTCGGGCCCGCGTTGACTCGCGTCGGTGTGGTCGGGCGCCGACTGCATTTTTGGCTCTCCCACGTCGAGACGATAAAATTCAGGCGGCGCCCGAGTTGACTTTCGGACCTTCCCTTGACCATTTTTCCGCCAGCGACGACCGTCCTAGGGTATTTGGGGTACGCTCGATCCAATGAAACCACTTTCACCTTCATTTGAGCTACCTATAAAATTTTATAATTCTTCCAAACTTGGGTCCTCCAGTCGCCCTAACTTCTTGTAACTTACAATTTCTTACTTTAACCTAACACAAAGCCAAACATCAAAGAGGACAACAACACACTCGATTAGCCTCTTCCTAACTAACGAACTACGAGTTAGTGTTTGGCCAGTGCTATGATTTCGAGTAACCGAAATCACGGCTCTGATACCACTGTGACGCTCCCTGAATATATACGACCCTCGGCCGTATACATACGGGGACTTTCCCCTCCCATGGCGACCATCTCGCCACGAGCAGGGCCCTCCGTCTAACCCGGGCCATCTACGGAGAGATGCTCTACGTACAGATGCTCGAGTGAAGGGCACGGAGGTGTCATTCGGCCCACGCCTTCGATGGGCTCCTACGTTGCGGAAGCATGAATACAAGTGTTAGCACACAGCATAAATCATACATAAATAGCCACCACGAAGGGTGGCGCATCCATCCAAATACCAACGGCAAAGAATATACATCCAAACTAAGAAAACACCCCAAACTCCAGGTTCTACCCCGGCTCAGACTCCAGTGAGGATCGACTGACGGCTGGGCCTCAAGAGATCAGCAGACCGAGTCTTGGCATGGCGTTGTCTGGCATAGAACATCGGCTAGGGTTGTCCACTCCATCCGCCCCTCCCGTGCACACTTTGCAGATGGGTCGATTCACGCTATGGCTTCGTTATAGCCTTCCGGAGACGCAGACTCATGGTATCACCCTTTTGAGTCTACTCCAGGGTTCATGACGCCCCGGTCCGATGAGGCAGGTCAGGGAAGCGTCCCCTTCCAGGATCACAGTGGTTCCATGGGTGAGCTAGAGAATACATGCCGCATCAGCGACCCCCGCATCCGTACCCAACTTACTCACCCTAAATCTACTCAAAGTGCAAGGTGCTCCATACGGATCACACCTCTACACCCAGGGAGTGTCAGACCCATACCCGGCCCTCTACGTGACCGGCTATCAGGCCTAGCCCACTGTAGGAGTCTCAGGAACCTTTTATGTTCGTGCAAGACCCCTCCCCCACTTCACCACTGTGTCCCTTGTCTGGTGCTAAGCCAGACCATAGCGCCTACGACCCGGTGGTCTCTTGTACACATGCCGCATCTAATGGGAATATTACAGGGCTCTATCTAGGAGCATACTATCATATATGAGCTCAGAGGTCTCTACCCCCCTTTAAACCCCTGTTTAATGGAAACTACTGAACTACTCCATAGATTCATCCATCACTTTGTAACAGAGCACCATTCATAATTGAAATATAATCCTACTTACCAGAGAAGGGTTAATCTCAACAAAGGCAATCAGAAAAGAGTACTGGAGTACTATCCTACAATTCACAAGTTCAACTACTACTAACCAGTGTTTCTGCTGGAACCGTTATCGTGGGGTGCTTCCATGGTGACGTACGGAGGGTGGCAGCAACAGCTAAAGGGTGTTTGGCGAGTCGGGGACGATCAGCAACAGTTCTGGGGTGCTCAGCTGCTTCTTGGCGCTCTGCTGGGTCGAATTGAGGGTAAGAAGAGGGTGGCGCTAGCCTTTGGTGGCTTAATTTAGCAACCCCCATGCTGACCACTCGGGTTTTGCCAAGTGGCACCTTCCCAACCCATTAGTTGACTTGATACATATGTTTTTTTATAATTATCCTTTATAATTAGATTAACATAGCTAATTAAATCCCTTTTGGTCAACCCCCTAGGTTACCGTGCCCCATGGTGGCGTACGTTCACTGGGTGACGTGTCAATGTATTTCTGCATATACCGTATAAATACTTGGAACGTCACAGATTCATTGAGATTCTACGGATGGAAGGATCTCATAGAGTGCCACAAGGTAGCTGAGATAGAAACTCGGGTTAAATGCAGCCTTTGTCTCACACTCTTGCATCACTGGAGTTCTGCTATACGATGGTCCATCTCGATACCAACATGTACAAACCATTGACCATGCATGGGAGATAGAAGAGATGCCTTCAACCATGTTGATCCCAAACGACGTGGCCTTTCAATCAAGAGATCTAGTTGCTCATGAGGATAAGGATGATGATGATGAGGATGAAGAGTAAACTTATACCAAGGACCTAAAGTAAAATGTGTTCTGCTTGGTAGCTTAAGAGTTGTAACAATGGTCTTGCTAGCTAGCTTAAAATGAGCAAAACATGTCTTGCTTGCTAGCTTACCATTGAGCTAAATGTGTCATGCTTGCTAGCATAAAATTCTCAAATTAGTTGTGGTTTCTCAATCAAGAGACCTAGTTGCTCATGAGGACAAGGATGATGATAATGCTGAAGAGTAAGCTTGTCTTGCGACCTAAGTAAAATATGTTCTGCTTGGTAGCTTAAGAGCCGTAACAATGGTCTTGCTAGCTAGCTTAAAATGTCACGGTTCTATTGCGAAGTACTTCGCAATAGAACCGCCATTCTTTGGCAAGGGACGTTGCTATTTCGGGACTGCCTTCTTCTATATATACTCTTCCGTTTCAGTTTTTCCCTTATCGGCGTTCTCTTGAGCTAGTTCTCTACTTTATTTTGTTCCTTCTAGCTTCTTAGAGTTCTCCTTACCTTAGCTACTTTCATCTATTACTCCTAGATTATTTCAGGGCAAGATTAATATTCGGGCGGATGCCTCAAGGCCGCTTTGCTTTTCTTGTTGCATGCAGTTCTTCTGGTTGTTCTATGGTTTGTTGAACTGTTTAGATTGGATGGGATCGATTCATTATTGCTGAGTTTGGGTTTTTGCTTGATTTTTGGTTTAATGGCGAAATCCGTTTCTAGGCTTGTTTCCAGGGTTGTTTGATCCTTTGAAATCCTAGATCCTTGGTACTCCGATGCCCGTGTGGTACTTTTGGGCATGTTGGGCCATGTTTTGCACTGCCGATTCTTTTCCTGGATCGTTTTTGTGATGCGCCCTTCTATCGATGTGCTGTTGGCGGTATGATGATGCCTTTGACAGATCTTGCCTGGCTCTAGCATTCTCATATGTGAAGGCAAACGGCATAGGTCTAGGCAACGACAAGGGTTTAGGCAAACGGCAAGGGTTTGATCATTTTTGGCTGGGTCCTCTGTTTCGGATTTGCTCTATGGAGCTATTTGGCAGCAAGATTTCTAGAACAGCATTCCTCCTCTGGTCTGGCTGCCGTTTCCGGAAATGGCTCAGATATGAAGTTGAGGCCATGGAAGTAAGCAGTTGGGTACCCAAAAAGGCCGGACTATGACCAGACGAGGTGGATTTGGCATAAATAGAGTCCCAGAGCTTAAGGTTATGATCTGCAATATCTCAGCCAGAGGTAACTTGTTGGATTTTGCCTGTTCATTTTGTTGTGTGTCCATCGTAGATTACTTAGACTTAGCCTGACCAAAGATGTCTTGTGCTGCTTGGTACGGAAGCCAAAGGTATCATGCTACTTTGTCTATCTTACAAACTAGATTTTATAGCTTCAGTTTATTCTGCAGGGATGATTTATTCGTATGTATTCAGTCTTGTTTGCCCTATCAAGCATATCTTTGACAGGTCTCCATATAATGGTTCTTGGTTGAACATTATATCTACATCAGAATTTTGTTGCTCAGATGGATAAAGGTTCCCATATTCTTTTGCTGTGAGTTTCTTGTTATGTTTTTCCATTTCCATTTCAACAGTTGCCTTTGATATCACAATCAGCCCATGTTTACCTTATCAAGCAAGAATCTATAATGGCTTTTATTTCCGATGTTAACCGTAGTGATGGTCTTGTTGCAGCAGGCTCCAGCATATAATAGTCATAAATTCTTATCCAAGGAGTATGTTTGATGTAGTGCTAACTATTTCATCAATGCACTCAGCCAAAATCGTTCAAGCAGCTCTATCCGAATCTTTGCCTTTGGAAGTATTCATAGATCAACCAGCATGGCAATCTATGTATTCTGAATGTTCTGTTGTATCCTTTTTCTACCAATCCTCTGTAGTTCAGTGCTTGTTGCCCACAATCCCAGCGGTGGTAACTACTACATAGATGTGCAGTGTTACTTTCTTTATTGGATATGGCTCTCCTTTCTTCTGGCTTCTACTTTTTTCTGTGGCTGCAGCAGCAGGTGCATCTCCCGGGTACATCTAGCTTCTGGGTACATCTGGTGCATACATTTGGTGATTTGGTTTTGGTCCTATCAAGGGCGAATGCTGGCCGTGAATACCGACTAGTACAAACGGCTGATAAGTTTGTTTCTGAATTTATTCCTTTCAAGTAAGATCTTTTCAGTCTTAATTCATATCAGTGCTGTTAACTTCTTGATGGGCACGCATGGTTTTTTCCCCTAGGTATGGTTTCCCCGTACATGCAATTTTTCTGGCTCGCCTCATAGGATTTACATGCTATTAGTTTGTTGGCTTGTTGATGGGGATGCATGGTTTTCTTCTTATAGGTACAATTTTGAATCCCTTTCATGCAATTTTTCGTTCTCGCCTCATGGGATTTACATGCATGTTTATTTTCCTTGTGATGCAATTTTTCGTTCTCGCCTCATGGGATTTACATGCATGTTTATTTTCCAGCCTCACAAGGATTTGCAATTGAGTTTTATTTTTTGTAAAACTTTTATTTGTCGTTATTGCATTAACGATATATGCTATACATTTCTTATTCTCTTGAATTCTACATTTCTTTGGCTCTTATGCCTCTTAGTTTCACTTTTCGTCCTCTTGTAGTGAAAGAGTTGTATGTTTGTGAATTTTGTACAAGTTTTTGCCTCATGGAATTTACATGCATTTTTTGCCTGCTCACCTCATAAGGATCTGAATATCCCTTACGTTACTTCTTGTGCATGTTTATTCTCTCTTGTGAGGATGCTATTGAATTTTAGTATTGGTTAATCTTGTTTTTATCATTTTTGCATTAACCATTATTATACGCGCTATACCTTTCTTATTCTCTTGAAATTTACATGTTATAGACTCGGATGCCCTTTAGTTTCATGTTTTGTCCTCTCATAATGAAAGAGATGAATGTTTGTAGATTTTGTGCAATTTGCATTGCATTGAATTATCATACATGGGCAGATTGTCTAGAGCTTGGATTTGTAGTTAATTGTCTCTATCATAAGTTTGATCCTTGCATATATGTTTGGTTTGCAACATTAATCCCACCTTGACATATGAGCATCCTTGTGGCTCACATGCCAAAAATGTTGATGTTTGGTGGTTTTCCATGCCAAAACATATAGCTTTGATGATTTCCAAGTCATGGTCCTCCTTGTTAGAGTTTGAGATGGGTTGGAATTATACATTTTTTCTCAATGGAACTCCCAAGGGCATCTCAATTTGTTCTATGTTGTCATGCTCTCTAAGCCTACTCTTTTTTCTGGAGTCCTTTTATCTATAAATTCTTGTCATGGTATTTACATTAATTCGAGTCGTGTTGTTTGCATTTGGTCTTTTAGATAGAGTTAGCCATTTTAAAGTGCTTGTTGGCGGTGGAACTTTGTTTTGTCATAAGCCATTTTTTTGGGCCTTGCATATTTGGTCTTGCATGTCATTGAGATTTCTTTTTAGATTGATATTTATGTCATTTTTTCCATGGGTTGATTTGTACACATGATGTTGGGTCCATTCATGTAAAATGATTTATACGTTTAGTAGCCCAAAGCATTAATTTTTTCATTTATTGGATTATTGTATGGCCATGCTTGGTTCATTTTTTCGTTGTTACTAGACGTTCATGTCGAAGTTGTAGAGTGCTTTTGATATGTCTGAAAGTGGTTTAGAATTAACCACTTCTTGTTCGTTCATGTCGAAGTTGTAGAGTGCTTTTGATATGGTTTAGGATTAACCAGTATTTGCCAAGGTTTCTAACTTCTTGTTTCTTGCGGCCAATGACTGTTGAGGATCAACATTTATCTTTCTTGCTCTTTTATGCCATGTCTTAGGCCTTATCTGTCTTATCTTATCTCTGAGGTGACATTGGTTTCGTCATTACATTATTACACCATGCTAAGTAAGTCTTAGCTTATTGATCTATTTTTTCTTATAGTAGTTTTTTCACAAGACGCTCTTATTTCCATTGTTCTTACCATATCCAAAAACATGTATGCATTTTTGCACTATTTTCTTTTGTCGCCCTTGCTAATATAGCTTGTTTTCCTATTGACATGGCCAGGTCACGTGCTTATGCCGACCCTTATCTTGTTTTGCACTAGGATCTCAGTTGATTGAAACCTTAGTATTAGCCTCCTTTGTTCTTTTAGTCTCATTTGTGGCATTGTCCAATTTAGTCTTTTGCTTCACATTAGCTTGTTCATGATGTTTGTTGATGTGCTCCATGTTTGTCCTTAGCTTTGCCTTGGTGGTTTTGCCAGTTTAGTCTTTTGTATTACATTGTGATAGTTAGTCATTTTTTGCTTGTTGTCCTTTTTTCTTTAGATTGTTACATAGTTCCATTGATGCCACTATATTTAATTTCCATCCTTCCCATCCATCTTTCTGCTTCATCGGTCCCAATTTATTGTTAGTTAGCATTTTTGCTCCTTTACCCCATTAGTTCCATTTTTGTTCATGGGCTATTTGCTAGCTGTTGTCACTCCTTGACTTTGCTTTGATGCTTCATTACACATACCTTAGTTTAGTTTTATCTTCAATGGTCCATTCATTTACATGCTCACATGCACCACCTTTATCACTTTGTACTTGGTTAAATAGAACATTTGAGACATTTTGTTGTCTTTGTCCCAGTCCTCTTTTCTCGCCCCTTGTTAGCAAAGGTTTAGTTATGAGAGAGATACATGTTTCATGGCTTTGTGGAGCAGTATCAATTAGCGCATTTGTTTAGTTGTTGGAGCAGTATCAATTAGCGCATTTGTTTAGTTGTTGGTATTTTTTATCTCTTTATAGTTCCTATAGTTTTGTTGAATGCTTGCGTTGGTCATTAGTGGTGCAATAGTCTCTGGTTGTTGGTTGATTAGTCACACTCCGTATCCTTTATGGCAGTTGGTTTTGACTTCCTTATGGGTTGATTGATTTATTTGACTGTGGACATTGTTGTATTTATGGCCTATAGGTATCGAGCTTGTGACTCTTGGATCGTTCACTTATTTTTTCTATTATCCTTGAAATGATTTTGGTCTCGTTTTGCTCCATGCTGGGTGACTTTAGCTCGACGTTATGTGTTTGGAGTTTCATACTAGGTGCACTCTTATTTCTTTGTTGTTTTTACCATCACCATAGATACATGCTTGCCCCTTTACTTATATTCATTTATGGTTAGATTTTATTTGCTCTCCATTAGTATATCTTGTTTTGTATATGCTTTGTCTTAGTATTGCCATGGTCAAGGTACCACATGTATCAAGCGTTATCTTTATTTGGGCTAAGATCTTGGTACTACCTTCATTTCCTTCAATCCTTTTTTGTTTCATTGTTCAATATAGATTTTTGCTCATTCTATTTGTCCTTGCAATTGTTTCCTAGTTCCCTTTTATCCTATTATTTCATTTGTTTCCTTCTTTCATGCTACTTTATTTTAAGTTTGTTGTGTTTCATGGTTCCATACCATCTTTTGCAGTTGTTCCCTTCTATGTTAAATTCTTTAGCTCGATCTGCTTTGCTCTCGTCCTCTGTGTTGCATTCTTCCTGTTGCTCCATGTACTCCATATTTTCTATAGCACTATTAACTCCATTATCTCATTATACGCGATTGGTCAATTTTGCCCTATTGCCTCGATTGTTGTATTTCATGCATTAATATTTCTCATTTAGAAGTTCAATTTTATTTGTTCATTTGGCTGCACTCTCATTGCATGTACCATCTCATAGGCCTCTGGCCTCCGTGGACGTTAAAATAAACTAACTTCCTTCCTTCCTTCATTCTTTTGCTATTTGTCACGTCTCACTTTGCTGCTGATTGTTTTCAGGCGTTTTGTTCTCGCGTGTTTTGTTCTCGCATGTTCATTGTTAGGAGTTCATTTTGGTTGGTTTGTTCCTTTTGTTTTTCGTTGTTTACTTTTGCTACTCTTGGTGTCGCATACGCATTCCACCTTATGCTCCATCCATTCTTCTTTTTCTACCACCAAGTCCCTTTGCTTTGCTCCCCTATTCACTCCATTTAGTCATCTAGCCTCATCATTATCATTTGCTCCATTAATCCCACGTTTCGAATTTGTTTTTATCTACTTCTTGCCAGTTGTTCTACTCTTTCAACAATTCCTATATCCCATTGGCCTACTCTTTTAGTCCACTTTAGTCTCGTTCTTTTGCCCCCCGATCTTAATTTGGCATCGGAGTTGCCTTGGACGTTTCGCGAGTTGCAATCCTTCGACTTTGCCTCATCAAGACGAATACACATACTTGGATCTCTTTTTGGCAATTCATTGAAGCCAGTCTTCCACCAGTTCCTCTGTTCATGTTTGATCCATGTTTTACTACCGTTTCGTCCTTTAGTCCCTTAAGCATGTTTGTCTATTTTTTGTATTTTGTATTCTGTATATTTTTAGTATCAGTGGTGGATTTGAGTTAGCTTCCTCTTCTGTCGGCTGATATATCTTGTGTCTAGGAGCTTGCCATAGAATGTCACGGTTCTATTGCGAAGTATTCGCAATAGAACCGCCATTCTTTGGCAAGATACGTTGCTATTTCGGGGCTGCCTTCTTCTATATATACTCTTCCGTTTCAGTTTTTCCCTTATCGGCGTTCTCTTGAGCTAGTTCTCTACTTTATTTTGTTCCTTCTAGCTTCCCTTATCCCTCCCACCCTGACATGGTTCATTCTATGGTGTGGTCTAGTGGTCTCCAATTTTTATACATTTCTTTGAGTTTATTCTCGGCATGGTGATGTTTCTCCTGCTTCTCTATTCCACCAGCTTCTCTATTCCACCAGTTTCCCTTGTCCTTTCTTCCTTGATGAATTGTTTGCACTTGATCGTGTCTATTTTCCCGTTTGTTTCTATATTCTTTATGTGCATTCTTCATTTTTTCTCGGCGTGGCATGGTAGCCTCCGAGGCATATTTATCATTCTTTCTCGGTGTGGCGATGTAGCCTCCGAGGCAGCACTAATCGAATGTTTTTTCCCGTGATGGTCGTTCCGCGGATGGTTCTCGATTGGTCGGCTGTTGTTTCCTTCTCGGCGTGGCCCTGGAGCCTCCGAGTTTCACGCTAATTTTTATATTGCGCATTAGTGCCCGTTCTTTCTTGTAGCATCTAACTCCCTGACAGGTTATTTTCTTTCAGCCTCAATTTTGCAGGTTATTTTTTAAGGTCTTGTGGCTGCCAGAGTGCGCGGGGTCATACTTGCTTGGCGCAATGTTTTCAAGTTGTCTTTCACCTTTGCATAGACCAGACAATGGACAACCATCTGTTCTCCTGTATTCTTTGGTTTCGTCGTGCTCTCGATGGTTGTCTAGTTTCGGAGCATTTAATTTTCAAGTTTTCAAAGTTTTCTACCCTTAGTAAGGGGATCAATTTGTACTCTATGATTTTACAAAGCTCAATGAGAACACCACTTCACTGGCTGATATATCTTGTGTCTAGGACCTTGCCATAGAATGGGCAAAATGTGTCTTGCTTGCTAGCTTATCATTGAGCTAAATGTGTCATGCTTGCTAGCTTAAAATTCTCAAATTAACTGTTTTCTGTCAAATTAACGAATTGGTGCTTTTAAGTTAAGAATGACATATGCTTCTAATGGATACCAATGCTTGTAATCTAGGAGGCAACAGAGGATTGTCTAGAAATACCAGCACTAATGGATGACACTATATTTTGCTAATATAAAGAAAAATGTTGCCTCTACTTACATCCTTTCCATAAAAATATGGTATTTTAACCTGTTCAAAGGGATTTAATTCTTCCATAGCTTCCTCAGATGGGTTAATACCTTCTGGATTTTCCAAGTTATCATGAGAGGGTCCAGGTTCAAATCAGCATCATTCTTGTTTTCACCATTCGCCCCTAGGGTCACAGCAAAAGCTCTTGTTCCTAGCAAGATTTTTTTCATTGTGGTCATTAGACGATGTTGTTGTTACATTTTTCTCGAAAGCCCAAGTACTTAATTGCTCTTGAAACTTCAATTGTTTTGTGTTGCATCTGAGGAATTTCAACTAAGAGGATTGCATTATTGGTGCTGAGGTTCTTCTCCTTGAAGATTACCTTCCACAACAGCTGTTACCTACTAGCGCCTCTAGTGATAACCAATGCACCAAAAGGACAGATCCTTCAAGGAAATCGTTATCCAATGGGCCCCAACCTTTCTAGGCTTTATCCCATATCCCATAGACCATATCAATTCCTCCCCTTCCTTGAGATGCTTGCCCTCAAGCATGTGGAACACACCAATGTTGCCACAAGGAATTGAACCTTAGCTCTGATACGAAATGTTACCCACTAGCACCTCTAGTGATAACCAATGCACCAAAAGGGCGGATCCTTCAAGGAAATCGTTATCCAATGGGCCTCAACCTTTCCAAGCTTTATCCCATACCCCATAGACCATATCAACAGCCACCTCTTGAAGAGCATTCATGACAGTATCATCTCTGGTTGCCTCTATTTCTGCTTTGAATAGGATGTCCTGCAAAGCTGGCAGTAGACCATTGTCAGCAGGATGCGCTTTTGACATGTCATCCACTGGTTGCCCATCATCTTTGGATGCATTCTCATGCCCATGATCTGCCATCTTGGCTATGATACCAAAATGTCATAGCACAACACTTGCAAACTTCTCAACAAAATGGAATGGTCTGTGATCTACTAGCCACACCGTAATTTTTTTTAAATTTTCCACGACCACTGGGATTAGCCTACCTAAGAAATAATCAGGAAGCCTTGTTGTTTTGGGTTCAGATTTGAGAGAGCCTGTAAGACGATCCTCCTTGAAAATGTTGCTATCAAACAAGCAACTCCTCAACAACGGGTGTCATGCAGCATTTTGTAGAAGTAACAGAAAACCAAATGAGCAAGAAGGATTTAGAAAAACAATGAGTCAAGACCAGAGAAATTTTTGAAAGATCACTGAGAATACATGAGATCTCCAAACAAGGGGGTGAGACAACAAAATTGCCAAGGCTTGTCTAACCCTCTAAGTCTAAAAACTTTTGATATATATAGTACAATGGCCTCAGGCCCAAAATAGAAAAAAGATTGTCGTTTCAAATTCTTCGATTACCTAGTCCCCAAATTCTCTGCTGACCATGCAGGTCATTCGGCCATTATATCTGGAACCTTAATTGTCGTGATTCTTGGCACTTGCAACTGACGCGTCATGGGTTCCTTATGTCGTGGACTCCCTTAACCTTATAGTATTTCGCAACTCTCATTATACAGTATAAAAAAACTTGTACGAGCATACCCCACAAACGAGGATCGCTATCTATGGTCCAAATCAAAGAATAAGTCGTGAATATGCCTATCCAACAGCTCTCGCCCGGAGTCACCCCCCGTGTGAATATGCATCAAAACCAAAGGGGGTTTTAGGGGGAATTTAATTTAAAGTGTTGGATGTAATGGTTTGTGTTAATTAACAAATTTTTTGGCCCCTTCGGGGCCTTGGGAATGGGCTAGAGATGGATGAAGAAAGTTGATGTATCCAACGAACCATAATGACAACACATCAATAAGGTCTTCGCCATGTGCAGGTGGTGGTTGCGCTGATGGTGGCGGGACTAATTGAACTTGATCTTCATTTATAGGGTTCTCTGGTATAGTAATAATGTTTAGATCAACATCGTGTTGACTTCAGGTGTCAGAGGAATGTCATGTGGAATTGATGGATTGGAGATTCTATAGTCTGCATTAACATAAAGGAAAGAAATTGGTTAGATTAATATTAATTTAGAAAATAGAGCTTTAATAGCGAAATAAAATTGAATCAAATAAAAGCTTTTGACACTGATACGCTCTACAATAATGTTTTATTCACAAACCATTGCAGGAACATCAACGTTACTCTACAGTAACAATTGGTGAGGTTCATAAAGAATCAGTGACACTTTCTCATGGATTGCCTGACTTTGGTTTAACAGGTGAAGAGAATCAGCCAATTTGGTGATGTGGAGTAGGTTTCCTATAATGGTCGATGAAGCGAGATCAAGGCTAGAGGTTTTGAAGCAAGCTTGCTCTGTTAGCATTCCACGTGTTGTTACTCACAATGAAACCATTGTTTATCAATCCATATAATTTTGGATGCTCTATCTCTAGCTTAAAGGTAATGCATGATTCATCTGCTGGTTCGATTAAAGTTCCAAACCTACAACATAAATGCTTTCTTGTAGCCACCATTTGACTGATCTGCATGATTTAGAAAAGGGCGTGGAATAATTCGCCTGTTGTGTGCACAAGAATCCATTTGTTGATTGAAGCTAAAGGCTGGCTGCTATGAACAATCCGGCAGACCAGGAATATGCAAGAGTTGGAACAAACAGAGGGCCTAAACTCTAGACTCTTTTTGAATCTGCAGCAAATCTTAGAATAGATAAAGGGAAGGAAACAAAGGCGGGTTTTGCAGCACTACATTATAGAACCAGGAAACCAATATCTTGTAGAAAAACTAATATGCTAACTGAAGAAACATTGAAAAACAAGTATCTTTGTAAGTGTGAGCAAAAAATCCACCTCGTGGTAGCAAAAATTCACTCCGGCAACAAGAATCCAAGAAGGCAAGTACACATGCACATGCACACATGCACATGCACTTACTTGCACATGCATGTGCACATGCACCTGCACATGCACCTGCATACACATGCACACACATGCACATGCACGTGCACATGCACATGCATACACATGCGCAGTGTTCATGCACAAACATTCAGAGAAAAACAACAACCCTCGGATTGTTCCAACCAACGAAAATCAGCGGCCCATAAAGGGTGCACTCTAGAAATACTATTTAGTACACCTAAACAAATACAACAACGAAATCATAGAAAAAACATGTGAAAAAAGATTTATCTGCGTTTCAAGATAAGCAGATAAATCCGCTTCTTGAGGCTAGTTGAATGGTCCTCTATAGTATATATATCCATCTTGTCATGATTCATCCTTATCAGCCATCTATTAGCCTTCCCCCTTTGGTTAATTGAGGATGTGCGCTTACCTAATCTCTCTCTCTCTCTTTCATAGCGTGGTTTTGTTCTCTTTACGTCGTGGATTGTGGTTTCTTATGCTGACAAGCAATTTGAGCTTTGAGCTTTAGGGTTTATCCCGGCTATCATTTTCTATAACAACCGCTCCAGTGTTTTGGTGGATTGTCTTCATGCCTTAGGGCTTCATTTTTCTATCGTCCTGTCTCAAACGGCACAAAACTTTATACATCCAAGCAAAGGGGAGTTCTTGCTGGCTAGTTGGGCGTTCTTCTCGCCCATATTTTCTCTGTCGAAGGAGGCAGGAAAGTCCCGCAACACCTTTATGGTATCAACAGGCTGAAGTTGCAGTTTTCTTAGAATCGGTTGCGCTGGAATGCCAAGTTGTAGGAGTATGAATTGCAGTTCAGCTGATTCGAAATTCCTTTGGTGGCACATTGAGCAATGATGGCAGTCGAGATTCTATTTAATCAAGTTTACCTGTTTATTTTCGACCCAATTCAAAGCTAATGTCATGTGGTGGTTGCAAATGCTTGCTAGTGTAACATTGCCGTTATTCAGAATCAGCGCTTATCGTGTAGGTAAGGTATACACAGTATGCCAACTATAAGAGGACGTAAATCATGAATATCAGGAGATTTAGGGCAGGCTATTGAGGAAGACATGTTTTATTTTTCTCGTTATTCTTATTCTTGTTTGTTGCAAGACCTGTGCTAGATGGACTGCAGTTGCATATTGGATATGATGCTCCTTTAAATGGTACATCCACAATTCTGATTGAACCCTAAGAAATGCCTTGTTATAGGCTAGAATAAAATTGTCCATTGTTTTTACTGCAGCTTGAACCCCAACTGGTACAGATCCTTGCTATACGACATTAATCATTTTTATATACCAGTCCCAGCAAGTTTGTCGCCTTATACATATAAAAGAAGGATAGCAGGTAGGCTGCAGAAGGTATATGGGAGGTAGTTTGCTAAGAAATGTTGTTTTTTGCATTTAGGGTTTTAAGAATAGAATAGAATAGAATAGAATTGTTTTTAAGGACATTGGGCAGTGAATGCTAGGTGTTGGTAGTTTCTTTTTAATTTGAAGTTTATCATGTTGCAGTTTGTGGCTCTTTGGTTAAGCTGTTGAGTTCTTGTGCTTTGAACACGGTTTCAACTTGTCGGTTGTCGATTTCTTGCTATATTCATCAGACCTTTGCTTTTGCATTCTAAGTTTGCTCCTCTGGGCGCCGAGCTTGTACATAGATGTTTGTTACGGTAGACTTTTGTTTTCTCGTTGTTGTGATGAATCTTTGCCCTTTGATCTTAAGCGTAGGCGTTTGTGCAAACACGTAGTTAGGGTTTTATTTTCTCACATGTGTTGTGCCTCTTTGCCTTTTAAGTCACATATACTATTGTCATGCAGTGTCACATTTGTAACAGATGCTCCTAGATCTTTGGGCTCTAAGATCCTGCTTCAGACACTGCCAGATTCTAAGCTAATATTTTCTCAACTTTTTATAGTGTCACATTTCATGCATTATACATCCGCTTTACGTCTAATACTGAGATGCGTGGTAATGTTAAGAATATGGTGCCGAGCATGATTTGTAATATTTTAAGCAATGTCTTATTCCCATGCTTCACATTTTGATCTGTCAACCTTGTTATGAAATTATCCCTCTTCACCCCTAGACCAGGAAATAGGGTTACATGGTGGAGGTTTATAGATTTATTCTCGTCCCATGGCTTTGTGATTTAAGAGTTTCAGGTTCTCACGTTCGACATTGGTGGTTTAGTCATACTAATGTTGTTATAGCATGGTGTTGGAGGTTTGGTCCCAATGAGAGTAATTGTGGCATGTAAAGTTTTGAGTTATGAGCAAGTTTTGATTTGAGACTTCCACTTTTATTCTGGCCATGTACGTTTTAGAGTTTTACGATCGAGTTACTTCTCTCAACAGTTACGCACATCGGCTAAATGCAGAGTACGTTGACTAATTAGGAGTTGGTGTTTGGTGTTTACAGAAGTGAACCTTCACTTGGAGTTCGTTTTGGTATCGATGTTTTATTCATTTCGAGTTTTATACCTCCTTGGTCGTCTGAATTTGTTGGTTGAGTGCAACTATGCATCTTTAGTTGGTGTTAATTTATCGGGTTTCGGGGAGTGAATTGCATTTCGTAAGTGCATCTTTGAAGGATCTCTTTTGTGAGTGGGTGCATTCTCATTAGGACTTGAGTTATTGAGAGTTTTTGGGTTCCTATCATTATTTGCTTCAGTAGGATTATCTAGTTGGGCAGATTGGACATGGGATGTTTCGAGATTATTATGTCATAGGTTAAGAATTAGTGGTTGAAGATGTGGATAATTGATGTAGATTAGGAATTAGTGGTTGAGGATGTAGAGAGTTGCTATCGGTCATGGCTTATTTGTTCTATAGGTAGGTCTTGTGGGATGGTAGTATATGGGAGGCACAATGGTGACAAGTGTAGGATAGTGTGAGTTTAGGTTTGGTTATTGATACTCAATGTCGCTTTGATCTTTGTAGTTGAAGTGCCAGCAAATTTGGGGCCTCTTTCTTGTTGCTCCTCCTATTTTAAGTTTTGTGCTTCCTTGTGTCTTGTCCATACACCTTGCTTCACTATGGTTTTGTAAATTTTCCTATTTTCCTTTTTTGCTTTGTCTCTTCTCCTTACAAGTGGATTGGACTTTCTTTGGATTTTTTGACTCTTAGTTGGAGGTTCAAATTGACTTGGTTACACTTGGATGGTTATGTTTCTCTGGGATGTGTTATGATCTGGCTCATGCTCTTTGTGTTGCATTTAGTAACTTAGACATGGTAGAATTTGTGGGAGTTGGTTTTGCTTATGTTGAACTTTACATGTTGGATGCATATCTCCCTCATTTCTCTTTTCATATGGTTAGTTGTTGCATCTACCTTGATCTCTTGGCTTAATCTCTTGCTAATGTTCTTCCTGGCATTTAATGTGGCATCAGACCTTTACTTTCTCTTGCAATGCCTGCTTAGTTATACGTCTTGATTGGCTCTTGATCTTCAGAATAACCTTTGTCTCATTACCTTCTTGTCTAGATTTGGTCATTATACTTCGTTTAGCTTTAGATTTTAGAGATGAGGTTATTAGGTTCTTTCTTTTCTGCCTCTTTTTTCAGCATGGTTGTTTGGTTGTGTTGTTTCCGTTGAGTGCAACTAGGCTCTAGAAGTATGATTTATCTGTGTTTCAAGATAAGCAGATAAATCCGCTTCTTGAGGCTAGTTGAATGGTCCTCTATAGTATATATATCCATCTTGTCATGATTCATCCTTATCAGCTGTCTATTAGCCTCTCCCCTTTGGGTAATTGTCCCACCCACCCACCCTTGCACCTTGTCTTAGATTTTTCTGTTCATCATGTTCAGACCCTGACTCGTGTTGTGGTAGCTTGTCTTGAGCAGTGCTAGCCTTTCTCGCTAAGAGTTTTGGTTCATGTGATATTGTAAGAAGCTAGCTCTCTTTTGCATTCTTTGTTATATAGATGTATCGTCTTGTATGTCCTAAGGATTAAGGGATGGCCCTTATGCTTGGGGATGCCATTTTTTGCACTCTTGATGTGTAGAGTTTTGAGGGGTCTTTGTGGAGGGTCTTTGCGCAGAGAATAATGGCCCTCGTGCTGTGTAATGGTGCTGTGATCTGGAGTGGTGACACTTGTGCCAAGGTTGTGACCTGGGATAGTGGCCCTCGTGCCCAGGATATAGTAGCCCTCGTGCCAAGAATGGGCCCTCGTACGCGTTGTTTCTTCTTTTTGCAGGTTTGCTCAAGGATGGATTTGGACTTATGACCATGATGTGGTTCATTATGGTTATAGCATTAAGGGCGTGGCGAGGCTCTTGGCTTGTTGGGGTCGTGAGCATGGTTGTTTGGTTGTGTTGTTTCCGTTGAGTGCAACTAGGCTCTAGAAAAATCTAAAAGTAACCCCCTGTTATTGTGCTACATATTCTCTTCTTCTTAGTTAGCATGGTTTTGGCTCCTGACGTGGATGCCTGAATCTTGCCTTTAGGGTCTTTTGTGTACCGTAGAAATAGTCCTGTGCCCTTGGGCACGGGATTAACACTTCCCCCCACCAAAGAGCACTTAGAGGAAAGAAAAACAAGCACCGTCTCTGTAGAAAGGAAGTTCTCGAATTAATCAGTATCATCTTGGCAGCTCTGTGATCTGACCTGATTATAAAAACAGTATACCGTTTGGTATTGAGATGAGCATCTTTCGCAGATTGTTCAGCCTGGAGAAGCTGATTTTGCTGGTCCTAAATTTGATTAGCCTTCCCTTTTTTTTTTTTGAGGGAACGGGTGTATTTTTGTATTAAATATATAAAAAAGGTACAATGTTTCAAAACAAAAACAGAATTACTATAGGAGAGTCTCAACTTCTTCATTCTGTTCTTGCAGAAACTTATTTAGATGCTCTGGTAGCTGCTAACCTTGAAAGCTCATAGTAGTCTGTCCGCATCATAACCAGCGTCTAAATGATGATCCAAAGAAGCCAACTGGCTCATGAAATGAAACTGATCAAAGAAATAACCTGAATAACAAAAGGAACCCAAAATATGTTGATGCAATGTCGAGGCCGCCTTGCTTTGCAGTACAAGGTCCCTAGCTCTGCACAGATAAGAGATCTTGAAGAACATAAAGCCCATTCATCTAGGAGCTTATCCCTAGGTAGACTTAAATAAAAAATGCCATCTACCAGTGCCGCATTGTTGGGAGTGCCTTGATTACATCAACAAATTCTGGAGAATTTCTCAAAGTCGCAAATCTGATGAGGAGGCTCTAAGAACATATAGCCCATTCTCTGGGAGCTCATCCCCAGGTAGACTAAACTAAAATACTCCACTACTGCCGCATTAGTGAGAAATTCGCTCATTCAAAATTGTACTTCCTGTAATTCTCTGACATAGGATCTTTCTAATCATCAATTCTAGAGGCTGAATCTTTCTGCTAGCAAGAAAGAGTGGAATGGAGGGGCCATAGATAAATTCTTTCCCTGAAGAACATATTTTAATTTCCCCTATTGAAAATAGAGTGCAAATAGTCTTCTTTACCTAAACTTGCTGCAGATTTCGTTCTTCGTCTTATAGGCCAGCATCCAAATGGATCTACCATTTCGATGTGTCTGTGCAATCAAGACATAGTACAAGCACCAAAGAATGAAACCTCGTTAGAGGATTAACTGCTACAAGACTGTCGCCGAAAAGAAAAGAATTTGCAAAATTTCAACAGATCTTTCCTTCTGCCTGCTTCTGGCAAATAAAGAATCCGGCCCAGCTAGTTCCATAACCATGCTTTGCCTCTGCAATCGATCCGCTGTGCTGGTCGGTGAAGGGTAGGGCGGCCGCTGCCCTAGCCGGCCAAGAACAGCGCCATAACGGCCGTTTCCTCCTGTATCCATTAGCCTTCTCACTCGCAATGCGTTTGAGTTCTCTGATCTTCCTATGAGCATGAGCAATATGGGAGTGTGGAGCAACCATATAGAAAATTTGGAGTTGAAGGCCGTCAATTTCTGTGTCATTTATGATTTTTTGCTCAATAGAATTTTGCAACTGAGTTTTCAAAGATTTGACATGTACTTGTGCAACAGTTACAAGGCCTTCAGGTTCAGTGATGCAAGATACTGAGTGGTGGCATGCTGATGTGTTTGAAATTCCTTTTCAAGACTTCAATAAAGAGACAAAGTATCTTGAAGAGTCTGATCTTGCCCATGAGTTGGTCCATAAGAGTATTGACCTGAGCCTATAGCGGACGTGGAGAGCGTTCAATTTAATTGTGGCCCCATGGGCCTGTTTGAGTTCTTCACGGGTGGCCAGAAGAGTACCATGTTTTGTTGGAGCTGGTCCTCAAGATTAGTTTTCTGAGTATGAAGATTTCAAAGCTCATGCTTTAAGGCGTCAGAGGAATTAAGATGGCCCTTGATACCATTCATGAGTTTGTCCTGAAATTCTTGCATCTGGAGAATATATCTGGCAACACGTTGTTCATATGCATATAATACCTGTCGAGAAGGCTGAGGGGCATGATAATGAAGAATCTGAGGAGTCGAGGCCTTACAGAGCTGGTGAGGATCTGGCGGAATAGCCTCGTTTGAATTAAGCGAGGAAGAGATGGCAATGATGGGAGAGATCTTGCGAGGAGGAGAGGTCGAAAACCTTTCCTGTGGTGTTGTGGGACTGTGATGTCTCTTCCATAAGTTCTCTGATAGATATGAATTTAGAGGGAACCTTGCTAGAGGCCTGTGAGAGAGCAAGGTCTGATAGGTGGAAACAGTGCTTGGGACTGGAGGCACTAGTTTATAAGAGCCAGAAAATGAGCATCCATAGCAGAATCAGGATTGGAGCCTGTGCCTTTTCGAGGGCGGTCAAGTTCCTCCAACATGCGATGGAGCAAGAACTGAGGCCAATCGAGAGATTTATCTGAATGGATAGCTACAATAGCTGTGTTGAAAAAATATTTATTGATGTGCTTGCTCCATGAAAAAATATTTCTTAGATGTGCTTGCTCCATGAGAACCCTCCCATCTGGACTCTGGCAAGAACCTGTCTCTCAGCTCCCCCCCACATGGTTGTTCAGTTTCCAAGCATGTCACAACTTTCTCCCAGTAATTGATTAGGGAGTCCATGTGTTTTTCCTTAAGAGTGGAGGTGTGCTTTCCATTTTGAACATCATCCCAGTGCGTTATATAATCCTTGATGCCCTTCACTAGTTGGCTAGAGTCTTTAATAGTCTTGAAGGGAGGTAGTGGTTTTGGCTACCCTTTAGGAATAAGAACTTCACATGTAGCAGCCTGTTGCCATAACTCGATTCCTTGTACAGGCATCCACAACTTGTCACCTGGTCTCCACAACCCAAAACTTGAACTGAAGTGGTTTTGTGTGTCCTATCAACTGATCCTTACCATCTAACAAGTATCCCTCGACAAATGATTTCCAATCTACAACCTCATCCATCAAGAAAGCCATTGGGTTGGAGTCAATGCAGCTCTCAAACACATCCATTAGTTCAGGGAGACTGGTCACGTTTTCTCTCTTGAGCTTGGTAGAGAAAGTTCCGAAGAATGCATCTATATCATCATGCGTATGCCCAACCATCATGAACCCCACTTTCACAACTTTGAATACTCCCACTGCTGTCAAGTATGACATTGCCCCAAACATCTATCCATTCTTGTTTTCTTTCCAACAGTTGTCCAATTGAACACATAGCTCCTCTGGCAGTTGTTTCTCAAGTAAAGGGAAATCATCCCAAGTCCTCCTTGATTCATTGGACACCTTGGATGTGAGCTTTTTTATCTGCCTTTGGTAACAAAGCGGCTCGAAAATGGGGGCTGATGGAGAATACCTCCTCCCTTCTATCGATCCTTTCTCTAGTGTTCTCAAGCACTTGAAAATAGAGCTCACATGGAAGTTTGGATCATCCCTCCATAGATCAAGCACAAAATGACCGTAGGTTCCAGTTCCATGCCCATGTGTTAAGACACCCGCCAGACTTACTTTCATCTGAAAAGCGTTTTGACAATGCTTGGGCATGGGATCTAGCTTTGGCAAGAAAGTCTTGTGTTGGTCCATCTTATCATGGATTATACACAAAAATCTGTCAGGCTACATCTGGGAAAATGTTCTCCACTGCCAATACGACTGTCTACATGATATTTAGTCCCTTTGATGATCTGCAAATTGCTCCCTAATTGCCATTCTTTCTTTCTCTATTGCAGTTGATGCAAGTGTATCCTTGAGTTGAATGCAAGTGTTGCACTTTGAGAATGGCATGTGTTGCAGGACACTCACGTCTGAGAAGTGAGTGCTCCATAACTTGCTGAAATGTGATTGAGAAAGAGGTCGGCCTCTAGTAGTTTCTAGGATGAAGTTGACTCTTTAAGGCACTTTTTTTGGATGTAATATTGTGGCAACACCCTTTGGACCACTCAGACACCATGGTCGTTCACCTTCGACTTGTGGGGCATAGATTGAGACATGTATCTCACAAAGCTCTCGAAGACTGCAATGGCCTTCAAAGTGTTTGCTCTAGGTTTCAAAGTCAGTGCATTGCCATGTTGGAACAACCTGTGCGCTTTTCTGACCTGCTCCCAGTATCTGTAAAATGAAGACTTGCTCACGCCAAGAATCCATCTCAATGCTCTCATACATACCTTCAGGCCCCTCAATTGATATAGTAACCTTCCTGTGTTTTCATCATAGCTGGAATTTCTACACAAGGAGTAGATGAAATTAATCCTATCTTTCTGAAGCTGTCCAATGTATTGGGGCCTTATCTGCACGAGGTCATCCACATTGTACTGGACTGTGCAATCTAGGTTGCAACACTCTTGTCCCCTAATTGCCTCTAGGTTTTCTTTGGTTGGGACCGTACTTTCCATCCTTTCTAAATATTTGGCACTTCTAGCCCTCTTGGGCACCCTTGGCTGCCTTTTATGAAAAATATAGCGCCTCTTCCTTGTGATCGAAGGATGCTCATCCACCACCAAATTGTCCACATGGCCTAGGGTGGGCCTTGGGGTATGTAGTTCAGTAGGGCCTTCCAGGTTCTCACCATTCTTGTGTATAATATATCTAATTGGCCATCTTAACTGAATTTGGGACTCCAACAACCCAGAGCACATAATGCAATCACTAGAGCTTCCCTGGGACATGATTGTATCAACTTGGATAAGAAGCTTCCCAATGATCATCTCCTAGCCTTTCATCATTCACACTATAAAAAGATCAACTGCAGTTATGATGCCCTCTGCAAATACCGTCTCGTTGCACGGGTGCAACATAAGCAGGCCATCTTCCTCCAGTGGAGCCTAGGGCAATGTCCTGTGTTGGGCTTCCTTGGCTCCATTTTGCTCATCTCACATGCTCCCTAAATGAAAGAGCACACATTAAAACCATGTAGCCATGAACACTACAAATATAACCATATAAACCATACAAAACCATATAACCATATTAAATATAAACCATATAACCATTAAAACCATATAACCATATAAACCATATAAAACCATATAACCATATAACATAAACCATATAACCATATATATCCTAAAACCATACAACCATATATAACCATTAAAACCATTTAACCATATGAAATATAAACCATATAAACATATAACCATGTTTCAATTAACATAACTATTTTAGATCATTAACCATCATAACCATTATATAAATCATTTTAACACTCAATATTTTGTCGTGGCCACGTGGCGCTTCGTCAGCGACTGCTGACGTGGCCACGTCAGCAATCCGCACAACCACGTCACGGATGGCATGGCCCACACGTGAAAGAGAATCATAATGGCACTTTTACGAGGTTCGAGGGTGCAGCCAGAAATAACTGCACTCTCTTCCTCTTCCTCCCCGACCGATTCATCCTCCCCTGTTTTCTTTTCGTCCTATTTTCTCTTCGCACTCTCGAGTTCCCGCCTGGCACCAGCCTGATCAATTCCGACTTGATCTTATGACGGCAGCCTGATCGACGGATCGCGATGCATCCAGCGCCGAAGTTTTCGCGTAGTTAGAGTGCTCGAGCGGCCGTTATTGCCTAAGAAGAAAATGAGGTTCCTTTCTGTAAGTTTTTAGCTCTGTTTCTTACAGCTGTTGTTGTTATTTTGATATCCTTTACTGTAATCTTACTTACATTATTGCTTTGTAGTATATAGAGGACTTACTATCCCTGATACAATTTCCAGCCCGACAAATCCCTATTCTCGCTTTGCAAGAGCCTGTATACGCAAGGAATCAAACATGGAAGCTTCCTCTTCATCTAGCAAATCTGCCAAGTACCTTCTTTCTTTATGTTCTCTGTTTTTTTTTACTGTTTCACTCTTTTTCACATCTTTTCACTGTTTTATGTTTTGCTTTTGTTTTGTTTTCTGTTTTTGTTTTCTTCTTCTTTGTTTGTATTGTTTAATTGAATACCTTATATAGGCATAAGTAAGACTAGTGGCAAGCAACCGAATTAGGAATCCTCCAGAGACAGGTGATAGGATGAAATAAATTGCATAGCACTAACAAAAGAACATAACTATGAATGTTTCATAACAGAAATTCCATAACAAAAGAAAGAACTATGAATGTTTCATTGCACAGAGCATTTTTAACATCTAATTCAATCCTTCAGGTTTAGTAGCTTAGAGCATTGCGCAAAGCTTTCTAACTCACAGAACATCCTCCCTTGCAGGAAAGGTGCAGACTACACCCTGCATTCTTGACTCGCGAGGCGAGAACAGGGAGTGTACTTCCTGGAGTGTTGGTTGGTTGAGGCATTCTCGACTCGAGTCGAGAATGCCTCAGCCAGCCAACACATTTTTTCTCTACTCAAGAGTCAATAGTGCCATAGCCAGCTATCGCGCGAGTCGGGAATGCCTAAGCCAGCCAACACTCCAGGAAGTACTCCCTATTTCTCTGCCAACACTCCAGGAAGTACTCCCTATTTCTCTTTGCGAGTCGAGAAATAGGGAGTACTTCCTGGAGTGTTGGCTGGCTTAGGCATTCTCGACTCGCGAGTCGAGAATGCACACAGTAAGCCAACACATTTTTTCTCTACTTGAGAGTCGAGAATGCTATAGCTAGCTATAGCCTTTTTGTGCATTCTCAACTCGCAAGTCGAGAATGCCTTAGCCAACCAATTCTCCTGTGTCTGATCGCAGGTGCCTCGATCCAGTCAGAGCCACTCTCCTTCGAACCATCTTCCTCGAATATTGCGAAGGGGAGGGGCTCGAACTGGGTGGAGGCCTCTGCAACTAACCACAGGGAAATGCATCCTTAAGGCACGCTGGCCGCTTTCTCGACTCGTGAATCGAGAAGACCCGCCAGGACCTTAATCCACATCCGCCCTTGACCCACCCAATCTCGAGTGCATTCTTCTGTTTTGAGTCGCAGGTGCCTCTACCCAGTCAGAGCCACTCTCCTTCGAACCATCTTCCTCGGATATTGCGAAGGGAAGGGGCTAGGACTGTGTGGAGGCCTCTGCAACTAACCACAGAGGAATGCATTTGAACTACATCCCTAAGGAGCGCTGGGGGTTTTCTCGACTCGCGAGTCGAGAAGGCCCGTGAGTCTCGACACCGCCCAAGGTCTAGTGCATTCTTCTTTTTTTAGTCCCAGGTGCCTCTAGCCTGTCTGAGCCACTCTCCTTCGAACCATCTTCCTCGAATATTGCGAAGGAGAGTGGCTCGGACTGGGTGGAGGCCTCTGCGACTAACCACAGGGGAGTCAAGAAGACCCTCGAAGAGACTCTTTGCTTCTAAACACAACGGAATCCATTCCAACCAAAACTACGGGCACATGGAGCTGTTCGCAAGTTACTCCCATTTATTGTTTCCTTGCTGAGCATCTCTCAACCTAGAGAGTATATTTCATCTCTCGACGCTGAAATATGCTCAACAAGGAAACAATAAATCGGTCGAGCTCTAGAGCAGTTCCATGACCTAAACATGTCTAGCATGCTTAACAGAGAGTCGAGAAAGCCATTCCAACCAAAACTCGAGCAGTTCCATGTTCTATTCCGGTCTAGCGTGCCTAACAAGCTTTCTAATAAAATAATGAAACAAGCATCTCTGAAACTCACATCTTCTTGCAAGAACTCCTTGGGCCATTGTATCACAGATCCCGCAGCCTCTCCGAGAGTCTTCGCTTCTTATGTTTGCCTCATCAACAAGGCATCTGCATCAAAAACTTGTCTCAAAGCGATTCTCGTGTATCCCTCCTCCATGGCGCTGCAGTGAAGAGTGCCCGTGTCCTGTAGCTCATCTCCGGTTGCTACCTTCGCCCCATGCACATCGATCAAATCAACTAGTTTCAAGAAGACACGCAGTTAGACTAGACACATAGATCAAATCGTTGTTAGGAGCTTACAGCATCGTGGCGCCATCCGGGAACTCCTTCACAATCTATCTCCGCCTGCTAAGCCCAAGTAAAACTATGCGCCCAAAAATCTCCACTGCGCTCGATACACTTAGTCCCTGGAAATGAATCAATTTTGAATTGGTGTTTGGGCGGGCCAAAGTTGGCCGTGCTGTATCCTTAGCCCACTTTCTTGCCTTGAATGATTGTATGTCCTTAATTTCAAAATTTAAGAACACGCCCGAGCTTTTTTATGTGCAGTCCCAAAATCTCAAAGGCCCAGAAGAGACTCGGTTTACAAGGGAATTCGAGCAGCAAGAGGATGCGGGGGCATACTGAGATGACGACTCCATCGAAAAAGCGGCCGCCAGAGCAGATGTGGGTTCTAGCGGAACGAAGAAAACTCTTTTGGCAGAGACGCTAGTGATCACTGGTAGAACTCCATTCTTCGTTATCGAAGGATTGGAGACAGAGCTACTTGAAACACCTGCAGATTGCTGGTGGTATGTCGAAGTCACAACCTGTGGGAAGGAGAAAGATCTGTTCCTTTGGCAAAGGGATAAAAAGGGTTTCGGCGACAAGTACAAGAAGGTCGGTGTGGTCCTCTCTGTTTCTGTGCCAGATTCCAAACATCTTACATTATATGTGGAAGATTGCCTGAAGGGTAAATTCTATCACACCAAGAAGTTATCTGTCTCCAATTATTCTTCCACTTCAATGAGCAAGGCCAAGGGGACTGACAAAAGGCTGGCGCCTTTAAATTGTCAAAACCTTGGCTAGAAAGTTTTGGAAGGGATGAAGGAGGCCGGAACCCTGACATCTAGGGAGCTCGGAATGGAGATTTCCAGGGTGAGAGAGAAGCTGTTCAACACCGGGAACTTCACGTCCAACGTGCTGAAGACTTTAAAGCACTCTACAGTTACTAAGGATGTAGTTCAGAAAGAGAAAACTCCAGAAGGGACTGCAAGTCAAGAAGCAGAAAGTACAAGAGAGGATTCAGACGCTGATGAAGAGGATGAAATGATCGATTCCCAATTCTTGGATCCAGATGACCAGATAAGAAAATCACAGAGAGGGGCTCAAAAGATGGAGCGGCTGGCTCAATATTATCCATTGGGAATTGGACAAAAGTTGCTACTAGACATAAGACGGTTGAAGGTTTGCACTGGCGATACGGTCCTGTTCAACCACAGGGAATTTAATCCAGCACACATGCTAGAAATTCTTAACCTCATGGTGCATCATCCCGTTGCGGATCCAATGCCTGTGGATGTCATACCATTCAGCAGAGCTACCGGTGAGTTGTTCAGGTGGACCACTGAGGAAGACCTGAGGTTGTGAATGGCCAGCATTCAGTAAGGGCAGCACAAGTATTGCAGACGGAAAAGGAAGTGCCGCAAAGGATCAAGGACCGATATTCCAAACGAGAGTGCAGAGTTCTCTCAGCGGACACGCCACCAATGGAGCTCGCCAAAGATTAGCCACCCGTCAATACACAATAGCGGCAAGTGCCGCTACATAAGGTAAATCGCATCTGCCAGAGGAGATTCGACTTCGCCCGGTCGAAAAGCCCAATTCTGTTTCCCGAAGTCGAAAGCCAGAGGAACACAGGAAAGCAGAGGATGCGAGGGCTTTCTCGACTCGCGAGTCGAGAAAGCCCAGAGAAAAAAAGGAAATTAGAGGATGCGGGGGCTTTCGCGAGTCGAGAAAGCCAGAGGCAAAAAGGGAAGAAGAGGACGAAAGGGCTTTCTCAACTCGCGAGTCGAGAAAGACCCCGAATCCTCTGCTTTCCTTTGTTCCTCTGACTTTCTCGACTCGCGAGTCGAGAAACCCCAGTGTAATAGAGAAGACATTAGAGATTAATGGTTGAAGAGTGAAAGCATCGAGCCTTCCCAATCTTTCTTTCCCCGCCTCTTTGGGCAATGTAGCTTAGTTTGTATCCTAAGTTCCATCGTTCAAAGAGGCGTGAAAGAAAAGATTTGGGAATGCGCGATTCTTTCGCTCTAGCCTTCACTCTGCTTCTCTGTTTTCTCCTCTCCTGTGGGTATTCAAGACTCGCGAGTCGAGAAAGCCCCTGCATCCTCCTATTTCTTGTTTCCTTCTGGTTTAGGATGTACTTCCATGCTCTGACACAGTTCCATTTATTGATTGCATCCCGTATCCTGACCAGATCATACATGCTCGGCAACATTGAAAAGCATTGGGTTGTCCTCAGCGGCCTAAAGGAAACAGGGCTCCATCGGATAAGTGGAAGACCTTCGAGAAACTGCAGATATGTTCTTCTGGAAGGCCATGAAGATGATGAGGGAGATGATGAAGATGAGAAGAAGAAGAGAACACCAAGAAAGGGCAGGGAATCTCTATCTGACCAATATGACCTCATTCTCTGTACTGAGGCGGTCTGGGAGAAATGGACTGAGATAAGGGCTCTTTGGACAAGAGGCAAGCTTAAGGACAGCAATGGAGAATTGCCAACTAGGCCGGACCCAAAGTTGTTCGCAAGCAATTCATGAAAAGGATACAGGGCCTGGCGGGCAAAGAAGCGCTTGACCTGCAGGGCAGAATCCTAGATGGAACAATCCTGCTAAGGAAGACTAGAAGTTTAAAAATGCAGGACGCAAAGGATTATGCCACAGTCCTAAAGAGACGGCGTGCGTTGGAAGAAGGCATCACAGAGTTTTGCAATGTTGCATCCAATGCATGCCATGATTTTGATTATTATCAGGAGAAGGCTGCGTTTGATGAGGAAGACATGAAGGAGTTGAACCGACTATGTCAACCCTACATCAACACGAAGCTAAAGCGTAACGTCAAAACCCTCCCCTTTCCTGAACGTGCTATGGCACTTCTGAAGCGGAAGCTTGGATTCAGAGTGGTCCCATTTAAGACCGATGATAGCTCCCCTCCCTTCTTGCTAACCTTGGGACACAAGGGGTTTGGTGGTCTGGAACTGACGGCTGGGCCCGTGGCAATGTTTGCCATGAATATGATCGAAGACCCCACCCTATTTTATGAAAAAGCTGACATTGAGCAGTGGTACAAGACGTGTCTGGACATGACCAAGCTGGATACTTTCAGTTTCCTTATCTTTTGCATGCCGGGCAATCAGACAACTGATGTGTCACAACTGATGTGTCACAATGGGCAGCTGATATTAACTTCACTAACAGGATCTTATATTCCATATACAAACTGGAACATGAGTGTAGACTTAGCCTGCCGAAGGCACCAAGTTTTGCCAATATAGTTTTGGTTATGGTTTCAAGATCGAATGCAGACCTGGACAAGTGGTGGTCTAACGAGCACCACTATCTCGATAAGTTCATGATTTCTCAACAGCATATGGAACCCTGAAAGGGCGGCAGATTTATGGAGGATGTGCCATTGATTGACAAAGTCAGCACTGATGGTGCGACAGGTCCGATACGTAGAATTCCTATCCGGCCAAGAGTTATCAAGTACTTCATAACCAGCTTGGTCGAGGAAAATCAAATTGTATGCAAGTGGTACATGAATGGGCTGTTCTCTCAAGGGCTATGATGTATGGAATGAAACCAATATCCGTGGTTGGGAATAAGGACATGGTTGAAACCATTCGGTCATACCTGGACCTGCTTCATGAGCATTTCAAAGAGAGGAAGACAGCTGGAAGCAGTAAGGACGATGATGACGGAGACAAAGCTGACAGCCAGGGAGATAAAGATGACAGAGATGTCCAAGGTTTAGATGAGAATGCTGCGGAATAAATTCTGGAGAATCTGAGATTGAGGTGAGTTTACTTTTCTCTCGGAGGGTGAGTCGAGAAACCCTCCGAGTCTATAACTTTTTCCTTTCTCGACTCGCGAGTCGAGAACCTCATTTCGTAACTGACGTCTTTCATCATTCCAGGGACATCGAGCGCAACCAATCCGGATCATTGACACTATCACAGGAATCTGCTGGCGGTTCAGTTCATCAGGAGGATACTGCATCCAAAAAAGGCAGTCAAGAAGAAGATAGTGCGACCACCAAGAAAGGACCTGAAAGAATAATGATCCCTCATATGGATCCCGATCAAGAGGAAATCTGGTCAGAGCCAAACTCAAACTGGGATCCAGAGGCACCCACCAAGTTTATAATTTTTGACGTCAATGGAGTATTGGCTGCAGTATACTACGATGGTGAAGTCCCTGAGCTTAACAACTCGCAGAAGCCGACAAAAGTGGGGTCTAAAATCGTGTATCCTCGGCCTAAAGCAAAGGAAATTATTGAATGGTGCCTGGAACGGGGATTCGAAGTGGTCATATGGTCTTGTACGGCCAAGAAAAATGTTGTCATTGTCCTTGGTGTTCTCGGCCTTCCAGTTTTGAAGTTCAAGTTTGTTTGGGAAAACGAAAGAGTCGAGCATGTGTCAGACCTCGATCCAGCCATCACAAAGGGGAAGCCTATTATGGTGAAAAGGCTGGATAAGATTTATGAAGCATACTAGGACTTTAACAAATACAACACGCTGATCATAGACGACTCCGCCTACAAGTGCTATCATAACTCGGACAATACGATCATTGCCAAGAGTTATCGACCAGAAGAGTATGAAACGGATAGGTGGTTGTTTTTCAATCTCGTTCTGTGTTGGCGGAATCCTTGTTTGCCATTCTTGTGGCCGATGTGATAAGGAACTATCCGAACCTCAAGCAGGTCGATCCAGAGAGCAGCACGATCATGAGGGCTATGGACGACAAATATTATGGTGATCAAGAAGAGTGACCTCTGCTTTCAGATAGCAAAGTTGTGTGAATTTTGTAAAGAAACGTGAAGAAATGTACTATATTTTGTAATGAATATACTTGTACATTGAGTTTTCCCTGCCTTTCTCGACTCGCGAGTCGAGAAAGGCATGCTTGTCCCATTGATGAAACCATTTGTATGCTTGTTTGTGTGACTGGATGCAGCCATTTTTTGTAATGAAAATGGTCGTACATTGACTTCCCAGGGCCTTTCTCGACTCGCGAGTCGAGAAAGCCACTGCTTGTCCCGTTCATGAGACCACTTGTATGCTTCGTTATGTGATTGGATGCAGCCATATTCTGTAATGAAAATGGTTGTACTTTGACTTTCGAGGGCCTTTCTCGACTCGCAAGTCGAGAAAGGCACTGCTTGTCACGTGATTGGATGCAGCCATATGGAATGAATGTTCTCCATTCTGTTTTGAATTCTCCATTCTTTTCTTTGTTTTGACTAATGGCACCGTAATTGTTAATCATAGACTCTCCTTGCTCCAGGTGGTTCAGGCACAGATCTTGCTCACGCACAGATCCTGCTCAGGCTACACTCTTACCGCTCCAGGCGGCACAGATCCCGCTTCAGGCGGCAGAGAATCTGCACTGGTTACCCGGGCTTTGGGATAAGCTTGATCCTGATTACAGACGCTATGTGACCTCAAGGGATGAAGGAGAGAGGAAGAACATTTCGCAAGTCCAGAAAGCTCAAAGCATCTTGCAAGCATTGCATGACATCCACGGAGGTTGGGGAAGGAGCATATTCGACCCGGCCATTGATGAAAAGCTGCGGGAGGAGAGTGGAGAAATTGGGTGGATAGGTCAACGGGTGGTTCCCGAGGCACCTCCTCATGAGGCGTTCCACATTCTTCAAGTTGCCCCCAAGGCTTACAGATGGCAAGAAGAAGCCCCGCATGTTCATCCCCTAAGGTGGACCACCTACCACGATGATGTAACTGTAGTGACATCAAGACCGCCATGGTCTCTGCGTCTGATGTAAAATACATTGCCTTGGTGGATACTTGTTGGTTGCCCATTCTGGTTTCCCATGGATCTTCCAACAAGTACTCTCATCATGCTTGAATTTATCACATAACTTGCAATACAAATGAGCCTTACTTAGATACCAACCCTATTTTGGTCGCACCATTTGTGTGGAACCTATTGGAGCTTGTTGGGCAATTGGAGCTTGTGGCATCACTGGAACTTGTGGTATGATAGGTGCTGCTTGCATTGGTTGAATAGGAATAGGTGGTGCTTGTTGCATAACAACAAATATCGGATTGGCCCTCTCAAAGAATCTCTTCTCCCTACATTCTTGATCATTATGGCCCTCTATTTGGCATCTTGAACAGAATTTCAGCAATCTACATGTAGTATTAGAATGTTCCAATAGACCCACAATAGTCACAGGTAATAAACTGAACCTCCCTTGACTTCTCACCAATTGTAAGCTTAGAAACTTTGGCTGCAATATCCTCTGTTTTATGCTCTGGAGCAGCAACTTTATGAATGTATCCCAGCTTATCTTCAGCCTTGAGATTATACTTTTGTGCCTCTAATAATGTTGTAGGCTGTTTAACCTTCACCTTATGAGCAATAGCTTGTTTCAGCCCCTTCACATACCATTGGATATCCATTTCATCATTCCTTGCAATTTTCCAATGAACCACGGCTTTGAGAACCACAATGTTCCTCTGATTATACTCTCTAATGAATTCATCTTCCTTTTGTGTGAAATTGGACCATCTTTCCATAGTCTTATCCTTACCATGGGCTTCTTGATAATTAGCAATGAATGCTTCCTTTAATTCCTGATATGTCATGGTATCTGGCTGGGTTTGCGCCCATTCTTCCATTGAATCTTGCAAAGAACTATGAAACCAAAGCAAATAATCACCAGACGGTAACCTACATTGCTGGCAATGCCTCTCAAACTTTACAATATGCTTCAAAGATCTGATCTACCAGATCATCAACTTTGGAATCCCCATTGTCTGAAAACCCCACACCATCGGTTGTAATACAGCCATCTCTGCCTCTTCTTGAGATTCTTGAAATTGAAAAAACGAAGTAGAATCTCCCTTCAATTTAAAAAACGAAATTGATTAGCTTCTAGATCGGTAAATGGAATCAAAACCTCCTGGATCTGAGAATTAGACCCCAGATCTGCTCCCAAATCTGAAAACGAAATTGAATCTTGATGCGATTTTGAGCCAAAATGTTGAATCGCCAGTCCCCTTCTTGTTACGATGGAGCTTGGTAATGTATCCTTCTTACTCTCTTGGGCATAAAACTATGCTCTCCTTGTCAAATTCTACCCCGCGAATCAATTACGGCAAAATTTCCTTCACACAAAGAAATTGCTCTTTGCTCAATGGTGTCGTTCTTTACCGACGATCACCAATACAAATGGTAACAACTCTTTTGTAATAGGAATTCTTGCCAATCAATGGTCTGTCGAGCACCGTGGTCGCCAAATTGTTAGAGCCTAAACTCTAACCTTGCAAAATGAAAAACCAATAATCCAAGCTTTAATCTATCAGATCTATGCAATGCATAACATAAAGATTCATAATCTCCATAGCTAGATCAAGCAAAAATAATCTCTCCCAATACACTGTCTCTCTGTTTTCTTCTTCTGCTCAGATAAGACAGTGATGATCATGGATCCTGCACACCACAATGCATACGTGCATATCTCCTCCACGTGTGCATGTGCGTATATCCCTCTATGTACGGTATACAGTCTTCTATACCACCTCAAGAGTCGTGAATGTGGTGAGTGTGGTGAGTGTGGTAACCACCCCAACAGCGGAGCTGTATGCTTGAGCCCATCAGTCACACTTGTTCAAAGCACTAGTAGAGTCTATTCTCCTATATGGAGTTGAGGTTTAGGGCCCAGTAATATCTCGTATCACCTGGAATGATCTGGAGCAGATGCAGAAAGCCTTCTTGGCTCGCATACTTGGGGTGAATTCTACAGTTCCTTATCAGATCTTGCTGCAAAAAACAGGTTTCTTGTTCCTTCAACGGGCTGCATTGGACCACCACGACATCTACTTTTAGAAAGCGGCCAATATGGACAATGGCCGTCTCCCCAGCACTGGGGCCACAATGTCTCAAAGCTTGTTGGAAGAGAAAATAGTCCAGAGGTTCTCGTGATGGAGCATGCAAGAACACTGGTGCATACAGGTCCAAGCTGAAGAGGAGCACCACTATTTGCAACAGTACCTTGATGCATGCTTCATTAGCAAACATTGAAATGTGGGCACCCTAAAAAAAGTTAAACGGTACATTATAAGCAGCATCCACTTGATTAAAGAATCATAAATTCTCCAGTTTGTAAACTAGTAAATGGAAACTAATGTACAAAAGCCTTGTTGAAGAACGTCAAAAAAGGGCAAGACATTAGAATTAAACAAGAAAAATCAAAGGTTGAAAGCCGAGAGAAATGAGAGCAAAATAAGCTAGCTACTGTTAGAAGTTCAAAAATTCTCCCTAATATACATCTATATTCACCTTATGCACGAGTAAACGTATACATTATCTAAAATATGACTTGGGGAGGGGGAGGGTAACAAAGGCGACCAATCGGAAAACTCATGTAAAACAATTATAAAGTATCAGTAGTGACTCCATGAAACTGATTATCTTTCCAACGATGCTGGAAGTGCTAATTGGATTTATAAAAATATGAATAAAACCTACACATGGAATGAGTTAAAAAAGCTGTTTCTGGATACTTTCCATACAGTTTCTACGAATAGAGAAATTAGCTAAAAATGATGCACATTAACCAGCACACTAACATTTTTTATATGCAACATGTTATGCAATTAAATTGAGAGAATTCCACTTCCTATTTATTAATTTGCAACAAAAAATAAGCCTCGACGTCGGCTGAAGGCAGTTGTCCAAGTAGTCTTGCAACCTTCTTGAAAGTCAGCATCCTTTAAGAACTTCACATTCAAGTGAAAACATGTTCGTCCAGACCGCCGCTGCTGCAAGGGCTCGTCTGAAATGAATTGTGGATGGTGGTCTAAAACTGAGTTGTTTTTGAGACAGAACTGAAAAAAGATCTGGAAGTGCCGCAAGTGCATCTGCATTCTAGTAAGCTCTATCCAACCGAGAGCTTGCGTGACCTCCACCAACTTACCTTCACTATCAATCTCTGAGAGGTTGCAGTCATGGAGTAGACGGAGCCATTTCTGGCATTCAAAATCAGACACCACTGTAGAGGTCGGCCCCAACCGATCAGACTCTATTTCCACCATATTAAGATCCCCAACAAGAAGCCATAAAACATGGAAGCCCAAGCTGAGCATCTTCCCTCGCAAAGAGGCCCACAGTGAGACTCTCTGATAGGGCCTGTTGTGGGCGTAAACATTAATTAGACCATATTTAACCCCTTGTTCCTGCCATACAATCAGGGCCCAACGACCAAAACGATCAGCCTGAGTAAAGTAAAGATGACTGGCAAGAAAGGAAACCATGCTATCACTACCCCTGCACAGGCAGAATCAGCTGCGGCGATAAGAACATTAAACCTTCGACCAATCATGTCTGCAAGCTTTGATACGTCTCCCTTACGACACTTGTGCTCTTGAAGATATACAAACCGAGCATCCAATCTAGATAAGTAGAAAGAAATGCGACTTCGTTTGAGGGTGGAGGAGGCTACCCTCTGAACATTCCATGAGACTAACCGCATTGACCTTGTGATGGGGCCAATTCAGATGAGACCGCTGGTGTCTCAACCATATCTTCATGTAAAGAGTTAAAGTATATTCTTTATACTTTCTAGCTCTAGATTAATAGGGCTATGAAATTGATGTAAGCTGATCGAAAGACCCATTATTGCAGCTTGAGACTAGGAAGGAAGGAATTCATCATTGCAGCCAAGGGCTTTAGACTTTATGGGTATTTTTACTAAATGGTTGTGCAGGAAGTATTTAAAGTTCATCTCTTTTTCCTGATCATGCTTCAGAAGGACGTATGTTACTGTTACATTGTATTAGCAGTGCTACTAACCCAGAAATCGATACCAATATCTGATTTTTAATTTATTTAAATAATGGTAAAGCTATAATTCCTTATTTTCTTTAGCAGGGCGATGATGCTTTAGTGAAGGTTGTTGATATAGATGTTCATCAAGATATTTGCTCCAGCCCCATATATTTTTGGAGTGAGACTTTCCATAATACACAATTGGTCACCTTGATTATTTAAAGAGCACACTTTATTATATTTAAGAGAATACAGAAGAAGGAAAGATGTCAAAGTCGGATGGCATATATAGTCCTATAACTTGGACTTATTTAGGTTTAATAGATAACACTTTAAGAATGCGATAAAAAAGATTATATGTATTGTTTAATTCTTCTTGGTTGTTAGATTTTTTATAAGTTTTAATTATATAAATTTATTTTTAAATTTAAACTGTAATGGTTATCAAAAAATAAAATTGCTTTCTGAACTAATTTTTACTTGAATCTATTTACCATTAGATATTTCAAGAACATAAATTTTCAACTTTCAATGATTTAACGTGGCAATCATTATGATTTCTAAATCAAATCTGATGGGTTGATAGCAATTGACTTAGAAACTATTATAAGAATTCTACAGTTTTTGAATTTTACACTTTTAAAATATTTTAAGAAAAGTTTTAGGTTGAAATTAATTAATGATAAAATTAATGTTTTAATAATAGCTATTGAATAATTTAATTAAAATAGATCGAAACTAATCAGCAATGAACTATTTCTTAAGAGAAAAACATAAACATAATCATTTAATTAATTTTAATCTAAAATTTCCCGCTTAAAATATTTTAGGAAAAATAACATTTTAATTATATGAAGTTTACTTAGATAAATATCTAGTACATTTGAACTAATTCACCCATTTTTAGATTGGGTGCCAGTTATTTGAAGAAGATGAATCTACTGATTCATTATTATGTGTTCAAGTTAGTACGGCTAAGTAAATGCCTTAATTACTTAACTTATCTATGTTTATGTCTTTGGAGTCTTTTTTGTGATTTTTATTGTAATCAGATTGCTTGTAGCCTTACATTGAAAAGCTGCATCGCGGATGCGGTGCAGTTTTTCCCGCGTCGTTCGTGATGAGCTCATTGAGAGCTTTTGCAGGTTCATTTCTATCTTTGCAAAGCTTAAGATATATGCAGCTTCTTATTGCAGAGAAAGCATGCGCCAAATCAAGCATTGACCTCCATGGTGAACTTGTGGCTGATATTGAAACAATTAAAAGTTTAAAGGCTTTAGCTTTAGCTTCGTTGAAGATTAAAAGCATAAAAAGGGATTGCACCTCCTTATTAAAGTCTTAGATCTAAAGAAATTTAAATGGAGAAAAGTGAGCTTTGGATCCAAAGAAACTCAGATGGATCTCGATTGAAGATATGTATAGGCATTCAAAAGAGTTTTTATTATTAGTTTTTATTGCTAGTAAGTAGCATTGCTTTCTTTAAAGTTCTTTCAACGTTTTTTTTGTAGGTGTGATTGTACATATGATCCGACTTTTTGCAAAGAAGAGAAAATATAGGTGGATAAAATTAACTTTGGAGAGTTTTAGTCAACCAAATGACACGTCGTTTACAAATCTTATTAAGTTCAATGACTGTAATTATAAATCGCTACATAAGTTGATTGTGTCTTTAAACAGTTCTTTCTTTGTTCTCAAATTGTAATTAGAGATTGAACAGGGCAAACAAGCTCTATTTTTGGACAATATTCATGAAATGATGCCCTCTATTGTTTGTCATTTAAAGTGCTACTTAGATACAAAAAGTCCAGATCAAATGTAAATTTCTGTTATATCTCTGCCCTAATTCTATTCATTACAAAATTATCTACGGAAATTTGATTCTAAAGCTGCTCAATAAGAACAAAGTTCGTGCATGTACTTGCTAATAGATGGCACAAAAGAATAACACGGTTGTCTTTTTATGGATGTACAAGTAAAAAATGAAGAGCTCTATCACATAAAATGACGCTTGCACCTCTAATTGGAGTGGAGAAGCAACCTTTTTTAGCTTATCTACTATCCATAATTTAAGCCCCTATTTAGATTTATTAGATAGCTTAGACTTATATAGATTTAATAGATAACACTTCAAGGACACCATTATAAGAATATATATATATATATATATATATATATATATATATATATATATATATATATATATATATATATATATATATATATATATATATATATATATATATATATATATATATATATATATATATATATATATATATATATATATTAAAAAGATACGCCAGGGGCATGCCCTACAGAACTTATTATGGGAAGGAACAGGCAATACAGCAGGTGATGGCTTAGGATGTGTTGCGGCGGGCAAAAAGGAAGACAAAAGGGGAAATCTTGGCCCCACGACATGGATTTTCCTAAGGGTGAAGCAGCAGGAACACAAGGAGCAAGCAGGAATATGGAAAGGAAAATTACAAGTAGTGAAAATTATAATAACTGGTAGGTGACAAATACTAACGTGTGATGAGACAAATATCCCGAACAGGTGGGGGAAATGACATTGAGCGCAAAAGCACAAAGCGAAGAGGAATACGGTAGGGGGTAAGTGATATTGCTGATCTATGGTATGATTTAATTCCCAAAGGTAAAAGGGGACAATTTTTTTTAACTTAATGCTGATAACAAATAACATGTAGGTGTGGTTTCCATAAGGAAACCCGATTACATGGGAAGGTAATTGGGGTATAACATTAACAAATGATAAACTAGGAAGAAGCATTGAAGCAGGCCCTAGAGAATCGGCTGGTGGAAAAGGCTGGCTTTGTGGCAGAGAAAGGCTCGAATAAATGTTGGGACACAAGACAAGTAAAGGAGCTCAAAACTACAAAAGGTGAAAAATTTAATAACTGGTGAGTAACAGTACTAATTTGGGATAGGATCTAACCCCGAAAGGTATAGGGAAAATAAGGTTAAACTTATTAGATGTAGCAAATAACATACAAGTGAGGTTTCCATCTGGAAACCTTACTATATGGAGACGGAATGAAGACCATACTGGACAAGTAAGTATTGAAAAAAATGGTCGAACACATTAGGGTTCCGACCATGGTCCGGCTGGGTATCATTTGCAGAGGTGCGGATGCGCATGCATGGAGGCCACGACTGATGCAAAGTGCAACACAACCATTCATGATGGCAGACCGGCCGGTCGCACAAAGCTGGACAGGATCTCGAAATGCAACACAACCGGTGGACAACAGGTTAGACTCAGTTTTCCTTTCAGCTACATTTAGCAAAGCGCAGGAATGGTAGGGAAAATGGGACCAGCAAAATTAGAAAAAAAGAAAAGGGACTGTATGTTTCGGATAAGAAGCATCAGTCGTCACAGCAGTTGCATCCGGCTCTTGGAAAGGCGCACAAGCGCCTAGAATGACGAGAGTGGAAAGCAGTGGCAACAAGGCCTTAACTAGAGCACAATTGCTTATGCTGATCAAGAGCGCAGGCCTGAATCTGACGGCATTATGTAAGGCAAATGGGGAGTCAGTAGCACAGCCCTCTAAAGGATTTTTGGAGGAAATTGCCAGCAAGTATAACTTAGTAGCACAGGCTAATCCAGTAGGTGGAGGAATCCAGAAATATATCAGCAACAAGCAAGGAGCTCTGGATGGTAATAACGGCATTACAAGCATAGCAGCAGGCACTGAACCCGAAAGGGAGGAGGAAAACGAAATGATCGATGAGGAGGTCCAAGAGAGCGTGGAAATTACGCTCAATCAGGTTTTATTAACCCATGAGTAATTCTACAGGATATACATGTATAGATATGTGTTAAGTAAATAAAGTTTGATGGTTTCTCTTGAGAAGATAGTAGGTATTGGTTATGAACATTATTTATGGTGAAGGGCGAAGAGCCATATAGAACAATAGCTTACCTGACGGCCCTAACTCAGTTACCATGTTCATGCTAACCTGGGTTTTGTTTGGCTGCAGGTAACCTGTTCTATATCTCCATAAACTCATGTTTGTTGGATTGATGTGGATGTGATACAAGAAGGAAAGCTGCTGGCAGATCTTTTGATTCTGAACAATATGGTTACAAGACCTTGAATCTTTCTGTTTCCAAGTTTCGATTTACTTTAATAGTATTTTGGTAAGCTTTTTTGTATTCTGTCAAGCTTAAGTTTAAAAGGGTATATGAAAGGCACAAGAAAAAGACATTGGCTGTTTGAAAAACATAAAATGATGGCAGAAATACTGTAAGTACAGTTCTACACATGAATGGAAATCTTGGCTTTGCTTTTTAATGGTTTTAAAGTAAAATATAATATGCGGATTTGGGATATAGCAGGAAATTAGTTCATTACAAGCTGATTAGATCAGGTGGGCATATAAGGGATAACCCAAATAATATGTTGCTGAAATATTGCTGACTTAAATCAGGATTATTGAAGTAAAGCTTTGAATATTTTGGAAAATTAAAATCATAGGCTAAATTGAGCTTAAAAGGACTTGAAAAGGAAATTGAGATAAAAAAGGTTTTACTGGTATTGGTATTTGTACTGACGCCTATGAATAGATGATATAAAATGGTAAAATAAAGCATGATTGGACTGGTGGAAAGGAAACAGAATGTAGATATAATTCAAGGAGGGTTTTATAACAGGGAAATACATTAATTATGTTGGGGATTTAAAATAAATTGAGGTGATATAAATAGGACTTTAGGATCTAAAGAAAGATAGAGTAAATAAAGGAAAACGGATAGGATAAAGAAAGTTTATATGAGGTGAACACATGGTACTGGAACTTAATAATTAGGAAGATGGAAATAAATAACAGAAATGGGAATAGTCAAGAAAACAAAGGAGGTGATATGAACTGTAAGGAATAATCGTAGATTGGGGCTTGGTTCTTAGGAGTGGAGTTTTCAAAAATACCATAAGGTACTTTTGGATAATAAATAAGCAAAACAAGGAAAAATAATGTAATAGGGTAGGTAATCTCGTGGGATGGGCATAATGCATGGAGAGGGCAACTTGAAGGAAATGGATAGGAAATAAATGGAAAAAATAAAAGGAAAAAATAGTACTAGCACTAATGAAATTAAGAAATGGATAGGAAAGAAAGGGCCAATATGGCTTAGGAATAGAGGGTCTCTAAGGCTTCACTAGTCAATGGCTAGTGGCTGATAAGTCCTGGCGGATTGAAATCTGTTAGGATGTCTTGGCTTGGTCCAGGGGAACAGGACAGGATAGGATATATATATATATATATATATATATATATATATATATATATATATATATATATATATATATATATATATATATATATATATATATATATATATATATATATATATATATATATATATATATATATATATATATATATATATATATATATATATATATACCTAGACTGGTCCCAGACCTAGCCTATCCAAAAAGGCCAAAGCCTTTTAGGATTTATCAGTTCCTAGAAACTAGGAGAGCCTTAGGGATCCTATATTATATTAGAGCAGATTTCATAAAGAGTTGCTCTAAAATTTAGAATATACTTGAAGAGTATTATGCAATCTAAAACCATAAAACCTTTTAATTCATGAACCCAAATAGGAGAACATAGACTAGAAGTTTAAAGAAAGATAACAAAATTTGAAAAGAAACCCATATAATCCACAGAGAACCAGCACTGCAGCTCCATAATATTTAACACTATAGGCACAGCAAAGGCAACAACAAATGCCAATGTATTTTTGTGCACAAAAATGTAGCATAATAGATTAAGCAGCTACTGAAATGTTGTCATAACAAAGTAGATACCGTTCTTTTAACAAAGCCAGTAAGAACACGTGGCAAGAATAAGCAATAGTCATTATAAACAGTAGAGGTAATATCCAATGCTAATGCATATTTGTGTTAAATGCACAACAAGTAAACTACTGTTGTACCACAGAATCACAGTTCTGACAAAACATCAT
This sequence comes from Isoetes taiwanensis, assembly GCA_021234155.1. Lineage (NCBI taxonomy): Eukaryota > Viridiplantae > Streptophyta > Lycopodiopsida > Isoetales > Isoetaceae > Isoetes > Isoetes taiwanensis. The sequence goes on along the minus strand of JAJEKV010000023.1, from coordinate 13,543,160 downwards.
CTAAATGCTTATTTCTTTTATTCTATGGTGCGTAGTAAAGCAAATATACAGCAACAAAGAATGTAATATTCAGATAATATTTATGTCAAAAGCTGTGTATTCTATCAGATATAAATCCCTATTCTTTTTTGGAAAAAGATCATGCTTAACATAACTAAAAAGGGTTATGCCATAAGAATTGGCTTACTGAATTAAAAAGACCACCAAATGGCACAGCAACATACATAAACAAGAAATGCTAGTATTATAAAAGGCAGAGCATATGCTGCATATCAGTGTTTTAAACAGCAGATCCACAACTTGAAAAAGTTTTTAAAAAAGGCAATACACACTTAACCCAGCATGGGAGAAGATTACCAAACCATCTTTCCAGTTATTAAAGCAATACTGCTTTGAAAATTGGAGATAATACAGATTACCTCGGTATAACTGAGTTATAGAACAAAACGTCCAAAATAGAGAAATGGATCAGATCAGACCCAGAGCTCATTTTCATAAGCAGTTTGTCAATCTTGATGTACCCTAGTCACATGCATCCAAAACATACGAAATTTGGAGATGTAGAACCAGTTACCTGCACCCACAAAAACCCAAGTTAGCTTAAAGAAGGTAACAAGGTTCGGGATAGCAGGTAAGCAGCGGTTCAACATAGCTTATCGCCCCTCACCAAATCTTTCTTTAAAACAGAAAAGAAATAGAAGGAATAAATTGAAATCAATATGAGTATGCACCATATAACAGGGGCTTAGATGCGCTGTTGTAAGCCTCTTACTCAGGCCACATTTGCATCCATCAGAATGATGGGAAGATTATTTATGTGGTGCAGTAGCGGACTGCAATGGGTTAAGACACACCAATTATAAATATTTAAGAGCTGTAAACAAACACAAAACCTGATTAGGCTGAATGTCGATGTCATCAAATTCGTCATCAGTGAAGTTGTTGCATGCCTCTGTTTCTACAGCATCCACAGAGACTACGTCTGGACCATCTTTGCTGGGTCCTTCACCACTTTGAGAGATAAATTTCTTGATCCCAGAGCTAGGCTTAGAAGGAGGCAAATCCAGCTGATATTTAGCAACCACCTTCATTAGCAATTGCTTGGATGGTTGAGCCACAACTTCATTCTCCCTTTTGCAAATAGGTGCAAGATCAATGCCAGCACTCTTGATCAGATTTAAGAGATAAGCCCTAGTGCCAGGCTTTTCATTCTTACCGTCCTTCATCGTATCTTGGAGGGCACCAACAACAGCACAGAGTATGGCGCAGGCGCAGGAGGCACACAAGTTGCCGGAATGCAAAATAGAGGTTATTCCGCATGGGATTATAAAGCCAAACACTTTATTTGCCATATAGATTTAGCAAATGCCAGGACATATGCCAAAGCTGGAGGTGTTGCAATCGTACCAGGTTTTCCAAAGCAAATAGCCCAGTCAGAAAAAGATACCTGTACAAGCAGATTTTTGTGCAATCCGATCTCCTCAGCATCCTTAGAGCAGCAGTTTCAAGCATGATTGCAAAAGGCAATGGCGCCGAAGATTCGAGAAGCGGTATTAGGAGAATGTTAGGTTAACACAGGCAGTAGCAATAGGTTATCGCAGACCATGGGTTTATCACATGCCAAGAAATATGGTGGATAATGGTCAACAGTTGTTAGTTTTTAACTTGTCACTATACGAAAAAATGCCATAGTACGAAAAAGAACCTTATACGAAAAAAATGCATTTAAAGGATTATTCCTACGAAAGGAGACCATTGAGTGGTTATATCTGGCGTTTTAAAATAGAATAGCCCTGCTTTATATAGGCCCTGCCTTTTATCTTGTATCTTAATATGTCTATCTCTGATTTATTTATTGACAGCATACGGTAACAACATCTTTGGCCTTAAATTTTCGATTTACACCCCTTAAAAATTTAACGGTAGTATCTGATCTGAATCTTTTCTTTGGTCTGATAGCGTAAATCCATGTATTTCTAACTCTGGCTCTTATAATTATTTGGTAAAGGGCGATAAGCCGTTTGAAGTCACTGCTTACCTGTCATTGCCTGCCTGATTACCTTGTTTAAAGCTAATTTGGGCTTGTTTCAATGCAGGTAACCGACTTCACTCTTCCAAATATGCTAGCATGTTGGATATAGGGGTTGTTGAGACAGCATAACACAATCTTGGAACGGGATTTCATAAATCAAATTTTGCTTTAAGCACGCAGTTGTTTACTTCCCATAAACTTGGTAAGAATTTTTCATTAAACTTGGTCATGGATATTACTATTGCACTCAAAAAGGTGTGTTCAATTTTCACGTTTAAACAGCATTTGGGCTGATCTATGATTTTATTGAATATAACCTATCTGCTCTAGTATTTCTGATAAACAGTTTGTATAAGACATAATACATTCTGTTTTGGAATCATTTATCTGTCTCTTGCTTTATCTTTCATTTGGCCTGTTGGTTTATTGGAAATCGCGCGAATTATCACTCTTTATTCACATCTCTGTTTTGGGCAGTAGAGTACAGTTTTATGATCCATGTATGGGCTTAAGTTTCTTCTTGGATTTGTGTGCCTTATAGTTTCGAATTTTGCAGACATGCATTAACTGGATATATACCTTTCAATCTCCTACTTTAATGGCTTGCTGATATGGAAAAACCAGAAAAAAGCATGTTGCATTTTACTGCCATGCATTTTGCATGATTGTTCTTATAATATGGAAAAATCAGAAAAAAGCATGTTGCATTTTTCTGCCATGCATTTTGCATGATTGTTCTTATAATATGGAAAAATCAGAAAAAAGCATGTTGCATTTTGCTGCCATGCATTTTGCATGACTGTTACATGCAGGTTGCACAACATTATGACAATATGTCTTATAAAAAAGCATTAATAGAATTAGGCGCCTTCTTCAGGTATTATTATTCTTAATGGTAAATGCATGCTGGCTCGCATTTGCACTATCTGACTGCATATTTGCCACCTTTAGTTGTGATCCAGAAATGTATTGGCATTTGGAAACTTCCCATGACTGCATTTGGAAGCAAAGACACGCTAATGTCTACTGTCTAGGATTTACAGATTTACTGTCTTATTTTGCATATTGTACATGCATTGGGATCTGGATAATTTTCTTGGAAGAACCTACCTTATGGCTTATGCACCTCATTTAGCACATGCTAAACTTTTAGGAATTGGGAATATTTCCAAAGTATAGACAAGTCTGGTCAACATACGTTTTGCTAAATTCCATCCCTAAGGCTCTCCTAGTTCTACTAGGAACAGATAATCTCTCTTCCGAACTAATTTTCACTTGAATCTATTTATAAATAAATTATTCAAACTAAATATTCAAATTAGTCACTTTCCGAACTAATTTTCACTTGAATAATTTATGTTTGGCTTTCCGAACTAATTTTCACTTGAATCTATTTATAAATAAATATTTTGAGAACATAAAATTTCAACTTTCAGTGACATGATAATTTATAAATAAAATCTGATGGGTTGATAAGCGACTGACTTAGAAACTATTATGGGAATTTCACAATTTATGAAATTTAACACTTTTAAAAATATTTTAAGAAAACTTTTAGGTTGAAATTAATAAATGATAAAGTTAGTGTTTTAATAATAGCTATTGACTATTTATTACTGGTACAATAAAATATATTGATATTAATTAGTAATATACTATTTTTTTTATTAAAATATAAACGTAATCATTTAATTAATTTCAATATAAAATTTTATTCTTAAAATATTTTAAAAAAAAGGACATTTTAATCATACGAAATTTACCTGCTTGCCTCGCTGCTGCTGTTCATAATTTGTTATCCTAATTTCAGAATCTCCTCTTTCTTAAATCTTTTTATAAAGGCGAACAGACACACTCTTGGTGTTGATCGAAAAAACGGAGGGCCTCCTTTTTTCAAGGAACGTTTTGCCTTTAAATAGCCTTTTCAAAGGACGATTCACAATGCATGGCCAAATTTCGCGATTTTGCAATTTAGTAATTTACAACAGTTCTCATAGCTGAAGTAACTAATTTACGACAGTTCTCATAAATCACATGGGGAGGAGTTTGATTCGTAACCTCGTAAGTGAAGGTAATGAATGTGAATTTCTTTAGTATTAGCTGTGCACGGGTACTTTTAACATAAACTTGGGTAGAATTTGGTAGCGATTATTGTTGATACAAAGAAAATGGCTATCTTTCACCAAAAAATAATAAAGATATAGAAGAAGAAATTATTCCTTGCAAGGAGGAGCCAAATTTAGGATGAAGCCCTCTGTCATACTTTGGAAAGAGAACTTTCGTTGCAAGGGCATCATCAAGTGGACTCTAATGACTGAACTTAACATCAAGGCATTAACCATCATTCAATTAAATTGAGATTATATCTTAATTTTGGGACAAATTTCATATTGCATGTTTTTAATAGCACATTCAAATTCACACAAACCACCCCAAAAATATGAAAACGTAATATCATATTATTTACAAAATAGTCAATAGTTTACAATATAGCACTATATTATAAAAACGTGATGAAAAAATTTACATAGTTATTCACTTTTCTTCAAGCATCCCCAATGATATCATAGCCTTCTTTCTTATATCCTGAGGTATTGTAATTCTCAAATTTCTACCTGGAACAATTTTTGGATAATACACTTTCAAAGTCTAGCCAAAGATCAGAATTTCTAGGATTTCTCCTCCATTTCTTTGTCCAACAGTTTAAGTATCTTTCTTTATCTGAGACATTGGTCAACTAATGCACTAGACACCACCATTCCATCCGCACATGGTTGAAGTTAATATTACCTTCTTCTTTGCAAATATTAGAGATGGTGTATCCCAACCACACTGGATAGGTCTCTAAATCTGCTAGCTTTACTACTACAAATTGGTGGCACTCCAAGTCAGTGGAAGGTTCATAGCCTTCCATGCCTAGAAATTTTGGCCTATTGTACTTAAGACCAATATAGTATTTGTCAGAAGGAGGAGGAGCATACCGCTTATGAATGCTACTAACAGTGTCATCAACATCCTCAGCAGTTGTTAAGGTCTTCCGCCTAGTTTTAGGCAACCACCCTTCTTTCAATTCTTCTGAGGATGTGTCTACCTCCCCCAACAAATTAATCACCTTCTCCTAGTCAGTTACCAATGCATGATTGGTGTCATCAGGGTTGGTTTGCCAATGCTTTATATAGTCCTGGATTCTTTCCTTTGTCAATCCCAATTGCTTCACTTCTTTAGCAGGTTTTAGAGCTTTTGGTTGACTTGGAGGTATCATAGGCTTGCTATTTTTATCTTTATGCCATATTTTTTCCCCTCCTCTCCACCCCTCCTCTGAAGGTCTCATCATTGAAAGATTGAAATCCCATTTCTCACCAAAAAAGTGAATTGCAGAGGCCTAGAATGACATTAAAAATCCAATGTATAACCATCCACAAAAATCTTCCAATGAGGCACTTTTTCTTGGAGGAGTGCATTCATGCAAGATTTTCATTAGCCTAGGAAAGTCGGCCACTGTCTGTTGCTTCAGTATACAACTATACTTGCCAAATAATGCGTTCACATCCTTGTTGCACACAAATTAGGCTATGTGCAACAGTCTTCAGAGACCCCAAGTGATCGGGACCTCCAGATTGGTTGGGCCAATCACTCCTCAGCTGTGATTTCTCCTTAAATCAAATATCCTTTTTTGTATGTCTGACAAATGGGTGATGAAATGAGAAAGAACAGTTTTTGATGCTCTTATGTAAAGCTTCGGCCTTCTGTGTCAATCTGAAACATCATGCAACCAGGAGGCAAAAAGTAAAGCTTAAGTGAATGAACTTTGAATCGCATATATGATTTGATCAAGGAAACACTTGGTACAATGGTGGTATCTTGGAATAACAACAGCCAATAACCAGATATATTGAATCTTTCAATCGTGTCTAGAGCAAAAATCTGAGATAAACATTCCTGAACTAGACCAAAAGACAGCAACAATGGCGATATCTTGAAACAATAACAGTGAATATACCAGATATATTGAATTTTTCAAATGTGACTAGAGCAGAAATCAGGGATAAGTATTCCTGAACTAGACCAAAAGACAGCAACAATGGTGACATCTTGAAATAATAACAGCCAATATACCAGATATATTGAGTTTTCCAGTGGCTAGAGCAAAAATTTGAGATAAGAATCTCTGAACTAGCCCAAAAGACAGCACATAATTGAGCTAAATATTATCAGAATGTTTTGAATCAATGGTAAACATCACAAAATTCATGAAACAATGTTTTTCTGGCCGCCCAAAAGCATACCCGTTTCGAATATCCTGCTGAGACCCCGTTCTCCATCTCTTTTTTGCCTCTTTATCCCGCTTCTCCTCCTTCCGGAATCTGCTGCAACGGCTTTTTTCCCTCCACCAGAATAGAGTTAGATGCCATAAAAGCCACTCCCGATCTTGCAGTGTCATAAACCTTCTGTTAAAACCACTTCCACTTCAAGTCTCTACCTGTTCAACAGCTCTACCGGAATTGCAAACCTAATTGTCTTCATGCGATATCTTTTTGTCTTTTTCTTTTTTTTTTTTTTTTTTTTAATATACCAAATGTAAACGTTAATAAGAGCAAGTGCAAAAACCTTCTAACTTAAAAAGGCCTATGTTTTGGAAACACAGATCTCAACTGCACCATGGTGTCTCCTCCATGACCATGCAAAATCATAAATTTTGCATGAGGTGTTCCAACACACCAAGTCTTCTCACTACATATGCCCTCAATGGAACTGCGCCATAGTAACTCCCCCATGGCCTCGTGAATCTAAACGACTCAACGAGAGGTGCTCCTACTCTTTCCAATCTCGTTTGTGTTATGCTACTCTTTTCTTAAGGATGCCCTTAAGAACTTTGTTGGTGGCTTCTGATTGCCCATTACCCTGGGGGTAATAGGAACTACTTTTGGTATGTTTGATCTTTAGGTATTGTACTAGATGCTGCAAAAGATCATTTACAAAAGGTGTACCTCTGTCAGTAATAATATGAAAGGGTATTCCAAACCTGCTGCATAATTATCTCTGTGTAGATGACTTTTGTTGTAACCTTTGCGTTTGCATCCCTCAGAGGTACCGCTTCCACCCACTTAGTAAAGAGATCAGTGACCACAAGGATATAATTATGCTGGGCCGCTGAAGGAGGTTCTATCTTGCCAATGAAATCCAATCCCCATACTTGAAACGGCCCAGGTGTGATTATTGGGTTTAAGGCTCCTGGGTGCAAGACTTTCTGGCCATGGATCTGGCATTGGTGACATTTTTGGATATATGCATGGCAGTCCTTGAAAAATGTGGGCCAGTAATACCCATTTAGCATAATCTTCTTTGTTGTGGTGTCCCCAGAAAAATGGCCACCACACATTTGATCGTGACATTCTTTGAGGACCAACTTCTGCTTGATCTCATCCAAACATCTAAGATATGTCCCTGATTTATCTGGCTTGCAAAGAATGTCTTCCACAAGTATATACTGAAGACAACGTTCCTTGAATCTCCTGGCTGAACTCTGAGTCAAACCTGCAGGCAACTCTTGGGTTAGCAGATACTTACATATGGGGTACTTCCAGGAGTGTATCGAGTCAATCAAGGTGATTCTCTGATCTTCTTCATCAATGTTAGGGCACACATCAGCATCCTCAAGCTCCAGATCATGGGAATAAAAGGCGTAAGGTATGTATAAACTCGGATTTCTTTTTGCATTGTACAACTGCACTTCCAAATCATACTCCGCCAAACGAGCAGACCACCTATAGAACTTATCATTTTTTTGGGATCGGTTGAAAAGAAACTTAAGCGGATTGTGCTTCATGAACACAGTAACATGTTGCCTCATGAACAAATATCCATGCTTATCCAAGAGGAACATCAAGGCAGCACCATACTTTTCATATTTGGGATACTTTTCTTCCTCGATCCCCCATTGCTTTCCATTGAATCCAAATACTTTATCCCTTTGGGCCAACGCTATGCCAATTGCTTTTGCTGTCACAGTGATGTAAATTTATTAGGGTTGTCCCGCATTTGGTGTACCAAGTGCCCTCCCCACCTGTAATTCTTGAAGTATAGTTTGAAAAGCTTCATGTCATTCCGCGGTCCATTCAATCAGCACATACTTACTCTTGCCTTTGGGAACTGCGCACCCTGTTCTTGTCAACTGCGTGATGGGACTTAGAATGTGGGAAAAGTTAGGAATGTGCATCCTGAGGAAACTGGTCATACCAATGAGCCTCTTAACATCTTTGAGTGTTCTTGGGGCTGGCAGAGACTGCATCATAGTGATTTTACCTCATGCGACATGAATTCCCTGGCTGGAGATCTGGTGACCTAGCAAAGTGCCTTGCGGGACCCAAAACACACATTTTTTAGGGTTAAGATAAACTTCAAATTCTTGGCATAGGACGCAAATTTTTCTGATCATGAGCAGTTGGTCATTATGAGAAGTGGCGAGGCAGAGATCATCAAGGAAGACCCAAAAATTAGCTAAAGGCAAGGATTTTAAAAATGGTATCCATGGATCTTTGAAATACGGATGGGGCATTCTTCAGGCCAAAAGGCATTTTAGTCATGGCGTATGTACCCCAAGGGGTTATGAAGGCAGTCTTCTCTCGATCCCTCTCAAGTATACTTATCTGGTTGAAGCCCGAAAATCCATCAAGGAATGAGTAGCAAGTCTTACCTGCCATTGCTTGAAGTACTTCCTCCAAAAATGGCAACGGATAGAAGTCTTTGAGTGTACATTTGTTGAGATCTTGATGATCGATGCAGATTCTCAACCCCCCATTCTATTTTTCTATTGGAACAATACAAGAGACCTATTGTGGGTACTGAATATCCATTATCAACCCTGCTGCCAGCATCTTGTTGATCTCTGCTCGAATCAATGGTAACAGTACTGGATTAATCTTCCTTAATTTTTGAGTGACAGGTTTAGAGCCAGGCTTGAGGTTAATCTCCATCATACCGTATTCGGACGGGATGCCTTTTAATTCACTGTAATCCCATGCAAAAATATCAGCCATTTCTTGAAAGAGTTGGGTAAGTGAAGCATACTCAGTTTTCGAGAGATGATCTCCAATCGCAAGTGTCCTTTGCTGTCTGGCTTTGGAAATATGTACTACGTGTGTGTTTGCCTCCTTGCTAACATCTATTACCAATATAGGGTGCATGTGTTGGTGAGCTTCCGAATCTAAGTCTTCTTCATGTGTGGAATCTTACCAGAGTCTCTTTGCTGAATATTTGAACCTATGCAATTTGTTGAGCACTTTCTGCCTGTACGCTTCCATGCTCTCGTGTTTTGCTGAGAACTCACCAGTGACCTGCTTGCATATCAACAAGAAATCTCCATAAATATTGAGGTGTGTGATGTTCAGCGAGCGGGCTTCATCCAATCCTAAAAGCAGGGCTTCATATTCTGCTGCATTTGAAGTGATGAAAGGAATGATTTTTCCTGTTTTTCTCAGAACTGTATTGTTCTCATCCCTTATGATAATTCCCGCAGAAGCTATTCTAGCTTGTTTGGAAATGCCTCCATCGAACCATAGGGTGGCTTTGCCATGGCACAATGCTGTTGAACACATCCTTTCTTCAGGCTGATGAATTTTGGCAGGAACTTGTAGCTGTAAATGACCTATACCAACTGATTGGAGCATGTCCTCATACTCGACCAACATGAAGAATTCGTCACGAGCGCCAATTTTGTCTTCGTTGTTGTATATAGTGACTGTCCTTTGCTCATCTGTGATTGTGCAGATTCCTTGGGACCAGATTGGTCTAGCATCCACGACCTTCATCCATCTCCTCCCTAGGACTAAACCATAAGAAGAGGTATCCTGATGATCGTTTCCGAACGAGATCACCATAAAATCCGTCTCCACTCGAATGCCTTTGATTGCAACTTCAACTCCTTGTACCAAACCCAAGGGACGCACCTTCTGATTGTCAAAGGATTTCAGCAGGATTGAGGCTGGTAAGGTTATTTGCAACTTGAGCTACATCATTACATGGTAAGGCATGACATTCTGGCCTGACCCTCCATCAAGAAAAACCTTTGGTAAAGCTACATTATTCACAATGGCTTCACAAAAAAAAATGCCAGGGTCTGCTGCTCCTTGTGTTACCAGATGGGTGGTGGTATCATTGTCTGGCTCCATCGTATGTGACAACAACAACTGCTTATATGATGGGGCTATCCTGAGCAAGGTGCACAAGTCAATGCTTACTTTCGAATTTTCTAGCAAGGCTTCCACCTCATTAGCAGGAGATTTGCATGCAGGCATATGGGTGGCTACTTCCTTAAGGACAGGTGCAGGAGCTATAACATGTGTGTTGGAAGTCGTGTGAGTCACAGGCTCAAGGAAGGTTACCTTCTTGGGAGAAGCAGACCTGCATGTTGAATCCATTTGGCCACGTGTTTGAATAGCGAGTATCTCTTCCTTTTCTGCACGTTCTTCATCAGTGGCTTCCACGAGAAAGGCATGATTAGGAGTCTCCAATTTAGCTGATGTATTCCCTTTTCCCATTTTCAACATGTACTCTTTAACAAGACACCTGTCTTCCTTATGTCCAATTTCTTTGCAGAAGTCACACACAGGGCATTCTTGCCCAAAATGCCCCCTTTTGTTGCATTTCATGCAGGGTCTTGCGAAGCACCTACTCTCCGGATGATTGGGTTTTAAACAATAAGAGCAAGGTGGCCCTGAGTATGCTGGTCTGCCATATGTTGATGTGTTTGACTGAACCTTCAATACTTCAGCCATCTGTTTTGAAAACTTCACTAGAGTTTGCATGGTGGATTCTAACTTACTGGTTGCTTTGGCCACCTTTGCTGCTACTTCTTCCTTCAAGGAGGGCTTCTTTTCTTTAGCAATAGTGCAGCAGGCTTCTGGTTCCTGCTCCCAATCGGGGTACTGGTCATGCATGTGCTGAGCATCATCAGCTACAGTCAGTAATTGCTTTGAGATCTCCACTGCTTTAGCTAGGGTCCAGTAATCCCATGTCATGTAGCTTACCCATTTTCCGGTATAGCTTGTAATGTGGCTTCAATCCACATATAAAAATTTCCATTAAATGGATGGTTGGTGTATCAATCTTCTTATCTTTACACCTCAGCAGTTAAGTGTTGAACCTTTCTGCAAAAGCAGGAGCACTTTCACCTTTTTTGATAACCAATGTAGGCAGTTCTTGAATAAGTCATCCTTTTGAAACACCGGTGCCAAATCTTTCCATGAAATTGTCTTTGATTACTTCCCATTCTGTCACGCCGCAGCATTCTTGGTACTGGAACCAGCTTTTAGCTTCTCTTCTCATAGCCAAACCAAAGACGATAACCTTATTCCCTTTTCTTTTCCCACTTTCTGCATAGTACTCTTCAAATTGGATGAGATCTTCATGTGGGTTCATGGTTCCATCATAGGTAGGCATTGTCACTGGCAGGTTAACTTCGATTTGGTACGGAGGCACTGCTGAGACAATGTGTCCATCTGTTTGGCTGTTACTTCCTTGCTCCATAATCCCTTCTTCAACGTTACTTCTTTTTGGAGGCATAAGTGCAATGGACACAAAAGATACAACACAATCCCAATAGGACCTCCAAAAAGATGTTGCACACAAATTAGGCTATGTGCAACAGTCTTCAGAGACCCCAAGTGATCAGGACCTCCAGATTGTTGGGCCAATCACTCCTCAGCTATGATTTCTCCTTAAATCAAATATTCTTCTTTGTATGTCTGACAAATGGGTGATGAAATGAGAAAGAACAGTTTTTGATGCTCTTATGTAAAGCTTCGGCCTTTTGTGTCAATCTGAAACATCATGCAACCAGGAGGAAAAAAGTAAAGCTTAAGTGAATGAACTTTGAATCGCACACATAAGGTTTTCAATCTTCGCTTCTTATGATTTGATCAAGGAAACACTTGGTATAATGGTGGTATCTTGGAATAACAACAGCAAATAACCAGATATATTGAATCTTTCAATCGTATCTAGAGCAAAAATCTGAGATAAACATTCCTGAACTAGACCAAAAGACAGCAACAATGGCGATATCTTGAAACAATAACAGCCAATATACCAGATATATTGAATTTTCCAAACGTGACTAGAGCAGAAATCAGGGATAAGTATTCCTGAACTAGACGAAAAGACAGCAACAATGGTGATATCTTGAAATAATAACAGCCAATATACCAGATATATTGAGTTTTCCAGTGGCTAGAGCAAAAATCTGAGATAAGAATCTCTGAACTAGCCCAAAAGACAGCACATAATTGAGCTAAATATTATCAGGATGTTTTGAATCAATGGTAAATATCACAAAAATCATGAAACAATGTTTTTCTGGCCGTCCAAAAGCATACCCGTTTCGAATATCCTGCTGAGAGCCCGTTCTCCATCTCTTTTTTGCCTCTTTATCCCGCTTCTCCTCCTTCTGGAATCTGATGCAACGGCTTTTTTCCCTCCACCAGAATAGAGTTAGATGCCATAAAAGCCACTCACGATCTTGCAGTGTCATAAACCTTCTGTTAAAACCACTTCCACTTCAAGCTCTACTGGAGTTGCAAACCTAATTGTCTTCATGCAATATCTTTTTGTCTTTTTCCTTTTTTTTTGTTTTTTCTTTTTTAATATATCAAATGTAAACGTTAATAAGAGCAAGTGCAAAAACCTTCTAACTTAAAAAGGCCTATGTTCTGGAAACACAGATCTCAACTGCACCATGGTGTCTCCTCCATGGCCATGCAAAATCATAAATTTTGCATGAGGTGTTCCAACACACCAAGTCTTCTCACTACATATCCCTCAATGAAACTGCTCCATAGTAACTCCCCCATGGCCTCGTGAACCTAAACGACTCAACGAGAGGTGCTCCTACTCACCGGGTCTTGAACCTGGACTGCAGCTAGCTGGCTACAACTTCAAATAACCAAAGGACAATTATATGAAATGCCCAAAACAATGTGAAATGTCACTGCCAAAACAATGAAAATATTGCCACCTAGTGGCAACAATCCTCATGGGTATGCCCGGGCATCAAAAACCCCAAATTAACTCTTTCAAATACGCCCATAGCTGTTAAGTAGGATAGGAAAGAAAACATCCACCTGTTCTTATTTTGGCCAACACAATTATCAAGTTTCAAAAGGAACCTTCTAGGTAGGTCTTGAGCTCTAGCATGTAAAGTTGAAACTCCAACATGTTCACTAGACCCATGCTTCGTAAACCTGGCCTTGCTAAACTTCTCATATTATTAGGGTTTCCATCTAACAATGCACTATATAGTGCATGGCTAGCTGTAGGATCCTGGAGGTGACCATTATAACCATTTTCATAGTTTCTCAAACACCTCTGGACTATCACTCCACAATTCCAAACTGAAATGCCTATAGTAGGTTTGAGACTGCCCATGCAAGATTGCCCCAGTCATTGAGATCTGCAAAGGGTATGATCTTCCACATGACTTTGGTATGTACTTGAATTGTGGAAGATACTTCTTCAAAATTGAAACAACAAATTGTAAACTTTGTGAAACGAAGAATACAAAGACTATTAAAAACTCTTCAACTAAGTATAGTGCAAACAAAGCAACTTACGTTATTCTGCATGTTAGAAATTACAATATGTGAGCTTCCTGCAAACAATAACCAAAGAAAAGTCGCATTTAATTAAAGTGGGTCAGATCTCGACATTTGGGACTCAGACTGAAAATGAGACTCATACTAAAGAGAATTCAGACTAAAAAAGAGGGAGAGGGGGCATATCTTGATAAGGAGAAGGGTAGGAGGAGAAGGAGGGAGGGGCCACAGGTTGAAGAGGCGAAGGGGCTAAGTTGGAAGAAGAGGCAGGGCAGGGGCAAAGGTGGAGGGGAGAGGAGAGAAAAAGGGCAAAGGAGGAGGGGAGGGATACGCTTGGAAGAAGGGGGGGGGAAAGGGGGAGGGGGAGGGAAGTGGCAAGGGAGGGAGAGCAAGAGGAGGGGAGGGAAGTGGCAAGGGAAGGGGAAGGGGATAAGTTGGAAGAAGGGGTATGGGGGAGGGAGGGTAGAGAAGAGCAAAGGGGCAAAGGAGGAGAGGGAGGGGCAAAGGGGGCAAGAGTCTCCCCCCACCCCCTCCAAAATAATAATAATAATATTAATAATAAATAAATTAATAAATTAATTAATTAATTAATTACCGATTAACTAATTAGAGGGCATATAAGTTAATATAATTAGTTTGTCAATGTAATTAAATAGACAAATTAGAGAAACATTTACGAGTCAATACAATTAATTAAGCCTAGACCATTTCTCGCCTCGCAAGGCGAGAATGTGCAGGGGACTGAAGCCAAGCCGAAGCAGATTAAGAAAGCTCTGCTTGTTCAGTAACTTGTATATTTGTTCTTTTTAAGTGGCATGACTTAGCGTGGTGAAGATTGCGGAAAAAAAACAATAAATGGGCTTCTTCAGCAGGGCCTAGGGGCTGGAATGGTATGCCAATTGCTGCTATAAGATTTATCAATGTAACACTTGTTTTGCTGAAAAAAGTGCCACAATTTACTTACAGGTTCCATTGCCTCTCCGCTTTCAGATGTAGCGCAAATATGCGCTTGCTAACAGCTCAATATGAGACTGCCGGATTCACTTCTACTGCCGGATTCACTTCTGCCATTCTTGTATGGAAGCTTGGGTATGTTATACATATACAATATGAAGGATGAATCGAATCAAAGGGAAAGATTTTAGGGAGAGAGCTTGCACCTCAATATGGAACGAATCACGACCCGCTTGCCTTCTTTGGATTTGAGTAGAAGCAGCAGTGGTAGAAGCTTCTTTTTTGGAACATTCTGGAATATGGCCGAAGCAAGAAAGTCGCCGAAGTTCGCCATAGCTGGGCTTGGTAAGAGTGTTTCCATGTCTCTTTCATTTGCGGGACTTCCGATTGGATTCACATGGAAGGGATCTTTCATTTGCAAAGTTTTCGGATCTTTTATTTGCAGAACTTCGATCTTTTTTTTGCAGCAACAGTGGCCGACGAAAATCCCCTGTTTGTGCTTTTGTGTTTCTACTTATGTTTGTGCTTCCGACAGAACTCGGATGCGAAACAAGGCGGGGCCAAAACAGGGGCGGGCCTTTCATGTGCTTCTTCGTCTTACCCTTCTTCTTGCATCTTGATCCCCTACTTCTTGCATCTTTGTCTTGCTTCTTCCCCTGCTTCTTGCTTCCTCATCTGCTTCTTGCTTGATCCATTTGCTTCATGTCTTGTTTCTGCTTGATCTGTCTTCATCTTCTTCTTGCTTTTCTATTTGCTACATTCCTTGTTTCTTAGAGAGTTCATAACAAATGTCGATTCTTTGCTTGGCCGATTCTTTGCTTGGAGGAGCGATTCTTTGCTCTTTGCTTGGAGGCCAATTCTTTGCAGCCATGGCCGATTCTATGCAGTCATGCAGAAACATAAATATAGCCAATGTCTATGCAGCCAGAGAGGGTCTATGTAGCCAGAGGAACAGGGGAGCCGAATTGAGGGGACCAAAAGGCCGATCCGAGTTCCGGCTCTGCTGCAGAGTAAAGAAGACGAAAAATCACAAAAGCATTATGTAGTCCACAAGGGAAAGGAGAGCTGCCATAGCCAGGTCAACCAGATTTAGCAGAGCTGCTAATAGTATTCTCTTTCTCGGACACCAAGCTGTCTGGTGGCTAATGATTTTTCGGCTTGTGCCTAATGACTTTTCTTCGTTTCCTCTTCACCGACTAAGCAAAGCTGGCCGGGCAATTTGTTCCTTCGTTGTTCTTGTTCGCTCTATGCCCTTTCTATCAGTAGAGCCCCTGTTTTCAGTTAGGTCCTCCATTCTTGCTGAATATTTTATGCCCTGCGGCTTCTGTCTGAAATCGGTGAGATATTGACGAATTCCTTACAAGTATTGTTGAGAAAAATCGGTGAGATATTGACGAAATTCTTACAGCTCTGCCGTTCCCCTTCAAACGGATTCTCAGACGGATTCGTGGTTGCAGATCTGCCAGAAACCAGAGTGGTTTCTCCTTTCCAAGTGGTACAAAAGGATCTGCGGCACAAAGGTGTGTACCAAATTTCAAAATTCAAATATTTGGGGGGGGGGGTATAAGAAACAATTAAATAAGTCTTGAAAGAGTCTTGAAAATAAGTCCCGTAGAGTAGAGTCTTGAAAATAAGTCATGTAGGCATAATATTTATATAGTGCATTATTATTAGTTGTAAGGGTAAGTAAGTTGATAGGGTAAATTATTTTTAAGTTATAATGTGCATTATAGGTGCATATGTTGCTATTTACATGTGCATTAGGCATTACTCTTTACATAGCTAAATATGAGCCCAATGGTCCCCTCTTCATATAGCTATATGGTCCATTAGAAAGGGGAATGTCCATTAAATATGGTGTCCATTAGATAATACATGGGGAGGGTTTATTTTTTCATGGAAAATACATAGGACATTTATGGGGAGGGTATTTTTTCATAAAAAATACATAGGATATTGTGTTTATTGAAAAATACATAGTCTAGGATATTGTCTTATTAGAAAATACATAGTATATACTGTCCCATGCTATCTTTGAATAAAGCTATGGGTAAACATTGACATATTAAAAAGGGGAGAGGGTCTATTTTTTCATATATGTATACAAAGAAAATGCATAGGATATGTTGTGCATTAGAACTGTGTTTATCGATTCTCAAAACTGTGTTTCTCAACCTGAGGTGTCTTTCTCGACCCGCAAGTCGAGAAAGACCCTCAAAACTCCGTTTCTCGACCCTCAAAACTGCATTTCTCGACCCTGAAAACTCTGGCCTTGAAAACCGCGTTTATCACTCTGAGCTGCCTTTCTCGACTTGCGAGTCGAGAAAGGCCATCAGAGGGGCCTTGAGGGTCTTTCTTGAAGGCCCTCAAAAAACCCTTTTTTTGCCTACTTAAAAAAAAAGGGGGGAAAAAAGTTTTTCTGTGTGTGTGTGTTTTTTTTGGGCTCTAAGCTATATTTCTCGACTCGCGA
The DNA here is from genome assembly GCA_021234155.1 of Isoetes taiwanensis. Taxonomy (NCBI): domain Eukaryota; kingdom Viridiplantae; phylum Streptophyta; class Lycopodiopsida; order Isoetales; family Isoetaceae; genus Isoetes; species Isoetes taiwanensis. The sequence goes on along the minus strand of JAJEKV010000023.1, from coordinate 13,526,116 downwards.
GTCGAGAAATGCTATCAGAGGGGCCTTAGGACCTTTCTCGACTCGTGAGTCGAGAAAGGCCCTCAGAGAACTTTTATTTTTCTACTTAAAAAAACGGGAAAAAAAGTTTTTTTTTTTATTTTTATTTTTTTGACTCTAAGCTACATTTCTCGACTCGCGAGTCGAGAAAGGCTCTCAGAGGGGCCTTAGGCCCTTTCTCGACTCGCGAGTCGAGAAAGGGCCTCAGACCTACTTTCTTCAGAAATGGCCCTTAGAACTGATTGTTTTCTTATTTGTATTGTTTATAGCATCACTTTCATTAACTTGATTTTGCCTTTCCCAGTACAGATCGCGAACAGAAAGGACGTGATCAAGAGCCATGAAAAGACCCGTTCATTGAAGAATGAGGACGAGAAGAGGTTGTTGACATGCATTGGTCAGGCCAGCGTGTTCAGATTTCTATACTCTTCAAGTTGCTTTCATGGCTTGGAACACCTCGGACCTTGCTCTGCATGCTGTTCCCAGTAGATGGTCTGTGTGCGAAGATGATGTAATATATGTGCCAGCTCGACCATCACGGTATCTCCAACCACTATAAAATACAATGTAATTAAATTATTTATGAATAAAAATTCAGGGCAGATCAGCACTTTGTTTACAGAGAGAGAACATTTTCATTGGTTTTAGCTGTGCCCTTTATCTTCTGGACTCGCTAACCGAGAAAAATAGACCACGTAATTTTCCTTAACATTTTCTTTCTTAGAGGAAAACAGGCATCTTCTAAAGCAATAATGTGGTTTTAAAAATTTCCCTCGTCCTTTTCGTGTAAAATAACAGGGTTCTAAAAAAAGTGGGAATGGCATGAGACCCATTTTAATTAAATGCGACTTAGAAGTTATTGTTATAAAGTAAAAGAAAATAATAATTGGCACAAAAGATCATGTAAACTCTCACTTCCAAATCTGTAAATAGCTCCTAAGAAGTTTAATCTGCCACAACGTACTTTTATCCAATTATAACTCTTCTGCTCCTCCACTGTCGTGTTTTCCTCATTGTGGATTGGACTTCTCCCATAACTCCCTTTTGCATTTTAGAGAAGCCTCTCTCAATGCATTGTTCAAACATGGGCTGGCTCTTCCTGATATTCCTTTCATGCCTAGCTAATAACTTTCTATAAAACCATATTCCAAGCTGATTGATTGGCTTCGATATCAGAGACGATCCTCCTCTTCGAGTCGCTTGATGAAAAGCCATCTTGGCTTGTTTGTGAGATTTTTCCATGCCTTGTTTATTCCACACTGCAAGGCTACCATATTCCTTTGTGAACCAAGGCCCATGGGCATATAACATGTGAATGTAATGGGTTACGTCACTCTCACCTCATGCATTAATATGTGCTTTTGCCATTAGAGTTTTTTTGAGGTCAATTAAGGGCCTTGTAAGAGTATTTGGGGGGGGGGGGCTGCCACGTAGGATCCCGAACCTACCTTTCCCCAATGAGACCCACTTTAATTAAATACGACTTATATACCTCTGGAAAATGAAGAACCGTTCCCATCGATGGATGGCTGCAAGGAGTGGTGGATAACCCAAATCTGGAGTCAGAGTATCTGGACATGGTTCTGCATCTGTGCTGGCATCCAGAATAGGGATATACAATCCTTAGAGTCTGTGCCTCTACTGAATAAGGATGTAGGTTAAGAATCAGGACTTGCGCGTATGTAGAGGAAAGAACCTCAATTTGTACGTAAGAACATGTTTTGAATATTAAATATAAGCCTTTTTGTCCCAATTTCATGTTGTGTCATATTCAACTAGTGGAATAGAATTGTTGTCAGTGTGAAATGGTTTAAGACAAAAACTATTTACTAGAGACGGAAGTAAGGTGCCATCCAACTCTGCGAGTTGAAAAATACTAGGATGAACGGGCTTAATAACTTTATAAGGTCCTAACCAGCAAAATTTAAGTTTGTCAGGATGATTTTTGTATCGGGAATCATAAAGTAGAATTAGATCTCCGAGGTTGAATGCTTTGGTTTGATCTTGTGGTCATGTCAGGACTTCCGTAACTATTGACCAGCAAGGAAGCATCCCTTATGATTTCATCAAGTTGTTAGAGTTATGTTCTTTTAAGGATTTAGAGTAGTAGCCAACTAAAATCTTAATGTAGGTAGAATGTATTCAAATGGCATCAAGACTTCTTGACCATAGACAAGCCTGAAAGGAGTGTGGCCAGTGGTAATTTTGTAAGTGGTGTTATAAGCCCATAACACAGTAGGCAGCTTTTTATGCCAATCTTTCTGAGAAGCATCACAAATTTTCGCAAGAATAGAAATCAATGTTTTGTTCGTGCTTTCTGTGAGGTCATTGCCCTGTGGATAATAGGGTATGCTTTTCTTGTGATGAATATGAAGGTAATTCGTGAGCTCTTTAATAGTGTGATTGGCAAAATGAACTCCATTGTCACTAACAAGTTCTATACATTGCCAAAGAGTGTAATAACCAGTGTCTAGAGGACTTTCGCCGTGCTGGCTGCAGTGTTGTTGGGCAGAGCACATGCTTCTGCCCATTTAGTGGCATAGTTCATAAAGACAAGGATATAGCGGGCATGGGTATAGCTAGCAAGTGGGTCCAAAGGACTTATGAAATTCATACTCCATTTACTAAAAAGGAAGAGGCGTGGCAACCGAAGTTAGCGGTAAGCAATCATGGGTGGTTGATCGTCCCAAATGTTGACAGGTATCACATGTCCAGGCATGGATGTGGGTATCATTAAAGAGCGTGGGCTAATAATAGCCAGCCAGAAGGATTTTTCGCGCCATGTTATCGCCACTAAAATGGCCACTTCCTAAGCCTTCATGTGCTTGTTGAACAATCGTGGAATTTCATGGGGAAGTACACACCGTCATAAGATCATCTCCTTGCCGCATTTGTAAAGGTGACCCGCAACCATGGTATAGTCACGGGCATCACGAAGGAGCTGTTGGTGCTGCAGATGCTGGCGCTCCAGAGAGAGCAACAGATCTGTAGGCGGGAGTGTTCATGTCAATAAGTATTGCTGGTAGTGAAACCAATGAGGCCTGACCACGACCAAGAAAAATTGAGCATCTGGAAAAGTGTAAAAAACACAAGGGTATGGACAGGTCCAATAGCAAAAGCAGAGACATCCACAAGGATATGACAGTGTTTATTCCATTGAGGAGGTACAAGAACCGGGGCCTAAGTGAGTAAAACCTTCAATTGTTAAAAAGTCGCCTCCGCACGGGAGTTCCAGAATCAGTTTGCTTCATCCCGTGTGAAGCTATAGATAGGATCAGTTTTCTCAGCCAATCAGCAATGAAGATAGCATAATAATTGACTTTGCTAAGAAAAGATCTGGTCCCCTTAATATTAGCAGGGGGCTTGGCTTGCAGGGTGCAACTGATTTTTGCAGGATCAGTGGTGATGCCTTGCTTGCTAGCCACATGTCCAAGAAAGACAACAGAAGTCAAGCAGAAAGTACACTTCATGTAATCTTGAAAGACAGAAAGCATAATGCGCTGAGACGTTGAGAAGTTGAATTTGAAAGACCAAAGGGTACTACTTTATAGGCAAAAGTATCCCACGTCGTCGTGAACGTGGTCTTCAATTGATCCTCAGATCAAATAGAGATTTGCTTGTATTCAAAAAAGCCATCCATAAAAGTATACATTTCCTGGCCAGCTACTGTTTCAAGGACTTGATCTATGAAGGGTATAGTGGAAAATGGTCCCGCTCCGTGGCCTGATTTAGTTTTCTGTAATCCATGCGAAGGCGAATCTTACCATTGTGTTTAAGAGCAATAACGATAGGGCTCACCCATTCGAAATGTTTGACTTCATAAATGAGGCCGGCATCCAGAAGTTTATCAATTTCACTCCAAACACCAAATTCAAGGGAAACTTAAGATCACCAATGCTAATGGTAAGTTGGGGGGTAATACCTTGCGGACGTGTGATGTGACCATTGGCAAGCTTGATGTTATAAGGAGCACGATATAACTGCGAATAAAGAGTGACTTGGTCTATTCCTCTGTTCCGTGAAATACTATAGGTCTGTCACTAGTTTTCATAGAGCAAATATCAAATGCAATGGAGCAAACACACCAATTTCTTATCTAGGCTGTATTTCTATGCACATGCAGCCGCTCTTCTTCCAATATATTAAGCTTAATCCCTTTTTCGAATCCGGCATCACCATATCTCTAATATTTGCATCCTTTTGCAGAAAAGCTCTCTTCATTCTCCATAGCAGAGTTTTTAGCGGCCAAAATCTCGAAAGACAAACTCTTATAATCTACACATGGCATCATTGCAGTGGTGGAAATTTGAACCAAACGCCCATTACGTTTGGTAATCTTTGGATGGCGGCTCGTCTGGCGGTGCCGCCGAGAATTTTTGAGGGGCGTAAAGGCCCCGCATCCAAATATTACCTAATACATAAATGGCCAGTGTGAAGCTTTTACATACACACTATTGGCTGCTGATAGTGGAAAATCTAGACCTGCATAATAGACAATTGGAATTAGCAAATTAGAATATATATATTCTCAGAATTTGCAGTTTATTCAGGGACCTAATCAGTCTATTGCTTCGCGTTTTCGATTATCGGATGCATTGAGAATTCACATCCCCGGCTGGAATATGATGCATCTTCCTTTCCAAGATTGCCCAGTTCGCGCTCTTTGGTCCGGTCTTTCCCTATTCAGGTAGGCTGTATTCTTTTTGAGTTTCTCTAGAACTGTTTCAAACTCATGCATTAGAGCTGGTTTTGATCTTCCAGCCCATGCTTCATCTCGGATATCACTTCCGCTGCTATAAGCCACATGTATTCTACATAGGTCTACAAGACGTAACCTGTTGGTACGTGCATTTAACAACCCAGCAGATTTGCTGCTGTTCATACTCAGTTCTTAATGTACTTAACTTCAACTGCTTGCTCACACAAGAATAAGAATGCATAAGCTCATCTGGGTCATTTTTTTTCCTTCCAATCTCCATTGCTTATGATGTCACCTTCAATGTTGATTATTTCCTTCTCTAGACCTCTTCAGCTAGCTGTCACCTCTTGTAATTTCTCTTCGGAACTCTTTATAGCAGTGCCATAGAATACCTAATGAATTTGCCATATTGAATATTTATAAGTCTCTAGTTCTGCAGAAAATACACAGTGCCTCTTTTAGGCTTCCGCACTTGCCATATACATTAACATGGGTGTTGCCCTATAACCTGTTCAAGTACGTGACTTCTGATACTGGAACATGGTTTTAGGATGCACAGAAATGTGAGCTGTTTGGCTTTATGCCCTCCTCAGAAATGTGAGCTGTTTTATGCCCTCCTAATACATGCTCTCAACACAATTTGATTGATGGCTACCCACCCATCAATTATCTAAAATGTCAGCTTTGTGCAATGTCTGATGTGGGATGCTTCTTGTTTGTCTTCCTTTCCTGTTCACGAGACCTGGTCCCGTAGACATGATAATAAATCATTTCTTTCTTTCTTTTTCTTCCCATGGCCTAACGTTAAAAAATCTATTCTATTCGATTCTATATTCTTCAGAATTTTCCTGAAAATTAATAGCCCAATCAAGATTAGTGTTGCCTGTAGACCGAAACTAGAATGCATTTTGGATGCAGTAAGCAAGGACATCCACCAAATGATAATAAATCATTAGTAGACATGATAATAAATCATTTTCTTTCTTTCTTTCCTTTTTTTCTTCCTCTTCAAGTGAGAAGCAGAATTTGTCTGAAAACTAGTATAAAAGGTTTTGGTTCTCCAGCAGCCCAATTGAGATATTAGTGTTGACCTTAGTCTGTTGGATGCATTAAGCAAGGGCATCCATGAAGAGACATTTAGTGGCAAAACATTCAATTCTCCTCTGATGGGTCTCTCGCCTACTAAACCAAAGTTATTATCGACTAGGCTAGCATGGTAAAGAATACATAGAAAAGTAACATTATTTGCCTTGATGCCTCTTTCCTGCATTTCTTCTCACCATCAAATTTCTCAAGATGTCGCTTGTCCCTTAAACAATAGCTACTATCAGGGGCATGCTTACTGCCTTCCTGCCAGATTATGGAAACAAATAGGTCCATGCGTAGACAATGCAGCACGTAGAAACCAAAGAGTCCCTGAGTTCCCGTGATGAAAAAGTGCCTGAAACTCTTTGTAGTACTTCTAAAGCCATCTTGATAAACTCGTAATACACTTTTCTAGTCATGATTTGGGAAACTTGAGTATGTGGAAAAATAACTACACCTGGAAGATTGAATATGCTGTGATACGAGGAGGCATGCCCTTCCTTTTGTACACTAGAACTTTAGTCTGATATTCTCCATTGTCAATTTGACACTGTCCACCGCAGATGTTGTTATATCCGTTCCATTTCTGCAGCGACTGCTTTGTCAAGTTTTGCTTCCCACAGCTTCTCCCAAAACAGTTTCACATTCTTCATACGAGTTTTCCAATATCTTGCAGAGGAGAAAACTAAGTTAGACTAATACTGGGAATCTGGCTTCTAATGAAATGCACAGATCTGGACAGTAGCAAAAAGGGCCTTTGAGATTTACAGATCCGGGCAGGAGAAAATTTACATATCATGTGGAAACGAGGATGCTAATAAGCCTAAACAAACAGCCAGAGCTTCTGATGGAAAAAAAAAATAAAACTTGTGTGGTCAGATGAAGTGAAGAAGATAGAAGGACAAGCAAGGCTGTCAACATCTCGAATAGGAAGAAATTTTACTCCAGGTGAATGGGGGCAGCAGCAGCAACATTCACATGCTGTGCATATCCATATGTGCTTGCATTCTATAACATTTAGTGTCAGCAGTAGTCTCTCAAAGACTTCCCGAATACCGCACTTAGCATACATATCAATGAGACTGTTTCACATAATGACATCTGAATAGAAACCACATTCTAGCTGCCCTGCTCTATGGCCCCTATGGACATGCTTTAAGGATCATAGAAAAGTTTGGTGTTATTTTCTCTTGTCAAGGAAACCACGTTTGCAAATGGCAAGGTTCTGCTCATGGATAAGTCTGCATGCCCCTAGGCATTTTTGCTTGCCAAGATTTTAAGACACTTGATAATGCTATCTTATCTGGGCTGATTTCTCTTTTTGCATCTTCGCAAATCAATATAAAACAAGACGTTTTGCACAACCTGCTATGAGTACACCTCAGGAAATGGCATTTGCAAACAGCATCTTGGTGAAAAGGTTGTACAGCTATAACATTTACAAGTGTACGATTTATAATGATGCTCATGAGAGTCATACTTTAATGCTTGCTCGTGGGAGGCATATTTTAACACCTTCTCATGGATCACCCTCCCTTGCTCTATCACCCTTATCCTTGCCACATGCTTTAAGCTGTGAAGCTGTCTAGCTCTCTACCCTTCATGTGCATCTTTTGAAAACAGTCTAGGGCAAGATAACTTTCATCATCTTGGACATATCCAATGGTGAGGAGATCAATATGTGGGATATAGAAGTGGAAGTAGAAGGAGAAGCAGGAGATATAATCCCTTGTTCAGTGCCACACTAAGGCCCACAGGGTTGTAGGGAGGTGTGTGTAAGGCACTGTAGCCGAGGATACAAGGAAAATGGTTGTAGGGCAGCCTGATAACAAAAAGGATGTATTTTTTTGGAGTTCTATGTAATAGAAAAGTGTTTCCTCAAAAGGTTGTTTGTTTGAATGGTAAAGGGCTATTTAATCTAATTAGATACTTAAAATTTGAACATTAATACAGCTCAAATGGCGGGCAGAATCAGTTAAATGCTGGTATGCAGCAAAAGTGATTAATAAAGGAACAGGAAATAACATGGAGATGGAGTAAAAGTAATTGTCCTCTACAAAAGAGGCATACATAAGTATTTCTAAGGTATATTAGAAGCCTAGCTTGTATACCGTCACCAAATAGTCTGTTACCCCATGGGAAATTGGACATAAAAAACTTTTTGCTTATTGCTTTGCTTGATTTCATTCTGGCAGTGTTTGAAAACCCTTGCAGATTCGTCCAAGCTACTACATTTAGCATGCATATCTATTAGTCAGCTTCTTTATACTACATCCATTTCAAGAACATTTTCATGACCTCTTGATTGGCACGTCTAATCTCATGGAGAGCAGCAGCATACAAGCCGTTAAGACTGCAGAATAACATGTTACTTCTGACACTAGAAAATTGCAGAATAACATGTTACTTCTGACACTATTGCCAACTCTTCCTTCCCGTTACTTGCATGAGCAGAAATAATTGCACTCCAGATGTGCACTTAGTTTTAACCCTTCATCCAATGCCTTATTTGCTCTCAATAAGCATCCACAAGGGGCACATAGGTGGATTAAATGGCTACTGAAAACTTTAACTGAATCTGGCCCAGTATGTGACATCAAAGAGAACAGTCTTCTTCCACATTCTTGATCTCTTTTTCTAATGCATTCTTGCAGCATTGCCTGGCGTTCCTTTATCCTAATGCTAAGTACATCTGGCACCCAGGCATGCAACATGGACAAAAATAACTGGTGAAGTGGGCCGCAGAAAAGGAAAAACACGATCAAAGGTCTTGCCATCAAAGTGCATGCTTGATCAGCAAATGTCAGGAGACAGAAATGTAGTATGCTGCCTAGCACCCAATTGGAGGGAGAATACCTGTCTCCAAAAGCTACCTTATTTAAGACAATTTTACAGCATAATCTCACTTATAAAGCATCTTAAGCGTAAGTGCAAAAGAGCACAGCCATCTCAGCGGTCTTCTGTCTGGTGCAATTTAGATGTATAAAAATACAAGGAAAATTTGCGTGTCAACTGTTTTTGTTCATTGAATCTCTGTACCTGACTGTTAATTGTTGGAGGGGACAATCACGAAGGAAGTAAATTGTTTATTCTCGAGATTGAAGCCTATCCCTGAGATGAAGATGATTTCTGGCTAATTGCTCCAGGCACTGCTGTTTGACTTGCAAAAAAGGGACTGCAACAAGGCTTGGCCTGCGTTTTGTTGTCTTCAAATGTCATGCTATTGTATTTTTTATATTCAATAAAATCCTCACGTCATTAAGGGCTAAATTGTTATAAATATTATCAAATACTGGCAGGTGGTAGCCTTACTGTGCAAATGGATTCCCCTCAGACAGCAACACAGGCAGAGATGATAGGCTGGGTGGCTGCTATGGATTCTGCTCTGCTATCGTGCTTACCAGCTCGGGAACTTCAGGCTGCAGATCATTCAGGACATGCATCTCATCATGGTATTCTTTATTGTGCGCCGTGTTGAAATGCACCATATTTTAATTATTTTCTTATGGATTTCTAGTTGATGTTGAATGCCATGCGAAAGAGTTCATGGAATCTGTGAAGAAATTACAAATGTTTTTTACTCATATAAATCATGAATACGAACCCCGCAACGAAGAACGTCTTAAGAAGGTATGTTATCCTTTATGTATTGATCTTTTTGTCATTGTTACCTGCCAAATAATGGGCTAAGTCTGCGTTGATTACAGGAAATAATAGCGTTGGAAACAGAGTTGAAGGCCAAGGATGAACTCATCGAGAAGCAGTCCCAACTGATACAAACATGGAAATCACTTCTAATATCAAAAAAGAACGCGCTGGTACTTGAGCTGGAAAAGGTTTAGGTTTTCACGATACATTGAAGTTGTACTCCCTTTTGCTAGTGTGATATACTGGCCAACAACAGTTCATGGATGTTTCCTCTTTTGCCTCTTCGTGTGTGCAACCAAATCAGCCAGTATTAGATCTAATTTCCTAGTGAAAATCAGGAGCTTCTTGTGCAAGTTGCTTAACTACCTACAAGATTAAATTATCGTGAACATACTTTTCTGATGGGCATATCTACTTTGCTCAAAAAGCTTTTGCCCTGATTTGCACTTCATTCCCATTTTATCTGCATTCAGAATCTTGAACTTTTCAACTCATGTTTTGTGCTATCAAATTTACAGAATACGGTCTACGATTGGCTTATTTCGTTTCCAGTTTGGTGTTGTTTTTCATATGCCTCAACTTTGCATTGGTATAACAGTAAGTGAGAACGATAGATAGATGAAGTATTATATATGTGAGAACAATAGATAGATACAGCTATAGCCATGTCACATGTAGGTGGTGCCCATGTCCTATATGTAGATTATGGTTTAGTTTCATACTGTGATATTTCTTGAACTGAATCCTTGTATTTGGTCTGACTGAACATGATGGATGTATCCTTTTGCCATATCTCAATAAGAGGCAATGATAGGTCTGTTACCTGGAAGGACCTTTCGAGCTGCTCCTTTAAATCTGCAATGATTCGAATTGGAACTGCATTCCCTGTGATGATTGAATCATCCACATAAAGAACCAGAATACATATCTGGCCATTTGGTTGCTTATAGTAAAGACTAGGATCTGTTGTTGAACATTTGAAGCCAAGTTTCTCGGGGCCTGCTTTAAATCATACAAACTCTTTTTGAGTTGGCATACAAGTGCTTCCTTCCCTTTTCCTAAATTCGTGAGGCTGCTCCATAACAACGGTTTGATGCATGTCATCGTTCAGAAGTGCACATTTAAAGTCTATTTAATATGTATAACGTTGGACCTCTTTGTATATCTGCTAGATCTATATGTTCTGGAGTGGAACATAGGCCTGTCAGATGCAATCTATGATTGGTAATTTATAAACATATAAATCTGCATGCACAATTATCAACAACATTACAAAGTAACCGCATAAATATGATCCTTTTCTCAACAAAGATTTTTAACAATTTTAACAGAGATTAATCCATATGCCATTACTTCAATGCATGACTGCCAAGAAAGTTAGAACAATTGAACTGGTAATGTCTTAGAAGAACAATTGAACTGGCAAATGTCTTAGTCTGGACAACCTGCAAGACGTCAACCAGGGCGGCCCACCGTTGCATCTCCAAGCTGCCCCATGCCACCACCACCCCACCACATGCCACAACCCATGCCACACCTCGCAAACAATGTATGCCGCAGTAGCCACAATGTGGTGGTGTGCGGCTTGACAGAGGAGGCATGAGAGCACCTCATCAACCGACTCCAGACACAGATCCTGGCCCGGATGACATTCCACACACCCGTACACATTATTAGGGCGACACGCCATGGAGCCCAGTGCCCTGACCGTCCCAAGGGTAGTCACGTTCACAGTCAGAGACGCAAGAGCGAGCAGCCATCCTGCGCCAAAGTAGGCAGTTGAAGGGGACTGCCCGGTACGTGGATCAAGATCTGACTCCAACATAGCAGGAGGACTGTAGGCGTGAGTTGAAGAAAGTCAGGAGTGTCCACAAACAGGGAGGGACAGCAGGGCTGGCCTGTGGAAGGATGCAGATCGTCAGGCCCAGTGTTGTCAGGTACGTTTAGTACGGTACGGGTATTATACGTACGTAACGTATTAATACCGTATGCATACCTCTCATTTAAAAAGTACTTTAGATACATTTTTTGGAATTATAAAGTACTTATTAAATACGTAAAATATGTACTTTACGTACTATACGTAAAATACTTTATGTAATTTTTAGAACTATTATTTCTTGTATTGCACTTGAAATAGTTGCAATAACAACTAGTATGAAGAACTTCAAGTTTTAAATAATGAACCAGAATATATTACTTTAGAAAATTAAGTATTTCTTAAAGTTTTCAATCCAAAATATATCTATTTAAGATTATATATTCTAGTCTGCAATCTACATCCACAGACAAATAAATTCAAGTAATTATTGCTCATTTGTTGCATCTGAAGCTATTAACCGCCACTGACCTCTGTATTTCTTTCCTGGCATGAATGCAAGCTATTAAAGTATTAAGGAGAAGGTTTGCCTCCTACCATGATAAAATAAGGAGAAAGGTGGGTCTGCATCTCCATCTCTATTCCGATTCAACAGCCAGGGTAAGAAGAAAGAGGGGGAAAATGCAGGGGTTTTGGGTTTTTATTTGCAAGAAGATTATATGCTTTTTTTTTTCTTTTTAACTACAATTCCATAATTTTCCTAATGTCTAAAATCTCCTAATGTGTTTTTTACACCTATTCTATAATACATAATAATGTATTTTTCCTAATGTATAATTTTACCAATTCTATTGGTCTAATGTCATTTGGACGATTTTTTTTATATAAAGTACATATCATACGTACTGTACGTATTAATATGTTAAGTACGGTACTAATAAAACAAGAGCTTAATTTGACCTGTCAACTTATAGGTATAGTACGTATAGTACTGTGAGGAAGGTACGGGACGTACATAAACGTAAAATACGGGTACGTAAACAACACTGGTCAGGCCATCAAATGCTGATGCAGGCACCTCAAACCCTTGAGGCCCTTTTGCTGCGACCCCAGTTGCACATCCCGCTACAATGGCCTCACCTGCCACTGCCAACATGCCACATGGCGCCTCCACCTCCACCACCATCCCTTGTGCTGTCACTGCCAAACCTACGGCTATAGCTCCTGCCAGCAAATAGGGATTGTTCCTGCGCATGGTCTCTTGGAATTGTCGGGGCTTCCCATGGCAGAAGGGAGACAATCTCAACTCGGTTTCCATCGATATGGACATCTTCCTCATGGAAACATGGGAGCATGCTGGACATAGACTACCCGACTTAGGATACCATCGCTACTCCGTCTTCAATGAATGCACAGGAAAACAGGGGCATGGAGGGGTCGCCTGCTACTACCGAACAACCTTGGCACAGTCAGTTTCCCTGTGCAAGACAGACAAACATAACATGTACCTGTGGGTGCGCGTGCAGAATTGCAGTAGTAGCCCTCTCTTTGTGGCGGCTTGCTACTTCCCAAATGCTGAAAGCAACTTCTATCATAACAATCCGGGTGTGGATAGGTTGGAGCCCTATGTCGATCTATACGATGACATACAACAACACAAGCAGGAGGGTAGTGTCATGCTTGTTGGAGACTTCAATGCCTGCACTGGCACAGAACAACCGATGAGATTTGACCCTCTGACAGATGATGTGTTGCAATTGAGTCCTTTAGAAGGAGCTTGGCCACGGGCATCAGCTGACATGCAGGTCTCATGCTATGGGAGGCAGCTGTTGCTGCTCTCCAGTATCTTTGGCCTAGTGATTTGCAATGGACTAGCACAGTGCGTCCTCAAGCCAGCACACTTGCAGGCAGGAGAACCAGGGAGATGAATCCAGCGTGGTAGTCTATGTTTTGGTGGCCGAGCAGGACATGCATCTCGTCAAATATTTTTGAGTGGGAATAGATGGCAGGGATGAGGAGGTGAACTTAGACCACCTGCCGCTCTACTTGCAACTGGCTTGGCAGGTTGCTCCAGACACATATCCAACACCTCCTCGTATGCCCAAGCTCAGACTAGACTATGACGCGCTCATACTTACTCCCAGATGCTTATAGAGGATCTGGCAAGCATTTCACAATGCTCAATGCTGGAGCAGTAGGCAGGCAGGCTCATTGACGTAGTTCGATGCCGATTGCAAAGAAGGCAAATGCTGGCTCCGCCAAGTTACGTATCCTACTCTACACTCAGATGCAGTCAAGCAATACCGCACTTTCCTCAAGGCTAGAAAGGCCAGGTTTATTGCTGCCCATCAACAGGAAATATTCTTCTGGAACGTCATCCCAGGACCTTCTGGCGAAGAGTGCTCAGGAGGCCAGTGCCGCCCACAGGAAATATCACTCTAGACCAGCAGGGGCAATACCTACAGCAGCTCTATAACCCTGAGCTGCATGTATGGCATTATCCCCCCAGTAAAGCCCAATACTGGAAATCACGGAGGCGGAGGTAGCGCAGGGAATGCAATGTCTAGCCAATGGAAAAGCACCAGACCTTGATGGCATGCAGGAGGAATTACTCAAGTGGGCAGAACCATCCATGGCACCGGTACTAACCGATATGTTGAACAAGGCATTGCGGGAAGGTTTTCCCCCACAATAGACCACTTGCAGGGTTGTCCCAATCTATAAGGCAGGAGACCCGCACTGCCCGGCCAATTACCGGACCATCATGATCAGCTCAGTGTTTGCAAAGCTCCTCGCCAGGATCCTCAAGCAGTAGTTGACAGGATCCAATGTTGTTAAGTACGTCAAAATCCGTATGTTTAGAAAATGTTTCTTAAGATTTTTTTAGGATTTTTAAAATTTTTGAAAAAAATCTTAACATATTTCATATAAAATACGTTAAAAATCTTTAAAATCCTTAAAAATCCATAAAAATCTTTAAAAATCCTTCGAAATCCTTAGACAGTGATTTTGTTTATCCAAATATATGATATTCTTGAACATATTGTTCTTTGTATATAAAATTCTTATACTTCTTAACCATTATAATAATGTTTTTCTGAACTTTTTTAAGAGTTGCATGGCAAAACAGCTATGATATCTTTGTACTTGAACTTAATAGTTTTTAATAGTAGCATAAGCTTCTAATTTTCTTGTTGACATGCTATGTCTTAATATAACTTGTAGCAAAAATGTGGATTTTAACAGTAGCAAATATGTCCAATAAAGCAGTGCAAAGAATGTGCAATTTTTTTTATTTTTTATTTTTTATTTTTTGGCCATACCAAATCATAAAAATCCTTTAAAGAACGTGAGGATTTTTATAGAAGTACTTTAAAAATAAAAACGGGGTTTTTAACAACATTGGGGCAGTGGCAGCAGAAGTGCGGGCACTTACGCAGGCAGGATTCGGGTCGAAACACTCAACCATAGATCATATCTTCGCGCTGCGGACTCTAGTTGAGGACAACAGGAATCATCGACAAGATCTGTATTGCTGCTTCGTAGACTTCGCCAAGGCCTTTGACACTGTGCCTCGGTAAAAGCTGTGGGCAAGATTGCAGCAGCTAGACGTCTCTGCCGAACTGCAACATGGGGTGTATAGGTTATATGAGACATGCATGCACCAGCTGGTTGCAACTACGGGGCCAACTATTCGAGAGCAGTATCGGGGTCCGCCAGGGATGCCTTCTCTCTCCCGCACTATTTGGCCTGTATATTGATCAGCTGGAGAGATGGTTCATTGATAATGGAGGCACTGGGGCTCATCTCCTACACCAGAGCATCAGGCAGCTGATCTATGCAGATGATGTGGACCTCTTAGCACACACTCAGGCAGACATGCAACGTCATCTCGATGCCCGGACACATTTTGCTAGGTGACTGACATGCACGTCAACGTAGCCAAAACCAAGGTAGTTCTGATATCGTCCGCATGCCAGCCAAGGGCCCCAACCCTCATGTATCGTGGCCAAAATGTTGAAGTGGTGTCTGCTTACAAATATTTGGGTGTGGAGTTCCCATGGCCATGAACTGGGACGATTCCATCCGGTTGCGAGCCGCGGCGGGTTGGAAGGCACTCTACACAATGTAAAACAATAGCCACAATATTCAAGGTGCTAGTAGAACTTGTACTTTAAAATGGGGTCGAGGTCTGAGGCCCGATGATTTCCCTCGCCACTTGGAATGACTTGGAGCAGGTGCATAAAGATTTCTTGGCACAGGCCCTGGGGGTGAAGTCCACAACCCCATAGCAGATACTGTTGCAGGAACTAGGTTTCTTGCCTCTTCAAAGGGAGGCCCTTGACAGACACATCGTCTATTTTCAGAAGGTGGTCAGCATGGATGATACTCGTCTTCCTAACCTCGTTTATACTGTGGCAATGGGGTCGCAACGTCCAAAAGCCTGCTGGTGGAAAAAGAGAGCTCAGTGGCTGGCCAGATGGAATGTTCAGGAGCACAGGTGCATCGGAGTGCAAACGGAGGCAGATCGTTGCAGTCTCAGACAGTACCTTGACACGTGCTTCCTCAGCAAGCTATGGGATGCCAGCACCCTTGAACAGGTTAAGACGACATATTATCAACACCACATAAATCCCATGTTGGAGCGGGGCCCCCAATGCTACCTGACACTCATCTACCCATGAAAAAAGCGCAAATCCATTGCCTCTATCCGCACAGGTGTATACCATCTCCGGATTAAGACGGGGAGATTGATTGGGGAGCCGCATCAGGAGAGGCTTTGTCAACGCTGCCAGGTTGGAGCTGTGGAAGATGAATGCCACACCCTTCAAAGCTATCCGGCATATGATGACATTCGGATGCGCTACGCTGACCTGGTGCACCCTGGCCAATCCCTGCATGAGATGCTGAGCATGAGCTCGGCACGGAGGTTGGGATCATATCTTCTTCAAGAGATCATGGATCGCCGAGATCATCTCGATCCCCGGGCACTTACCTGATACATGTACATATTTCTATCCCCCATGATATATATTTATATTTGTATTTGTACATTTGACAGCAAACCTATTCCTGTCACGGTTTTTTCCCCGAACAACTCTTCGGGGCAGGAAGGGGGTTTTTTAACCCGGACAGTAATACGCTTGCTGCCCCTCCTATTTGGTCCCATAGGCCAATTGGTCTCCTGTGGACGATAAAAACTCTATTCTATTCTATTCTATTCTATTCTATTCTATTCTATTCTGATGCGTCAAGCTAGGTGTATATCCTTAGTGTCATCCATTAGTGCTGGTAGTTCTAGACACCTCTGTTGCCTCCTAGATTACAAGCATTGGTATACATTAGAAGCGTATGTCATTCTTAACTTAAAAGCACCAATTCATTAATTTGAGAGGAAACATCTAATTTGAGAATTTTAAGCTAGCAAGCATGACACATTTAGCTCAATATAAGCTAGCAAGCAAGACACATTTTGCTCACTTTAAGCTAGCTAGCAAGACCATTGTTATGGCTCTTAAGCTACCAAGCAGAACATATTTTACTTAGGTCGAAGACAAGTTTACTCTTCATCCTTATCATCATCCTTATCATCATGAGCAACCAGGTCTCTTGATTGAGAAACCACAACTAATTTGAGAATTTTACGCTAGCAAGCATGACACATTTAGCCCAATGGTAAGCTAGCAAGCAAGAAACATTTTGCTCATTTTAAGCTAGCTAGCAAGACCATTGTTACAACTCTTAAGCTACCAAGCAGCACACATTTTACTTAGGTCCAGGGGACAAGTTTACTCTTCATCCTCATCATCATCCTTATCCTCATGAGCAACTAGGTCTCTTGATTGAGAGGCCACGTCGTTTGAGATCAACATGGTTTAAGGCATCCCTTCTATCTCCCATGCATGGTAAATGGTTTGTACATGCTGGTATCGAGGCAGACCATCGTATAGCAGAACTCCAGTGATGCAAGAGTGTGAGACAAAGGCTTCATTTAACCCGAGTTTCTATGCCAGCTACCCTGTGACACTCCATGAGATCCTTCCATCCATAAAACCTTGACGAATCTGTCATGTTATCTGCCAGGCTTGTTCTGCAGAACTCCTTATTGTTAAGCATCACCATGCCCATGTAACTATCATCGGGACAATCCTAGGTGACAACCTTTGGTGTCTTCAATACACGATGAAGAGACATCCTGCTAAAGCTCAATCGAGTAATGGACTAATGCTCCTATACCATGACCGTGCATCAGAGCTTCAGTGATGCAAGTGCGAGACAAAGGCTTCATTTAACCCGAGTTTCCATGCGTAGCTACCTTGTGGCGCTCCATGATATTCTTCCAATTGTAAAAGCTCGACGAAGCTGTCATAAGTCATCTACTGGACTAGCTGACAGATCGCTGTGCCAACCTAACCATCATAGTTGCCAATCCTAGGTGACAACCTTAGGTGTCTTCATTACAAATTTTAGTTTGCAAGTCTACCTGTGCTTCAACTTTAATTGTGATCAACGTCTTCAAGTGGCCAATGGCATCTTCTATTTCCTGCGTATTGTTCGCAGATTCCTTGTTCTTCAGGAGGGAAAGCAGAGTAAGTCCCAGCAACTTCTCTTCATCTCTAAACTTTGACAGAGCTGCATCCTCTTCGGGACAGATTTCTTCCAACGCTTGCAATTTTTGCTTGACTTCCTTGATGTCTTTGCAAATAGATGCAGTTGATGCATCATATCCACAAAGAAGACCTTTTGTTTTGACAAGCTGCATCTGCTTTTCCTTGAACTGATTTTCTAATGTCAGAACTTCCTCACTAAACAGGTTCAAATCTGCTTCCAAACGGGATATGGAATTGGCAATGTTGAAATATTAAGGCATTTTTTCTCTCACAGTCCTTATCTGGTTATTCCTCATTGAAATTTTCATCGATTTTCATGCAAATCTTGCCCAATTAACTCTGAAATTTACAGGATTTGCAATTGCCTTCGTATGCTGCCATACAAATGCCCTCGCAAATTGAGTTCTTGCTTCCTTATTTTTCAAACCATGCTGATAAACCCTTTCAACCAGATCTTGCAAATCCTTTTCAAACTCAGGCCGAATTTGATGCAACTTGATCTTATTATCTTTTAGGTTGCAATTCCATACAGATAGAAAATCATTCTGATTACAATCATCCCAAGTCAATGATGATGGATCTCTGCCTTCATTACACAGACCTCTATACACAGCAAACTCCTCTATTGAAGATGCTATCCGAATTTCCTACAGAGAGATTAAACATACACATGCAATGAGGGAAAAAAGGGGCATAAAGAACACTGGCGCTTACCTTCAAATCGAAACTTTCTGCTGAAGGAACTATTCCGCAACTTTCTCTGGAAGGGTTATAAATCTGCATGTCCATCCCTGCTTTTGAAAAAGAGGTATAGGGATGATTGGAAATCATGAAGGGAGGACGGCATGAGCTCAGCGGGTCCGACATGCCCAACACACAGAATGATGATGGCTCGTCATCGTCCTTTCTTTTTTTAAAAGAAAAATTGGCATAGTGGTGCTTAATGGGTGCTTATCTAGCACGAAATTGCCCCCCAACTCCACGCTTAGACCCTTCAGTAGACCTATAATCGACCCATGAGGATATGGGTTAAATTTTAGAAGGGGAGACTGTAACAAATCTGGGCACTTGATGGGCCAGTATACGTACTTATATATGTATGTACACATGTATAACATGTATGCAGCATGAATTCATGGTTTTGTCTCGTTGGAGAAAGGATTGTTGCTGAACATGAAGGTTGGATTTAATCTGATATCTTGTGAGCTTCATATTTCATATCAACTCTACATTCGATTTTCCACCACCTTTTAGCAATTTGTTAAGTATTTTGCTAATTCCTTCCAAGTTGTTTGGATTCTCAAACTATTCCGTACCCTTTGCCTTCCTTAAGAAGGGGAGACTTTCTTTATCATATGTGATGTGTTGCCACGGCGTAAACCGTAGTTCTTCTAGACTTGTCTAGATGCTGACCACAGCATCATTTTTAAGGAGGGGAGAATGTGACGTTCCATGTATTTATAGTCTTTTGGGTATAAATACATGAGACGTCACTATGAATAATTAATGGCATATTGATTATTCATAAGCTAAGGTTAGCTGCTAACTCATTAAATATTAAGGTGGAAACTAACCCTAAACCCTAATTCAAATTTAGGCTTAACCTAATATTAAAAAAGCCTAAATATCAATTAATTAAGGATAACTAATCTAGAACTGCCACCTGGCCCAAATTGATTGGGCAAGGCAGACCTGCCAACTTGGGACACAATGGGCTTCCACCCCAATTTGCCCCAAATCGATTTGGGGGGAATTGGTGGAGGAGGAGCTGCTGCTCACCTTAGTTCCAGCCAGAAAGATGGAGAACCAGAGAGATAGCTATGATATTGGCTAGTTTTAGCATAGCTTGTATTCTTCTGACCCTTGTTAATGGATGATTAGATTCTATTCTATGATCTATTTACGATGATGATGGATGTTTGTATCTGATTGCTGTTTTTTCTTTCTGTTCCTCCTGTGTTCTATTGGATTAAGGGGGGTAGAGACCTAAGGGCTATCTAGATTTAGCGATGCTCCTAGTTAGAATCCCTTAAATCCCATTAAATGCGGCCTGTGCACAAGAGCCCACCTGGTTGTGGATGCTATGATGTGATTCAGCACCAAATAACGAGTATGATGGTGAATTGGGGGTGGGATCTTGCTTAGCTACAGGACTCCTATAGTGTGCTAGGCTTATAGCATGTCACAGAGAGGGCCGGGTATGGGTTTGACACTCCCTGTGTCGCAGGTGACGTGCCTATATGGACACCCTGGACTCGAACGGGTAGGTGAGCCGGCCTTTAGATTTAGGCGAGCAAGTCGGGAACGGATGTGGGGGTCACTGATGTGGCATGTGTTCTCTAGCACACCCAGGATCCATCATGCTCGGGGAGGGGACGCCTCTCTGACCTGCCTCATCGGACCGGGGAGATGTAACCCCGAGTAGTCCCATAGGGTGATTCCATGGGATTGCATCTTTGAAAGGCTACAATCATGCCATAGCATGTTTCAGCCTATCTGCAATGTGTGCACAGGAGGGGCGAATGGAGTGGACTACACTAGCCATTGTTCTATGCCAGCCAATGCCATGTTATACTTCTGTCTGTTGTTAGCCGGAGGCCTGGACTGTCAGTCAACCCCCTGAGTCTAAGCCCAGGATAGAGCCCTTATTATGGTGCATTTCCTTTATTATGTTGGTATTCTGTTGTTAGTTGTATTGATGATGATGGGCCACCCTTCGTGGTGGTACATTATTTATTTGCATTGTTGATAGGTGCTAACATGTATGTATGCTTCCGCTATATAGGATTCCCATAGAAGGCGTGGGACGACTGACACCTCTGTGTCCTTCACCCGGACACTTGCCCATCACAAGTGGTTCGAGTCAGACGGAGGGCCTTTCTATGGTGGTGTAGTCGGCATGTAAGAGGGGATTTCCCGTATTTATTCAATGGGAGCATCGTATAGGCTCGGGGAGCGTCACAAGTTGGGCTACAGTCATTTCTGCAAATTCTAGATTGGGACAAGGTAAGGTGGCTATTAATTTGTTTGACAGGATTCAACATGAGTTTCTTTAAACACAGACAGTAGTTTCTGTTATAATAAAGCTTAGAAAACTAACCTTACGTGACTTCTGTCTTCTGTAGAAAGCCATGGTGGCTGCACATGGTATAATATGGACTGCAGAGCTTGTAAAGATTGATTCAACTACAGAATTAATTGACCCAAAGAATGGAATCGTTATTGCAGTGGACCACATAACCAAAAATACTGGAACCCTGACAAGGATCCCAAGAACATAGTGTCTCTTATGCATTCGATCAAACTTCTTTTATGTCAAAAAGACTGGCAGTGCATTAATCTCAAATGAGTTGAACTGCAAATTACAACACTGCTGTAAGATCAAACGTTAAAATAAATTGAAAAGTGAACTCCTCAACAAACCTGATGTTAGGATCAAATGTTAGACGGTTCAACGTAAGATAGTTAGCACAGTACCAATATATTTCTTCGCAAATGAATGATCTTAATAATTTGCAAAAGTGTAAAAGAGATCTACAGATTTTTAATCTCCATGAAATAATGAACTGCAACTAATATTAGCAATGGGATTTGAACCACAAAATCCATGAATCTTTAAGCCATATATTGCTTTTAAACACACATCAGAATAGATTCTAGGCTGATATAAGAGATCTACAATGAGATTGCTTCAAGTTTACATGTTAAACTTCCAATACTCATCCAACATCATCGTATATGCCATAAAAATACATAGAAAGAATGACCTTGCTGAAATACTGCAAGACCAGAATGATTCTTGCAAAAATGAAGAACTTGACGAGCAGATCGTTATTGGATCTCTCTTCCTTGTCAAGCAAATAAATCATGGGTCTGCTTTGTGTATGCATATTATCAGTGGCACATATGATCGTGGCCATTACAACCACAAAAAAAGCCTGCAGGCAACTAAAAAAAGTGACATCACTATGGGCTCAGACTTTACCTTGTATATTCAAACAATAGCATACCTGCACACAAAGTTTGATCCATGTTTTGGGACAGAGATAAAGGACCTGTATTTTGTTGTCTTTGGACTCCTTCAAATTAAAAAAAGAACAAACTTTGCATGCTGAACACGGCACAATCCATTCTTTTTTGTCCATCATCTCCATCTCTCTTTAGACTTCTTCCTTCATTTCGTTTTCTTTCTTCTTCCATGTATTTCTTTCTACGCTCCCTTGTTCCAAAGTTTTCTACAGGGACTATCTTGGATAGTTAGTTTTGTTGACATATTTACCTGCAAGCTTTGCGCTATCTGTAATCAAAACACCATATGATCTGGCAATTCTAACTCTCAAGTATCCTCTTTAACTAAATCCTCATGGCTTGCAGCATTTGTCACTCTTAAGATACCCAGCACAGATAATAGTTTGGTAGCACCCCCACATAATCAAGAAAATGGAATTTCCACTTCTAAATGCTTATGCCGACGAAAAGAAAGAAATAGATAAAGAGAAAGGAGAGTCTTGGAGTCAATCGATGATGCTGGAAGCAACGTGCATCTAAGTTGTAAGATATTTCTAATTTCCAGTCTGTTAGATTAGGAAATTGGGAATCCAACAGTGGTTATCAATTTTAGCTTATATAGGTGTGTCATGTCACGAGGACATGTTAGAATTGCAAAAATTGTTTGAGGAGGATAGGCAAGTCTGCTAAAAAAATACCACAATGATTAGCTTCACTCATTTGCACGAAAATGTAATTTCGAGAACGATAAAAGGAATACCATATGTTGCATGAAGCATTTCATTTCATTTTGGTTCCCCTACAATATTTGGGGAGGCATTTCATGATTCGATTGAGCTTTACTGAAATCTGGCCTGCTATAGACGTTAGAGAGGAGGTTTATTTATACAAATCCGGCAGTTTAGACATGGACTTCAAAAGCTTATATAGCGAAATCTGGCCTGTGCAGAGCAACTATGCATCAAATTAGTAGGGTTCCGGCCTGTGGGCGAGCTTGCAAGGCCGAAAATGCATGTCTAGGTGCCAGATTTCGGATTTGAAGCAGGGATAGCATGCAGGACCACGATGCATGTTTAGGGAATGTTTAGGTGCCGAATTTGAACCATACATGGTCAAGTATGTACTATGGAGCAGGGTTTTAGCATGTGGGCGAGCATGCAGGGCGGAGAATGCATTGTTTGGGTGCTGGATTTGAAGCAGGATAGCAAAAGTGGACCCAACTTTTGTATTTAATTATACGTTTCCATTTCAATTTCAGCTTCACTCGTTTGCACAAAAATGTAATTCCAAGAACGATAAAAGGAATACCATACGTTGCATGAAGCTGGTTTTTTGCCCCAAAAGAGAACATATTGTTGCTTCTTCCCCTTGAGACTATCCCCTTGAGACAGAAAAGGGACCCATGCTATCACCTATCCATATTGTGGCTAGATTATTTTGTTACTATCCACTTATCCATCATCATGGAATATATCTCCTATTCAGCAGCATTCTTCAGTGTAGTCCACTAATCTGTTCCTGAGAATGAGAACCTGCTTGATCCTTTTTTGCATACAGTGAAATGTAGACTCTCTTAGTTCTAGATGTCAGCACCAGGCTCAGCATGGTTGCTACTATGCAAACCCCAGTCATGATTATGTATGTTAAGCGGAAGCATGAGGGCCCAAAACAATGTAATTCATTGGAAGCGAGACGCTTCTGGCGCTCAGCTTCTCTGTCATAAATAGAACCTGCTATCACTCCAGAGAAGAGCAGAGATCCCGTTGGATTTGCCACAGACAGTATATTGTACAGAACCCCAAAACTTTTCAACCCAAAAAGCTCTGATGCTATTGCTGGAACTATAGACCAAATAGAACCATAGCCAAACCCACAAAACATAGTTCCAATGTACAAAGATCCAGGAAAGGCTATGGCAAACATTACATGGCCAATTGCAATTATGAGGTAAGATGTCGCCACCGTGATTCCTCTTGGAAAGACATACTCCCTGCAGACATAAACAAGAAAGATCTGGTCATCATAGATAGTTTTGGCATTATATTCTTTATTCTCTGATCAAGGACCAGGAAAACTAGAAAATTAGATATGCCTTATAATTCATAGATTGAAATAGGCAGCCACCAATATTTGAATGCTTAACGGCCATGCAAGATGGAAATTTTGAGGGTTCAGCCTGCCACTTCTAGTATAGGTTGTGCATACGTTATAATGACATGGGTGATATAGGTAGATTTACAGTACTGCATTGAATCCAAAAAAAGTCTACGTTTATGATTATTTGGCATGATAGATTGTAATGGCTTACCTTGCAACTGTTTCTGACACATATCCACCTGCCAAACAGCCAAGGAAGTTCCATATGCTAAACAATGACACAAATATGTTTGCACTTTCATAGCCCTGTGATTGTGCCATTTGGCCCAGATTATCGATTACAGTCACTGCTGATCCTGCTCCACACCACAATGATCCAAACAGTAACCAGAAATCTGCCTTGACAAGTGCTTGCCCTACTGTAAAGTCTTCGCCTCTTCGAGGCCCCTTCTTTCTCTTAATTTTTATGGCACCTTCTGCTAGAGCCAAGTACAATTTGGCTTCCAACTCTGCAGCCCTTGCTTTCCGAATCTCCTCTGGCATAAATCCAGTAGCCTCTTCAACCTCACTGAAATAGAATGACTCATTGGCTGTATTAGGAAGCAGGCTTGAAGGCCTAGAAAGGGACGGAGTCTGGCTTATTTCACCATCACTAAGCCCTATTGATATTTCTGATTCTTTTACTGGATTAAGTAGTGGAGTTCTGAGGCCCTCTTGAATGGAGCTCACACTTTTACTAGCAATTTCATCTTCATTGGCCAATATTAGCTTCAGAGGGATTATCAAAGGGACCAGCTCAAACACAAGAAAGACCAACCCAAAGGTAATGCTTATGGCTTTGGTCACACTAACAAAGTCTTGCAGGAGCAACACTATCATCATGTATGCAGCCAAAACCAGCAAAACACCATATAAGAATTTGAATCTTCCATCCTCCATATCTTTTCTGCCTTTCACATGCTCAATAGGTCTTACAATGAACATGGCCCCAAAGGCTACTAAAGATGGCAGTATGGCAACCAGGAGCACAAAATAGGAAAGGTGAGGCGCAAATACTGCAGTATAAATGATTGTTATTATTGCTCCAGACAAGCCTTGGTAACCCCTGAGTATTCCAACGGTTGGACCTCGGCTTTCTGGGAAGGTTCTCACACATGAAACAAGGGTTGCAGTCTTGAAATATGATTCACCATTTGTAGCCACCATTATAATGATACATACCTGCAAATACCAACTGTAAATTACTTGCTGATAAGAACTGTGTAATTCTCATAGAGCTAATCTACTTATTGCACTCATAGGCAAGTTAACAAGACATGCTAAAGTGCTTCAGATATATGACCTTTACAATAAGAATTATCATAAAGAGAACATTACCACTCTGGGACAAAATAAACCATAGTTCATCTATAAGAATTAGAAAATACATCCAACGCACCTTTCAAAATGGAAGCTTCCAAAAGCCTGAAAATATTATCATATATGTGTAGATATAGCTTGATGGTGAACTACACCACATTAACAACATGGAACATTGTCAAAAGGCTGTATTATTGTACGTTCCTTTGTATTCTTTTTTCGCCTCAATTTTTGTGCTTTATGACTGTACGAGATGAAATTATTTGCATAGAGTTGCTAAAGATGCTGAGTTCTAAATCAAATCACAACAAATATAGTGGATGAAAATAGAGATGGAGTTATCAGTATTACCAAGTAGAAAGGAAGGTTGGGAATAACAGATACGATCATAAGCCAAAGCACAGCATATCCTACAAGATTTTGCATCGCTCCAGTGAATATCAAAGCTGCAGGAGGCCAATAACTCGAAAGAAAACCAGCAAGCAATCCAACACTATCGCCCAGATCTTTAGCCACTCCAAGAGTATTCATCTGCCTCTGGTTTAACTGAAGCTTGGATTTTATGAGAGGGGAATAGCTGCCATATGCATAACCAACTCCGGCGAACCCTTGAAGCCACATAGATGTGACTAAGACAAACCATTTCTTGGCCACCATGCGGGGCAAAGATTTGGCTTCTGCCATTGGGTCTGCCATTGTCGGAGCTCCGCATATGTTCCTGGCTGTTCGTGCTCTCGATATAAAGTCTGTGTAAAAAATGAAGATATAAAATAACAATAAACTATTAGAAACGACGAGTTCAAAAAAAAGGTAATAGGTAATAAATTAAATGTTCATTTATGTCCATGTCATTGTAAGTAAGGGGCGATTTACATGCGCACGAAGTCATTTTCCTCCATCACCATCGAAGGCTTTTCCCAATTTGCACAGGGCATTGTCGCAGGCGACGGTGCATGTAAACCATCCCTTGGGTTCACATGCAACCATCGTCAGAGAGGGACCATGTTTTGCCCTGTACTTTTTTTTTTTGTTTTAAGAACTGTGTCATCAATATATTAAAAGAATGGTAATGTTACAAAGCAAGTGAGGAGGAAGGAGAACTGCCCCAAAGAGATAGCGATACCTCGACACTCCACAACAAACTCATAGAAAAACTGCAACTCTACTGCTGTACAAACCGACCATCACCATCTACAACACCCAAGAAGTCCCGCCAAATGGCAAACTTCCGCTCTACTAATCCCGGGAACACCCTTTGCTTTTTGGTGATGGTGAGGGTTGCCATTATGCATGTTTAAGTGTTGAAACACCTTAAATATTGGTGCTAAAGCCAATTCACATGCAACCATCGCCGGAGAGGGGACCTATTTTACACTGTGCAAATTGGCGATGGCAGGTGATGGTGGGAATAAAAGGGCATGCCTTTTCACTTGAGGGTGAAGGCTGCAATGGTGCATGTTGAACCCAGCCTTAGACCCGTAGATATATCTGTGGTATAATTTGGAAAAACAAATGCCTTATAAAAAAATTAAGCAATAATTAGGCTGGGTTCACATGCCACCATCGCCGGGGAGGGGCCTTGTTTTGCCCTGTGCTATTTGGCAATGGCAGGTGATGGTGCGTGTAAAAGGGTGAGCCTTTTTACACGACGGTGATGGCACCTTCACTGCATGTGAACTGGCTCTTAGGGGAATTAAAAGAATTTGCAACAAGAACTGCTAATATTTACTACATTTGTCTTATCTGTAGGCCTCTAGTGGATGTAAAAGTTCTAATAAAGCCATTCATTGACAAATCAGTAGACACCCTAGTTCCACGAACATCCAGTTTAGAGGCCTAGATCTAAACTTTGTCGATCTAGACCCACCACATAGAATCTAGCCTCATCTTTAGGTCACATGCCAGAATCTTGTTGATTTCATACAATGGCATCAATTTTAACACCATTATGACATGAACATCATAAATTGGTTAGCATAGACCTACAAAACCAACCTGGTGTCCTACTTCAAACGTATGGCTTGGGAGCTAAAGCATCTCTAGCCTCATAAAAATCGTGCAATTGCAAAGCGTAGAGAGTGACTTTGTGCTTCCTTTAAATGAATACAATAGCCCCCATGTCACATATATTACCCTACCACTTATTAAATCAATCAATCTTATAAAATACAATTCATGGGGTTTGACCATGCAATTAAGTATCTCCAACAATTATGCCTAACCTAGTAAAACAAAAGACGATATACTCTTCTTTGTAGCATATGCGAAGAGGCATTTATGTACACCAAAACATACATAATAAAGCAAACGCTTGCTCCTGGTGGTGGCTGGGTATACTCCAAGGGTATGGTATTATATGCCTGGATATTCCCTAAAACCAGCCTAAATCTGTTGTTGCAGGTAATTTGCCAGTGGCAACAGCTGCCAGTGGAGATGAGGAGACAATCCGACAAGAATTAGAGGGTTTTGCTTTTGGAAGGAAGCATATGCGAAGACGCATTTATGTACACAAAAATAGAATAAAGCAACGTGCTATCACATGGAAGGTTTTGCCATCTTGGTGTGATTGTTATGTATACAAGATGTATGTTTACCATACATTCTTGCCATAGAAACAGTGTCGTCAAAAGTTATTGACCAAAAAGAGAAATATGTCATCTACATATTGATTGCACACTTCCTAAGTACCATCCTCCAAAGCAAGGCTCTGAAGGATCCCTTCTGTTTTGCCAATAGTAATAACTGTGACAAGGCCTCTGCAACAACTGTAAAAAGTACCTTCCTTAAGTGCCCATGATCATTATAAAGTTAATGGATAAATACCCCATTTAGCCATGTACAGTGGCAGGGGTAGGTCACGTCTAGGTGTGTTGTGTCTTATTTGGATAGCTGCCTTTAGCTGGCATCATGGGATGGCTGGCATAGTGGATGCACTTGCAGCAGTCAAATCTTTTGCGAAACAGCAGGGCTCACAGTCCGCAGTAGCAGATCATGCCTTGCTAGATATGTCGTATCAAGATCTCCTTTGCTCTCAGCAAGGTCTTCTACCAGGCATTCATGAGCGTTACATATTAGCACAAATTCAAGCTTTAAAAGAGGAACAGATCCAACGGGCAAAGACCAAAGCAGGTTTGCAGTGGTTCCGTGATGGAGACCATTCTACGGGCTTTTTCTTTCGCGTAGCTAAGTGGTGTTGCATGACTTCAGCCATGTCTTCCTTGCGTCTGTCAGATGGCTCGGTACTCTTGCAACCAAAAGAGCTCAAGCAGCATCTGCATGACCACTTTCAAGCATTTTTTGCTGAGAAACATCTACTCTTTCAGTCAGAAATAAGAAACGCAGTTCTATCTAGGATATCTCCCATCATTTCTGAAGGGCAACGTCTGTCGATAGAGGCTACTATCACTGTTGCTTTTGAACTTAAAAAGGGGAAGTGCCCAGGGTTGGATGGTATACCAATTTAGTTCTTTCAAGAATATTGGGAGTGGTTGGAGCCATATGTATTTGACGCGTTTTGTGACTTTCGTCGGTCCACTGCCCTGAACAATATTTTTAATACAGGTGCCATTTCATTGATCCCCAAGAACAAAAATCCTCAGACTATTGCAGATTGGCAACCCATCACTTTATTATCATCAGTATATAAAGTATTTTCCAAGGCATTTGCAGAGAGGGTGAAGAGTATTTTGGCTGAGTCCATTCCTACAACTCCGTCATGATTTCTTCTGAGAAGACGCAATCTTAATAATGTGGTTGCTGCGTATGAGGGGGTCTATTGGGCAAGTCGGCGAAATCATCTTATGGTGTATCTTAAATTTGATTTTGTAAAAGCATATGACAGTGTCAGTTGGGAGTCCATGCGCTTGTGTACGTGACGGCATTCATATCATATATCATTGCTATGTAAATATGTTATATAGCTATATTTTATGGGGCGAACGTGTGGCCTTCTAAAAATGGCCGTTTGTAAATATGACAGTAACAGAATGACAAATAAACCGGGAAAAACTGTAAGTACGGCGGACAAACAAACCGGCCGAACTGTGTTGCCGCCTCTTAACTGTAAGCTCGAAATTTAACTAAATAGAGATGCTGGCTGTCGATTTCCGTAATTAAGTAGTTGATAGGCATATACAAGTTTGAATTTAGTGCAAATTCACAACATTGGTATCAGAGCCAGATCATTATGGCCAGTAGACTTGGAGCCAGTTTGCTCAATTCTGTGGATGTGTACAGAGGTGGTCCTAGTTTTCAGGTTTGGAAGGAGAAGATTGAGTACATTCTTAAGACTGAAGGATTGTGGAATCCAATTGCAAATATATCTTCAAGTTCTGCTTCTTCTAGTTCTGGAAGTGTAATAACTGGTGATGGAGAAAGCTCAGGAGCAGCCGAATCGAACCCCATAAATCTAAAGTCCATCCAGATTTCGTAGGTCTTAGCAAATCTGTAAAGGTCAAGCTGGCGCATACTACTACTTGACCCTCAAAAATAAATTTTAGGGCTTATCGAGGTAAGCCAATAACTATTGGCGATCTGGAAATATTATTTAAAAGAAAAAAAAATTAAAAAAATTATATATAATAAGTATTCTCTGAAATCCACTTTAAACTATGTCATTATCTGTCAAGTATTCTTTGTAATCATCCTAACATTTATCTCAATCCAAATTTTACTTTAACTATAGCTCCATTAACTATTATAGAGCCATATTACACTGTTCTATAAACTCAAGTCCACATAAAGGAAGTGTACCTAAATACCCTTGTTACAAAATTGTTCACTGAGCAAACATGGATTTTAATAAAAAAAAAAGCCTACCTCTACCATGTAAGTATGGCTTAACACACCGTAAATAAATCATTGTAATCATAGGGATGGCTAGCCCCTACTATCACAGCAGAGGTTAAGCCATACCCATATTTAGCATGATCAAAGATCTTAAACAAATCAATGTAACTCATATATTTCAAATCCCATACCTTTATCAGTAGTATTTGAGGAACTATTGTAGGACTGCAATCTCAAATTTCAGACCTGGAAATTCATTATTGCACACATACTTGTAAACCCTTGTCATTAAGCCCTTCTGGTCAAAACCATTTTCCACGAAATTGTGTATAATGTCCTTGATATCTTTAGCAACAGCATTGGGACATGTATTGATGTACATGTATAGTAGAATCTGTAAAATGACATTTCTTGCTTGAAAATACAATCTACAACTGTTAGCATGTATGTATTTTAAAGCCTTGAAGGGGAGAATGTCTTTCTTATCATACGGAGTAGTGTTGTAAATACCATTAGCCCTGCTAAGGATTTCTATTGTCATATTCAAGAAGTTTCCTTTAAATCCGAAGCAGGCTTCAGGGTCATCTTCAAACTTATACTTAGTCTCTTCTTTAATGCCAAGACACCTCATGTCATAAATCTGTAAACTATTTTGGCATTCTGAAAATACTTCCAGAAGGAATAGCTTAATAATAGGGCAATTTCAAGCCAACATATCATTCATGAACCTAAAAGTACATTTGAACATCCCAGCTTCCTTGTACCTACCTTGTCTTACTAAATTATATACGAACTTACACTCAAACCAGACAAGATAGATATTGCACCAGCAGGGGCTGCAAGCAAATCCCATCGGAATCCCGCTAGTTTGTATCCATGTTTTTTTGGTCCAACATTTTCCTTTTGGGTCAATCTTAAACCACTTAGCTATATAATGATCTTCACTACCATTCTTAATCCAAAGTTTGTGATTCGTATGCAAGCTGATCATATATTCCCAAGTCTCGTTTATAACAGATGTGATAACTTGGCACATTCCTGAATCTCCCCCTAAGGGAATACACTCATAGCAGCGTGTAATATCTGCCACAAAAATGTTTGTGATTTTATCCGATAGGTTTAAAGCAACATCATAGACTGACTGAATCATCCAATTAGGATTGATTTTACCTGGAAAAAGGTCACAGTACTGTTCGCATGATTTTTGAGCTATGTCGGGCCAGATTTCTATGATCATGTTTAGCACAGCTGTAATAACTTTAGAGAATCGTGTATAGACTGTACCATGGGCATTTGTAATCCACCGGTAGTCTTTTTTGTGGGCCTTATATATCCCCAATAAATATGGAAACCTTTCAAATTCACTATCCGTGTACGATAAAATCTGTTACATTTCATTTTTACACTTCCAAATAATCCCCACTTGGTCAATTGCAATTTGCCTAAAATCATTGCTTTTTAATCTGTAGTTGGCCATGTCTCTCATATGTCTTGGGCAAATGAATGCTGGATTATTGGTGGCCTTATCCACATCAGATACATACAAAAGTTTGTTGAGCCATTCAATACTTCTGGTGACAGTAATATCGTTTAAAGAAAACTTTCTGGTACTGTCTCTTTTATATTCTTCTTTTATCTGATTTGATACAATCTTTATTGTACGCTCAATAATCAGATTTTTCAT
This sequence comes from Isoetes taiwanensis, assembly GCA_021234155.1. Taxonomy (NCBI): domain Eukaryota; kingdom Viridiplantae; phylum Streptophyta; class Lycopodiopsida; order Isoetales; family Isoetaceae; genus Isoetes; species Isoetes taiwanensis. Next base: position 13,494,299 of record JAJEKV010000023.1, on the reverse strand, counting down.
AACATCTATATGTGGAAAGGAGAACCTATGTATCTCAAAAATTTCTTCCAATAGTAGTAGTGATGTCCTTTTCCCATTCGGTCCGGACCAAACTTTTATCATCGATATGGTTTAAACCATGCATCAGCATGTTTCTGAGATGTTTATTTTGTACAATTCTACAATCCGTAGTTCTAATGTGGCCAATGTCAGGGTCTATGTATTTCTGAAGCTAAGGAATTGAGCATGGGCAGATATCTTCATCATCTTGAGCAAAGATATAGAAGAATTTATAGCACAAGTCTCTCATGTTTTCAGTATCACCAGGAAAGCATTGTAACACTCATGATTGCTTCCCCAATGTCACCAAGTTCATCATCTATGAGTTGACGAACAAGAAAAAAGAGAAAGAAAGAGAAAGAGAAAGAGAAAGAGGAAGAGGAGGAGGAGGAGGAGGAGGAGGAGGAGGAGGAGGAGGAGGAGGAGGAGGAGGAGATTAAAAAAGGGGGCAATTTGACAATTTATTGCACAACTAATCCAATGCCATAGAAATTAGTAAATGCATATCCGAGGTAAATGCCTGCAAAATACAATAAGGATGTATTTAACTAAATAACTTCACCCTTTCTCATAAAGTCTATCGTAGGTCATAATACATGTCAAATAAGTGTAAGGCACCATTACATATGGAACATATACAATAGAAAATTATTCGCATGCAACCACATGTACTGTCCACCTACGGTAAACAACAGTATTTTATTGTTCAAGAATGAGCGTGTGGTGCAAATGATCAAGCTTTTTTAGTCTGTATGTCTCCTGCGCCAACTCCTAAATCTAAAAATCTAGAACATGTAAAAGATTAGGAAGTTTAGGCATTTTGTGCGAGAACAAATAGTCAAAGGTGGTTTGCAGAAATACATAATAACTGTTGGAAAAATAACTTATGTTGAGCATTTTCCAAACCTTTATTTACAAACTTCATCTACAATCACATGGAATGCATATTCAAGGTGGGGAATTTACTAGTAAGGTATGTAAGTTTCCATAAGGATTTGAAGTCTTTTAAGGATACAAATATATCAAATTCCATACTTACCAGTCAAATTGCCCTCCTTGGTCGTCCTTTCTACCTTCTTAGAGCTTGATCTTTAAACTTCATACAAAATATGTAGAGGGTGTATTGTTCCGAGTTGAATCATCAAGAACGAACTATAGTATCCAGATTTCCCAGTTGAATGGACATCCTTGAAAAGAATGCTTTTCATATTCTAAGGTCATGGGCATTAAGGTCATCTAGAAGAGAAGTGACAAAACTCTTCTACACTAGACAAAGATGTATACACTATAGGCTCACTGCTACTAAACATACTTATATATATAAGCTGAGGAAGTTCAGGTGTGTGTTTGAGGGTGATGTTTCCATTTATATAAAATGAATTGAATTGAATTGAAGATCATGAAGACCAAAAGATCTATGGACCCAATACAAGAAGAAAGAAAAAGGAGAGAAAGAATTGTATGTCGGGTGGTTCAGCCCCGCTCTGTTTCTTTCTTTTTTTTTTTTTACTATCCTTGAAATCTTGTTCCTCCGAGCATACTGTCAAGTTTCTTGGTGTTCCATATGGATTGGAGATTCCAGCAGCTCACGCATGGGATCAGACCATCCTGGGCCTCCAAGAGCACTTGCGTTGGCAGAGAGGTGCTTCTTTATCCACGGCTAGTGAAGTACAGGCAACTAAGCCTGTTCTTAATAGTACGCAAGTGTATGAGGTTTCAGCATTGCTAGTCCTCATAAAAAATTTAAAGAGATCATTGCCATAGTTTGAAACTTTGTGTGGGGAGCATTTAGACAGGTGCAGTTGTGAAAATCGGATGGAGTAAATGCATCCGCCCAAAAAAGACGATGGCTTAGGTATGTTTGATCTCAAAGTTCAGGGTAAAGTCCTTCTTTCCAAGTTCCTTTGGCAGGTCATGTTAGGCCGGTATGCACATGTGGTATGCACCTGCTTTTTCAGTCATTGGAGCATTGTATTGGTTTTGGCAAGCCATAGTTAAACCTCGGCTACCATGGGTTTTTTTTTCTATCCTCTTAATCCTTTCCGCATGCAACTTCCTTTTTTAAAGGCCTATTAAACACCTGGAAAACTGTAAATCCCTTGGTGGCAAACTGTGAAGCCCTCAGTGGCCGACACGCGGCATTGCATGCAAACCTTTCTCCCTTCTTGTGGCTTGTTTTTTATCATCTCCCCTTTGCAACCTCTATGCACCCAAGAACATAGAAGAGGAGGCATGAAGCCGGTGTCTCCACGCTCGATGCGTGGTACTATAATGAACGACTTTTTTCTTTGCCAGCATTTCTTGGAAAATCATTTGACTACATGGGATTTCCATGTATGGAAAATCGTTGCAAATAATAGCCCACTTTCAGCTAACCACGAAAGTAGCAGATTTGGAAAACTAACGGAGACATTTCACTGGGTAAGGGCTTGGTACAACATTGTTACAGATTACTTAGTCTACTCCCCCCTTGCCTCCATCTTCACATTGGACACAAGAGAGCATTTCCATCGTTTCTAGGATTACATCCGGGACAATATTATCATTTCTAAGCATTCGATGCTTCTTTGGCAGATTGTTCATCATTGTTTTGTTTTGTGTGACAATATTCATCCCGTATGGATAGCAAGAAAATGCCTCGTATACGAATTTTTTTAAAGCTAATTTTGGCCCCTTCCGAATCAGATTTATCTAGGCTAGTGCCCAAAACTGTAAAAGAAAAATCACGTACCGAATGTATATGTACGTAAATAGGTCAAGAAAACCCCCTCTTCGTGCATGGAGATAGGTTAGACATAAACCCCTCTTCACCTAGTATTCAAAGATGTTCTTTCTACTCTAGATCAATGTCTTCGATAGATTAATGATAGATTATATGATCAATATTTATAGTGTCCACGCTATTTGATGATGATAAAGATGGGATTTGGGGATCTTATCTTCATCTCATCTAATATTGTTTTAAATGATAGCACAAATTAACATGATATGTAGCCACATGGAAGAATAGATTTATATTTCTATTCTTTGCGAAACTTTCAGAAACCACCATGATCAATACCTCAAATACTTGAGATAGATACGTAAAAAAACGAGAGCCTAAAAAGAGCTAGTTTCAAGAAAAGACAAACCCTAAACATAGCAGTCGTTCCTTTATTTCGTCCCCAAATACATAAAGAGGAGTGGCCAAATCTGATTTCTGTTGCATGAATCAAGATGGGAGTAGTGGCATGAATCAAAACTAATGGGATTGAGGATTTCTGTAACTGCTTTTCGCGTCAGATGAGCCTTCTTATACCCCTGTTCTGTATATCGTCTTCATCCCTTGCTTTTCGTCTCCAAGTTTCCTTCATCCAGATATCATCGTGTAAAGGAATTGTAAAGTTATGTTTCTTAAACAATGTCGTTTCTCAAAAGAATAAGAAACTCATAGAACCTAGTTTCTTAGAGTACAGTTTCGATCACATTTCTTAAAAGTGTGCAACATGTGTAGCCATCTGCTCCCTAGGTTCAAATCAGGCACATTGGATCAAGAGGCAAATGCAGCCATAACCAAGATCTGGCTCTCACCCGAGGAAAAAAAGGGGGGGTGTAATTAAAAAAAAAAAGTTGTTCGTGGGAAAAAAGATGAGTTTGTGTGGATGCTCATGCCGGCTCGAGGACTCTTAGCCATATACAAATTAAGGCGTGATCCAACTCCAGCCTTTACATTAACTTTTATAATACGCGATGATAAAGGATATTAGGTAGAAAAGCGTACCATTATCATAATTTGACCGTGTAAAGATGCATACCCGCAGAGTGATACATGCCTTCCTTTACAAATGGGAAGTTGCCTTCACGAGCATGTGCGTGAGGAAGAACAATGTTGGAAGGTGCTAGAGCTAGCGTCCCAACTTTGTTTAATTACGTCATACTGTTGCCATAGCATATAAAATTGGATAATCCACCTCTCCTTTTTGGATGATTGAGTCCCAGCCTAAATTATTAGCAGAGTATCAAAAACTATTTAGGATCTTGGATTGTTTTCGTGTCGTCGTGTTCTTATTTGTAAGATCAATCTATGGGCATCAAGTAAGAAACAGACCACTGAAGATCTCTATTATACACTTCAATTAGAAAGCCGTTATCATAAAATGACATTTCAACACCATTTTCCTGGTTGGCATCAATCTACAAATTAAGGACACGAAACTACCTTGTGAAGTTCTCTTCTAAACTCCCCCAAAGAAGCTCTGCTCCTGAATATGGAAGGCTTTCTTTCCACAACTTCCATATGTATGTACAAATTTCAGACTGCCATGTGCAATCTTCACAAGAAAAACAGATGTACGCAAGGAATATCTTTCGTAATCCTTGTAAATTCAGCTCAGCTTTTGCCTGAACAAGCATTGTTTGAATAAATTTCCAGTTTTGTTACAGACGAAGGGAAAATGTATGAAATTCTACTTACCGTGATCTTGTGAATCCACATGAACAAAGAAGCTGGCAGCAACAATCAAATAACTGAAGATAAGCATTAATCCCTTAAAATAATTTGCTGTACCCTCCTGCATCAAAGAGAACATATGGCTAAGAGATGTGAAAGAGACGGATGACTTTTCTAATGGTTTCACACAACACACCTGTAACATAAATGCAACAACAAGAACAGTAATGAACAAAGTTGCCGTCTCAAACAGCTGAAAGTCAAGATCCATTGGCTTTCCCATGCACCAACCAATAACAACACAAAATGGAATCTATATCACATCAACAAACATCGTTAGTACCGTTAGGCCATCGAGATTGTTAGTGTTATTTATAGGGGAAAACAAAGTCCGCCACTATCCAGCAGCTCAAATAACATAAAACAAGCAAACACATGTATGCAAAAGAAACCAAGAGTTTCCATGGTATCCCTTAATTTGAAGATCCTATTATCATGCGGTAAAAGCACAGAGGCTATTCTTCTAGCCTTGACAATACCATGGCAAAACTATACATAGCCTTCAGACATCTAAAATGGGACAAAGTCTTTAGACATCAATTTGATCTTGAGCAAACATTCTTTAATTCATGTGCCGATCAGTTCCATTCTGCAATAGACGCAATCCTAACAAATGGTGTCTTAACATTTGTTTAAACAAGTATCATAGATAACCACCATTGATTGAAAATGACTTCAAAAGATAAAATAGACCTAAGGCAAGGATCTGAAAGTGCAATCAATATCTATAAACATCTAATAGACAGAAGGCAATTACGAAAGATTCTAAATTATAGCCTCTGATGAGGCCAAGGATTCCAAATGAGCGTCATAGGCAAAATGACAAGTTTCCAGAATCTTCGATACTAAACATCTAAGGTCATGAACCGGCATTGGCCAAAATAAAATACTTACCACGAACATAGATATCTGGGTTGAGGAACCAATGGCCACACCTAAAGAGATGTCCTGCACACATGGCATTCTAATGCCTTAATCAGCCTGTTCAAAGTGCTCAACTTTAAAAGACAAATGGGCAATGCTTACAAGTTTATCCTTAAGAGCAAACATTATTGCACTGGCATGCTCTGCAGCATTCCCAACTATAGGAAGAATTATAACACTGAGAAAGGCTAAAGGTATATTCCAGGCCTCTGATGCACCCTACAAGAAGATAGGGAGTAAGCCTCCAACAAGAATCCCAGAATAGGCCATAGAAATAGTAACATGTTCAAACTAAGTACCTGAATTGCATTGACAACATATTGTGAAAGAACGGAGATAATTATTGTCAATACTCCAAGCCATGCTATGGCGCCCCAGCCACTAAGAATTTGTTCTTCCTCATCTTCAGACTCTGTGTTGTCCTATGACATATAAGGTCATTCGCTTAGGTTATACGAAGCTAAAACAGTACAAACTGTTCAATCTACTACTAGACAGTTGACTGTACATGCAGCATTAACATAAAGCCATAGCCACACTCTCACCTCTTCGATATCATATAGCTGTTTGTGACTCTTCAACTGAAAGAAGAGATACGATGCATATGCCATCAACATCACACAGCTGCTAAATCTAGAAAGGCTTAGCTCTGACGCGCCAACATGTAGTTCTGTATGAGTTGAATGTAACACAGCTGGAAAGAGAAGTCCCATGACTGCCATTAAAAGCAACCCCGAATTCACCAGGGCCGTTGCCTATGACAAAATAACAATATTCCACTGAGCATTTCCATGCATGCACTTGAACGTAATTATAGATAGCAATTATAGATACTTACCTTGTTAAATTTCTGATCATTCTTTCGATGTGCCAAACCACCCATAAAAAAGGCACAACCAAGGACAAGTAACATATTTGACAATATGGAGCCCAAGAGGGATAACTGAACAACACGAATCATTCCATGGCGTAGGGCAAAAATTGAGATAATCATCTCTGTAGCATTTCCAAATGTTGCATTCAGAAGCCCACCAACTGCACACATTGACACAAATGTGTATTTTGTTCTTTTCAAAATTCCCTTAAAAGATACCGAGGAACAAAACAAAATGCTATGCAGATATGACAATACAAACTAGCCCATAAGCATAAAAGCAAGGAAACTATTACCTGTAGAACCAGTATGAAATGCAAGTTGCCTGCACCAGGAAACCAACATAATAGATGTAAGCATTAATAAGGACAATAACTATTAATTAAGCACTAGACGAAAAGACGCAGGCAGTTTTGTTGTATTACATAGCACAATTACGCAGGATAAATAATGCAGCATATAGAACTTACTCCGTAACAAAGCCAAGACGCTCCGCTAGAGGGGCAATAGCTAAAAGACTTGAAAGAAAAATCCATCCCTGTACCAGGCATAAGGCTCTTATTGGACAGATTGATTTACAAAGTAATGAACCGCGGAATATTGCTTACCTGACCTACTTCCAAACTTTGCAGTATAAAAGAGACGACCACAAATGGAAGCAAGTACTTAATCTTGCTTCCTAATATAACTTTACAAAAAATTCTCCAGCCTTGTTTCGCACAAGCACCTTTTGAAAAGAAAATCTGTAATCTTTGAATCTGTGGATCTGTCTCCAAAAACCAATGTTTTGATTTGAGGACCCTTGGAGTGGCCCTCTCGTCTGTAATTAGGTTCCTCTTTTCTTCCACGTGAACTTCACCGTTCATTGACATCATCTACAAAAAGATGCATCAGCTCAATTTTTGATATCTTATTTAGAAGACAGAAATATATGCAAGGACTGCTTACTTCAAGATCACCATGAACATGTGAGAATGCTGTATCGTCTTCTAAGGAAACGTTATTCCTGCAATCCATTGAGATACAAATCTGCAGCATATGGAGCTAATCCTCTTAGTAAAACAAGCCTAACTTGCAGGTTTCCTTCAGAGTTATGTCAGAATGTTGTTTACCAATGAAAGAGCCAGAAATCATGCAACGACATTGTGCACCCTTTGAGCCTTGATCAGGCTTAGAAAGGATAACATTCATAATACTAAGGGTAGGCAAAATCCAAATTTGAAGCTGCAAAAGGAAAACCAAGAAGAATAAGGGTTCTGTTACACATTGTACAACAGTTGCCAGACACTAAAGGCTCATATTGAACAGAAGCTTGTTGGGGATCTGCTTGGGGATCTGCGTGCCCTGATGTATTCATGGAGCTAGAATTTACAAATGCAACGAAGTTTACACTTACTGCAAAATCGAGCTGCCTCAAAACCGGAGCATGCCGGATGAGCTAGCAAATGTACTGAGGAAGAAACCCACTTTCAAATCTGAAGACCAGGTTAGCAAGGAAGCCCAAGAGCAGAGCTGATTTGGAAGGAACAAAACATGACAAAAAAGTTTGGGTAGGATCCAAAGGGAAAATTTTGAACCAAGGAAGGTAGGAGATGAAGTAGAATAAAGGGTTCCCGGAGGGAAGATTGGGGAATTACAGGAAATCGACGGTTTAGATTGGCCAGTATATTATTGTTTATTCAGAAGCTTCCAGGAAGAGGATTATGGAGCCCTTTTTCTAAATATGCGGCGCATTTTCGCTCTATTTAAGGCTTTGATAAAACGGTCTCTAATATTTATTTTGCTTGTTCAAAGAAATACATCGGTGGGTTGAAAGGAATACATCGGGGGCCACAATTGGCACGACCATACCATATCTCCAATGGCCGGCACATGTATGCTTCTTAGAATGTTAATGTTAAAATAATCTTTGTAGATCTATCTAATAATGCTTAACCCTCAACTTCCGCCCAAGTTGTTGCCTAGTTTATGTATAACTGTCTAACTAACTAACTACACAAATCGCTTAGTGTAGAATATGGCATGTAATGCCACGGGTTAGGAGCCCTGAACTTAGATTCTGCTTAAACTAGCAGAATGCCATGCTTTATTGATACTTACCAGATTTTTAAGAAAACACTCGTTTAATTTGCTGGATTCAGCAAATGTTTTACAAAATTTTGACTAGAATTTTTTTTGCTTCCTTTAAAATTGGATTTTTCCAACTTTAACCAGAAATTCTGAGCAAGCAACCCCCAATTTTGATCCCCAAGCCTGGAAATCCTTTGCCTTGCTTTAAAATCTGATTTTTTCAACTTCACCCAAAAATTTTGGGCAGGAAACCCCCAACCAAAGGCCTTACCACTAAGCCAACACCACTTGAACCCAACTTGGTGGAGATCATGCCAACCTAAGGCTTTACATTATTTTCTCAAATAAACTGTATTTGTATCTTTCATTTCACTCTACAATTTAATGAGCCCAATTTGCACATTCTTTCATTCACCCTTTTATATCACACATTTGTTATAAAACCCATGACATTCAACCGCTACTCATAGTCGATAGCAACATGTCCTTGTAATTAGTTAAAGCCACATTTCTTCTTCTCCTTCCTCTTTGACATTGATTAAGCCTCCTCCTCCTCCTCCTCCTCCTCCTCCTCCATACAATATAATAATAGTGGAAATGAGTTGGCTCATCAGTCGCACCTGTTTAGGGTCTTCGTGGAGCCTATCCTTTTCTACAGGGTTGAAGCCTGGGAACCAGTGGTGTCCCTCGCCACCTGGAATGAATTGGAGTAGGTGCAAAAAGCTTCTTGATTTGGACGCTCCACGGTCCCGTATCAAATCCTGTTGCAGGAGACATGCTTCTTGCCTTTTCGGAAGGCATCCCTTGACCGCCACATCGTATACTTTTAGAAAGTCATCAGTATGGATGATTCTCGTCTCCCTCACCTGGCTTACACAATGGCAATGGGGCCGTAGCGCGTGAAAGCCTGCTGGAAAGATAAGCCAGATGGAATGTTCCGGAGCACATATGCATACAGGTGCAAATAGATGCGGCTCGCTATAGATTGGGGCAATATTTTGACGTCTATTTGCTTAGCAAGCTCTGGAATGCCAACGCCCTTGAACAGGTCAAGCCATCATATTACTGGCACCACATCAACTCCACATTGGAATGGGGCCTATAACATTACCTGCGCACCCGTCTGCTTATGAAAAAGCATAGACTCATTGTCTCGATCACAGGGGCACACCATCTCCAAATTGAGATGGGTCGCTAGACTGGGAAACTACGCCAGAACAGGCTTTGTCAACGTTGCTGTTGAGGATGAATGCCACACCGTTCAGAGCTGCACAACGTATGATCAGATACGGACAGGCCCAGCCAGCCCCTACATATGATATTGGGCATGGATTCAGTACGGAAACTAGCATCATACCTTCAGAAGGTCATGGACATGTGGGATCAGCTATGTCCAGTAGCACTCATGTAACGGGCCAATGGTAGACCGCTCGAGTATTCGATCCTTGAATGTGCCTGTGGGGCGTTCCGGAGACACCGGCATAAATGGGTAGAAGTGACTACTCATAAACGTCTAGACGGTTTTGTCCAGTTGGTTAAGGGCATGTCGGTTAGGAACGTTACAGTTGGTATCAGAGCAGGTCTCGAGTTCGAGTCTCCATGGATGCCTATATGCATGGGTAATTTGCAAAGACATGGTAATCAGTGTGACATAGAATGACATAGACATGGTATAGCCTTGGATGCTCGAGGACGAGCATAGTTCTAGTGGGAGAGACTGTAACGGGCCCATGATAGACCGCTCAAGTATTCGATCCTTGAATGTGCCTGTGGGGCGTTCCCGAGACACCGGCATAAATGGGTAGAAGCGACTACTCATAAACGTCTAGACGGTTCCACAACAGTTTCAGGGTGATTTTCTGGGCTGGAAAATTTGCCAGACAGACTTCTGTCTCCACTCATAAATCTGAAATTTCTCCTTCCACTTCCAAATCCGACCTATGATTCAAAAACGGCCCTTTAGCATCAATTTTGGCCCCTTCTCATGCATTTCCGGCATGATTTAACCTGCATCTCATGGGCCAGATTCAATTTCTTATATGCTGGCGCAGAATTCCCTTTTGCATAGCACTTACAGCAGAAAATCACTTCTTTATGTCCATGATTCCACATCGGTACATAGGCACCACATCCTCTCATCACAAATCATATTCTAATCATGCCTAGTTGCAGCATATGTCACCTCAAGAATCAATACAAACCCCACCTGATAAGAAAAAGATCTGATGCAGGTAAAAGCTCCAAGCTCTTGCCATCGATGGAATTCCTCCTCTGCTATCCCGTCTCCAAAAAGCTTCCAAATTTTTTTTCTCAATTTGTCTCTCTAGATCATAAAGCTTTCTGCTTATTTATAGTTCTATCCTACATGCATGTTTTATCTTGCATGCATGTCAAACATACATGTTCTATCTTGCATGCATGTCAAACTTGTATATACGTGCATGAGTACATATACTGACCCATCAACTGGCCAGGATCGTTACAGACTGTAATGTTCCTAACCGACATGCCCTTAACCAACTGGGCAAAACCGTCTAGACATTTATGAGTAGTCGCTTCTACCCATTTATGCCGGTGTCTCGGGAATGCCTCATAGGCACATTCAAGGATCGAATACTCGAGCGGTCTACCATGGGCCTGTTATAGTCTCTCCCACTAGAACTATGCTCGTCCTCGAGCATCCAAGGCTATACCATGTCTATGTCATTCCATGTCACAATGAGTACCCATTTATGCCGGTGTCTCGGGAATGCCTCATAGGCACATTCAAGGATCGAATACTCGAGCGGTCTACCATGGGCCTGTTACAGTCTCTCCCACTAGAACTATGCTCGTTACAGTCTATCCCCAATATAATGGTGTGTCAGCCATTACTTGGGGATGGGTAGGGATAATAAAAATGATGGGGTGAAATAATGCTTAGACATAATGGAATAAGTATGCTTTAGAATATTGGTTTAGGAAGAAGAAGAAGACCGCATATCTAATGCATTTAAAGTGGTGTGGATCTTATTATCAGATATTGCAATATAAAGGTACTATCATTTCACTTATTCATTTGTTTTAGTTCCATAATGTTCGAGTGTAGGAACTATCTATCTATGTAGCCTATTTCAATGACATCTTAATTCAAAAATATCCTATGATGTAAAAAAAAAAAAAAAAATATCCTATGATGTAAGTTAGATGTCATAGTATTTCAATGACATCTTAATTCAAAAATATCCTATGATGTAAGTTAGATGGCCTATGACATCGTTCATGTGCCTCTTGGTCCTAGGAATGCCATAAGCCCCCCTGCCCCCCAACATTATGTGGGAGAAGGCTTGCCCTTAGGTCCTTACATGGGGTACGTAACTGGCTTGCCCTAGCGAAATTGTTGAGCATTCCGAGCAATGGCAAATGTTTTATGTAAGAGTCAATTCATGATTATTTTTGTGGTCAAACTTGACTTACAAATAATCGTTGTCTTAAATAACTCACTAAATAAACATTTCATAAGTGTGCAAAATGTTCATTCCTTTCGTACCTACAACGGAATAAAATTTTATGCATGTGAGAGTTGGTCTAATTCTTTGTTGTTCCTTTTATGGTATCAATTTGGTGGAAAAATCATTGTATATATAAATTCTTCGCTCTTAAGTTTTAGTGGCTTGAAAGGATGTATGAAGAACTTGGCAATGAATTTTATGGGCTTTGTATAGTAGGCTATATGGACATTTTGAATTCATTACTAATTAAACTCTTTCAGCTGCAAGGGAGGAGACAGTTGATTAACATGAAACAATTGACGAAGATGGTAGGTAGTTTATTGGGATCTTTACAACATGGAATGTACTTGGTATGCTACATGCACGCAAATTATTAGTGCAACCTTAGTGCTAAAGCCATGGGGAAATTATTTTTGTGTACATCCAAATCCACATATCCAAGATAGAACAATAGTCCAACATGTACAACATCAAGAAATAAATGGGTTTAGAATACACATGCGCACTTTCCAAACATACTATCTACAACTTTACTTGTCTTGTTAAAAACCCAACCGAACACAACATAAGCACTGCCTCAAAAGCTATCTAAAACTGCAAAGTAGAACTTCCACTCTCCAACTACCGTATAACATATAAGAATGAATCTTCATTACTGTGTGAAAATCATTGCTGCCATAATTTCATTTCAAATTCATTATCCCTAAATGGGTAATCCATTTATTCCTGATTCTCTTTCTAAAAAGTGATAATTTACTGTATGCATTTATAAAACCAAATAATAAATTAGAAACAATATTAAGATGCATCATCTCAAATAAGAAAAAACATGAAAAACATGTCTTACCTTCCACCATCATCAGGCCTTGCAAAAGTGTGGTCTGCAAAAAGAATAGCAACTCATATATCAATCACTTTAAAGGAGGAAAATAATACATCTGAAGACGTCTCCACATCAAACCAGATAAAACAACATAAGTTGCATCCAACTTGAAAATAAATTTGTGAGTTAGCTTCAATTCCAATGGCTTTTCTAATGCAGTTGTTGCACTCAAGCAGTTCAGCAGGGGTTAAGCAAGATAATGGAAATGCCCATCTACAATACAGTCCAAGATTGATAGCAAAAAGACAGGTATTACAATTTTAACTACAATCGCCCGGCGTTGCCGGGCTAATGTCATGAGGTGCATTTTTGAGTTGTGTATTAAGGCGAATCACGCATAGACTGACGTCGTTAAAATCCATATTAGAGTGTTCAAAATGGTTGTTTGTGAATATTGGTAATGTGAGGTTGTTGATGTTACGCTCAGTCTAAATGTTCATTAAACTCTCATAATATACTGTCATAAACCTTCCGTATCTCAAAAGACAGAAGCTATAGATAGCTACAGATAGAAGCTCACATGTTCTCTAATAGAGCTTCAAATTCAAATCAAATACCACCTCTCAATAGAGAAAGCCACCTCTCAATAGAGCCTCCTTGTCTGTAGGTTGCTGCAAACATGGGTCCTTGAACCTACATACAATTAGAAACAATTAAGAAGACCAATATGCATTTAAAGCTTGAAAGCATCTTCACACCGATAGATTCAAGTATGTATCCACAACATTTAGTCATGCAATACATAAAATCTACAAATCAGGCATGCGCTAAAACAATGATAATAAGAACCTAATCAAAATGAATGAAATGCTGCAACGTTTTAAGTTTAAAAACCAAAATACTGTCGTACAAAACAACCAAAAGTAGCGATAAATTTTGAGTATTTAGTTAAAGTCAAATGACAAAGAGGATGAGGTAATGCACCTTCAAAATGGCATAACATGCGCCATAGGATAGCAGGACTATAAGAACAACATTCAAAACTTGCACAAAGTAGGTGATAGCAATCCAAACATTTGTACCAATGTAAACATCCTACGGGACAGATAATGCGCCTGATGCTAAAGACATCCAAAGAATGATTTTGATTTTCATAATCCATGTAAACTTCAATATGTTGATGCCTATTCTCAAAGAAAAATTGCAAAGAATCCAAATGTCCCAAACCTGGTCTAAGCCTAGACACAAATTTGGCCTTGAAAAATGTTGCATTCACTACGTGCAAGTGATCTGTTTATGTAATGAGCTCCCTTCTATGATGAGCTTTAATCTGAAAACAACATGCTACACATGCCAAGTGCATACTGCAAAACAGAGATGCATAAGAATCAAAGCTTTGAATTTTGTATAGCTGGCACAACTCAAATAAAAGCTATAGCCTATTTTCAAGATGACTCTATGGACATGCAAATCAGACATAGGATAATATCAGAAACTTTAGGCGAAAGAAAAAGATCCAGAAAAGCAATTGACAATAGAATAGCACTGATCAAATCCTCAAGCAAACTAAGAAATCAGCCCAGCAACCATGTATCTTCTTCTATACAAAGATAATAAACAAATTCAACAACCAAAACCACATCATCTACTTTTGCTGCTGTATCAGTTGCCTGAAAATCCTCTCTTTTGCATGCTACATTTCCACAGCTTGGGGAATATCTTACTTTAGTGTAAGACTGGAGACCCTATTAAAGGAGTGATAAAATTGCAGGGAATTCCTGCATATGACAAAAGTATAAGACATTTCCTTATTCTAAACACTATAGGATATAATAGTTTTTATAACAAAAGCACTCAGTTTTACCTAAACCTACAATATGTCTTACCTTCATAGTTTCTTGGCATCGGGACCTATAACACCTAATGTTTCAATTTTTGTTCATGAAAGTGGTATAACATGCCATCATTTTTTAGGAGCACAATCCCTTGTAAAGCACATTCAAGTGCAAGCTACTGATTTTCTTTTGTGCAAACATCTGTAGGCCGCAAGTTGCCATACTGTTGGCTTGCCAGATTGCCATCAAATAATCCAAAGCGCATTCTGATAGTAAATAAATTAGTGAGAGCTCGATTACCGTCCAATTCGGTGATTTTTCCTCCTTATGATGCTTTGCTACATGCCTGGAAAAGAATGTCCCGCAGTTGAGGTCCAAACCTGGAAAAATGCAAGCAGCAACATTAAGCCAAAAGGAAAAGGAAGACATAATTTTACTCCCAAGAAAATAATATAAAAGTGGCAATTACCCATCCAGACCCCAGGCATTTCTCAGCACATGTTGCTACACCATTAACACGATTGTAAAAACACATACCAAAGCTGACATAGTCGTCCTTCACACAGAATGTCACATTGTAGGTATCGTGCAGATCTTGTTGACTTGCATTTTAAAGGTTTTTCCATGGTCAAAATGCTAAAGATAGACATGGCATGCGTGAAATGTGTGCCTGCATTGTTTTCACAAACTTCTAAATTAATGTATTCTGCAATTTAGTATTCATTTGTTTTGGAGGGTCCACATGAAATCCAACAAAGAAATCTAGCTGAGGATCAAATCATATGCCACGCTACAGGCATGCATTGGAATGGAGGGATTTGATGAAAACTATGGAAGCCGTTGCATGATAGTCATCAAGTATACCTTGCATAAGAAATGATAGCGGTTTGTGCCCAGCTAGTTATCCATATCATAGCCGTCATATATTTACAGCAGGCAAAAACCTTGAGCGAAAGACTCCCTGTGGAATCCACTTCTTGCAGACCTTCTTTCCTGCCCTCTTCTCCATCTCCATATTTCCTGCCCTCTTTCGCATCTTGGATCCCTCACAATACTTATATTTGGGCTCCAGAATATGAGACCAGCCTGCCCAAGATTATGCATTGACCTTGCCTCTGTGGAAACAACATACATTTTTGTAGCAAGTTAAAATCATCACTTGAGACAGCAAAAAGGAAAGAGAAACAGAGTACTTGGCCAATCTTGTAGAACAGAGAGTTGTTGAATGATGCAGCAGTGGTAATGGGCATTAGAACACTTGTAGCAGATAGTGGTGATCCTCCAAACTGAACACCTGGGATTTTAGCAACGACACAGAGGCAAGGTGCTTATAAGAACCTTAGGAAAGTACAAAACATGATGGATCGTTTGCTTCCCTTGCTTAAAGCCCTAAGTACAAAATGGTTGCCTTGCTCCTGTTTGCAAAGGAATGATGCATTCTGCAAGATCAGCCACAAACTCAAATGGATAAAAAGTGTCCTCTCTTCCAGACCGTTGCTATCAAGAGCAAGCAAAATCCCGACGGAGTTAAGAGTGCCATGGCCGGAAGGGTCCTCAATTTCAAATCCGCAACCGTCGTCATGAAATGAATGGACAGAAACAATAGATGTGCATTGCATACAACTAAAATAAACTTCGAACATTTCAGAGGCCAATCCTGAAAAATAAGACAATCCTAAGATACTTTCTTGCATCATCTTTAGCGTTTAACAGAGTATCTCACCTCGTGCCATCATGTACACGACTCAGCGCAAGCTCAAGAATGCAACAACGCAATTCTGAGGCGCCAAGATGGTTGAGGGAAAAAAATCCTAGAGGAGACAATGAAGAATCATCGGAAACCTGAGTCCCGCAAAAGGAGCCGCAAGCGGGAAGGGAACGCCGCATGCGTCTGCACTGCGGCATTCCTGGCACAAATAACAAAGCCTTACCATTTTAAAAAAGAAGATTTATTGCAGCGACTGCAAATATTTCTAATTGTTGACTCTTTTATTGGTTTGATTTCTTTGAATTGTGTCTATTGGAAATGGGTCGAGATACTTAATGTGCATGCCTTCTTTGAGATCAATATTGCTTCCTTTTGTTTCACAATGCAATATTCTAAAAAACAAAATGAAATTTTTGATTTGAAACCTTTATCAAGTTAAAGGCCCCATTAAAGTGAGCCCTTATTTTCATGTATTTCAATTAGCTACGAAGAAACAACGGGTTGCAAGAATGGAGATCCGTACACACCAGATGGAGGAGAGCATTCGCATGCACCTTTTGAAAGGCAGTAGGACAATTAGGGTCTCCATGACCTATAGGCCCGGGTGGATTCCCAATCCACTACCATTTAGATCATGACACAAGACAGACAATGTTATGAATAGGAGATGATGGCTGCCATCTCCTGCCTTCGATCAAAATCTGAGAAGACTGCCATCTCGACGCGAGGGCACCAGGCCACTTTGAAGAGAGTTAGTCACAGCCCCAAGCCATTCAAAGTAGGGTCTCGATACTGGAATTGGCCTCATTGTAAATGAACCCTGCACTTGACTCCCGTATACAGAAACTAGGGCACAACTCTGCTACTCGAGACCTGGAGGTGCAGGAGTTGCATGCAACTGTTGCCTAATAAGGTAACGACCTCGACGCAAATGCTTGTAAAAAAATACGGCAGTGTATGGGCAAGTTGGCAAGGCAGAAACAATTCCAGGGGCTAAGCTCCGAGCTTCAGAAGGCGCAGGTCATCCCACGTGCCTTGGAGGATGCACATGTTCAAATTTCAAATGCCTGAGTGACGTCAGCCCAAACAAATATCACATCAGCCCATATTGCTATGCCCTTAACGACAACTACAGCCCAGACCTTCTAGACATCAGACAGCGCTTGCTGATACAATCAACATTGACCCGAGATTAGAGAGATGTAGGAGCTCAAACGGAGGAACCATAATGACGTGGTTCATGGCCTATCAGAGGAAGCAGAGAAGAACCTCATTGAATGCCTCTAGACGTGGGTCATTGCATGTATGTTATTCCCTGCACTGGTGCACATTATTAGGGCAAAACACCATGGCAGTCAGTGCCCTGACAACCACCGTATTGTCATATTTACGGCTACGGATGTGCAAGTTCAAACAACTATATGGAAGCAACGGCCCTAACTTAAAGATTCAATTCTCAGATCGGCATTGGTTCTCCGGGCAATAGTCTCTGAAATGGGCTCGGAGTTCTTAATGTGGATTGATCTCCGACCATAATTGTCTTCGTGGATCGGCTCTTCTCATTCTAGATATAAGGACCATAAGAAGAACTAGGGGGATTCTAGTAAATTAAGAAAATTCAGGGCGTTCTCATAAATACGTAAAAACACAAGGGCAGAGTTATAAATTTCCTAATAAAAAATCCGACATATGGACTTTATCTTCCTCCATTATTTTTCTTAAATATCAATTACTTAGAATAGAATAGAATAAAATAGAATGCATTTTATCGTCCATGGAGACTAATTGGTCTATGGGACCCAAACAACGAGAGCAACAAGCGTATTACTGTGAGGAATTAGCTGCAAATGGATGAATCAGCAATTTCTCTTGACTGGATCTGGATACATGTCCACCCCACCACAAAAGACAATTGCTTAAATGGATGAATCATTAATTTCTCTTGACTGGATCTGGATACATGTCCACCCCACCACAAAAGACTGTCCACCACCCCACCACAAAAAACAATTGCTTACAGTGGATACTGTAAAAAGCAAAAAAACTCGAAACAAAAAGAAAAAACAAATACATGTCTTAAAATACACATAGCAATTTGGTCAACAAATTTTTTACACACATTTAACGTATTGATTCCACGTAAAACGATGACCAATGTCCATATTCAAGGAAAAAAAACAGGAACAAGATAGGAAGAAACAGATTATTCACAATGCATAATGCATAAGATATAGGCTAGTAAAATGCATAATGATAAACGGCACTGGACATACTTTCAAGGAAAACAAAAACAAACCTAAGGGGCATAAAACGCTTATCACAATGCTGTGCATATGAAGAGGGAAACTAATACAAATAATAGACGGGAACTGAAGCCCAATATGTTATACAAAAAGGATTAGGCATAAGGGAGGCTGCTTGAAATGTAAAGCCCGACGTGTTATATCAAGAAAATTGATTAGGCATACAAAAGGCTGCTGTGTCTCTTGATACTTTGAACAAATATATTATACAGGTATTGGACAGCTACATGCCAACTCTTTCCAGTGTTCAACAGGTATCATGCCAAATCCCACAGGTTCTTCATTTCTGCTGCAACTTAGAGACAAGGTTTGGATTGGACATGTATAATTCTTGATACTGTGAACAAATTTATTATACAGGTATTGGATAGCTACATGCCAACTCTTCTCCAGTCGTTCGACAGGTATCGTGCCAACTCCCACATGTTCTTCATTTCTGCTGCAACTTAGAGACAAGGATTGAACAGGTATAATGCCAACTCATACTGGATCTTCATTTCTTCTCTTTTTTTTTGAAGGTTAAGGTTGGTGGGACTTGCACCCACCCACATCTCCCGCCCGATGGTAGCCAGTTTGAACCCTACCCAAGGCATTACCACTAAGCCACCACCGCAATGGACCTTCATTTCTGGTGCAACTTAGAGAGAAGGTAAAGGCAGCCAGAAGAAAAGAAAATAGATACAGATAAGCAAAGAAGATCAAAGCTTGTATTAATGGGCACCTTCTTGCTATTCTCAAACATTCCCACCAAAAGAATCATAACAATAACATGCCCCAACTTAGTCTTCAACTCATCTAATGAACGTATTTCTAACCATTTTGGACGTTCCTGAAGAGTGTTTAAACTTTTAGTGTCATACAAAAGATGTTTCAAGATCAGAATAAAAAAACATGACATAATATACCTGTAACCTGAAAAGACCAAATAGATTTGAACCACAGACAGTTGTCTTAGGAACCCCGGCTGGCAGATCTTCCCCAGGTATTTCCAGTGTGCTCACAAAGAGTTCATATAAGCCCATTCCGAAAATAAGCATCACCGTACCCATAAGATAAACATCTGCATTATGCCCAAATGTCTGAATTAGCATTCCCAGGTAAAGACCCAACAAATCTAAAAATGCCCATATTGAAGCATTTTGTCAGATTTCACAATCACCAACGCCATGCTACAAAGACAAGGAAAAAGAACTCTGCATTCATAGGACATCAAAAAAGGCATTGACATAGCCATTGCCGTTCAATTATTCCCACAAACTGTAAAAAACGCCGTCAGGACAAACATCGTATAATCTTAAGACAAACATGTGACTGATAATGGCATAGTCTATAAGGAAATAATAATAATGGCATAGGCATCTAATCACTGCACAAATTGTCAACAAACAATCCCCAATATATGAGGATGAAATGGGGCTGTTACATGTTTGTTAAGCATGATGCATGTTTCTAAGATGCTGTCCAGGTACAGCTAAATTTGAATGTATTATCATTTTTGCCATGACAAATTAACAATTTCAAATAAACTTGAATCATTTCAAAATTTCATATGATCATTAAGAGTTCACTTAAAATCCTAAAATTGCAGTTCGTCAATTAAGAAAACTGTAATTGAGTGTACATTTCTTTCTTTCGAATCCTTAAAAATTAACCAGGATGAACATACAGGGGCTGCTCATATAGAAAACAAGATCCATATCAAGTCTCAAGAGGAGTGAAATTCATCTGGAAACCCTGGAAACTCGTTGGTTAGTTCATTCCTACACACATGGACCCCTGCTACTTTCTATTTTGAGCTTCTAGTTCAGAGCCTTCTCTATATAGATGGAGGTGGTTCCACGTGATTTATTCACGGAGTTTCAAGATTTGAAAAAACTTCGATTTAATCTTCTACACATTAAATTTGTCCTCAAAATAAAAAAAAATAGGTAGGCATGCATGCATGTCTTACCTACAGCCTCAACCAACAAAAAGATCACCTCTCCAGTGTGAAGCCCACGAGAAACTCCATGAAAATATTCCACAAATGACTTCATAATATACAGGCTCCCCTGCAAGATATTCCCATGACATTTTATTAAAATTCGTTCGCATATAGATAGCTTAGATGTGACACCTGAAAATGAATTCCAGTTTACCTTGAAGAAGCATAGCAAGGATCCCGCTAAAGAACCCAACACGGCAAGAAGAGTCAAGAATCTACAGTTAAAAATCGCCTGCAACACCGTTTGAAGAAATCAACATTTCCAAAATGCCCATTTCAATAAATGGAAGAATACGAGCATCAGTTAAGGCTAAAAACCGTTTCAACACATTCTTCAAGGTGTTGATTGTGTTGGTTCCGGCGTCGTTCTTCCGAACAAGCGGTGGAACACTGCTCTTTTGCAAATGGGCCTGCACCGTCAAAAGCAGCAACACCATTGCCAAGACATCTCAAGGCAAAACGCGGATCAAATTGACCCACGATCGGATCACAATGGAGCTTCTTAAAACAAAAATTTCTATTCAAAGAGCTCGATCCAACTATGCCGATTCGGGCAGCATTAGTGATGCGAAATGGGTCAAATTTGATATCAAAATGGAGGCGAGAAATAGGAGAAGCAAGCCGTAGAGAGCTCATGCTACAGCTAAAAATGGATCCGGCAAGGTTCTTGGAGGGATCATCTGGCTCCTGAAGGGCTCAAGAGGCTACTACTGCCGCTTAAGAGGCACTAGAACGGGGACGGGGTCTTCTGCTTGTTATATATAGCATGTGCAGTGAATTAGGTGCCTGCCGGCTGATACCGGGGATGTGTATCTCCATGACAAATTATCTTCGTCAGTTTGCAAGGGAAAATTGAGCGGCGCATTATTGGCTTCCGATTTGGGCTTGGATTCACAGGGGGTATTAGGGCGGGGTCACATGAAGATATCAACGTCTTCCATTAGACGTCAAAAACTGAAAACAGAGGGGTCACATGGAGTTTTTTGACATGAATCTCTTCATGTTGACATCAATCCATCCCACCGGCTCTCTCCTCGGTTGGACGGATTCATGTCAACATGAATCTCTTGGATATCAGCACGTGGCAGATCTCAGAGTACTTGGCAGCAATCCAGAAATCAGCGGGCAGAACAAGAACGGCAAGAACGGATGGTGCGTTTGGATCTTCATGTGACCCTGTTTCTATCGCTGCGTTCATGTTGACAGGAAAGAGTCCCTGTTGACATCTTCATGTGACCATACCCTTAGACTCATGGAATAAGGGTATTAGACTCGTGGTTTCAGCTTTCAAGGTTATTCCACAAGTCCAATACCCCCTTCCACAAGCTGTTCAAGACGGAAAAACCCTTTTGCTGGAACTGCAATCCCAAAAAAATGGGGGTATTAGACTCGTCTAAACTCACGCCTCTATTCTACAAGTCGAATATCCCAAAGGGGTATTAGACTCGTCTAAACTAACTCTATAAGTTGAATACCCCTTTGGCTATCTCACAAGTCAAATACCCCTTCTTTTTTAATTTCAATGTACTAAGGTATTAGGCTCGTCTAGAGCACAGATTTATTGCACAAGCATTCTAAAAGAGATAATATATCATAACTTTAATCTAGAAATGCGAGATCATAACTCCATCCTAGTAAAGGGAGATCTATTCATAACTCCATTCTGGTAAAGCGAGATCCATATGATGAAATGCCAGGATATGTAGAAAGAAACTCATGTTTTGCATGCATAAAGCTTTGAAACAATGAATTGTTTTGTGGCCATTGTTGCACTACATTTTTTGCCACCATATCTATAATTCCTTTGATCATCAAATAAAACGTAGTTAGATCTAGATGTATAAACCTGCAACAAAAGTATGAGTTCAAGCAATATGATCCTGCAGGAAATATCCATATTTTCACTCATGTTTTAGACTCAATGAAAAACACCAATTTAACGACCTGACAACATCAACGGAGTAGAAACCATGTTCATTGAACAGAAGACAAATGAAACATAGAAAGAACTGTTGGGAAACATGATGTTCATAAATTTAGCTGTAACAAAAATCGTGTTGCTATTGCGAGCCATTACAAGATTAAACTTAGAGCCTCTGGGTATGCTTGATGATCATGAAGACTAATTTAAGAACAACATTATACCTCGTCAATTGCGGTGAAAATAAGTACCCAGTTTTGTTTTGGATCATCTGTGAAGAGTGTTGGGCCTTACAGCCCAACATATCAGATCATCGTGGATCCCATTTCCGTTAGTATTTTCCTTTTCAACCCCTTCATTTTTTTATACCACTCTTGTTTTATTTTCCTTAGTTGCACTAGCCTATATCCCATAGCTTTTCTGTACCTTGTCTCTTTCTTTCCCATTAGCCAACAAAAAGCATAGACCTACTGCACTTCTGGAGCATCAGGAGAAAGAACAAGCATAATATCCTCTTGAATTTATTCGCAACTGACCTTTAAGATTTATTATTTTTGGCAATTTCTTTACTGCAGCCGAATACCCCATTGAAGACCTTGGAGACCCCTTATGGAGAAACATCACCTAGGAATTGGTGAAGATCCATCATGGACGAGTTCACTGTGTGACGTACACTTGTAGAAGACCATTATCGAAGACCCCACCATGGGATAAGCTCGTAACCACATTTGTAGAAGACTCTAACATGGAGGATAATCTGTACAAGACCCATTTGGACGTTAACTTATAGGAGACCTCGTATTGAGGAAAAGCACACAAAGACATCACAAAGTGCTAGTATTTATCCTGGCAATTTGCAGGCAAGGCATATGACCTCGGCACATTTACTGTATTGAGCAGACAAAGTTATAGAAATATGGCAGCATTTTACTATTTTGAGCAGGCAAACATATGGCAGCATTTTACTATTTTGGCGCAACAAACATATGGCAGCATTTTAATGGTTTTTGAGCAAACGAATTTGTAAGGATATGGCAACGTTCTACTAGCTTGAGCAAGCAGGTTTTTAGATGTGAGAGTTGGGGCAGATTGGCAACGAAATTGCAGAGTATTCAAGATTACAGGGAAAGCAAGTGAGCTGGTAGTCTACATGTATTGACATGCAACCTTATCACGTTCTATTATTTTGCAAACATGGTTGCAGAACATATAGCTCTGGGCTTTGACATACACAAGATATTTATAATGATAAAGCACCCATTGTCTCTCTCGACTCATATTTGGTCAAATTTTGACAATATTGGTTGACAAAACCAATTGTTGCTGTTTTTGTGTAACCTAAAATCAACGTGAGCTCTTCTTCGGTGCATGGAATGGATCGTGGAGGCAGGAATAGAAGCTACAAATCTTATGCAGCTGATTGCGGCATGTCAATGGGACGGTGCAGGGAAAATAGCGGGTCTCTGGAAGCGGCAGAGGGAGGCATCAAAACATGTTCGTGGGCATTCATTTCAGCAATTTTTTTGGGTTCAAAAACAGGGCGGAACTATCCCAGTTACAGAGGGAACAGAAGGAATTGTGGCCTTGTGTTGAATGTAGCTGGATAGATTCTGCAAGTATATCAGCATATTCAATTTCGAAATTGGTGAAGGAGGAAGCATACCCAGTTGCAGAGGGAACATGAGAATTTGAGACCTTGTGTTGAATGGAATTGGGTAAGTGCTGATTCCAACTGATCCAAAAACGAAATTGGTGTAGATGCCATTTTATGTTGCAGATCCCATTTGGAGCTTTATTCTGAAGAAGTTCCATTCATTTTATTGAAGGTCACATTCAGTTGCTGAGGATATATATCAGAGATACTGTTCTTCTATCATTTTTTCAGGAAAATAACATTGTACTGCTTAAATTCTGGAACATTCCATTATGTGCTGTATTTTTTAATACAAAAGGGTCTATGCTTTGTTGGTTTTATTATCATATTATCTTTTCTATTGCTTCTTTTAATACTAAACCATTTTTGCCTGAACCATTCTCTTGGCTCTTTCTTCTGATTATTTCCGCCTTGCCTTTCCCAACTTCTATCTATCCATCCCACCATCTCATAGTCCTTGAAACTGCTTACCTTTAGAAATATGATGATTCCCCGCTCCAAGCTATCATCATGAATGGAGGTCCTACCGGGATACACCATTGGAGCAAATCATTCTCCAGTTAAGGCAATTTTTCAGCTTGTGCTCTGAATATTGACAGCAGATCTGATACATCATGGCTCATACAAGTTCTCCAGCATTGCGCAGCCCTCACGAAGATGATTCAGAGGGATCTGTTCATTATGCACCACCAACATATGCTTCCAGACGTGGTACTTCAGAAAATCCACTTGAAGATTTGAGTGCATTATTAGCACCACCTCCTCCAATGTACAATGGCACGAGCAATCCAGAAGATTTTCTCAAAGTGTTCAAAACATATTATGAAAACTACGGACATCGGAAAGGAGATATTGTATCTGTTTTCAGCAAAAGCATGGAAGGAGAAGCGGAATCTTGGTTCGATTTCTTTATTACATACAAAAGCCAAGCATGGGAAGATCTAGCCAAAGGCTTGGTGGAGAGGTTTGGAATATTACTTGATGAAGGGAATTTGCTGCAAAACTTAATGTCATTTTCCCTTAGACGAGGAGAAAGCGTGAAGTCTTATGTTGAGAGATTCTCCAAATGCATCAAAGCTTGTAAGGTCTAACCTGCAATTAATATACTGTTTTGTGCAAGGTTTGCAGCCAATGCCTTCATTGTACCAAAAGTTATGCAAGTTACAATCTCGAGGCCAACTTTGTTCTATATTACAAGCATTCTCCACTGCTGAAAATTACTGTAAGGGTTATGGATGGTGCCTCACAGATACATCATCTCATGCATCCCCAAGTTATTGGAAAAAGGAGAATATAAATTTGAGAAGAAAGAACTTGCGGATATAAAGGCTGAATTTGAGAAAGCAAGAGAGGAGATGCAGCATAAGGAAAAGATGCAGGCTGAGATGTTGCAGCAAGCTCAGCTACAGATGAAACAGATGATGGATGACGTGACAAAACAATTTAAGGAGATAGCCACAAACAAGGAGAGCAAATATCCTTCCAAGTTGTGCACTATTTGCAAAAAACAAGGCCATTCTGAAAGTTCTTGTTGGTCCAAAGAATGCGAAAAGTGTCATCAAGTGCGTGCACATTATGCTAAGCCATGCCCATGGTGTACTATATGTTCAGATGAAGAGCATTGCCATGTACGTGCCTATATGGCCAAGATGAAGGACAGTAAGAAAGTGCCATCAGAATCTGCAAGTTTCCTTATTGGTTGCAACCATGGAGAGGGACCTGTGATGGCTGTCACTACTAGGCAGCAGGAAAAAGCACAAGCCAAAGAAAAAATATTGGAAAAACGTGTAACATTTGATGAACCTGCTCGGAGAAAAGATATTAGCATCTTGCCTGGTCAGCAACCAACCTTACATGCTCACGATCACCATGTGCAAGCACTTCTAAGGAGCGCCAAGGTGAATTTAGATTTGTTCACTTTATTTAGCATTGCTCCATCGTACAGGGATAGCCTCTTTAAGTTGCTAAGTCCAGCTGATAAGAATGTTTCAGAATCAACCACCTACATGCTCAATGATGTGAGATATGATGATCCAGGCGTATTTTCTTGTGCCGCCAACATTGGAGAGTTCCATGTAAGGAGAATAGTTCTGGATGGTGGTTCAGGACTTAATATTATACCATATGAGGTGATGCTGAAGTTAGGCTTAAAAATATCAAAGCCCTCAAATTTAACACTAAGATCCTTTACACAAGAAAGAGTGAGTCCCTTAGGTGAAATTGACGAGGTTAACGTGGAGGTTGAAGGAGTAAAAATGAACATTCCTTTCGTTGTGATTTCCTTTAGGGAGCAGAGCAATAGCGACTATGATTTGTTGCTTGGAAGAACTTGGCTCTTTGCTGTTGACGCGAGACCCATTTGGAGGCAAGGTATATGTTCTATCACAGATGGCAAGGGCTGTACCGCATATGTTTATAATAAGAAGGGACGAGACACATATGGTGTAGGCCTCATTTCTACAGAAGATATTGTGCAACCCATATCCCAAGGCCATTATATCATGCATATTCCTAAAGTACTTGAAAGTATTGAGGTGGGTTCCATGCTGGTTGATAGTACGCCAGCAAATATGCGCAAAGCTGCTAGGCTTTGGTTTGATGGGGGTTACTCAGCCAAGTTTCCACTTGCTGCTACGGGATTTGTGCTGAAAGACAATGAAGGCAGACTGATAGAAAAAGCTGGAGCAGTCATTCCTCGATGCACTTCAAATGCCGCAGAATACCATGCACTTTTTGAAGGTATTCAAATTGCACTTGTCCATAATGTTACAGATTTAAATGTATATGGAGACTCCTTATTGGTGTGCCAACAGGTTAGTGGCAAATTTAGAACAAAAAATGCCGTTTTGATGGAACTTAAGATGAAAATACTAGACCTGGTGAATAAATTCAAAAGTTTTTCTATTGAGCATATTCCACGCAGCGAAAATTCAGAAGCTGACGCACTTTGCAGGGAAGCACTTTGGAAAGAAATATGTGAGGGAGTTATTTTAGAAGAGAAATCGCCTCTAGACTTTGACAAGCATTTTCAGAAAATTCTTGTGATTGATACAAAATTGGAGACGGATGTAAAAGATGTAGATGTCTTTAAGAATGGCCATAATAGGACCTTGTCTATTGGGAAGTTGGCTAACTGTGCTGAAATAGAGGGGTTACAACAACTATTTCAGTCTTATAGCGATTGCTTTGCATGGGAGTACAAGGAGTTGAAAGGTATACCATCTGATGTTTGCCAGTTAGAGATCAATTTGAAGCCTGGGTCAAAACCTGTGAAACAAAAGCTGAGAAGAATCAACCTCGGTGCAAGAGGAGATTCAAAAGCTCTTAGATGTTGGGTTTATTTATGCAATTGACAATCCCTCGTGGGTGAGTTGCATTGGGCCTGTTTTAAAGAAGAATGGAAAGCTTCGTATATGCATTGATTATCAAGAGCTTAATAAAGCCACACTAAAGGATTGTTATCCTCTACCATTTCAAGAGGAGGTCTTATACAAAGTAGCAGGTCAGGAAATCTTTTCCTTTATGGACGGGTTCTCCGGCTTTAACCAGATTTCCATTCGCCTTGAAGATCAGCCAAAGACGGCGTTTATAACTCCATGGGGTACTTATGCTATGCGGGCCATGCCATTTGGCCTTATGAATGCACCGGCCACATTTCAAAAAGCAATGGTAAAAGCATTTCAGCCGTTGGGTGAAAAAGGACCGGGTATATTCTTGGATGATTTATGCTATGCTACTGCTCGTTTTGATCATGCATCGGGATTGCAGGCTATATTTGAACAATGTAGGCAATTTAAGATATGTTTAAATCCATCCAAGTGCAAGTTTTTTGTTGAGGAAGGTACTTTATTAGGGCATAAGGTGTCGAAGCAGGGAGTGCAGATTGATCAAACAAAGGTGGAGCTTATTGAGCACTTGCCGCAGCCTTCCACACTCAAGCATGTGAAAAAGCTCATTGGGCAGTGCTCTTTTTTGCGCATTCATGTTCCTAATTTTTCACATATAATCAGCCCAATCATGAAGTTAACGAGAATGGGACATGTGCCTAAGGGAAAGAGTCATACAGTGCAGATTTATTGGTCTAAAGAATGCCAAAAGGCGTTCGAAACTCTTGTTCAGGTTATGAAAGCACCATCTACAATCGTAGCTCCAAATTTTGATGTGCCATTTATAGCATTTGTTTCAGTCACTCAATGGGCGTCGGGATAGCTTTGTGTCAAACAAAGCTGCTCCCAAAGTCGGACAAGTGGTTTGTTATTACGGTAAACAATGGGTCTAGAGCGGAAGAACGATATCCGGAAATTGGAAAAGTATCTTTGCGGACTTGTATGTTTGTTTGAAAAGCACGGGCATTATTTGTTGCAGCAATACACAAAAGCGTTATCATGAAGCGGGAATCCATTGCCCATGCTTATGGGGAAAACTTTCAAGAAAGCAAAATTTCAGCGATGGATTGTCTACTTGAGCCGGTTCTCCTTTAAAGTCACCGAGTGCTACAAGGTAAATCGTGTCCAAGCTCTTATCTTCCTTATGCTTTTCCAGAATTTTTGTGGAGGAGAATGTGGAGATGTAGATGATATTAAGCCTCGCCAAAGAATCTATTGCATTTTTTTTTCTGGATGCTGATTTCTCATGGATGTACCCTATCAAACAATATCTAGGATCACAAACCTTATCGCATGGTATGTCCGCAAAGGAGCTTGCCAAGTTTAAACATGCATGTTTGTCATACGTCCTTGTGGGAGATATTTTTTATGCGTGAAGGGTCGGGGATGGTGTCCTATTGAGATGCATTGATGAGGTCGGCGGGAGGGCATACTTATAGAATGCCATCTTTGGTGCATGTGGTGGACACTTTGGAGGTGATGCTACTTGCCAAAAGGTCCTTCAGCCTTGAGTTATTACTGGCCTTCCCTATTTAGAGATTGTTATGAATTCTCCAAAAGTTGTCGAACTTGCCAGGTATGTGATCCGAGAATTTTGCAGCCGCATACATTAGGTTCTAGCGAGTCTTTTGGTCCCTTTATGAAATGGGGACTTGATTTTGTGGGCCCAATTGATCCGCCGTCATCTGCACACCATTGTTATGTGATAGTAGCCACTTGCTTGGTTTGGAGTACCCAGGTATATTGTGTCAGATAGGGGAAAACATTTTGTTAATGGCGTCATACAGGATCTTTTAAGAATTTTGGGCACAAAACATCTCAAGAGTTCAGCCTACTATCCACAGGGTAATGGCCAGACTGAAAGCACAAATAAGTCCCTTATGGGCATTATAAAGAAGGAGGTTGTATCTTCAAATAAGCGTGATTGGCATAGCAAGTTATCAGCTGCTCTTTGGGCCTATAGGACAACTGAAAAAGTTGCAACACAGTATACCCCATTCAAGCTCGTCTATGGGTTGGAGGCTGTCTTGCCTATTGAACTTGAAGTGCCTTCTCTTCGCATAGCTATTGCAGGTTGCACAAATGATGTTGATACACTGCAAACTCGCTTAGATATGCTGCAAGCTTTGGATGAACACAGGTACAAATCAGATTTGAATATTCAAATGAAAAAAAGCAGAGATCAAGCTCTCTTCCGTAGGAACAATCAGTTGAAAGGAGAATTTCAAATTGGCGAACTTGTTTGGAAATGGAATAAAGCTCGAGAGAACCATTCGACAAAGTTTGAAGTGTTGTGGCAGGGTCCTTATATTATTATAGGAGTTCCAGGCCAGAATTCATACAGTCTTCAAGATTTTGATGGACATGATTTGCCTAATCCCATCAATGGCTATTTGCTGAAATCATTCAGAGCATAGGCTAAGAGACCAGCCTCTTATTTTGGGCATTCATGTTGGGCCTTACAGCCCAACATATTAGATCATCGTGGATCCCATTTCCGTTAGTATTTTCCTTTTCAACCCCTTCATTTTTTTATACCACTCTTGTTTTATTTTCCTTAGTTGCACTAGCCTATATCCCATAGCTTTTCTGTACCTTGTCTCTTTCTTTCCCATTAGCCAACAAAAAGCATAGACCTACTGCACTTCTGGAGCATCTGGAGAAAGAACAAGCATAATATCCTCTTGAATTTATTCGCAACTGACCTTTAAGATTTATTATTTTGGGCAATTTCTTTACTGCAGCCGAATACCCCATTGAAGACCTTGGAGACCCCTTATGGAGAAACATCACCTAGGAATTGCTGAAGATCCACCATGGACGAGTTCACTGTGTGACGTACACTTGTAGAAGACCATTATCGAAGACCCCACCATGGGATAAGCTCGTGACCACATTTGTAGAAGACTCTAACATGGAGGATAATCTGTACAAGACCCATTTGGAAGTTAACTTATAGAAGACCTCGTATTGAGGAAAAGCACACAAAGACATCACAAAGTGCTAGTATTTATCCTGGCAATTTGCAGGCAAGGCATATGACCTCGGCACATTTACTGTATTGAGCAGACAAAGTTATAGAAATATGGCAGCATTTTACTATTTTGAGCAGGCAAACATATGGCAGCATTTTACTATTTTGAGCAGGCAAACATATGGCAGCATTTTAATGGTTTTTGAGCAAACGAATTTGTAAGGATATGGCAACGTTCTACTATCTTGAGCAAGCAGGTTTTTAGATGTGAGAGTTGGGGCGATTGGCAAATCGAAATTGCGAGTATTCAAGATTACAGGGAAAGCAAGTGAGCTGGTAGTCTACATGTATTGACATGCAACCTTATCACGTTCTATTATTTTGCAAACATGGTTGCAGAACATATAGCTCTGGGCTTTGACATACACAAGATATTTATAATGATAAAGCACCCATTGTCTCTCTCGACTCATATTTGGTCAAATTTTGACAATATTGGTTGACAAAACCAATTGTTGCTGTTTTTGTGTAACCTAAAATCAACGTGAGCTCTTCTTCGGTGCATGGAATGGATCGTGGAGGCAGGAATAGAAGCTACAAATCTTATGCAGCTGATTGCGGCATGTCAATGGGACGGTGCAGGGAAAATAGCGGGTCTCTGGAAGCGGCAGAGGGAGGCATCAAAACATGTTCGTGGGCATTCATTTCAGCAATTTTTTTGGGTTCAAAAGCAGGGCGGAACTATCCCAGTTACAGATGGAACAGAAGGAATTGTGGCCTTGTGTTGAATGTAGCTGGATAGATTCTGCAAGTATATCAGCATATTCAATTTCGAAATTGGTGAAGGAGGAAGCATACCCAGTTGCAGAGGGAACATGAGAATTTGAGACCTTGTGTTGAATGGAATTGGGTAAGTGCTGATTCCAACTGATCCAAAAACGAAATTGGTGTAGATGCCATTTTATGTTGCAGATCCCATTTGGAGCTTTATTATGAAGAAGTTCCATTCATTTTATTGAAGGTCACATTCAGTTGCTGAGGATATATATCAGAGATACTGTTCTTCTATCATTTTTTTAGGAAAATAACATTGTACTGCTTAAATTCTGGAACATTCCATTATGTGCTGTATTTTTTAATACAAAAGGGTCTATGCTTTGTTGGTTTTATTATCATATTATCTTTTCTATTGCTTCTTTTAATACTAAACCATTTTTGCCTGAACCATTCTCTTGGCTCTTTCTTCTGATTATTTCCGCCTTGCCTTTCCCAACTTCTATCTATCCATCCCACCATCTCATAGTCCTTGAAACTGCTTACCTTTAGAAATATTTTTCAAATGATTAGCATGATGATTCCCCGCTCCAAGCTATCATCATGAATGGAGGTCCTACCGGGATACACCATTGGAGCAAATCATTCTCCAGTTAAGGCAATTTTTCAGCTTGTGCTCTGAATATTGACAGCAGATCTGATACATCATGGCTCATACAAGTTCTCCAGCATTGCGCAGCCCTCACGAAGAAGATTCAGAGGGATCTGTTCATTATGCACCACCAACATATGCTTCCAGACGTGGTACTTCAGAAAATCCACTTGAAGATTTGAGTGCATTATTAGCACCACCTCCTCCAATGTACAATGGCACGAGCAATCCAGAAGATTTTCTCAAAGTGTTCAAAACATATTATGAAAACTACGGACATCGGAAAGGAGATATTGTATCTGTTTTCAGCAAAAGCATGGAAGGAGAAGCGGAATCTTGGTTCGATTTCTTCATTACATACAAAAGCCAAGCATGGGAAGATCTAGCCAAAGGCTTGGTGGAGAGGTTTGGAATATTACTTGATGAAGGGAATTTGCTGCAAAACTTAATGTCATTTTCCCTTAGACGAGGAGAAAGCGTGAAGTCTTATGTTGAGAGATTCTCCAAATGCATCAAAGCTTGTAAGGATAGCAAGGTGGAGACTTCTAACCTGCAATTAATATACTGTTTTGTGCAAGGTTTGCAGCCAATGCCTTCATTGTACCAAAAGTTATGCAAGTTACAATCTCGAGGCCAGCTTTGTTCTATATTACAAGCATTCTCCACTGCTGAAAATTACTGTAAGGGTTATGGATGGTGCCTCACAGATACATCATCTCATGCATCCCCAAGTTATTGGGAAAAGGAGAATATAAATTTGAGAAGAAAGAACTTGCGGATATAAAGGCTGAATTTGAGAAAGCAAGAGAGGAGATGCAGCATAAGGAAAAGATGCAGGCTGAGATGTTGCAGCAAGCTCAGCTACATATGAAACAGATGATGGATGACGTGACAAAACAATTTAAGGAGATAGCCACAAACAAGGAGAGCAAATATCCTTCCAAGTTGTGCACTATTTGCAAAAAACAAGGCCATTCTGAAAGTTCTTGTTGGTCCAAAGAATGCGAAAAATGTCATCAAGTGCGTGCACATTATGCTAAGCCATGCCCATGGTGTACTATATGT
This sequence comes from Isoetes taiwanensis, assembly GCA_021234155.1. Taxonomy (NCBI): domain Eukaryota; kingdom Viridiplantae; phylum Streptophyta; class Lycopodiopsida; order Isoetales; family Isoetaceae; genus Isoetes; species Isoetes taiwanensis. Next base: position 13,461,333 of record JAJEKV010000023.1, on the reverse strand, counting down.
TCATCATGGGGACACGATGAAGAGCATTGCCATGTACGTGCCTATATGGCCAAGATGAAGGACAGTAAGAAAGTGCCATCAGAATCTGCAAGTTTCCTTATTGGTTGCAACCATGGAGAGGGACCTGTGATGGCTGTCACTACTAGGCAGCAGGAAAAAGCACAAGCCAAAGAAAAAAATATTTCAAATGATTAGCATGATGATTCCCCGCTCCAAGCTATCATCAAAGAGTTCCGACAAAGAGCTTGGATCATTTGAGAGTAAGATGATGCATATTACCTGGATTATTTCTGTGGGTATTCGACTTACAGAATCACGAAGAAGGGGTATTCAAACTATAGAATTTTCTGGTTGAAAATGACAAATCAAATACCCCTAGTTATTCGACTTACCGTTTGAACAAGAAGAAAACCTCAAGCCAAATACTTCCCACTGCTGATTTTTTTTTGTGGCCGCGAACTGTATTGGGCAAGTCGAATACCCTCACATGGTATTCGGCTTCGTGGAATCGAGGCCTATTTTTTGAGCCTTTATTTTCTTTGAAAATTGAGAGAAGGTTGCCTTCCCATTACACGGCCATCACCATCGTGCAAAATGGTTCGCCATTTCTAACGACCAACCAAAGCCGTCACAAGGCAAAATAGGCCCATCGTGATGACCACATGTGAACTGTCCCTAAGGCAATCTGATCTAAAGGGCGTTAAGCAAGAGACAAACATCATGCATTGCAAATATAGGAATATGACCAATACTAGAACAAATGTGACAAAACAAACCTCCCAAAGTGGAGGGGCTGATCACACGTGCCACACGACAACAAAACAAAAACCTCTCCAAAGAGGGGGCTGGTCACGCGTGCCAGGCGACAAATACATTAAACAATTAAGAGGGGGTTGGGTTTCAAAGAATAGAGAATAAGGTACTGCTAAGAGAGAAGAGGAAGCACCGATGAGACGTTGATGAAGAACCTCGCCTAATGTAGTGATCTTCCAACCAGAGAAGGCATGCGAGACATGCATGCTCGCCCCCTTTAGAATCTCGATCCAAGGGCTCGGATCGATGGAATTCTAGAATGGGGCTCGCATGAAAACGACAAAAACCTCCCAAATAGAAGAGAACTTCCTTATCAAGACGGGATCGAGGACGAAGGTCAAAGGATTATGGCTAAAGAAGAGGCAAGACCGAGAAAGGACGTGCACAGCATGAAAGAAACGCCAAATTAGTCAATCCAAGCAGGAAGGAAGGAAGGAAGGAAGGAAGGAAGGAAGGAAGGTACTTTTATCGTCCACGGGGAGAAGCCCCTCCCCTGTATGGTTTCAAAGAATAGAGAATAAGGTACTGCTGAGAGAGAAGAGGAAGCACCGATGAGATGTTGATGAAGAACCTCGCCTAATGTAGTGATCTCCCAACCAGAGAAGGCATGCAATGTATGCATGCGAGACATGCATGCTCGTCCCCTCTAGAATCTCGATCCGAGGGCTCGGATCGACGGAATTATGCCTCCTAAGAAAATTGTTATGGCACCTCCAAAGGGTGTACCCACTTTAAACCATCATTCAATTAAATTGGGATTATGTATATTCCAAAATCGCGCCGTATAAGCCTTTTATTGACCATTATATTGATGAAACCACACTTTTGCACTGAGTTCATTTTTGGGCTAGGAAGATGAATTTTGTGTTGAAATTGAAGGGCATTCAAATATTCGATGCAAATCATCCATATTATGACAGAATGTTGGCAATATAAAAAGTAGGAAATTGCTTATTATTTCGTACCATCAGGGACGACAACGAAATCTATAGATTGGAATTTTAGTGCTTTACAAATAAATAACGGCAAGCAAGTTGCTACAAAATAGAGATTTTCATGGTTCAAATCGCGCGTGGCGCGATTTTGTTGGCATAAATACTTCAAAAACTATTTCGATTCATCGTCGACAGGCGCTCCTGAGATCCTCTCGATCATGAACAAACCATGCTCTGGATTCCATAGAAGATGGATTACAACATCAAAGGGATCAGGATAGAAGTGGACGGGATTCATAGCAACGACAGTCAGTCAGTCCTCAAGTTCTATTTCTAGCTCGCGGCACCTGCAGAGGTCCTCATGGTTCATCTTGCAGGTAATAGAATACGCCATAATAACAAGAAGCAGGCGGAGGCCGAAGCCGATGGTTTGGCAATTTCATGCATATCTATTTATACATACCTAAATTATTGACGGTATATACATACAAATTATTGCAAGTATAGCAAACCATACACATAATATAATAATACAATACATACACAGAACCAATAATGCTGCTACAAGAACACAATATATATTCAAAAGCTTTGGTGTAAAGTATATTTCATATTCAAAACTTTTATGGAAAGTGTATTTCCGGTATACATTTATATCAAAAGAGTTCCCTTTCTAGAACAATTTTCTCAAGGTCCCTGTCAATTTCCCTTGTCTGATCAAGTAGCGGGTATAGTGTTTGTATCTCTTCGACCGTTTTCCCTAAAGCTATATCTTGCAAGACACTGACAAAACGCAGCAGGAAGTCATCTTGGCCAAACATATCAGGATGATAAGGTGGTGGATTTAATGACTGTGACTGATTGAAGCAACACTTTATGGCGTCATCATCAACCATGATCATGTCTTTCTTTGCCTCAACACCTAGGGCATCCATCATGTTGCGCAAGCATTTCACAAATATCTTTTTACCTGTCAGTTCTTTAGGGTTTGTGAATGAAGCGCATTTGCTTTGATCCCAGATGGACGCCCAATCTCTATTTAGCTCAGGCACCACTTTCAAAACTTCCTGTATATTTCTATGCTCCATAGATGACCAAATTGCACAACGAAACAGACTGAAGGCCTGGTCTAACATCTCCTTCAGATAAGGGCGCGGGTAAACATATTTGGTATGCGTCTCAAATGGTTGTTGCGCATACCACGACTTATCAAACGTTGCTTTAGGTAACGTTCTACATAGCACACCATTCAAATCACAGACCAGTACTTTTGGGGAAGCCAAATCATGTCTGTAACGCAAACAATAACGTAAGAGATGAAAGAAATGGAACAAGAAAACGCGTCAGGCGCGATTTCATTAATGATGAAAGTCAAGAAAATCTAAAAATATGAAAGTCAAGGAAACTCTAAATCGCGCCAGGCGCGATTTCTATATGCCCGTCGTTTGTAAAATGCATGGATATCATAAGAAAACGAACATTGTTACAATACCTTTCTTCTTCATCAATCCCTGAAGTGTCTTCTTCTGTTGCATCCTTATTCTGAGTTGTCTCCGGTCTGCTAGAAGCACCAACCACATCAGTTGAGATCTGTATAGTTTGAACTATGCTTGATAGTTCATTACTCTTTACGCTAACCTCGCTAGTGCTTTCAGATTTGAAATCTCCTTCATCATCATCCTTGTTATTATCATCATCCTTGTTATTTTCTTTTGACGCAATATTTTCAACATCAAGGATGTTCATAGGCATGTCGACAGGTACCGGGACCAATTGTCTGCTCGTTGTTGATATCCATGCTGATGCCAGACATGAGCTGTCTCATAGCCTCCCATTCTTTAGCCAAATCTGCAGGTATTTTGGCCTTAGAGGTAGACGCTTTGCTTTTTGCACTGCCGATTGGTCCCTTAGGTGCTTCCTCTAGTACTTTCTCAAAGAAGAGGTCCAAGAACTTTTTGGCTCGATCATGGGAGACGACGCTCTGGCATTTCCTTGCTAACTTCAAAGCTTCCCTACCGATGTAACCTCCAACGTAAAGCTCCCAGCAAGTTGTCCCCAATGGGCAAAATGCTTCAATGAGATAATGAAAAAGGTCCATAGAGAACCCGTTCTTGTTTAACTTCCCCCTATGGGACGTTAGGAGCTCATACTTAATGTGGTCCACAAGAACTGGGTCGGCCTGATTTTCTTCCTCTTCTTCCTCTAGCTCTTCCACGACCTTGATACCCTTCCCCTTATCTTCTTGCTCCAGATAGAAGACGTTTCGCAGGACGCGCTCATCTAGCTGATAGCACTGCCATGCAAGTTTGTCTCCATCTGGTTTTCCCTTAAGCTTTTCATATTCCTTATCATCCATCATGGCTATCATAATGATAAACACATGAGAAATTTTACTTGTTGTGCTGAAGTCACTGTCCCTGTTTTCATCTATGAGGATCGCCTGGCGTATGACTTTCACACATTCTACGTCATTTGCAGCAGTTAGAGCATATGCATAGGACATGTCGGAGGGACATATAGTCACAATTGTGTAATTCATTTCCGTCGTGCAACCACTGCATATGTTGAAGAACGTATTATAGTCTTCAAGCGACCATCTGGTGCCTCGGCTATCAAGCACGAATAGTGTGATATCATGGGGACCTGCACCCACTTCTGGCATTGCACACTTGAAACCAGTGGACACTTGATAAAAGAACGTGGATTCTGTCTCCGGGGTCTGCTTCACCAACGCGACTTTTCTTTTCAGGTCGGATGCAACTTTCGTGTGAATCCCTTTAAGGTTTGCAACGTTCTTCAACTTCTGCTGCTTGACAAAGTCTTTGGACCAAAAGACATACTTCTTCAGGTCGTCGTTGGAGACGTTGTCCGACAACGACCAGTCCCCTGTAATCCTTTGTAATTCCTCCCCAACTGCCTTCTTGAGCACTCTAATATTTTTCCGTTGGTCGCATGCATCTTCAAAGGAATCCCTGTCCTTTGTTGCTGAGGTTTTCTTATAAAGGATTTCCTTTCTGATTAACCTGTCCAGAACTGAGATCAGTTCTTCATCGTCCAATCCTTGGGCCTTCCTCATCTCTGTTATATGGATATAAAAAATTGATGTGTCAACAGGAGGAAATCTGCCTCGTGAATCTGGCAACTTCTTCTCCATGTAGGCATCCCAGAACTCATTCCAGTTCTCCCATACCGGATCTGAAGAAAAAACTATCTTGCAGGCATCCTTGGGTACAGTTTGTACTTCGGAAGCATCTCCCTTTTCATCTCCTTTTTTTTTTCTTTGATCTGGTGCTCTTAGTTTTGTCCTGTATTATAGTCTGACAAAATGTCCTTTCCAGCAATTTGAATTCGGTGCTTTTGGACTGACCCTGTCTGGTCGGCATTGGCTTCTCATATTCAATCCATTGGTTTCGAGCATGCTGAAGTTGCTCTATATAGGGACTGCAAAGAATACAATTGTTAGTTCCAGTAATTGTGGATTCAAACAATCCTTCAAGTTTGAAATCGCGCCAGGCGCGATTTGTCTACTATGAGGAGAAACGGTTGCACTGAATGCTAGCCGTATTTCCTCAAATAGGCAAATCGCGTCTGGCGCGATTTCATATTGGAAAGCAAATCGCGCTAGTCGCGATTTACCTATTCTGAAGAGAAAAGGCTTCCTTGAATGGTAGCCGTTTCTCCCCAAATAAGCAAATCGCGCCTGGCGCGATTTCATATTAGAATGCAAATCGCGTCACGCGCGATTTGCCTACTCTGAGGAGAAACGGCTCTCTTGAAGGATAACCATTTCTCCACAGAGTAGGCAAGTTGCGCGTGGCGCGATTTGCATTTCTAATATGAAATCGCGCCAGACGCGATTTGCTTATTTGAAGAGAAACGACAACCATACCAGGAAGCCTTTTCACTTCAGAGTAGACAAAATTAGGGCAGGGAATTACCTTTTGTATATGAATGTTTTTCCCATGTCATTTAGGAGTGCGCTTATTTCGGCTAGCTCGGCAGGTGTTGTTGAGCCGCTTAGGAACCGGCAGTTTCTGACAGAATACAACTTATAGAACAACTGATTTCCAGTATGCTGTGCCTTCCTGATCAGAACCTTCTGGGCCTCTATTGAATGCTGGCTATCTACCTTCTGCTGACATAAATGGCTTTAGTGGACCTAAAAAGCCTATCCACGTGGACTGGATGGGTGAAGTTCAGGCCCAGTAGATACTTGTCAGCATATTTTTTTAGTTTGCTCATTGCCTCCAACTGCCTGGCCTTGTCATCGTCACTTGTAAGGCCTGGTGTCACTTCTGTAGTTTCCCTGCTTTAACTTCTTCCTTATCCTTCACTGCCTGTAAGTAGACACTGCCCGAGGGCCTCGTGCTGATGGCTCGTCGAACAGCTGAAAGCCCCTCGCATATTCTTTTAGGCGTCAATGGCTCGCCAACTGTCCAGCCAAATTTGAAGAGGGAATCGGCCGTGTCGTCTGATCTTAATGCAGTCTCTTTAAAAGGGCTAGAACTGCATCGATTGATCTTCTTGAGGCTCTTCTTATTTTTTTGGCCCACTTCAACTAACAATGAACAGAAAGAATCATCCTGTACTTTGCATGTGATAAGAATTCCCTGCTTCTTCATTTGATCAGTCTCTCTTACCCTAGACATGAATATGAGGTCTGTCTTCCCACCAGTTTTGAAGATCTCCACATACCATTCTGACCTCTCTATAAGATCTTCTTCTGGACATAGAGGTTCTACCTGAGCCTTTATTATTCCAGATGTATCTTCTAACGTCAATACATGTTGCAGGTCTGTAACAGTAACATCTTCATCTGTCCTTTGCTTTTTCTGGGCTGAAGAGGTCTCACTGTGTTTGGTTTTCCTTTTGATTGTCTTTTGTGATCCTGTAAAATTACAGCACATGGGTTAATCTTTTAATGCTAAAATATATGCTAACTTGAAACATATGCAACAAAAACGCGCTTGGTGCGATTTGAAAATGAATACAGATTATAAATTTATTAAATTGCGTCAGGGCCGTTTCGTCAATATAGATTTGAAGGAATAGAATAGAATAGAATAGTTTTTTTTATCGTCCACTGAGACCAATCGGCCTATGGGACCCAGAAGGAGCTTGCGACAAACTTATTCTTGTCCGGTTAAAAACCCCGCCAGAAGGGTTTTCGAGGGAAAACCGTGGCGATAATAAGAATCTTTGTCAAACCGCATAAAGTATACATCATCATGAAATAAATGTGTATGTACATGTCAAGTGCGTGCCCGAGGACATAGCTGATCTCGCATGTCCATGACCTCCTCGAAGGTATGATCCTAGCATCCGTCACGGATGCCGTGCTCAATGTCACATGTAGCGGTGGCGGGCTGACAGCGAACTTCGGCAAAGATAGCGTCCGGTTTGATCATATCTTTGGGCAACTTTGAAGGGTATGAGATTCATCCTCAATGACTCCCCATTTGGCGGCATTGACAGAGCCTGCCCCGCGTGGCTCACCAATCCATCTGCTGTCTCAATTCGAAGATGATGTGCCCCCGTGCGAATGGAGGCAATGAGTCCAAGTCTTTTTTCATGGGCAAGTGGGTGCGCAGTAGCATTGTGGGCCTCGTTCCAATGTGGGATTTATGTGGCGCTAGTAGTGTCTGTCTTGACCTGTTCAAGGGCACTGGCATCCCAAAGCTTGCTGATGAAGCAAAAGCGTCAAGATATTGCCTCAAGCTATGGCGATCCGCCTCTGTTTGCACATGTATGCACCTGTGTGCTCCGCACATTCCATCTAGCCATCCATTGAGCTCTCTTTTCCCTCCAGCATGCCTTGAGGCGTTGTGGCCCCATTGCCATGATATAAGCTAGTTTTGGGAGACGAGCATCGTCCATGTTGACCACCTTCTGGAAATAGACAATGTGGCGATCAAGGGCCGCCCTCTGAAGAGGCAAGAATCCTGTTTCTACTGCATAGAATTTGATATGGGACTGTGGACTTCACCCCTAGTGCTTTCGTACCAAGAAGGCTTTCTCGCTTTTGCTCCAAGTCATTCCAAGTAGCGAGGGATACTACTGGGCCCCATACTTCAACCCCGTATAAAAGGACAGGCTCCACTAAGACTTTGAACAGGTGTGACTGATGGGTCCAATCATACAACTCCGCTCTATGACTATTGTTTTGCATTGCATATAGTGCTTTCCAGCCCGCCGTAACTCGTAGCCGTATGGATGTGTCCCAGTGCATAGTAGACGGAAACTCCACTCCCAAATATTTGTATGTGGATGCTACTTCCACATTCTGCCCTCGATAATCGGAAGGAGGGATCCTCGGTACCGTCGTGAAGATGATATGAAAACCACCTTAGTCTTGGCCAAGTTGGCGTGCATATCGGTCGCTTGACAAAATGTGTCCAGGGCATCGAGATGTCGTTGCATGTCTGCTGGTGTGTAAGCTAGGAGGTCCACATCATCAGCATATATTAACTGCTTGATGATCTGGTAGAGAAGGTGAGCCCCGTCGCCCCCATTATCAGCAAGCCAGCTCTCCAATTGATCAATGTAAAGCCCAAACAATGTTGGGGAGAGAGGGCATCCCTGGCGAACCCCGATACTACTATCAAATGGTTGGCTTGTCGGCTGCAACCGCCCCGAGCATCTTTCATAAAGCCTGTACACTGCATTCTGCAAATCTACCGGAACCCCCAGCTGTCGCAATCTTGCCCATAGTTTTTCCCGAGGCACAGTGTCAAATGCCTTTGCAAAATCCACGAAGCAACAATATAGATCCTGACGGCGGTTCCTGCTGTCTTCAACCAGAGCTCGCAATGTGAAGATGTGGTCAATGGTTGAGTGTCGGGGTCTGAATCCTGCCTGGGTGAGGGCCCGTATCTCTGCTGCCTCTGCCCAGCCCGTCAACTGCTGCTCGAGAATCCCAGCAAGCAATTTTGCAAACACCGAACTGACCATGATTGTTCGGTAATTGGCTGGGCAGTGCGGGTCACCTGCCTTATAGATGGGAACAACTCTGCTATTGGTCCACTGCATCGGGAAGCCTTCCTGTAATGCCTTGTTGAACAAGGCAGTCAGCACTGGTATTATGGACGGCCCTGCCCACTTAAGCAATTCTGCCTGCATGCCATCCAGGTCCGGGGCTTTCCCATTGGCAAGACGCTGTAAGCCTTGTTCCACGTCTGAATCTGTGATTTCCAGCACTGGGCCTTCTTGCAGGGGTAATGCTGCATGTGCACCCTGAGGGTCATATAGCTGTTGCAAGTATTGCCTCCACTGCTCGGGAGTGATGTTCCCTGTGGGCTGTACTGGCTTTCTAAGAACCCTTCGCCAGAAGGTCCTGGGGTGACGTTCCAGGAGATAAAACATTTCCCTTTGATGTGCTGCAATGTACCTGGCTTTCTTAGCTTTAAGGAAGACGCGGTATTGTCTGACTGCATGTGGGCGTAAAGCAGGGTCTGTGACTTGGCGGAGCAAGCGTTTGTGTTCCTTGCACTCTGCATCAAACCATTGATTACGTGGGAAGGTTGTGTTCCTGGAGGTCCGTCGCGGGCGGCTTATCCCAAAGCATCTCTCTGCCGCAGTCCTAAGCACATCAGTCAGCCGGCCTGTCTGTTGCTCTAGTGTAGGATATTGCAAAATTTCTGCCAGGTCATCTATAAGCATCTGGGCATAAGCCCCCGCATGTTCATAATCCAATCGCAGCTGAGGCATGTGAGGAGCTGTGGCACAGGGGGTTCGCACAACCTGCCAAGCCAACTTCAAGTAAAGTGGTAAGTGGTCTGAGTCGATCTCTTCATCCCTATTAGTTGTTCCCACCTGGAAGTGCTTGACGACATGCATATCCTGCTCAGGCACCAGCACATAGTCCACCACACTAGATCCTCCCCCCTGGTTTTCCTGTCTACAAGTGCTCTTGCGGGTGGACGGCCACTGTGCCAGTCCATTGCAGATTACCAGGTCAAAGATACCACAGAGCAAAAGCAATTGTCTACCATAGCGTGTGACCTGATTGTCATCTGATGTCCGTGGCCAAGCTGCTTCTGCAGGACGCAGCTGCAATATATCATCAGTCAAGGGATCAAATCTCATGGGTTGTTCTACCCCGGTGCGCGCATTAAAGTCTCCAAGGAGTATGACACTGCCCAACTGCTTATGCTGCTGTATGTCATCATATAGATCGACATAGGGGTCCAGCCTATCCACATCTGAGTGGATGTGATAGAAGTTGCTTTCTGCATGTGGAAAGTAGCAGGCTGCCACAAAGAGGGGTCTGCTACTGCAGTTTTGCACACGCACCCACAAGTACCGGTTGTGCTTGTCTGTCTTGAACAAGGAAAAGAAACTAATGTAATGACTTAATGAAACTGCGCCAGGCGCGTTTTGTCGAATAAAAAAAATGCAACAAATACGCGCTTGGCGCGCTTTAGAAGTGACCTTAAAGATAAAGAAACTAATGTAATGACTTATTAAACTGCGCCAGGGGCGTTTTGTCCGAATCAAAATGCTCAGGACACAACTAACTATAAAAAACACAACTTAAAGAGTTGAATCTTCATCTCGAGATATAGAAACTAATGTAATGCCTTATTCAACTGCAGCAGGGACACAACTAACTATAGACAGCATCTCAGGACACAACTAACTATAAAAAACACAACTAACTACTGAATATTGTTCAGCTAAGTATACAAGCTTGAAACAGCACATACAACATTAAAAGAAAACACAACATGAACACATTAAGCATTTATTTGCAACACATTAAGCATTTATTTGCATACATTTTGGGACATATGAACTCAAGCATTAGAGGACATATGCTTCTTATCGGATAAAAACACTACTATTAAAGAAAAAAATCCTAAAAACCTAACAAAAAGAAGGACACAGAAATAAAATACAGAACAAAAACATTGATTAATACCTGAGGCGCTTGCTGGATTTGTGGTTTCTGTTTGTTCAGCAAGCTCCAGGCTTTGGATTTGTGCTTTGGCCTGTCGCCCACCTCTACCTGCGCCTCGGCCGTGGCTGCCAGATCCTCTAGACGCCATAGAACTGCAAATGCGGATAATATGAGACTGGGTTTTTGGTTTAAACTTATATGTATGTGTTCATAATCTAGGCCGTCAGATTTAGAACCGTAAATTCAAATTCACGTCCTTTTCAATTTATACCGCCTGAATTAACTGCCCATCCCGCTCATTTACAAATTTAAAATGTGTTTTTTTCAGTGCAATTTCAAGAAAACAAATAATTCTTATTTTCAAAAAACGCATATGTGGCAATCTACTACTACAATCGGCCACGTACTCTCAGAGCGCCCCAATCGATCCGTCCAAGATCAATCGACTCGTCTAGAGCGCCCAAGATCAATCGGCCTACTCTCAAAGCGCCCAAGATCAATCGACATGTCCAAGATCAATCGACTCAAGATCAATCGACTCAGAGCGCCCAAGATCAATCGACCTACTCTTAGAGCGCCCAAGATCAATCGACCTACTCTCAGAACGCCCAAGATCAATCGACCCAAGATCAATCGATGTCTGCTGAACTAAGGTGAGTGTGATTCCATTCCGAATATGCACACCTTCGTCCTCTTTTTTTTCCAATGCCAATTCTAGCATTCTGGTTGTTTATCAGCGTCGGAGAAGAATGCTATCTTTTAACAGCAAACTTGAAGTGCCGAGTGGGATTATGTAAAGTCGAAGATCTGAATCCAAGTTCTACGTGTCATGGTGTTCCTCTTGGAAACAGTTTCTGTAAGATTTCCATTATAAACTGCAATTATAAGATGAGGCTCTTCCACGAAGCCTTCCCGGTGGCGATACAGTTGGTGAAAGCGTGGGCACATTTGTAGCATGGCCAAAAGAACGTCTGGAAAAGGTATGTATATGAGGATACTCAAAAAAAAATATGAATATATCATAACATCTGTGTGATGTCGTGAATTTTGAATTCTTTGATGGTCTTCAGCCAGTCTTATCAACCCCATGAAACCACACATTATCAACCCCATAAATTGACAAAACTAGCATTTAATGATATATGCTACGATATCTCTATACCTAGATTGAAGTGCTAATCATTGAATATTAAGACAGTTAACCAGTTTCAGACAGTTGTAAATTATTCATTTGAAATAACAAAATGTAGGAAAGTGAAAATCATACCTTTATTCTTTGTTCTTCGCTGCCAGTTTGGCAATTTCAAGAAGTGTGCCCTTGGTCATCTGACATATGCTCTGAGTCATTGCTGCCATAGAGTCATCAATTTTTAAACTATTGGCAGATCAAATAGTCTCTAATTCCCTTATCAACTCCAATTTCTTTGCAGATTCTTCCTTCATAAAATCCAATTTCTTGACTTCAGTGTCTCCAAAAATGCTTGCCATTTGTGAAATTCCAATGGCAATGTCTTCATCAATCTGTAACCTGGACTTCATTCATCCAGTAGGCTTTCCACATATTCCAAGTTGATTGCATGCTGCAGATCTGGGGCTGGACAAATCTGTGTTGTTACCTGTTGGTGTTCGATTGTTTGATATATCATGCATTCTAGGGCTTCTTGAATTATCCATGTTGACATTGACATTGGGAATGTCTTCAGTACTCTCGAAAGGATCATCAAAGGCAACATCAGATCCAACTGTTTCATAGAAACTGTCAGAAAAGTTAGTGTGCAAATCTGTTGCAGTGTTGCCTCAAATGCTTCATTCCCAAAGTCCCCAACATCCCCAGCCCTTGGAATAGGGTTATCTAACATCACTTCATGCTTGACTTCTTCCATTCTTTCATACCGCTGCCAACTTGAAGGCTCTGAACCCATATGACTAGAAGCCTCTTTCTAATCCTTGAATTTCGCATGAAGTTTATCCCATTTGTTCTTCAGTTGCCTAACTTCCACTAATCCACCAATAATTGGCTGTAATTTCACTAGAATTTCTCTCCACTATGTATTAGAAAGATTCAGACTACCATTAGTAACCAATTTCATCTCATTCAGGAGGTTGAGGAAGGTAGAAACACTCTGATCTGTGCATTGGACTGGAGTCTTCCTATTCTTTATGTCAATTTTCTTGGGATTTTCTTTTTCACTCACAATACTAGCAGGTGCTTGGATTTCATTGAGAACTCGCTTACATCTCCTTTCCTTTGGTTCTTTTGTTGTTGGAATTGGCTCAGAATTGGTCTCAAAGTCCACATTCATTGAAATCTGCCCTGTCATCTTTCGGGTCCTCCTTGGAGCCATTTTCTCAACGCGAGGAGGTACAAAGGTTTTGCTGCTTGCTGGCAAGGCAAATTTAGTTGCCTTAGATATTAGACTCGACAGAATTCAAGCAAAGCAAATAAAAAACAATATCTGTTGTAATAGAATTTGATATCAGAACAACGTAAAATTGATTTGAATTGAATCAATAAGGATTGAACAAGCTAAGAAGTACCTCTAGACCGGAAATCAGCAAAGCGGATCGAAGAATTAGTGGGAATTCAAGGATTTCGCGGCATTGAAGACCAAGAAACAGGGGAAAATGGCGCTCTAGAATTTCGATGAGGGAAAGTTTTTGGTGATGATTTTCAGGCGACATAATTTTAGGGGGTTGTTAAGTTAGTGGTTAATGGAAACGCCCCTAATAGCTGTTAGGGGCGAAGCATCTGAGAGCTGAGTTTTTTCACTCTCACCCTCTCGTATTTTCTCTCATTCATGTGGCCAAGGCATCTCTCTCTCTCTCTCTCTCTCTCTCTCTCTCTCTCTCTCTCTCTCTCTCTCTCTCTCTCTCTCTGTGTAGTGGCTAGTCCATTGGGTTAGCAATTAAGAGATCTTGTGTTCAAGTCTCTGGGGGTCCATCATATGTCCTTATGGATGCTGCCAATGTGGCATGATATAAAAATACTATCTATCTCTCTCTCTCTCTCTCTCTCTCTCTCTCTCTCTCTCTCTCTCTCTCTGGATTAATGTGGCTTAGTTGCTTCCTACGCTCCATTGTCCAAAGAGGTGTGAAAGCAAGTTTTGGAAAATCACGACCCTTTTAATTTGAAGTTATAAGATTTTTGTGATTTTTTCTATTCTCTCTAAGAAAATGGGGCCCAGTCATAAGCAATAGTGGATCGTGTATCTTGTGAACCTTCTTTGGGTTTTTCATCCTCTTAAATGGCCGTGACTGTTTGGCCCCTTCTCGTGCAAAAAATCCTTCACAACAAGATTCCACAACACGCAAAGTGGCAAACAGTAATGGAAGTCAAGAGGGTGAAGACCTAAGAAAGGAATTCATGGCACTAAGGTCGACAATTGTGGCCCTCTTCAAAATCTACATTCATGATCAATAAGGATTGGAATTGCTCACAATTGGATAATGACTGTAACATGGAATGCATATAGGCAATTGACGTACATTAGAACATTAAATTACAAGTAATATGTATTTATATTATGGCATGGCATTATTCAAGTTCATGGCTGCTTATACACAGTCACAACAAGACATAAGCGTATCACCCTGGTGGCAACTCGGCATCATGCTAATAACTTCGCAACATAGCTAGCGGGTCCTGTACTTTTGTGAATTGACTCACTCATAATGTGCATTGCCATTTTTGATGCTCGTTCAAGAGCATTAGGTGCTGTATATTAGAACCTATCTCTATACAGGTCTATCAGCTGCTTGCTAAACTTTCAGAATATGGCATTTTCAGGCTGCTTTGTGAACAATCATCCTCATTATTTTTATCATGAGAGCACCCACCTCGTGCTCGAGTAGGTCGTGACCAGTGTTGGGCAAATCTTTTTAACCGATGTACTAGCTCAATCAGGGCTTCCTAATTTTAACCAGAACAAACCTTCTCTACCTCAAAATTTGCCCAGTAATGGCTATAGGAAATATCACTTGCTGTGAGCAATGCTTTAGCGCAGTATCCTAGGGACTTGGCCTCTATCACCCAGGCAAACTCTTGCGTTATGAAAATTGTCCATGTATAGTTGATGTGTTAATTAAAAAAGAGTTCGCAACCATTAATGAATACAAATCATTCTAGCAGCAATGAACTATGATGCTGACACTCAATGGATCAAGTGGTACGAGCTCACACTCTATGGATCAATGGATATGTTTGATCAATGGATCCACAATAGATCATAAGAATCAAAACCAAAGTTGATAAGGATCCGGCAAGATCCTACTCCAAAAGTCTCTCAAATGGTCGGTCAATCGATCAATGGATCCATATGAATGCACTCAATCAATTATTAGATCAACTCGAATGCCATCTTGTAATGGCTTGCCCATGCACATCCAAAATTTCCATTTTTCATCACCATTATCGAAAATCCCATATTTGCGGCTGCCTTTGGTGCAAAACATGGATGCGGTAACTTTGTGGCATTCGCAATGACATGAAAATATGGCCGCTGACAATTTTTTGGGGCCACGTGAATTTCAAATTGTAGATGCATGCTTTACACGGCGTGCACATAAATTATATCTAGCACTTGTGTGTGCATTGATATGACTGTGCGGATGCCATGCGTTCAGCCCAGTTGCAGGCCCACCTCGATGCAACCATGTACTGTTTTGCTTGTGCATCCGCAAAATCGCAAAATGCAAACACCAAGTTTTATACGTGGCCACACTCTTGAATTTTCACGCCTGCGACATTTTCCAAAGATTTTTTGCCAGCCATTTTTTTCCGTATAAAATACATATTTTTGCAAAAAAGGAGGAGGTTTCATATGTTTTATCTTTTTTCCTATTTTAATTATGCAACTCAACCGTATCTCTGGTAGGACTTGGTGTTTTCAAAGCAACATTCTGGTTAGCATCTCAATCATCTTTCTTCTAAGCTAAAGTAGTTAGGCTATTCAGAGGCTATGTATAGAGTAACTAATTCGGCTTTCTAGGACTGGATCTCCTACCTATTGGTCTTCGTGGACGTTAAAAATTCTATTCTATTCTATTCTATTCTATTCTATTCTATTCTATTCTATTCTATTCTATTCTATTCTATTCTATTCTACCATTAGAATACGCCCAAAGGGCTTCCCTCCAAGCCATTCATTCCTAAACATGCTTCTAGGATTAGACATATCCTAGTACAACCATCTATCATTGTCACAACCATATTCAATAGTCCATTCCTTTATCTAAACTGCTACCTTTATAGATGATTATCCATAATATAATACAGATACTATAATACGAGTACCCTTAAAAAGTAAAAACATGCAAATAACATTGGATCTTAGAACAAATATGTCTCGAGCCCAAGGTCGTATTTAATATAAGGTGGTTGGGGGCAAGGCGCAACAAGGCAATGTTGGTGTGGTGTGTGCGTCATACTCCAATTGGATACTGCCATGTGGCCTGACGTAAAAATTTTCTCTTCCTCCTTCTCCTCCTTAGAGAGAACTACTATTACTATTTTTGTAGTAATAGGCTTTGATAAAAAATGGCAAGGATATGGTAAAATTATTATTCTCTAGGGAATGATAAGGCCTAAAATGTGGATGGGGTATCGGGTACCCTATGGTTTAGTGTGGTTTTGGGGTTGTATTGGTATACGTATAAATCTGACGTTGGAAATTGGAGTTGGAGTCTGGGAGCATTTCCGATGGTTTTGAAGGCTGATTCTTTGGAGTGCATGAGGAGCCGAAGAACTAGTGGAGATTGGGATTTCACGTGGCAGCCTAGTTGCAGCACGTAGAAGCTGTGGCGAGGTGGTCGGCATGGCAGAGATTTAAGGGCGGAGGCTGGTTCCAGGTATGCCATAGTTCAATGGTTTTTGCTAGTCTGTTGTTTGTAGCTGTTCTTTCTAGCCAAGTGCTTGCAAAAGCTTGGATTTGGTGGTGGCACTTCTCGATCAACAGGTATGCTGAAGAGGCAGGCTAGGAAGGGGAAAGCTAGGGTTGGTGTGAATTTGTATGCTGGCAGCATAGACGAGCTCATGGACGTTGGTGGGAAGGGTAGGGGCGGTGCAAGGGCGACGGAGGATGGGAAGGTTGTAGAGGAAGGTAGCGGTCTGCTTGATGTTAGTGTCACTCTGGGATATGCACCGAATGGATATCCCAAAGCATATGTTTGATCGTTTGGTGGGTTTTTGCAAGTCTGAGGCTGTTGCTGGAGCAGTGGCATTGGAAAGGGGTTCAGAATTGGACCACCTGCATTGCCAGGCAGTCTTCAGGACAGTCATTAAGACTCCAAGCCAAGTGAAAACCGCAATAAAGAAGTACTTTGATTGGGGTATTCAAAAGCCAGCGGGTGTGTTGCTGATCTGTAAGGCCCTGAAGAACACGAAGCTTCATTGCTTCGAGGGAATCATGGGCGATTGTCTCAAGGACTATGGGAAAGTCCATTACAAGGTCTGTCTCCATAATGTGAGTGAGAAGCAGATAGATGTAGGCAAAGATAAGATCTTTATCTGAGGTATGGTGCAGGAGATTTGAAGAACCTTGTTGTATTGGACAACAAGAATGTATTGCATAGGGCTGCCCATTATGTCAATCACCATGGTAGAAAATAAGTGTCTGCTAGTTTGGTTTACACTGGGTGTCGCATGTTGCAGACGAGGAAATTCATGCTATCCAGTCAATGGATCTTGCCCACGAATACTGCCTTCATATCTGAGCACAGAATGAAGGCAGCTTGGAGGATGACCCTCAATCCTGAGCATGCAATGCCTAGTGATGTGAGATGCGTGCTTTTTGATGTTCCTGCTGGGATGCAGCCAGTGGAGCAGCTTGGAAAAGCGAGGAAGCATTATTGGGACGATGTAGGTAGCGAGGATGATGATGATGGCCACTTTTTTGATGTGCAGGATGAAGAGTACAGACCTGAGGTGGAGGGAGAGGGAATGGGAGCTGACTTCATTCCTTTGAATCTGGTTGATTACACCATGGCAGTGGGCTAGCATTGAGTTCTTCATGTCTTGTTTGTTTTTTCTTGCATGTGATGTAATCTTGAAATGAATGTGGATTTCGTGTTTTGTTTGTTTCCAAATGTTGTGTATCTGAGTGCTATATGTTGTGGTACTGTAATTTAGTTCATAGTATGCATGTGCTTTGATCATGCATGTATGCCAGACATGGAATCCAACATCCATGCTGCAAGTGTAGAGGGTAATGGTCATGCTGATGTAACACCTGAAGTAATAGAAATAAGTGACAGTAGCAATGATGGCATTGTGACTGGCCCTTTATCTCGTCCAGGACCTCCACCCCTGTGCATGTTGACTTCCCACGACCTCATCTTTTGCCCACCTCCTTTCCTAGACAACCACATATCCTTGCAAATGGTGTGCCATATGGACCTCCTCCTGGTCGTCATGTTGCTGAAGTGCCCCCTGTTGTAAATCTAGTGGCAAATGGGTTGATGTATCCTATAGTTGCTAATGCAGAGAATGAGCATGTGCATGTGGCAGCATAACTGCTTGAGAACATTGTGGAAATTAACACAATAGCTGAGAGTGTTGCTGCTGCTATTAAAGTCTTGCGAATCCAGTTGGGAAGGTTATTTAATGCAGTGGAGCAGTGCATAGGAGTGATGGATTTGGAGCAGATCAGTGTCTCTGTGGAGGAGAGGCTGGCGCTTAGAGCCACATGAACCTGGCACGAGGAATCCTCATACGGGAGCTCCGCAGGATTGATGGGCTGCAGAGGAGGCATGCAGCAGCTCTGAACTTGAGGTACAATTAGTTTAGGCGCTTGCATTACATGCATTTCATAGTGTGTTTGATCGTCTAAGGTCTGCATCCAAATAGAGATGAAGAATGAATTTGAACTAGAAAACTTCAAAAAAAAAAAAACAATTCATTGCGTCCTTTCTACATGAGCGTCTGAGCATATTTGCATGGGATTAGCCCCCTGGCTTTAGGCCGCGGTAGAGCACCGAGGGATCGGCTTCGTGAAGGGGTAGATAACGTCCTCTCCCGAGGAGTTATGGGGCTGAGTGGGAGGAATTTCGTGGCCACATGGCCACGAGGCCATTTTTCTGGCCCATAACTCCGAGAGGAGGACGTTATCGGCCTTAACGTCCTGGGCCGAGGCATTTAGCAGGCTGACCGCCATAGCCAAGTTTGGCCCAGCTTGGGAGCTTGGCATCACAGCTTCACAGAATCAGCGGGAGTCCGGCATCACAGAATCAAAATCCGATCCTCAGAAAACTGATGAAGGGCATTCTTGAGTTTCTTTTCGCTTCTGGAACAAAAACTGACAAATGCACCTTCTTCAAGAGCTTGTTTGGCTATGGCGAGGCCGATACCGCTAGAAGCGCCAGTGATAAAGACGTGCTTCGATTCCAAGGACGGAATGAGCAGGGCCTTCTTCGATTTCTTCAATGCGGAGCCAAATATGAAAGACAGGGCCGCCATAACCGATACATAAATGAACCAAGCCATTTTGCGAGTGCGAAAAAAGGATTCGCCAGAAGAAGCAGAAGCTTGATGCGATCAAATCTAGAAAGAAAGAAAAAAGAGAATAGGTTTATTACCTAGAAAAGAAAACACATATTACGAAATGAGGAGGGAGTCTGGCATCACAGAATCAGCAGGGAGTCCGGCATCACAGAATCAAAATCAGCTTCACAGAATCAGAAGAACAGGGGGGAGGCGGATGCTATCAACAATCGTCATTTTTGCCAAAGAAGCCCAACTATGGCGACGGATTTACAGCGCATAAGACTGCAGAACTGGTTGCAGATGCTGCGGTGGATGCCATCTTCACAATTCAATTCATGAAATTTGATTTCCATTCTGTCTGTAGAGTACAGGCTATATTCTTACTTGCTCTTCATTTTGCTGCTGTTAATTCATGTGCGGGTTCCTCTTAGTATTTGAAGCAGGTGCCAGGCGAGGCCCTTCCACATGGGCTCCAATTCTTCCAGGAGACTTGCAACTTGCAGAAGGCAACAAGTTCTATGTCGTTAGTGGGTTGGGTTGTGAGGCAAATCAGGGATTTAGAACAGTTGGAGAGCGAGGCCCTTGTGCATGGACTGCAATTACTGCAGCAAATTCGAGGCTTCCAGAAGGCGGTGAGTTCTGGTCTGTAATTTCAAGTGTTCGCAGTCATGTGAAATTGAAGTTTCTTATTCCTTTGGTAGTCATCTTTACAGTCTACTCATTTGGGGGCCTTGGCCTATTCCTCACACAATGAACTTTTCTCTATATCAGACTTTTCCACTTACACATAGGCACGCTGAATTTTGAAAGCTGTGAGTATGGCATTGAGGTCTTCAAGGTATTCCTTTGCAATTATGCTCCCAGTGATGATGCGCTCACAATCATATTCATACATGTTTCCTACTAAAGGAAGTGGCAGCACAACCAAAAGCAGCATGTGGACAGGAGTAAGGTCTGCTGTCAATTGGCAGGATGCGAAAATCCAGGGAAATGGGTAAGGAATCTGTGGCCATGATGTGAGATTTTAAGTTCTTTGCTTGGGCAATTTCGCAGGTACCTTGGTCCTAAGGCTGAGATTCCACTGCCGGAAGTCGCAGTTAACTAGGTGGCATCAAATACCCTAAAAACTAAACTACGAGAGCAGGATGCATCGATTCCACTACGGCGGAGGTAGTTCTTCCACAAAAAATCTATTCCGTTGATTCTATTCGTGTCAAGATCTGGAGTGGGGTAATTGATTCTGATGCTAAAAGACGGGAGGAATCCCCTGATAGTTAAGCGGCTGTTAATAGCATCCACATCATCTACCGAAGCAAAATCCAAAGCTCAATTACCTCTGCTAGTGGAATCACAAAAAACAAGGGAAGTTTGGAATCGTTCAACACGATTGGCCGAGTTTCAACTTCCACGCATCAATTGCCGTCAGTGGAATCTCAGCCTAAGGTAAAATTTCATTCTTGCCTTAAATTTCATCCATTATCAGTTTTGAGGCAATAGTTTACTAGTATCAAAGTGGATTTGCCTATAATAGAGATGGCTTATTGTTTAAGAAATTAGATCTGGAGATTTGTGAACATTAATAGATCAGATAGACAAATACCTTCAGGTTCATTAACTTTGAAACAGTTTACTTCATCGATTACATGTTGGTGGATATAGAACATGGTCATATCCATAAGCACTCATGTTTATAGAGCTGTTGTTATCTTCATCATGTCTAAGTATGTCTGTATTTCTTGTGCAGTTTTGAATTGTGGTATACTTATATTGTGGTATGATACCCTCATCCTTTATTTTGTCTTATTGTTCAGCAGGTTTGCATGCAGAATAAGGTGAGATCATATGTAGATACTGCTGCCACCATGATTCCACTGAAAGTACTTCTGCTGAAGATTCCATTTGAAGCTTAAGGGGTTTCTTGCATGTTTGGAACTGTTGTGTTTCTGCATACTCTTATAAATGTTGTTGTTTTATGTGAGTTCAATTAATTTTATGCTCAATTCTCTGGCAATTGGGGTTCAAATCCCCTCACGAGCTGTTCTGTGACATGTTTTTATGTTAACTTGTATTTTAACTTATTGCAAAGGTTGCAAAATCTTATGCTAAGGTGGAAATGGGGATTTGACCCCATCACGAACTTGGTGGATGGTCTAAAATGCAGCAGAACGAATATCCATGATGTAAATCAATGGCCGAAAACAAACGATAAGGGAAAACTAACTATACATCCTCCTTCATCCATCTGAAATGGCCAAAATATTGGTAGGATCCAACCACCAAATAATGAATTAGCCATTCCAATTCTTTAGCTGCCAATAAACTATTACAAAATGACGATTTTGCACTTAAACTCTACTGCAGTTTGGAGTGATCTAAACTACAACTCAATGCCCGGTTCTCCACTACAAACTTTATACTAAATCTTCTACCTTAAGTTTAATGTCCATAATGCAATATATATATGAAAAAAATGTTCAGTACCCAGTGCACCACACCTTATGCATGGTTTATTGCTTCCATAGTTGAGCCAACGTAAGGCTTTTGTTTTTTTTGTTTTTTTTTTTTGGAGCACCTATTTATGTGGTGATCACCTTTTGGTTAAACATGCTCTCTTGATTGTTTGAATTCAAAAGCCTCTATTTTGAGCCAATAAATTCGTTGATGGGCACCCATCAATGAGGTGCCCACCTTTTGCTTAAAAGTATCTATTATTGGTAGGCGGTCGAAAACAAAGAATGGCAGCAAATTTCTGTCAAAGACTAGTACAACCTAATGAAACACTTTACAACACAATCGCTGGGTTTGGGGGCGGGCGGCGTTCCACAAATTCAACTCCAGAAGTCCTTTAGAAAGTTGTTTTTAAAACTGGCATTCTATTGTATGTTTTAGAAATACATGTTAGAACATTTTTCAAAGTTGTTGGCTAGAAGGGCCTCTGTTAGTCCACACATATTAGAGTAGTTTTTTTTACCTCAGTCAGTTCACACACACTAGAGTAGTTAAGAAAAGGCCAGGGTGTTGGAAATGCTCATTATTGGTTAGTTGGTGAAACTAGCCAAGCATTAGGCTTGGCATTTTCTCATGCCATTAGCTATTTCATCACTGGCATAGCTGCCATTTTCGTGAAAAGGAATAACACATGATATTCATCATCCATGAGTTTATAAGGTTTATAAGTACAACTTCACTCCTAAGCAATCCAGAACTTTAAACGAAGAAACTATGGTTTTATTCATAAATGTAGAAAATGAATATCTTTATTGAAGGCATGGTTTCAAACTTGAGCATAAATATCACTTGGAGGACTGAAAGAATTTTGAGAAGAGCACAAGAACTTTCTTCCCCAAACCAAAGAAACCAAAGAGCCAAGAAGACCAAGAGCTTCTTACAAAATCAAAAACAAGATACTGATCAGCATAGCCAGAGATCTCCTCCTCAAAGTGCCTTCTACAGATTTTCATCAAGACAGCATTTTGGTAGAGACCAACATAACCATGATCAAAACCACCACCATAAGCCTGATACATAGCCAATCCAACACCAGAAAAGGAAGAAGAAGCATGCTTCTCAATGCAGGCCACTGATGAGGCATCTTGGGCAGGTTTAAGTTTGAACAATGCGCCGCGAAAAGCCGAAAAACTTAGCACTGGGTCATCAACCTGGGATTCCCAGCTCAGAAACACTACAGTGATATTGTTAGGCTTCATGATGCTTTGAAAAAGATGGGTGTGTTGTGGAGAAGCCAAATAGGCCTGCTGGGATTCTTTGCTCCTGTGTCTCACATATACTCCATGGCTGAATGCACTGTTTTCTTCTGCAGATCTTCCTCCTGCAAAACTTATCACTCCATCCAGTTGGCTCAGCCCCTGTAATTCTGCTTCAAAAGCTTGTTGGATCTTTGGATCTGTTCCTTGTTGAACTTTGAACAGAGCTATCTGATCCACCACTGTTATTGCCATGGTTGAATTGTCTGTCAAATCCTGCACCAAAACAAACTAATGAAACTTGTTAAAACTGGTTAGTAAATACCATGCATGTTTGATGACGAAGAGGACGTACCTTGAACTCGATTTGTTTGGATTAACATGGGCATTTTGTGTATTTTTATAGGGGCATACAAATGTTAACGCTTACACGAACTGTTACTATACGACTCTTTGGATTCTGTAAATAAACGTCAGCTCCATTTCGTTTCCATTTTCAGCTCCAGTTTTTCCCCCCCCCCTTTTTTTTTTAAGAACAGAGGAAGATCAAGATTTCTTGTTTTTGAGGGCGGATCATGTTCAATAGAGCCTTGAGCTCCAGATTCAGCACTCATTTCTTACTTTACTTCCATTCCTGAAAGCCCTTTCAACAAACTTGAAGCCCAAATTCTGTTATTGATCTTGAACCTATCAAGCAGGCGGCAATCCATTTGCAGTTTATTTTATATTTCACGGTTTATTTTGTATTCACGACTCACATGCATTCAAGAAATACAACAGACACATTATTTGCTTGGAAGCTTTGGATATGGTAATACCGCACCTGGAAGACTGCTGGACCTGCAAAAAAGAAAATTACTTTCACAAATTTTGCCGTCCTTTCTCTCCCTTTTTTCTTCACAAATTTTGCCCGCCTTAAAATAACCGTTCAATTCCAAAAATGGTCATAAGATGTGTGCTTCTGCCTAAGTTAAGAAGGGGATAAACACCCCTGCGAGCCCCTTACAGCAGATAAACGGGCGAGCCCGTTTATCTGCTGTAAGGGGCAAGCAGGGGTGTTTATCCCCTTTAACCGGCAGGCAAAGGTTCCTCACCCATTCCTGCACCCACAGCTCGATTATCGTCATCCATAGCTTGTTTATCAGCTCCCACAGCTGGATTATCACAGGTTCGGCATCTTCTAGAGCTGGATTATCAGCTCCGAGGCTGAATCCGATGCTAAAGCTGCCTGTTTCCACGTTTTCAGCTGCCTCTTCATCCCTGTGGGGTGGGTTGGGTGCCTGTTACGCCCTATCACAAGGCTTCAATCAACGGTGGACATCGCTTGGATTGAAAAGCCTGCCGGTTAAGATTGCTTATTACAATTGTAGTTCCTTCCAATACCCTTTGGAGACGTTGAACAATATAATTTTCTCGATTTATGCGTGTCATCCTTGCGCAGACAGAGTTCTATGTTAAAATGGCGGTGCTAAGCATATTATTGGTAAAATTCTATTTTAGAATTGAGCAGCCATAATGGATCCGACTCAGACAGAATATATCCATGCAGTTTGCTATTTGAGAGGAATGTGTTTGTTAACTACCACTCTATTTAGAATTCCTGTGTGAAAACTGGCTTTCAATGCGCCTTAGCTTGCTACTGCATCTTAGCCTTCCATTCGTTCTTCTTCCATAATCTACACTGTTCTCTTGGCATACTTTGAGCATATGCCTTCCCACCACAACCATCCATAGGGATCGTCAAACATGATCAACTCTTTTACTTGATTCTAAAGCGGGAATGGTGGACATCAAGGCCATGGCGGCCAAAGTTAGATCTTTGCTTCTGACCAATTCAACAACAAACCCCATGAGAAAAGCCACCAATACCAATTCGGAAAGAAAAATGAAAATGAAATCTTACTTACAAGAAGAGATTGAGAAGCTTGTCTCAATATTTAAATTTGCAAAGACGGTGAAGGCAAAGAAGAATCTCCCTCTATATCGAGCATAAGTGCGAGCCTCACTGCCCAATGCCTAAAAGGGAAAAAATGCTGCCAGAAATCTAGCAAATTACATGTCGGAAAGAGAGTTCTCGTTTCGACAACATATAAGTACTGAAAAAAGGTGAATCTAGAACTATTTGTGAGAAGTGGTGATGTATATAGCTTGGAATTATTGGAAAGTTTCGAATAACCTTCTAAGGTACTGTTTTTTCCCTTTAGGTCGTCCCTGTACCTCGGTGCATTACATACGAGGCAATCAGTGGACTTTTCATTTTTGCCAAGTGGATAGAAGATCATACAATCATTTAGACATGTACGTACAACTTTATAACCAAGGCTGGCCGCTTGAATCATTTTCTTAACGTGAGATATGTTGGTGGGCATATTGTTGTCCTCTAGAAGGATCTTCTTGTGCAATAACCTCTTTGTAATCTACTTTGCACTCAGAAAGATATAAAGGTGAGTTTGGACCCGATGCACTTGGCCTCTTTACTCAAGATGGAGCTGACTGTGTCCTTGACCAAAACCTCTACCTTTTCCCATTCTCTTAATTTACATACATTTACACTACTAAATACAAAAATCATAAGGTTCCCGACTGAAGGTTTCCCTGATGGTAAGATAACGTCAATCTGCATCCTAGCCATCTCCAGATGCCGATCAGGGACCAACCTATGATCGTGGCTATCCATATAGATTGCAATAGCAAGTCGAGAAAGTGGTAGAAGAAAAGCAACAAAGGCGCTAGGCGTGCAAGAGGAGCAAAAAAAATAACAATCAAATCCGCAGGCTGTTTATATGTACAGACCATGTCACAGGCAGCGCAATGTCGTATGCGACATCTGATCAATGGTTAGAAGCCACATCATGTGGTCGTTGATGCCACGTGGGTTATATGTACTGCCACGTGGTGCTTTCGTTAGTGCGACGTGGTGTCGCCTGCAACGTCAAGTTGCCAAAATGGTAGCTGGCATGACACATGCGACCCCGTCATATAGCAACATAGTGCCAGACGTCGCCAGTGTCATGTGATAGCATTGGAGTACGCATCGCATGCGACGTGTGAGTCATGTGGCGTTGCATGGGGATGCTAACAACGACGTTGACTTGACCTGATCATGTCAAATGTGATGTGACATCACCTAGACGCCACGTTGCTAATTGGTCATTATGTTGTTGTGCATGTAGTCGAGATTGAGTGACGTAATAAAGAATGATAATATCTACTTGTATTCAACTCACAGTAGGTTTGATTCTTGAGCTATCTGTTGCAAGATAACATGCATAATCAGTTGGCTCCTTTCTCTGATTTCATTGCATATACGTATGTTCAATTGTCCGAAGCTTTGTTAGTCCTGATCATCATCACCTAAAGCTGAGGATTCTTGTGTTTGTGACTTGGATAATGGTTTTATTCCCTTATCCAATGCAGTTGCATTAGAGTTGCTTGAGTTATCGTTGTAAACTTTAATTTTGTCCATCCAAAATAGAGTTTGGCTGGGCTTGGGAAAAAGCAGCTTCTGGACTAGAAGCATTGATCAGCACAGAGTG
The DNA here is from genome assembly GCA_021234155.1 of Isoetes taiwanensis. NCBI lineage: Eukaryota > Viridiplantae > Streptophyta > Lycopodiopsida > Isoetales > Isoetaceae > Isoetes > Isoetes taiwanensis. The sequence goes on along the minus strand of JAJEKV010000023.1, from coordinate 13,434,967 downwards.
GTTTTAAGACTTCCTCAATCTATTTGGAAAGAGTAGAGATCTTTGCATTTGCTAGGCACTTAAATGCAAGAACATTAAAGGGCGAAGATATTTATCATACAAATCTTCAATAGTCTTAACTGCTGAGAAGAAAAAGAGAACGAGTACACATTTTGAATAACATGTACATTGAATTGTAGAATGACATATTTCCAGACAAAAAGCTTAGATTTTCAATAGTGAGCTGCTCCGATGATTCTACTACAATTCCACAAGACGCTTTAATGGAATTATGAGGCTTGTCTCCAATAAGCGGATTTACACAAGGTAGTATTTTTGACGCTCCGATGATTCTACTACAATTCCACAAGACGCTTTAATGGAATTATGAAGCTTGTCTCCAATAGGCGGATTTATGCAAGGTAGTATTTTTGACGTGTTTTAGTTTGTTTGGCAAGTTGTTGTTTCCTTGCAGATTTAAATAGTAGAACCTATTCCATTGTGACCTTTTGCCGTTGGAGTTTATTTCTATATGCTTTTGTAGATTATATCATGCATTATTTCTCCATTTTCTAAGTAATATATTCATTGTGCGGGACTTATTCATCACAAACACTGAGATTACCTTGGTAAGTTCTACATCATACTGTATGATCTATGGAAAGCTTTATGGTGGTTTCATTAGTTGGAGACATTGCATTTGAAAGAGTGCATGATTTATTCTCGTAGAAGATGTCACACTTGAAAAGTTAAATGTTGCTATTCATTGCTCCAATTCTTTTCTACTGGTATTCAAAAGTCTCATGTTCCTGCCTAGTTGTAGGCTAAGCATTGCATAGCTAGTAGGGGAAGGTTTCTTCTTGATCCAATATATTTAAGAAAGCATCATTTTTATGGCACATCATTTTTTATACTTATTAGCGATATCAAATTTTTTTTTTTTTTGAAGAACTGTGTCAGCAATATATTAAAAGAATGGTAATGTTACAAAGCAAGTGAGGAGGAAGGAGAACTGCCCCAAAGAGACAGTGATACCTCGACACTCCACAACAACTGCAACTCTACTGCTGTACAAACTGGCCATCACCATCTACCACACCCAAGAAGTCCCGCCAAATGGAAAACTTCCGCTCTACTAATCCCGGGAACACCAAAAAGAGCGATATCAATTTTTGTTTGCTTGTCGTATCCTCTTTTGTTGACATATCAAATAATACTATCAAGTTAACAACGTAATTTCAACATCTCTGATAATGCTTGCTTGGGGAAGTTTTTTTTTTTTTGCCACTCGCCATAGAGGCATCAATCTTAGATCTTTGGTGGAATTAGACCGAATTTATAAAAGCTTTTGGTGAGACGGAGAGTGGTGATAACAATGCTTTGAAATAACTTATAAAGGACATGTCTCTTGAAGAAAGAAACGAGCATATCCACATAGCTCAAATGTATTGCTCCTTCAATTCGTACATTTGGAGACCTATGTGGAAAGATATATGGCTGAAGACACAAAACACTCTATCTTGACGCAAGGTTTTTAATAAAAGCTGAAAAGCTGATGTTTTTGCAAGTAAGTGAAAGTTTGGGCCCATACAAGATAGAAGAATCTTTTTGCAACTATTGCCAATTACGTTGATTTCTTCTTTAATATTGCTAGTATCCAATGGTAATGAACATATTGCACAAATGCATCGAGCAACACACATGTGTACAGTCACCCATTGTGTATCCAGCACGTGCAACTTCTCATATTAGGAATATTCCATTACATTTCCATATGTGTCTATACTATTATTAAGAAAATCTTAATCCCATAACTCTTCTTATAGTCACCCATTGTGTATCCAGCATGCGCAACTTCTCATATTAGAAATATTCCATTACATTTCTCATATTTGTATACTATTATTAAGAAAATCTTTAATCATATAACTCTTATTTACTTTACGAGACCCTATATTGGTTATTTCCTCTATGGTTTGTGACTCATTTCCTTTACGAGACCCTATATTGGTTATTTCCTCTATGGTTTGTGGCTCATTTTTCATCTGGTTTTACTTTCAATTATTAGGGTATGGTCGCCGCCTATCGCGACTGTCCCTCGGAGCACCATCAACCCCTTTCGATGCGACATCGCCCCGTTGCATGCCACGGTGGCCCTCTACCGTGTGTTGGACTCTCGTCATCACCACGTGTGTGGCCCGTGGACGTTATGTGCACGTCCTGAATCCGTTATGGCCTGGACGTCATGCGTCAGCCATGTGTCCCGGTGTCGTGCATATGGTACCGGTAACCGGGACAAAGCTACGCGATGCGTCAGCACAGTTGCCAGTTGTCGTGCAGCCGTTGACCATCGGCGTGCAATAGAGCTCCGCTATGCGTGATGATGCCCTGCTATCTGGTGTCGTGTAGTTGTTGTCCACAAATGTGGAACAGTTCTGCCCACGTGGCTGTGTCTAAGAGTCATATCGATTCGAAATTAGAATTCAATGCTCCTTGCTCGAATTCGCGCCCATTCCATAGCACTCGATTACCGAAATCCAATTTGAAATCCAATTTGAAAATCAAGCTCCCGCTATGGCTGCTATCAGAATAAAAGCCAATTCCATCTTCCAAATTTCAAGCTTATCGATATCAGGTCTTGAGGAGGACGATAATAGACATGGTTTCCACAAGAGGTCGGAGAGGAGACGATGGTGAAGCAAGTAACAGAGTACCTACATCAAGGAAAAGAGTTACTGCTCCAAGGAGGAAGCGTCGGACACCACAGATCAGTGCTGCATCTCCCACAATGCCAAGGAGGCCAAGCAAACGAGGGCAGTGGACTGAAGATCAAATGGCAGACATCTTGGATGAGGTAAGTGAGTATGGTATATCTGTTAGAGAGGCATCTAGAAGGTCTGGAATCCCAGAATCAACAATAAGGGACTGGCTGTATGGCCGTATAACTCACAAACAGACTGGTAATCCACAAATCCTGACGACTCTACAAGGGTAGAAGCATAAAAGGGTGATTGAATTTTTTTGTATATTAATGTAAAAAATTGAACTGGGTTAAAGTATTTGTAATGTACATTTGGAATTTTACATGGAGTTGCCTATCATTAATAAAGGTGGTTGACGTCCAATATTCTCCATAATTATACCAAATTCTCCCGAAATCTTGGCGCACATTTTGAACTTTCCTCAATTGATCAAACATTTCATTCCAAGAATAATAATTTATGGGGGGAGGGATTTCCTTACATTTTGAATCTGTAAATGTAAAATACTGGCACTTTTTTTGCCCACCCTTTCATGCTTCTACCCACAAGAGGAAGAGTTAGTCAATTGGGCACTCTCCAGGGCCGAGCAGGGAATGGGGGTTACACTCTCAGCTGTTAAGGAAAGGGCAGCACAGATGGCTATGGAGGGGGGCAACTCAGAATCTCCCCGGGTTCCCGGGAGTAAATGGTGGAAGCTGTTCAAACAAAGGCATCCAGAGGTTACACTAAGAAGTGCAGAGACACTAGATGTCGCTCGGGCTCGTGCTATGACACAAGAGAATCTGGACAACTTTTATAATGGTCTGAGACAAATCTATGACGAGTTCAATTTCCCAGCCTCTAGGATCTGGAATGCCGATGAGATTGGCATCCAAGCTGATAAGGTGAAGGGCATGAAGATTATAGGAAGGAAAGGGGAGCATAGGGTCAATGAGGTGGTCATGAACAATAGGGAGTGGGTGACCATTCTGGTATGTGTAAATGCTGAAGGGTTTAAGTTACCTAATTTGTATATATTTAAGGGTACACGGATGAGGCAAGATTTCATTGCCAGATGTGAGGAAGGGGCAATTCAAGCTGTGCAGCCCTTGGCCTGGATGACTACAGAATTGTTCAAGTCTTGGTTGTCACATTTTGTTGCTAGGGTTCCTGGTGGAGTATCTCCAACAAGGCCACATCTGATATTATTGGATGGCCATGGCAGCCATGTGGAGCTGGAAGTGATTTTGGCAGCTAAGGAAATGGGCATACATTTTGCCCTACTTCCACCACACACATCACATAGGTTACAACCATTGGATCTTGCATGCTTTGCACCATTCAAGGCAGCTTTCAAAAGATTGAGATCTTCTTACATGGTTAGCAAAGGGAGGACTGAACCGAAGAGGGAGGACATTGCAGAGCTCATTTCACAAGCCATTGATTCAGGTCTGACACCTAGCAACATCAAGGCAGGGTTTAGAGCAACTGGGATTTGGCCATTCAACTCGGACAAGGTTAAGCCAGGCCAGGAAAGTGGCAGGTTTGGAAGAGTGCCCATGGAGCAGATTATCCAAAGTGTAGGCCAGGAAAATGCAGCCAACTTGGAGGAGGAGGGTATGGAGCAATTCAACATGGCTGACTTGCAAACATTATGGGAGGCACCACGCCCTGCAGTTGAGCATGGTGGCCAAGAGCCTACTGGAGTGCATCAACATGTAGTTGACAATGTGGACATTGAAAGACATGAGGTGCATCCATCTAACCGAGAAGATGCACCAGATGGGGAACATCACGCCATTGATTTGACCTTAAGACCCTCACAGCAACATGTGGTTCCACCTGGTGACATGGGAACAGCACATGCATGTGTGCAGCTCCCTACAGAAGTGAGGACATCACAGGCCTGCATGCAACAATCTCAATCCTCGAGGGCAAGGAATCGGGGTGTAGTCCCAAACCTAAGTGGGAGGGTGCATATCTCTAGTGATGGCTTCTGTGAGGCCTTGGCTACTTCACCGGCAGATATGGCTGAGATTGGTGCTACCTTAAACGAAATTGGGAAGACGTTTCTATACAAAAGGTAATTTACTATAGTAAGATGTTATGCTTTTAATATTAAAAGCATGCCAGACATGCTTTTAAATCAATTTAATTCACGACAGGTGTACCAGACGTGCTTTCTGCATAGCGTAAAACACGCCTAATTCGAATTGCGGTGATTTAAAAATATATCTAGCATGAATTGCGTTAACAGCATGCTTTTAAATCAATTTAAGTCATGCCAGGTGTGCTTTTTGCACAGTGTAAGTACGCCAAGCGCGAATTGCGTTGATTTAAAAGCACGCCTTGCGTGAATTGCGTTAATTTAAAAGCACGCCAGCCGTACTTTTAAATCAATTCAATTCACGCCAGGCATGTTTCTGGTCTAAGATACTGATCCCATTTTCTGTACTATTGTAATCCATACGTGGAGCAACTACGCCATGCTCGTCAACAATGGGAGGAATATGGCTGCCCATTACCCACCAGATAGGGCGGGTCAAAGTCTTAGGCATTCAAGCTGCTGGAGCGGATTCTATCGCAGAATATTATACAGGATAAGAAGAGGAATGTAAGAAAGTCGAAGAAAAAAAGGTGGTGATGATAACGCAGATCCTTCTGATAGCACATCCAGCAGGCTAGGTCCAACGGACTCTATAAGATTGTCTTTTGTAAGGAGGCGATATGGCTCAAGTGGAATGATTTCTGGGATGCTTATGCACAAAAGAAGCTGTCAGATACCATGGGTAGGGTGCCTCCTATTGATGTAAGCATCTTTAACTTGAATGTGACAGAGATGAGAAAGACCATCATCATCTAGTTGTAGAAAAAGCCTTCGACGCATATTTAGCATTTGAAGCTCAATATCTTCCTCCTCATCATCAACATAATCCTCATCCACCTGGCTTTCAGTATAGCCTGTTGAAATGAACGAAAATCAATATTAATAATATCAATAATAACCCCAACATATTCAAGCTCTCCATCAATAGGAAGCAAGGAAGGAAGGTTCTTTTATCGTCCGCAACACTTGATTGACTCTTCTGGTTAAACGAGGCAACTATTCCAGAATCAAAAGTGACCTGAGCTTTATCAATGTCATCAATTCGAAAATGTTGGCCATATACCCACATTGAATTATGAAATCTAGCCTGCAAGATTGATAAAAAATACCAAAACATGGCACTTGCGGGATGCTTATTGAATGTGAAAGTGATTGAAAACATTAACATATAGAAACTTACCGATCTATTACAACCGAATGCAATGTGGAGGTCATCCTCTTGGATTTAATCTCCATTGTCTTTAGCTTCCAAAAGTGCTTTGCTGACAACCACCAATGGGGCGGTGTATCAGGTAGGGGCCTTAGTTCTGAAGGGTATTGTACTCTTCTATGCCGTCCTCGACGATTTTCTATAGCATGTGCTTTCCTGTCACTATCTCTTTGTGTCTTCTCAACTTTGTACAATTCCACACATCTAACAAGGCCATCTGCATTGTTTAAGACAAATTTATTTATACCTTCAAACATCTCTTCGCTTAACCTTCGTTGCTTACTAAAACCTTGCAAGACTTCACCTTCTAACCAATTAGGGGCCTCCTTCTTCCAAATCTTTGGTGCATTTGGATCTATAGATGTGGTGCCAGCTGTCAAGAAAAATAATATCTCTTGAATAAGATGTCCTTCTGCTATACGTGCCTCGGGCCTTGCCATCTGACGCAAAAAGCCTTTCAGTACCTTCATATATCTCTCTAAAAAGAACATCCATCTGGAAGAGTTTGGACCCACAAGCATTATTTCTTGTGCCAAATGCACCAATAGATGTAACCAATGATCACATTCAGTATATAAGATCGTCAGTATGAAATTTAGTCCATCAAGTCTACATACCTGAAGATAAAAAGACTAGTAGGAAATAGGTGCTCTAATTGGCATAATATCTCTGCAATCTCTATTTCCATAGTTGGAATATCAGCAGCTATGATCTGTTTAGAAGAAATCCACTTGGAGAAACTAGCGAGTCTATAGATGACTTTCTAGATAGAAGATGTCAGACAATCTAAAGCGCATGGCAGAATATGCTATAATGAATAGAAAAAGTTAGCCATAAATAAGCATACACAAGACGCATCTATTTAGTCTTGCATTCATGCTTTTTCATTCACTACTTTTATGTGTACCTGTAGGAACTTGTGCCAATCATGTGACTTTAAGCCAGTGAGATCCCCATCTTTTGTGAAAGCCCTTCTAAGAGAAGATCCGTACCTAGTTGGAGTACACAGGGTTTTAATAGATGCTTTTACTTGTTTGAGTTTATCCCTTTTCAATACCCAAGGAGCTCGACGAAAGTGAGGAGCTCTATCTTCTTCTGTGATCGGCCACAACTCCATTTTGATGCCTTGTTCCTTTAGATCATTTCTAGCACTCAGAGTTTTCCAATATCCTGTAAGATGTCGCCAAATTGAATGGCCGACGTTTTACAAAATATGCATAGGATCCAAGATATGTGCAAACTTTAATTTAGACAAATACTCCAAGTTGTAAAATATGGATAATCTCTTTATGCCAGGTGGAGGCGTAGGACTACTTGGATCATGATCATTCAAGTTTTGCAACCAATCATGTGGAGTTCTTCTCACGGGCACATTTGATGTCTCACCATGACGAAGATGACGACCTAATGGTAGATACTTTTTGTGGTCTGTGTATATCACCTTTGATAGGTATTTTGATCTATAGGAACATGAGGGAGATCCACATGATCCGCTACTTTGCAATCCTTCAAAATACCATTTCATAATTAATAGAATTGAAAAGTGTATGAAATAAATAAGGGAGATCTAGCTCAGTTACCGGTTAGTAGGCTTAGTTAGCTTGCGATTCTAGATAGAGATTAACCCTGGTTGTTTGGATGGATGATTAATCTCTTATTATTGTTCTATTTGAAGTTATGAATGGATTTATGAATTATGGTAGTTCTTTTGATGGACCTCTTGTGCTTATGGGACTACGGGGGATAGAGACCTAAATGCTATATAGAAGTAGAGATGCTCCTAGCTAGAATCCCTTAAATCCCATTAAATGCGGCCTGTGCACAAGAGCTCACCTGGTTGTGGAGGTTATGTTGTGATTGAGCACCAGATAACAGGCACATTGGGGAAGCGGGGGTGGAGCCTTGCTGAGCGTGGCTACTGGGGCTCCTACAGTGTATGGGATGACATATCCTGGGTCACAGAGCCGGCCCCGAAAGGACGGTCTAGGCTCGATAGGTGCGGTGAGCCGACCTATGGATTTTGGGGGGTTAAGTCGGGTACAGATGCATGGCGTTATGGTGCCACGATCCTCTAGCACACCCATGGAACCATTGTACCTCGGGAAGGGACTCCTTCCTGACCTGCCTCATCGGACCGGGGAGATGTAACCCAAAGTAGTCTCATAGGATGAATCCATGAGATTGCACACATGAGGGGCGGATAGAGTATGTGTATTGTTGCTAGGTGCTAATCTTTATGTACGTTTCCGCTATATAGGATTCCCATAGAAGGCGTGGGATGAATGACACCTCCGTATCCTTCACCCGGGCACTTGCCCATCACAAGTGGTCGGAGTCAGACGGAGGGCCTTTCCATGGTGATGGAATCGCCATGGGAGGGGAATTTCCCTTATTTATACGATGGGAGCATCGTATAGGTTCGGGGAGCGTCGCAATTATTCAAGCTATTCATCTGTGAAATATTGTCTCAAGATCATATAAACATCCCAAATATTAAGAATCGTATTAAGTGGTATCAGAGTAGAGGCTTACGGTTCTTGTGGGAACTATGGGCAATGGGATCACCGATGGATTTTGAACTCTCCAATCTCTGAGAGGAACTAAAGAAGCAGGAATGGTGGTGCTAGGAATTTTTCAAAGGTCGCAAAACACCAGAGTTTTTGCAAGTATGTGCTGCAAGTACTACTGGATCTTATTGTATCAAAGAACTGGTGGGGCCAGGCATATGGATGAATTGGCAAATCTTTGGAACATGGCAGTCAAAGGGAGAGCTCCTTTAGATAGGGCTTTGGCTACTAATTTGTGTATAAAGTTCTTATGTTGATTTCGGTATTCAGGGAAGATTGATTAGTGGGACTTATGACAGGGAGTCAAAGAAGACTGCATTACTCCTCTATTGAATCTGATTCTAAAAAAGCCATTATTTTTTCCTAGAGTTTCTGCTGATCTTGTTTAATAACACATTGCTATCCCTCAGCCCGACTCTTGGTGTTTTATATTGAGGACTGCTAGCTCGAGGGAGGAGATACAAGTGGAAGCTGATTATCAGATATGCCTTATTGTCTTTATGTTCCATCCTTGCTATCTCAGTGGTCCTTGGGTGGAGAGGTCCTTTAAATAGGGTTTTGGCTACTAATTTGTGTAAAAATTCTTATATTGATTCAAGTATTTAGGGAAGATTGTTCTGTGAAATGGCAATATTTCAATAACAGATTTTGTCTTGTTATATTGTACATGATGGTATAAATGGCATCATTGAATTGCCTCTCTCACTTGAGCAACCCGAAGAAATCAGCAACACCCACTCGCACAAGCAGAAGTGGATGTACATGTTCTGGTCAGCAATATAAAGCTAAAGCTGTTTTTTTGTCTTATGTGAAACATGATTTGTCATCTCAATTGTATTATGTGTCACTCCAAACTTGATGTGAAACATGTGTCCTATATGGATGTCACATATAAAAATATCTCATATAAATATATTTGATACACCAGAATGGTCTAGGCTAGTAAACGCAGATGCAAAACAGCACATGATGCAGTTCTCCACAGAAAAAACATAATACCCTTTATCAAAACCTATCGAGATTTTTGAAGTAAACTTGGCAATCTGATATGAAAATAATTATATTTCTCAGTTGTAAGACTCAACGTTTATGGTTTAAGTGAAACAAGATCTACACAAAACAAATGTCCATTAGGAGATCTAATTACCAGTACATGTTAAACAGACTTTTAGCTTTACTTGTTAAAGGTAGATATCTCAAATAATGATATTTCCCTGTTGTATTACTCCGTTGTAACGAAATAAGATCTACAGAAAACAACTGTCCATTGGCTTCTTAACAGCAGAGAGATATGGTTCTATACATTAACTATCAGTTGACGTTGATGCCCTATTATCTATAACAGATCCATTACTCTTTACCTCTGTATCTTCAATAGGCTCAGGAACTAGTCTAGAATTGCTAGAGACAGGGGGGTCTGTTCTTGACTTTATTGGCTTTCCTCTCAAAATTTCAACTTCTGGAAGTACCTGAGGAGGTGTTGGCATGGCCAGTGGCTTTGACAAAGCTCCTTTCTGTTTGAGCCTCAGATATTCAGCAGCCCTTTCAAAGGCAGAACCTGGACTCCGCGACTTCCCTTCATCCGATGCATAATTGCCTTGGCTATGGATAACACGAGTTCTGCATCCTGACCTGTTACTGAATGGGGGAGCCGTTGATCCGCCATAGCCTGGCAGGCAAGCAGAAAGCATCGCCATCTCCCAAAATGCCCTAAAATATATTTCAGTCCGTTGCCTAATTCAAGCCATTTTTATATATATTTTGGATAAAATGGTGAATATAGTATGCCACGTGGAATTATAAGTCGAGACCTGAGAAATGAGATTTGGGTGAACAAACGGGTGGCGGTCGAACCCAAGACCTCCTCGTGTTGGGAAATGCAATTGGGTAGACAGGCTAGGGATCGAACCTAGGACCTCATTTGAGTAAAGCATAGATCTCGGCTTGGGCTGGGGATTGAACCTAGGACCTCATTTGAGTAAAGCATAGATCTAGTGAGACATGTTGAAGGTGTTGAAATTATATTAGGTAGACGGTTGGGGATCGAACCCAGGACCTCGTCTTGAGTAAAGCATAGATTGTGTGTCGAGCGGCCTCGTCTTGAATAAAGCATAGATCGTTTATCGAGCTTCTCGTCTTGAGTAGCGTTTGTCGAGCTTCTCAAGGCTAATGGCTAGTATCTTTGGGTTGAACCTAGGACCTCTTGCTTCAAGCCAAGTACTCTACCAAGCTTTCAATACTCTTCCATTGCATCATGTGCCCATACACGTACTCTAACGTTCCCCCTTAATGGGCACACCAATCCATTCCAACCTTCACCACAGTCCACATGCACCCCTCTCTAAGGAAACACCACTGCTGCAGTTAGGCTTTTATTGGCTAAACTTTGCTCATTCTCACCCTTACAGCACTAGGGACTATTCTGGTTCTTGGAGGGCAAGTACATTTCAAAATCTCAACCAACCCATTTCGCTCTGTGCATGTTAACGAATTGGCAGGGAAATGCCTGGAAGCTCCAAGTAGGGCAAACACACTCCCAAAATCTCAAAGGAGGCTCCAAAGATGTTTAATAACTTGAAAGCATATATAACCCAACCCACAAAATCAATCTGCAAGATAATCATTGCCAGAAAATATTTTGCACAAAAGTTGCAGTGGGCACCTAAAATGATGTGACAAATAATGTAGGTCCAGAAAGTGACAACATTTGAGTTCTTACCTCTAGAGTCGCATGTTGCTTGTAAGAGTACCAAATAAGCCACATGAATTTTTGGCTTCAAAATACTTAGAAAATGAGTTTGAAAGCTATGATGACTATAGTGCAAACCCTTTTGAAACAACTAAGAAGGCAATTCCTCACGCACACAAAAGTGAATATCATTGGGAAGGGAACACCAAGAAACCTACAGATTAGTCAAACACATCCAAATTTCTATGGATTGCACTACTCCTGAGAAACAATGGATTCTATGCAATCCTAATAAACAATGGAAGAATCCGTCATGAGAATTAACGAACACATGATTGGAATATTTAAACGTTACTAAGAAAACGTCCGCAGAGTGTGTATACATCCTCCACATAACATGCAAGGTCATTGGAGCAAGCTAAACCCAGGCGTAATAGCCTCAAGTATCATATATGCTAGATTGATGTAATCAGCAAGCACCTAGAAGAAAATATAATCAACAAAATTTAGAAACACTGGCCTTTTAATGTCAACCCGTGGCGGAATGATTGGTAATTCTCTTACACAATGAGCAGCTGAAATGTAGATTTTCGACTGAAATGGAAGCATTGAAAGAGGAAAACAATTGCCAGGGTATGAATTAAAACCACTTGTCATGCATCAACATCAATTAATGCATGCATTCCATAGCCTCAGAGTTGAGATTAATTTTTAGGAGCCTATCTGTACATTCAGCTTCACAACAACAGAGATTGATTCTCAAAAGCCTGCTATCTGCACATTCACCTTGATATCAAAGATTTAGACTTTCCCTAACTGCAAAATCTTTTCTCCAGACAAAGTATGGTATTGTCAAGGGATCCATCCTTGTAATTAAGTCTAGTGCATGCATGGGAAATTTTGGTCCTCTTGCGAAAGCATAAAGAGGAGCAAGTCCATCAGCTACGTATTATTTAAAAATGTGAATGTCCAGAACCATCCTCTATATGTAGTCCATTCAGTAACATCCCAATTCGATGAACTGATTCTTCATGACTTGAGAAATTGTGGTATGGGTTCCCCTTGCTAGCTGCATCGCCCAAAGAGGAAGCAGATCGCAAAGATAAAGAGTTCCAAAATCATAGACCAAAAAACTTCTTCAAGTTTTGGCAAATCAAGATTTTTTTCTGGCGTCCAAACTATTCAAAACTTTAGAAAAACAACTTAAAAAGGTACTAGTAACAGGTGCCCGGCGTTGCCGGCCATAGCTACGGTTCTATTCTAGGAAAATGAACTTAACTTCCTCCTTTTGCAAATGCCTCTTCTTGCATTTGGATAATTAGTTATTGCTTGACACCAGGGCCCCAAGCTTATTTGCTTACTTCATTGTCTAGGAACAAGCTTGTAGCTATTGCATCAATTCGCACGGGGTCCCACAGGCTACGGATTGAGACAGGTAGATGGGAGCGGCCGCAATTGCCGCGAGAAGCGAGATTATATGCCTGTTGCCAGTTACAGGTTATTGAAGATGAAAGCCATACTCTTCTGAGTTGCCCTGCTTTTGAGATAGTCCGGAATCATTTTTTGACCTTAGCATTCCATTCCACGCTTCCACAACTTCTCAGAGCACCATCTGTGCATGACTTGGCATTATACATACTTGAAAACCTTTCGAGGCAGGGGTTTTTTAATCCTAGTAGTAATGATTGTACTAGCCCATTGTATGGGTCCCATGACCTATTGGTCTCCGTGGACGTTAAAAAAACTATTCTATTCTTCTAGAAGTCCTATGGACTTCCACCTTGACTTGCATAAATATAGAGGTGCATTGATTTGGCCTATATTTTTTATTAGAAGTTTAAGGATAAGGATTGCAAATGGTGATGAAAATCCATCTATTCGCATAAGACATTGAAAGGTTCAAAAAGGTAGTCTAGAATTGGGCGCCACATAGTAATGTCTAGCGCTCGAGTGAAAGCATATGGCTTCTTGTTTTAATCCATGGCCTGCATACCTTGTAAACAATAGCTAATTTAAAGTACTTGCCACCTTCTGTCCAATGCAACTACGTCATATGCATTGGTGGAAACTACCACTACATAAGTAATCTTAGAAATATGCTCTCCTAAAATATAATGGTTGCCATTGTGAGTTGTTCCGTAATGCATGCTAGTAGGATTAGCCATCTAGATTAGGATGTCCTATAGTGCATCATGGATTTAGGACAAACCATAAGGACGTAGTTATCTCGACATCAAAATTGATGCACGTAGAAGCCACGTATTGAAGTCCCTCTCAACACAATCTATTTGCATTGCAAAACAATAATTAAACAATATGTGGTGATATTATAATGGCTAGACTCTTCTTTAAACAACCATTATTAATATATTGAAAAGGAATAAAATTTATGGCCAAAATGCATCACCATCATGTCCTGAATATGTGGCATTTAAAAAACTCATGACGTGCACACATGCCAACTTATAAACTACAAAACAATAGAAACAGAAAGTTCCTATGTCTATCCTTCAGATTTGAACAGTTGAAGAACATAATATTTTAGTTGCCTGCATTTCATGCCAAACACACCAAATACGTTGTTGTGCACCTAGCTACATTTAATAGCTAAAGTTGAATAACCTTTTCTGAGAGGACCATGTTTTTAAGCCTCCACTTAAATGACCCTAGTTTTCATTCATCATTCAACCCGTGAGCCTGCATCTTGCAATTTACAGTTTACGTCGGCATTTAATGCAGTTGTTGAAAAGTAACATAAGCGACTATTATGTTGTTAAAATATATGCAAAATCCAAGTAACATAGGTACCTTTAAAGAGTAACCATGCCAGCGTGAGGGCTGTTGGCCTGTGTTGTGAGCCATCATGTGATTTCGTTGGGTGCAAAACAATATGGTTTTCTAAATGAGATCATAAGAATGTTACAACTATAAAAAAAAGCACAAAAAAGTGTCGTGGCGGTCTTGAGCATACAAATAGGAAAATTACACAGGGGCGAGATTCCAAATAGAAAATAGAGAGCAGATGCATGAAGGATTTGCAATTTGTGGGAGAAAGATGTAATGGATTCTTCAGTCATGGAAAATAGAAAGCAAATGGATCAAGGACTTGCAATTTGAGGGCGCACCAAAAGGTAGTTCTTCGTAGAACAAATGCAATGGCTCAAGGATGCAAGGCACATAGGTAGGCATATCTTACTCACTGAAAACTCCAAAAGCAAACCAAACATAGAAGGAGCAGCTAAATCTCAAGTAGATTGACAAAGATAGCCTGCAGCAAGTAAACGGCAGCAAACATTGATGACAAAGCCAAGTCAATCCATCAATTTAATCCAACTTACCAATGTTAAGCCGCGACTTAGAAAACATATCTTGTCCAAAATAGCCTCAAAGTCCTCTTTTCCTCTTCTGCTACGCTGCCAATATGTAGGTATCACTGCCTTATTAATATTGCATCCCAGGCCATCATGCAAAACCTTAAGTTCAGTGTTTCAAAGATGTGAATCAACAAAGAGAATAATTCATGAAAAGGCAATGAAAAGCATTTTCAAAATGAGGAAATCTGAGTAGCCTAGAAAAGCATTTTCGAAATGAGGAAATCTGAGTAGCCTAAACATACGATAGACACATCACAAATCAAAGTACTCCTGCCTTATGAGCAATTATGGAGAATCTAGTTTCTTGAAGCAACCTTTGCAGTTATGCATATAATCAGCATACACGCGTGCCAGTACACCTTTTTACTTGAACATGCTGCCTCAAAAGCAAGTATACTTGTTTTGAATCAACCAGATTTGTAAAACAGAGAACTTTCCAGATGAATTTAGATGTGGATTTGCTCAAATGGTATCTCATACTTTGAGGAGGCCGTACCTGTTTGACCCTCCATTATATTAACATGAACGTGGGTTTGGTCCTTTTAAAAGAGTAGACATATTTTGGATGTGAATGTGGGTTCTTGGATGTGAAACGCCATACTTTGTTACACCAGTCAATTTCTCTTAATGCAATCAGTTTAACTACATGGCAATGCAAAAGCCCTTGGAATGCCCTACATACCAAGAAATCAAAGCTTTGTGTATGTGCAATGCATGAAGATGTCAAATAGATTGATGAGCAAACAAAGATGCTGGTGGGCAAGAAAAAGCTGTGCCTTGTATACAAATTTAAATCCATAAATTAAGATGGTTTTGCATACAGGGTCTGTTTCATTGGACATATTTCAATTCTGGACAAACTTCAATCCATAAGTCAAGATGGGTTTGTCAACATAGATGGGTTTGTGAGTGAAGATGGGTTTGCGTACAGGGTCCACTTCACCTGGACAGACCTGATTGGGTTAACTTAAATCCAACTTGGTTCTTTTATGAAGATCTCCAATTGAGCTTGCACCGTTAAATAGAGTTTTTTTAATCCAACTTAATTCTTTTATAAAGATCTGCAATTGAGCTTGCACGCTTAAATAGAGATTTTTGGAAGAACTGCAGTGGAGCTTGCAGAGGCAAAGGTCAATAACAGCAATTGCAACTGCAATTTGAGTAGCTTGCAGTAACCATGCTTTGCAAATCTTCCTAGTATCTTCCTAGTGAAATTACATATAAACTTGCAGCTCTATCCTGAAGGAGCAAAGGAAACGAACAGTGGAAAGAAACGTGGACTTCAAACTAAGGTCCAGCAAAATCTTGGATACTATAGGCAATGCAAAAATCACATTACCTAGTCTTGCAGCTGCCAATCTTGTGATGAAGACGACATATTGTTGTTAGGAGCATGCACTTGCAGACATTGATTGTGCAGTAGTCATATTGTGAATATAGCCTTTCATCAATACCTCCTGAAAAAACCCGTGTAAAAAATGTGGTAGGTTGCAATGATGGTTGGAAAATGTCAGTAAATAGAGAATCTTCCTTATGAGATACTTTAAGACATATATAGAGTAAGCAAATCCGATTGTGCAGAGTTGTACATATTAGGCACTCAGGAACAAATGTCTTTCCTGAACATATGTCACTGTAACATAGATCAGAACAGAGATTAGGTGCATGTTAGCTCTATGCAAACTAAGCAGCTGATTTAACATCTTTCTGAAAAGGTAGAGTATGCAGTCAAATATCATTAATCTTGAAGCAGCCCATGAAAAGCATCACTTTTTCTAATAATGTGTTTTCCAGATGTACATATTTTTGGCAGTTCCACTGTAGAATATGCCCATCCTGAAATCTCAATGAGCATTTGCTATAAGTGTATGCACATGATAAATTTGGGTGCTAACAAAAAACAAATTGAAGGTCTCATGTCTACATTTCCGAGCCCAAATGAAATATATTAATGGGCCTCCTCAAAGATTGTCAAATCTTAAAAGATCGCATTCAGTAAAAAGAAACGCAGAGGCTCCGCTAATTAATGAATTGAAAAAGCTCCCATATCCACACTTTGTTCTCAGGGATCTGTGCTCAGTGCTCTATAAATAAACTCTAAGCTTGAAAACAACCTAAACGAAAGTTTAGGGATCTTTACTAAAAATGCCCTATAAATAAAATCTAAGCATGAAAACAACCTGAACAACAAATAAGCAAATAGATGGAAAGTAGATAATGCTTTGCTGCTATACGCAACAGAGCTCCAAGCTGAACCTTAAAACTCATGGTGATTAAGCATTCTCCTTAATAACAACCAAGAAAAATGAAAAACAGATAATATACATGCTGCACCAAACCTCAAATTTGGGCCTCAAAAAAGTACTACGTAGTGACTTTCTCAAATGTGCCCTGGAAAATAAATTATGCAAGAAGAAAACCAGTTGTTGTGAATTAGGTTAAATTAAGATGAAATGAACTTGCAAGAAGCAGAAAATTGGATTAAATGGGCTTGGAAGCAAAATGTACCATCAAAAGTGCAGTGCATGAAGAACGCCCACTATATAGATGCCTAGTATTCCGCTTGAAATCTTATAGTATTTTGCGAATCTTATTATACAGTATAGCAAATTTTGTACTTGCATACCCCACAAACGAGGAACTTTACGTACGGTATAGATTAAGGAATAAGGGGTGAATATGCCTATCCAACAGCTCTCGTTGCCCGGAGTCACCCCCCGTGTGAATATGCACCCAAACCAAAGGGGGTTTAAGGGGGATTTTAATTTAAATGTGTTGGACCCAATGGTTATGTTAATTAATGTCAATGGTAGTTATGTGTTGGTTGTTAATGTCAATGGTTGTTATGTGTTGGGGGATTTAATTTTTATATGTTGGATGTTAATGGTTTGTGTTGCAAAAAAATTTTTTTTGCCCCTTCGGGGCCTTAGGGACGTCCCATTATTCTGAAAGTCATAAAGTTTACAACACAAAGAAAACCCTCTGTTATTATGCTACATATTGTTACTTCCGCTACAACTATTTCTCTTTCACAATGACACCATTGTTTATCAATCCATATGATTTTGGATGCTCCATCTCTAGCTTAAAGGTAATGCATGATTCACCTTACGGTTCGATTAAAGTTCCAAACCTACAATATAAATATATTCTTGTGGCCACTGTTTGACTGATCTGCGTGACATGGAAAAGGGCATGGAATAATCCGCCTGTTGTGTGCATAAGAATCCGTTTGTTGATTGAAGCTAAAGGCTGGCTGCTATGAACAATCAGGAAGCCAGAAATATCCAAGAGTTGAAAGCAAACAGAGGGCCTAAACTTGAATCTGCAGCAAATCATAGGAAGGAAACAAAAGGGGGTTTTGCAGCACTACATTGTAGAATCAGGAAACCAATACCTTGTAAAAAAACATTATGCTAACTGAAGAAACATTAAAAAACAAATACCTTTGTAAGCGTGAGAGTAAAATCCACTCCGGCAATAAGAATCCAAGAGGGCAAGTACACATGCACACACATGCACACATGCACATGCACTTGCACTTGCACATGCATATGAACATGCACATGCACACACATGCACATGCATGTGCACATGCACACACATGCACATGCATGTGCACATGCACATGCACACACTTGCATAGTGTTCATGCACAAACACATGCAGAGAAAGACAACAACCCTCGGATTTTTCCAACCAACGAAAATCAACGGCCCATAAAGGGTGCACTCTAGAAATACTATTTAGTACACCTCAACGAATACAACAATGAAATCATAGAAAAACCATATGAAAAAGCGTATAAAAATCTAAAAGTAACCCCCTGTTATTATGCTACATATGCAGATGAACAATGTTTATCGAGCATCTGCATGGAACAAAATGTCTGATGCAAGAATAGAACATATGGTGGAACACATCAGAATAGAAGCAAATACCAGTGAAGATAGTTAATGCCATACCTGAATCGCATGTATCCCCATCATACACACATGGTTATTTTATCTGTTGAGAACAGAAAGAAAAAAATAAACGACATATGGCGTGCATGCGTTTTAGACATCAGAAACATTTCGATCCCAGCCGTAAAGATAATGCCTAGTGTGTCTACAATTAGGTACAGGTGATTGCTATATGATGGAGCACCATAAAACTGCCGAAAAAACCAATTCTAATAGGAAATTGCATCACATCTGAAGAATGGATTAAAAGCATACTACATACTTACAGAAAAACCTTGAACTTGGGCGTGGCATGCATGCATAGCTGCAATCAGATAAGAAGAGGAATCCCATCGAAAATCAGGTAGAAGAAGATATGCTGCCGGAATAGGAGAACCTAGCATCCATGCCATGCCGACGATTGACCCGCATGGTAACAGCCATTTCCAACGAATTTCCAAATCATAGGAAAATGCACAAACCAATTTTTGGAATACCGGAAGTTTTTTTGGGCAGTTAAAAGCTTCAAAACCTTAGGATATCAACCTGAAAAAAAAAATCTAAAAAGTTTTCCACTTGTCGGAAAAACCAAATTTAAACAATAGGATTCCAAATTTCTATCATACTTGAAAATCTCAAATTAACAAGATAGATTTCATATTCAATTTGTGGCCATATATTTTGTTACCAGAAACAACTCAAACCCAGCATCTAAGAAGAGAAGAGAATAGAATAGAATAGAATAGAATAGTTTTTTTAACGTCCACGGAGACCAATAGGTCATGGGACCCATACAATGGGCTAGTACAATCATTACTACTAGGATTAAAAAACCCCTGCCTCGAAAGATTTTCAAGGGAAAAACCTTTGCAGTAATGATGATACTAGACAAGCGGAGATAATGACTACTGAGGGCTCAGTAATTGCTGATGTTTATCTAGAACCTCAAGTATGTATAATGCCAAGTCATGCACAGATGGTGCTCTGAGAAGTTGTGGAAGCGTGGAATGGAATGCTAATGTCAAAAAATGATTCTGGACTATCTCAAAAGCAGGGCAACTCAGAAGAGTATGGCTTTCATCTTCAATAACCTGTAACTGGCAACAGGCACATAGTCTCGCTTCTCGCGGCAATTGCGGCCGCTCCCATCTACCTGTCTCAATCCGTAGCCTGTGGGACCCCGTGCGAATTGATGCAATAGCTACAAGCTTGTTCCTGGACAATGAAGCAAGCAAATAAGCTTGGGGCCCTGGTGCCAAGGTGGGATTTATGTGTGCATGGTAATGACCAGTTTTCACTTGGGCCAAAGTAACTGCGTCCCATATCTTTTGAGAAAAACAACCATTGAAATATTGTTGCAAAAGCTCAGGATCAGAACTGGCAAGCATCAGGCAGTGCTCTGGTTGCACAGCCCAACGGGCATGGCATAGCATACTAGAATTGGCGGCCATAGAGCTCTCTTTACTTCTTCTGCATCGTGAGATCTTCACAGATGTCGATTTACAGCCAAGACTGCTTTCTTTCAGGTGTAGGTAGCAATTCATCCATTTCTTGTTTCCAGGTATAAGATATGAGATAATCTCTTAATGAGAGGCTCTCGATTAGAGCTTTTTTGTTGTCTCGGAGTTAAAACAACGGTGCTCTATGCTATTCTTTTACAAGAGACAGGTTTTTGGCCTCTTCAACATTCTGCCATGAAGCGCCATCTCCACTATATCTGCAAGGTGCACCACATGGATGATGTTAGGTATCCGGTTCTTGCACTTGCCATGGCTGAATCTCCTCAGCATTTGAAACGATGTTGGAAAGAGCATTGCACTAAGCGTCGCTTCCACCAGAAACCTGGCTGCCATCACCGAAATCTTTCCAACAAGCTATGGCTGCCGATAGACATCCGCTCCCTTCCTTCGCATGCAAGCAATAGGCAATCCAGAAGTACACGACACCTGCACATGTCGAGGAATGGAAACACTCTGAGTGCAAGTGCAAGCCGAAAATATGGCTTTTATTTTGAATCCAGGGGTCTAGCATCAGCAATGTACTATTTAGCATATGAATACTTGTCAAGACCATAGAGGATCTTAGGTTATTTCTATACGGTTTCTGATCGTGGGCATTTTTTTAAGTGTTGTTACTATGCATACTTCTAAAAAATCGCCTAGTTAATAAAAATATTCACCACTTAACTTTTGAGAATCATAAGGCATCAAAAATGCATAGCAGCCAGCAGGTCCATTGTTTACTATGTATATTTGCTTACTGTCATTGTCTATTTACTCAGGTACCTGAAATATTGTCAGAAGAAATACTAGAAAAGATGTCAGGATTTTTTGCAGGATCTTCCGCAGACATCACAAGGCCATCACAAAGATGCCTCAACTGCCTCTTCAAGCAACGGATTTGGATTCTGATACAACCCCTGATATAGGTTCAGATCAGAGCAAAATTTGGCCGGACCTCACTCTATCCGTTTACTCGTTAACACAGGCCTCGCTTCCGGATCTCAGGTTTATGCTAGGTTCACATGCACAGATTGCCACAGGACGGCTGAGTCCTTGCTGAACTTGGACTGAGTCTTTGGTCTCTCCTCCTATATTGGCCTTCTATCTGATTTTCATCGGTCTAGCCATCTATCTGATTTCCATCAGTCTGTCCAGTACAGCATCAGCATGACCCGTAGTCAATCAAGACCATGGTCAGGGAGACGCAAAGAAAATAACCTAACTAGAGCATCCCCATTAGTCTCTGACAAATCCATGACCACTGATTGAGCCATATCTGCAGGCAGTTCCCTTCTTTGGATCTTCGCATTTTATCCTGGCACAAGCAGATACACAATCTGTAACCAATGCATCTTTCGCTGCGGATTTGAAAAGAATTGATCTTTTGCCCCCAGAAATACTTGCCATGATGCACACCGTCCATTCTATCGTCACTCTCACAGGGACATCTGCTTAGTTGCCCTTAGAGAGCCGGTACAACTTCTAGAGTTACTGCTATAGTCTGCAGGGTATAGCTCAGTAAATCGCAGTAACGTTTCAACAGTATCCAACATAGAGCTAGCACATGAGTATGTGAATGCTATGCCCGAGGATGATGTCGCAGTACCTGTGTCACACAGCCTCTCCCTAAGGGTTGGTTGCCCACTGCACAGACAGAGGTCCCGCCTTCGAAGCCTCGTAGAGCCATAGAGCACACATCAGCCTTGAATCTACGTATTGTAGGTCTTGAGGAGACGCGTAATTCTTTTGTTATAGATGAGGTGGTCCATTTTTCCACCCAAATGATGTGCATAACAGGCAGATGGCATCCTTTCGGCACATCGGGTTGGAACAGCATCGCCTAACCGCATCCATCATCCCTTAATCCATTTTTAGATGCCCTTTCCAGGCTACACATCCTAGGACATGGCAATCACTTGAAAGGGACTGCCTTCTCCGCTCAGAAAGATCTGACTCCAGCACAGCTCTGCAGGCAAAACGAAGAATTATGACGGGTGCATGAGGCTCGCCTGCAATAGAAGTGGGCCGTATATAGAGGAGGCCAGACTATCATCCAAGACTAGTGGCCACCTTATCCATGGATAGTTTCTGCATAGCCCTGTGCTTCCCGATTTCATTTTTGTTTTCTTTCATCCTTTTTTTTTTGTTACTACTATTATCTATTATAAGACGTAACTCCCCAATTTTGTTTGAGCTTATGCCCTCTTATTTTGTTCTCGGTGTTGTGAATACCCCCTCTGGAATCCAAACCCAAATCTGGGAGCCAATAAATGCATCGACAATATTTACGATTATTGTTGCTGGGCCTCTAGGCAATTCCCAACCTTTAGATGGGAGCATATTCTGAAGCATATGCCCTCTAGAGGCATCTATCTATCTATCTATCTATCTTATCCATACACCCTAATCGTTTGACGTGGTCATGCTCTTAGGTGGCTCTATTTTTTAAGGGTTTTTTTACTTCAAAATAGAAACAGGCTATAAATATGCTTGATTCCCCTTATTATAGGGCCGTGCCAAATATATCCATATCCATCTAAGGCTAATGATGCTATGCATGGGAATAGGATGCTAATTTGGCATATATAGGCTTCTGCTAGAAGACTCGATGCCAGGAAAAGATGTTGTAATAACTTATAGTCACAATTTCTCTTTGCTTCACACTACACTACACCATACGCTAATATCTGCCACTATTGTACCTCTTTCTGTTGCAGCATCGAAAGCCTTGCCGCCACTGCCTTGTTCCAGTCTGGGACACCAAGCTTGCGATGCCTTGGCACTACACCTGCAAGCAGAAGAAAGAAACGAGCTGGGGGAGTCAAACCCCCTGTCCATTGCGCAGCTCCAAGCAGTTCGTCCACCCTTAAAGGGCAGGGGCTAACCCCATCAGTATGATGATACAATTAGTCATCTATTTCCTCAGTGTTTTTTAAGTTTTTTATAATTGTCAAGATCATGCAAGCAATGCATAACAATCATATAGAAAATTCTATTTTTCTGCAATTAGGCATCACATTTTTTTCCACTCAAGTGTGCATACGATTTCCAGAAGCATTTCTATTTTTTTTTTTTGGCTTTTGATTATGCAAAAGACATGGAATCAAGAAACAAGGAAGACAATAAAGCAAATAAGTAAAGAGCAAGGCATCACCTAGTTGTGCATGGCTACATTGTGCCTCCTCGCCATGGCATCTGATATGGTGGTGCTCGAGGGAGTAGCTATGAGGAGCAAGAGAAAGAGAAAGAAAGTCAGAAACATTTATCCAAGCCATTGAAGCGGAATATATAAACCAAACATCTATGTTAAATTGCTCCTATAGTTTAAATCTATTGAGGACAATTAAAAGCTAAGGATGCCCATTTAAATAAAAGGGCAATGCCTTTAAACTATTCTAAGGTATCAAAGCCTTTATTTAAAGGGAGACGCCAGCCTTTTGGGTTTCATAGGCCAATCGCTGATTGTGGACGCTAAAAATCTATTATATTCTATTCTATTCTTTTGCATTGAAAAAGGTACCAACATTGTTATATAAAGGCGGACAATGGAGGGAGTGGACATCCTAGACAAACAATTCGTCTCACACAGTAACTTAGTGACTTGCAACAGTATTTCAACGACCAATCTCTACAGATCTAAATCTAAATCTCCTAGTTAGACATTCTTCCAGCTAAGCCCGAACGCGAATTGACAGATTGGAGAATCCTTCCATCCTTTGTGAATTCCCTGGTCCCTGCCTAAGCCAGCTTTTAAGCCTAGATTCTCCTTGGATTTGCGAATTTGTTTGAGCGGAGTCTCAAATGGTTTAAATTGTTTATCCCTTAACCTTTCCTATTCCAAAATTCAGTCTTTCTCAAAATTTCTCTTACTCAGGATAGCCCAGTTGGGTGGTGAGCTTTGCCCTTAAGGACTGGATTTGTGATTATTTCCCGTGTTTCCTAACGACTATTGCTGCAAATACAGGATTGAGTTTGCAGTTAGTTTCAAGCTCGTATCAAATTGGTATCAGAGCACAGTTTGGTTCTTTTGCGGAACTGATGGGATAGACCATATCCAAAAATTTATCATCTATACTTGCCTAATATCTCTGAATCTCCGAAATTTTAATCTCGTATCCAAAAGTATCCATAAATCATCTGTGGGAAGAACTCGATTGTGAAGCAGATTCTTAACTTTGAAGTCTCTCCATAGTTCAGTATCAACTGTTTTTTTTGGCACCCTGTTTTTTGGGAAAGAGCTTGAACTTTATTCAGGAAAACCTCTAACAGTAGCCTGGTCGAGCATTATACTTTTCTTTGAGTGATGGAAAAAAGAAAAAGAAACTTAAGTCTACAAGATATTTTTTTCTAAATCTTCTGAATCACTTCATTCTACCATGCTAGCACCAACCGAAGGTAGCAGAATTTAAATCTAAAGCTATTCTATTCTGTCATTAATTGTGTTTTTGAATTGACTGACAATTTTTGAAGCCTTTCGCTGGTCTAGGCTCTGACAATTTACCTTGATGAGGTTACCATGAAGCCATAGCTTGGTTTATTGAATTCGACTACGAAATAGCCCGACATCCTAAAAAGTTCTGAGGCTTTCTGACTGATTTTCTCTCTCTACTGCTGGATATGTCACTAAAGGTCGTCTTCTAGGCTAATCCATACTTGTATACCGAGGCAGAGCACATCGAACGACCTTCTATAATCTAAGTTTTTGAAACCCTAACTTGCCCTAGCCATATGATGCAAATACTCTAAGTCGAATTTTGGCCTTTGAATTTATATGATAGCTATTTATTTGCAAAATCCAAAGCAAGTTGACACTTTTTTTAAAGCCTTTTCTAAGTCAACCTTCCCTTCTAATGGTTTAAATTTTTGATGAGATAAATATAAAACTTATTGTCTTGGAAAATATATCATCTTGGATAAATATAAAACTTATTGCCTTTGAACTTAGTTTGAGGATCAAATAGTTTGAATCAAAGGATCATGTCATTAGGTTATTGAATATTCTTTGTTGAAAATTTGGTTTAGGTCGGGATGACCTAATCCTAGATGTTTGTTATGGACGTATTTATGACGCTTAAGGAGCTATTTCAAAGGTAATTTCTATAGCCTTTTCCATGCCTAGCCCTAAACTTTGATTCTTAAGGAATTGTGATGTATTTACCCTCACTCTGTATCTTTAAAACCTGTTTTAATGCACATCTTGAGACAATTATTATGATTGCAACATAATTGTTGATCTTGGTGATTTTTTATTTTTATTTTATTATATTTTATTAGCCTAAAGGGCTGGACTTGTTTATTTCTGATTGTGGACTCAATCAAGGTTGTAACCATGGACTTAGTTATGTTAAATTTGCCATATAATTCCTTGATCGAGGACGATCAATCCCATGAAGGGAGGGATTGATATGATGGTGCTCGGGGGAGTGGATTAGAAACATTTATCCAAGCCATTACCAAACATCTATGTTAAATTGCTTCTATGGTTTAAATCTATTGAGGACAATTAAAAGCTAAAGATGCCCGTTTTTAAATAAAATGGCAATGCCTTTAAACTATTCTAAGGTATCAAAGCCTTTATTTAAAGGGAGATGCCCAACCTTTTGTATGGAAAAACGTATCGACATTGTTATAAAGAAATTTAATGCGCCCTACGGCACATTGTTCCAGTTTTAGCATGTTCTTACGGGACAAGGCCCTGTCGTGCTCTAGATAACCAATGATTATACCGAGATTCTTTTGTGATTCCTCTATATTCTTCAACATTCTATGTACTATATTTAGCATTCATGAAGATTCCCTTAGATTCTCTTAGCATTTTCTATTTTGATTGAAGTGCTTACCCATGAGCATTTAGAACCTTCCAAAATAATCTATTTTGGCTGTGCAACATTTCTAAAACACTTTCTATTTTTAGGCTGAGGCGCTTGCCCTGAGCATCTAGAACATTTTTTTTCAAGATTTATATTGTACACCTTTATTACGAAACCTTTTAGAACATTCTATTGTGGCTCTTTGCAAAATCTTAAAAAAACTCTAAGATTTCATCAAGATTTTCTTAGATTCCCTTAGATATTATGAAGATTCCCTTAGATTCAACTAGATTTTAAGAGATTCCGTTAGACTTGTAAATATTTTCCTACATTCTCTTACAATTTATGAGATTTCCTTATATTCCCTTTAATTCTCCTGGATTCCCTTACATTCTAGAACTTTCTAGAACTTTCTGGAACATTCTGAAACTTTCAAAACATCCTGGAACTTTGTAGAAGTATTTCCCTATTCCCTTACATTTCTGAAGATTCCCCTACATTCTAGAACTTATTAGAATAATTTGGGACTTTCTGGAAGGATTCTCTTAGATTTCCCCTAGATTCTCGTATATTCCAAAACATTCTAGAATATTCTGGAACTTTCTAGAACATTCTAGAAGATTTTAGAACTTTCTAGAGCCTCCAGAACATTCTAGAACTTTCTTGAACTATCTAGAATGTTATATTCTATTTTATCTTAATTAGAACATTACCCTTAAGTATATTTGAAACACAAATTCATGGAATTAATGCTTGGTCTCGTGGTTAGAGTGGGGGGTTTGGGAGGTTGAGGATCAGGTTTGAATCCCTCCAATAATATAAAAAATTTTAAAAGCCTTTCCTTAAGGGATGAGCATTCAACATGAGCCTTAGGATCTTAGACTCGATCCATGATCAAGATCTCACCATATAAAAGCAATATGAGCCGTAGGATCTATTACATATAATTCCCAAAGCCATGTGGACCGTAGGATATGTGTCAAGCCACCTGAGCCGTAGGATCTCGGATCGACGATCAGGAGAAAGAGCAACCTGGGCCGTTAGATCGATTACATATAATTCCCAAAGCCATGTGCACCGTAGAATGTGTCCCAAACCAACGTGAGCCGTAGGATCTCGAACCGACGATCAGTATCAAATCAATCTGGACCGTAGGATCATTTACATATAATCTACAAACAAACTCCTAAGCCATCTGGGCTGTAGGATACGTCCCAAAGCCACGTGAGCCGTAGGATCTCGGATCAACGGTCGGATTGAATGGGACAAACATAAGAACATATATATGTTAGATAAAGGTGGACAACGGAGGGAGTGGACACCATGGACAAACAATTCGTCTTCAACAGCAACTCAGTGGTTTGCAGCAGTACTTCAGCAACCAGTCACTGCAAATCTAAATCTAAATCTAAATCTAAATCTAAATCTCTTAGTTAGACATTCTTCCTGCTAAGCCTGAACTCTTGTGCGGATTGACGGATTAGAGAATCCTTCCATTCTTTGTGAATTCCCAGATCCCTACCTAAGCCTGGTCTTAAGCCTAGCGTCTCCTTGAATTTACGAATTTGTTTGAGCTGAGTCTCAAGTGGTTTAAATTATTTATCCCTTGACCTTTCCCATTCCGAAATTCAGTCAATCTCGGAGTTTCTCTTGCTCAGGGTAGCCCGGTTGGACGTTGAGCTTTGCCCTTAAGGGGTAGATTTGTGATTTCCTGTGTTTCCTAGCAACTATTGCTGTAGATATAGGATTGAGTTTGCAGTTAGTTTCAGCTCGTATCAGCATCAATCCGGTGCAGTTCCCTAATAAGAAGTGCCCTGGCCAAGTTCATATGTGCACGCATATGTTGCCGCTCTGCAGTGCTAACCTCAACCTTCTCCCATTTCCATATGGGAGAGAACGTCCTCTAAGGCTACAAATAAGCGTCCCAATTGCATCTTGAACAGTCGAACAGAGATTGCCATAGACTCCGCAAGTGTAATTATGTTCAGAATAGAAGAGACGACCTCCAGGGCCACCTGCATTTGTTCTCCATTTGGAGAGAGCACAACAGGAGATGGCATAGCATTGTGTATCACATCATGGATGCTTGGCCCAGGTGCTACAAGCCTATGAGGAGGGAAAGGAGATGGCTCATCGTCACTAATATCAATAACTCCATTACCTAGTGCTGGCCTCAACCCCACAACCCCAACAGGGCTGATGTTGTGATCAGCCCCAAGCAACTTGCCACACAGCATATCCATCTTCATGGCAGCCTGAGGCTGCCCGCCAACAACAGCCTAGCAAGCGTACTCATCTCTAACCTAGGCACCAACAAGTAACTGCAAACAGATAAATAGGATCAAAACAAAATCAAGCATATTTACAAAGAGGACTAGAAGCCTAAAGTCATCCGACAGCCATTATATAATCTGTGGTATCCAAAGGAATGTAAGAAGTTCCAAGAATGTCATCCACAACCTCAGACCTATACTCATCATCTTGTCCCTCAAGAAAATTCTCATCCATATCCCCAGGCATCCCCCCCTCAGCACATTGGTAATGCAAGTGATCTAAGTCACTGCCCCTTAGCTGCAACATCACCTGTAACACAATCTTGCTCACCGAAACTAACAAGCATGTCATAAAATTCTCGGGGTGCTCCATGCCTGCCACACCAAGTGTGACACTCACATCTGTGAGCCCTATACCCTCGTCCTCAAGAGCAGTGTTGCTCCATCCACAGCAGACTTCCCAGAAGAGGAGGCTGCCTGGGCATTTCTGCCAGGCCAGCCTACCCTCCTAGCTTCCCTCCTCATAAAAACAAGATAAATAGTCAGCAAAGATAGCTGAAGGAAAAGATGGTTTCGGCAACAGGCTCCAACAAGTCTATTTATACTGTCCCAAAGAGTCGGATTCGCCATGTAACCCATTTCCAGCATGCTAAAAAGCGGAGCTAGCTTCTATAGATGGCGTTGCATCAAACCATGGAGCCGTGATGCTTGACCCCTGCCAAACCATTCCCTGAATACAGGAACCGAATGATTCCTTTGTGCCCTAAATCTATACCAAATTCCATACAATACATGCCTTAAACCATTAAAACCATATGTTACAAAGCTATAGTTTCACAAACTATACCAATGACACTCTCGCCAATATTTCTCGACAAGATGAGGAGGCAACAAAACAAGCCTTTTAAAAAAATTTAATACTACACCCAGCAGTGCTGGGCTCCTATGCATGGCGTCGAGAAGTCGATGAAAAATTTTATTTTCATATGGCAAACTTGAAGTATGGTGGAAGGTCTACTGAGATATGGCCGGAGAATGATGCATTTGCGTAGCATTTCTACCAGGTACATCGGAGCTTCAAACCAGGAACTTTTTGTACTCTTTCTAAAACTTTTATTACTTTCAGGAGCAAAGGAGGGTTATCGATTAAAATCGAGCAGGAAACCTTCATATCTAGAGATGACGCTTCTCGAATGGTGCATGAATGCCTCAAACTGCAAGACATAGAACTGGGTAGACGAGTGCAATTCCTGATACTTTACAACGGTTTGGATTACATTGCCTACTTTCATAACCACCTCATTCGTTTATTTGTTTCTATTGGATGTTGGATTGAAGCAAATCAAGCATTTTGCAAGGTTTTAACCCCAGATGATCATACCTGGAATGCCATCATAAATGCTCATGCAAGGATAGGAGAAAGTCAGCTGGCAATTTACTTGTATTCTAGTATGCATAATCAGGGTTTTAAATCAAATCAATTCATAATTCCTAGCATCCTAAAAGCATGCAGCAGCATGGGCAGCGTAGCACAGATTAGAAATATACATGAGCACATATATGAAAGTGGAATGGACTTTGACTATGTTGTGGAAAGTGCTCTTGTTCATATGTATGCTAAGTGCGGAAGCTTGGAAGAAGCACGTAGGATATTCTATAGATTGCCGAATCGAAATGTGGTACTGTGGGGTGCAATGATTGAAGGACATGCCCAACATGGAAAAGACGAACTCGCGCTGGAGTATTTTGAGAAGATGCAACAAGAAGGCATAGAACCAGACAGGGTTGCATATATGAGCACGTTAAAAGCTTGTGGAAACATAGGTGCTTTACAGCAGGGCAGAGGTATCCATGATGAGATTGTTGAAAATGGACTTCGATCTGACATTGCTGTGGGATGCAGCCTTGTTGATATGTATGCCAAATGTGGGAGCTTGGCGGATGCACAAGGGGTCTTCATGAGGTTACCAACCCTAGATCCAGTTTTCTGGAATGCAATGATCACTGGATATGCCCAGAATGGAGAAGCGTTTTTAGCTGTCCGATGTTTTCAGGACATGCAAGTTTGTGGTATTAAACCTGATGATGTAGCTTTCACTGGTATCCTTACAGCATTTAGCCAATCTGGACTAGAGGAAGAAGCCCTTAAATACTTTAAATACATGACAGAAATTTATAACATACTTCCTAATGTATATCATATCACGTGCATGGTTGATGTCTTGGGTCGTGTAGGCCAGCTAAGTGATGCAGAGGAATTGCTGAAACAAACTTTACATCATGATATTTGTCAGTGGATGACACTACTAAATGCTTGTAATATGCATTGCCATGTTGAGATAGGAAAGCGGTGCTTTAATTCTATTGTAAAATTAGATCCTTATTATGTACCAGCATATTGCCTTATGGCAAACATTTATGGTAATGCCCATATGGAAAAAGATGCTTACAGGTTAGCAATGCTGTCCATTAAATTACACAGGTGCATGGAGGAACCTTGGACTGATTTCAAGCATGAAGTTTATACATTGAGACATCACGGAACTTAGCAAAAGCATAGAAGAAATCAGTAATGACACAGACTGCATTTCTGCCTGGGGGTTACAGATACACAGTAACAAATGGAAATGGGAGTGGAACAAGAATGCTAGGAGGAGGTTCATGAATACATATGGACGATGTGTGGCAAGCACTTCACTGATGGAATTGCAGAGTAGTTCATTGATCAATTTAATTGTCAACCCTGGCATGCAATTTGAAAGTAGTATTTACGATGGGAAATTGAATAACAAGATAAGTACCAGGGGGAGACAATCGTGATGTGACATAGAGTTACAGATGATATATGCAAAAATTTCAGTGACTCAATTACGATATGAAGTCACATGGCTATCTTGCTCCAGTTTATTGGACGTATTTCCTAGCCCTGCTGGGCAAATCAGTTAAACTGAAGTTGAAATAACATCTAGAAAAATACATCTGCCGTCTCTGCATGGGTCATATGTCCTCAGGAACAATCTCTGCATGGGTCACAGGTCCGCAAGGCTGTCCATTGCTGGTATTGTAATCACAAATACTGAAGGTAATTGAATGTTTGTAAAGCTCATCTTAATGGCCTAAGGGACATTTTTTATTTTGTAATTGGCTTAAAGGTTTAGCAAGGTATATTAACACCGGTGGCAGTAGTGAGAACAAAGCATTGATATGTGGATGGCAAACATTTATGGTGAAGAAGGGCACTGAGTTTGCCAAAGCAAGTCAAAAACTAGTATTGTCATGGAAGAAATCTCTCATGGAGACTATCATAGCATGCCAAAGACTAGTACTGGCATGGAAAAATCTGTCATGGCACAGACTGCATATGCAAAGTGCCTAAGATTGGATGTAACAGCAGGTACAAATGAAGCTGTTCTACAAAATACTATGGCATACAACAATATGGCAAGAATTTTAACATATGCAAGACGGTAGTGCGGTGGCAAAGGGGGAGGGGCATTAGAATTATTTAGAGATAGATTTATACCTGTAGACATTTTGCAAAGTTCGACAACTTTTAGATGGCACTAAAAGAATCCCTGCTTAATTTTCAAAAATAGCTCATGATTGATTAGCAAAAAAATAACAAGGTGCTGCGCACGGAGGGTTGCCCTCCATGGCCGGATGGTGAAGTGGCTTAAATCATAGTTCAAAGTCATGTTTTGGCATGATTGGATTACTTCGTAATGTAAACATATATACTATATTCTTGCAAGCATCAACCTTGTGGTGTTAGTCCAAAATTGCAATATATTAAAAGGCAAGTAAAATCACAAGTAAGGACATTAGCGCGGTAACACCAGACACACGTTTACTAGTTTTGTCTATATTGCCTCCCTTGTGGCTCCAAAGGGTCTGTCAATTACAGTTTTGCTCAATTAGCATGCGTTCTCTGTTGTTTATTAGAAAACAATGTCATTGAGTTTCATATCAACGACCTTGGTCTGTTAAATGATGTTCACATTGTTCGAAGCCCCCTAGAATCTGACTAGCATTTGTTGCCGCAGAGGAAATTAATTGTAATATGGAATAACATGCTCGATAAGGAGAAAACGGCACTTTTGACTAAGGGGACAAGAATTATATTTGTTATGTTGCATTCTCATTGTTTTGATCCACTAATGACAACCCCATGTCTAGGCCAAGTCACTCCAATAATCTACCAATTCTACTTTATGATCCTCCGAATGGGAATGCACCATATTAAAAAATGTACATCTGATAAGTCCCGACCCAACAACATCACCGTTCATGTATCACACACTAGATTTGGAATACCAACCGTATTCTCAAAAGCTAACCTTAGCTTCAAAAGAACCAAGGTTTTCAATCACCCAAAATCCAAATTATCAACACTTTTGCCAAATACATGTTAAACCTTAGGGATTCCACCTGAACTTAACTTGCAAACAACCTTGTTGTACATATGAGTTTTTCCCCCTAATTTTTTGGTTTCTTATGCTTGTGTGTATATCTTATAATTCCAAAGCTTCTTATGGATTCTGCTTTTGCATAGCTATGGTAGTTCCGAAGAGCAAACCCCGAGATAGTTTCAGCACTCCAAAGATCGAGCTTTCACCCATATCAAAAGCCTCTTTCCTAACGGGATTATTTTGTTGAGTCCAACTCTGTTCAATCAATTAAATACGGACACACTCAGTTGGTCAGGCCCAGCCATATGCTACATGTGACATTAAGCATGGCCTCAGTATGGATGCTCGGATCATACCTTCAGGAGCTCATGGATATGCGGGATCAGCTAGATCCTCGTACATTCACCTGACATGTTTATATATTTCATGATGTATATTTGCACAGTTTGACAACATTCTTATTGCTGCCATGGTTTTTCCCTCGAAAACCCTTCAGGGTAGGAATTTCTGATCCGGACAGTAATGAGTCAATTGTGATCCTTCGTTGGGTCCCATAGGTCGATTGGTCTCCATAGACGATAGAACCCATTCTATTCTATTCTATTCTATTCTATTCTATTCTATTCTATTCTATTCTATTCTATTCTATTCTATTCTATTCTATTCTATTCTATTCTATTCTATTCTATTCTATTCTGCTAAATTCTTGTTTGCTACCCTTAATCTCCATGTAAAGATAATGTATGTTCAATTCTGCCCTCGAAGCCAATAGCGTCTTGCCACGTGACATACTTTCTTTGATAGGAATGTCATGCTCATTTTTTTATTGTTGCACTTATTTTACATTCCATCGCTTTCATCTGATGTTCTAATATCTTACCTAACATTCGTCAAATTTACCTGACAATCTGCAAATTTACCAGACATTTGGCACCGTTTATCTAACATTCGACATTGTTTACCTAACATTCGCCAGATTTACCTGACATTCTGCAAATTTACCTGACATTTCGCATTGTTTACTTAACATCCGGCACTGTTTACCTGACATGCTCTGCACGCGGAATTGAACGTACCTTACCTTCACATTTCATGAATGTTTGTTTTGCTAAGTTTCTGGGTGTCGCGCGGAGGCATTTGACACGCGCGCGTAGAGGCATGTCGGCTCCCCGATAGACAATGGAGCAATCACATTTCATGAATGTTTGTTTTGCTAAGATTCTGGGTGTCGCGCGGAGGCATTTGACACGCGCGCATAGAGGCATGTCGGCTCCCCGATAAACAATGGAGCAAGTTTTACGTAGGATAAAACAGGGGTACTTCATTACCTCCAAAGATAAAACAAGGGTAATTCATTACCTCCGAGTGTTTATTACATAGATGGGCAAAGGGTAGCATGTAAATGTGAGCATTGTGTACTATGTACTATAAGAACTCTTAACAGATCCCCGGGGGGTTCACCTCTATGTAAAGGGGATATGGCATGTGCGTTCCAGGGGTCGGGAGAAACCCCTCCGTATACGGCTCTCCCCCCATAGAAACCCCTATGTATACAGTCTGGTGTTTGTGAAAAATAATACCTGATTCCATACTTTTACGCCTAGTCCAATCCCCATTGACCCTACCCTTAACCTTATTTTTACGTCAGGATATCACTAATGTAGCCTACCCTCTACCTTATATTTACATTCAGCCTCCTAATTTTGCATAGGACTAGAGGACTGTAGAGCTCCATGAAGGTTTAGGGTTCAATGGTTCAATGGTCCCTCTTAGTTCAATGGTGGTCACCCGGGTGGTCACTGAAAAAAAGAAAAGTAGGGAACACCAACCAACAGGGTTAATAGATTTTTTTATTGGGTTAATAGTTAATAGGGTTAATAGCGTTAATAGATTCTATTATTGTGTTAATAGTTTTCGACGTGTGCCCGGCGTTGCAAATAAGAGTTTGAAATCTTACCCGGCCGAGCACCAAATAAGGTCGAGACCGAGGATGATCCAAATGCGTGGACATTTCCACCACAAATTTTGAAGCTTATTCCCGTAGAGTAATTTGCCAAGCTAAAAAATAATGACTTTGCCAACGTGGCGAACCCATGTGGCACCCAAAGAGGCGTCTCGCTTTGGAATTGAAAGTTTATATTATGCGTTTTCAATGTCTTCTTTTTGATTGGATAATAGGGATGTCATTAGGAATTCAGATAATAGTATTCTCTAATGTAAGATAGGATTATATCCTCATAAATCTTTTGGCCCTACTAAATCTTGGTACCGCAATTGTTGATCATGTAGCATTTGTTTCAAAGAAAGTCCCTTTGAAGTTTAACTAAATAAACAAGGGATAAGCCATATTATCGTATTATGTCTTTGATTGCTTCGGATTATTACAAACCATCCAACCAGATGCCAATTCTTGTCTTTATCAGGAATATATCACAAATGCCTTCTACAACTAACTCACTCCGGATTATTATTTGATACTCAATGACCTTATACAACATTGCATTTCCTTCAAATATAAAGACGATCTTAGGTGCTTCGCAGCAATAAAATGAACCAAATCAAGCATATATACTCGCCAAATAGAGTATTGTCTGAATAGATCATTAGATGTAATGATGTTTTTCTAGGTAATTTAAACCCATGGCGCAAGTAACAATAGATGGTAACATCATTTCGCCTCCATACATGATTTGCCTCAAGTCCTTGATATCTACTTTCAAAATCTTTATAAACTCTTCAGTATCCTTAGCTCCTGGATTTGGATCAATCTGTACATAGAGAAGTTCTTCAGATCATCAAGTCCATTTTTCTTTTACCTCTAAAAGGCGTGTGTCTTACCTCTGGGTCTATGACCAAGAAAGGAGTGAATCTATTTCTAGACCATTTCACCTGAAAATAAGCCTATTAGTATCTTATAGCATCAATACTTCTAAAATGCCAATTATCCTCTTAACTTGCTTTACCTCAAGCAATCCTGGGTGATCTCCTTCTAAGAGCTGTATCCATTTGCCATTACATAAATGTGCCTGTTCCAAGAAATCTAAAACAAGATCGGTGATTCTGTTTGATGCTGTAACCTACCACAAAGCTTGGACCATACTGATAAAAAATATAACAGAGAACAGAAATGAACATTCACGTTTTCTGATCCTTATGAAAATTGTAGAACAAAACTTCACTGGCCCAATTTATTTGTGAGGAAAGAAATAGTCTCGCTTGAAAGTTTGACGGTTGATTATTATTCAGGAAACAATCAGATTCCAAATCTTTATATTGCCCTACATTGCATAACTTGTGTAC
The DNA here is from genome assembly GCA_021234155.1 of Isoetes taiwanensis. Lineage (NCBI taxonomy): Eukaryota > Viridiplantae > Streptophyta > Lycopodiopsida > Isoetales > Isoetaceae > Isoetes > Isoetes taiwanensis. The sequence continues at coordinate 13,399,062 of JAJEKV010000023.1, read as the reverse complement.
CTCTTCAGATAGTTCATTTCTAGCACAATCCTCTAGTGAAACATGCTTTTTTGATAGTCCACCGCAAGGTACGTTATACATCAAAGAATTTGCTCCCTATGTAACAAAGGAAGTTAAAAACTATGCCGCCCCCAAGAATGGAAATGCAATGAAAATAATATAAAGGCAATTTATATACCCGAAAGCATACTCTTTTAAGCAAAGTCAACGTCTTCGTCCGAACTATTGAAGGGCAATACAACACAATAATGGAAGTTCACTGTCTTAGATCCTACAATATCATAATCTACAACCTGCCCTTTTTCTTCCTCTTCCTTAGAAGGATACTGTATTAAAAAAAAATGAACTGATCATAATCCATACTATAACTGAAACTTCACTAATGCAGGAAGCCACGAACCTCTACTACTCGATAATATACATTTAAATAACGAGAGTAGCACAAATCCTCCTAGAAATACGACCCTGTTAGTATTGAATGATGGGTCCTACCTTCACGATTTTGAAATGAGGCTGGGATGCGTCTGTTTTCTTATCGTCCATTTCCAGATGGGGTAAAATTCAGTCCTTTGTTACAACCACCCATATCTTGTTGGACTTATTGTGAAGAAATCCCCTCTCGCAAAAGAACAATCCTTTCCATCACTACATATGCAAGATAGAAATAAGTAATTGCATTAGTTACAAATTGCATTAGACAGCTTCATTGGTGGGATGGAATACCATTACTGCAGGCACTATTGCATGCTCATGCATGCATAAAGTTATTTCGCAAATTGCATTAGCCAACAGCTTCTCAAATAATGTAAATAATAATAGCAGAAAGAGAATACAACCTGCTTTGTCTTCCTGCTCGCTTTCAAGTTTCAGAAGAACTTAGGACCTCCATTTGGCCATGCATCATGCCCGAAATGTTGATTTCAGCCTCGCTAGAACCTATTCTAACAATCTCAAAATTTTAAGAATAGATTGTCTTGTCAGAATAAACGCATGCAATAAAAAACACGTCTTATAATCGATAAGGAATCACCTGCTATAGATATCCTTGCATGTAAGAACCATTTCGATGCAGAATAGAAAGCAAAGAGAAGAATAGTCGCTGCCAATGCTTGCACATTTGCCAGAAAATGTAACTAAGAAATGTATTAGAAGAACAGTAATTTAAAGAATGAGGAAGCATGATTTACCTGTTGTAGAACCTTAATAGAAACAAACTCTGAAGCTCTGAAGCTCCACGCAGCAACAAACTCTAAACGTTAAATGCCACGATGCTGGAAATGAGTTGCCATGCTGATTTATGTCACACAATATAATGCCAAACAACATTTTCTAGAGTAAAGCTCCGGGTCGAAACTCCGTCAAATAAGCAGAGAGCAAGGCAAAAACAGGTTTTCTGAGTCTTTAAATGCAACAGTTGCTTGCCTGGCGTTGCTGCAGAGATGAAAGCACTTGCTTGTTCGAAAGCCAATGCTCCAAACATCCTAATCATCCCATACAACAAAAGTACGAAATGAAATTTTAACTAAGATGGCCGTTGAACTCCAAATACCTGGAGGTGTCGGTAGATACAAATTTCAACAATCAAAGAAGCTTCTAAGAAATCATTAATCGAGTTCATAGACCCATTTCAAATCCATATCTTGAATCTGGCATGTTCGACAACTCTTGCAACGATCTACAACAGAAAATAAGAAACATGAACCTCTGCATTTTACGAAGCTACCAAAAACTGTACAGGGAAAAAAAAATTTCAAAACATAACTCCGAAAATGCAAGCACCCTTAAACGTATCTGTCCTCCAGTTTTGATCAAAGCATCTAAGCCCCCTTAACGTATTTCTAAGTCCCTCCACCTGCAGCGAAAGCGCCCTGAAACCGTGGATATACAGCAGGTCCGGCGCCAAAACGTAAGACGCTCCTTAGGTATACGTACTTGAAAATGGCAAAAAAACCCCTTCATCGCCCACGCACATGTTTTGTACGGAAAAACAGGGTGAACCCGCCGGGAACAGATCGTAATAGAGTAACAACATTTCTACCGCGGCCTTATGCCAATTGGGCATGTAATTTATAGCGGTGTATATGGTGGAGCGGTAGAGACAATGTTAGCTATCGTAACGCATCTTGTTAAATGTGTTTCTACTTCTTTCTATGAGAAGATTTCAGACAAACAATTGTGGACACATTCTATAATAAAATATTGGTAGAAAAATATGCAAGCACTGAACAACATCTTTCGATTTGAAATGAGGGAACTAAATGTTGTGGTCAAATCTTGTTAGCTTCTGCAGCATATAGAGCTTTTATCTCCTCAACATCATTATAGTTTCCAAGAAATATTGGAGATCTCTCAGGTATCTTCTTAGGCACAATATCTAGGGCCTGCCATTAGAGAAAATATATTAATCAATAGTATATGAAAAATTAGTTATAAGCAACTATGGAGACAAACATACCCTCCCTTTCCCTGTAAAAGCCTGACCTCCAGCCTGCTCTACGAGAAATGACATAGGAAATACTTCATAAAGAACACTGTATGCAAGCATGACATTATTAGATCTGCAAATTTCAAAACATGTCATGACATTTGAGTACAGCCCTACCGCAACTTCCCACTTGGGCTTTTCTTATCAGCAGGGTACATAAACATTCCACCATACAGAAGGGTTCGATGGACATCTGCTACCATGCTGCATGGCAATACTATGAGTTTCCATCCTAAATATAGTGGAAATAAATAAATTACCTCCCAATATATCTAAGGGATTTGGCTGGAGACCCATCCTTGGGAAACTTGGCATTTTCCACGTACCTATAACAACCATAGTGATAAATATTCAGTCCAAGGAATGATAATTTCAAGTATGACAGAACTATGTACTTTTTTGTTGGTTCATCCCAATTTTTTGCATTGCCTTCGTTAACAGAATAGATCTTGCCTTTCTTTGGAATCTGCAAGTTGGAAAACGCATCTTTAAGTCAGTTCAAAAAATTGAATGGATAAGGTGCATTAGCCAACATCTAATAAACTTGCTGTATTGGAATCGAGGATGATGTATTGAATATTCCTTGAACCTTGATATCCGGATGTGTCAGTATGGAATCTCCCAGTGAAGGATCAAGTGTGAAACCATTCACCCCTGCTCCAGTACTTAATACAAGCTAAGGAATGGAAGCAAGCAGTTATAGTTAGATACAGTTGTTTCTGAATTGCATTTACCGTGCATGAACTTCCATACATGCAATAACCTGCAACAACCATGTGTTTGCCAGGCTTCAATACTTCATTCACACTGGGTTCACTATCATCTGCCATATAAATGCCAAATATCTGCATGACAAAAAGCAGTTAGGATCGGCGAAATCGAAATGGTGCATCTAACCACCCTGCATGAGTAGTTATAGTTGTAGACTTACTGTCCCAATTGACACCCCTTGAGTTCCATTAAGAACTTTGAGCTTACTGCTGCCTCTTTCTTTGAGCTCAAGTAACAAGGATTCAATAGTCAAAACAGTGTGTTTGCCCTCTTTGGTGTGGCCAAGATACAACAGAAATGCTGAATGCTCTTAGCATCTTAGCCTACCTAACTAATAAGAGTAAAATGTCTATAAACCTGTTATCCCAACACCCCTCAAATCAAGAAGGTCAACAGGTAAAGGAGGTAAGGAGGATTCTCAATGAGAAGGAGACCGAGATGGACTCTATGATAATAAGCAGATTATCAATGAAAGATGATAGCAAGATAAGCAATGGCGTAAGATTTCCAAATCATGTTTTGCATAAATGCATTTGTGTGTGGCACCCCTTTACTTTGAGAGGAGGAGGCTAGAGTGTTTTTTATGGAATCCCAAACATGGGGGAAATTGCTCCTTGCTGGGCCATAATTCTCATCACTTACAATCCTAAAACCTAGGTGGACCATTTTAAAATATATCAAACAAAATTTTTTACACCTGACAATCAAGTAAATGCTACCATGAAAGGCACGATTCTAACTTTCTCAGGGAGCAAGTTCGTCAGTTTCAAAACACATAAATTGGGCATATTAGGGTTAAGACCAGCAATTTTACAAACACTTCATAGAACATTACGTTGAGAAGTAGAAAGTTACAAAAGTAACCTGTAAGAGACTGGAAGCAATGAAGATCAAACGTATCCGCCTCCAGAAGTTCAATGCCGGTGCAGCCAGGTGTTGGGGACAACTGCTGTGAAATCTGTCATTTGTGTCGAGCCTGCCTGCTGATCCATAATCCTGATTCAATCATGCAAAATGTACTGTGATTCAACCTATTAAGGACGGCATAACTGAGATAATTCATCTAAAGGTAAATGAAATAACCTTATAGTAGATGAGACCGCCGGACTTGTTAATGAAGCACCGATCCCTGCCTTGCCAGTTACCCGGTTGGCTTCAAGAAATGAGACGTGGAGTTCTTTAGCAGCTGACCGAGAGTTTAGAGGAAATAGGAGGTTTGGAGCAGTTACCAGCATATCCTAGGGATATTCTAGCATATACCTAGGATATGCCAAAAACCCACATAAACAAGGGTTTGCCCCCCTAGGGGCAACCCAAAAATAACTAGTCAAAAGCACGTTTGGTTACTTTTTACAGAAATTACATGCTTTGATAATGCTCTTTTGCCTCTGTAATTTGTAATATGAAGTTCCCGATATCAATATTATCGAATGACTAATTTTTCTAACAATGTCGTTCTACTTGATTTCTATATTTAGAGATTTTGATCGAAATGGCAATGAACATCTTCATGTGCATCGAACATATTCTTGTGATATGGATTTGTGGAGTGTCTGAAATGTGAAAATATATTGTCGACTAATAGTTCATATAAACATGTGAAAACTTTAGAATTAAGCAAGAAAGTTACATATTTGAAACAATATGTTGTTGAAAGAGTGGCAAGCACAAAATTCATGAGTGCTCCTAGCTCATGTATAGTAGCATGAAACTGTTAAGATCTTGTTGATTTTGTAAAATGTCGGCTGTCCTTTTTTTTTCTACGTTTTAAGTACCAGCATTTCTTAGAATTGGAGGGGTTGCTCTGTAAGTTGTTGTATCCGTGCGTTGTTGTATTTAATTTTGCAATGTAAGTTTTCTCTAGTTTGTTTGCCTCTTTTTTGTCTTGTGTTTGATGGAGTATTTCCAATTTGAAATTGTCTACTGCTGGATGATAGAGATTTGTCGTGAATCATTTTCATGTTTGGTTTTTTTAGATGTTGCAAGAATCTTTTTGTTTGATGCTTGGATTTGCCAATGTACATTTTGTTATTTTATATGCAGGTTATCTTGTATATTTTGATTGGATTCTGGTTGCATTGTCAAGTTGCATTACCTACAAACAAATATCAAGTTGTATTATACCGTTAAGTAAGCTTTTGGCTTCCTTAAAAGTACCCAGCAAGGCCTAAGAGATCTACCATGCAAGTACTATGACATAAAACGGGTTTACTCCCATAGTTTCTCAATAGCAAAGGCCCACCTCCGCCATCCCCCTTAGTTGTATTAGTAAGAATGCCAGTAAATATAATACTGCTTGCTTCAATGCCTTAACTTTGCATTTGATCCAAGCACTCCACAGGGCCGGCAATTTCATCAAGCTAATAATTGCTCCTCGTGATATCATGTTCCTCTGAGGAGAGCTGTCAAATATGCATCTCAACTATGGTATTCCCCAGGATATCTGCCGGGATGATCTTGCTCAGCCTTCCACCACAGCCATCCTGACTATTTCTATCTCGAAGTTCTTTAGTGGCACCACCCAAATCAAGCACATTTTGCATTTGCTGATTGAAGTTTCTCCATAAAGTAATTAGCAGGTTCACGTCTGTGCTATTAATTGCAGTTGCCAAACTTTCCTCCCATTTACTATCAAATAATCCATTAGCTGTACAAAATGTCGAATACAATTTGAGCTCCCGTACCCTTAAGCCAAGTTCCTGAGACAGACCGTTCAGCCTTAATATTAACCTTTCTATGGATCTCTATATGGATGTAGTACAATTTAAATGATATTTAAGGTTCCCAAAAAATGCCTTTGCTTCTCCCCATGTTGTTAATCTGTAATGCAGGAACCTATAGATAAAAGATAAACCAGTATTCGCTACATACCTTTATTGTATTGCTTTGCTTTACGTTGTTCTGCCAAATGGTCTGACCATTCCCTGGGCATTTCAAAAACTTCAGAGCTATTTTTTGTTCCAAACTAAGCATCTCATCTTTCATCATAGAAAGTAGGCTGCTTATGTCATGAATGTTAGAGTTATATGTGTTCGTCTGGAAGCATCCAATATCATCATTGTGTCCACTCGAATGTCCAGAAAGGTGTTCAGAATCAGTCATATTATCAGCATTATCAACCAACATTGGCATTTGTTCATCTTTAAGCCCCCCCCGTGTGCGTGATCTAGAATTATAAATCTGCCAGTTAAAAAAAAAAAAGATTAAAGCTAATGGCCTCCATAGTGTGCATGAGGAGAATAGAATTATAGATCTGCCAACAAAATAAAATCAGATTAAAGCTAATGGCCTGCATAGTGACGAATGAAGAGAGACCTTTCGATAAGGATGCTCGTTTGAACCAGCTCGTGTGCCACCTGGCCGCCTCCTTGTTTTCAGCCCTACACTATCTTCTCGGGCTCGATCACGGCGTGATCCTGCACAAAATCCATGAAAAGGACTACAATATAAACAAGGGCGGGATCCAATATGTTAACGACCACCCTTGCACACCTCGTTGACCTCTTACGTCGGTTGGCCCATTTTCTACAATATCAGCTAATGCCTTGAACTGTCTATGAACAATCTTAAGGCTCGACTGGCTTCCTTCATTACGCTGAAAAGGGGACAGAAACACTTCAGACGTCAGCTTACCCCTTTCCAAAATTGAATTATAAGCAAATGCCTCACTTCATCAATGACCATTTCCTCAGAAGACAGACTATGTTGGTCTGCATTTGAAACATGGACATAGCCCCCGTTTTTGCATGCCACACCATGTTGTACATCCTCAGATGTTATATTACCGCCTCCTGGTGAAGTTGCTGTATGTGGTTCATTTAGTTAGCATCATTTTAAAGGATTGATGCTGCTTGAATCTTAGGATTTAGTATCGTGTAACGTGCCCTCTGTTGTGGTATCAATTGCAGGCTCCATGGCAGATTCAGCATCTACTGATAACAAGACACACAATGGATTATCATTTATAAAGCAATCGATCAAAGTAAAAATTAGATATATGCATGCTAATTCTACATTTTCTTCTTGGCTTTTTTAAACATACATTAACGTACGTATTATCATCATGTAACTTCAATGGAAACTGCATAAAAAACTTATGCCCCATGCGCCCCATACAAATAAAATAGTTTCCTGCTCTCCATACAAACTTCCAATCCCACCTTCATTAATTTTGTTAGAACAGTACGGTACAAATAAACTGAAAATGTCATTGCCCTCTCGCCTAACTCCCAATGTTAATAACAGATCCCACACTACAGCAAAGATGCACAGCCCAGACTTCCCAAGAAATGCAGTTTGTTGTTTTCCAGCTTCACAGCAGATGGTTTATGCACATTTTGCAAAATGTGAGATACATCATGGGACCATTTAGGGAGATGGGCTAAGGTAAAGTGCTGCAAACTGAGTCCCTCTGTTATATCAGAAAACCGTCTATGATATCAGAGGTATGCCTATTGACTTCACAATTAAAACCAGAAGTGTAAGATGCTGTTTATCCAATAAATGACCTGGCATAGGAGAACTGTAGCGATGATAAAGGCAACAGGCAAAAATTAGAACCATAGCATTCCAAGGATAATCATGTTGGCACCACCATAGAGGTCCCAAAATGTGAACCAAGCAGCAAAGCATAATTTTCAGTGGTTGGCTGTATTAAGCATCAAATTAACAACAACGTGTTCTAAAGGACCATAACCATTTTGCATCAGCATCTCCTTTCAATAATTCACTACATGACCTCCTACTTGACAGCTTATCGGGCTTGTAACAACAGCTTCTCTCAACAATTTACTACGTGACCTCCTGCTTGAGGGTTATTGCACCTCTCACTTCTATTTCAAAAGGCATATCCAAGATAAAGCGTAAGATAGGGGATCCCATTCTGTGAGCATCAGCTAGTTTTAGGCATCTCTCTATAATCGTGGGAAAACATTACTTTGTAATTTGCCTTATCTTTGAAAGTTGTTGGGCAAATGGATTCAGCAGAGCCCAAAGTAATCATAAATAAAGCTAGAATAATTGGCATCTGTTGGCTGCATTCCACAAATCAAAAGAAAAAAAGACATGCTGCAGCTTGCTGACCAAGTAATTTTTGTAAAGAACGGTACTGCAATTGTAAACTTTCTCCGTTGTCCAACATCTTTACAAGAAACCTATATGCATCATCCATTTGTTACTGTTTGGCCCCAATGCAGATCCAAGCACTCCACAGGGCCGGCAATTTCATCAAACTAATAATTGCTCCTCGTGATATCATGTTCCTCTGAGGAGAGCTGTCAAATATGCATCTCAACTATGGTATTCCCCAGGATATCTGCCGGGATGATCTTCCTCAGCCCCGAAATCTGTATTGAAAGTGCTTTCTTTCGGCCTAATTGGAAGTTTCTTTGTTTCAACCTAAGGCAAAACCATCATTGCAATATTTGACCGTAGTCCCGACTAATTTTCTTTTGTATGATTTTCAGACAGTCCTATGGACTTACCTTCTCAGCCAGACACTTGACACATCCGATGATGAGGAACTTGCAGATGCAGTGGAACTAGAATCCCTCAAAAGCTTAGGAATTGGTCTGTATAACGATTCATAAAGCAAACAAATGAATATAGCTTCTGAAATAAGAGCAATAAGTAATGCACCGCTTTCAAACTTACTATATGCCATAATCCAATTCGATTTCGAGAACGCCGTACTGCCAATTAATCTCTCTAGCCGGGGCATAACCACCGACGCTACTCATGAAGATGGACATGCTGGAATTTCCTAAGTTTTTTCTCCACCGTAGATCTCATCGGACGACTATGAGGCTCTCCACATGCACAAAAATCCCAGCTGGCTGCAACGTGGACACTCTGAAATTGCTTCAAAGAGTGTCCACTTGCGTTTGTGCAAGCCTGCTAAAAAATAGCTGTAAGAAGTTATTATCACTAATAATGGCTGGTTGACCATTTTTTTTTTAATCTTAAAAGAACATTATCTTGGCACTTTTTTGAATGATTGCAATGACCATTTATTAATGGCCATTTTTGCAAGTCTAAATACCAGCCTACATAAAAAGGGCCCTTCAAATACATAATGAAGAGAAGATTTTTGTAATGCTACTTGCCTTAGAGCCGGTTCACATGCAACAATCGCCGAAGAAGAGGCCTGTTTTACCTCGTGCAAATTGGCGATGGTGGGCGTAAAAGGGCGAGCCTGTTTATCTGATGGTGATGGTGAAGGTGAAGGTGAAAGTGAAGGTGAAGGTTGCGAGGATGCATGTGAAACCAGCTTTAGGGTGCATCCCCATTATACAAATTTTGGCAACATATTTTGCCATGTGGCAAACTGGGATAAAAAATTTGCCATTCCCATTACCTTCCTTCGGTTGGTTTTTGCTTACGAGGCAAAGAAAAACCCAGTGTTTTGGGAAGTTGGATAGAACTTTTGAAAAACTCAAGTCCAGACCGACTTTGTCTTCTAGGTGCAATAGTTTTTCTTTTTTTGAATCATACAAAATCTTGTACTATGAGCCTTGGAAGGTCTTTAATGGAAATGGCCGACGAATTTGGATTCTGGTTTGGTGACATGACAAAGGAAAAAAACTAGGATGGCCAGATAATGGGGATGCACACTTATCGAGAAGAAATTTGGCTTCGAACCTCCTTTGAATAAATGACACTTCAAGACAAATTCAAAGGTCTACCAAGTTATCTACATAAGTATCACGCTTTTTGCACACATAAGACGTTTCTCTTTAATACTACTTCAGCATAAGGTCATCTACAACTTCAATATAAGGTATCATGCTATGAGATGCTAGATACTCAAATTCAAATGGAGGGAGTTAGGGAAATTTGAACTGTATAGTGTAGCGTTTTAATCCATTGTTCGCAAGTCATAAGTGCTAGCCATGGATTACACAATTGTCTAATGGATTACTCCAAAGTTGGGAGCTTAAAATTCCTTGGTGTGAAATGCTTAAATACAATTCCTTTCCAATGCCTGTTGGCAGGCCTCAAATCTAGATTTTGCATTAATAAACAAAAATGCCACTCTTTATTTATACTTACTGGTTTTTTGAGGAAAAAAAAAACCTTCAATTTTCTAGATTTTCAAAAATTATGGGGAGGAAACCCCTCCCCAAGATTCTGGGGAGCATTGATCTAAACAACAATCTATGCATAAAGCATGTTAAAGAGATGAGTGATAGACTAGTGCAAAACCAACACAAACCCCACAAGATCGACTCAAGTTATAGAATAGAGAACAAGGACAACTCTATTAAGAAAAGCAATAGGATACAATCTCTACTTCTCAGCATCATTACAATACATAACGTACAATGAATATATATACAACCAGTGAGACTAATAATAGTATCGTTTAACCACCGCCCACTAATTCCAGCACTGATTTAGGGTCAGTGCTCAGTGCTGTCTTCTGTACATTTTTCAGCATCTTCTCAACACCCGTGTGCTAAGTGCTGAACAAGGGAAATTCACTTGTGCTATGTGTATAAACCATCTGAGTGTATGCTAAGGGGTTGTTCATTGCCTATTGCATACTTACGGTAAGGGGCACTTAGCATTTATTTCACTTGTCTAGTTATAGTTTAAGGAGTATAAGGATATATCAAGCCAGTACCTCTGCTATTTCAGCACATTAAGCTTAATCAGATATTTATATTCCAACACTCTCCCTTAAATGTTGTTGACTAAGCAGAAGAAAATCAGATGAAACCAAGCTAATCCTTCTCTCCCTTCAGCTGCAATTTTGTCACACCCGAGCTCTCCTTCACATTGATGAATTTAGATTCAACTAATGGCGTGGTAAAGCCATCAGCAAACTGATCCTGTGAGGTTGAAAAGATTCCATTTGGGGACAATCAGGTCAACACATTAGGCTGTTGTGGACCTCCTGCTATCATGACAATTAGCACGATATGAATCAACAAAGACTTTCAGCTGGAATGACTGCGTAGGTTGCTCGTAAATCTGCTCAACACTCTCATAGCAAAAGAGATATCAGGTCTAGTCACTATGAGATCTATCAACACCTCTATCAAGCTTCGATAGAGTGTGGGATCACATGCCTCACCATTAAAATCAAGCTCAAGTCTGGTGTCTGGGTCAAGGGACTTGCCACAACCTTACAATCTTGCATAGGATACTGCTGTAATATTTCCTTGATATATTTTTGTTGAGAATGATGGATGTCATCCGAGTGCTACCACACTTCTATACCTAAGTAGTAATGCATAGGACAGAGGTCAATCATCTTGAAGAATGAAGATAATTTTGACTTACGGCACATCAGCATCTTATGTGATGATCAAATCACTAATATACAAAATCACAAGCATATTCGGCCTTCACGTGATTTGTAATAAAGACTGGGGTCAGTTGCACTTCTGTTGAACCCCTGCTCAAGAAAGCATTAATTTTTGCATGCCAACAACTTGGAGCCTGCTTCAAGCCATAAATGCTTTTCTTCAAATAATAAACCAACTGCTCCTTCCCTTGATCAACAAATCCTGGAGGTTGAGTCATATAGACCTCTTCCTCTAAATCACCATCTATGTTATATAAATATGCGTAAACATATACCAAACGTATTTTTCGAAACAAACATATTATACATATGTATGATAAAAATGTTGGTAAAAAATTCAATAGCTTTTTTATCCTTGCCCTTTTTCTAATATAAAATATTATATTGTTAATATCTTATTGTTATTATATTGGACTAAACACCACTTAGATGGAATAGACGACTATGGCTGGATATGACAGGTTGAAGGCCCCAAATCATATTCAGTTATCTTGCTTGCTTCCGTGAATGCCTTGTCAGCCATCTCAAGGTGATCTTAGATGGCATCCACAGATAGGCATATCATAGGCTCCATCAAGGAGGTAGATTTCTGATTTTTTGTTGATCTACTCCAAGCTTTTACCAAAAAATGAAATACTTTCTTGATTAGGCTGCCCAAAATGAATTTAGATGCTAATTTTCATGAATTTATGTTGCAAAAGAATGGGTTTTGTGTTGCTACTAAAGTTTCTTCTTTTCTTGAATAGGTTATAATGGATTTTTGGATGGCTTCATAGGCAAATCAATGGGCTCATGAATTAGGTAAGTTTCTGATTTTTTGTTCGTCTACTCAAAGCTCTTGCCAAAAATGAAATAGCTTCTTGATTGGAGTGCCCAAAATGAATTTAGATGCTACTTTCCATGAATTTATATTATAAAAAAATGGGTTTTGGGCTGCCACTACGATTTCTTCTTTTCTTGAATAGGTTATAATGGATTGTTTGTTGGCTTCATAGGCAAATCAATGGGCTCATGAACTAACTAAGTTTCTAATTTTTTGTTCATTTACTCAAAGCTCTCGCCCAAAAATGAGATAGCTTCATGATTAGAGTGCCCAAAATGAATTTAGATGCTACTTTGCATGAATTTATGTTGTAAAAGAATGGGTTTCGGGCTGCCACTAAGGTTTCTTCTTTTCTTGAATGGGTATAATGGATTTTTGGATGGCTTATAGGCAAATCGACGGGCTCATGCTGATTTTTTGTGTCAAAGATAGATGGCCACTCATATACTACAAGATGAGGCCGGGGCATCGTGAGTGGCTACCAGAAAAAGGAATCAGGATGTGGAAGGCGGATGACCAGAGTCTACCTACAATTCCGAGGGGGGCACCCAAGGTCGTGCAACCATATGGGAGCTTGAAAGATATAGGTGCATTGAGATCTTCTATTGCCAAGATATGGGAGCATTGAGATATAGGTGCATTGAGATCTTCTATTGAGATCTCAATGCACTGGGCAGCTATCTCTAGAGCTGGTGATAACTCATGGTCCAATACATATATGAACGAAGTAATTGACTATTGGTCCACCTTCTTGCATGTACTTGGGGACCTGAAGCAAAGAAGAAGGAAAAAATGGCAGCTATGGCGATAAGAACAACGCAATCGGCAAAAGTATTAGGATTTCGTGGACATCTAGACTTGGAGAAAAGCCTAAACCCCGCGTTGGGCATGTCTTAGGTTTCAAAGGAGATGACGGTCGACGGCAAAACGGAAGATAAAATCCCCTTCAAGCATTGGATCTTTTTGGGAAAATCAGGTGTAGGCAAAGGAACTATTGCCTCCAAACTGGGCGCTTTTACAAATCTTCCCCATATTTCAACAGGGGATCTTATCCGCCACGAATTGAACTCCAAATCCGGCACATCAGGAGAATTGGCTCGCCAAATTTCGGCTTCAATTGCACAGGGTAAGCTTATCAGTGACGACCTAGTCTTGGCTTTGCTTCAGAAAAGACTCCAACAAGGCAAGGCTGTTGGAGAAAAAGGATTTATTCTGGATGGTTTCCCTACGAATGTAAAATATGCTTTGATTTTGGAGCAACTTACAGATATTGATATTGTGGTTAATTTTGGGATGAAAACTGTATGAACAAATTTGTCTATTATTGCGGGATATCCTAATACATACTGGATAACTATTGCAAGGATTGCATTGGCACAATGCCTCACAACAAAAATGTGTAATGATGAAGACGCACACGCACGCACAGAGAGAGAGAGAGAGAGAGAGAGAGAGAGAGAGAGAGAGAGAGAGAGAGAGAGAGAGAGAGAGAGAGAGAGAGAGAGAGAGAGAGAGAGAGAGAGAGAGAGAGAGTAACATTCCATCATGCAACATCAAGTACCATTAGATAAAACACATGATAACAAATTACTTATTTCCAATCTCGAACTTGTGACGTAAGGGCTATACATTTTTTAGTATCTATTGCTAGACTAATGTTAATCAAACATAAACCTGTGATCTCGTGTATGGTGGGTTCAATGTCTTACCATTGGATCATGCACTAAAGTGGAAGGAAAACTAATGCCTGAAATATTAGTTTTGCTTTATTTGACAATTCTAGGAGATAATAAGTACCAAAGCCACTCCATGATATTATGCGCTGATGCCATAGTTCAGATTGAAGAGCAAGAACTATGCATCGAGGGCGTGGTTCACGCTAAAAGGAGCATGCATCACACCAAGTAGATAAGCATTCTTAAAGGCATGTCCTCATGGTAACCTGCAAGGACCAGAATTAGACTAGGTGTAACAAAAAGAGGGCCTAAAGCTACCTATAGTGGGAGTGCCTGAAATAGATACCCGCTCAAATGTTGAAGAAGCAACGCACCTTTTCATGGACACAATGCATATATAAAGCCATGGTATTATTTCAGCTCGACAAGTTAGTGTTCAGAGATTGGACCAGCCACACCATATTTTAGTCCATTTTCGTAAGGCACAAGACAAATTGTATGTGCGCAGGAGGATTAATCATTCATGCAGCCAACTAGACAAAATCATACAAGGTTTCGGATACAGAAAGAGTGGGCAGTATATAGAGATGGCACAACTATTATTTGCGAAGTGGCCTAGTTATCGTTAGTTGTTTCAACATATATTGTGCCACAGATTTCACTTGTTCTTTGTATTGGTTTGAGTTTATGGCCTATATCTATTATTTCTATTGCGACTATGTGGGCTATATGCCCGTTATTTAATATTGGGGCTTTGCTCTTGTTTTATTTCATTTTCTTTCATGATGTGGCCTTGCCCCCTTATCTATTTTAGACTTAATGCCCTGCTCATTTCTGCTGTCCGATAGCTCTTTGTGGTTTTCATGGACGTTAAAATTTTATTCATCTATCTGTCCGTCCATCCGTCCTTCCATTCATCCGTCCGTCTGTCTATTTGTCTCCCTATCTTATGATTTTGACTAACGCATAATCATATTGGCTAATCTCCCAAGCTGTTAACAAGATAATCTTAAACCATATCAACTTTCCAGATTGTGGAAACAACACTGCCAAAACAGAAACACAAGCCCCTAGTTTGTAGAAATAAGGTGACCTAAAACAAACTGAGTGATATGTGTGCCAGAAGGAGTATATAGAGCAACAACTATCCTTTGCCATTCATTCTTATGCAAACTATGCTGCAGGTGTGCCCGACTCTTGTTGTGCAAGAATTTATGGAAAAAAAAATAAGATTAAACTAGTAAAAATTCTTTACAACCTCATCCGCTATGCTCCAAACCCTGAAAGATCCATACCTGTGCGTGAAAACATATTCATCTTGGCGCATAGGCAACAAAAGCATATCTGCATAAAAACATGTCATGGGTGTCTACTTTTGAAACATGCCAAAGTATCTACAGTAGGTACTCAAAAAACTAGTACTTTCACTTTTCCCTTTTCATCAAATCAAATAAAAAGTTCAACATAAAAGTCCAAAACATGTTAAGTTTCATATAAATGAAAAGCAAACCTATTAGAGACTAAAAGATTGCATTAGTTCTTAAACTCAATATTTATTAAGACATTACATAAGTTTTGTAGTACCCAGCGCTAGCTACCTTTTCCAACACTTTTCAGATCACGATCACTGAAGATACTTTTTAAGGAAAACTCTAACATGCTTTTACCCGTCTTGGAGGCCCCACACCCTTCTGGCTAACCAAGCGATCTCGCTGCCTCTAGCTGCTACCAAGATACCCTTTCCCAAAACACAACGACCATCTCCACCTTCCATCTATTAGATCAGTTCATCTGCACTCACCTAAGTCTATGCCATCCCAGCTATCCCCTTAGAATATTCCATGGCATATAGTCCCTAAGTAAATCTAAGTCTTTCATATGTGATTCACCCCTCCACCCCATACCTCTATCCCAAACCGTAATTGGCATTACTACGAAGGGTAAAACCCTAGGGTTTTTCAAGGGCCCAAAAGGAGGCAGAAGGAGCTTGGGAAAAAATATCGAACCGCAATAGCGCCTGATCAACATGAGAATTGTAAGTATCCGTGTCTTTCAATCCACGTGAACTTGGAATCGTGACGTTCTTCCTTTCTTCTCTATATACAGAGGGTGCTTGGGCAAAGGAAAGGATTGGCTGGATCATGTGGCCCTTCCTGTCATTTAGTAGACATCTGCGGTGTCAGGTTGCTCCTGGAATGCCCATTTGATCTTTCTGCTCTTCAGCTTTTCTTACCCGCTGTGCTCCCTCATGAGCCCAATTCAAAGAAAACTCCTTTAGTCGGTGATCTGATTAATGAGCCTCCATGGTACAAGACTGCGGATCTTGGTATGGTGGACGTTGCACTGTTGGATGCTGTTGTTATATCAAATCCATCAGCAATGCTTGCTCTTCCTCTCATTGCTCGAATGCCAGAGTTCAATGCCAAGGTGAGTATGAACAGAAGTTTTAGGTGAAATCTGCCCAATATCTCAGGCTAGATCAAAGGTTCAAACTCAATTCTCGATAAACGTATCCTGTTGGTATGCTAATGGCTCCCTGTAAAGAAAGGACTGTGTAGTGCTCAATGCTTCTTGTTGGGAGCAATGTTGGCATTTTTTGACAATCTGTTTGCAGGTATATGCAACGGATGTTACAGCCAAGTTTGGTCGCATGATGATGGAAGAGCTTATTGCTGGCCAAAAGGAGTATACTGAGGCATTTGGGCGCTTAAACTGTGAAAAGACTCCAGCTTGGATTTACAATGATGCGTTACCATCTGAAATTCAAAATTTTATCCGTGGCGACGATGGAGTAGATATAATCAATTGGAACCAACTTTACAGGTTGGGCCTCTGACTTTTGATGAAGTTTGATTGAAGTAGTAGAAATAGATAGTAATAGTTACGATTCTATGCAGTGCAGAGGATTTGAAAAGTTGCATGGAAAAGGTCCAACCATTGAGATATGGGGAGGAGGTGATTGTTGGTGATTCATTGGTGATCAAAGCTTCAAGTTCTGGTTTCCTGGGTGCATCTAATTGGGTCATGAAGGCACCATGGATGCACCTCACGTACATGGCCACATCTACAACCATTCCAAGCCATGCTGCATGTTTAAACATGGATGCTCTTGAAGGTGGTCACATCTTACTATTTTCAGATGTTCAAGCCATAAATGCTTGCAAAAACGATTATTTGATTGAGAGCAAGGTCAATAAAACACCCTTTATACTAGGGAATCTGAACAACCATGATGCATCCTCTGCTAGTCCAAAGATGTCAACTGCTCTTCCACCCTGGAGACGGTCACAAACATTGGCAAATGGCCATGCAAAGACGGAGGCAGAGATGGTGCCAACCCCAACATCAGAACAGGATTGGAAGAACAATATCTTGTTTGCATGCAAAGCTGCTGGAGACGCTGTTCGGTCAGGAAATTCTGTTCTGATACCAATTGGGCCATCAGGTTTATTGCTCGAACTTTTAGAGGAGGTGGCTGCTTACTTTTTATCTGCTTCATTAGGGTATGCTTCCACAAGAAACCATCATTTTGGGACATTCGTTCCAGCACAAGCTATTAATACTTTTTCTCTAGTCTATGTGTAGGGTAGGGTAGTCTTTTGCTTAGAAATTGTAACTTAATCATGGTTTATATTACTTCCAAGATTATAGAGTTGACCATTCCATGGCTTATAAATATGCTATGTGAAGTTGATGGTTGAACAGGCACATACCTATGATCTATATTTCTCCTGTTGCTGATGAGTTCCTGGCATATACCAACACCATTCCAGAATGGCTCTCTCCACCTCGTCAACAGAAGGTGCTCCATTGTTCTTTAATGTGGATTGCCGCATTTCCTATTGCTAATTTTCTTGAGCAGCTATATGCAGGGGAATCGTTATTTGCCCATGTGGATTTATTGAAGCAAAAGAAGCTTTTCCAGTTTTCAACACTATCATCACCAGATCTCTTGTGAGCTGACAGATACTAAATCCAATAAGCTATTCCAGTTAAATTTTTCCATCATAGGTTGATCCAAACCATAGGGCCCATGATTTGGGTCAACGAACACCATGCTTCTAAATTCATGTTTCTTGGATTATTGCTTTCCTTGTTTGATTATTTGATATATGTATTTGCTCCTTCTTAGTAATCAGCTTGTTTTCTGGTTGTGAAGTTTTCTCACATCTTGATTTATTTTGCTCTAGGGGTATCTGGCAAGAGCCATCTGTAATTTTCTGCACGCATGCAAGTTTGCGGATGGGCCCTGCTGTGCAACTACTGCAACGCTGGCAGTCAAGGACAGGTTGCCTGGTTATTTTAACAGAGGTATGTAAACTCGATTTTTGATAAGTGTAGATAATGAAGGAAATTGCTAGCTGAATGGCTGGTTAAATTATTACTAGCTGGACTTTTAGGGGCAGTGTTATACAGAGATATATTAAAAGCCAGAATTATGAGGCAGCTTTTTATTTTTCTTTAATGTCATAAATATGTCTGGAAGAGGAAAGCCACTATTTCTAGCTTCTGTAGCATATTCATACCATGTGCGGTGTGGTTATATTTCATCCCCCCAAAAAAGAACTTATTATTATGATCTTCCTCATCTGTATGTCAGTCAATCCTTGTATATGGAATTATATAAAAAACATCTGTTTGTCAGTCAATCCTTGTATGTGGGATTATATAAAAAAAGTGTCAATAACATTATCTTATCTTTTATGTCTCTGCCAGTGTATTGGCGATGCAGAGATGATGTTATCAGCTTTCCAGCCTTCATGTTTTCGAGTGTTACAGTTACCATTAGTTTCAGGTCTCAGGTAACGTAGGTTGAATATTTGTAAATGCATGATGCCTTTTGCAGATTGTCTTATCCCTATGTTCTCTTTGCATTCATGCAGGATGAATGAAGTTGCAACTATTATTGGAAGATTACAACCAAAACTGGCCATTGTGAGTACCAACTTTTTTTGGTAGCCATTTTTTGCCATATGGACGTTCAAGCTTTCTACTCATTTCACAGGTTCCAGAGTCCTTGAAATCTTTAAATATTGAATCCGGATCAGCTATAGCTTTTTACTCTGCCGAGCAGTCCTTTGAGATTCCAGATACACTGCAGGCAATCCAAATCAATATGTGTGCAGATTTAGCACTTCAGGCAAGGTCGACAGCGTTAGGTTCGCTGGATGTGGCACATTTGGCTGCTAATTTAGACATGCGTAATGGGAAATTCATTGTAGAGAAAGCAGCCTCATCAAAATTCTCCCATGATGAATTGAGGAAGTACCGATGCTATTGGGGCACAGTAAACATGGAGATGTTATTTCAGGCATTAAGGGATAGAGGTTTATCAGATTTTCGTGTCACTGAAACATCTGAGTTCCCTTCAGCTTCTACGATAACAATAACATTCCATTTCCCTTCAATTGCATCCATAGAATTAAAGCCAAATGTGACACACATCAAATCAGACGAGCCTGCAATGCAGAAATTGTTGAATGATGCAATTACCAGCATATTGCAAGTAACATAGCTTGGGCTGGGAAGGTGGAAAATCAAAGTGAATGTTCACTATGTAAGCAATGTGGTACTTTGATGAGGACTGCAGCTCTTATAATGGAATGCATTATTAGATACAGGTAGAATCTTCTGGATGTCATAAAATGCTGTTTATTCCAGCTGAAGCGTAAAACTTTGAAAGCTTTGCTCATGTTGTGAATACTTATACTTTCATCGTACCACCCTATAATGAAATATGCGTATCACCTCTAAACCGTGATAATATGCCTCTTCTGTCTTTTATTTTATTAAAAATCATTCCAATCTGATTCTATTGTAATTGGTGGTAATTAAATCTTCAAAACATTATAGATAATGTTCTAATTATTTCGTTTGGTATTTGGGGAGGGTATCTCACGCATGGTTTTGCCTAGATTTCGGGGGTGTATTGTATGCGAAATCGTAGTTAAAGTGTATATTTTGAGTGATTTGAGGTGCTTGCTGGCCAGTGAAATGAGCATTCCAAAATCGGCTCTGGGATGGAATTTTTTTTTTCTTTTGGTTCTATGCATGGTATAAGAATGGAAGGATAAGAATAGACGCCTCTTTCTTCTTTCGGCAGGGGCGGCAAAGGATCTGGGTGGGATGGCCTTCCAGGCAGAGTTTCAGGGCAGAGTTTCAGGCTGAAGCTGCTTCACTTTTTGAAATTAGAGGCCGGGCTTGTTGGTGATAATACAGGGTTGTAATCGCTGTTGGCAAGGCACAGGCACAGTCACAGTCTGGTTTGCACAGGCACAGTCTGGTTTGTAATCGCTGTTGGCACAGGTACAGTCTGGTTTGCCAGCAGTGAATCGGCCTTGGTTTGTAATCGCTGTTGGCACAGTCTGGTTTGTAATTGCTGTTGGCACAGGTACGGTTTGTAATTGCTGTTGGCACAGGTACAGTCTGGTTTGCCGGCAGTGAATCGGCCTTGGATCGGAATCTGATGGACTAGCACCTATTTTCCTTCAACATAGCCCCATTTTTCCTCCATTTGGTTCGGCTAGTCTGGTGGACTGTGAATCGGCCTTGGATCGGTGGACTGCGGGAGGTTCTGGGTGGGAAGAGACGTATTGGGTTCTGTTGTTCTTGCCCAGGATCGATTATGGCAGTAGCTCAGGGTTGGTTGGGGCAGTAGCCCAGGATCGATTATGGCGATAGAAAATGAGTATGGAGAGATGCAGAGATTCAGGCGGGCGATTGAAAAGGCCTGGCGACTGAAAGTGCATTGATTGCAGCTGATTCTGCCGATTCTGCTGACTAGGTTGTTGCAGCTGATTTGAGCTTGTTGCATGCTGGTGGAGGGCCTGTTGCAGCCGATTCAACCGAGTAGCAGAACAGGCAGCAGAGCCGAGTAGCATTCAGGTGGAGGGATGTAGTTTTTGTATTTCTGGAAGTATCGGACCATTGCTGTGTTTTGCACCATTGGAAGTGGCAGGGCAGGTTTTTCATCAAAAATCTAATGGTCTTTGATGTGGCATAAAACACAGAATATTCATTGCATCAATGGCCAGAAATGAAAGATACAAAAAAACCCATTAAGGAATGAATTAATAAGGATAACCATCAACCCAAAAATTGTAGAAAAATGTAAGGTTTGCCAGCGTTGAAGTTATTTAGGTTATGTGGAACTCATAGCAAAAGCAACGTTATGTGGGTGGACATGCCATTATTCTTTTTTAAAGTACTTTGATTTCAAAATGAACTGAGCTTCTACAATTCATGACATGAACATCGCCAAAGCAAAAGCAAAAGCAAAAGCGTGTAGGGTATGGTCGCCATGTTTCGCGCACTTAAGAGGCAAACAAGTGTAGGTCGAGATACAATTGCGCGCTTTGTCGGTCGCCGGGTGTTTTGGGTACCTAATGACCTGGACAACAATTTTGCAGAATAAATTTTTCCTAAAATCGCTAAGGTTTAGAAGTTATGGCATCTTGAGTTGGGGGGGGGGTCTAGGCTCCCCGTCGTTAATCACGATGGATGGCCTCATTCATTATAAGCGAGGCTGCCGTCGCCGACCTTACGGACCCGCTATGGCCGAGTGTGCCAGCCGACATGGCACTTAAGACTACGTCGTCTGCGCGGTCTCCATGACGGGGGTGGTGCATCAATGAGTGGCCTCACGATTACCCCTTTTAAGCTATGCAGGGCCCCCCACGCCCTCCACGGTTTGCCAGCTATCGTGCCCTAGGGTAACGGACTCCGTCCCCAAACTGGCCCACCTTCGACGATTTTTCAGCCTCAATCCTTAACCTTCCTAATTCTCGTATTGATTCGCCTCTAAATTGCCCGGACCGACTCTGCTCCAGCTGCAGTGGCAGGAATTGGTCATTAAAGCGAAGCTTTTTGGATATCTGGCTTGCTCAGTTCGCGCCAGACCCATCATTCCATTCGTTCTTTAAATTCTGAGTTCGTTTACTCGCAGCGACACTCTCGGTATTCTTCATCAGCTCCATCGAACCCGGCCGGGTAGTAGCTCGGCTCGCTACCTCTTCAAAGATAATTTGGATGTTTCTGGTTTAATTTAAACATGTTTTTCTTGCATTGGCAGCGGAGAACATGGATCAAGCACGTCGCACAAGTTTTCCTGGATGTGGCCCGACCTGGGACACTGCAAGGTCCGGCAGGAGAGGGGACCCGTCTCCTGGCAAACGTCCGAGGCCACCGCAGAGTAATGTACCCAGTCCCAGTTCATCCACGACTTCAACAACTCCGATCTTCTTCACAATTCGTAACTGCCTCGTCACACCAGCAGAGGTTACCCGTGCTGTAGCATCAACCCTCCATGTTGAGGTATCTCCTGAGATAGCAACCCAAGTCGAAAGGGCGCGCAATGAGACTGACCTCATCCATGGCCAGATTGTGGTTAGTGAGGATGACTGTGTTCTATTTCAGAGCCCAATTGATCATTGATTGCTTCCAGCCTTGTCTGCAATGGCTCCACTGGACGACCTCAACACCTTCACCTCCTCTTTTTTGGCTGATTATGTTTTGATGTACAATGTGGCCTACGGGTCATGGATTTTTGTGATGTGCCTAAGGGCCAACTTTTGTATCAGCCCTCGGGCTTTTTGAAATGAATACGAGTGATTGTCTTAACACAGTACTTGAGTTATTGTTTTAACACAGTTTTTATTTACAAATGCAACAGAACTTTCCAAATTGGGCTGAAGATCCCCTTTATTTGAAGATCAATGTTTGCTGTATTATATGCCATGAGAAGTGATCTTAAGGTTAGACCAATTTATCAAACGTGAATATACAATGCAAAGAATATTTGCTTTCATATTTAATGTTGTGTTGCTGCTACAAGTGCTGCTACCTTAGTTGTCTAAGGTCTCATCTATGGTCTCGTCACTGTCTTCAACTTCCTGCCATGTGAAAATGTTAGATGTTAGTATTGTATCAGAAATGCAAGTGATCTTAAGCGCCTGTTGTAGACTTAACACACCTGGTTGGTGAAAGTGTTGCCCTCTTCGAATCTTGGTGTTGGTACCGACCCTTCAGACATATTTGCCCTCCAGGTCTTTGCAAACTCCACATCCATTCCTTTGGCCCGAGAGATGATGTCCTTTTCCACGCCTATTTCGACCATTTCTCGAATGATCCTAGCTTTGTCTATGGCCTTATATCCGTCATGCTGGGGTCCAGAGTGTGCTGCTGCATAATTGACCCAACCTTCCGTATCCAACCTCATGGAATTCCCAGGACCAATACCTGCGTTTTGCTGTGACTCTCCCTCCCTGTTGACCAAGTCCCAGGTCTTCAATGGTGATCTGATTGTACTAATTGAGTTTGGGACAGGTCTGACCAGAGGCAGGGATCCTTCTATGCTAACATCCTGCACACCACCAACATCTCCCGAGCACAGGTGAGTATCTTCCAGGCTGCACATAACATTCACTTCATCTTCACTATCATGGTCACCTGCATGATCACTAGCAACTGGTATGGTCAATCCACTAACTTGCTGAAGTCCAGGGTCCATGTTGAATGATGTTCTCAATATTGGATCCCTGATTGGACTCAACCCTTGCCTTGTCCTCATTCTATTTCTAACATCTAACCTTTTGCTCCTCACCTCATCACTCATTGGTCTTTGAAAGCTGAAGACTGCTGCAACTCTTGATATGCCCCTGGGGTACATTAGTGCCCTAAGTCTAGCAGTAGAGGCCTCAAATTCTGCATCAGCCTTCTTCCTATTTTCCCTCTCTTCCCTATTCTGCTGAGCTCTCCTGCGGCCTCCTGTCTTTCCAATTTCCTTCTAGCAGTTTCAAGTTTCCTGGCTGCAACTTGCTCATTCTTTAGTCTTGCTGCCTCAACATTGTTTGGCCTGTTTGTTCTACCTGTCCAATGAGGGCCTTTTGTGTCTCAACTGAATGCTGCCCGTCAATGATGACGAACTTAATTTCATCATTTCGTAATAACTCCTCGGCGTTCAACCATATAGCAGGCTTGTTCATGATCGAATCCCAAGGTAACACATCTACTGGCATAGTCATTTGACCTGAATTACTAATCATGCTCTGAACAATCTCCATATCATGTGCTGGATCATATCGTCTACTAACATAAATGGAGCTTGGTGAACGAATGAGGGGCTTCACATGGAGCTAAAAATTTGGCTTACGACCACATGGATAATGGTCAGAGTACTTATTCAACTTGTTCATGACCTCCAGCTACGCCACCCTGTCCTTTTCATTCTCAAACCCTAAAGCCTCTATGCCCTCGACAACCGTAGATTGGACATCCTTTCCCAGATTCAAGACCCTCCTAGAAGCTTTCAAGTCAGCGAATTCTCTAGCTTGCTGCAGGTAGTGACTTGGAGTAGGTTTGTTGACCATGCCTCTATGCACAGATATAACGCCATGGCATATAGATATTGGTGTAACTGCTACATTATTGGGCCAACCGTATTTAAAATATGTCTCACTGTTCACATTCATCTTCATGAAAGTGTCTTTGTATACAATAGCTCTATAATGAGTAAGTCTGAGCAGATCCTTCTTCTGCGTATCTGTGATCTCCAAGAGCAATTTGCCGTTGGTGTCGTCCTCTTCCTCACAGGAGATTATGATCCCTTGTTTGGTCATCTTGTCCACTTCTTTTTTCTTGGAGACGAGTGTTAAGTCCAGCTTGCCATTTGTCTTGGAGAGGTCAACGAACCACTCGGCACCCTCATCCATTTCCTCTTCAGGGCATGGAGGGCCAGTGGTTGCTATAAGAATAGGCCCTTCATCATCTAAGGTAAGATCATATGGTATCACATCTGGGTCGTCTACCCTTGACTTCTTATCAGGAATAGACTCGAAATTATTAGAGGTTTTCTTTCTCTTTGGCGTTGCAAAACAAAGAGGAACATGATTTAGCAAACTTTTCTGAACATGAGATCACGCTTGACATAAGTTTAAAGCTCAAACTAGTTTAGTTCATGCTTGGGGTGTTTCTGACTCCTTTTATACGTGTATCACATTTGAGCACATGGCCTATCAAAGAATTTATTAAAACCTTAAATATAGGCTAAACACCATGTCGAATATTAACACCAACAAAGGTCGAATGCCCTAAAGCCTACTTAATTATTTTTGAATTTATTAAAACCTTAAATACAAGCTAAGGAACATGTTGAGTGTTAGCTTTGTTCCGAGACCCACTTGATCATTTTCTAGACTTTTTCTATAAGTTTACACATGGACCCAGAGGGTCACGTTTCTCTTGTTTCGAGGATCCTAGACCTCATTAACCATAGAAAGGAATTTGGATTAATTGAGAGATGTATCCATTTGAGCCTTAGCCGAGCGTAGCTGAGTTGTAGTCGAATATACGCAAAGGACCATATTGAATGTTAATAATAAATAAGAGCCGGATATTCCAAACCTTATCAGAATAGTTAGCTTTATCTAGGTCTAAGATTGATATTCCAAACTTTTCCTACCAAGAAAAAGGCCAAAATTCCCAAGGATGGCCTACTAAAATACATATAAGGATGGTTGGAAATGCCAAAAATCCTATAACTTTGAGCTTGTTTCGAGGAATCTAGACCTCACTTAACCATAGCAAGGAATTTCGATTAATTCAAAGAATGTATCCATTCGAGCCTTAATCGAATCTACCTGAATTGTAGTCGAATATATGCAAAAGATTATGCTGAATGTTAACACTACGTAAGAGCCGAATATTCCCGAACCTTATATAAAGTGTCAGAATAGTCTGCTATATCTAGATCTACCAACGGTATTCCAAAGTTAGCCTACCAAAAAAATGCCAAAATCCCCAAAGATGGCCTATTAAGGTATATATACGGATGGTTGGAAATGCCAAAATTCCTATAAATTTGTCTTAACTCAAACGTCATGAATGCTAATCCTATATCATTGATATCTAAACCAATCAATATAACACAAATTCATATCTTAAAAAAAAGGGGGAGAAGGAAAATACAAAGTTGACATTTTTAGACTAAGGCACACAACACAAATATATAACATTGTAACTTTAGAGCCAAAAAAAAAAGGAGAGACAGAATGAAAGAAAGGTCACGAGGCATACTTGTAAGCGATTAACCTGATTCTCAGTCGCAAAGCACGCCAATGAAATGCAAATGAGAAAATTGTCCCACATTCGCCCTATTTATTCATACAGATGACCTAGCATAAGCAGGTACGCGGTGATCCGTTGCTATCGCCATCTTATCCAGGATATTGCTCATACTACAGGTAATGATACATTTTGGATATTGCATTTACTATGGCTCATGATAATGATAGACAAAGATCTAGAATCTTGATATAAATGCTGGAAGAAACAACATATCCACAGGTTCAACTGATCCCACTTATTTTTTATTATGGCTAACAAACAAACATGTGTCCCAAACGATAAATTTGCTGCTCATATTAATTTGTACTAATATTTATAAATCACAACGTCTTACAACCAAATCTTCTGTAATGATTACAAAATACGTCTGCATCTCATATTTCCACAACTCATCATCTCAATTTATCACGGACACGCATGTCAAATGAAATGTAAGCGTATCACATACAGAATTTCTCTGCCTTCGACATTGAAATCCTCTTACACATTGGTATTTGTTAAGCAGTTTCAGATCCCGTTCTCGATGCTTATGACACTTAGCTTACTTTTGTCACCTGTCTTATCTTCTCCTGTATAATGATAGAGAAATATACATGTAATGATAGACAGAGATTCAAACATTTTTTTGATTTAAATGGTGGCAGAACTAACATATCCACAGTTGTGCACAACAATATTATAGTGATGGCATTCATATCAAGAAAACATTATTATGTAAATATGTTGTATATGTCTATATGGTATAGGGCAGGCATGTGGCCTTCTAAAAACGGCTGATAGAAAATAATAAGGTAACAGATTGAACAAAACAGACGTTGAACTGTAAGCCGTGAGCAAAACCGGCCGACCTGTGCTGTACTTGGACTGTAAGCATGAAATTCAATAAAACTTGGATGCTGGCTGTCGATTTTTGTATTGAACTAGGCATATCCAAGCTTCAATTAAGTGCAAATTCTCAACAGTGGTATCAGAGCCATATCATTATGGCCAGTAGGCTTGGAGCCAATTTGCTGAATTATGTGGATGTGTACAGAGGTGGACCTAGTTTTCAGGTTTGGAAGGAGAAGATTGAGTACATTCTTAAGACTGAAGGATTGTCGAATCTAATTGCAGATACATCTTCTAGTTCTGCTTCTTCTAGTTCTAGAAGTGGAATAATTGGTGATGGAGAAAGCCATATCTGATGTAACTAAGGTTTTGCAAGCTCAAGCTATTATCACAAGCAGGGTTGGTCCTTCAATTCTATTGAAGATCAGAGGTAAAAGTCCAAAAGAAATGTGGTCTTATTTACTGAAGCACAATTAAATGTTTTGGATAAAGAGTTGAGAGAAATGAAGCTGCATGACAAAGATAAAGTAACGGAGTTTTTTCAAACCTTTGATAGTCTAGTAGCGGACATGGAAGGTGTTGAAACTGTCCTTACTGATGAATTCCAAGTCTTGACAATCTCAAAATCTGTGGAAGATGAATTTGAGAATTTAGCAACTGATAAGAAACATTGCTACAATAAGAGAAAAGACATAAGAAATGATAAGAACACACTTTGGACAGAAAACTTTGTCTTAGAAAGAGGAAGAAAAGCAAGAGATCTTATATTCTAGCAGGTACAAGTCTCGAGGTGGAAGTAGTTCTAGGGGAAGAGAAGGGCGAATTGGTCCATACTTCAATTGTGATTTATATGGTCATCTGAAGGTGGATTGCCCCAAACTTAAGGAAATTGAATGCTACAATTGCGGAGGAAAGGGACATGTGTCTGCAACATGTTCTAGTCCCAGTAGACCAGGATCTAGGGTAAAAGGAAGATCTGTCCAGCGTAGTGGAAGGTCCCCATTTCGTGGAAGAGGAGGAAGGAAGAATCCGGTTGTGACCATTGCTCAGAAAATTGTAGAGGAAGAGCAAGATGACGATGCTGAGGTATGTAACGCTTTGAGAAAAACTCCTGACAGATTTGGTGATGATTTTCTCATCATAGATAGTGGAGCTGAAAGATGTATAACATCTTCAGCCAAATTGCTCAAGCAATAGAACAAGCTTCAGGACATATCCAGCTTGGTGATGGCAGTTCGCAGAGTGTAGAAGATACTGGTATCTTAGAGGTCTTTGACTTGGAAGGCAGAAAAGTTGAATCTTAAAAATGCCTTGTGTGGAAATTTAATTTATGTTGCCCAACTTGTGGATCTAGGCTACAAACTATTGTTTAATGAGCTTGACTGTAAAGTCTTTCTAGATAATAAAATATAGTTTGTGGGAAAAAGAGTTGGAAACTTGTTTGGTTTCAATTCTAGCATAGTAGGAATAAACATGGCCACAGTGACTTCGATGAAGTTGTGGCATGAAAGACTTGGCGACACTCATATCAACAATGTGGATTATATGGTTAAGCATAATCTAATTATTGCAGGAAACAAACCAGAGAATTTTCTATGTGCTGGTTGTATGCTTGGAAAGCAGTGCAGGCTTCCGTTTTCTAAGCGTTTAAAATGGGCTAAGAAGATTTTAGATCTTGTGCACACAGATTTACGCGGTCCAATAAATGTAGCAAGCCTGAGCAGCAAGAGGTATTTTATAACATTTATTGATGACCGAGCAAAATGTTATTTTCTAAAAACAAAGGATCAAGCATTTGATGCTTTCAGGTATTTTGCCGCAGAAGTGGAGAATGAGACTAGAAGAAAAATAAAATGTGTACGTTCTGATAGGGGAGGTGAGTACTTTTCTGGAAGATTCAAAAACTACTGCTTAGATCGTGGAATTTCAAGACAGCTTATAGTTAGTCATATGCCTCAGCAGAATGGGGCTGCGGAAAGAAAGAATAGAACCATTCTCAATACAGTTAGAGCAATGCTAAAGCACACTGGACTGCCAAACTTTCTTTGGGAAGAAGCTGCCAGGACAACCATATTAATACAGAACATTATTCCCTCTTCTAGTTTGAAAGGAAAAATACCAGAGTCCTTGTGTTAAGGCAGAAATATAGACTATAGTAAGCTGAGGGCCTTTGGCTGCTTAGCCTATGCACATATTCCAAAGGAAGGCAGGAAGAAGCTGGATGATTGAGCTTGGATAACCTATATGCTTGGTTATGATGACATTTCAAAGGCATACAGGTTATACGATCCAGAAAAAAGAAAGTTAATTATAAATAGAGATGTTATCTTTGACGAAACAGTTTTCTATAAGGTCAGATGTTATCTGAAACCTGATATGGACTTAGAGAAGAAGGGGGAGAAGGATACAAAACAACCAATTATGGATATTCTAGATGATGATGATGATGTGCTTGATGATACTAATAAATCTTCTATAATGTCAAATGCTCAAAATGAAGAAGTTGCAGATGCCCCTATTAGAGCTACAAGACGGAAAGGCAGGCAAGCTCAAATATTGCAGGATGAGTTGAAGGTAAGCTTTGAAACTCATGGTAGGGATGCACAAGATAGAAGTTTAAGATTACAAGAAAATGTTGAAATTGACATTGTAGAAACATTGATAGCCATTTACACTAATGTTCCAAATTCTTATTTATAAGCCATAAATGCAGATGACTCCATTAAATGGATAGAAGCAATGGAAAATGAAATGGAATCTTTTAAATGGATAGATATCTATGATGTTGTGGATTTGCCAAAAGGCAAAAATATTGTAGGAAACAAATGAATTTTTAAACTAAAACCAGGAATTGATGGAGCTAATCCTAAGTATAAAGCCAAACTTGTTGCTCAAGGATTTTTACAGAAAAGGGGCTTAGACTATAAAGAAACATTTTCGCCCATAGTCAAAATGACTAGTATTAGAATTTTACTAGCATTAGCAAATGCACAAAACCTAGAAGCTCATCACATGGATGTTAGCACAGCTTTCTCAATGCTAAGTTAGAAGAAGAAATCTATATCAAGGAAGCTCCTGGTTTTGAGAGTGAAAAAAAAAAAGGTGTGGAAGTTGAAAAGAGCAGTATACGGTCTGAAACAAGCCCCTAGACAGTGGTATTTCTGTATGGACTCTTATCTAAGAAAGCAGGGCTTTAGCAAACTTAATTGTGATGGGAGCGTACAGACAAGGCAAGAAATAATGTATTATTGCACTTTATGGTGATGACTGTGTGATGGTTTCAACAGGTCTAACTATACTAGATAGGTGCAAAAAATATTCTCAGGAGCCGGTTCCAAATGACGGATCTAGGGGAGCTAAAAAGATTCCTAGGTATTGAAGTAAAAAGTGGCCGGAACAATAAGAAACTCTTATTTACGGAATGCCTTGCTAAAGGTTCTGAACTTGCAATTATTTCTCCTCAACTTATTGGACCCATAAATATTGAGCACAAGAGACATGCCTTTGCATTTTTAAATAGCTTTATTTTGCTTGCAACTTCCAAAAATAGAGGAAGCGATGAAAGAGATGGAATGTATTCCATACAGAGAACTGATAGGGTGCTTGATATATTTGGCCAATTGTACAAGGCCAGATGTGGCGTTTGTTGTTAACATGCTTAGGAGATATAACAATAATCCAGGTAAAGCTCATTGGGTAGCAGCGAACAAAGCATGTTGGAATATTATTTTGCACAGAGGATCTAGAATTAAAACCATTTTGTGATTCAGGCTGGGCAGGAGATCTAGATTGCAGAAAATTGAAATCTGGCTTTATTATGATGCTTGCTAGAATGCCCGTATCTTGGAAATGCAAGAAGCAAACTTCTTTTGCATTGTCTACTTCAGAGGCTGAATATGCAGCAGCTACTTTGGCTGCAAAGGAAATGGTTTGGTGCAGAAGATTACTAGAGGAAATTGGCATGGCTATAAAACATTCCCTTGTTCTTAATTCTGATAACTCTAGTTGTATTGCCATGTGCAAGAATCCATATTGCATGAGAGGTCCAAGCACATAGAAATTCATATGCATTACATCAGAGACATTGTGAACAAGAATCTTATATGGTTGAACTATGTTAGCACAGAAACCAACTTGCGGATCTCTTAACAAAAGCACTTCCAGAGAAAAGATTGACGCATTTGAAGAAATTGCTGAGCTGTACAGATTATGATATGAAAGGGGGATGATGGCGTTCATATCATCAATAAATTATTATGTAAATATGTTGTATATAAGTCGCATTTAATTAAAGTGGGTCTCATTCCATTCCTACTTTTTTTTGGAACCCTGTTATTTTATACAAAAAGGACGTGCGAAACTTTTAAAACCACATTATTGCGTTAGAAGATGCCCTTTCTCCTCTGTGAAAAAAAATGTTAAGGAAAATTACGTGGTCTACTTTTCTCGGTTAGTGAGTCGAGAAGATAAAGAGCACAGCTAAAACCAATGAAAATGCTACCCCTCTGTAAACAAAGTGCTAATCTGCCCTGAAGTTTTATTCATATATAATTTCACTACATTGTATTTTACAGTGGTTTAAGAGACCATGATGGTTGAGCTGGCAAAAATATTACATCATCTTCGCATACAGACCACCTACTGGGAACAACGTGCGAAGGAAAGGTCCGAGGTGTTCCAAGCCACAAGAGCAACTTGAACAGAATAGAAATCTGAATGCGTTGGCCTGTCCAATGCATGTCACCAACCTCTTCTCGTCCTCTTTCTTCGATGAACGGGTCTGTTCATGGCTCCTAATTATGTCCTTTTTGTTCGCGATCTGTGCACGAAAAGACAAAATCAAGTTAATGTCATCGATTCGCGTAGCGGATCGAGATTCTTGCACAAGACGAGCATGCATGCATCGCATGCATTTTTAGGCCGTTCATCAGGTTGAGGGATCGCTATTTATTGCAGAGCTCTTCATCAATGTTTTATCAGCGCTTTCTCATCTCTCAGCAGTATCCATGGCTTCTATTCTTTGATCTCATGCGGAGGAGGGGCTTCTTCTTGCATTAGCTACTCTTTCTTTCTTGACTATTCATATCCCTTCTAACCTCTTCTATCTTTGCCCTTTTGTCCGGCATAGGACAATCTTCAGCTTTTCTCCTCGGATCTAGTATTTGAAGTTCTCTGATATCGGGATGTTGTTGTTTTCATGCGAGTTGCAGTGCAAGAATGTCATCGATTCGCGTAGCGGATCGAGATTCTTGCACAAGACGAGCATGCATGCATTGCATGCGTCGCATGCATGCATCGCATGCATTTTTAGGCCGTTCATCAGGTTGAGGGATCGCTATTTATTGCAGAGCTCTTCATCGACGTTTCATCGGCGCTTTCTCATCTCTCAGAAGTATCCATGACTCCCACCCTCCTCCCCCTTAAAATTGTTATTTATATATTCATATTTGTTATAATTGTCGCGTGGCACGCGTGACCAGCCCCTCGCTTTTCGAGAGTTTTTCTCTGTTGGTTTTTTTGTTGGTGATGTGCAGGTCCAGGGGTGATGCGCGACTTCGGTATTCTCTGTGGAGCGTGGGCTTTTTTTGTGGGAACGTGTCCAAGCCCCTTGCCAAGATTTTATCGCTAGGGTTTTTCCTCGAAAACCCGAAAGGGCGGGGTTTTTTAATCCCGGCGATAAGCTCTCGGCAAGTACACTAGCCAACATCTGTAGCACACAATTTTATTTGGGGTCCAGGTGTTATAACTGGATATTCCCTATGTTTTTCATTTTTAAAGTAGCATGCGATGTGCAGCTACCCACCCTATACCATTGTAGCAAAAACTGCTGAGATGAATGAAAAGCCTATCTATGGGATGTTGTTGTTTTCATGCGAGTCACAGTGCAAGAATGCAATTGATGCTACGGACAATACAAATAAAAAAACAATAAGTTCTAAGGGCCATCTTTGAAGAAAGCAGGTCTGAGGGCCTTTATCGACTCAAGAGTCGAGAAAGGCAACTTAGAGCGAAAAAAGCAAAGTCTGAGGCCCTTTCTCGACTCGTGAATCGAGAAAGACAGCTCAAACGAAAAAGGCAAAGTCTGAGGCCCTTTCTCGACTCGCGAATCGAGAAAGACAGCTCAAACGAAAAAGGCAGGTCTTTCTCGCAAGCGGAGAAAGGCCCTCAAGGGCCCTCTGAGGGCCTTTCTCGACTCGAGAAAAGAAGCTCAGAGGACCAAAAAAAAGGGGGGGGGGGAGGGGCTTTTCTTTATTCCCTTTTTTTAAGTCCTTTCTCGACTCGCGAGTCAAGAAAGACAGCTCAAAGTGAAAAACGAAAGTCTAAGGGCCTTTCTCGACTCGCAAGTCGAGAAAGGCAGCTCAGAGAGAAAAACACAGTTTTTAGGGCCAGAGGTTCTACTTGCAGAGGTACCATTGGTTCACAGAACCTATTAAACCGATGCATTAAATCTATGAAATCTATGCATTAAAACGTAATAAACCTATAAAAGCACATTGAAATGATTAAACCAATGTAAACCTATGCATTAAACCTATGAAAGCCTATTAAACCTATTCATCAAACCTATTAATATGTAAACCTTGTGCAACATTTTGTCCCCATTTTGTATCGTAAACCTTCAAAATGGATTAAAGAAGGTTCAAAGCATATCATGATCGATAAAAAATTAAATTTTTACCTTAGAATAAGAATTACATGCCTACAAAATGGCAACATAATGTGTAATGTGTGAACATAGTAACACACATATAAAAGAGAAATTGGGGACGTATAAATAAACGTCAAATTATAATGGAAAACTACCAAAATACCCCTATGAGTTTGTGTAATTATCAAAATACCCTTATGGAGTTTCAAGATTATCAAAATGCCCTTGTGTATAGTAGGTGTGTAGGGGCATTTTGGAAATTTTGAAACTCATAAGGGCATTTTGGTAATTACACAAACTCATAGAGGTATTTTGGTAGTTTTTCCAATTATAATCCTATATTTGCATTTATTTTATACTTGTTTTTTCAATGTATTTTTTTACCTCGCTTTTTTTCTATACCCCGCCTTCTTTTCCCGCCCATGTTTGAAAGTCGAAATTTGGTACATACCGTTGAACCAATGATCCGTTGTTCCACTTGAAGAAGCTACTCTGCTTGGGCAAAAGCTGATGTGCTTCTTGTTCTGGCAAATTTGCTTCTTACTTCTTTTTATTCTTGCCCCTCGGCTGCATGCCTCCATTGTTAAACATGACTATGGTTGTAAAGAGGGAAAAAAGAGCCAGATTAATGTGTTTGGATCTCAGAATATGGAGGTTCGATGAGCTGGCCTGAATGCATATTAGAAATAGAAGAACAGAGGCTACTTTGTTACCTGATGGGTGGTATTTGCAATCCATGCTCTTCGCCAGATTTGAGATTCGCCAGATCCGGGTTGAATCGATGGATCTGCTGGATGAGTTGTCATGAATGCATATCAGAAATAGAAGAACAGAGTGCTGATAAGCCAAAAAGATAGACTATTTTGTTACCCGGATCTCTGCTGAATTTACTTTTCTTAATGCCGGATCTTTGCAGAGGCTTCAAGAGACAACGGTAACTTGGAGATCCCGGCTAGTCTCAGCATCCAAGAAGGAGTGTCGACCCATTGCCCAAAATTAGTCGGATCTGATAGAAGAACAGAGCCGGATCTGAAGTCCTAAGCTGTAGTCGGATCTGAAGTCCTAAGCTGGATCCTAAGTCAGATCTGAAGCCCTAAGTCGGATCTGAAGCCGGATCTGAACAAAGCCAAATTTGAAGTCAGATTTGAAGTCCTAAGCTATAGATGCCGGATTTTGCAGCAGCGAATAGCCAACAGATTATCAGGGGAAGAGGGCTCAGATACAGCAACAAGACACAACAACAAGACACAGGAGGGGATTTGAGGGGCTCAGACACAACAACAAGAGGGCAATTGCTACTGAAAGGGCACTTCAAAGGAGGGCCGGAATAAGAAGATAAAACCTTGAGCTGTTCAGGAAGCTGGATCAACGGTTCGGGATGCTGGTTAGAATGATTCGCAAAGAAGAGCGCCCTAAATCTCCACCACCACCGCCCCAACTGGAAGTGCTTGATGGGGCATTTTTCTTTTGCTCTTTTGGTGCATATGCTTGATGCTGGCCTTTTTCTGTTAAAAATAGTTGGATGCTGGATTTAGATGAATGCTCCCTTGCTCCATTAGACGATTTTGAAATAGGAAGAAGCAATTTTGAAATAGGATGAAACAATCTAAAACAGGAGCACAGTTTTGGTTTGCCCATTCTCGCCTAGCTAGGCGAGATTTTTTTTTTCTTTTTTTATTGTTTAATTAATTGTATTTATTATATTATATTATTTAAAATAGTATTTATTGATTAAAAATTAATTTAATTCATTACCTTTATGTTTGGGCCTGTTTGCCTCTCCCCCTCTTCCATCTTTTGCCGACTTTCTTTGCCCTTATGCTCTCCCCTTTGCCCCTCCTCCTCTTTCCCATGGCTTAACCCTCCCCTCTTCCTCTCCCCCTCCTCCTCTTTGTCCCTCCCCTCTCCCCTGCCTCTCTCCCCTCCCCTGCCTCTCCTACCTCTCCCTCCCCGTGCTCCTTTGCCTCCCTCCCTCTCTTCCATCTCCCCTTCCTTCCTACTATTCTTTCTCCACCATCTCCCCTTCTTTTCTCGAAATGTGATTTGTAAATGTTATTGTTGTTTTATTACCAAAAACTTCTATTCAAGCACTCAATTCAAAAAAAAAAATTTAGTATGAGTCCCATTTTCAGTCTGAGTCCCAAATGTCAAGATCTGACTTATATGTCTATATGGTATAGGGCAGACATGTGGCCTTCTAAAAATGGCCGATGGAAAATAATAAGAATAGAATAGGGTTTTTAGCGTCCACGAAGACCAATTGGTCTATGGGACCCAAACAAAAAGAGAGCAGCAAGCGTATTACTGACAGGATTAAAAAAACCCCGCCCCAAGGGGTTTTCGAGGGAAAAACCTTAGCAGTAATAAGTATGCTGGCACGATGTACAATTATATAGGACAGTTCAATACCGTCCCGAAGGACACAACTTAGTCCGTGCATCCATAACCTCCTGGAGGTATGACCCCAACAAACCCACTGACGCCGTATTCAATAACTCATGCAACGGTTGGCCAGGTACTAGTAACCGAACATACCGCTCTCGGATATGGGCAAACGCTGGGCAGATCTGGAGGGCATGACATTCATCCTCAATGGCGCCCTGGTGGCAACATTGGCAAAGCCTTTGCTCTCGTGCTTCCCGAGCCCAACGTCCTGTCTTAATGCGGAGGCGATGTGCAGCCGTGCGAATGGAAGCTATAAGTCTGCGCTTCTTCATGGGCAACTGGGTGTACAAGTACTGGTGTGGACCTCTCGTGAGCCTAGGATTGACTTGCTACTGATAGTGTGCCAGCTTAACGTGCGTCAGAGCATCTGCATCCCAGAGCTTGCGAAGGAAAGTAGCATCTAGGTACAGCTTAAGGGCCTTGTGATCTTTCTTTGTCCTTACATGTACGCATCTATTTGCCTGTACACCCCAGCGTGAGAACCACTGATCTTGCTTGTCCTTCCAGCAGGCTTTCAGGCGTTGGGGACGAAACGGATGTTGAACAAAAAGCCATGAGCAAAACCGACCGACCTGTGCCGTACCTGGACTGTAAGCATGAAATTCAATAAAACTTGGATGCTGGCTGCTGATTTCTGTATTTAACTAGTTGCTAGGCATATCCAAGCTTCAATTAAGTGCAAATTCTCAACATATAGATACTTACCAAATAGCTCAAAATGTGGATGTTGTTGCTCTTTATCAAATGCAAGGGTTCTTGCTTTCAAGGATTGAAATTAACTTATATGAGTGTTGTTGTCAATTTGGAATTCACAAGCATTGTAGCATAGTGGCTACGCACTGATCTTTTTGAGTAGTTCAACAAGCAATTATAAGTTTTACCATAACTAAATCTGGTTTTATGTAATGCTGAATATAGCTGGTAATTATCATGAGCTTTAGTGCTACACGAAAAATGAAACTTTCTTCATGGCTTGCACTTCAAATGTATATCTCATCATCCTCACAGTAGAAAACATTATCCGGTTATTAAAGTTGCTGCTCCAAACATGGCAAAAGGATGGGTAGATTGAAGGTTCCCAACAGACATGCACTCTTATCCTTGAGTATACTATTAATTATTATTGTGTACAAATACATGCTGCAAAATGAAGAATGCTGTCACTTTTTACATTCTCAGCTCTAACGCATTCAATAGAATTCGACAAGGTCATTCACCAAGAAGAAAGATCACTGGGATACATAATCGGATTTGGCTGATTTTAATGCCAATCCAACTTATCATATGTTGTCTTAAAAATATATTATTGTTTTGGCAAAAAGAAAACCTTTAACAGAAAAAATAAAAGACGTGCAAAGATTAAAATTGTTCATGCATCAAAATACTCTAAACAGAACCTAAAGTTCTAAGCATAAATTTCCCTTCAAATTCCACATTTGATCAATTCTGTTCATATTGTGTGAAACACATTTTATAGCTACAACAGATCCAGAATCTACCAAAACACCACGGTATACATTTCCATATTCGGCATGGTCTACCTTTTCCTGCTCACTGAAGTTCTTCGTAGCAATGCGTAGTTGTTTGTAACTGAATTTGCTAAGACCAAATCCCATGTCAGATTCCAACCCTTCCTTGGCTCTTTTGAAGGCATATACTTTAAACTTCCATGGTTGTTTTGCAATGAGTGCACAGATCAATGTTGCCGCAAGAATACCAATTGCCATACCAGCAATGATGGCAGCGAAGTTGCGATGAGAAGTTTTAGAAACCAGGGGATGCACTTAATAATAAAAGGGTATGGACATCTGCGTTCAGAGGGTGCCCAAAAACATCCCTAGTATACTGATCTTTGTGTTGACAACAGGGAGGATTTGCCCCATGAGGAATTAGAAGACGACAACAGCGATGGTCCTTATGACAACCATTTCAAGCGCACCGGTAAACGCACCCGACGAGGTGCTAAATAAACTGCTCTAAGCGGAAATGAATGTATGTTGTGACATGTGCACTATTGATATTTTTAAGACCATCATGTGGCAACATCTCTATTGTTAAAGTTAAAGTTGTTAAAATTAAAGCTATTGGTTAATGTAAATTGTGAAAAGGCAAAAAAATAAAATGAACATTAAAACATTAAAACAGGTCGAGACCTGAGAGGTCGCGACCTGTGAAGGCATATAAAAATCAGAAGGGCGGATTCAGTTGGGGCCGGTTCTTCTGCCAGAGGTCGCCAGCACCGCATCAGTACGCTCCTTTGTTCTAACACGGCCGGCTTCCTGATAAACATAGATCCAACCGGCTGCCTTTTCTAATGGACTGCTTGCACAAATATAGATCTGGTCGGAAGATTTGCTTGATCTTGTGATTCGTCCAGAAGACCAAAACAAGCCATTCTGGCTGTGTATAGAACTCCAGTATATATATTATAATCGCCAGCAAAAGCAAAAAGGCAGAGCATCGATTTAGGGTAACTTGATTTTGCAGAAATATTTCGTAAATGATTGATAGTTCTTTATGACATTTGGTGTCCTTGTTTACTTCTGTGTTTTCCGGCAATAACAGATAAATTCGCCTCCATACTTTAAAGCAGCTTGTTTCAAGAAATTGATTCATGTGTGTTAGTATTCTGCATAATACTTCTTCCAGCGAATCATGTCTATCCTTGAGGTTTGAGCAAAAACTTGAGCAAATTATAAATACATTCTGCTTCTTCTTTTAAAGCTTATATCCAGAGTAAAGTGCTCCAGCTTCTACAGTTTTTACAGTTTATATCCGGAGTAAATTATTCTACTAATGACAAGCACAAGGGCAAAGTATAATCTCGTTTACGTATGGCAATATTGATTTGTAGTCCAATTTCCATTGTAACAGGATATTGAGTTTAATGCAATAGAAGATTTGGATGAACCCGAACTTGATGAATTGTATGGTTGCCTTAATAACTTGGTAAGCATTGCTGTTCTGAGTCGTATCACATAACTACTGTAACTGTGGATCTTATTTGTCAAAATATGTTAAGGACTTCTTCCAGCGAATCATGTCTATCCTTGAGGTTTGAGCAAAAACTTGAGCAAATTATAAATACATTCTGCTTCTTCTTTTAAAGCTTATATCCAGAGTAAAGTGCTCCAGCTTCTACAGTTTTTACAGTTTATATCCGGAGTAAATTATTCTACTAATGACAAGCACAAGGGCAAAGTATAATCTCGTTTACGTATGGCAATATTGATTTGTAGTCCAATTTCCATTGTAACAGGATATTGAGTTTAATGCAATAGAAGATTTGGATGAACCCGAACTTGATGAATTGTATGGTTGCCTTAATAACTTGGTAAGCATTGCTGTTCTGAGTCGTATCACATAACTACTGTAACTGTGGATCTTATTTGTGAATGTATGATTAAGGGGGTGAGACGGGATAGACCCTTAACATATGCCGGGACAGCAACTGCTTCCATTTGATTAAAGGATCATAAATTCTCCAGTTGGTAAACTCGTAAATGGGAACTGATGTACAAAAGCCTTGCTGAAGAGCGCAAAAAGAGACAGGAAATTAGAGATAAACAAGAAAAGGAGAGATCTGAAAGACGTGAGAGAAGAGAAAGGGATAAAGTAGCTGCAGCCAGAGTTTCTGAAATTTTGCCTGACCTTAAAGGCATTTTTGCCATGTCTACCTCAAAACATACTATTCGTTATCCTAAATATGGTTCTGGTAAAACTCAAGAGACTAATCCTAAAACACATATCAAACAGTTTGAAAGTATCAGTGTTTTAAATGGAGAAGAGAGTGATGATCTGAGATTAATACTTTTTCCAACCACTTTGGAAGGAAGTGTGGCAAACTGGCTGTATGAAAACATAGATAAAATCACTAAATGGGAGGACTTAAAGAAATTATTCTTGGACACATTCCACACTGTTCCAACTAATAGAGAAATTAAAGAGGAACTAAAGACTATGCAAATTAAAGCTGAGGAAAAACCCAAGGATTTTGCAATCCGAGTATCTGAATTAGCTGGTAAACTAAGTCCCAAGCCCCATGATGAGGATGTTGTCACATGGTTCATACAAGGGTTTGGGGATAAAGTACGCCTCCAACTCGAATTAGAGGGTCCTGAAACCCTTGATCAGGCCGTCAAACGAGCTGCACAAATCAGCTCAATTTTGGGCATCGATAGACATACCAAACCCGATCTAGAATCCCTTGTACAGAAGAAAATAAATCAAGAAATTAAAGGTGTACGGGATTTGCAACAAAAGTTGCAACAAAATTTAGAAGATGGATTTAAAAAAATAAATATGAGTGAACCCAAAAGAAGTTACATATGGTGTAATAAATGCGCCAAGCCGGGCCATTACACTAATGAATGTAGAGCTTCTTTGCCAACGACCTGGTGTCATATTTGTGAGAGAAATAACCATGACACTAAAGAATGTTATTTTAATAACAAAACCAGGGTAAAACCAAGCACCTCCACTTTTGCAGTATCCACTGAAGCTTCAACCAGGAAAAATATTAAGGAGATCGAGTGTTGGAGGTGTGGGGAAAAAGGGCATTACTCGAGAGAGTGTCGGTCTAAAAGCATGAAAAATACAGTGGTAAAACCTAAAGATGATTCATCTAAAGAAAGTCAGGAAGCACGGATGATCATCTTGGAAGATAAACAATCTTCAGTAGAAGTAAATGTGGTCACTAGACAAAGAGCCGCTAGAGAAGGTATTGAGATACTTGAACCACCACGAAGAGTTTCCAGCAGTAAGGGACAAGAGAGGTACCCAGATATTGCTCAGGAAACAGAAAATTACATCCATGCTAAGAATGAAATTGAAAATTATCAAGAGGAGGAACACTTAGCATACAAAGGCATGGAAGAAAGAGAGCTGGATGATGTAAAGAAACAAGTGCAGAATCTAATGATTCCAACATCCTTAAAATTGGTAGCCAAATATTTACCCGGTTTCAAGGAAATTGAAACACTTGATTGCGGTCAAGAAGATGAGGTAAAGATATTAGGTGAGCAAATAAGAGACATCAAAATTAAAGTTTCTCTTTCACTGTTGTCTAAGTATTTACCGCAATTGAGAATACCACAAGAACTTTGTCAAGAAAAAGACATGGTAGTTACGTACAAGACCGAGCAAACAGATAAGCAAAATCCAACTGTAACTGTGGAAATCCAAGGACGCAGTGTAAAGAAAGCACCCATTGATGGGGGTGCTGGAGTGAACATAATTACAGATAATCTAAGAAAGAAGTTAAAGATTGATCATATGGATAAAGCACCTTTTGATGTGAAGATGGCTGACCAACGTAAAGTGGAACCATTAGGCATCCTAAAGGATATTTCCTTTTCCATCGGAGGACTTGAATTTCAACAAGACTTTGTAGTTTTAGACACTCATGGCCGAAATAATGACTACCAGATTCTTCTTGGCAGACCTTGGTTGAGAGCAGCCAAGGTAATGCATGATTGGTCTAATAATACATTAAAGTTGACAAAGCATGGCAAGACTTCAAAGGTTGATTTACCTACGGGTACAGTCACAACAATAGCTGAGGAAATAATGTTCTCAGACAGTGATGAAGAAGAAGGAGTATATGACGAATACGAGGATGAAGAGGATTTTTATAAAGTTTACACATATGAGGAAGAGGATGCCTATGAAGACTGTTTCATGGTGGAGACAGATGAAGAGTATCCTACGGCATTTTCAGAAATTCATCGAGGTAAAATTGACTTGCAGCCTAAAAGAGCACATGAACTCCATCAGGGTACATTAGTGCCTTATATGTCTGATCCTGAGATGGAGGAAATAAACTTGGGTACCTCTGAGCATCAGCAAATCATAAAACTTAAAGCACACCTTCCCAAACAGGTTCGTTTGGAGGCAATAAATTTGCTAACCAAGTATAAAGACATATTCGCATGGAGTTACCGGGATCTCAGGGGTGTCAACCCAAATATATGTCAATTACGAATACCTTTACTTCCCGAAGCTAAACCGGTGTATCAACGTGCATATCGCATGAATCCTACCTATGCAGAGAAAGTTAAAGAAGAATTAAACAAATTGTTAGCCGCTGATTTTATCTTCGAAGTAGAAACTAGCGAATGGGTGTCTCCCATCGTAGTAGCAAAAAAGAAGGATAAGTCTAAAATACGTGTATGTGTTGACTTCAGAAAGCTTAATGCGGTTACAGAGAAAGATCATTTTCCGTTGCCATTTACAGACCAGGTATTAGAACATGTGGCCGGTCATGAATGTTACTCATTCATGGACGGATTTTCGGGGTACAATCAAATAAAGATCCACCCTAGTGATCAACTAAAGACCACCTTTATAACTCAATTTGGCACGTATGCCTACAAGGTCATGCCATTCGGGTTAACCAATGCACCTGCATTGTTTCAAAGGGTCATGTTACAAGTGTTTGCAAGGTATATTGGAAATTTCATGGAGATATTTCTAGATGATTTTACTGTTTTTGGACATTTAGAGAATCACCTGAATGACTTGCAAAAAGCTTTTCAACGTTGTAGACAATATGGGGTTTCATTAAACCCTGAGAAATGTGCATTCTTAGTGAGCCATGGCAACCTACTCGGGCATATTGTCTGTAAAGAAGGGTTGTTAACTGACCCAAATAAAGTAAAAGTCATTTTAGAGATGCCTCCTCCAAAAGATATAACTCAGTTAAGACGATTCTTAGGGAAAATAAATTACTACAAGCGATTTGGTGAAAAAACTTCTGAAATTGCAACCCCTTTGAATGAGCTTACTAGTCCATCTAAGAAGTTCATTTGGACTACAGAATGTCAAAATTCATTTGAACACCTAAAAAAATTGTTAGCTGAAGCTCCTATTTTGATTACCCCTCAATGGGATAAAGAATTTCATGTACATACAGATGCCTCTAAAACTGCACTTGGTGCAGTATTATCTCAACAAAAAGACTCCAACAGAGATCAACCCATTGTGTATGCAAGTAAGCAGCTAAATTCAGCAGAAAGAAACTATACTACCACAGAACGGGAAGGTTTGGCCATGGTCTATGCAGTACAAAAATTTAG
Organism: Isoetes taiwanensis; assembly: GCA_021234155.1. NCBI lineage: Eukaryota > Viridiplantae > Streptophyta > Lycopodiopsida > Isoetales > Isoetaceae > Isoetes > Isoetes taiwanensis. The sequence continues at coordinate 13,355,875 of JAJEKV010000023.1, read as the reverse complement.
GCACTACCTCTTGGGAAATTATTTTGTCTTCTTCGTGGACCATCAAGCTTTGTTATACCTGATAAATAAGCCATGTGTTACCGGACGGATACACCGTTGGTTGCTTATACTCCAGGAGTTCAACTTCAAAGTGGTCTTGAAGCCGGGATCGTCCCATACCATTCCCGATCATCTTTCACGATTGCCAAATGGGGATCTTCCCACTGGCATACATGATGAACTTCCAGATGCAAACTTATTTAGAGTAAATGCCGTGCCCCCATGGTATGTTGGCATTGCAGAGTACTTGGCTAGTGGAGAAATCCCATCTAAATTAAACATAGCTCAAAAACGTGAATTCTTGCGTAAAGTAGCACCATATTGTCTTATCACAGGACAATTATATAAAAAGGGCAAAGACCACGTCTTACGACGATGTGTCCTACCCCACGAAACAGCCGATATCGTAAGGCATGCCCATGAAGGAGCAGCCGGAGGACACTTTGCTGGGGATCTTACAGCTAAGAAAATTCTAAATTCAGGTTTCTGGTGGCCAACCTTATTCAAAGATGCTCGGTATGAGGCCACAACCTGTGACGTATGTCAAAGAGTGGGACGACCTAGTGAAAAACATTACATGCCACTCAACCCAATATTGCCCTTAGGCCCCTTTGAAAAATGGGGCATGGACTTTGTCGGGCCAGTAAACCCTCCAGCAGTGCGAACTAAAGCCCAGTATATATTGGTTCTAACTGACTACCATACAAAATGGGCAGAGGCGAGAGCCCTAAAAGATAATACAGCTAAAAGTGTAGCAAAGGTTTTGTACCAACAGGTCATCACCAGATTTGGCTGTCCCATTGAACTTGTAAGTGATAGAGGAGTTCATTTCATCAATTCCACAATAGAAATACTTACAAGAGATTTTTTGATTGTTCATCGTAAATCCACACCCTATTATCCTCGAGCTAATGGGCAAGCTGAATCCACTAACAAGATTCTAGTCACAATCTTAAAGAAAATTTGTGAATCCACAAGAAATGACTGGGAACAACGATTACCAGCGGTGCTTTGGGCATACAGAACTAGTTATAAGACCATCACAGGACATACTCCATTCCAATTAACTTATGGGATAGAGGCTGTCTTACCATTCGAGTTTGTAATACCAAGCTTGCGTATTGCTATTCATCATCGAATGGCAGATCTTCCTTCTTTACAACACAGATTAATACAATTAGAAGCTCTGGATGAAAAGCGCCAACAATCTATATGGGCACAACAAGTATCTAAAGACAGAAGGAAGGCATGGATAGACCGTAAACAAAAATTCCAGGACTTTCATGATGGTGCCAAGGTTCTTTTATATGATTCCCGATTTAAACAACACCCAGGGAAATTGAAATGTAGATGGCTTGGTCCATTCCAAATCCATAAATTATATGAGAATGGATCAGTACAATTAAAAGATCTCCAAGGTACATTACTACCCACCTTAGTGAACGGATGTCGTTTAAAGTTACATAAAACTAAGGAATTGGAACATGTGAACGCCATTCAACGAAGTTTCCGACCTTCCAATGACAATCGATTCCCTCAGCGATATAAAACATCAGTATATATGTGGGAATGGCCAGAGACCACGAGCAACTCAAAATTTGTAGTTAGACTGTAAAAGCAAAAGTCCAAGGAGCACTCTTCACGGTTGATCATGGTACCATTACCGGGTCCACGAATTAAACATTGGTGGAATCCTCAATTGAGGGTATTTCCAGACGCATTTAATCCTTTATGGATGCTATGTACTGTATTGGTTTTTGGCCATACAATAAAATACTACTCTGTTTTGGGAAAGGACCAAAGAACTCGAAACGTCATCGTTACATATCCAACAAACTCTCGCAAGAGCAAAAACGCATAAATTTCCATCGAGAACACCGTCAATGGAAGCAAACAATACGCCAAACCACCACTGTTCAAGTATATTGCATACAAAGGGTTGACAGGATGCAACAAAATCCACCATATCAAATTATATATCCAAACATCAACTTGACCAATTTACCACAATTGGATGACCAAGCCGTAAGCTATTTAAGACAAGCTCACTTATTGTCTTTTGTTCTTATTCCATTTGAACAAATAAATGAGGAGTGGATAAACGAATACATAAACAATTATGAATTGATAACCAAGACAAGTTACACTCGCCAAACAGGCCAGATTAAAGTTCAAAGGGAACTAGCAATGCAAACCTTGAAACTTCCTAACACTAACCAAGCACCTCGGTATGACAATATTGACCTAGGGTCTTATGGCATTACAGTAAAGAAAAAATGCTTTAATTTCGATAAAGTAAATTCAACATTTAGAGCCATTTTCCTTCACTTAAAGAAAAGACTCATGCCAATTAATCAACATGGTTATAGTCGGAAATGGTTAGCTTATGTGATAATGGCTACACAAGGAATTCCAGTACCTTGGGCAACACTTTTTACAGAGCAATTACATAGGCAATTGCGAAATATTAAAAGAAATAATGCACAGGAATTTCCTTATGCCATCCATCTACAACTAATGATGCATCATTTGTTAAATTTACAGGAGACTCATAGTGACATTAAAGAACTAACACCTCAAGGGCCCCTTGAAGTGCCAATAATGACTATTCAGTCTCCCGACGATCCCTTTGCATCCATGACAGGTTTATTGGCTGACACTCAACGTTGTTATCAAACCATTCTAGTGGATGTTAAAACTAAAGTACAACAAGTTATCATACTTCAACAAGAGAAGCAAGGTCTCGAAGATGCTCTTAAACTAAAAATCCAAGATTTTGCTGAGGTCACTAAGAAAATGCAGGAAATGGAGCATGCCCATGCAGAACTCTTAGCCAACAACCCAACTAACATTATAGCTATCAAAAGTTTATTCCAGACGAAATTAGACACTCTCAAAGTTAAAAGACAGCAGCAACTGCATCTGCAGGGTATGAAACAGTCCCACCAAGTGTTAAAGAGTCAGTTGACTCACAGCCAGTCCTTGATTGATCAAATTCACCACGAATTTGGTAATTGCCAACGGCTTCTACCTACACTAACAACTTTTGAAAATAGATACCAATATGACTTGAGCAGTTTAAAGATATATCTGTTGACTCAAAGTATAGATCCCGCTGTACCTATTCCTATGGAGCTATATTCAACCGTATGGAAGAATTTCACTTATGTACAGCGCCTGCATCTGGTTGCTGCCATATGTCGTAATGATATTTCTGTTTGCACCACCACTCTATGTAAAACATGGGCTGTTGATGTAACAAGCTATATTATAGCTTACTTGGCCCATTCTCAAGTCGCCATGGGAAGCACTACTAAAGATGCCATCAGTGATGTTAAACCCAAGTTTGTTTTTGAAGCAACAGGTGATCTTGTACACATGGACAAGTTTGATCAAGAATTGGCTAAACTAAATTTCCGTCAACATGTCAAAGAGGCACAAGCATTGCTCTTACAAGCAATGGAAATCACCGTCAAGCGCCACAATGAGTTCAGAATTTGGGCGAGATTTGCTTCTATTGTAGCTCTGCATTATGACATCATACTTACCAATAATAAAGCGACAATGTTGTCCGTACACAATATAGATTGGCAGTCACCAACAGATGACGAGTGGGAGGCACTCAAGCAAAATTTGCCTCTAAATTTCCTTCAGAAAATGGACTCTTTATATAAAAATGACTCTAACAATGAATTATTTTTGGATATGCCTCCCCTTAAACAGGTTGATGATGACACCTGGAGAAAATCCTTGCTCCAAACAAGTGACATACAAGTAAACTTCTCCAATGCACCCTCAATTATTCAAGAAGATCCTAATTTTGATCCCGGTTTGCCTTGTAGAATGCCATGGAAGGAGTCAATTCAAAAGCAAGTTCCAAACGGGCAATTATAAAAGGGACCAAGCGGGATACTTCAAGATACTATTCGACACCTAGAGAGTTTTATTACTCATGCCCGAATAGTCCGAGAAAAGGCGATTTATGAACAAGCTAAATTTTGCAAATTTCTCGTTCTTATCTTAAGTCCCTCTGCGATCAAAGAGAAGCTTAGTCATATCAATCCAAATAAAAGTTGCCATGGAACTTTTATGGATACTGCAATATTCCTCAAGCTCGACCATCTACCAGCCCTTTTTACATTCAAGTCTTTGAAGATATGACATCCACAGGGGTTCTTGATTGATGCCTCCAAGGCATATTACGACACAACTTTGTCCATGGGTGGGACGATTTAAAACAGAATATAGCTATCTTTAATAAGCATTATAGAGATCATCATTTCCAACCTGTCAATGTGCAAACTTCAAGCAGGCACCAAGAGGACCGTCAAGTGTGTGTGGAGCATACGCTCCACACAAAAACGGGGGATAATGTTGACAACAGGGAGGATTTGCCCCATGAGGAATTAGAAGACGACAACAGCGATGGTCCTTATGACAACCATTTCAAGCGCACCGGTAAACGCACCCGACGAGGTGCTAAATAAACTGCTCTAAGCGGAAATGAATGTATGTTGTTACATGTGCACTATTGATATTTTTAAGACCATCATGTGGCAACATCTCTATTGTTAAAGTTAAAGTTGTTAAAATTAAAGCTATTGGTTAATGTAAATTGTGAAAAGACAAAAAAATAAAATGAACATTAAAACATTAAAAGCAATTTCGAGACACGAGAGGTCGCGACACAATGAAGGCATATAAAAATCGGAAGGGCGGATTCGGTTGGGGCGGTTCTTACGCCAGAGGTCGCCGGACCGCATCGAAGACGCTCCTTTGTTCTAACACGGCCGGCTTCCTGATAAACATAGATCCAACCGGCTGCCTTTTCTAATGGACTGCTTGCACAAATATAGATCTGGTCGGAAGATTTGCTTGATCTTGTGATTCGTCCAGAAGACCAAAACAAGCCATTCTGGCTGTGTATAGAACTCCAGTATATATATTATAATCGCCAGCAAAAGCAAAAAGGCAGAGCATCGATTTAGGGTAACTTGATTTTGCAGAAATATTTCGTAAATGATTGATAGTTCTTTATGACATTTGGTGTCCTTGTTTACTTCTGTGTTTTCCGGCAATAACAGATAAATTCGCCTCCATACTTTAAAGCAGCTTGTTTCAAGAAATTGATTCCTGTGTGTTAGTATTCTGCATAACACTTCTTCCAGCGAATCATGTCTATCCTTGAGGTTTGAGCAAAAACTTGAGCAAATTATAAATACATTCTGCTTCTTCTTTTAAAGCTTATATCCAGAGTAAAGTGCTCCAGCTTCTACAGTTTTTACAGTTTATATCCGGAGTAAATTATTCTACTAATGACAAGCACAAGGGCAAAGTATAATCTCGTTTACGTATGGCAATATTGATTTGTAGTCCAATTTCCATTGTAACAGGATATTGAGTTTAATGCAATAGAAGATATGGATGAACCCGAACTTGATGAATTGTATGGTTGCCTTAATAACTTGGTAAGCATTGCTGTTCTGAGTCGTATCACATAACTACTGTAACTGTGGATCTTATTTGTGAATGTATGATTAAGGGGGTGAGACGGGATAGACCCTTAACACTTTGGAAGCTAATTTAACCCCTAAAGTATATCTTTTGCCCCAAATAATGGTGAAAAAACCTCCTAATGGTAAGTATACAAATACAAAATGGTAAAAAAAAAACCCCTTTATTGCATGCACATGTCCCGTACTACAAAGAATACTAAATCTCCCAGGTTTTAGAACCACGCCAACTACTGAAGTTCCAATAATATATTATATGTATTTCATTACTTGCACTTGTGGAAGTGAATCCAATATACATGAACTTTTCAAATACACCAAAGTTAAAAGTTCTAGAGAATAGAATAGAATAGAATAGAATTGTTTTTATCGTCCACGGAGACCAATCGGCCTATGGGACCCAATACAAAAGCAGCCCGATCCACATTCTTGCCTGGATTAAAAACCCCTCCAGGGTTTTTTTAGAGGGAAAACCGTGGCGGCAATAAGATCACGACATCAATTAAATGGTTGGCCCGGGGGCATATCCGAGCCCTCAAGTCCGGTACTTCTGAATGTATGATCCGGTGGCCTTACGACCGTCGTGCCCGATATCATGTGTAGCGGCTCATCGCCCTAATCAACCGACCGAATCGATCATATCTTTGGGCAGCTCGGAAAGTGTGACACTCATCCTCAACGGCTCCCGTGCGGCAAAGACCGACAAACCCTATCCCGGCGTGGCTTCCCAATCCATCGACTGTCTCAATCGGAGATGGTGGGCACACCTGTCTTGAATGGAGGCGATATGCTGCGCTTTTTCATGGGCGATGTGTGAACGTAGGTAGCGCCGTGGTGGTTCTAATGTGGGATTTATGTCTTTGCTTGTAATGTCTTTGTTTTGACTTGCTCGAGCCACGGAATCCCAAAGCTTCTTTGGAGAAACAAGCATCAAGGTAACATCTCGGTACATCACGATCGCCTCTGTTTCTACACGGATGCACATGTGCTCTGGACATTCCATCTAGTTAGCCATGCACTCTTTTATCCTTCCAACAATTCTTGAGTCGTTGTGGTCCCATTGCCACTGCATAAGCCAAGTGCGGTAGAGGATCATCATCCATATTTACCACCTTCTGGAAATAGACGATGTGTCTATTAAGGGCCGCTCATTTGAGTGGCGGAAACCCGCCTCTCCGCAACAAAGTTTGATATGGGACCGTGGATTTCACTCCGAAAAGCACGTGCTAAGAAGGCCTTACACTGTTCTAAGTCGCCCAAGTAGCAAGGGACACCACTTGGGCCCCGGACTTCAACTCCGTTACAAAAGAATCGGGCTCTACCAATACCCTGAACAGATGTGCCTGATGCCCCCAATCATATAGTTCAGCTCTGTGGTTATTGTTCTGCATTGCATAGAGTGCTTTCCAGCCTGCTGCTACACGCAATCTTATGGAGGAAACTCCACTCCCAGATACTTGTAGGTGGGTGTCACCTCCACTTGTTGCCCTCGATAAGTGAATGAAGGAGGCCTTGGATGGCGCGAGGATGAGATTAAGACCACCTTGGTCTTGGCCAGATTGACCTTCATGTCTGTGGCCTGGCAGAATGTATCTAGAGCATCTAAGTGAGACTGCATATCCTCTGGAGTGTGAGCTAAGAGGTCAACATCGTCTGCATAGATGAGTTGTCTGATGACCTGATGCAAAAGTTGGGTCCCGCCACCCCCATTGTCCATGAGCCAATGTTCCAACTGGTCAATGTACAGACCAAACAATGTTGGGGAAAGAGGACATCCCTGGCGGACCCCAATACTGCTAGTGAATGGTTGTCCCGTCATCCGCAGATCGGCACAGTACAACTCTCGTACAACACATATCTTGCATTTTGCATATCCACGGGAACCTCTAGTTGCCGCAATCTTTCCTATAACTTTTCCCCGAGGCGGGTGTCAAAAGCCTTCGCAAAAGTCAACAAAGCAACAATAATAGGTCACGCCGGTAGGCGGTTTTACGCTATCCTCAACCAAAGTCCTCAATGTGAAGATATGATCAATGGTTGAATCTTGGGGTCTGAACCACAGCGTGTGAGAGCTCGCGACACCATTTATACGCCCACCGGGTCAACCGTTGCTCAATAATGCCGACTAGCGGTTTGGCAAACACCGAACCCGACCATGATTGTTCGGTGGTGGTTGGACTATGTGGATCTCACGCCTTGTAAATGGGGACAACTCGCTTGTGGTCCACCGCTAGGGGAATCCTTCTGTGGCGCTCTGTTGAACATAGTGGTTAGGACTGGTACTATAGGCTCCCCGCCCCACTTGAGCAACTCTGCCGCATACCATCCGGTCCGTTGCTTTCCCATTGGCCAAAAATTGCCGGACCACGGGTAACATCATCCTCTGTGATTTCTAATGTGGGACCATTACAGTGGGGGGTATGAGTGCTCATGTCCCTTGAGGATCATAGAGTTCTTTGCGAGTATTGTTCCCACTTTGCTCATTAGTGATGTTCCCGTAGGGTGGATGGCTTTGAAGAACCTTTGGCCAAAAGATTCTAGGATGGCTTTTCAACATGGAAAACATTTCCCTTTGATGGCGTGCAATGTCTTGAGATTTCTTTGCCTTCAAGAATGCGATCTTGTGTGGTGGCATGTGGGCGCATTGCGAGGATCTGTGATGCACGGCGGAGCCGGCATTTGTATTCCTTACACTCGGCATCAAACCACCGACACGGGAATGTTGCGATCCCCTGATACCTCTCCGGGCATGCTATCCCAAAACATCTTTACAGCGATGCCAAGGAGCTCAATCAGGTGACCCGTTTCTTTGCTCTAGCGTGGGGGCTGCAAAATTCCTAAAAGGTTATCTATGAGCATATCAGCATAATCCTTTGCACGCTCATAATCCAATGCATAGCGAGGTATACAAGGAGCTGCCGTAGAAGGGGGTTCTAGCACCTGCCAAACCAAGCTGCGGGTAGAGTGGAAGGTGATCACGAGTCTGTCTCCTCATCTCTCTTTATGCGTGCCTGCCCGAAAGTGGTTGATCAAATGTACATCCCGCCGGCGACTAATAGATAGTCCACCACACTTATAGATCCTCCACCACGATTCTCTTGTCTGCGGTGCACTTACGGGGAGGAAGGCCACTGTGCCGGGGCCATTACAAATTACCAAGTCAAAGACACCAGCATAGTAGAAACAACGCACGCCAAAGCGCATGACGACTATCATCGATGTTAGGTGGCCAAGCCGCCTCCGGCGAGCGCGGTATAACACATCCCGAGCCAAAGGATCAAGTCTCATGGGCTGCTCTACTCTGTCCGGTGCATTGAAGTCCCCAAGGAGTACCACACTACCCAACTGTCTATGTTCTTTGTATGTCATCATATAGATCGACATATGGAGCTAGCATGTCCACATCTCGAAAGTGGGCATGGTAAAAGTTGCTTTCGCATGTGGAAAGTAGCAAGCGACCAAGAAGAGAGGGTTGCCACTACAATTCGCACCCGCACCCACAAGTACGGTTGTGTCTGTCAATCTTGTGCGGGGGAAGACCGACCGCGTGCCAAAGACTCCGGTAATAACGAGCAACCCCTCCATGTCCCCTCTTGCACAATGCGACTATTGAAGACGAGAAATGTTGATAGCCTAAAAAGATCCCGGTGCTTTGTGTCTGCGTGCTCCCATGTCTCCATGAGGAAGATGAGATCCATACCTGCAAGAACGAGTTGAGACTATCCCCTTACGCCATGGGAAACCTTGACAATTCCGGGAGACCACCAAGGCACATTCCCTATTTGTTAGCAGCAGATTGAGTTGTGGGGAAGAGTGGGAAGCGGTAGCGGTGATCGAGTCATGTGGACCAGTGAGAAGCGGATGGGGTTTGGGGCGAGGAGAAGCGAGGAGTTGGGGTGGCATATGGTGAGGAGTAGTGGCGGTGGCGGCAGGGCATGGGGGCTGGAGGCGGTGGTGGAGGAGCATGATCGGGAGGAGGTGGGGGCTCTGAAATGAATGGCGGAGGTCTGCGGCAACATTTGGTGGCGGAAAAATGTGCATCTTGCCTCGAACTAGTCCCGCGGCTCCTCCTTGACGGCGGATGCCTCGAACCTTGGTGAGCTCACGCTGCGGGACTCTTGTTAGCTAGGGTGAGGTTTGGTCCACATACAAGGATGTTCCCTTCAATTGCTTGCCCCGGCGATATGGCATCCCCAACTTGCATATACGCTCTCGTGGAATATGACAATACGGTTGTAGGCAGAACGTCGAGCACCATGACGGCTGGCTCGAGCAATGTGTACGGGCCCAGGCAATGTCATACGATTGATGATCTGCATCTGGAGTCGGTGAATGAGATTCTCTCCCTCTTCTTCCGGCAGGCCACGGATCACCAAATTATGACCTCTCTGTCTGCGTTCACTAAGCTCACGTGGATCAACGTTTGCTGGGACAGCATGTACCGGCTGCTGTCTGTGAGTTGAAGGCGCTGTCCGATGTCCATGAACAGGAGGGTCCTGTTGGCGTGGAGGGAATGGTGAAGTAGGGCGTCGTGGTGCCTGCCTAGACTGACTTCGCATGAAGTACTGTCCCTGAATTTGATGCTAGAATTTCCAGTATCTTTTGATACAATAGATTCTACATTGGCCATGTCCAAGCCTACATGATTGCTATTGATATCTTATATTCTGGTTTTAAGAATGTATCAAACTCTATAGCAACTGTGTGACATGCAGTTGCGTTCTTTGACACATTCAATATTCCAAGGTTCTTTCTTGAGTCTCCCATGTCTGTAAGATGCAGTTGAATCAGGCGGGCTCCATCTCAACATTATACAACAGCAGGGTTTCTACTGCCGAAGATGCAATTAAAAGTGTGGTCATCAAAAAATGATTGCCAGGCCATCGTTAGTATATATTTAAAAGGATAAACTTTAGACCCAGATAACAACATTCCAACGTACCTGCAGGTCATTGTAGTTGCCAACTTGCCTAAAGCAATGATTACCTGACTAAATGCAGATATGTCATTTTGCATGGTATACATGTTGGGTACCAATTCACGTAAATGTATTCTTGAAAAGAGTAGAGAGTCTCTTTGCCATGTCCATTCTGACATACAGTGGAGTATGATCGATCCGCAGGAAGGTCCTCAATGCAGTAACCAGAACATGAGCAATATTACTCAAGGCGCTCCCTACTATATTCTTGAAGCTGTAAAGACGTATGCCAGCAATAAAAGCAGGATGTTAGCATGAATACTTCATCTAATATAGATGTCAAACCTCAATACATCCTTTTCCTTTCTACTAACTTCTTCACTCTGCACAGCTGAACAAATACATATAATATTCCTCATGTGTTGATCTCCAGCAATTCAAGTGAAGATCCACCTGTAGCTCCAGAATAACAACACCTAATTTGATATTTTTCTGCACTTTAATAGTTCCGTTAATAGTTCTATTGCAGGTTAATAGTTATGTTATTGTCGATACTATATTTTAGAGTTTTTCCTGCCAAGTGGGAATACCCATCCATCTATGTAATTGCCCATTATCTGTTCATTTTTTTACTCATTAATTTATTTCTTCCCCTCTTTACACTTGGGTGAATTGTATCTGAACATGCCACACAGTGAAATAACCATCTCTAGAATAGGCTTCTCTACTTTGGAAATAATAAACACATTTACATGCAAGGGAGAAGCTCAACCTTATTTAACGCACTATTGTCTTAGTGCTATATTCCAACCAAAAATCTCCTGAAATAAGGGTACATTAGAACGCAAGCAAACTTAAGATTGTGTTTCATTTCGGCGCTGCACATATCTGAAATCAATCAAACAATCCATTATTTGATGCTCTTGAAGTGCTAGTTGCGAGCAACTGTTGCTCCAATTTGCCTAATTTGCTGCCATTTCCCATAATGAATGAATGCACATGCACATGTTACAATTGTCCTCAAATGTCCTAAACTTGCATTTGCCACAAAGCCTCCATAGCGAATCCTTACAAAAAGACAACTTAAACACAAATTATGGATGAAGCATACAAAAAGAGTGGAAAATAAATTATAATGGGAACCATGAATCCAGCACTAGCATTACAGACACAACAAAACTACTATATTCACATATACATCCCATTACAAAAGGTAACACATCTATATGTACAAGATATACCAATCAAGACATGCCAATACTACTCTTCAGGGAACTAGTGCTTAACCAATTTCTTCAAACAACTAGCAGCACGACCAAATTTAGCATCTTCACTATCTCGCAACCAAATACAACGCCCATATCAAACAGAAGTTCAATAGGATACAAAAAGGACCTTCCAATCCCAATCTTCCGCCCACATAAGACATATCTAAAAAATTAAGGGCATTTTCGCCATCATCATCTTCATCTACTGCAATACCAATATCCTCCAGACATAGAGCTGGAATCTCATTATCATATCACTGCAATCCAGATACTTCTATAATGCCATCCCCATCGTAATCACAAAAATCTATTGGAGCTTTTCCATCTCTTTGCTTTAAAAAAATATCATTCTCATCATCCTCAAAGAGAAACCATTCATCACATCTCTGTCTTTTACATACTGGCAACAATTCATGTTCTTCATCTGATACTATCTCTCCATGTTTTCGTTTCTTCATGATTTACACTCAAAACAAAAGCAATACTATATATAGAATTCATAGATCCGTCACCCAACAATCTTCAATACAATTGTCACCATAAAAAAAGCACAAAAACGACACCTCTTCATCAGAAAAATGTCATCGTCCCGGCCACCCAATACTCAAATCTACTCCACATCCATTCGATCCAATTCCCAGGTTGCAGCTATGCTCAAATCCCATCATCCACACTCTTGTCCACTCGATCCAATTCCCAGGTTGCAGCTATGCTCAAATCCCATCGTCCACACTCTTGTCCACAAATTCAGGTGAAAATTCACAGCATTTAGAAATGCCTTTTCTCCACATTTCTTAGCTTTAGAAAGCTATGTGCCGTGTTTAGAAGGAAGTATCAGAAAAGAATATTCCAAAAACATATTTGTAGGAGAATTATATATGTTAGATAAAGGCATGAAAGGCCATTGACTACAAAAAGGTCATGGACTATCCTAACATATATAATGGCTATACTTTCGACGTCGAGGCATTCATCTCGACCGTCAATAAATAAGGTGCATGCTCCGCCGTCAGATATTTGGGCACTACCACTACCAGATCCAAGGATTCATGTGATCTGCTTCAGCCAGATGTTTGAATCAGTTGGTCGTCTTAAGCAAGATGTCTGAATCCGATGCTTTCATCGCCATCTGCTCTCATCATTGTTTGACAGATGGGCATTTTAGAGATAATAGATAGCTAGATAGATAGAACAATGCATTATTGCATAGAAGCCTGGCTACCAACAAAAATCTAGCAAGTAAATCCTCCATAACCAATATTCCAGCACCCAAGGGCATAAATATAAAGGCATCACATACTAAAGTGGAAGCCTCGACCACTATCATTTGCAAGGGAAAACTCTGTTTACCTTTAATAAATGTCAACATGCATATATCAAGGGGGGACTATCGATTATTAGGGAAAGTACGCTATGAAAGGGAAGTAGTGAACTGTCAGAAGAGAGTGACTATTTACCAAGGGAGCACACCTGCGACCATTTCTAGCACCTGCCTTGGACCAACGACCATAGTTCAAGAGTTTGATCCTTTCATTAGAGCATCCCGAATACCTTTTGCCTGAAGCAAAGATAGAATATAGATCAAGAACATGAATCCCTTCCTATCCAAAAGCAAATATAAATTCCATTGATCGTAGACTGTGGTTTAGCAATGATGATCTTACCAAGACCCTTTGAACAGAGATTGCAGTTTGGCAGTGATGATCTTACCCAAAGAACCAACTGCAAAAACTAGTGTAGCTTTGCCAGTACAACCAATCAGATGTGGATGGTTAAGTACTATACCATAGCAATTGACCAAATAAAATTTACTTTGTCTAGAGTTCTATTGTGTGTTTGTATATTCAATGTATATTCAATGATTGTAAGATGTTCAAAGACCCCAAATTCCTCAAATCATATCAATGTGTGCTAGATAACCGACCGGATTGAGGGATTTCTGGCCGGTAAACCGGCAGGCCAGAAACCCCAAAATTTGGCCAGCTACCAAACGTAAGCCGTCGTTTGGTGGAAATTCCGGTCTTGTTCTCCGTACCTGTTTTATCCTGTTTCAAGAACAGATCCCCTCTTCTATTCCTGATTGCGGATCTGAAGAACAGATGCTTTGGTTGTTTTGGGAAGGGAAAACTTCCAGGAGCAGGGAGTTTCCCGCCATAACCTGCTAGACCCTAAAATTTCCCCATTCCTGAACTGTAGTGAGAAAAAATGCAGGAAAGCCATTTTAATCCGATGTTTCTGCTTTTATTCATGTCGTTTCTTGAGTTTTTTGGCAGAAGATCAGCCATGGCTAGGATAAGAGATGCTTTTTGGCTGAAGAAAATGAAGAAATGCTTGAATGAATCATAGCTAGGTAGTGATGCAGAGCATGCAGATCTTTTGGAGCAGAACTTTCGGCTATGGCAGAGGGCAAAAAACGTCTCTGAAAAAGAGGCAAAGTCTTAGCCATAAGAGCTTCTGGTATGGCACAGGGAAAAGAGGTTTTAGAGCTCTTACCCTCATAAATTAGTCCACATCAAAAATTCTGCATCTAAATAATTCTGTATAGCACCTGCAGTGCAAGAAGAAGCCTTGAAATCGTTAGAGCAGACGCCCTTCATCGCAGAGCAGGGGACTCGAAATCTTGGAAACCTTGGTGGCGCCACCAAATCGCCACCAGAAACTTAGACGCTAAAATTACCTAAAATAAAAATGCCTAAAATAAAAATTTTAGGAAGGTCTAATTTCGGCGAGCTCGAAATTTCAGGCGAAATTTCGACCGAAATTTCAAGCTCGCCGAAATTCACCGACGAAAAAAAGTGGACCCTGAAATTTTGTCATTTTCTTGCTTTTCCGGCACTTATCCGCCGGAAATATTGGCGGCGCTGGTTAGAAGGGGACGGCAGGGCCCAACGGAAGCAGGGGACGGAGGCAGGGGCCGACGGAGGCAGGGGACTTCAATCAACTGTGTTTTTCGGATTGAAAAAACCTGCTGTTTGGCCCTATAATTTCAGGGTCCCTTTTTTTTCGGGTCTCGCAGGTTACGTGGAAGACAATTATATAAGAGAAATGGATGCGTTAAGAATGAAATGCACAGGCATAACAAGTTCAATGGCACAAAAGCTAAGACTCAAAGCAAAACAAAAGAAATGCATATCAAACTATTCTTTACACGGGCGATAAAAGCTGTCTTATAAAAGCTGTATTGCAAGATCTTAAGCTTCTAGCGAGGATCCCTACAATAATAGATGTGGAGTCTGATTACAGAATCCTCTGTTCTACCTTGTTTTACCCCGGTTTGCCCTATTCTACCCCTGTTTGCCTCACTCTGAATCTCTGTCCCCAACAAGATCCGACAATAAGATCCCCTGTTCTACTGTTTGCCTCGCTCTGAATCTCTGTCGCTGAAACTCCCATATGGTTTGAAGCGATGAAATTCTCAAGCTCTGAGTATCCGACGCTAAATCTCTGCCGGCTAACATTGTATCTCTGCTATGGAGACGCTGCTATGGCAATGGTGCTATGTATCTCTGCTATGGCAATGCTGAACCGAAGCTATGGCAAAGCAAACCGGAGCTATGGCGGAGCTCTACTGCTCGTCGTCGGCCACTACAGGAGAAGTTATGGCAGCTGCTGCCCCACCAACACCCGTAAACCCAAAAATTACCCATAATGAACAAATATAGAAAAATTGAGAAATTTTTACCAAACGATGATTCGATTTACATTGATTAAAGAAGATTTCATTTAGGCTTTGTAACAATGTTATAACATCACGTAATACACGCCACCTTGGGATTACTGTTATATTGCTTTAAAATTATATCTCGTAATTTCATCTCAACCATCATGTTATTTTCATTTCATACAATTTACACAGTTTATCACAAAAAGTTTACACAGTTTATCACACAGTTTATCACAAAAAGTTTACATAGTTTATCACAAAAAGTTTACACAATTTATCACACAGTTTACACAGTTTATCACACAGTTTTCCACAAAAAGATTACACTGCCACAAAAAGCAGATTACAGTGCTACAAAAAGCAGAAGACAGTGTCAAGAGTTTTTCTGTCTCAAAGAGTTTTTATAACATCAAACTGAACTGCACAGAAAAACAGAACTGACCATGAATCATCAAACTGAACTGCCAAAAGTAGAACCGTGTTGATTCTTATCCAAAACATCCCGTAATACCACTGCTAAAGCGTTGACATCGACACCGCCAAAGTTGAAAGTACAGTTAGAGAAGGTACTTTGATTGTTAATCACAGGGCCAATGAACTTCCCAATCGCCTTTGCACTGTCAGGATGATTCTTGCTTAAATTAGCATAGAATTCATCATCATATGGATCATCGTCAACTTCCAAAGCATTAGCCTTCACCATCTGGCCCTCTGTTGCAACTGGCATCAATGCACTTCCTAAATCCTGTGCTTGCACGACAGAAGCAGAAACTGAAGAATCCTTCAACTGCAAGGTTAAACCTGAATCATCCTTCACATTTTCCTTCCCAACATCTTCAACAGCTCGAAGTAGAACAGAATTTCGACCACCCGAAGGAATGTTGCAGTCAAGCTCTCCAAGAACAGCATTACAATCTGTTATAACAGAATTCTGTTTACGAACTTCATCTGTAAAGAAAACAAATAATCAAAATTTGAAGAAAAACAAAAACAAAACAAATAAACAAGTCGTCATCCAAACTTACCTGCAAGTACATCCTTGTAGGACCGTAGCGAGCCATCTGCATTAGACGGCTGTCCAATTATCTCCATGCATGCATTGACCTTAGAATCTCTAGTTCTGTCATACCTAAAAGAAATAAAAAGTATTGAATAAACAATTTTGTAAACAAAAAACAGGAAAGAAAAAAATAAACAAACTTACTTTAAAACTCCATCTACACTCTTATGTCCTGTAATTCGCATTGCAGTAGTTACAGGAGCGTCGGAAGCAGCAAGACGAGTGACCAACGAAACTCTGCCAGACTTATTACAAATTTGCGTTTCTGGACTCACAACTGAAGCCATGGTACGAAGCCACTTCCCAAGTGAATTGATACCAACTGGCGTAACTGCATACCAAGTCTGCAGTAAAAACTTAACAATATCAGAAAATTAACTAGAACATATAAAACACAAAAAAATGATAAATAATCTTACCATAGTTCTGAAATTAGGGATCGGTTGAAGAAAGAAGTGGCGCGCTTCATCATCTTTCTCTTTTGCAGGCAAATGACGAATATACTGCTTAAACGTAAGCACGAAGTCTTTCTCATGCGTCCAAACTGGTTTTCTGAAGTGCTCATCGTCATACTTACTGATAGTAGGACCGTAATTCTTACTGATTCTCTCGCCATATTTTACTATCTCGCCAATTTCATCTCTATCCAAACACATATCACAGTCCTTTACCTGATATAACTCCTTCGATGCCCTAATTCCAAAACGTGTCAACATGTAATAGACAAGCCGCTTGATACAACCTGAAGGATGTGATATCTGATGGTCAATGTCAGAAAGAATCTCCCTCTCAAGGCTGAAGGTGATAACAGGAGCCTTCTTCTTTGCCTTATCATAATTTCCCTCCTTCCTTGACTTCTTTACCATACCAACAAAAGCCTCACGGCTCTGACAGAACAAAGCATCACTTCTGATATTGAAAGGGTGTTCGCGGACACCAGTTTCTCCAATTCGCTTCTCCTGTTCTCGCCTAACTATTCGACCAATAGCTCTAAATAAAGAGCTAAGCCTACAAAAAATAGAACACATTAATTACTTTAAACATAAAGAAAAAACAATGATTGTAATCACTTACGTTCCAGGAGGATATAACCTTCCATTTTTCTTCTTCGCCTATAAATTAACCAAACCAAACAACTAAGAAATCATGCAAACAAATTCTGAAAACATTATGCAGAATTATGAAAAAAAATTATGCAGAATTATGAAACAAATTATGCAGAATTCTAAAAGAAATATGCATGGAAAAAAAATACCTGAATGAGAAACTTAGTCAGCATCTCGTTTAATGTCTTCAATGGTAGCTTCTCTATAGGAATATTAACCTGCTGCTTAAAATCCTTTCTCCACTGATCGAATCTGCGTCTAGCCCATGCCTTCACAGACTTTGAACGATCTATTCCGCCATTCAATGCATCAGCAAGGACGTCTTCATCAAGAGGTAGCCAGTCATCCCTTGTGTCATACTCTTCACAATCACTCTCATTATCATCAGATAACTGTGCCAAAATCTGCTCAGTCTCTTCAATAGAAACATCTTCACTTGGTGTCATCTCAAAAGAACAGATGGTAAATGATGGTTGAGAAGGGCCTGGATTATCAGACATGCTACTCACCAACAAAAACATCAAGTAAATTATAACAAAATTCATACTTATACTCCAGAATATTCTCGGGGCAGAGTTTCCCTTATACCAAGAACTCGGCTAACAAACTCTCACAGGAAGGATTGGCCAGGAAATATTTGCTGTAAAGGTCGCCAAGATCCTAGCAATCACGCCATAGCCATGCACGCACCAATCACCAAAAAAAAAAGTAACAAATGTCCGCGAAAAACATCACAAAATCAACATCCTCGGCATTTAGAACGCTAAGAACACCGTAATCATACCTAAGATTGGCGGATATCCCTTAAGGCGAAAGATAAGTGAGAATCGGCTCCAAATAACAAGAACTTCGGCTAACAAACTCTCACGGGAAGGATTGGCGGAAATATTTCTTTGTAAAGGTCGCCAAGGTCCTAGCAATCACGCCGCCATAGCTATGCACGCACCACCGACGAAAAAAGTAACAAATGTCTCCCCAGCATTTAGAACGCTAAGAACACTCTAATCATACCTAGCAAACCTCTGCCATCATTTACACGGCAAGCGCCACGGTTTACAGGCGAAGCGCATCACCGGAGCTCCAGCAAAATGTCTACATTCGCCATCGCCAGGAGCTCCGCGAAAAAAATGAAAAAAAAGACATTATAAACTAAGGCTGATGTGGCGTGACGTGGAGGACACGCCACGTCGTAATCCCGTGGCGTGGTATTACGCCGAGGAAACTCTGCCCCTCGAATATTCGGAGGAGAATCCGCTCGGACGGCGCCCGCCGGGCGCCGTGTGCATCCGCCACCGCTGCGGCGGCGTCCGCCAGCCGAAGCGGATTCTCCTCCAGAATATTCGAGGGGCAGAGTTTCCCTTATACATAAAACTTTTTTGGAAACCTTTAAACTTGTTTGGAAACCTTGTAGATGCTTCACTACATTGTATTTTAAACACAAGAAAATAATGCAACTCCAAACCATAAACTATGCAAGGCCATCTAGCATTATGCCGAAAGGAAATCAATCACAAATGAACTCACTACCAACGTGGATGATCTTGGCAACAATTTTGACAGTATGTTTTCACCTACCATCCAATAGTTTAGATCGATGTGAGCGCATTTTGATTTTGACACGTTTATTTCTCCTTGGATCCGAGGGTTTTTCAAACTTGGTTTAAGATTGTGGTTACCTAGGCTAAAATACAACGATCTTAGCGCTCATGATACGTACCGATTAGGCTATTAAATCACATGGCATTGCTTGCTTTTCCCTCTTTCGAGAGATGCAGGTCTTTACAAGTGATCCTAAGTGCCCAAGTTGCCATTAAACACCATTCATGTGCACTTGCATGCTTTCTGATTTTACTATACACTGAGAATTTGTGATTCTTCTTTGTGGTGCAAGATCTTGGGTGACGATTTTTCACGCATCAGATGCGCAATCCAGAAAATTATGAGGATGTTAAAAGGATCATCCAGCTTTGTTTCTTGCAAAAGACCAATGGCATCTTCATTTTGAATTTAACATGAAGATTTTTCCACCATAGGGTACATGTGCTTTCAGCCCGTACCTGATGTGGATAGCTTCCAAGTATACTTGTTCATCGAGTTAAGCAGTTGTCACTTGTGTTGTCGAGGTATCTTTCGCTTGCTTTCTCGCTTCCCTAGCTTGTCACCTAAAAGATGCATTACTTATCAGGCCCAACCAAAGAACTGATGAAAATTCACTAGTTCCAAAAGCTAACACATCCCTAGTTCCATGAAACCTAAAAATTTGTAGATACAAAAACTGCAGGTGGTCATTTGCAACAACTAGAACCATGATCAAGATTCCTCACCTGAATAGTCAACGTCTGCTCCTCTCACAGTCCGATCATGTTCTCCTCCTCGATGCATCTTCTGCAAATCCAGAACAAGTTAAACTTCTTCCTTTGAAGCAACAATCCATTATTTATTACCTTTGGAGTACTTGGAGTAGTTGGTACATCTGCATATGGATTATCACGAAGTACAGAAACTTCTGTTTCTTTCCATTGTAGCTGCACCAGAATGTCCCAAGTATCTGTTGATGACTTCTATTTCTTAATATCTGGAAATCAGTCATTTTACCTGCTTTTGGAGGTTCAACAGATTAAGTATATCCTTTCGTAGTTCCACATGCTCTCTACAAACGGCTTCCGTTGGTACTTTGGGTTTCGCACGCACCTATCAGTAGAATATCAGATTAAGGGAAACACAAAGCTGCTCATAAACCAGGTTAACTTATGACTTACTCCAAGTTCCTCAAGAGTTTGCTCAATGCGCTTCAAATTTCTAGTACCAGCAGATGCACAAGTGCTATGTACCACCTGCCCTAAGAAAGCGCCTCTCAGGTATACACGAGGCTGGCAACAAAATATAGTAGCATCAACATCGACCAGTTTTCATTTGCTTTTCTTTACTTCTCATTGGCAAGAAAACTAAAAAGGATACAGAAAAAAGTTACCGCACGAGGTCCACTAGTTGCATTAGCAGTAGCCACCAACGTGCCAGATGCACTGGGCGGTGTTGCTGGCCTAGCTGGTGTCTGAGGTCCTTTTACAGCCATATCCCCTGTGGATTGTGCTGCTGAGGCTGTTTCTGCATCTCCACTTGCCTAAAAAGGTCAACACACGGAAGCTGTTAGCGGACTTCTATACTAGCTTCAATCCGTTATTCTTTAAATTGCTGACAAACAGGCACAAAACCAACAGCAAGCATCTATGAAGAAACAAGTTACAATTCATTGAAAACCGTCTAATGTATATGGATATGAATTTATACTCTGACACTGGAAATAGTGTACATAAGGACACTTTAATCCATGTAGTACATACATAGTTTATACTATATGCACAATACCTTTAAACGAGCTTCTGCAATACGTCTTGCCTCGGCAAGGACCTGGAAAATGCACCATCACCAATGTCTGAGCACACAACAACTAATGTTTAAGAGGCTATTGTAATGAGAAATGTATTCCATAACCTCTGCATCCTCCCGATCCTGTTGTCGTGATTGTGATAGCATAACGCCCAAGGCACGCTTTCGTTCGACTTCATATTGCATGTTGTATACATCCTGCATATACAGCAGGAACATATTAGACTCAAAAGGGCATAAGACACAAAAGCCAATACTATTGCATTCATAAATGCAACTCCAGATTCCATGAGGCTTTGTTGTCTAATTTAGAGATTCAGTTTTAACTAAAAAACTCAATTTTGTGAAGAAACAATTGGATATAGTACCTTAACGAGAGTATGATCAGCAACATCTTCAGGCGAAGTTGCTCTAGCTAAAAGAATACTTTTTGCAGCTGCATGCCGTGTAATCAAGTTAATATTGCAATCCTTAAAAGCACACCAGATATTGTGAAGGTGACTCTTTTAAAAACTCAAGGTCCTTGGTCCTCTTACATATACATGAATATAGTTCAACCAGATGACATCTAATGAAACTGGCATCCAAACATTCCTGGATACACAAAATGCATGCAACTTCTAATGAAAAATAAGTTAGTGGTCTAGGTGCTGGTTCAAATCGTTGAAGTTGGAGCATTTCTAAATGATGGCAAGGTTTTCTCTTGCCATTGAATAGGGTTTATCATGACTAGAAGTTTAAGATACCATGATTGATTCTCAAGATGCAACTCCGGTTGTAAGCCTACATAAAACCTGTTCCAAAGTTATCTAGTAGTATCAGAATACATGCAGCAAACTTTATAGCATTCCCGCGTTTTCAAAACAAGTTTCTTGCCAACTTTCCCTAAATCAAAATCTTCTCTTCAAAAAAAGGAACTACTTCATCTGACACTATGCCAATCATGGTTTGGCTTCAGGGGCTATATACTGAACTACTTACAGAGGTGATATGATGGCAATGTCTTGTTTCTAACTTTGGGTCTGCTTGAGAATTGGCTGCCATACAGAAATAAGATATCAAGCAGCTAACCTTAGGTTTCAGATTAAAGACATTGGAAAATTTACTACTTCCACTTCACAAGGTATTTGTTTTCTCTGGCAAACTTTAGGTATCTTCAATTTTTGCATTTTACAAATACGTCATGGAAAAGCAGGTGTTAGTTGTGGTTATAACAACTTCATGCTAATGAAGATTGCTAGAAATGACAGACATGGTTTACCTGTGTAGTAACGCTGTTTCAGATCTTCAACTGTCCGAGAAGGGCAGATTCTATCAGCAATAATAACAAACCTCAAGTCAAACTGCTCGCATAGATCAAACAATTGGTCCGTCTCTTGCCTTGTCCAATTCTGATATAAATTTGAAACAATCCTTAAGTGTGTTAGCACAACTAGACGATAAGTAGTGTTAATCTCAAACTTTCTTTAACGTAATTCTTTAAATGCAATTAGACAGTCATGAAATAATATTTTATTAAGCAATAATATGTTGATTCTTCTACACAACAAATGTCCTTTTGAGTATCTGATATTGGATGGCCAGATTATGGGCCATGGAGCACCCACTAGCATCCCACCATTTTAAACCTTATATCCATGGAACTTCCATGAACGGGATACAACCTTTCTTTGGCTGAAAACAACCTTTACTTGATCTTACTTAAAAATTAAGCATGTAATTTTATTCTATGGCAGACGGTTGAAGCAAAATAGTGAGACTACTTGAGAGTCATAACTACATCCATTTATAACACTTGCATAATCTTGATGGTTTCTTCATAGTACATGCATAACAAAAACAGCTCTGTGCAATAACCAAATGGGAGCTATTGAGTGTGCTCTGTGTGTGTTTTCATCCAAGGTATACAAAACACAAGACAGCAGTTCCTTCTCATAGGTAGCATAGGTTACAATCAGCAAATTTTACACTTTGCTGGTTCCCCATTTTAGAGTGTAAATCCAACAAAATAAAGAATACTCACTCACCGGATCTTCCAAGTGCTTGCTATACTCCTCATCAGTGTAGCGTACAATATCTACAGCCTACAAAAGAACTCGTCAGCTAGTACTGAAATATTGCATCTATTTGGAATATAAGTTCAATATCCAACCTTATTGTATTTTGCAAATGCATAATCTCCTGTTGGAACTACTCCATCCTCAACTCGGGTCTGGCAACAAACATCCCATTTAAAGATTATTCATAATTGACTTATGGACGACACAGACATTAACTATCTCTTTCTTTGATATGAAGAAGGACAAACCCAATGGAAGAGCTGAAGGTTATCACTGCGAGCGCTAGTTGTAAAAGGAAGCCACTGCCATGATATCTAAAAAGCAAATGCAAACACAAAGAAATCAGAGTACAAATTGAATGGAATACCATGATTTAGCTGCACCAGCCTCACCTTTTTTGAAGAAACATATCGCTGCTTCAGGTCTACTGTTACTGATGGAATTATAGGAGGCAATCCCCCTGTCAACGCATAAACCTAATTTCAAACAGATAAGTATGCCTAGAAACGCATAAGACGAACAAAAAAATTAAACAAATCAATTGCAGGAAAAGGAGGTAAATACCTCACGGGAGACACGATCGAGTTTTTTAGGTGGCCCATCCTTTGAAGCCCTTACAGTGCGCTTTTCTCCAAGAGACAAGGTGCTTGTAGTCTTCGGAAGGCCGAGTATGTCCTTGGCGTCTGCCATAGCTTCATCTCAGAGAATGGCTGTCAACACCATGTTAGGTATACGTGAGTTACAAATACATAACATGTGACGGATACACATTTAATTTTGCGTATATGTATTTTCTTCTCGATGGGTATTCAGCGAAATACTCCAATTGTTGGTTTTTATTAGCAGGGTTGCCTAACCCGAGGTGACCGATTTCCTGCGATTCTAGCTATGCCACGTGTCATGCCACGTCAGCTTTTTCATCTCAACCGTTCGATCTTCTAATTTATGAATCGACGGCTAGGAAAAATAGAAAATCAGGTAATTCCTTCGGCCGGTCGCGGCCCTAACCATTCCGACAAGCATTGCGAACGAATGGAAATTATCCTTGTCGATTGCTTCCACCTCTGGCTATAGATTTACAAGATTCAAGATTCAAGATTCATATTATATCCCAGTCTCCAGAGTTTGCTCTTGGCTATGGCGGCTTTGAAGGTCCCGGCCATGCTTTCTCGCTAGTCAGTTAGTCTCTTTGATCCGTTCCAAACATCATCTTTTTCAAATTGCAAGATCACAGGAAAAACCCACCTGAAATTAAGTACTCTTACAAAGCTTCAACCTTCAACTTCAAAAGTTAGGTTCTCTGTTAAAGCAAATGTTGCTACACCTAGCGCACTGTCTGGAGCTCCAGGAAAAGGGGTTGAAGGAAAATGGTTAAGTGGTGTTGTCTGGCCTACTGCAAGTATGGATTTTTCTCTGTCTGTTAGCCTCATATGGGAAGAAATGGGGTTTCTTTTAAGCTATTGGGATGTAATTTCTGTGGGTTTTTTTTGGATATAGGAGCTTTTAAGCTATTGGGATGTACTTTCTGTGTTTTTATTATTTTCGTTTTTTGTTTTTGTAGGAGCTTTTGCAGCTATGGCTGGAGTGCACAAGTTATTGGAGCCACTTGGTTTGACATTTACAATAGCCCCTTTGGTGCAGTATGTGCAGTTCTATTTGTCACACCTAAATCTCTAGCAGCACAAGTATGTATAGAACATTCCATTAACGAAAGTATCAAACAATAGAACAAACAACATAACCCTATCATGTTCTAATTATATTTGCACTTATATGCATTTTGACTTTCGGCTTACTGGGTTGCAAATAATCCATGATCCTACCAAACCTGTGAAATATCAATAAAGGGATGACGACAGAATGCAAGCGAATCTGTTTAAGCTTGAAGATACATATACTACCAGATAGCTTCTCAATGTTGGAGAAGGTATAAACCCCTGTTTTTATAAATAGAATTTGTCAAATTTTGAATCTATATAGCAAGCCTACAATGGATATCAGTCCATAGGTGTTGTTGCAGATGATAAAGGCAACCACCATAACCTCCATTTATAATACGTTTGCTAGTAGTGCATGGATGCTTTCACATGTTTTTGTCACGGAGAGAACTCGTGGGGAATCCTTTTTAGTCTCCTCTTCTCTTTTTGCTTTGCTCTCCAAGATGATGAAACATATATTGTATTTGCTCCAACTATGTGATCTAAGTATTCCAAGCTCCTCTCAGCGTATAGCTTCTAATTTATAAGTACAATCTCAAAGATATGGTAGCTGGATATGGTACTGGAGAAAATTCATGCTACTCTGTCTTGGCATCTTCAAGCTCTAATTTTAAATACCAATTCTAAGATATGTGTTCATGATCTTTCCTAATATTTAAACATGTTCTTTCAATCGATTAAATTCGATATTCTTACATGGCTCTTCTCTTTTGCTAGAAGAGGCATGCGCCTTTGCCTATGCATCTCTGCCAGGTTGTTGTTGTTGATTGAGACAGAATCTACTGTTTTCCTGCTCCTAGCATGTCCATCTTACTGTTTGTGAATCAATTTCCAACTGTTATTCAACTAGTACCTCAGTGCCTTCCACCAATATCTCAACATGATGTAATTGTGATTTTTGTCATTGCTTTAAGATGTTAATTCTAAGGTATACTATCATGTAACTTGGTAAGTAGCCTTTCAAATCCATTCATGTCTTTCATGTTCTTAAATAAATAGGAATGTTTTTTGTACGGATGTCCAATATATCGTACCCTATGAGTTCCTAAATCCATGTCTTATTTACATGCATGCACAACACTCTAAAGGGAATATGCTTTCCACGTAGAGTCCATCTTTGTGCCATTTGGAAGCAATGTGGCAACTCCCTTGTGCAATTTGATGGGTATCTAGTTCATATTTCATAGTAGGTAATCATTGCAAGTTGTTCTTCATAGATTCTCTATGTAACTTACATAGGTAAATACTTCGCTCTGGCTCTGGGCCACTGGTATTTTGTTCTTAAGTGTTGCTAAATTGTTGTGTTTGGCATGCAGGACCAAGACATTCCAATATAAACACTGTTGATTGCAGTTGAACATGAGTTTTCTCGTTTCATCATGAAGACCAGTGGAAGAAATTTGGAGATTTAGATAATGGGTCCATGAATAAATCAGGTGACTTATAAGGAAGAAATGACAAGGGAATTTATCTCCAACTTGTGATGGATCTAACAAGCAAGTTGGAATGGCTCATTGATCAAATGGTTTGCATGAGGATAATGATTTTGACAAAGACTCGGATGCCAAAAAGAAGGGAAATGTCACCCTGGGATGTTGGCACTTAATGTTTGATGAGCAGGATACACTTTTGACTGCACGTACTTCTCCATCACGAGGACCTCATTCTATAGGATAACTTTCATCTATCAACATACGATATGCAAATTTTTGCCGAGTAGAAACAGGTGATTTAGACAGAATTTTGGGAATGTTCGAAGCAAATAATTGATATTGACAAGAAAAGAGGTAAGTCTTACATACTTAAGCTTGTGAATTTTTTATTTCTGCATAAATTGATGAGGATTATGATAGTTTTACAGCTCACAATATTCATCAGAAGTTGCTAGGCAGAATTATAGCTACAAAACCAACGCCATCTAGTTAGATCCTAAATGAAATCTCTGAGTGGCAAGGCCGATAATGGAGTTCCAGGAGTGTGCCTCCAACCTGTTGGTACTAGGCAATATGATGGGGGAATCAAAGCAATGGACATTGGGTTGTCTTCAATATCTGTTGTAGTGCCTCATCTCAGCTCTAATATGTATAATCCACACCAAGAAGATCTTGCATAATCTCAAATTCTGCTCAGACTTAGTTTATTATTTTTTTGTCTTCTTTGAGGCTATGGCTATTAGTTACTGACGTAAATAAGCCAGTTAGAGTTTGCTGAAGGTGAATTGACAGAAATGTTGAAATAAGAATACACAAGGCAAGAGTTCTTTGATGTCTGCTTGAGCTATTGCAGCTGCAGACAAGGATATCAATCAACTTGATATTTTTCAAGTTCAAAGAGTTAACGAATTCAATGGCGAGGAACCATTATGAGAAAAACTTGAAGTTTGGATGTCTACTCAACAACCATGGGAATATAGAAAATTGCTTAGGACGAAAAACTACCTCCCAACTTGAATAACAAGAGGGCATTTAAACAAGACATCAGGAAGGGGGTGGGCAATTACATCTTATGGGCCTTGATCTCTTGTGAAGAGGGCATTGACCTGATATGTGGCTTAATTTACTAAGATTTGCAACTCTATTTTGTATGTAGAAAATATAAGATATAAAAAGAATAGAATAGATCCTATTTTCCTTCGATTCTTCTTCAAGTCTTTCAGATATATAGAAATTGTGCTAGTTGCTCGATCTGCAAATTGTGCAAAGCTACAAATTCAACTAGGTCAACAATGACAGTAACTTAATAAGCATCCAAATAAGGTCTAAGTATCCAAGTAATGGTCTCTATTTCCAGGTTCTTGCAAAGCTATGGTTGCACTGTAATAATCAGAGGGCAATCTAGTTGTATTATAGTCCATAGTATGCAAGCACTTTCATCCAACTCTTCCTAGCAGATGGTAATGATTTTATGCACAAGTAAGGCAGAGAAATTGCAGTTCATTCTTACCCTCTGGTCCTTCTAAATCCTCAACATGGTAAGCCTGTATTTTCTTTTATTCTCCTTGTGTTCTTATTTACAGCAAAACATTCTTATCCATGTTTTGCACCAGTTTTTTGGAGTGGCAAGTAAACCACGCTTAAGCTCCTAAAGTGTACTCTTAATGGAGGAACAAGAAATGAAAGAAAAAAAAATAACAGGACTTAGAATTTACACCATAGTTTTTGCTCTCTAAGGCACAATTGGTGACAGAGGAACGTCCTTATATTGGACTTATTGTGCAACATCCACGTCTTTATGTGGGTCTTCTTGTTTTCATTATTTTAGTCTACACCACCTCATATTTGAAGTCAACTCTACTATTATCTATGATTGCAGATACTGGAGGAGGGCTTGGTCCCCGAGTTTCAGTCTGGGCTTTTGCCCTCTCTTTTGTATTGGGTCCCATAACCCGATTGGGTTCCGCGGACGTTAAAAATTTCTTCCTTCCTTCCTTCCTTCCTCCATGGGTGTATATAAAGCCCCCCAATGGCTTTATGGAGAAAATATCCACCTATTGTACTTAAGCTCTTTGCTTTCTTTATTCTTGCAATACAGTCAGTTCTGAAATGCTCATCTTCAGATAGCTCTAAGGACACAGAGTGCAGACCATATTTGACACCCGTCTAAAATGCACATAACTGACAAGGCTTTCTAAATCCAGAGCCCACAATGTTTTGCAGTTCCAAGGGGCGATAAGGGCTAACAAAGTTCAATCCAATAGGCTCCAATCCAGGTTAATCATCATCCAAAATGTAGCATTTATGTGCTTTTCAAGCAAAATGTTGATTACAAAATCGTTGCTTACTTGCTCTTGAAATAGGTGAAATTTTTCATTTCCCTAAAAATGGGCTTAACTAGACTTTGTGACTTTGTGCAGGAGGAGAAAATATTACTGTAGTTTACATATTCTCAAACAATTCACTCTACTTCTGAAACTCCCTCAATAATAGATAGATAGAAGTGGAGCATATCTCTATGACTAGTTCAGTGAGAACATTTAGAAGCTTTTGGAATTAGCATGTTTTTTGAAAGCACAACAAAAGTTATCAATGTTTTGAAAGTTTAATTTGGGGTGAAATCATCTGTTTGTAGTTTTGCAATGTTCATATGTAGTTCTATTTTGGATGCCTCAAAGAGGTTTTTTCCCGGTGCTACAACAGACAAGGCCCTGGTGTCTTGTAGAAGCATCTGCATGACCATGGCGAGGAAGCCTGGAGTGCACATAGTAACTGTTCTTGGAACCGATTGAGCATTCAACCAACAACACAAATAGCCCAATGTGCTTCACCCTCAATCAAACACTCAGTTGTTGCACCTTAGCAACACGGTCCTATTACTAATCTTCCAAACCAAAATAATAATGACGTGTCAACATTATATTCAAAATACAAAACAACATATGGATGTGTTTCCTCCACCCCCACAACGACTCCATGGGCGCTACATAATCACATAAACACGTCCACTACAATCCCAAAACAGATTACACCAGCCAACCCCTAGTGGGCAACACCTTATTTTGTTGCATCATTGTTTGGTAGCTATCAAGTGCTTGTGGAGCTTTTGATAACCACACAAGCACGCCGACCACAAATCCCAAAAGAGATTACATCAAACAAACCCGTCGTACATAAGCACTTTATATTGTTGCAATATAATCAAAGCCATGACAGGCCACAAGAGCTAGAGCTCCACGATAGAAGGCAACATAATCATGGTCGTGAGGAGGACGTT
The DNA here is from genome assembly GCA_021234155.1 of Isoetes taiwanensis. NCBI lineage: Eukaryota > Viridiplantae > Streptophyta > Lycopodiopsida > Isoetales > Isoetaceae > Isoetes > Isoetes taiwanensis. The sequence goes on along the minus strand of JAJEKV010000023.1, from coordinate 13,326,432 downwards.
CATGCCTGGGCTACTGTACATCATGCTCTCGCGAATAAAGGACAGAAAACGACTGTCGATCATGTCGCCAATCACGACAGCGGATTTCCAGCCGAACAAAATGCTACTAATGTGGCTGCTTCAAAACCTGTAATAATCCCCACTTCGTCGTACGAGAGGGGACCATACATTTCCAAAATACCATTGCGGGGCGTATTCTTCCTATCAGGGACCCAATAAAGGATGCCCAATGTAAGATATATATATATATTAATACATATTCTCTTGGCATGCCACTGAAATTCAAATTATTACAATTAAAATTGCAACCCAAATCCATCTGCCTAACCTTCTTCCCAACCCTGCAGTTCTGCTAGTTTCTTTAAGAAGTTATTGGGAACGATTCAATTGGCGTTTGTTAACATCGAATTTAAATTATTTTTTATGAGTCACTGGAAGGTCATATTCTTTGTTCGAATCCATTCCTTTCCTATTGTTTTTTCTTTCTTTGCTAACAAGATTCCTCATTAAAGGGGAACAAATCATCAAAACGGAGCAAAAGGAATATTCCTTAAAGATTCCTTTAATTTTTACAAAAAAGGGGTAAAATGAGGTTAAAAAAGGATGCATAAAATTGTATTTTGACACCCCCATAATGGCTAATTTTTTTATGCAACGAGAGAATTGGCTTTGTGAAAGTGACTGTTTTTCATGCAACTAGAATTTTTCCGAAGTATATTTTTAGATAGATAGATAGTATTTTTAGAGAGAACCTCTAATATATAAGAATACAACATTTAACAAAAGATTGAAGTGAAGTCTGTAACTGGAATTGTAGTATTTTCAAAATTTGAAGATAAAATCTTCATATTCACACGCAAAATTTACAGTCTTTTTCTAAGATTCAGTTATGTGCAAAGGTGTGAGGAGTGACGAGGGAGGGATCTAGCACGTCATCATATTCATTTATGCCATCCTCATCACCTTCACTTCTTTCACTATCACTTGAGGAAGTGCTTGAGTTATCTTCTTCTTCACTATCAACAGATGGTGAAGCATTGCCACCACCACTCTCTTCTTCATCATCTTCCTCGTAATTACAAGCCTTTTAGACAAATTGATCATCTTTTGGCATAGACGATTGTCAGATTTCAATTTGAAATCATAGCACAATATTGTCACTTCACTTAGGTTCAGGTCATCCCTACAACCCACTTTTCTGGACTTTTTCCCCTTTCCTTAAGATCTCATTTCTAACCCATACCTACCTCAAAAGCATTTTCTGAACATGTCGCAAGCCAATGAATCTTGAGTTTAGTTACTAAGCCTTCCTCCTTGACTGTATCAAGTACTTTTGCTATCCCAAAAGGTCTACCTTTGTCATCCTCCTCAGTTGGAAGAGCAATCAGCATACCTTTGGCAATTTCTGTGATATTACCTTGAGGCTCATTCCTGCGTCTTGGTCTGAGGTACATGACTCGGTCCTCATCCTCCTCTACTACAGGTGCCATTGCAGCATTGCTAGGACCTGCCTGGTTCTGGGGTTGATGGAAGGTGTTAGGCCATTGAAACGATTCTTGCAACTGTCTTAAGGCTAGGTTTTGCAAAACAATTTTCTGCTCAAGAAAGAAATTTCTTCACCAAATCTGGCCTTCTTCTAAGAAGTACTTAAAGCCTGAGGAAATTCCATTTTCAATGGCTTTTAGTGATGTCACTGGGGTACTTTTCTTTTGTTTTGACTCCTTAGGATTTTTGAGAGGAAGTTGCTTAGCACGTTCTATAAAACAAGTGTCTGAAACAGATTTGAGGAAGGGAAATCCCTCTAGTGGACTCCAGTCCTTAGTTGTGGTGTACTTCCCTGTAAGAAGCTTTGTCAATCCTTCAAGTAGAACTTGATGTGATATTGAAAGGTGAGATCATTCAACTTGTTTACAACTTGTTCTCTATCTGAACGTTGAGAGAAAACAAACTCTCTGAAATCAACAGTCTCTTTGAGAAGTTTAATCATTGGAATGGGAGTGTAAGAATCTTCAATGATTCGAACTAAGATAGGAAGACAGAAAGCCTTCTTCCTTCTAAGGCGCATGGAAAATCTGCTGAACATCTGATCTATTTGATCGTGAGTGTGGCCAACAAGTAAGAATCCGAGCTTTACTTTTCTGACGATCCCTAACTCCACAAGCATGGCACAATAAGCAAAGAGTGTCTGATTCTTGTTCTCCCTTGTAGTGTTGTCAAGTTGTAGGTATAGAGTACTGGTGGTAATTGCTCTTGCTCGCACAGAACCTTGTTAAGAATTGTAATTGTGAGGTTCGGGTCACCATGCAAGTTTGGATATGCCAAAAATACACTGCACTTTAGACTTCCTTTGAAGACCATAGCTTCTACAAGGTGGAACTTAACAATTCCTCTGGTACATCTTTAGGAATATTTAAGAAATGAGGTAGAGTTGTCTTTTTTTTGTCCATTCTATCCATTACAACAGACATATATTGCAGTGGACGTTCGAGAGCTTTTTTCCTTTTGGCAAGCTTTATTCTCTCGGCTGCTTGTTGTTCACGATGTCTGGCAAGGTTCTGCTGCACAATATCTGTAGAAGGGAATAGGTCAAAACAATTCGGGGAAATAACTGTGAGATTAGAGAATTTGAACTTACTTCTTTCGACCTCTGTCTTTGCAGTTTCTCATTGACTCTTTAATTCTGCACATCTTGATCAAACAGACATTCTATGTCTTCTGGGAATCTTAACAAGACCGAATTCACTTTTCCACAATCTAGTGAAGTGTGAGTAAGAGATATGATGTGACTGAATGCATGTCTCTTTGTATTCTTGGAAGACATCCGTTTTTGTGATGTTGTCTGTCAAATGATACATGTTACTGTTAGGCAGTTTTTCACATGTCTCTCTGAAGTATTTTTCCATCCAAGGTACAACAGTTAGAGCATGCATTGTTATAACTCGCCTTGGCCCATAATGATCATCAATTGCAGGGTTTTTATCCAGTCTTTTATGTATTCGAGACATTCTAGTGGCCCCCAAACGGTGGACAACCAACCATAAAACATTTCTGGCACACTTGTTCACGGTTAATGTAATACAAAAAGGTGTGGCGGTCTGGTCTTAAATGATAAGCCAAGTAGGCATTCTGGTCAGCCATTGTCATAGAACTGTAATTGTCTCTAACTGCACGAAGTTTAGCCATGTTGAATTTATTAATGCAGCCCAATGAGCAGCATCTAGTTCTTAGAATTCTTCTCATTTTCTGTTCGTCCATAAGATTTTTTCTTCTTACAGAAGAACATGCTCGCAAGCCTACAATCCACTTTAAATTTCTTGGAACTTTGGCTGGAGAACATATAATCTCGTTGCTCCTCATTAGTGTCTTCATCTTCAGATGTCAATTCAACTCTAGGAGTGACCTTCTCTGCCCTCAAAGGTGTGCTTGAAGAGGAAAAAAGACCACGTGAAATTGTACCCGGATATGTCGGAGGCACAGCATTAAATGTTGGTGATGGTCCATACGAAGTTGTAGCAGTAGTTGCTATTGTTGCATCATGATGAGGAGTTCTTGCAAACATCTCCTTCACAGCAGACTGAAACTCTGCAAATCCATGGATCACAACAGTTGTGTGTAAAGGAGTAGATGTTGCAACTTTATCCTCATTTGTAGTGAAGTCGTGATGAGAGTTGTGGAGAATCTTACATTCTTCTGCACGTTCTGCAGTCCTTGTGTTTCTACCTGAGGCAGGAGAAATCACAAATGGTGGGGGTAGCCTGTTCCGAATAACTCGTTGAGGTGGAGCCTGTGGCAGCTCGGGGGATGCAACAAAAGGTGGTGGCAGCCTGCTACGTGCAGGCGGTGATGCTGTGTTAAGGGGGGGCATTGTACTTCTTATTGGACTTGGTGATGGCTAAAAAGATGGTGGCAGTCTACTGGTTGTAGAGCTTGGACTTTCTTCGGGAAGCAACAAAGATTTTGTCGAGGTGGGAGTTGGAGAAGTGTGCATCAGAAGAGTACACGGTGAGGCTAAGAGTTTCTTCAGAACTAGAGGAACTGGAGACAATAAAATGTAGTGGAAGTGTGTTAACAAAGTGATTTACCATCTGCAAAATAGTGGGGAAGCATAAGCAGTAGTGTTAATCTACAAGTACTAGTAAAAACGTAGGAAAACATATTTCGGAATACAAAACTAGTTGAATGCAAAACAAAAACCTATTCCGGAATACACTAGATCAAGACGTCAGGACATGTGTATTCCACTTTACATAGAACAATAGAGGGTTCCAATGCCTACCTTTAAAAAGGAATTTTGGTGCTCTCAGTTTCGTATTCCAATCTCAGAGCTCCAGTCGCCAATGCCAGTGTCTTCAAATTTTTTGCCTGAGACTGTATTCTGGTTCACATAAAGATATCATGGAGAGGTGAGTCTAGAAAGGACACTATACGTCTTTTTTAGAACGTGTGATGATTCCAACTGTATTCTGGAATACAAATTTAGTTTCGAAAATGTATTCTCAAATACAATTTCTGTCTTCCCCGAAGTGAAAGTGTATTCCGGAATACACTTTCACTTCAGAGTAAACAGGAAGTGTATTCTGGGAATGAAAGTGTATTCTGGAATATACTTTATGTTTTTCCCGAAGCGAAAGTGTACTTTGGAATACACTTTCACTGCAAGAAAAATAGAAAGTATATTCCAGAATACGTTTGTAGCCCTCTTTTTGTAAAAATGTTGTATTCCCGAATATATTTTAGATGTTTTTAGAAGTCATTAGCAAGTTTTTTTACTACATAAAGGGGTAGTTTTTGGTTAATTTAAGCACAAATTTACCGTAAGTTTATTCCAGAATACATTTTAACGATGTTTGTTTTAACTTCCTAACCCTTACTACTGTTTTTTTTTGCAGGCAAGAGGGAAACAAGCGTGCACCCAAAAAGACTCTGAAGCTGGTGAGGAAACCTCATCCGTAGGCAAGATTACAGGATGAGGAGGAGCCTGCCATTTACGAAAATTTCCAGACTCAATGGTTTTTTACTAGAGGCACTGCTGGAAAGTACAACACCCTCACGTTCCTGCATGTCTGCAATGCGCCAGGGCTGAAGCATTACGACGATAAAGAATTTAAATGCATGGGCATGACAAAAGATTTTTTAGTCTGGACAATAGGGACGTCTTTCCCAAGTTTTTATTGTTGTTGATCAGGGGTTCTTCAAACTGGGCATAGTGAACCCACACCGTCTTTACAAATATGTAGCACACTACATTAATAAGCAAAGGCTCTCTGACGTCATAAAAAGGGTGTGCTCTACACAAAGTGAAATCTTCGATTACAGTGCCTCTGAGGCCGAGGAGGAGCAAGCAGAAGGGAGAGACGCTGGGAATGATAGTCAAGATGAGTCGGCCCCAAGTGCATCAAGTTTTGAGGGCAGCCCCAGGTAGCAACAGAGGAGCATGCCTCGAGACACCATTGCTGTCAAAGAGCCAAAGAAAAGAAAGGCCCAGGAAATTGCTGTAGTTCCTGTTCAAGAGAAAAGCTCGAAGAAGAGGAAGGGCAAACAAAAGGCACCCGGAGTGGCCATAAAAGAGAAGAAGGTGGATAAAACCTCGGAAAGAATGGAAGAGATAAATAAGCAAAAGTACGTCAAGGCGTGATTTACTTGCCTGTGACATCAATGAGGTTACCACCAAAGAATGAAGCTGGAGAGAGGCCCCTTGAGGTCCGAAAATTATATGCAGACCATTTAAGAAATTTGAAGGACAGGATTAGGAGCAACCCAAATGCACACGCAGCTCCGATTGTTGTCCTTGTGGATAGAACCTAGTGCATTGACCCCAAAGACTATGACAGTGAAAATGCTGACACTTATATGCACTACGTCTTGGGGGGAAACCACAGCTTCAAAGGCAGAAGGCAACTGTACAAGGAAAAGAACCCGAGATATCTTTCAGTCCTTTGTGCAGTTTACTGTGGCCTGACATACGAGGAAGCAAAAATCATCGCCAATACGCACAATGCAGACAATAACTATAAATGAGCTCTGTCGACAAGATAAGGTTCATACACTGGAAGTATGTTATTTTCAAAGAAAAGTATGGCGAAGACCTAAAGAAACCGGCCAACTCCTTGGAGCTCAAGGAGGCGCTGCGGTAATCGAAAGTCTTTGCCTTTGGCACGACGAGGCGAATAAACGGTCATCGATAAGCCACGGCAAGAATCGGTTCCAAATTTTGCCTTTAAAGATGGCCGAGTATGTTTCATTTGTATTCCACAAAAGTTTTGTGTGTTAGTTGTCGTTTTCCACACTAAGAACCTTCCATTTTCGAGTGCAGATCTGGGAGCTACAGAACGAAATTTTTAATATGTTTGAACGGGGAGAGTTAAAGAGCAAAGGAAAGGTCTCAGACAAAAAGAAGGGCTCGACGTCCTCCCAAAAAAAAAAAAAAAAAAAAAAACCATTACGGTGTGGAGGGAGATGCAGGGCTTTACAGATATGGAGTTGCTGGAAAGGCTCCTTCACAAAGTTGTGGATAAGGACTTTACACTGGAAGAAATGTCCAAGGAGTTGCACAAGTAAGTTTTTTTTTTTTTTTTTTTTTTTTTTTTGAAAAAGAAGATTTATATTACTCATCAAGTAGTTACATCGAAAGATATGGGAACCATATAGGCTCTCAAAATTGTGCCTTTAGCACGATATGTATAACATCAAAATTGGATCCGAAGCCTTTGTACATAGAGAAACCCAAACAACAAAGATGGTTCGGCTCGATTTCGTGAGTGGAGGAACTGGAACTATAAAATCAAGGTCTGAATCAGTCTCCTCCTCGTCAATGATCACCAAATCCGAAGCCACTGGATCCACCTGCCAACCAATGTCATTCCATTCGGTGGGAAAGCAAAAAAAAAAAGAGGGGTCTTTGTTTGAGAGAAAAGGATCAAGGCCTCTCAGTGAGCATCTTGCAAAGCCTTATGGTGATAGAACATGTCTCTGAAATGGGAGAATTGATCTTCAGTAAGCAGCCTCTCATAGCAGAAAAGAAATCTGTCAAGGATATGAGCTTGGTAGCCATTTAGCATGAAGGGTTTCAATTTTGCCAGATCTTGGTCAATGGTAGGAGATAGAGCCCAGAGTTGCTGATTATTAAAAATCTCTGTAGCAGCTGCAAAATTTGATAAGTCAGGGAAGTTTGGCTTACAGTTCATCCTCGTTGTCAAGGCAATCAGCAGCTCTGAATATCACAAAATGATCATTAGGGATAAGCATATCATCACAAACAAAGATATTGTGCAAACCAACAAATTTCCCTATTGACAACCAAGTACTATCATATTTATCTTGTTTACTGTTCTTATGAGCCATAGCAATCTTGGAAATCTTGCACAAGTAAGTTGATATTCATGTTAATTAAAAATGTATTTCGGAACACACTATTGCTTGAAAGTGGAGTAAAAGTGTATTCTGGAATACACTTTTGCTTTACAGTAAAGCAAAAGTGTATTTCGAATTACATTTTTGCTCCACAATACAATTTTGATACACCTGCATGGTGATTGGGTATTTTCGAATACAGTGCTAGTTCTACTTTTCTTTCCTTGTTTTGTTAAGATGTTCCTGGCACACTCATTTTTTGCTTTGTTGATTTTCAGCCAAAAAAATGTCATAATGTGCCAGACATGTTTAATGGAGCAGTTGAACGTGGACAGCTGGGAGAGATGTAAAGAACTTTATCCCATTGCTACCTCTGATGAGCGTATTATTCAATACGCTCCAAATTTTGAGGGCTGGGTATATCGCTTTCTCGTTTTTTTAGATTTCTCCATGTTTGTTGCTGGAGTGACGTTATTTCTAACAGAGCAAGAAGAAGAACAAGGACCTACCAGAGGGATTCATGCACCTGGTAAGGACAGCTCAAGAGGAGAGGACGTTAGCGGACAGGCGGATAGTAGATGTTGAGCCTTCCGACTACGAGAGGTTTTGTATGTTCGATCGGTACAACTTTTTTTAATCGTCACGAGGCTGGAACGATAAAGCCACAAGGTTTCACTTTAGTCATAGCAAACTTGCCATATGGCTTTAAGCTGAAGGGTAGCCGCTACGACGACCAACCTTTTAAAAATTCAGAATTTAATGCGTTCGTCGACAGCATTAAGCAGGTTACCACAGCCAAGCATTGGCGTCTTGTTGTGTTTCACTCTAGCATGCAAGCAAGACTCGTGGAATCTACTTTCAAGAACCACTTCGGTTCCTCTGTGCCAGCCGGTTATGAAAATATGGTCTGGTGAGTTTTTTATTCTCGAATGCAATTGTTTCTTCCTTCCATTCAAGCTTCAAATCATCGTTGTAATTGTAACTTAGTTTCTTCTTATTTCCTATTCTGGAATACGTATTTCCTATTCTGGAATATGTTCCTGCAGGTACAAAACAAACATTAACTACTATGGTGGAGGACCCAGGCTGCTGAGCAAGATGGAATATCTCCATGTCGCTTACTGGAGTTTCGACGTGAAGCGCACTATGGAGCATTTCAATACAGCAACCTGCCAAAATTTTTCGAATGTCTTAGAGTTTCCAGCGGTGTTACAGAAGCTACAAGACCCAAGTGCACAAGGCAGGATTGTCAATCATTACTAGAAGCCACAGAAATTGATTAACCATCTTCTGGATATGTTCTCACGTCCACAAGATTGGGTGCTTGACGCTTTCTCTGGCTCTGGTACAACAATAGCATGTGCACTTAAAAAGGGCCGCAATTGTGTTGCCGTTGACATTGACAAGGAGGCTGTAAACTTCATCAAGATGAGATTGTCTACCTTACCAACTCTACTTTATGAGAATCAAGAGTTAGGCGCCAAATCATCATCTGATTTTGCCAAGATGACATCCTCATAGATACAGCCTCCATTTACAAGCTCTCTGGAAGATGAAGCTATTTTTGCAGAGATTAAAGAAGTAGCTCTAGCTACTATTACTGAAGAAACTATAGACACAAACAAAGATAAAACGACGGCAAAGGAGCAAACTGCAGAGAAGGACCAACCTGAAAAAACATGAGGATTACGATTTGGACCTCTGACTTGTCTTGTGCTAGATTATTTATTACTGGCTGTAAACTATTGCCAAATTTAATGTAGTAAAAAAAATTTAATAATATAATTATTAAAATACTATCTATCTATCTATCTATCTTATTTAGATGTCTTCGAGTTCGAATTCCTAGTTACAGTGATTCTGTACTAAAGTCTGAAATTTTGCCATTTTCAAGTACTCTTCTTCACAAATACAAGATCATCATTTCAAAAGAACCCAAAATGCAGGTTAAAATGTTTTGTTCCTCGTGAAATCCCCAACTTCTTTCAAAAAGGATCAATTTTTAAAGCATGGTATTTTTTTGAAGAGAATCTTCGAAACGGGAGTGATGCAACACTCCCGTTTAATTTGCAACAGTGTTTGCTTAGAATTAATCTTCTGGACTGCCGTATTTTTTCGTTTGCATAAGCACAATGGGTATTCATGCGAAATCCTCCAATTGTTGGTTTTTATTTTCTTAAGAAGTTATTGGGAATAAACAAAGAGAACATACATGCAGGCCACACACAAAACCATAAAGCTCTCTGCAAAGCCATATTATTCTCCTCTTAAGCGTCATCAGCAGGAGCTGGGACAAATGCAAAGCCATATTATTCTCCTCTTAAGTGTTAACTACCTAGTGGTTAACATTGTGCACATGCTAGGTGTCAGTGGTTGTAGACTACACTTGGCATGTTTAGGTTAGCATAAGTGTAGGGTTTAGATTTAGCTAGATGTAGAGCTCAGATTTGCGGTCTACACTATATTAGACCAGAGCCTCTTCAGATGTATTTAGGTTTTATCTTAAGTTTGGAGAGCCTCATTTGGCGCACTTTTCCTTCACTCTTTGTACAGTACCACGATGGGCGGGCCACATTGAAATCATCCAACGAATAGGCCCTCGGGCTTATAAGTTGAATTTGCCTGCGCATCTAAAGGGTTTTAAGTTTTCCACGTAAGTCGTTTGAAGAAGCATACACATGATCCGAAAGAGATTCTTCATACACCAATACTTCTGAAAGGATTAGAAATCGTTCAAGAGGCTCTTCCTGATGGAGTGTATAAGCGAACCCGCTGGATTCAGATCTTACAATATTTGTTAAATGGAAGCACTTACCAACAGAAGATGCTACATAGGTTCTTAAGGCGGATCTTAATAAGGCTTACCCAGACTTTATGCGACAGTGCCAAGCCATTCCTTACACCGTGGCGAATTGCAAGCCCTAGGCATGATAGAATACCCCTTTTCTTTCTTTTCTTCTCTTGTTTTAAACAAGGGTTGGACCCTTTAACCACACTCTTTCTATACGTACTGATATACTCTGAATCTGCAGGCCAATAGTGGTTGTTATGGGATCTGCGGCTTTTTATTTTCATGACTGTTTTCCTTTTCCTGTCAGTGTGTTGCTGTTTTACCAAACCCCCTTGTAATTGCGTTTGTATTGTCTTTACCCTTGTGTGAAAAACTGTGGTCCAGAACTATGATCGTCTATGATCATTTCAACTATCTTCTGTATTACGTGTTTGAATATATTGGCTTCCTTTTAATTTAAATATCTAACCAGCTAATCCCAATGATGAGGATAGCGTCTTTTCTAAGGGGGGAAGAATGTGACGTTCCACATATTTATATAGTATACATATAAATATCATGACACATCATTATAGGTATTTTGGGACCATTGTGGGGTAAACCAATGAAGTTTAAGTTAGGTATGCTAAAAAATTAGTTCATTAAACTAATTAGTGACTAAATGCCTAGTTAATTAATGGTAATTGGGATAAATTGACCCATGGGGTAAAGCCACCTGGACCAACTCAATTGGCCAAGGCTACTTACCCATTTGGGAGGTATTCAAGTGGTCCTTCAACCCACTTCTGCCCCAATTCGACCTAGGAGAGTTGGAGGAGGAGGAGCTGCTTGTTTGTACCTACAATAAAACCCCAGAATGGATCAAGCCAAGATACCGGTTAGTTCCTAGATAGATTGATCTTCTACTAACCCTTATATGAATGAGTAGATGGGTGATTAATCTCTATTTTATGCTTTGATCAAGTTATGGATGAATTGGTGTATGTATAGTAGATGTTCTCTTTCTATTCCTCCTGTGTTGTATGGATTAAGGGGGGTAGAGACCTGAAGGCCATTTAGTATTAGATATATTCCTAGCTAGAATCCTTTAAATCCCCTTAAACACGGCCTGTGCACAAGATCACCTGGCTGTGGAGGCTATGATGTGATTGAGTACCAGATAACGGGTACCATGGAAAATTTTAAGGAGTCTATAATTTGTCCTACGTACAATTAATTGGCCATTCCCCGTGTTATTTATTCATCCAAGTGTAGCACGAATTGGCCATTTTTCAAAATTTTTTCCAAGGAAGTTGCAACCTAAATGGCCATTTTTCGACCAAGCCTCTACTAAAGTCGTAACTTAATGGCGATTTTTTTACGAAGTCTTACAACATATAGTAAATCTCCCAGACATAAAGACAATACTAAAGTTGATTTCCCTTGTAAATGTACTAACAAATACATAATATAATAATCGTGCACCACAAAATAATTATGACAATGGGCACACACTACCAACACGAAAAACGCATTTGACAAAAGTGTCCCAATTTCTATCCATCTACATATGTGCACTTCAAATATAAGAATAGAAACATCTCATTGATTATAAGCCAACTTCTCCAAAATTGGTACTCCTCCAAATATTTGCACAAAAGAAAACGAAAACACATTATGCTAATTTTGAATGGTATTAAAAACATCAATATTTTTCTAAGGATCTTTAAATAGATGTATGCTAATTTTGAATGGTATTAAAAACATCAATATTTTTCTAAGGATCTTTTTCTAAGGTGTATGCATTCCCGACCACTCATGGGCAAAGTCGAATGGGTTGTTGGTTGCGAAATGAGCTCTCCATATCCCCTGCCCAGGCAACGTTTATAAAAAACTAAACCTTAGATATGACCATCGGAAACACTGTAGACCAGGGATTGATGAAAACACTGTAGCTCAGGCATCGACAAAAACACTGTAGCAATGGAAAACTCGCAATATAGAACACATCGAATAGCTCTACAAATGATAATCTGATAATTTCAGATCCTCCTGCAGCTAACTGCAAATCAAGGATCTTATTCTAAATCATGGATGATTGACCTGATGCTTCGCTTAGAACAATCTTCTAGATGAACAGGTTATCAGTGACTAATTTCCTGACCTTATCCATTGGCAAATAATGATAAAACTATTTTCCAAGTTTCTCTTCTTAATACCTGTATGTCATAATATCATGCAGATACTATTCTCCAAGGTACTATTCTCAATACTTCATGATCATGCAGATCTGTAGAACATTAGAATAGGAAACATTACCTGATTTATTGATATACATGGAAGAAAATGTCCCAGTAAAACTCCTTCTGCAAAACGCACTTCCATTCTTAAATTAGAATTTATATATCCACAATATACAGAGATAGTAAAGTAGTGTTAACTAACGAAGTACTTACTCATATATTGACCTGCCAAAAGCTCACATCTGGTTGATGTGTGCTTATAATAGGTACTTCAACAGACTTTGCCTCATGCACACTACCAACTTCTCTTCTATCAGTTGCCTCATTCCATCTCCTGAAGGCCAAATCATATGGAAAAGATTCCAACGAATGTTCACACTTGTAGAGTCTTAAGGTAGCATCAAGGTTGATATCTAGCCGGTTTCGCAATTTATTTTTTATGAAGTTCAATGAACTAAAAGCTCTTTCATCCTCTACACTTCCAAGAATCATTGTCATAAAAAGATTTGCTAGCTTGATATATTCACTTAGAGCGTCTTTGAAATAATCATGCTGGATCAGCTTATTCCACAATCTCGTTACAACCCTTTGCTCCAATGGCTCATGCAAGAGAGGAAATTGAGCATACATCATTGTGCCAAATAATCCAGATTGCATTTTTAATGCATCTAAATCCAAAATCCCATTTATTTCCTTGCCATCACTACATATTTCTCACAAAAATGGCTAATCAAAACCTTCAAACAATCTGAAAAGTTAGCAAGCAACCTTTCAGACCCATTCGCATGTCCCAAAAATTTGGGAAAACAATTGCCATTGCATCAAGCAATTCATCGCGAGGAAAACGTGATCGCAGTTCTGCAACTAAACTTCTCCCAACATCCTTCATATTATTTTTTATGGACTGGATAAGTAAATCAAATTCATTTGCCCTCATAGTGCAAGCAATTCAATGGCTTTCTCTTCATCAAACAAATCAGCACATGCACCTGCGACAGGAACATATTCATCACACAACCTACGAATTGGTAAAGCAATTGAAATCCACCGTGTATCTACATCTTTCAATAGTTTCAACCCCCTCGGTCAAACCTATGGCAAACTGCTGAAAATGTGCAAGTCTCTGCTGCGACAGTAGAATAGGTTCACATTCTTAAGCATATTTTCTACCTTCTCTACGCATCTGAAATCATTCACAATCTTGAATGTAAGATTTGTTCTGTGTGCCATGCAATGAACAGATAACATATATGGTGCAAAGCTTGTTTGAAGTCGTACTCCTAGTCCTGTTCTATAACCCGACATCACTGACGCACCATCTGCATCAAAGCATACCAGTTTTCTTGCACGATCATACATACTCAACCCTGCATCAGCTAATTCTTTATCTACCATTTAGCGAAAATTTTAGTGGCCCCCGTGGGCCATTTGGCATCGAATTAGCTATTTTTGCAAAATGCGCTGGCCGACTTGAGTAAGATGAGTTGGCTCTATACGGGCCGCAGATTTGCCATTTCGTAGCAGTTCATTGATAGTTAAGGAATTGAAATCGCCAATTCATCATTTGGCGACCTGGGACACACTAAAATTTTGGCCATTTGGATCCCATGGATGGATTACCATGGTCAAGGAAATGGCCATTCTAGCATAAGATATACCTTTATGAGAATACGAGTTTGGCCACATCCCAACAGGGGTTTATCAAGGCCTTCAAATTCGCCACTTACCATAATTATAATGTTACATATGCGTTTCACAATTCATAGGTAGCTAATTAATGAAATGGATTTTTTTTTGGATACGAATTTTTTTGCGAGGCAAAACATCTGATCGAATCCACCCCATCTCAGGCCCGATCGATTTCTTGCTGGGCCATCAAAATGAAAGGAAATTTGGCTAATGTGAAATCGTTGTCATTGCTGATTCTATAGGAGCAAGATTAGTCTACATCAAATAAATTTTTGGATTGAAGCATGGTTCTTTTCTCCTTTAGGGTTAGACTTGTTCATTCCCTATCATTTCTAGAATTCACATCAAAACTACAGCCAATGGCATTAAAAAAATTCCTAATCTTGTATTTCAATCTGTCTACAAATTTGGTTTTGGCATACAATTCCTGCTGTAACTAATTTTTTCTCAATCTATCTTTTGCTGTCATGTATACAATGGTTAAAAAATTTTACATTTCTTAAGAATTTTAAAGGATGCCTCTAGTGGATCTATGCAACAGATCAAAACTGGATCAGAATATTCAATGTATTAAGAATAATTTATATTGCTTAAGATTTGTATTTTGAAGCATAGAATTAGCTCAACCTTATAAGCTCTGATACAATTTATTCTTTTGTGTTGTATGTCATAATTACTTTCAAACAAAAAATTTATGGATTCTAATTAATTTTCTTTTCTTGTAGATTTAGCCTCAGAAGCACCCTATTGCAGTTATGGAAAGGAAATCTCAAAGGAGTATATCATATTTTTTGAATGGTGTTCGCTCTTCTAGTAAGCGATGTACACCGGCGATCTCTGATAATGACAGTTATCACTCTTCTCAAGATGAAGAGTACAATTTGACCATAACAGAAGAAGAAGATGATTCAGCAGAAGAAACTAATGTAAATGACTTAACAAATGAGCCTGATATTGATCTGGAAGAGGGTGACGACATTGATAGGGATTACTTGGCCCTGAATCGGTTGAGATCATGATCAGCATGCTATTGAAAAAGCTATAAAGAAGAGGCCTCGTCATGGAGCATACAAGGATTGGTTGAGTAGTAAATGGGCTGCCAATAGAAGTTTTAAAAAGGATTAGCTTTCTAAGTATCCTTTCATTGACCCCATAGATATAGATGGGCGCACAATGGTCAAATGCAATATCTGTTCATGGCATAAGCCTTTGCAGTGCAAGAAAAATAACATTGATCGGCATGTTGGAAAGCTGAAAAGCAAAGTCATAGTAGATGGAGTCACGATGTATGTGTTTGCTGGATGGGAAGGTCCCGAAAAAAATGTTCATGTTAGAAATGCTCAAATTTGTTCAAATTCTACATGTGCTACAGATCAGTGATAGTGCCTCTTACACTAACCTCATAGGGCTGGACATCAGGCCCAAATGGGTGGTTCGTTAGCATCGCAGGGGTTCTCCAGATTATGGCTATGGTGGTTATTAGAGGTATAGCTAATCTTTCAATAATTTGGAGACTTTACTGATGCTTAACAGAAATGCACAGCTCTATATCATCTCTGCAACTCTGTAGCACCTCTGCCGTATGCACAAAATGGTGTGTTAGAGTGTAAAAATCCAGCCAAAAGATAGTTTTGGGGCTCTGTAGCTATCACTTCTTTATACTTGAGATTGAAAGGTAACTGCAGTAATGTTGTTTAGATATGCAGGCTGGTACTTTGAATATGTTGAGCATTTCTAGCATGCACATTCGCGACCTTCCCATCCAGCAAACACATACATCGTGACTCCATCTACTATGACTTTGCTTTTCAGCTTTCCAACATGCCGATCAATGTTATTTTTTTTGCACTGCAAAGGCTTATGCAATTTGTTCTTCCATGAACAGATATTGCATTTGACCATTGTGCACCCAGCTATATCTATGGGCTCAATGAAAGGATACTCAGAAAGCCAATCATTTTTAAAACTTCTATTGGCAGCCCATTTACTACTCAGCCGATCCTTGTATGCTCCACGACGAGGCCTCTTTTTTCTAGCTTTTTCAATAGCATGGTGATCATGATCTCAATCGATTCAGGATCCAAGTAATCCCTATCAATGCCATCACCCTCTTCCAGATCAATATCAGGCTCATTTGTTAAGTCATTTACATTAGTTTCTTCTGCTGAATCATCTTCTTCTTCTGTTATGGACAAATTGTACTCTTCATCTTGAGAAGAGTGATAACTGTCATTATCAGAGATCACTGGTGTACATCGCTTATTAGAAGAGCGAATACCATTCAAAAAATATGATATACTCCTTTGAGATTTCCTTTCCATAACTGCAATAGGGTGCTTCTGAGGCTAAATCTACAAGAAAAGAAAATTAATTGGAATCCATAAATCTTTTGTTTGAAAGTAATTATAACATACAACACAAAAGAATAAATTGTATCAGAGCTTATAAGGTTGAGCTAATTCTATGCTTCAAAAAACAAATCTTAAGCAATGTAAATTATTCTTAATACATTGAATATTCTGATCCAGTTTTGATCTGTTGCATAGATCCACTAGAGGCATCCTTTAAAATTCTTAAGAAATGTAAAATTTTTTAACCATTGTATACATGACAGCAAAAGATAGATTGAGAAAAAATTAATTACAGCAGGAATTGTATGCCAAAACCAAATTTGTAGACAGATTGAAATACAAGATTAAGAATTTTTTAATGCCATTGGCTGTAGTTTTGAAGTGAATTCCAGAAATGATAGGGAATGAACAAGTTTAACCCTAAAGGAGAAAAGAACCATGCTTCAATCCAAAAATTTATTTGATGTAGACTAACTTGCTCCTATAGAATCAACAATGGCACAACGATTTCACAATAGCCAAATTTCCTTTCGTTCTGATGGCCCAGCAAGAAATCGATCGGGCCTGAGATGGGGTGGATTCGATCAGATGTTTTGCCTCGCAAAAAATTCGTATCCAAAAAAAAATTCCATTTCATTAATTAGCTACCTATGAATTGTGAAACGCATATGTAACATTATAATTATGGTAAGTGGCAAATTTGAAGGCCTTGATAAACCCTTATTGGGATGTGGCTATTCTCATATGTTATGCTAGAATGGCCATTTCCTTGACCATGGTAATCCATGGGATCCAAATGGCCAAAATTTTAGTGTGTCCCAGGTCGCCAAATGATGAATTGGCGATTTCAATCCCTTAATTATCAATGAACTGCTACAAAATGGCAAATCTGCGGCCCTTATAGAGCCAACTCATCCTACTCAAGTCGACCAGCGCATTTTGCTAAATTAGCTAATTTGGGGCCAAATGGCCCGCCGGAGCCACTAAACTTTTCGCTGACGGGTACCGTGGTGAAGCGTGGGTGAAGCCTTGCTGAGCGCAGCTACTGGAGCTTCTACAATGTGTTAGGCTTAGTCAGTGACCATGTGGATTGGGTATGGGTCTGACACCTCCTGGGTCACAGGGCAGGTCCCGAAAGGACGGCCTCGACTTGATAGATGTGGTGATCCAACCTATGGATTTTGGTCGGTTTAAGTTGGGTATGCATGTGCACTGATATGGCACGATCCTCTAGCACATCCAAGGAACTATTGTGCCCGAGGAAGGGATGGCTCCCTAACCTGCCTCATCGGACCGGGGAGATGTAACTCGGAGTAGTCTCATAGGGTGAATCCATAAGATTGCGTCTCCGGAAGGCTACAATCACGCCATAACATGTTTCAGCCTATCTATAAAGTGTGCACAGGAGGGGTGGATAGAATGGACTACCCTAGCCATTGTTCTATGCCAGCCAACGCCAATGTTATGATTCCGTTTGTTGTTATCTGGAGGCCCTCACCGTCAGTTGACCCCCTTGGAGTGAGCCCGGGATAGGGCCCTCTTTTGTGATGTATTTCATATGTTATATTGGTATTATGTTGAGGATTGCATTGATGATGGATGGACCACCCCTCAAGGTGGTATATTATTGTGTGTATCGTTGCGAGGTGCTAACTTGTATGTATGTTTTCGCTATATAGGATTCCCCATGGAAGGTACGGGTCGAATGACACCTCTGTGTCCTTCACCCGGACACTTGCCCTTCACAAGTGGTCCGAGTAGGGCCCTTCCGTGGTGAAGGAATTGCCATGGGAGGGGAATTTTCCATATTTATACGATGGGAACATCGTATAGGTTTGGGAAGCGTCAAAGTATTAAGCAATGAATGGATATTAAATTTTCTCTTGAATTTGCATCTATAACCTACCACTCTTCTTCATTTGAGATTGCAACAAGTGTTAATCTCAAATGCATAGTTTATTGAGCTCTTGCATGCTAACAAATATGAGCTCACCATCTAAAATATAAGCTCTATACTATGAGTCTTAGTTTAACTTTGTGTCATTGCAGATAATTTTCTTGCGTCATAAGATACTATATACAGCCTCGCCATCTCAACCACAACATAATTAAATAATTGTCCCTAGGGATATCTATAAAGGAAACTACATTCAGAATAGTAGACAATGGTTAGATTTGAATGGTGCCCCAATTCTTTTGTTATAAAGGGAAGTTCTCAATCCACATCCTAAAGTGAATGATAAGTTTTTTATAGTGTCATTCACTATATACTAAGGTCTTTGATTAACATAAAATAAAAAATGTTACAAATTTTTACTTAAAAGATATATATATCCTTACAAATACATAAGATCAACATATTTATATACAATTCTGAAATCTATATACAAAGCAATAAGCGCAATAAATAAAAATATAAACTATAACAGCATTATGACAATGCAGAAACTAATAAGTTATAAGGATATATGGGTGTTTGATAAAATTGAAATTCAAAAATCTTATAAATAGAGGTTTAACCCAGTATTTGATAAAGGCAAAGTTAACAATCAATAAATATGATTTGATATGACAGTTCAAAAAATATTTAATTATTATAAACTTGTCATTTGAGAAGTATTAAATGATAAATGTTAGTAATTGATAATAAAAAAATAACAATTCCACAATATTTAAAGTTTAATAAACAGCAATTTATGAATCTTAAAATTTGTGACAACGGTCTTAAACTTTTTATTTGCTCAAAATCTTAGAATTAATATCTTCATTTCAAATGCTTTTGAAAGGCGTTCTTAATCTAGCATTATGGGAATTTTTAAAGATTACGACTCTTGTTTTTCTTGCTTTGGAATGTATATATTGAATAATTCTTTATATCGGAGAAATTGTCAAATTTAGCAAATGTACATTTTTATAACTGTATTCCACGGTCTCATGGCTTTTTTTTTTTATCTTTTAATAGAAATATAACTTATCTTAGCCGAACATTTAGCCTAAAGAGTTCTTACAATGTGACAAATTTTATTATGGGTAAAATTTTAAGGCCGCAATACCAGTCTGCTAAAATAAAATTTTCTTTTGGAAGTATAGGGGAGTGACTAAAGTATCAAATTAAAAGGGAAAAATCATCAAACTTTCACTAGAACGACTACTTTTATACGAAAATATTTATTTGTTTTTATTTATTTATCAAGATTTACATTTCTATAAAAATTATATTATACAATTGTGAAAGATTAATAAATGTTAATTAGTGTTATGTATACGTAGGATAAAATTCAATTTATAAGTTTAGAAAATGGCTATCAATATAAGCTAAATGCATAAACCACCTCAGGGGGATTTAAAACTGATTTGTCATAGAAAGATTGAGAGGTAAGCATGGAAGACTTCGGCTATTCTTAGAGTGACATGCAGCGAAAAAGAGAGATGGGCATGAGATGAAGCGAAGAAGCATTACAAGAGACCCTTATCTTTCGGATATGCGCTGTTGTGGTAAATCTTGGCGCAGTTTACCCTTCTTAAATAGCACACCCCATTACTCCGTATTTGTTCCCATCATTCATATCCTTTTTCTCATCACCTCATCGTTATCTCGTCACTCCTATCCATTTCTCATCACCTCATCATCATCTTGTCACATCTATCTCGCCAACCACTCCTATTTCAGTCCTAAGTTAACAAATTTTTATATAATAGATATAAGATAAGGAGTTATGCAATAAATAAATTTTAAGTTATAAATTAAATTCTCAAATTTTCTTGAATCAAATTGTTGATTAATATGTTTACTATAATGAAGATGTCATTTATAAATTGTTATTTCTCAAACTAGCTATAATTTGACATTGTTTTATTATAATTTGTAAAATTAAATGTTTTTGAATTGCTATATCAAGTCTCAATCGTATTTATTGGTTAATAAGTTTACCAATATCAAATACCAGATTGTGATTTTGTGAAACGTCTATTTATGAATTCTTGAATTTTAATTTTATGAAATACCACATTTGTAACTATCACTTACTAGAAAAAGTGCCCAGCGTTGTTGGGCTATATATCAGACATAAACTTAAAAACTGAAACTAAAAAATGAAAGTTTGAAAATGGTAATGCATTTATGTTATTGCTCCATTTCCAATGGCTTCTTGTTGATTCGTAAACATATAATACTTAAAAAAGTCTAAGCATTCGAATGAAGAGTACCTTTTGGTGTATAGAATCTGCCTCGGACATAGAAAAACAATTTAGGTCTTTGATAGTAGATCCTTCTTCTAAAAATAAATGATTTAATGGTAAAGAATGATCAATTTCCTTTTGTAAGATGTGGAGACAAAGAATGATCGGTTTTGTTTTGCAAGAAAGCGGATCATGCATCACGTCGATTTAATAAGTTACCACAATGTTCCTTTCTTTGAAAAGACTTGTAAGGAAAAGACTTGTAAAATGCTAATGATTAACAGACAATAACTTAGCATGCAAATCTAAAGAGAATGAGGAATATTTGGAGCTTACTTCGTTAGATCTACGCCTGTGGTTTGTTGGCCTTTAGATATTTCAAAATATGTGTCAATGCAGACCCCGAGATGTCAAGTATGTTATCGCCCGTACTTAAATAGCTTTCGAGAGCTCAGTAATTTACCTGCTTTGAACATAATGTATCTTTCTCACAACATCAATATTCTAAAGCTTTTGGCAAGCTGTTCCAGTGAAGATACCCAGAGTCTAGTATATGAATATACCTATAATGTAATTTTGCATAGCCTATTTCAAAGCCCTCAAAAGGCAGGGAATCAAGAATGAAAATGATGCCTGGAATAGCTGAAGAGCTTCTGTACCTTCATGAAAATTGTGAGTATCAGTTTCTTCATAGAGATCTCAACTCATTAATGTATTGCTTAATGCTAATATTCTGCCTCATAAGACAATATCTGCACCAAATCAATGACTCAAAATTAATAAGAGCTAGATGAAAACATGTAATACTTTTAAAAAAGAATAGCAAATATTAGATGCCTGACAAATGAGAAATGGTAGATCATGCTAACAATAACCATTCTTCTAACTCTATATAAATGTCACGTAGGTTGTATCAGGTAAATAGTGGCACTGTCCTCAGTCAATAGCATTGCATCATTGCTCCTTAAATCGCTCCAAAAATCAGATTCCAAAGATGATGAACGATGGCAACAAGTTCTAAAACTTTATAACTAATATCTAACTAAACGGCTCTAGTTGTCAAACTATTTTGCTAATATATCAGCATATTATGCTGCTCTCCACAATCCCAAGGGGACCAGGAGTCGCAGTTGTCGAAGCTAGCGTGACAGAGCAGGGGCTACCTCGATCTTCTTCGTTACTAGAAGCCCGAACTGCGTATTATAGGGGTTGCGAGGGCGTAAGATGATGCCCTTTCTGATATGGATGCTGCTTTGCATTTTTTCACTGATGTCATGCATGTGAAGGCTGGTGGAGTTGTCTCCGCTACTAGGGTGGGAGCGGCAAGACCTGATCGTCCTCGCCATCTTTTGGTTCGGTTTCAAGACACTCTTAGCCGCTTACATGTTCTTCAGCATGGAAACCATCTCAGAGGGACTAGTTTCTCAGTACAGGAGGACCTCTCCCCTCTTCAATTGTGTAACCGTAAGGAGGAGCTCTGCAAGGTGAGGGCAGCCCACCGCAAAAAGAAATGGGCAAGCAGTGCGGGGGAGGTGCAAAGAATTATTCTAGATCAATGGCCTTCCAATCCTTGGACTGGCTATGTCTAGATAATTTTAGAATCATAAATTTACCACTAGCATTATCTTATCTTATTATTGGTAGCCTTTTAATATTTGGTTATTGTGTTTGGTGATGGGGCCTAGTCCCCAGGTTTTAGATGGGCTGTTGCCCTTGCATGTTCCGTCCCATAACCCGTTGGGTTCCCGTGGACATAAAAATTCATCTTATCTTATCTTATCTTATCTTATCTTATCTTATCTTATCTTATCTTATCTTATCTTATCTTATCTTATCTTATCTTAACTACTGATATTATGCTGCGCGTACATACTGATGTAAGCTAGATCAGACTTTACTTATGTATATGATATCACAATTTTGTTTTACATTTGTTTTAGAATCTGTTTCGTTCCGTTATTTGTTCCATTTCGTTCCACAACTATAGGAACACGATCTGGTGCAACTATGATCATAAGCAAGTCTTAACTAGATAAAGGAACTGGTTCTGTAGAAAATGAAAAAAAATAATAGCCTCATGGCCAAGAAATAAAATAATCCTCCAACTGTATTCGGGTGATAATGTCAGAATGGATCATTCTATGCGCCTTTAGTTTCTGAATCTCAGGATAATTAATTCCTCTCCAACGCCTTGCAAAAGAAATGATTTCTTTTTTCTTCTTGCTTTATGCCCTACACGTTTGGGTATGCTTTGCTGCTGTTTCCAGGCCATATATGCCATGCAAATTTCCCTTCCATAAATTCTACAACGTTTTTGAATTGCTTCAACCCGTCACCGATGTAAACACTACCGTCACTGATATAAACTCTATTTACATCAATAGTTTATGGGTTGCATATAGAAATTGTAGCATCTTCCTTCTATTCCTTCTATTCTATTCCTTCTGTGATTCCATAACACGCAGTTCCATAAAAGATCTGAACCGCGCTCTGATATCAGTTGATATGATTTATGGATTTGGACTCTTTGAACATCCTTGGATTATTGAATATACAATTAAACAATAGATCTTTGATCAATCTAGAACACGGTACAAAAGAATTGCTATGGTACAGTACTTCACCCCCCAATCGGATCCACCTCCGAAATGCCATACTAACAAAGTTATACACTGGCTTAACTGTATCCTGATGACCACTGCTAAACCGCAGTCTCCGATGAGAAGGAAAAATTACATAGGCTTCTGGATAAGAAGGTAGTTATGGATAACAATCTGCAACATAGGCTTTATGAGCAATCTACAAACCAATGCCGTCTGAAGCATCTTTGCTCATAATTTATCTCGCGACGACGCCGCGTCACAATCTAACCCGCCATGGCAGCTTTTGTCTCTCCTCTTGTCGATGGCTTGTAACTGGCCGATCTCAGATGTCCTTCCTCCTTCAAGAGTTGAACGCCCTCCCCCTTATCGCAAGTCCTCCTTGTTATATATAGTCGCTTTATAATAGATAATAAAGGCCCCTCCCAAAAGATAATAAAGGCCCCGCCCAAATAAAGGCAGAGGTTCAACGCATTTAAATAAAGACGTCCCTTTTATTATCCACTTGTTGCTTTCCCGGGGGTGCACTAAGAACAAACTGTAGAAATCATGTGAGTGTACGGGAAGGGTTTTTTTTTTTTCGTCCAACCATACCGTATAAGTATGTGATGACTTTTTTTTGCTTGAATTCCATGTAAATTATATGAGAAATATGGTAGGGGTATATGAAATATAAGGGAAATTTTTTAAGGAAAATTCCGTATAAGGGTTAATTTCTCTTGACCCTATGCACGCACACGCCCTATGTCTCTTATATTAGCTGCACCTCCCGAGATCGTTTTCTCCTTCGTAATGTCGTAAAAGCCTCCTTTTAGTAAACCATGTGTCTTTTACAAGGAGAAGGCCCTTATCCATATTGATCGTGGCTTCCATATATAAACATTCTACGATCCTCCTTTTATAGCTAAAATGTCATTCCCTTTAATAATCAATGGTCTCCATAATTTGTCTTTGCTTCCCTTTTATCAATATGTAGCATAATAACAGGGGGTTTTCTTTGTGTTTTTGTACGCTTTCCACAAAGGTTTTCCTAAGATTTCATGGCGTATTCGAATAGATGTACTAATGCGTACATCTAGAGTGCACCATTTCTTAGTCGTTGATTTAGTTTTTTTTTTCAATGGTCCAACATCCAAGGGCTCACAACAAAAGCCCTCTTTTATTTTAGGGGCTGAACATGCAATCCTCGTGGATAGCATTTTAGGGCACGAAAATGGGGCTTCAAATCTGCGAAGAAGGGGATCAGCTCACGAAAATCTTCGGATCAACCTGGCCGCCCGGATCTTCAAGCTTATTCCGGCCACCCAAATCTCATCTTCATGTGCTCAAGACCCAATCTTATGGCAGGAGCTTTGCCATGGCACAGGTCTTCGCTCCTTAGATGCAATGTATCATCTGGGTGGCTGGAAAACCCTATTCGAGCTAATCTATGGCACTAATCTGGTGGCAAGCCTGTGCTTTGAACGGCTTCATCACATGGACGCCGAAAGGGTTAAGGCAAGAGGAGCTCGGCCTTTTGAGACCAAAAATCGCCTTGTAAGAGACAAAATAATTTGTTCTTATGAGCTAGAGCAGTACGAAGAAGAACATCTGAGTTTTAGTTACTGGTTCGTGGGCTTGCAAATCTGCAGCAACAGGGATCAGCTACGAAAATTTTCCAGATCAACTGCTGGCCCAGATCTTCAAGCTTATTCCGGCCATCCAAATCTCATCTTCATTGTGCCCAAGACCCAATCTTATGGCAGGAGCTTTGCCATGGCAAAGGTCTTCGCTCCTTAGATGCAATGTATCATTTGGGTGGCTGGAAAACCCTATTCGAGCTAATCTATGGCACTAATCTGGTGGCAAGCCCGTGCTTTGAACGGCTTCATCAGATGGACGCCGGAAGGGTTAAGGAAAGAGGAGCTCGGCCTTTTGAGACCAAAAATCGCCTGGTAAGAGATAGAATAATTTGTTCTTATGAGCTAGAGCAGTATGAAGAAGAACATCCGAAGTTTTTGTTCTTGGGTCCGTGGATGGAGGAGGTAGTGTTTTCCACCGTGGTGGACAGTTCCAGACGGATTTGAGACTTGTTGCTTGTTTCCAGTAAAAAACTTGTGAGGAATATCATGGACAGTATTTGTGATTGCGGTTGGTGTGTCCTGCCATATGAAAACAATGGATTGAAAGCAATGGTTGTCCTGTCATGCTGTTGCTTTGGTAGCCATAAGGCTTTTGGCAGTGGGCAGTGACTAGTAAATCTCCCCGCATTCTTTGTTGGGTTATTTCGAGGGTGCCGGGCAAGAAGAGCCGTGATCACAAAGCGTGCACGGAGTTTGAGTTTGAGACCGTGAGTTTGAGTTTGAGTTTGAGGCGATAATATTATATCTAATATTATATCCGTAAGTCTAAGTTTGAGGCAAAAAAGCTATTGTAGCTATTTACAAATCTGTTGCCATTTTAAGCTTGTTCTTTGTGATTTTTTTGGTTGAAGTTGAATTGTGGTGGCAATCTTATATGGTAAGGACTTATTGAAATCTTGATTCAAGATTGTGGTTGTTTTATTCGAAATCCATATTCTAACAATTGCAGGTGGTTTCTTCTTCTAGCAGCTTACTATTTCTCATGCACATAAAATATCGGAGAATGATATACATAATCATGTAAATGTGGTAAACTAATATTACCATAGATGTATGGAAATTGAGGCATATCCTGCAGCAACTTTTTCCTTGTAGAAATAGGCTTTGTATTTGTGCTTCTGGTTCATCCGAGAATTTACTTTTCCTCAGGCACCTTGGAAAGCCTTATGAATTGGATAGCCTTATGAATATGAGTGGTATGTTGTGGTAACTGGCATATAATGAAACATAATCATGTAAATGCGGATAAAGGAACATTGCCATAGATGTATGGAAAGAACATCATACGAGTTTTGCATGTTTTACATGTTTTTACGTATGTCATGTTTTTACATATGTTTGTTTTTTTTAGGGCCCGAAGGGCCCAAAATTTTTTTAGTATAACAACCAACACATAACTACCATTAACATTAATTAACACAACCATTGGATCCAACACATTTAAATTAAAATCCCCCTTAAACCCCCTTTGGTTTGGGTGCATATTCACACGGGGGGTGACGTAGGGCAGCGAGAGCCCTTACAATTATATTTTGCACGTACAAAATCAACACCATATAGTATTTTGCTTGAAATTTTATAGTATTTTGTAAATCTTGTTATACAGTATAGCAAATTTTGTACTTGCATACCCCACAAACGAGGAACTTTACGTACGGTGTAGATTAAGGAATAAGGGGTGAATATGCCTATCCAACAGCTCTCGTTGCCCATCCCTTCATAAAATATAAAGTCCACCTTTAATATATTTGTCTCATCCAAGGTCCTTCAATAACAGTTGTGCTTGGGTATTTTGGTAATGTTATTTTTCACAAATATAATCCCTTGGCCCTTATATTACCGGCCTATACTGAAATATCTGCATAGCTTTGCCAATTCTAGATCTTTTATCGTGGACCACTCCCCTGTGCTTGTATCATAATAGCAGATCTATTATATGAGGCAGTTTTGAAGCCCCTCCTATCCCAGCTAGGGGAGACTTTGGAATAATGAAAGGTAAGCATGGATTCTTCCAGAATGATGCTAGGGATTTGCATTTTGGACGGGAGAACAAGGAGGCCTGCTTATTAGGGTTTGGACTTATCCTTAAGTAGCAGGAAAAAGATTGGCATGTGGACCACTCCATTTGGAGGAGGTCTATAGGGATTGCATATTGCTTGGAAGATGGGTGACTACACCATAGTACATTTTGGAAATGGGGTGCAGAAGCCCTTTAGTACTGCAGTATGGAGCATCTCTGGTCAAGTTAACGCGCGGGAAGATACTTTGTCTTTTCTTTCTTTTGTTTAACTAGGGTATCTATCAGTGGGGAGCTTCAAGTTGTCCATGCTTCAATAATCAGTGGGATCTCTATGTAACCAAGATGGTTGAAAGCATGTAGCTGGAATTTCTTCCAAGTTTGGGCTCACTATTGTGTTACTTCTTCCTATGGGGCCATTTGGGCCACTTTGTAATAAGGTCTTCGGGCCATTTTTTATTAATAGAAAATCATAAATAAAAATAATTCATTAATTATTAAGGTGGAAATCTAACCCTAAACCCTAATTCGAATTTAGGGCTTAACCTAATATTCAAAAGACTAAAATAGTAAATTAGCTAATGATAACTAATCTGGCATTGCCACCTGGCCGAAATCGATTGGGCAAGGTTGAACTGCTAACTTGGGACACCCAAATTGCAATTTGGCCCAAATCGATTTGGGCTGTTGATCACCTTTGTTCTAGCCAGAAGGATGGAGAACCAGAGAGAGAATGGGTCTAACTATGATTCTGGTTGATACGTAGATAGCTTGGATTTCCAGACCTTCATAGGATTAACCCTTGTATGAGTAGTTGTTTAATTAGTTGTTTGATATGTCTTTATTTCATGTTCTAGTTGCTATTATGGATGGATGGATGGATGGATGGATGGATGGATGGATGGATGGATGTTCTGTGATAGTTTTCTTTCTGTTCTTCCTGTGTTGTATGGGTTAAGGGGGTAGAGACCTAAAGGCTATGTAGAAGTAGAGATGCTCCTAGCTAGAATCCCTTAATCCCAATAGATGCGGCCTGTGCACGAGAGCCCATCGGGCTGTAGATGCTATGATGTGGTTCAGCACCAAATAACGGGCATGATGGTGAAATGGAGGTGGAATCCTGCCTAGTTTGACTACAGGACTCTTATGGTGTGCTAGGCTTATAGTCAGTCCTAGCGTTGGGGCCGGGTATGGGTCTGACACCTCCTGGGTCCCAGGATAGGTGCCTATAGAGATGTCCTGGGCTCAGTTTAGCCTTTGGGGGGTTAAAGTCGGGTAGTACGGATGCATGTTCACCAGTTTTGTTATGTTGGTATTCTGTTGTTATTCATATTGATGATGATGGGCCACCCTTCATGGTGGCATATTATTTGTATTGTTTCCAAGTGCTAACACGTATGTACGCTTCCGCTATATAGGATTCCCATAGAAGGCGTGGGACAAATGACACCTCCATGTCCTTCCCCCAGACACTTGGCCATCACAAGTGGTCCGAGTCAGACGGAGGACCTTTTCGTGGTGATGGAGTCGCCATGGGAGGGAAATTTCTCGTATTTATACGATGGGAGCATCGTATAGGTTTGGGAGCATCACGATAAAGGTATTGTCTTAGGCTGTGGCAATCTGCCTCCGTTTGCACCTATATACACCTGTGCTCCTGGACATTCCATCTGGCGAGCCACTAAGCTCTCTTTTTCTTCAAACAGCCCTTGAGGCATTGTAGCCCCATTGCACCGGCATAAGCCAGACTAGGGAGGCAAGCATCGTCCATAGTGACCATCTTTTAAAAGTAGACGATGTGCCAATCCAAGGCTGCCCTCTGAAGAGGTAAGAAACATGTTCCTTGTAGCAGGATCTGATATGGGACCGTGGACTTCACCCCTAATGCTCGGGCCAAGAAAGGCTTTCTATACCTGCTCCAAATCATTCCAGGTAGTGAGGGACACCACGGGCCCCCAGACCTCGATTCCGTATAAAAGGACATGCTCTACCAAGATCCTGAACAGGTGCGACTGGCGGGCTAAGTAGGAAGATCAAATCCAAGCCAATAAGATGAAACCAGGTTGGGTTTTTGACAGAGTGAGACCCCTTATTTATGCTTAAGAAAACCTTCTATGAGTGGAGTTTCCCGCCGTAACCTACAGTACCCTCAAATTTCCTCAACGCACCTGTGAACCTCTGCAGCTATGCAAATATTCCTTCTGATGCTGCTTTGTCGAAATAAAGATGATGCAGAGCTTTAAAGCCTTAGATATTTCAGCTGTGGCCATGTTTTCATTTCGACAAATTTCTTCTGGGCAGCTTCTCTCTATTTTCTCATTCAAAAAATGCTCAACTCAGGGACGGATTTACAAGATATCAAAGACGGATAACAAAAGGGATACTAAAATGGAACAGAGATGGAAGGATACAACGCCCTTGTGTGTTGCCGACTGCTTTTTGCAATAGAAATCCCATAAGTTTCTTCAGCTATTGCTCCAAAAGCAAGAAAAAATCGATTGAAGCTTAGGTAAGAACAGATCCTACGGCAACAGATCATGTGGCCAGCCATCTTCATCGCCATACGATCTTCAGAGTATCCAAGTTGCTGGAATAAGACACCGAAGGGACCCAAAAATTGTGCCTTAAGAAATACCCTGGCGGTGCCAGAAACCTAGAACCCTAAAGTTACTTGAAAAAAATAGAGCTTGGAATCGTCGATGGTTGGGGAGGCATGGTTGGTGGGACTTACACCCGCCCACATCTCCCACCCAATGGTAGCTAGTGGGTTTTAAACCGAGGACCACCCTAATCCAAGGCCTTACCACTAGACCACCATCGCGATGGGCGTAATGAGGGTACTGCATGTTACAAACCTCGAAAAACCCTTAGAGCATCCGCCAAAAAAATTTATACGCGCCGAAAAAAAAATATTTTTTTTGAAAAAATTTGACCTTTAGGATTTCTAGACGTTTCTTTTTTTGCACTTTGCCAGTTTCCATCCCATCCGCCATAGCCACCGGAGAAAGGACTCTTTGCCATAGCCACCGGGGTATTTGCTGAGTTATGGAGTTATTTTTTAGTGAATTGATGGTTAAGTATTCAAAATATTTTGCAATTCAATTTCATTGGATACTCTTTGGGTTGGGGCTAATAAACTAGTTCATTTGAAACAATACAGTGATTTTAAAATTTGGAGATCGTCCAAAGGGACCTCGGTCGATTTAAGCCAATCAAATAAAGCGCACAAGTCCTCCTTGTCATGCAGAAGGCGTGCAATCAAGTCAAACCTTTTGACGGTGGATAGTCCTTTCAACACATATACTACAGCCTGTAATGCAGAGACACTGAACCAAATCAGAACATGGAGAAACAATGCAAAATCAAGTCCAAGAGAGGTCTTAAGTTCGTAATGTACCAATGGATCATCAGGTACGAATGCCTTTCTTAACGATTTTGCAATCAGCTTCAAAGCATCTACACTCAATGATTCCTTGTAAATTCTAGGGTACTTGCTCACATCAACGGATTTGAAGTATTGACTTAATAATTTTGGTTCATCCTGTAACGCTAAACAAGCCCTTTCCAATTCTAGAACTGTTTTGGGCTGATCTGGTAATTTTAATGGTCTTTTGAAAGCTATAGCTTCTGAAACATGCCCAATATTGCTTGTCATGGTTGGTCTTATGTTGCTTTCGTCTGAAGTGGTTGCTATTAGAGACCTAATTTCATGAACCGAAGGAGGACATGTTGTAGGCATGTCTGGAATCCTCTCAGCTGTAGATGTTGTCGGTGCAAAATCCACCTTCAGCTTCCCCTTTAGTTCTTGAAATTTGGTACTAATTTCTGTACTTGCAGATGAAGATCGTAGCACTACCTGACAAAAGGTTTTATTTCATCAATTCACATCCAATAGGTATATATGCAAGTGATCAAACCACGCCTGAAATCTTCTAATTTCAGTGCTCATGTTCAATGCTTCAATCACGTGAGGCTTGATTACTATGCATCTAATACAAATGAATAGGATAACGAACTGAATTAACCTGCAGATCTTTCAGAGCACCACGAATAGTGCCCATCTTCTCACGTGCCAAAGCTCTCCAGTAGTAAGCTTTCATATTTTCAGAATCTATGTGTATTGCTTCAGTACAATCATTTTCTGCCGCTTTGTATTCACCAAGCTGCAAAACATACTCCATATTGTTCCTGCGTAAACCAAATGATTTGCATAGCAATATGTTCCTCTTACCTTTACGTAGCAGATGGCTCTATTTGTGAACGTTGCCGGAATATATTTATGATGCTGCAAGCTTCTTTCATAGCATTCAATTGCGAGATCATATCTTCCATTTTTAAAATGATTATTACCTTCCAGACGCTCCTTCACTGCCATTCTTGTTTTGTCATCCTCGTCCTTTCCAAAATGCACGTATGATTTTCAGGAGTGAACTTATGCAGGAAAATGCATACTATCAATATAGAGAAATTACTACATACCAATGCACTCTCTTTCATGAAAGATGAGTCTTTATCACAAAGTTTAGAATCAGCTTGTTCATGTGAGAAAGATAAGCTGCCTGTTTGTGTATCAGGGGCTTCTGTAGAATGACTAATATCATGGTCGTTGATTGGCTCCTTTGGCTGTACATAATCATATATCATATGCTGATACCATCTATAAATAATGTATATATTGGTGCTTACCTTTGGAAATTCTTCCTTTCCTGATGGTATCCTGCATGCCATGTTGGTTTCTTGAATCTCTTCAATCACCATTGGGCCAACCCGCATTGGCACATATACAGCTTTTTCAAGTTGTCTTTGTATAGATTCTAGTCTCTCCTTAGCAACCTTGTCACTTGGGTTGTCATCAAATATTTTCTGGAAACATGAACATTTTCACTTGAGAAATATAACAAGAAACATCAACAATCATTTAAAATAGCAATTCACCTTATAATCCTTCAGGGCATTCTCCAACTTTCCTAGGGACTCAAAAGCAGAGGCCCTGTGATGGAAAGCTTTTGTATGTGTCGGATCAACCGAAATAGCAACGGAAGCATCTTTAACAGCATCATCAAATTTTGACATCTTCAGTCGACAAAGAGCTCTGTTTGTTAACACAAGTGCATCGTTGGGAAAATATTTCAAGCTCCTAGTGTAACAATTCTCTGCCTTGTTTATATCACCATTTGAGAAGTATTTGTTTCCAGCAGTATGCCACTCTGTTGCCAATGATAATGGGTTGATGCCAAGATCTTTATTTTCCTCATTGTCTTTGTTCTTAGAAATGTTACTGTTATTTTCAAGCACCTCAATTAACTTTCGTTTAGAATCATGACTGCTTGGCATACTTTTAACATCCCTTTTTCCATGCAGTGTGTCTTTGTTTTCTTGTGCTTCAAAGTTGGCAGATGCATGGTCAAGACTAACATCAAGTCTATCTTCTGGTGCATTACCTCTATCTTTGTTCTTATTGCCTTGTTGATCTTTAGGAAAATCATTCCTGTTTACAACCTCCTCAATTAATTTTCGTCTATGACTGTAACTTTCTGGTGTACTTATAACGTCCGCTTTTTCATTCACTGTGGTACAACATTCCTGTGCTTTTTGGGTGGTGTGGTTAACACTGTCTCCAAGGTTACCGTCTTCTGGAGCACTGCCTTTGGTTTCAACCTCTTCGACTAAAAGTCTTTTGAAATCGGAATTCAGTTTCTGCTCCTGTGCTTCAAAGTTACATACTTGTTTCTTTTTTAAAGCCCTTTCCGCCTTTTGCATCAGTCGAATGATCTCTTGGTCTGTTGGATCCATATTTGAAGCCTCTAAAAGATCTGTGCAGAAAGGGAGGCATTTAATAGAAATAGAGACAGACTAAGTTAGTTCGAAAATGTCATTACCTTTCAATGCTTCATCTGGCCGATCAGATTGAAGGTTCACTAACCCACGTCGCACAAGGGCCTAACAGAATGTCCAAAATTTATGAGGAACAACACAACTTTAGACAAAGATCTGTTTCACAAGAGACACAATCTTAGCTTATTAGAAATTGTCAACATAATCATATTTTACCTTGATGTAACCTGGATCAAGTTCTAATGCTTTGCAACAATCTGCATGGGCCTTGTCTAAGCGGTTCATCTATCCCATAAATAACGTGCCTTAGAATTTAAATGCAATAAAAAATCAAGTAAAGTAGAAGGGATATAAAAGTTAATACTTTCATATATGCTGCTGCTCGATTTGCGTATGTTATTGCATAACTGTCAAACAAATCAATTGACAGATTGTATGCATCAAGGCAAGCATTATACTCTCTTGACTGCAGGCCAACAAAGTTCAAATATGATAAATTATGGCAGACAGATTTCTATATCTGACCGTAAAATACAATTGTTAATACACCCATTGTTCAAATGTTCATTCCATTAAATAAACATATCTTTCAGCCAAAGTGTCAAATTTAAAAGGCTACGTTATAGTACCATACTTAAGACTTCCAGGGAAAGTTATTGGCCTTGAAAGCAAGAACTGATGATAAATCCAAAAAGTTATATTGTAGTATCATACTCAGGCTATCAACGAAGACTTCTAGGGAAAAGTTGTTGGCTTTGAGAGTAAGAAACTGTCTGACCGCCTTGATAATATCTAATTTCAAAAGGCCTAGTGATATGTAATGGCTTACATATAATATATTCACTAGTTTCACATATAACTAAATAGAATTCAAGAATTGGGCAGCTAAAAATTAGTTTCGCTTATGCAGGCAATTGTTCTGATTCGAAAGTAAAGCAAAGTAGAACCTTAAAGAGTTCATTTCCTTTTTCTCTCTCCCTCTGTGCAAGCCATTTCCTTTCCAACAATGATTTGGAAGATGCCAGCTTTGAACCTCTGCAGCATTAAATGTTAAGACTTCAGCAAATTTATTTTCTACAAAATGCAGAAACATTCTTTTGATTTTGAACAACAAAAACAGGCCCTAATACTTGTAAAGCAATGCCATTTAAACTCCTTTAATACCTTGACGATGTTTGCAAGGATACAAGTACTAGGCCTCAATAACAATGGTTGTCACAAAACGATAAACAAAATATAGGGAAAATCAAAATATATGAAAAAATCATCCTTGTGTCGTCATGCATAAAATGCATTAAAATATCATTTCACACAAACAAAAATAATGAACTCCAATCTTGCTTTCGAGCCAACACCAGTTTTTAATATCATCTCTAGAGCCTATTTGCACCCTACCCAGAGTGCACATAACTGCACATTCATTTGCAATCATTATGAACTGCATTCCAATGCTAGATCTTGTAGTCTCTTAGAGAAGGGAGCTGATATTGTTGAAGGTCTAACAAATAGCACAATCTCCAAGCTAGCTCTGCTTCGGCAGATGTCAAGCACAATTACACGTTCTTTAGGGAGTCAAAAAGACAGCAGGCATTAAAAACTCATATTGCTAGATTTCTGCTAGAGATACGCTGCAGACAAAGCCAGAAAATAAGAAGTAAAGAACTTGCCGTGCATTAGTGCTGGATAAGTGCCCCTGGTTAGACTCCTTGCATTCTTCAGAGTGGCCATCGTCTTTATTGTCTTTGATTATGATCTCCTCGTCCTGTTAATAAATGTTTTTTCATTTAGTCATAATAGTGTCTGTGCATTTAGATGTTCTATACACAAAATGAACACAATAAAACATAACGTTAGTGCCAACTTGAACAGTTGCTGCACAGAGTATGAGGTCTTACATTCTCACATTGGTTGGCAAACTTATCCCACTGCTCGTAATATTGGCGCCCACTTCTTATGTCCTTTTTGTGATGCGCTCTTTTTGGTGTAGCTATAGGAGTAGATGTAGGCACAGGTGGAGGCTTCGGGTCTTTGCATACTAAACTTCGTATTTTGGGTGTCCTGTAGGGGCCCTCTGTTGTATTTGACTGCCCTGCACAATGAGCAAATTGAGCAGTATTCGATGAGAATTCAGTTCCTTCACTTGATGCAAAAACAGCTGAAATTAAGACCCTACATCATTCTTGTCTCTGAACTCTTCATCCGTTTTTGACTTCTCTGCTTGAAGAATTTCATCCGCATCCTTTATAGATGCCTAAAACAGTCAGATTAAAAGCAGTCCCAATGAGCGCACGTTTTATTGGGGAACTATTGACAATATGCTTAAACGACTTTATATTATACTAGAGACCGCATGCTCTCTCTCTAATGTTTTGTACGTATATGCATAAGAATAAGAAACTATATATATATATATACCCACTTTCCAGAAATCAAATTCCTTCACAAACTTGTCCAATTCGCTGTAGTCATCAACATCTCTGTGAAACAGGCATATTTCATATGAGCTGCTGGAAATATCGAAGCCATGATTTTCCATTAAAATTCTTACTTTTCTTCTCCAGGAAATTGTAGGATTTCACCAAGCTCTTTGAGTACCTCCCTTCCAATATCTGCCGTTTGTTGAAATCCCTCTTCTCTGATAAGTTTAAAAGGCGTCAGAACGATAGAGCTGTTGTAAGAAAATACTCTAAATCTTACCTCATGTACCGAATCAGACGTTTTAGCTTTGGAATATCTTTGATTTGCCGAATTCTTTCTCCGCTGCAACAAAGAACACACATCCCCTGATTTACCTGAACCTGATTTACCTGAACAAATATATGACCAACTAAAGTACTAGATTTATTACGTCATTTGGTCGAATTCGTCCCTTTCGGCATCCTCGATCCAGGATTTGTTCCTCATCTTAGAGCCAGATTCCACCCGCGTCAGTTGAATGGTGGCTTTTAAGAGCTGGCCAATGGAATGCTAAGATTCAAGAACTGCCTTCGATTGAAGCGATTCCACTACAACAGTAATTTAGCATCGGATTTAGGTTTGGGTTTCCATAAATAGCTTGCTAATTGCTAGGTAAGTGTCAGCCAATCTCCCTGACATTTTTGAGGTAAGGAAATACCAGCAAGAAATTTTTTGATACGCATCCACCGGAAGCATGAATTTGCTCCACGACTTGTTCATGTGGAGATTGTTCCACGGTAATGAAATCACGATGAGCGGCAGTTAGTATGACCTAGCAATTGCAGTAAAACAGAGACGCACCTGAATGAATGAAATGGCAGTTGAATTTGACGACGTTGATAAAAACCATTTTGCCGTTAGATTTGATCCACGTCAGCGATCCAAAATACCTAAATGGTGATGACGTGGCAATCTAAAGCCAAGGCCCAATGATGGAAGATCATAGGTGGATGAACTGCAAGCCCCACCACGGTTCAGGATAGACTTACCCTGGTTTGGGTTGATCCTGCCCTCTGGGATCCCCAAATGGGATCCCCTCCTCCGGGATCCCACAGTTAACTGCGCAGTTAACGCCTTACTGCAGTTTTTGCCGGATTGGAGCGAGGCCAGTGCAGCGGTGCTCGCCCTGCTTCCTCCTCCGCATCTACCTGATCCCCTTGCCCTCCCGATTCCGACCAGCTACGAACTGATCCCATGCGATTCGGTGCCGGATCGAGGGAGAAAATCCCACAACAAATTTGCCCCAAAAATCCCTATAAGGGCCAAGATTTTAGCGCAGTAACTGCGCAGTAACCGGGGATCCCGTCCTCCGGGATCACACCTCTTGGGGATCCCGTCCTCCGGTATCACCCCTCCGGGATCCCCGAAACCAGGGTAAGGATATCCCCCGCCACCACGCCCACCACAGCAAGAATCTCTGGGTTTTGCATTCTATTACCGGCAGACATTTTTTGATGTGGAACTCTAATTCCTGATTTTACTCCTCGGCAAGATTTACCGGAAGTTTCTTCTACCTGTATCATTGTGAAGCATACCTGAATAAAAACTACATGCATATGTGTCACTATATACCCTAAAAAGGGATTGAGCTTTAGATTTCAACGACAACGAGCACGCTTACTGCAAATCCAACGGTGATCCAAGAAAAACTTTTTGAAGAAACATGGGCAGATGGAGCAGGGACAATAGATAAGGCAACACGATCTCTATCTATGTCATTTCCACAAGCAGTTCCCTCCCACGAGGAGCAAGACAACTTGTATCATACACATATTGATTTGCACCACATTGTTGCTGGGATAAAGCTTTAGTGAACCCTAAACCTACCGGCACTAAACTATTTTGCTCTCTCCCAAACATTTCACATACCTCAAGGAAGGATAACCATTGTAAAGTACTCTAAGTGGTCTTGCAAAGATCAAACCTATGCTTCACATAAATACCTATTTAAAAAGCTGTACCTTGCCCCCAATTTTGCCATGTCATTCTCCCCACATTTAAATGATCACAATTAGGCCCATAGTTTCTTCAAAATAGACAAGGTAGACACATATGGATGTCTCCAATCCTGGATCAAACTATGCTGCTACTTCTCATACTCATGCAGAGCATCCTTACACAAAAGTAAAGCCATCCATTTAAACTACAACTGTGAATAAAATAGATTTCTTAAGGTCCACGAAGACCAGATCATGGGGCCATACAATGGGCTAGTATAACCATAACTATTAGGATTTAAAAACCCTACCTCAAAAAGTTTTCAAGGGAAAACCCTTGCAGCAATGATGATCTAGACAATCAAGAATAAATAATCAGATTATGATGACTACTAAGGACATCATAATTGAAGATGCGTATCTAGAACCTCAAGCATGTATAATGCCAAATCGTGCAGAAATGGTGCTCTAAGAAGTTGTAGGAGCGTGGAGTGCAATGCCTAATCATCTTAAAAGCAGGACATTTTAGGAATGTATGCTTTTCGTCTTCAATAACCTTAACTGGCAACATGCACATAATCTCGCTTCTCGCGACAATTGCAGATGTCCCATCTACCTTTCTTAATACGTAGCTTATGGGAACCTGTGCGAATTGATGCAATAGCTACAAGCTTTTTTCTGGATAAGAACGCAAGCAAATAAGCTTGTGGTCCTGGTGCCAAAGTGGGATTTATATGTGCATGATAATGAATAGTTTTGAGCTGGGCCATGGCAAATTTCATCGCATATTGTTTGAAAAAATCGACCATCTAGATAGTGTTCCAAAAGCGTAGATTAAAACTTGCAAGCACCATACAGTATTTCTGTCGCACAAATCAGCAAGCAAAACCATGCATTACAATGCTCTTTCCAACACCTTTTCAAATGCTGAAAGAAGAGGGTACCTATCATCATCCATGTGATGCACCTTGCTTATATAGTGCAGATGGTGCTTCATGGTAGAATGTTGAAAAGGCTAGAAATCAGTCTCTTCTAAGAGAATAGCATAGGGCATCGTAGTTTTGACTCCTAAACTGTAAGTGAGAAAAGATTTTTGCACCCGTTCCAAGCTCTCCCAAGCACTAGCACTAATGGCAGGTCCCCATACTTTAGAACTATACAGTAAAACATGCTCTACCAAAGCCCCAAACAAGCCGGCTTTTCGTGACTAATCATGATCTCTGCACAAAAATAATTGTTCTGTATTGCATAGAGTGCTCTCCAACCAGCAGTCACACGCTTGGCAATACATTATTTCCAAAGTATATACTTACAGAATTCTACACCAAGATACTTGTAGCTATTTACAACTTCATCTTCGTGGCTATTATAGTGCAAACTTTGAACAATACGTCAAGAATATTGAACTACAAACACCTTGGTCTTCTGGAGATTAATGTAAAATCAAGCATTCTCACATGTAAATATTGTTACATTCCTAGGATGGGTCCTATGAGACAAACAAGTTGGCCGAAGTGAAGTGGTATTCTCATTGAGCTCTTTGAAAAATCTTTGAGTACATATTGACCCCCCTATTAGGGGGTAAAATTTTGAGACTTGAAAATTTTATATGCTCCGAAAATAGACAATTATCGAGAGCAAGATGAATTATAGAGTGCCAGAATAGACCATGATTGCCAAGCCATTATTCCAACGATCAAGCCAAAGAGTGTAGGAGATAGAGGGTAACCGTGACGTACTCCAATATGTAGCACAATAACAGGGGGGTTCCAGGGAGATTTGATATGGACATAAAAATGACAATTCATGAAACCATAGACCATATGTCCTTAAAATAATTGAATGGGTTGTTATAAAAAAGACATGGATTCAAGATATAAAATAAGCACATTAGCTCATATTGGTTGAAGTAGTCTTATTAGGACATTGAATTATTTGGTAGAGGTTCGAACCCCCGTAATTCATATTTTAAAACATTAGACAACGTCGTATAGAGGTTCGATATTCCCTCAAAACCTTAGGCGAACTCATATTTCATATTTTAAAATCATAGGTGCCTCTAATCATAAATGATCATAAGCAAAATGAGAGGTGCCCAGAGGCCCCAACATACGGTCTGGGCCATAGGATCGACGGATCCGATGACTATGATAGTCCAGGTGTCTCTTGTTGAGAATATGTAGCACAATAACAGGAGGTTCCAGGGGGATTTGATATGGATGTAAAAATTATAATTCCTGAAACTATAGACCATATATCCC
The DNA here is from genome assembly GCA_021234155.1 of Isoetes taiwanensis. NCBI lineage: Eukaryota > Viridiplantae > Streptophyta > Lycopodiopsida > Isoetales > Isoetaceae > Isoetes > Isoetes taiwanensis. The sequence goes on along the minus strand of JAJEKV010000023.1, from coordinate 13,287,121 downwards.
TAAAACAATTGAATGGGTTGTTATAAAAAATACTACAAGGCATCGACGTGGTTGAATGACGTCAACGTGTCGTTGAACATCGTCTAGACGTGTTTTAACGAGTCGATGTCGTTTAAAGACATGTCCATCATTAAACATCATTCAAAGACGTCGTTTAACGACAAGACATAGATCTGGCATGTCAACCATGATTGATGACTTGCTGACATGCCACGCTGGCACGCTGCCGTGTTCTGCCACGTCGACATGACGTCGTTAAACGACGTCTAGAATATCTGGCGTGGGCAAGTCGGCCTCGTGGCTTGCTAACATGCCATCGTGTTCAGCCACGTCGAGACGACATCGTTAAATGACGTCTAGGATATCTGACGTGGCCAAGACGACCTCGTGGCTTGCTAACATGCCATACTGGCATGCCGCCACATTCTACCACGTCAATACGACATCGTTAAATGACGTTTAGGATCTAACGTGGCCAAGTCGACCTTGTGGCTTACTGACATGCCACGCTGTCATGCCACAAATGTTCTGCCACGTCGACATGACGTTGTTAAAAGACGTCGTGGCATCGTTTAACCACGTTTGTTAACTTAGGATGACTTGGAACTATTTTCTCATGCATAAACATTGCATCTCCTAGTGCATTTTTTTTTCATGTGTCTGCATCGTCATGCTGCACCCCATGCCAGAACTTCACCGTTTTTTTATACATATTTTTTTACTTATGCATATTTTTTTCGCTTTTATGCTTCAGAATTTCGTAATCAATGCATAGTATGAGAATTCTGATTTTTCGTCAGATAACTACCTAGGTTATCACCAGCATACAGACCAATTTCCAAAAATTTCGGATAAGGTTTAGATTGAAGAGTAAACATCATTATGGTCCGAGTAGCTCATTTTTGCAGTCAAGTTGGCGTCGCTCCCAAAGTCAAACAAGGCCAGGACTTTCTAGGGGCTGCCTCATTATGGGGGAGACTAGAGACGGACCTCAAAAAACTTTCCGAGGCAGCCTATCCTGGTAGCGCTCCTCTGAGGGGGCGTACGTTAATCCCCACCCTCTCGGAGCTCGATTTCCCTATCAAGGCTCTGGCATCAACACCCCCCATACGTCAAGACACAGTGCAAGGTCCTGGTCGAATCTGACAAGGATAGGACCTCCAAAATATAAACCCCATGAGTTGCCAGGTTCTTGAATAGTTTGTGTTTTAGGGGTTGAGTTTTGGTCTTCTGCATTTGGGACATAGCCAAGAAGCTATAATTGAGAACGGAAAGCATGGAGAACTGACGGAATGGAGTTTGGATCTGTCCTCCTCCCAATATAGTAATTAGAAGTCGAGGGCCATTTTTGCAGTAGCAAGACATCCATAAATTCGTAATTAAATTCTGATTTTTTTTAGCCGGCTTCCTGTGTCATTGCCACCATACATGTCAATTTTTCGAATTTACAGATAAGGTTTAGATCAAAGAGTTAGCATTAGAACAGTCCGGGCAGTCCGTTGTTGGACAGCCGAGCTGACACCCTTTCCCAAGTCAAACAAGGTTAGGATGCCTCACAAGAAGGGAGAGTCCAGACACCAAGAGGCGGGCCCCAAAAAAGTTCCCAAAGTAGCCTCCTGGCAACGCTTCCCGGGGGGGCGTATGCTAATGGCCATCGTTCCGGAGCTCAGTTCCCCTATCCGACCGTTGAATACTCCGTTCAAGGCCCCTGCTTCGAGGAGGTCCAAAACATTCCAAGATCGGTCTGGGGAAATTTATCAAACTGCGAAGCATCCTACGGGCGATCCTATAGAAACCGAAGTGTTTTGTCGTTCGGACATTGTGAAGGCTTCGGAATGGCGATTCGACTTTGCGAAGTTGTCCGAAATGGCAAAATTATCCTAGGGAGCAACTTACATGGGCAATTTTGCAAAAGAAAAAAATACTTATGCCCTACATGGCAGTATTCAACATCCACCTCCTAGGCCAATTGATTATAAGTGTGCTGGACATGAGCTACTTTGGCACTTCTTGGAGAAGGGGTGGTCTTTTGGCCATGAAACTTGGTCCCCATGGCAATGTCGATGTTCTGAGTCCATTGGCAGAGACAAACTACGATTCTAGGGAGGGGAAGTTTCTCGTCCGTCGTCAGGGCCTTCGATAGAGCACTTTTGGGGCAAACTGCTTCTGGCGGGTTTTTAGGGTCTGTGCCCTGGCATCCGCACCCCCCTCCTCCCATACATCAAGACACAGTGCAAGGTCCTGGTCGGGCCTCCGAAATATAAACCCCGTGAGTTGCCAGGTTCTTGAATGATTTGCATTTTGAGAGTCGAGTTTTGGTCTTTTGCATTTGAGACGTGGCCTGAAGCTGCAGTTGAGAACATGAAGCAAGGGGAACTGACGAAATGGAGTTTCGATCTGTCCTTCCCCTGATGTGGCAATTAGAAGTCGAGGGCCGCTTTTGCAGTAGCAAGATATACATAAATTCGTAATTAATGCATAGTAAGAAATTAAATTCTGATTTTTTGTCAGTTGGCTTCCTAAGTCATCACTAGCATACAGATCAATTTTTCGTATTTTCGGATTAGGTTTAGGTCAAAGAGTTAGCATTAGAATTGTCCGGGCAGCCCGTTGTTGGGCAGCCGAGCTGGCACCCTTCCCCAAGTCAGAGAAGGTCAGAATCTTGCACGGCCGCTTCACAAGAGGGAAGAGTCTGGACCCCACTCAAAAAAGTTTTCAAGGCAGTCTTTCCTGGCAGCGCTCCTCGGGGGGCCGCCCGCTAATGAGCATCCTCGCGGAACTCGGTTCTGCTATCCAATCGTTGAACCCTCCATTCAAGGCCCATGCTTGGAGAAGGTTCAAAAAATTTGAAGATTGGTTCTGGGGGGGGGGGGGGAAGATTGAGGGGCTTATCAAACCCGAAGCGTCCTACAGACAACCATGTAAAAACCGAAGTGTTTTGTCGTTCGGGCATTGAGAGGCTCCGGAATGGTGATTCGACTTCGCCAAGTCATTCAAAATGGCAAAATTATGTCACAATAAGACTGTGTAGGGGTATTTTGGTAATTAAATTTGATGTAAAGCGCATTTTGGTAATTAAATTTGGGGTAGATTTATCAAAATTTGTATGTAATGCCATTTTGGTAATTAAGTTTGGTGTGTCAGGGTATTTTGGTAATTAAGTTTGATGTGTCAGGGTATTTTGGTAATTAAGTTTGGTGTATAAGGGCAAATTGATAATTTATATATGTATATTTATTTGATTTCAGTCAGGGGCATTTAGTAATTTTGAAACTCATAAGGGCATTTTAGAAATTACATAATAAACTCATGGGGGCATTTTAGGGTGAGATTCGACTAGGACTTTAAAATGTTTAATTTTAATTAATTGCCCAATATAATTTTGCCATGTCAAAAAGTCGTTGTTGTGATTTATTCCACTTGAGTGGAAGTTAATTAAAAATACTTACGTGGCGTTGCCATGAGTTTTTTTTAAAGGACAGCCAATATTGGCTGGCCCTAAAAATAATATATGTGTCCCTTGCTCAAATATTGCCACGTGTGGATCTCTATTTTGTTTTTTTGTTCTATTTTTCTTTCTTGATCCTTTAATGTGTCCTACGTGGATTTTTTATGTTTCATATGTGGAATCACCCCGTAGAAATTGCTACTTAAATTAAGGAACTTTAATGCCACGTCATTAAAGAATGTTCACGTAATGGAATCTCACCCTTAGTAGTTTTCCTATTTTATTCACGAGGTTATTAAGCCTTCCAACTTTAATCCGGCTAGCACTTTTGCTAGCCTATTTAAGTGTTAAAAAAATCTGAGTTGGTTATGGCTTAAACCATTTGATCTGATGTACAGTACCAGATGGCCATTCTGGACCGTCGCCTAGGTTAGAGCAGAAGATGCCCCTCAAAGGTATTGATCGGCGCCTTATGATGCTCCACAAAGGTAAATCAGTGTTTTCTTAGCTTCTATTTATCGTAGCTCTGTTTCAGCGTTAATTAAGATCATATTCAAGATCGTAGTTCCCGGCATCACAGGATAATTTGATTTGGATGTGGCTTAACCCATTCGATCACGATCTAGAATAGACTGTTTTCAAAATTTAATGGCCGTTCTGGACCGCCGCCTAGGTTAGATCAGAAGATGCTCTACAAAGGTATGGATCATCGCCTATGGTTAGGTCAGAAGATGCTCCACAAAGGTAAATCAGGGTTTTTTCTAGCTCCTTTTTATCGTAGCTTTACCCAGCCTTAATTAAGATCATATTCAAGATTATAGTTCCCGGCATCACAGAATAACGATGTCCTGGAATTTGGGACGTGAGTTACCTTGCCATGCCATTTGCATTTCGGGTTCTCACTTTGGTATGGACCAACATGTCTATTTGCCAGAATTTGCTCTGTAATCTGTGCAAGTTGATGTTTAGATGTGGTGGCGTCAGTTCTATCTGCAAAGGCATGTTCAATTCTTTCTTTAGTAGAAACCTCTGGCTGCAAAGGCATGTGCAATGCATTCTTCAGTAAAAACCTCTGCATGACATGATTAGAAGTTCTATCTAATGAACAGGGCCTGAGTGATAATTTCTCTAGTGCTAGGCTTTATATGGCAATTATACAGTCTATGGCTTAAACACGCTACCTCTGCATAGGGATCGTCTAAACTATTGACTAAGCTTCCCAAGGAGTACGGATGCAATAGAATTGACAATTCCTTTCTGGAACAGTTAACTATCCATTTGGCGTTATTTAATTTGTTTGTTTGAAATTATTTTCTCGGTTTAGGCTTAGTGTGATTTAGCTAAATGATGTTGAAAATTAGTTGCTTGTGTCCTTTCAAGAAAGTCTTGTCCCTTCCAACTTCAAAAAGTGCACGAGTCCTGTAGCGGACCCTCAGTGTGCCATAACCTGATGCAGTCTTGTCGGCCAACTTTCTTCATATTTTGTTTGGTGGGTAATGCCTAACTATCTAGTTCTTTCTCATTGTAACTTCTATTTTTAAGATACTTGTTTGAGGATTTCTCATTATGCTTATGGACAATATTGCGTTACACATATGTAGGTTTTTGCAGGCAGCTCAATTGGGTGGAAGGATTATCTCTTAAGGGTCTTTATTCTGGTTTAAATGGAAACTTTGCTGGAGTTCTATCGTAAGTGCTTTCTTGTTTATTTACAGGTTATAAATTTCCGTAGAAAACTCTATTTCACTTTGTATCAAAGGCATGCCTGTATGAAGAATCATAATATTTTAGACAACCTATGAAACAAAGCAAACGATTGTTAGGACTGCTAAGAACATCCACATCTGCATGAATTTTTGGTGCTTATGACAAGCAGGTTTGCTAGTGCACCATATTTTGCTCGAATTGTTTAAGCATGAATGAAAGGGAAGGAGGCACAGAGGAGGAGGACCCTGAGTGAAGTTATTTATGCCCTTTAGAACTTGATAGGAAGTAAAGGATCATAGATGGCACAGTATGCTATTCCATCAGGGCTTCAGAGGGGCCTTACATCCTATGCCTGGTGGCAATTGAACTTGACTAACTAATTGGGTGTGTAGAACCTGTCAAGCAGAAGCTACTTAAAATATTTCTAGAGAATTTTAGTTCAGTTGCTGTTCGAGCCGCTTGTGTTTTCCTGTCATTAAATAGTTTAGCACATTGGTTGTTCTTACTTGGTAAAACTGGCCATTGAAACCATTACATGATTTAAATTGAAATTCTAGTAAGAAAAGAAACCACATCTATCACCAGCTTTTACAAATTCCTGCTTTTAACCATGATATATGATGAAAACAACAGAAATTGAGGGCCCAGTACAACTGCATAGTACAACTGCATACAGTCCCAGATATTGTGATATGCTTGCACACCACTCTTTACTACGACCAATGGTACAGATTTATGTAGATGAGATTGAGATGCTAGTTTCTAGTGGGCAGAGAGGATAAGCTGCCACTCAATAGTACAGAAACGGTCGAGAGAAACGGCCGAGAGAAATGACCTCTCGGCCATACAGTCCAACAATACAATGAGAACATCAATGCTTTGTGAGGGAGATGTCTGAAGATTATTTACATTTAACTTTTAGCTTGTCTCATGCGGAGTTATGATGATGCATATTGCTTTTTTGGCAGAACTTGAGCATGGAATGACCTGCTATTGCTGAAAGCTTACAAAAACTTAAGAGTAAGAAGTAAGAATTCATTGTTGTTGATGAAAGTTATTATTGTTTTGATTCTATATTACAAGATTATCTCTTTAGGCCAGTAGCAGATCATTGCAGATGCATGCTTTCACTTTGAGGCAGAGCATGGCAAATAGATGGAATTTGAGGATTTTCTTAATAAAATACCAATAGAGCCTGATTTGTTGAGTTGGGCTGAATTCTTGGGATGTTCTGAATGCCACGAGAAAAATGCGCCTTAGATTTGTTTTGTGGTTGCAGTTACAGAGGCAATGAAATATGTTCCTACATAGAAAATCTAAGTTGATGAATTCTGGGCAGATAAGAAACAACATTCATGAATTTGGAGTTCTATGATAAACAAATAAAAAAGGATTCAGTCGATTAATGATCATCTTCAGGAAGGCAAGATGCTTGCTGCTTATGGAAGTCGGGCTTGTTTCAATAAATTAAGATCATGAACGATATTAGGCTGTGCTATTGGTTTAGTGGCTTGTTTTCCCAGCTGAAGGAATATCCAGAAATAAGATTGCATACTCTGTGTCTTTGACTGCCAACTGTGGCAAATAAGAACCTCCTTCCTTTCTAGAATTCTTAGTCAAGTATTCTGTTTGATCTCTCATAACCTGGGCATTACAGTTTGATATTAAAATTTTGGGTGTCAAATCATTTCACGAAATCATTACAAGAATCTTGTTGGAGACTTTTAACGCTTGTGTAGGCCGATCTAGAACTTGAAAATTCTATTAACAAGCTAAACTCTCCCTTTTTGAAGGGAAATTTATTGACTTCCTAAAATGAGAAAAAATGTCTTCTGGGGCCTGGGGTTCAATTCTCCAATCTCTCTTTTTTCTTTCATAACTATAGGTCTTGAGTTCGAGACTGCCCAGAATCGCACTCTGAACTGTTGGGTGTCAAAACCCACAGACGCAATGTAAAGTGGTTGGGGGCAGGGCCCAACCAAGCAATGTAGTGTGGTGTTATGGTCACATGTCCAGTTGGATGCTGCCTAGTGGTGTGACGTTAAAATACTATCTATCTTACTGCAGTTGTTGAATGTAACAGGTCAAGAACAGCATATATAGTGAATCTTTGTCACTTCTTCATAGTAAATTTTATGTTTAGAGCTTTCCTCCTCTTGTATTTCATCAAGGAACTAGAGGTCTTCTACCTTTGGTAATTAACAGATTAAGAAAAATAAAAAAACTACGTGCCTCCTATGTGCTATAAGGGAATCTTCTCTACATGATGGTCTGATAGATTTCTCTAACTTTGGTTACAAATGGGATGCAAGGACATCCCATATTTTGATATGCCACCCTATCAGAACATATTCTACTTGTCGTTGATTCATCCGTGGTTCTCCATGCCCATCTCGTAACTTGTCGGTGATTCATCCATGGTTCTCAATGCTCGATCTCGTAACCTTATATCCTAAGATACCGTATTGAACTACAGAAGAGAATGAATAACAAGTATTGCGTCAACCCGCCAATCAAACTTGACTTGAAAGCTTTGGTATTGCAACATTCTTAACAATCACCTCATCAAAATGTGACTGAATACATGCTCTGTACTACCATCTTGGATCAACATAAGCATGCGTTTATTAACGTAAGCCCAAACACGAGAGTTGTTTTAATATTAAAATTTGCATATCAGTTGACATCATTGTCTGCTGCTCAATGCTACTTGAAGTTAAAAGTTTGCATGTCAATGCTATTTGAAGTTAAAAGTTTGCATGTCAATTGACACCATCTAATTGACACCATCTGTAGGTGGTTGTGGATATAAGTTGTCACTTTCTATTGTCTTGCAATATTGGATATAAGTTGTCACTTTCTATTATCTTGCAATATTGGCCTTATTCGGTTATCTTGCAATATTAGCCTTAGTTGGTCTTGTTCAACAAGATATGCTTGCGTGTTTTTATCTGAGTAAATGAACATGTATCCTTGACCCACAAAAAGGGAAAAAAGAGAGAGAGAAAAAACTAGCAAAAAGGTGCAACAGAAGGCTTGGGCAATTTTAGGCTTGAATTTACTTCTGCAAAATGGAAAATGTAGTCAATTCGGCTTGGGCAATTTTGGGCTTGAATTCACTTTTGCAAAATAGACATCTAGACATCTATTAGATATGGTTTTATTAAGGGTAAAAATTTCCATCTTTGGAGGTGGAGAATGCAGATGATTCTTCAAGATAAGAATCTATGGTACATGGTGCAACCCAGAGATCAAGGAGAGAATCCTGGGGGTGAAGTTCCAGAAGAAGCAAAAGCTGAGGAAGATCCCATAGCGAAAGAGGCTAAGGATCTTAAGGCTCGAATCTTGATCTGTGGTACTCTGGGAGATGGTGCTGCAAAGCTAGTCAAGGATGCTGCAATGGCAATGGAGGCTTGGGCTATTCTTATCAAGAGATACGCATCAAGCACTGCTGTAAACAGAGTCTTGCTTCGCAAGAAATTGCATGAACTGGAAATGCAAGAAGGAGATGATGTGGACATCCACATCAGGATTCTTTCTGCCACTGTGAAGAAGAGAAGGTCTGTGTATTGCTTAACAGTCTACCTCCCTCCTATGGCAATTTGGTCACATTCTTAGTCTTAGAGGGAAAGCTTGAAGAATTTCATTTTGAGGCAACTATTGATCGGATTAGGCTAGAAGCACTGCGCAACGGGAAAACTCACAAGAAAGATTCTTTGCAATTTGCAAATACAAAATGAAGCTCTTCTTCCTCAAATTCTAGAAGGCCTCGATCAGACAAGAGCAAGATTCAATGTTTTCGTTGCCAGCTTTTTGGGCACTATGCTCGAGAGTGTACGGTTACTGTTTCTGCACCCATGTTACCAACACCTGCACAACCACCCAAGCAAGCTGCTGCTCCAGAAGAAAGGAGTAACCTTACAATTGATGCAGAAGCTGAGTTTCTATTCTCCAGTGATGATCGAGGGCAATCTGACACAAACTCCTGGTATCTGGATTCAGGGGCTACCTCCCATATGACACCACACAAGGCATTCTTTGTCTCATATCAGATCCTTTCTCCACCAAGAATTGTCCGAATGGGGGATGACTCTCAACAGCATGGAATTGGCATTGGTACTATCTCCTTTTTGCTCCTTGATGGTACACGAAAGCTTGTCAAAAGTGTTTTGCATGTCCCTGGACTAACCAAGAATTTGCTTTCTATAAGCCGGATTACTGATGCAGGGTATCAGGTTCAATTCTTTCAACAGAGATGTCACATTCTTGACCAGCAGAATTCCTGCATCTTGATTGGAGTCCGTTTTGGCAATTTGTATCACCTTCAATTTGGCAATTTTCATCATCTTCGATTGGAGGAAGCAGCACACGTGAGCACCACTGAACACCAGGCATCTTCTCTATGGCACCAACGTCTTGGGCACCTGAGCACAAATCGTCTGCAACAGCTGACCAAAACAGGTCATATCTGTCATTTGCCCCATTCTAATATTCCCTGTAATGCTTGCTTACAGTGCAAAGTCACCCGAGCTATTTTTCCGCCCTCTTCCTCTCATGCCTCTCAATGCCTTGAACTCGTGCATGCTGATCTTATAGGACCCGTCAAAAATCCCACGTTTGGAGGAGCCAAATATATTCTTGTTATTCTTGATGACTTTTCTCGGAAGCTATTCACGTACATGCTAAAAGCCAAAAGTGACACCTTTTGTTTTTTCACTATTTTTAAAGCCTTTTCAGAAAAATCTGTTGCCAAGTCCATTGTAACCCTACGTACAGGTTATAGTCGAAGGGGATGGGAGACGGATGGTTGGGCGAAAGCGGCTAGGGCAGGCGGCCGCCTCCCTTTCTTGCCGCTCTAAACCACCGGAGTATGGTGCAAACCAGCAGGGATCTGGGTGCTAGCAGGACTTGGATTTGTTCTGCCTTCTCAAAAACAGTCATCGGATCTGCGGGTTGTATGTGTAACCTTCCTTCTTTCAGGCGGCCATAATCGGTTGTTTTAGTTAATCCACTAACGTGGCATCTTCCTTTGGTAGCAGACAAGTTCTTAGCTTGTATGCCCACTATGTCCCTTCTAGACACACTGAAAGGATAAGCCCAGCAGATTGGGATATTGGCCTATAAAGCGAAGGGGATAGAAACTCCCGATTATGTAAAGTAGGATTTGGATATGCAGATCCCAGCGGGGAATATCATACGCCGTTTTTTGGAAGAAAACTTTCCAAGTCCTTTTAGCTTCTTTCCTTGCTAGCAGGAAGCATCTGTTATTTGCCAGAGGCAGTTCAAGAGACAGGTGACTTATTCTTCATATCGATGCTGAGCAATCAGTTTTTTTCTTGTAAATATCAAGGATGCAGAAGATAATCCCGACAATGCTGCATTGATTAGCGCGCATGATACACTCAGAGGTATGGGACTCTTTGATATCAAGTTCTTTAATTTGTGCATGCTAGGGATTTAAAATGTTTCAAGTACTGATGCTTGAACATTTTTTATGTGGATACTGATATCCAATCATATGCTCAAGTACTGATATGCTTGCAGCACTTTAGACCAGGTTCTGATATGCCTGTGTCAATCTCAAGTACTACTAAGCTTGAGGGCAGCTGGAGGACTGTTATACTTCAGCCTGCATTCTGTTATCCTTTGCTTACAGGTTTAAAACTGGTTGCAAAATGTTTTTGAGAAAAGTATATGTTATCTGTTAATTGTACTTTCTCGTCAGATGCTGATGTAAGAAAGCTTTTTGAGCATATTATGTATCAGGCCAACAGGGCTTCACTGTGCTCATTCTTCCTATCTGATCTTTAGAGATCAATATTGTAATCTTTTCTATATCAATAGAAAACCACCTTGCCTTCAAAAAAAAAAAAAAAAAAAAAAAAACCTACGTACAGATGACGGTGGTGAATTCGTATCTCACTCTTTCCAAACACTTTGCCTTCAGTCTGGAATTCGCCATAAATACTCTGCTCCCTATTGTCCTGAACAAAATGGTCGTGTGGAAAGAGCAAATCGATCTCTTCTGCAGATGGCCAGAACCCTTCTACTCGCCATGCATGTTCCACATAAATTTTGGGGGGAGGCCATCTCTACTGCCACTTACCTGTTGAATAGAGCTTCACATCGTGCATTGGATCATGCAATCCCTGAAGAATTATGGACTGGCCAACCAGTTTCTCATCGCCATCTCAGAGTTTTTGGCTGCAAGGCATTCGTTCACCATCACCCTGCCCTCAAGATGGATCCCAAAGGCATACCCTGCATCTTTATTGGTTACAGTCTCACCCATAAGGCCTATAGATTTTATGATCTTGCCTCCAACAAACTCATGGTCAGCCCCAACGCAACATTCAATGAGCATGAACCTTGTCATGTTTCCTCCACCATATATTCCCCTTCTTCCCTCATTGAAATTCTTACTGATAATAATGTTCTTGATGAACCTGATATGCCCAGAATTGATCCTCCTGCTCTGCCCGCCCCTTCACCAGTTTCTGATCCTCTACCTGCTCTCATTGTTCCTCCTCCTTCGTTAGCCCCAAATCCTTCCTTTCCTGCTTCAGCAAGTCGCCCCATTCGCCAGAGACGACCTCCTGCCTGGACACACGATTTTGTCATGACAGCCAATGATAATGTGCCAGAACCCAAGAATTTTCAAGCTGCTATGGATAGCCCTTATCACAATCAATGGCATCAGGCCATGTGTGCAGAATTAGCATCAATTGATCAGCATGGTACCTGGACAGTGGTACCCCGACCTCCAAATCGCCCTATAGTTGGCAGCAGATATGTTTATAACGTGAAGTACTCAAGCAGTGGGAAAGTTGAAAGATTCAAAGCTCGGTTTGTGGCCAAAGGATTCAGTCAGATTGAAGGCATCGATTTTGATGAGACCTTCGCTCCTGTAGCTCGTCTCACATCCATCAGGACCCTGCTGGCCTATGCTACAGTTCAAGGTTTTAACATACACCAAATGGATGTCCAGAATGCATTTCTACATGGTGCATTACAGGAAGAAGTTTACATCGACCCACCAGAAGGATTTTCCTTCCCCACTAACTCCGTTTGCAGATTACAAAATGCTCTTCAACGTCTTGGTTTTGACATCTGTCCAGCAGACACAAGCCTCTATTTCTATCTTCAACCTTTTTCCATCATCCTGGCTATCTATGTTGATGATCTCTTGATCATTGCCCATCCCAATGCAGATCTTCCCACTCTGAAACACCAATTGTCCCAGCAATTTTCCATGAAAGACCTTGGCATTGCTCATTACTTTCTTGGTATTCAGCTACAGCATAACTCTACACACAAAACTATGTTTTTCAGCCAGACCAAATATTTTCAAGACATTCTCCTCCGCCATAACCTCCTCCAATGCAATCCTACTACTACTCCTTTGGATCCTTCTTCCCATCTCCTGGCCTCTAATTCCCCATGTTCTCCAGATTTCCTCTGCTTCCATCATCACTATCGTTCCATTGTTGGGTCTCTCAATTTTGCTGCCCAGGCCACACGACCAGACCTTGCTTTTCCCATTTGTAAACTCAGCCAATTTCTGGAGACTCCCAAACAATCTCACTGTATGGCTTTGAAATGCACCCTTCGTTATCTTGCTGGCACTCTCAATTATGGTCTTCTGTACAAGGCTAGTGGGGGCAGTTCTCTTCAAGCCTTCTCTAATGCAGATTGGGCTGTTGATGCCACCGATAGAAAATCTGTGTCTGGCTATGTCTTTTGTCTCGCAGGATCTGCCATTACTTGGGCCAGCTCCAAACAAAGCTGCACTGCGCTCTCAACAACTGAGGCTGAATACATCTCCCTTGCATTGGCCACTCGTGAGGCTCTCTGGCTGCACTCACTCATCACCAACCTTCAGTTTCAAATCCCTCTTCAGATTCCCATTTATAATGACAATCAAGGAGCCATCGCAGTAGCCCATCGCCCAGTCAACCATCGACGTCTTAAGCATATTGATATACGTTTTCATTTTCTTCGAGACCATGTCAGCAGTTCCACCATCTCTCTGCATTATTGTCCATCTGAAAACATGCCTGCGGACATGCTTACCAAACCTTTAGGCTCTCCCAAACTTCTCCTGTTCTGTAACCAGATTGGCCTTCTTAATACGGCTTGACTCTGAGTGGGGGCTTTATCATACAGAGCCAAGCTGATCTGCTCTGAGTGGGGGTGTTGGAAAAATACAGAGCCAGATCAGCAATTAACTAGAAGACAAGTTTGTTAGTCATGGTTCAGAAGTTGTTAGTCATGGTTCCAGAATTAGTCAGTTCTATTTTTAGAAAGTTTACGTTGCAAGCAGCTCCTACTTAAGGAAGAGAGGCGAACGTCTCCAGCATCCGCTCCAAGATCTGCTCCTTCCTCATCGTAATTCCTACTTGTGTTTCTCTATGTTCCAGTTTAGTTCCATTGTTTTTCCTTTGCTCATATCCGAGAGCGATATGCTCGATTACTAGTGCCTGGCCAGCCGTTGCATCAGTTATTGACTACGGCGTCAGTGGGTTTGTTGGGGTCATACCTCCAGGAGGTTATGGATGCACGGACTCAGTTGTGTCCTACGGGACGGCATTGAAACTGTCCTATACAACTGTACAGCGTTCCAGCATACTTATTACTGCTAAGGTTTTTCCTTCGAAAACCCTTCGGGGCGGGGGTTTTTTAATCCTGTCAGTAATAGGCTTGCTGCTCTCTTTTTGGTTTGGGTCCCATAGGCCAATTGATCTCCGTGGACGCTAAAAATCTATTCTTATTCTTATTCTTATTCTTCTGTTATCCGGTCTTCTTGAGACCCGATTATTTGTACCTTTTCTTATATATCAATTGATTTCCAGTTGCATTCTATTTTATATATTTCCACATCCTCGATGCAGCATCTCATCCGATTCTTTAGTTGCCGATTTTTTATGTCGAAGCTGAGTACTCAAATTTCCATGAAGAAGTGGCAACTTCTTGATCAGGGTGGCAGACTGTTCTTCTTCCGCCAATCTCTTTCTTTGTTTCTACATTTTTGCTCTTGGTAAGAGATTTTGATGGATGCAGCTGTTGAGTTCAGATAATTGATGCTCAACTCCTAAATCTTTCTAGATGGGAAGAAGTTGAGCTTAGCTCCTGTAGTACTGGCTATGAAAAAGAAGAGGTTGAGAGGTCAAATCCTGGTTCTTCAATTGTATCTTTTTGTACAGAAATTCTTCCTACATGATCCATATGGAATCGGTTATGTAATGATTTTTTCTATCTTATGAATAAAAAAGCAATTCTGTTTTTCCAAAAAAAGAAGAGAAGCATTGCAATGGCTTAAAAATAAAAATAAAAACCTAGAACCTAGCCCACCCAGCATAAATCTCAAAGGATTAATAAAGATTTTACTAATTTACTAGAGATTTCAAAAGCAAGAAACAAAAAACCCATCACAACGATTGCACAAGCCCCTTAAACAAAATTTGAAGGTTTTTCTGGTCTTTGATTTCTCCTTTGTTGCTCCACTATATATTGGATTGCTCCACTTCCATGCATGTCAAGATAGGTAGGTCTATCAAGTCATTGGAGCGCCTTCTGTCAAGTGGCCAGTTTGCAGCAAATGAACACTTAAAAACCATGGTTTCTAGGCAATTGTTGGACATTTTACTTGATTCAATTGATTCAAATCATCACGAATTGTAGCACGTGGTACCTAGTGGTCGCATATTAGGCTTGACAGTTACATGTCATGGGTTCAAATCCTTATGCTTTCTTTTATTTTGAACATTCAACTCACCTTGTTGTCACCAATATATGCTCCGCTATATTTATTTTCTTATTAGATTTGTTTATACCAAATTTCTCTTCAATTCATTCATAAATTTCATTTGATTCCTATTTGTCTCATAAACCCTCATGCCCTTTTCATACACTATTCATGTGAATTTAAGTTGTCTTGGTACATCTTTTAAAACAATGCTCTATAAAGTTAGCACTCTGCATTGCTTTCACACTTTTATGACCTTGGTGTCTTGGGTTATCGTAATATTTGATTCAATTCCATTGAATAGATAAAGAAGAAAAAAAAATAGGACAAGGGAACATGTGCGTTTGTAGCGGATTTGATTAGCAAGAGAGTGGGCCCATAACCTGTGGAAATATATAAAATAGAATGCAACTGGAAATCAATTGATATATAAGAAAAGGTACAGATAATCGGGTCTCAAGAAGACCGGATAACAGAAGGAAAAACGATGGAACTGAACTGGAACATAGAGAAACACAAGTAGGAATTTCGATGAGGCAGGAGCAGATCTTGGAGCGGATGCTGGAGACGTTCGCCTCTCTTCCTTAAGTAGGAGCTGCTTGCAACGTAAACTTTCTAAAAATAGAACTGACTAATTCTGGAACCATGACTACCAACTTCTGAACCATGACTAACAAACTTGTCTTCTAGTTAATTGCTGATCTAGCTCTGTATTTTTCCAACAGAGGAGCCTTATGTAGTCCATCTGAAGCTGGCTAGACATAGAACATACCCAGCCGCACGACTACCTCCAAGGCCTGGTAAAATATCCTTCCACATACGGTTGTTCCCCTAGCTCAGCAATCCGGTTCAATCTATTCCTGCCAATATTTTGCACACAAACAAGTCTAATCTTTTTCTTTCTTCACATCTTCAATCCTTTCTGCTAGCAAGAAAGAGCAAGAGAAATTGACGCAATCAACAATCCAAAGGAAGAGTCTAAAGATTAAAATTAGCATAGCGAAATCTTATCCTGAAGCAGCTTCCTTCCCTGGTTCCATAGACACAAAAGCAGCAAACAAAAACTGTAAGGAGGAGGAAAGCAGGGTTGTTGGAAGCATACAGACTGGTATCTCATCCACCATTAAGCTCCGTAAAAATCAAAGAAATACCGCCTTGGCTACCCCGGAAGCAAAAGACCACACTAACCTTGAAGAAACAAATCCCCCCAAAATTACTAGATTACACCTCTGCTAATGTAGGCAAAAAGGCCTATTCACGAAGAATTCAAAATAGGGTTATCAGACCAGATCAAAAAAGCTGGTTGGCTTTTGTTAATAGATTGATTGATTGATAGTATTTTTACGTCATGTCTATTTTTGTTAACAGAGCATTATCCTTAGCATTCGAATTACAGATTGGAATATGGAAAATAGTAGTGTTAAGTATTCTTCGTTTTAGACAAATAAAATGACGATTAAAACACATCCATGATAGGACCATCCAACATTGGTTTCTTTTCTCTTGCTCTAAACAGTTCATAGCCAACTAAATCCAAAAATCATGACGTCTTCAGAAATCGTGTAACTTGATGCCTTCAAAAGCTTGTAAATATATCTATAAGTGCATTGATTCATTCGGATAAGGTACTATTAATCTTGTTGCTTTTTGCATGCCTCTGTAAATCGTGCTCAAACTTAAACATTGGGAGCGTGTAAAATAGATGTGAATCTCTTGGAAGACATGCATCTGCAATGTAATAGAGGAAGAAGGGGGGGCGGGGGGATAGTGGAGAAAGCCTTAAGAGAATAGCGAGATAGCGAGGACAATTCAACATTGCACCTAGGGCGAAAAATGGGCAAGGACCAAAAAATTTGCTCTCAGACTATCATGATGTGTAAAAGCCATGCCGAATTTGGAAAGGAAAGGGACTGGTAGGAAAATATAATATTAAGAGCATCATAACACATTTGTGAAAAAAACTAAACTCCCTATCCAAGAACTACGACAGTGATTGGAAGGCTCACATAAAAATAAGGAAATACTCACAATGGGATCCAAAAGGAGCATAGACTGCCACAATATCTGAGGTGCTATAAGCTGATCTATCATCATATGTATTGTTACAAGGGCTATAACCTGTTATATTCAGCAAAAGATGACAAATTTCTTACTTCTAATGGAATGCAAAATGCTCAAACTCAACATGTTCCAAGCCATGTCTATGGATTCAATATAGTAAGTTAGAACTTGTGTCACTGTCATGATTGATAGCTATTGCAGAAAGTAAAGAAGCAAAACGAGCTGATGGTCTTAAAGCAACAAAGACAAGGGAGCTCATTTAATGTTGAAGGGCTCTACGAATGCCAGTTTTGTAGAGCCACTTTTCTACTATAAAGAGCCGTATTAGAGCATAAAATGAAGGGCATTTATGGAAACACATATCTATCTATGATCAGAGGATTCTTGCACCACTTTGCCTTGTGAAGAAATTGTTGTTCTCAGAATCATACTGCCTGTAATATTGTTGCATTTCGCCTTCAAGGCTCAAATTGGCCAAAAATGTATTCATTAACTCCTTCTCACTATTGCCATTTTTCTGTTTGAACAGAGTGAGCGTGAAATATTAATGTGAGACTATTGACAGCTAAGGCCAACATTTACACAAGGAAAATATGTACAGAGATTATTTAAAAGCCCATTAACCTACCCTAGTAATATGGATACGCATGTACAAACCTGTGGCAACGGAAATACGTGGCCAAAGTTGTGGAAAGGAAAATAGGGAGACAGATATGGCTAGGTTCGGCAAGGCACACAATAGTATAGAAGAGCATTTTGGGGTTTTGGGGTTAGTTTGACGTTCCCCAACAGGCACGCTTTGCTATTTTTCTCAACCGTCCCTTTCTTAGATCAAGATCTAAGGACCATGTGAACGTCTACATCAAATTTTAGGACAAGGTAGATAGTCTAGGCTTTCAGACAAGGTGACACTCAAGATAGAGCTGTTGCGTTAAAGCAAAAAAAAAAAAAAAAAAAAAGGTTGCAAAAATTCTATGAATGGATTGGTAGACTAGGAGTAGCTTCAAAGGTTCAAGAAAGGTGCAAGTTGTGGGGATTCTCAGAATGGACTAGTTAGACTTGCAGTTAGCTTCAAAAGTTCAATACTTATTTGTATGAGCATTGGAGCTAAAGTTCGTATCGCGGCAACATCTAGCATCTAAGCACAGATGCTTTATTTGAAAACGTCTCTTGTCTCTTGCAACACTTGAAAAATGGATGTGCCATAAGATAAGATACAATGAGAAACAAAAAAAAAGCTATGGGATTTTATGATTAGACTGGGTATTGCACTAATTATATCAGCATGGACATGACAACTTCCAATATTTAAGCCTAACTCTACTGCACGATCCATTTACTGTACGTAATATTGCCAAATGTAGCTCAACAAAACTCATCCAGATAATAGAATGAATTAACTCTCATATTGCATTTGAGCATATGTTATGCTAAAAATTTTGCAAATGTTTTGAGCCTTAAGTGATACTAGATGAATTTACTAAGGTTTTGAATATAAAGAATCGAGTGTTGGGATGGCATACAATATAGATTTTGGCATTGCTATGCCAAAAAAATTGCAAATGTTTTAAGCTTCAAGGAGCACTAGATGAACTTATCAAGCTTAAACATAAGCTAGGGACCATATTAAGTGTCTAGATAATAAAATGAATTAACTGTTAGATCACATTTAAGCATATCATATGCTAAAAACATTGCAAATGTTTTGAGCTTCAAGTGACACTGAAATTTACTAAGGCTTTGAATATAACCTAAGGACCATAACATTCACGCTAAGTAACAGTTAAGAATAGCATTGTGGCAAGACCATATCAATTTTGTGGTGCATATAGTATAGATATTGGAATTGCCATTCCAAAAAATTTGCAAGTTTTGAGCTTCAAGTGACACTAAATGAATTTATTAAGGCTTTGAATATAACCTAAGGATCATATCTAACATTTATACCAAATAAAACTTGAGAAAATAGAGGTCCATGACATTCGTTTATATATTCATGCCTACTTAGCAATGTGGCAAGCCTATGTAGATTTTACGAATTGCTCTTAAAATTGATTGTAGTCAAATAAAGATTGTTTTAAGCTTCAAGGAACAGTAGATGAATTTATCAAAGCCTTTAAACATAAGCTAAGGACCATATTGAGTATCTAGATAATAGAATTAATTCACTCTCACATCACATTTGAGCATATTATATGCTAAAAATATTGCAAATGTTTCAAGCTTCTAAGTGACACTGGAATTTACTAAGGCTTTGAATATAACCTAAGGACCATGTCTAACATTCACACTAAGTAAAAGTTAAGAAAATAGAGGTCCACGATATTCATCTATACATCCATGCCTACTCAACACTGCAGCAAAACTATATACAATTTGGACGAGATACAATATAGATATTAGAATTGCCATGCCAAAAAATTTGCAAGTCTTGATCTTCAAATGAGACTAAATGAATTTACTAAGGCTTTGAGTATAGCCTAAGAACCATGTCTAACGTTCATGCTAAGTAAAACTTGAGAAAACACAGGTCCACGACATTCGTCTATACATTTGTGCCTACTTAGCAATGGGGACAATTTAAAGGCAATTTTACAAAAACTCATATATTATTCTATCATATACTTGCATATTAGACATATTTACATATGATCATAGAATACTGATCACTAACACAACCACCCCTCATAATATATCACGTAGACAATAACAACTATAGCTACTCAATGTGCACAACTACATCCTCATTAAGAACTCCAAAACACTTCAAACATTCCTTGCACCTACCAAATTCATCTGTCTGTTCCCCAAGAACAATACACAAACAACAACTGCACATAACCACAGGTATGATCTCACATTCTTCACGTTCCAACTTCCACATTTCATCATCACCGACTGGAGGATATGCAACTACTGACAAAGATAAATCGAGAGCAGCATCTATAGAACTCTCCAACTTAGGACCATCTTTAGATTCAAATCCATACACTATATCATCATCTCCAGTATCTCCCAAATCCTCACACACCATCCAGCTATTAATTATTACCCATTGGTCTATTCTAGCCCTTTTGTCTTCTGGCATCAACTCATCAGGTGAATTTATAGCTTGATCAAACTTCCTCTTCCTATCAGCCATGGTATCTGCAATGCAAACATCTCCATGCTACTCTAATTTATATAGATTCGCCAGCTTCACTCTCAAACATCTATAATAATCACAAATTTAAATCTTCCTAATCAAATTTTTAGCAAACACATGAACAACTCCTAAACCCACATCAAAGTTGCCATTAAAATCTCTAAATTTGAGCTCCAATCAACGACATCTAGAAATATCAATCCACACAATTTCGAAATATCAAAAAATTTGTCGACAAACAGCATATCGGCATCCTTTTCACAATTTACCAGTGTTCTTTTCAAGTTTTTTCGATGCAGTCGCTGTCTCTTTCATGCCCATTTGATGCAAGCTGGAAGAAGTTTGATTGGTTAGTAAATCGCAATTAAGACTCGTTGAAGAACGGCTCCAGTAACACGAATATTCCTAAAGAATCATTGTATAATAATCATACATGTAGAGAAAAGAGGGGAGAACAATATTTCTAGTATTTTATGACATGTGACACAACCGTAGTATATAGCACTTCTAGTATTATATAATACAACCATGATATATAGCAACACTTCTAAGAGTATATGACACATGATAATGGCACGTGATACAACCATGATATATAGCAACACTTCTAGTAGTATATGACACATGCCAATGACACGTTACACAACCATGATATATAGCAACGCTTCTAGTATTATATGACATGTGACACAACCATGTAATAAAATGACACACTTGCAATCATGACACTTGCAAGCAAGACATACAAAAGTAACTACTACTGTTGTATGACATGTGACACAAATATAGCACTACTTCTATGGCAAGGGAGATTAATGGCATGCCAAACATGACATTTGACATATGTCATAAGTTTCTCAATACATGAGACATAAAAATGAGTAACAATATATGACATAAGGCATGCAACATTTTAAAATTATATAATTAGTGTCAGATGCATTTGTTATATAAAATATGACAGGTGCATTTAGTATTGGCTTTATTGCATCTGGTAGCTTTGCATTGTGCTTAGCGCCCAAAACTTTCTATTCTGCCTCTTTGCTAGTTTCTTTAGTTAACGATTAGGATGGATGTGTAGTGATTATAAAAATACTGCGTTAGACCAGTGCTTTTACGCCATGTACTCTAGGATAATAGACCACTGGAATGGGAAGGAGCAATGTTAATATTCTGTGTGAATGGAGACTATGTTAATGTTCTGATTGGCTGTCAAAAGTAATTGTGATTCATATCGAAAAAACTTCACGCCTCTGTTGCCATTTTAAATCAAGAAACCTTTTTTGTGCTAAAATTTTCTACTATTCAACTAACGATGGAGAAGAATAGGTGCTCACATGATTTTTTGGAATGTCGACTACTGCATCTATAATGGTAATTTTTGCTATCGCATTCCTATGTTATTATTTAATCGTTTAGAAGACTTGGACTGCGAGGATCCTTTTATCTTCTTGTTATGCATGTGATGATTTTGAAACCTAGTTTCTAATACCAAGCCGATTAATTGGCCACGATTTTGGAGATGTATATGAGAACATTTTCTTCATAACAAGATTCAGTTGTCTTCTAGATATTAGACTAAATAGGTTACTTAGTTGCTTTCCAATTTCAATTTATACTTTGTGAAAATTTTCACATCGATTATATGGACGTTAATAAGAAGTTAACCGTGGAATACCCCCATAGTATTTAACATGTTGGTCTGGAATGCATATTCCAGCCTACATGTAATTTTACTTTGATGTAGTATATTATGCATATTATGGATTTGGTAAGCTCCTTGAAGCTTGATATCTGTATATCTGACTTTCCTTACATGAACATTACTGTTAAAAGACAGCGTGATTTCTTCAAGAACATAGTTCTTGAATAATGCCATGTTCTTTTATTCTAATTTCTGAACATGGCAACACTCTCACTTCAAGAGATACAAGGACAATACAAGGACAACTGCGTGATGAAAATATATCTTAACCTTGGATTTTTTTTTTCAAAAACTAGAGTTGGTTCTTATTTTTCTTGTTCTATAGTGCAGACATGAAACACCAGCTTTGTATCACAGAATGTTCACTTTATGAATTGCGGCTGAATCCTTTCACAGTTCCACTCTTCTTTTGCTTTCCAATTTCTTTGATTTATAGGTGTATGCCAATCAAGCCAAGTGGTTCCTATCATTTTCATCGTGGGAACTCCTAGATAAGTTCAGTGCTCAAAATAGCTCTAAATAGAAGCTTTGAAGCAGCGAATGCACTTCTTGATTTGATTTATCTTCTTCAGGTTTTTGATTCATGTCTTCTTTGAGCTTCTAGGGTTGAATCTCAACGGAATTTGGTAATTTGTAATTTGCTATGTGGTGTTCCTAAACAGATCCATTTTGAGTTTGTTTGTTTGTTTGAAGACTAATAACTTATTTGCATATGTTGATTGTTTGGATATGGATTGATTAGATAGGTAATGAAGCATTGTCAAATGGCGCATTTAGTTTATGTAGCCAACACATGTATATAAAGCATGCAAATGAAGTACCCAACGGTAACCCAAGTATATGGTAGGGTTTTCTCAGGTATTACTAGTTAGTGCGTCTCATTATTTTGATTCAAGGCAGGAGAGTTTTGTGATCCTTGGAAGGCCACACAATGTCTATTAAAAATCAGATATATCAGATAAATCCCATTTGGAATAGAAGATTCATTTACGTCCATTGTACATTGGTCGTCCATACATTGAATACATTGAACAGTTGTGTCTGATGTGCATAAGAACCTTCCTTATAACGAGTATAAAGATGCGCCCCCGTATTTCAGATTCCAAAACCTTAGGTGAACTTGCATTTCATATTTCAAAATCATAGGCACCCCTAGGCATAAATGACTGTAATCGAAATCAGAGGCGCCCAAAGACCCTAACATAAGATCTGGTCCATAAGATGGAGGGATCCAATGATCGAGGTTGTCTGGGGCGCACCTCTAACGAAACGAGAGGCGCCCAAAGACCCTAACATAAGATCTGGTCTGTAAGCTGGAGGGATCCAATGATCGAGGTTGTCTTGGGCGCACCTCGTTTAGAATATATAGTACAACAACAGGGGGTTTCCAAGGGGATTTGATATGGTGATTTAAGTCCATAGACCATACTCCTAAAATAATTGAACGAGTTGTTAAAACAAGAAAAGGGAAAAAAAATGGAAAAAAATAAAATAAAATAGATTCAATAGAAAAAATAAGCACGTTAGCTTGATGATTGATTAGTTAAAGCATTCTTATTAGGATATTGAATTATTTTGGTAGAGGTTCATATCTCCGCATGCCATATTCTAAAACCTTAGGTGAATGCATATAGAGATGCGCCCCGTATTTTATATTCCAAAATCTTCGGTGAACTTGTATCTCATATTTTAAAATCATAGGTGCCCCCGGTCATAAATGACTATAATTGAAACGAGAGGTGCCCAGAGATCCTAATATAAGATCTGGTCCATAGGTTGGAGGAATCCAATGATCGAGGTTGTCTGGGGCGCATCTCGTTTAGAATATGTAGCATTTGAAATTAAATAAAGGATTGTTAGCTTATTGAAATCATTGACATTCTTATGTATATAAGTTTTAAAACCATTTGCACCGCTATATCAAGGTTGTCTTGAATTGTCAAGATGATTATTTGCCTTCCACATTTTGACTTTCTTCTGAATATATATTTATCTCAGATTTGCAATAGACCTTGTGCAGCCTATGCATCATGGTTCTTCAAGACCATAATAGGTGTCTAATAGGTGTCTGCCTTGTAAATGTTGGGCCTAGGGCTATTCTTTGCTGGGACAACAACTTAAAATTCCATTCCAAGGCATGTGAAATCATACCAACCGATGAAGGGCAAAAAATTTGAAGCAATTTTTAAATATTTCAGGTGGTTGCAACACCGCCTAACCTGCCATTCTATTTGCCTTCTAGAGCATTCTATTAATTAGGTTAAAGGCATGATTAATGATGTTTTCATATGTATAATGTGCATGCTTGCATGACATGTTATGCTCTTGTTATCCCGGGATGTGATAGTGGAAAATTTGTTCTTGAGCTTAGATTGTACAACTTAGGTATCTTGTTTATTTTGTTATTGATCTCCGAGGATGCAATAGTGGGAAATTTGTTCTTGAGCTTAGATCGTACAACTTAGGTTACCTTGTTTATTTTGTTACATGCTAAATATATCTGCTAGAAACTATAATTCAATGCTCAAGTATTAAAATCCTCATTAATTGAAGAATGATATGTTGAACTTCCATGTTCCATTCCAAGCTCGTCTAGTTCTACATCAATTTTCCTGGCAATAATTTAATATTCATGGTATCCCTTTGAAAGATACAAGCTTCTATTCTATTCTAATGATAGATTGTGCAATGGAGATATAGATCCTACTAAATCGTATTTAACTCTAATGGGTTAAAGAAATCATTAAAATCTATGAGAATTTAAAGCTCTAAATGTCTAAGCAAATCCCCTAGCAATTGCATCTTTCAAATATATCAAATAAAAAAGATAATATCTAGGACTGATTCAACAATTATATTTGATGCACAAAACCTTAAGATAAGATAAGAACCAAAGGGCCTAGGATTTGCCAACTTACATACATAAAATCACTAGATTTTGTCAATTTACATACATAAAAGCAGTGCTACTACTACAACTATATTTGATGCACAAACCTTAAAAGAAAGAAAGATAGATAGATAGATAGATAGATAGATAGATAGATAGATAGATAGATAGATAGATAGATAGATAGATAGATAGATAGATAGATAGATAGATAGATAGATAGATAGATAGATAGATAGATAGATAGATAGATAGATGATAGATAGATAGATAGATAGATAGATAGATAGATAGATAGATATAGATAGATAGATAGATAGATAGATAGATAGATAGATAGATAGATAGATAGATAGATAGATAGATAGATAGATATTATTTTTACGTACATTCGTAAAATTACTAGGCTTTGTCAAACTACATACAAAAAATTAGTGTTCCTTTTTAATTAGATGAGTGTACAATACAACTTGCAGCTCTAAAGTACTCTAAAGTATGCAATGAATGAGAAGAATTATTTGCGAAGAATGTAGCATCATTTAAGGAACTAATCATGGAAGGGAGTCACTGAGAAGAATATATGTCAACCATACATATAAAAGGTAAGCAAATAATGATGTTCAAACATAGATGCACAATTTCAAATAGGAATCTTCTAAAACGTAAACCATATAATTCCTTATGAGAACGGTTGGTTCTTTTGCTGCCATCTTTCTAATAATTATAACTATTAGAGAAATTTTGAATCTGTTGAAAATAATTTTACAAAATGATTAGTTGAATCTTCATTTGGAAATGGGTTTTGAAAAACTCATTGTCACCAAAGCTTTGCACATTATTATGGCATATTTTGTACAGATCATTGAGGGTGAATCTAGTGACTCATAAATTTAGAAATGATTTAAGTTCAGTTTGCCCAGTTTGTGAAAGAATAGACTAGAATAGAATAGAATAGAATAGAATAGAATAGAATAGAATAGAATAGAATACATTATCGTCCCTTGTGCCCTGAGGCCACTGGACTTGTGTAGCATGGGCGAGCTCCCTGATGGGGGCTACTAGCACATCACGCTGTTTTATTGTAGCCTTTTCTGAAGGCTCACTTTTTTCTATTAATGCCGGCACCCTACTTTGACTCGGCATCTAGGCCGTGCAGGGATGCGTCTATATCAAACAGCTTTAAGCTGTACATTTAATGGGCATCTATGATTCGCCTGTTGAGCGACTCATATCGTAAGCCCTTTTGTTAGGTGTACTTCGATTAATCCGGTCAACATCTCTCGTATTGCATCTGCCAGTTCTCTCATTGTTTCTGTCTTTGCCATCATGGCATGTACTGGTTGTCCCCATCTTACTTTTCTGTACTTGTCCCTGATGTCTCTGTATGCTGGGCACTCATTGAGCATGTGGTTTTCGTCCTCCACTTCCCTTCTGTCATAGATTCTGCATATTCTGTGTGTTTCTCTATTTTCCTCCACCTGTCCTTTTCAATTAATTCTTAAATCATGGCACCCCATCCTAAATTTTGCTAGGATGTCTCTTCTCTGTTTTCCAAGCATGTTATCTTGGTACATCTGTTGCCCTATCATCCGCTCTGGGTTGAAGACTGCCATAAGCCAGAGTGTTTTAGGTCCTGTGTGTTTTTGCAACCATGCTCGCGTAGCTTTGCTTGCCCAGTCCTCATTCCATTGGCCTTCATCGATCAGTTCGCTCAGATTCATCCCCATTTCTCTGGTCCATATTGCTACATCCCTGAACCATCCGCTGCTCGCGATGATGTGTGACTTTGCTGATTCGTTGATCGTGATGCTCGCTAATTTATTTGACTTTCCGCCTGCATTATTTCTTATGATATATCTGATGGTCTTTTCCCATGCTCTCACCTCCATAGGTTTCTTACCTGTCTCATATACTATGGTCATCGGTGTGTGTTTTGCTCTCGGTCGAATTCACTGTTTATCGCAAAATGCGAAAATACCTTCTTGTTTTTCCCATTTCTTTTCTGTTAGTCCCGGACCCCAAGCTTCCGCCCCATATAGCTGCGTTGTCACGACTACTGCACTGAATAGGTAGCATTTGATTTCCCAGTCTATTATTCTGCTTTTATTGCAGAAATTTTTCATATTGTAGTAGCTCCCAATGCCTGATTGAAATCTAGCATCTGCCCCTTTCGTCCATTTCCATGTGCCGTGTGTATCATACCCTAGATATTTGTACTCTGTTGCTTCTTCTAATTCTGTCCCCAAGTATTTGAATGGCTTGTGCTTGTTCCTGTTGCCAAAAAAGACTATTTTAGTTTTTGTAAGATTCACTGTTAGCCCTGTCTTTTCACAGAAGATCTCATTTCAGTAACCTGTGCATTCCCTTGTTCTTTGTGGCCATCATGCCCAAGTCATCAACATATAACATGATAGGTGCCTTGGTTTCCCCGAGTATAGGAGCGTCCACATCCCCTTGTTGTTCTGCTATGAAATCCTGTAGGGCATCTATGTATATTCCAAACAATGTTGGGGATAGTGGACACCTCTGTTTGACTCCCGTGTCACAGTTTATTGCTTTTCCTTCTTCTTCTATTTTTGCATATACATTGTAGTATAACCTTGCAATTGCCCCTACCATGTCTCTCGGTGCCTGCATGTCTATGAGTCTCTGTATGAGCTTTTCCCTTGGGACCGTGTCAAAAGCCTTTCTGAAGTCCACGAAACAGCATATTACTTTCTTTCCCTGGCCTCTATTATGTTCTATCAGTATCCGGAGGGTTACTAGGTGGTCCGTTGTTGAGTGTTCTGGTCTGAAACCTGCCTGCCCCTGTGCTCTCAAATTCCCTGTCTCTGCCCATTGCTTTAATTTATTGTCTAAGACCTTCCCGTACCATTTTGCAAAAATGGAGCTTACCATTATTGTCCTGTAGTTTCCAGGTTCCTGTTTGCTCCCCCCTTTGTGTAGGGGTATGACCCTGTTGTACGCCCATCTGTCCGGGAGCCTTGTGTGTATTATACCATTGAATATATCTGTCACCTGTTTTCCTATCATGGTATCTGCACATTTTAGTACTTCCACAGTTAATCCATATAAGTCTGGGGCTTTGTTATTGGCCATCCCATTTAGCGCTATCATCACTTCCTGTATACTGAAACACGGTCGGTCCATCATCTGCAGTTCCGGTATTGGTGCCGGAGATGCCCCTGTCTTATATAATTTTTCAAGATAACTCTCCCACCCGGCTGTTCCAATGTCGCCTTGTGTGTTTTCACTTCTCATATTCCCCTGTCCCTTCCCTTTAAATCCACCCCAGAATTTGCGGGGTTGTTTTTTGATTAGTTTGGCCAATCCCCATTGGTGTTGCATCAGGTTTTTGTTTCTCTTTGCTTTCAGTATCCTCAGATATACCACTCTTTGGATTACGTGCTAGCAGACGAGCAATGCCTACACTTGATCACTCACTTCAGTGTCGGGACAGGTGGCCGGGACGAGGAAGTAGACTCCGACCATCAGCCCATGTTCTTGCAGATAGATTGGCAGGCCAACCGAGCACACATTGCCCCAACACCCCATGTACCACGGTTGCGTCTGGACTATGATCATGCGGCGGTCTATGCGAGGATGCTTGAGCATGAGCTGCCGGAGTCTTTGCAGATCCCCACACTTCAACAAACAGACGGCCCCGTGAACCCGGCTCCTTCGAGGGTAGGGGCCGGATGCTTTGGGAGAGGCCGCCTCGGCGATCCACGGGGCTGCAACCACCTTCCCCTCTTAATCACTGGTTCGATGGCGAATGTCGGGGAGTTGAAACGATGGCTCCGCCAAGTCTTTGGACCCCACCATTCACCCGTGGTAGGCCCGTCAATACCGCTCCTTCCTCAAGACCAAGAAAGCGTACCTTGCGAAGCACCAACAATGAGATGTTTGGTCGCTGGACCGCCACCCTAGGGCCTACGGAGAAAGGTCTTGAGTAAGCCTCACAGCCCACAGGGAAATATTACCCGAACAATGGGTGAGATACTTGCGGCGGTTTGTATGACCCAATGGGAAGCCGGGCACCAAGACTCCATGAGACGAGGGCCTAGCGGGTCATTCGCGAAGGGGATGTCATAATGGGCCCGCGCCTAAGCTAATCCGGGAAAGCGGCCAGACGGATGGTATGCGTGCAGAGCTTCTCAAGTGGGCGGGCCCCAATGGTGCCGGTTCTCCACAAAGCCTCTTCAACGGGGCATTGCAAGAAGGCTTCCCCACCTTTGGACTACCAAAGAGTTGTGTCCATATACAAAGCGGGGGACCCCCATGACCCGACCAACTATCGTTACCATTATGGTCGGGCTCTGTCTTTGCCAAGTTGCTTGTCGGGATTCTTGAGCAAAATGACACACTTTAGGCGAGAGGATGGAGAAGTCTTGGGCTCTCACGCTTGAGCAGGCTTCCGCCCCCGGCATTCTACTATTGACCATATCTTCACTCTGCGAACACTCATAGAGGATAGCCGGAATCAGGCAAAGGCTTTTGACACAGTGCCTCGGGATAAGTTGTGGGACAGATTGAGACAGCTGCTGCTTTCTCTTTGTACTTGGGTCCCATAGGCCAGTTGGTCTCCGTGGACGATAAAATCATATTCTATTCTATTCTATTCTATTCTTTCATCCTGATATGTTTCCTTGCCTCTGAGCGCCTTGACTTTCCTTTTCTGTTCCCTGCATTCATTGTCGTACCAGATTGAGGCCTTGAAGGCATTATTTCCCTTTCTCTTCCTTCTTTTCCCGAGGGAAAGAGCAGAGCAGATCTTTAGAACGCTGTAAACTTTATTGTCGGATAGGTTCAGAGAGTGATTTCAAATTTCAAGCTCGTTGAAGGAAGTGGTGATGGACAGATACCATAGTGCTTGCCGTCTCCCGATGAAATTAGCTATTCATATAGCTAAAGGATGTATATATTGGTATGTATGAGAAGGTTTGTATACACATCCAGATTGTTGCGGTCATTGAGAATGAAGTTGATGAAATAGATTAGTTGCTTGGAAGTTGAGGAGAATGTTGCTCAAGAAATATGGCATGACGTAAAAATACTATCTGTCTGTCTGTC
Source organism: Isoetes taiwanensis (assembly GCA_021234155.1). Lineage (NCBI taxonomy): Eukaryota > Viridiplantae > Streptophyta > Lycopodiopsida > Isoetales > Isoetaceae > Isoetes > Isoetes taiwanensis. The sequence continues at coordinate 13,257,347 of JAJEKV010000023.1, read as the reverse complement.
CTGACTGTTTGTCTCTCTGTCTCTCGATCTGTCTCTCTATCTTAGTAGGTTCTAGTATGGTTATCACTCCATGATCTAATTTGGATGTGGAGATGTTATTATACCTCACAACAATAAGTATATTGATGATTTTATAAATTAATTTTTTCATCCTTAAAAAAAAGGATCAGTTTGTATATTAACTATTTTCCATGTGTTTATTGTGGCAATCTTGAGATGCAGAATGGAGCATATTCATGTTCAAGTTGTCTTCATCATATTGAAGTATTTGAACTATTATGATTTGTTTGAACATCAAGGGGTATGTGAAACCAAGTCTGATTTTTTATTTTGATTGTAGAGTTGTACAATATGTTTTCTGGGGGTTCCTCCATGCAAGAAAGGAACAAGAAAAGAGTTAATTTTAGTACCTCGTATGAAGTTCGCGTCTTTGATAAAGATGAACATGCATTCCATGAGAAACCTAATTCCATCGAAGAAGAGGATCATCACAAATCTATAGAATGGATGACAACAAATATGAAAAATGCTCCACTAGGTAGGCGGAGGGGAGATGCTGCTACGTTATCCCAACCCAGGACAATTAGAAAAAAAAGCATCCTAGAGACTCAATTTTTTGATACTGATGAGGACCTAACTTGGAGACCTGCTATTAGAACCCATTTTCCATTTGAGGAAGAGGAGGAGGAAGATGAAGATGAAGAGGAGGAAGAAGAAGAAGACGAAGAATATAACGAAGAAGAGCGAGTTGCAGGAACTAAGCCTAGTTCTCTGAGTATTTTCACAAGTGACGATGGTACAAACAAGGGTTTTGTCGATAGGAGTAGAAGTGTCAGGAGCAAAAGCATCCCTGAGATATCAAAGAGGAATAATATACATACTACTAGAAGCCAAAGCTTAGCTAATATTTTGGATCATAGATCTAAATATCAGGATATGAAAACCATAGTTGAAGATGAATTTCTGCGGGATAGCACTTTAAGAGAAGCAAAACAAGAGGACATTGAGCATTATAAGGATGTTTCTCATAAAGCAGAGGATTCTACCCAAAGGAAACCAACAAGAATAAGTAAAAAAACCATTGATGATTTACAACACAAACACAGGGGTTGGTTTTGCATCTCGAGAGATATATTAAAGGTGTTGGAAAAGTGTCAAGGAGATACCTATGGAGGCTTACATGCAGAAAATCAATTTGATCCCTTGTATGGAGTTAAAAAGAGAGTTTCTAAAGGTAAGAGAAGAATAAAAGCTAAGAAATTGGGCAAAAAGAGGAGAAGAAATAATACTAAAAGGAGGAAAAGCAAAAAAAACACAACACTGAAGAAGAATAAGATGAATAAGAAGACAAAGAAAGAAAGAGGGAAGAAGAAGAAAAGAATAAAGAGCTCTAAGGGAATGTTAAAGAAGAAGGCAATTGCAATTGAAGTTGAGAAGGTTGTCGCAAGAATTATTGCTAAGCTAGCAAAAAAAAATGATTTGAGGGAGGGGGGAGAGAAAAAAAGAAAGAAAAAAAGAAACAAAAAGAAACGAAACTAAGCTAATCTAAACAAGCCAAATGAATTGCCAAAAGTTGAACATACCGAGGCAGATCATTTTGATTCGTAGCACTTCATGTTCTAAATGTGTCATCTACTAGACTGTATGGTCTAGTCATTTGTATCTAAAAGAACCAGATGTGATGTCACAACTTAAAAAATAATAAATAAAAAATAAATATGTGACATAATAGCGTGGGATACAGGGAGATTTCATTTGAATGGATAAATGACCATACATGAAACCCTAGACCATATATGACTAGAAGAATTGAATGGTTGTTATAAGAACAAATATAACTAGCTATACTAAGTGTTGATTTACAACTGCAATGTGATTAGATTAGGTGTACATATAGCTTGAAAATGGTGGTGTAAGGCAAGGTCACAAATGCCTAGACTTCATTTTGTGATTCTACATGATTTATTTTCATAGTCCCAGTTCAGCTAGACCAGTTCCATCTCCAGTCATGAAGCTTTTAAGTTTAAGACCATTAATAAAAGTATCTGGTGACATTCTATTTGCACTTTTATTTGTGACCGTTGATTTAGTGAATATTCTATGATTTCTGCTAGATCTGCTAGATCAGTGGGCAGACAATTTTTCATCAAAAATCTATATTCAACTTTCAATAGTGCAAAACAACGATCTGATCGTATGAACAATATAGAAGCAATCGAAATAAACCTTTGCGACCAAATGGCCGACCTGGATAATAGGAAGGAAGGAAGGAAGGTACTTTTCAAAAGTATGGGCATGGCCTTCAGAAAATAAGGCTTGAGGATTCGAACCTTTAGGCCAAAATGGCCTCACCAGAGGCCCAAACTATAGCGGCCAGATCTGCAGTATTGACTTGGCTAAAAGAATAAATGGCAATCAGCTCTGCTTGCTCAAAAATCAACGATATGCCAAAGAACCAGAGCATAACCACAACCTCTTTGAAGAAACAAACCACCACAAACCCTTGCTGAAAACTCATAAAAACCCACAAATTCGAAGCTCACAATTCTAAAGTCCACAACTCGTCTATAGATAAGCAATCTTCACAAGAAGCCAAACCCGAGGAAGTTGTTCAAGCAACATAAAACCTACACAAACAGCATAAAGCTGGAAGATCTTGATATCGATCCTGCAAATACACAATTTAATAAACAAGCAAAAGCCGATTTGATTTGATAGAGCCAGATTCCAACCTCCGAGTAGATGAGTAGCCGAAAACAGAAAGGAGCATGCAATGTCAAAGGGCATCGTGTCTGCACTCCAACACTTCCACCTCTTTCTATGACATCCAAAATACTCGAAAATAGAAACACCAACAACAAATCAAACAAACTGCTCAAATTCCCTGAAATATACGACTTCTCATACAATACTATATCAAAAATATAGTCCTAACCATTGCGAGAATACCCCCAATATGAAATAAATTGTAGAAAGTTTATAAGCTGTGATGCGAGTTGTTCCAACCTCTTTTGATGGCATCCAAAATACTCGAAAATAGAAACACCAACAACAAATCAAACAAACTGCTCAAATTCCCTGAAATATACGACAACAACACACAACAACCATTAACATTATTAACACAAACCATTGCATTTAACACATTTAAATTAAAATCCCCCTTAAACCCCCTTTGGTTTGGGTGCATATTCACACGGGGGGTTACTCCGGGCAACGAGAGCTGTCGGATGGGCATATTTGCCCTTTATTCCAAGATCTGGACCGTACATAGCGATCCTCGTTTGTGGGGTATGCATGTACAAGTTTTTGTATACTATATATTAAGGTTTGCAAAATACTATAAGGTTTGAGAGAATGTACTTAATGGTGTTAATTTTGTACATGTATTGTAAATATATTTTTGGGGCTCTCGCTGCCCTACGTAACCCCCCATGTGAATATGTAGCATTATAACAGGGGTTTTTTTTTTTTGTTTTTGTACTGTTTTCTCTAAGGTTTTCATATGATTTGGTGGCCGTATTCATCCAGGTGTACTAAATAGTATTTCTAGAGTGCACCCTTTTGTTAGCCGTTGATTTTAGAAAAGGGAGCAAATCCTGTGGTGAATATCCTCCCATTAGTTTTAGGGTTTTGTTTAGGGTTGTGTGGCCTATTATTTTATCTATCTACTAGCCTATGATTTTGTTGTCAGATTATGAATGCCATGGCAGATTATGATTTTGTGTTGGCTATGGCGCGGAGGGGTTTCTTAGCTTCTTTGAAGCTTAAGGCCATTGAAGGCCGAACTTTTTGAAGCTTAAGGCCAGATTGTCGCGATCGTGATTGTTTTCAAGCATGTAAAGTTGGATCTTTGAAGCTTAAGGCATCCGTTGCTTAAGGATCTGCTGGTTTTGAAGCTTAAAGATCTGCCGGATCTGTTGCTTAGGGGACGCAGTTAGCAGGGGAAAACAGGGGAAACAGTTACCTCGGGCTGCCCACGATCCTCTGGCATAGACATCTCTTTAAAGATACTGCTTTGACTGATTTTCCCGAGCTTCTACTCCATGGATTCCTCAAAAACAGATGTTAAGAGTTAAGGTTAAGGGTTTGCAGCGTCTTTTGTATGTCCCTGATATTCTTTTAGGCAGTTGAGATGGCTTTGCAGGTGTCTTTACGATCGAGATGGTTAAGGGTTTTGCGGCCCGGATGGTTTTCACGGTAGAGAGATCGTTCAAAAACGAGACCGCGATCAATGTCCATGCTAGATATTGGAATAACTTTGTCTAAGCGCCTCGGACCTGTGTAAATCGTCTGCGGGACTTTGAATATTCAACTGTTCTTACTCTTCAACAAACAAATTCTCATGAAGTTATCATCACCCGACTTTAGTCGTTTTTGATGTGATAGAGAACTGTGTGTTTAATGGAACATTTTGCAAGTTAGCAGCCTCAGAGGAGTGGGAATGGGAACTACTATGGATCATTGTTTTCACAAGCCACACAAGTTTCACAAGCACCGGCTGAACATAGGTATTTCCTGCCAAACCTCATCTACAAGTCATAGCTTTCATATCGTTCAGTGTGACAAGCTGTCTATTTTATCAGGTGTAATGATCCTAAGGTTTGTAAAGAGCAAATCAAGGACGACTCCAAAGAGCGCCCCATGTTTTGGCGTCTCACATGCTATGCACATTGGAAATAGTGAGACAAAACTTTGGGAAAAGATTTTAAACTAAGTCTCTGCACCCAGTTTGCACGTCTGAAATGGATGCGGTATTACACCGCAATAATCCATGGTGTTTTCTTGCAGCCTTCCGAATGATATAGTAGGGGACATGAGTTTTGAAGAACTTCGCTCAATTGCATATGAAGGTGCACAACAAGGGATTCCACCACCAGATTTGGTGGGTGCAATTGTGTACTTGTTTCTGAAAGTTAATTGTGTACTTGTGCAATAAAGTCTTGATGGCATTTTATATTTATATAGATCCAAAGAGAAATGAACATGTTCATGGCAAAGAACTTTGAATTTGAGATGCTCCTTAGAAATCCTTATAATGGTCCTGCTGCTCATCCTCCACAAGGAACAACAATGCTTTTTGGGAAGATTGTGCCTCTCCATTCCAAAGTTCTGGACCCACTGGAATTATGGGATCTAGCAGTCCTCCTCCATTCCAAAGTTCTGGAAGTTCTGGACCCACTGGAATTATGGGATCTAGCAGTCCTTTTTCTATGTCACAGAACTCTGTACCAACAGTGACTTTCTTTGGTGGTATGCAGTCTAGCTAAATTTAGAATGATGAAAACATCCATCATTAGAGTATTATCCATCGTTAGAGTATTAGGTAATGTGATCTACACCCCTACACCATTATTAAGGCCCCGAAGGGCCAAAAAAAATTCGCCAACACAAACCATTAACACACAACTACCATTAACATTATTAACACAAACCATTGCATTTGACACATTTAAATAAAATCCCCTTAAACCCCTTTGTTTTGGGTGCATATTCACACGAAGCCACGTAGGGCAGCGAGAGCCCCAAAAAATTTACAACACATGTACAAAATTAACACCATTAAGTACATTCTCTAAAACCTTATAGTATTCTGTAAATTTTAATATACGATATACAAAAACTTGTACATGCATACCCCACAAACGAGGATCGCTATGTACGGTCCAGATCTTGGAATAAAGGGCAAATATACCCATCCGACAGCTCTCGTTGCCCGGAGTAACCCGCACCCAAATCAAAGGGGGTTTAAGGGGGATTTCAATTTAAATGTGTTAAATGCAATGGTTTGTGTTAATAATGTTAATGGTAGTTGTGTGAAAAAGCACCAAGAACTGAATAAACATTTGTTTGAACACCACATACTGCTTCTTAAGAGGTAAATTCCAAAAGCTAAGCTTTAGGAGGACTTGCAATTCCCTTGCGAGTATAATCTGTAGCCAGAACATAACTGAGGCATATTTCAAAGTCTGCACGACAGCTGTTTACAAAAAAACGTGTGAGCCTTTCAAATATTGTTACAGAGATATCATCCAACACAAGATTTAGCTCCCTTGTCAAAAAACATATTCTCTTTTCTGCTTCATTTTGTGCTTGAACTTAGAAATCCCCTGAATAGAATGCAGAATCAGGTTGAATAGGGCAAGAGATGAGCCCATTTTCATGCAATCAGGACACGTACAAAATTGTCCTAAATCAAATATTTTATAACTTCCACTGCATTCCTTCCTTCCTTCCTTCCTTTGCAAGGCACAAATATTATGCTGACATAACATTAGAGGCCTTTGTGGATGTGTCTCTAGGGAGGCCAACAAGCAGCTCCTGTAAAATAAAATCATCATTCAGCAGTTGCATCTCGTCTACTCTTACTCCACTTAAGAAAAATATGGTGTCTACAAATCCGATGGGAACAGGCTTTCGGTCCCTTTTCCTTTTTGCTTCATGCTTGTGCAATCTCTTCACAACCCTAAAATAAAAACACAGAACCCGCAGCACCTGCATACCTGAGATAGAGAATGCTTCAGCTTACCCTAAAATAACCCTAAAGTGAAACATCTCGATGCTTGCATGTATGGCTTATTAAAAAGAAATAGAGGAATAAAAATAAAAGGGGGTAAACCATTGGGGATATGGAATTTAGACAATAAAAATGCGGAGTGCACTCTAGATATACTGATTAGTATGCCTCGTGCAATACGCCCATGAAATCATATGAAAACCATGCCAAAAAGCATATAAAATCACAAAAAAAAACCCCTATTATAATGCTAGATATTCATACAATACTATATCAAAATCATAGTCCTAACCATTGCGAGAATAACCCCAAATATGAAATAAATTGTAGAAAATTTATAAGTTGTGATGCGAGTTTTTCTTCTTCTTCTTCTTCTTCTTCTTCTTCTTCTTCTTCTTCTTCTTCTTCTTCTTCTTCTTCTTCTTCTTCTTCTTCTTCTTCTTCTTCTTCTTCTTCTTCTTCTTCTTCTTCTTCTTCTTCTTCTTCTTCCAAAAGGCGACTTAAGAATTGAGCCTAATAATGCAACATAAGAAGGGTTTTTATGAGTTTTGGTATTAACTATTGCTAGACTCGTTGCTCTCATGTCATTCTAATATGCGATGATACTAAAATACATAGGCATTGGTGCATTGTGGAACATTAGTAGTACAAAAATGCCAAGGATCGGAAAGTAAAAAGATTGCAACTTTTTAATGGCAGAGAAATGACCAAGCAAGTTAGTGGTTCAAGTATTCGCTTTCTCCAAACATTTATGACAACTAGATACAAGTCCCCCTTGATTTGTGAAATGTTATTTCCATGTAATATATAGTGAGTGGCAATGTATAAGGGTAATGCAATTGGAAAAGGATTCCTGGTTTGGCAACGGCCTGTGGGGAGCTATAAACCATGAATCCTAGACCAATTGCATTAACGTTATAATATAGTAGTTGAGGAGCACAGGATGTGCCTGTTTCTGAATGATTTACTCGTTTTCTTACCTGTGTAACCAGTGATGAAGAATGGAAAGATCCAAATATCATTCCGTGAAATTGGTAAGGATGACGTGGGTGTAGAAAAACACACCATAAAAAATTATTGCAATCCAACTGCTATATTATGAGCTGCAAATAAAAGCCAAATGATTGGAAAATAATACTGAGCAGTCGCTATCTTCCTGAACACTATATTACACCCTGCTTTTATAACATGAACTAGAAACCTACGATGGGCGTTCCATGTGATTGTTTACAAAGCGTGGGGTATTAATATGTGGGTTAGTGATTCGTGTTCCACCCAATATGTGCATCATATATCTACCCACTATGTGCAATATATTTCTCATGCTTGAATTATAATATAATTAAAATTGTAAGGCGCTTTGAACTGCCATCATAATGAGATATATAATAAATGTTTCTATTTCTATTTCTAGTGATAGATAATAGGTTTGAATGTCACAATAAATCTTTCCATTATAGGAATAAAGATGTAACTAATAAAAGGTTGCAAAATATATGCCCAAAGTTGCTTCCATATTATTCACCAGTTGTATTCATACATGGCCTTGAATAATATAGAATAGAATAGAATAGAATAGAACATAATAGAATAGAATTATTCGCACGGGGGCACATCATCTTCGAATTGAGACGGGCAGATGGATTGGTGAGCCACGCCAAGACAGGCTCTGTCAATGCTGCCAAATGGGAGTCATTGAGGATGAATCTCATACCCTTCAAAGTTGCCCAGCATATGATCAAATTCGGACGCGCTATGCTGAGTTGGTCAGGCCTGGCCAGCCATTACATGTGACATTGAGCACAGCATCTGTACGGGTGCTGGGATCATACCTTCAGGAGGTTATGGACATGCGAGATCAGCTATGTCCTCGGGCACACACTTGACATGTGTATATACATTGATGTATACTTGTACAGTTTGACAGCATTCTTATTACTGTCACGGTTTTTCCCTCGAAAACCCTTCGGGGCGGGGGTTTTTTAACCCGGACAGTAATAAGTTTGCTGCGCTCCTTGTGGGTCCCATAGGCCGATTGGCCTCAGTGGACGATAAAAAATCATTCTCATTTCTCATTTCTCATTCTTCATACTTTTGTGTATACAACAATAATAAAAGCATAAGTGAACATGGAGTTGGTGTTAGCATCATGTTGTGCAGTTGGTTCAGGTGTTTACTTTATCTATCTGGCATCATGTTAAGGTTGTCAAAAGGACGACTTTTGAAGTACTCTAACTCTCTCGTCTTTCTTCATTTGAAAGGTAAAAGTAAAACAAACATATTTTAAATATTCGTAAAGTATCTAGGCACGAGGCATGTCCCCATGTGTAACCCAACATTAACTAAACAATTTCACATTACACATCAAATGTCAAGATTAGCCCAACGATTATGGACCTCTCACGAGGGGAAAAAAAAAAGGGTAAAAAAAAATATAAAAACTTACCGCAATGAAAAATTGCATTTATGATTACTCCTCCACAGTGCCATCATTAGGGCTAGAAAACACATCTCTTATCATGGTACAACAAAAGCATAATAAATCTAAGTATCGAGGGAGGATGTGAAGACCTCCAAAAGCAAACTAGGAGTGCCTCCTTTAAATGTCTAGCTATTTCTTTTGTGATCTGATTTGAATGATGGTAGCCAAGCATTATGTATTCACCATCGACCATATCTTTATAGGGTAGCATACCCCTTCCGTCAAGGACCATAACATATGCCATTATGCACATGCTATTTATACAATATTGACGAGCTATCACCAACATTTCATGAGAATAATGCTAAACACCAAATACCATGTTTGTACCCCACCCTAATCTTCACCCCAAGTTGCATTTCTGCTAGTTTGTCAATAGTTTGAAATCTAATGGCTATTTAACTGTATCCATACTTCCCATACACTTCTATGAGGGTTGTCCTTAGTTGAACATCTGACATTCAAAATTGTAACTCATCATGGATGTATAAACCTCTATCTAAGGTTGTAAATTAGGTATAAGCATCATGAATGGCTACAAAAGCAATCCTATCAGGCTTTAAGTCTGTTTGCAATATTTTCCTGAACATTACATCACTGTGCATATGGCATCCATGAAACTATCTTTTTTAGTAATGCTTCCAAAGGCACTAAAAGCTTCATACACTCATCCACAACATAAACATCAATAAGTGCGCCCAAAGTCCAAACATTCTAGGGATTAACTATGCAGAGGTAGGAGGATACCATATCTTAAGATCCTTCTCTCTAGGAATTATTTGATACTGTTCACAGTTGAAATAATATCTTAAGATCCTTCTCTCCAGGAATTATTTGATATTGTTCACAGTTGAAGTAATTGAATGCAGATGTTTAAAAACAACACAGAGAAAGAAAAGGAAACAAAAGGGCATCTTTAGGCTAGAGGCATCTCTACTTTGTGAATAACCGGGCCAAGCAATTTAACCATTCTGAAACTAGATACTTCAATATGCATGTTGTTACTTCATAATAAATCAAATTCTTAGAATTGTAGCATCATGTCCTACTAACCTATCAGTAACACTTGAGAGAAAGCTTGTGCTCTTTGACGGATGTAGAAGGAGAAACATTCAAGATTGGCAAAAACCAATTTTTTTAGGTGTCAATGTTTGCAAGGAATTCTGTTATTCTTAAATAAGACTTGTACCTCTATGACATAGCTCTATAGCATATTGCTCCACTCTATCCATTTATGAATTATACCTGTATCTAAAAAAATAGAACTTTAAGAGCAAAAGGAGAAGGCACAATGATAAAAAAAGCTTCCTCAGTGGGGAAAGAAGGAACACAACAAATTGCTAAAAGGTATTGACGCCATTATGGCTCTAAAACGCAAGCATTCAAAGCTTTCGTGGAATACGAAATTCCCATAACGTTTGATCTAGGGATCGAAAAAATGGGTTAGGCTCGAGGATTACCGGTTGGAATTCTTATTGTCTGGTTGACGCTTTGGCATGTCGAGAAAAAATTAGTAACAAAAGCAAAGTTTATATGTAAAATCTGGCATATTTGAACTTTGGTGTATAGGAAATCCGGTATACATTTTGGTGACAGACTCGTCTGGAGGAGGAAAATCGGTAGGCATAGCTTTCATCACAGCAGTGTCCAAACATGTTGAAAAATATCTAAGTGGGGTAGTCAACCACATCAATTTTATCAGACTACCCACTAATAATAATAAAGGGACCTGTCATAGGAACAACCCAAGCCCCTTTAAGACGGCATAAAATAAGAAAGGCAAATAAGAGCCAAGCGAAAATTCATCACCGGGATGAAAAACCCTACCCTTTCGGATTTTAGAGGAAAACCCTAATGATAAACTTTCGCCCAAAAGCTCCAAGAGAAAAGCCCGGACCGTCAAATTTGATATTGTGGAGAAAACAAAAAGTTGAGAAAGTGCAGAGAGGGGCAAACAGAGGAGAGGGTTACACTTACAGACTTAAGAAAAATGATGAACGGACGTAACGATTGAATGCATAACATGGCCTGTTATTGGCGGTTAGATTAGAATGTTGGGAATATTCGGAAGGTTATTGTGATAATCTTCTAAAGATTATCATGATAATCTTCACCTACCCCAAATTCTGCATTTTAACATACCTTTGATCCAACGGCTACGAACGGTTCGATCATCATAAACTGCAAGACCTATGATTTAAGATAACCGAGAGTGAAGAAGAAAAATTGAAGAAGTAGAGACTCGAACCCAGCTCTACAACTTGAAAGGCTAGAACCTTAACTATGAAATAAGATAAGTAAAGAATTTTTATAACGAAGAAAGAATAAAGATGTATTATCCGCTACTGACACCTTTACAACATGGAAATGGGGTCGCAAATTCCGTGTGATCTTCAACCCTGTGCTGACACCTGTCATCTCCCTACAATCCGGAATGAAAAGAGGCAAGAAAATTCCGTGCATATCAAATTTGACAGGCTACCGCCGGTTGTCCAGACAGTAATAGAGCAACCAGAGCAAAAACTAAAATCGTCAACTATGGGATTTGAACCCACAAATCCGAAAACATTGTAGGAAAACTAAATCAGTGTAGAAGAACATTAGGAAAATGCGGTAAATCGTGAAAACTCTGCAACAGTTACTGTGATGGCCTTCAAATGGGGCTTAAAATAGAATATAGATGCCGGATTTGTTGCCAAGATCAGCCTAAAGCAGGCCCAGAGGGCCGATTTGCTCTATAAAAGCATCATGGACTTGCATGCAAGAAATAACAAATCAGTGTAGAAGAACATTAGGAAAATGCGATAAATCAAGAAAACTCTGCAAGAAATACTGTGATGGCCCTCAAATGGGGCTTAAAACAGCATATACCTACAGGATTTGCTGCCAAGATCAGCCTAAAGCAGGTCCAGAGAGCAGATTTGCTCTATAAAAGCATCATGGAGCGAAAATATGGCACCGCTACGTGCATGCAAGAAATAATAGCACAAGACGAGTCGGGAAGCATATCCTAAGCTTCTGACCGCTACCCTGGAAGAAATCGGCCTCAAAACATCCTTACCTTGGAAAAAACTGCTATTTGCCATGCAAACTCTGAATACATGTAAGCAGAAACCAAAGAAAGGTTGAAAAATAAGGCAAGCGCCATAGAAACACTAAAAATTTGAAGAAAAGGGTGCATCCAGTCTTGGAAAATCTGAGGCAAATACCAAATCGTTGAGCGCCGTAGCCACTGAGCTCCAAGGGCTACAAAGCGCCATCAAGCACCACCACCATCGTTGAACTGCCATCAAGCACCACTGCCATCGCCATCAAGCGCCACTGCCATCGCCGAAACTCCGCTGAAAAAAAATGGGGGGGCAAATTTGCTTTCCATTTCCATGTTGTGGGGGCATGGCCCTTGGTCCCCCATTCCAGTGTGGTCGGTGACCCGCTCCCGGCTCCGCCGGTCGCGGGGCCCCACCGGTCCACACCGGAATGGGGTCCCAATGGCCATGCCCCCATACATCGACAACAAAGGAACATCTTAGTAAGGCGGCCGATCTGTGATATGCGCCTCGGATGGGGGGGGAGGCAACATGCAGTCGATCCGTAGCATCTGGCCCTGATTTGGAGATCCTATGTTATGATGAATCGTATGTGAACAAATTATACAAGCAATAATAACTTCCTACAGAATTTCATAAGATGATTGATTCAGATACTTCAGAGATGCAAGCAATCGTTCATCTACGATGCAAGAAATTGATGAATTCGAAAACCATAGAAAATAGAAACATGATCAATGATAAAAACATAGGAGGCAAACTGGCTTTAGAGTGAAGACGAAAAGAAGCTATACAACAAATTTGACACAGAGCACAACAAACGAAAAAAAGAATTGTAAACTTCTGAAGCCACAAGGCCACGATAACCCACTGTACATGGGCACCACGAATTTGTCTTTGCCACGAGAATGGGAATATTACAAATAAGAAAAAACCATCAAACCAAGGAACACCATACCTGTCAAATGAACCGAGAGCTATCATCATGAATAGGATTTGCCGATATAAGGAGGATGAAAGACAAGGCGAGAAACTAAGACAAAGAAACTGCTGTGAGAAAACGCCGATAAAAGACAAGGCAAGAAACTAAGACAAAGAAACTCCTGATAAGGGAGAAAAGAGCCCAAACAATGTATAAATAGCCTCGTCACTCCCCAAAATGGCGATCCAACGTTATCGATCGCCTGCATTAACATAGGCAAATTTAATGATTGTACCTCAAATATTTTTTGAACCTGGTTAGATCATTATGAAAGAGGTAAAAAATTATTTCCATCTGGCAAGGCATGTCCAGCAAGTCAAAGGTGGTGTAAACTAAGTGGAGACTGTTTTTGCATGAACGTGAGTCTTATCTAAGATTTGCCTTTCTTAATAAGCAAACTATTTTCTTCATCTTTCACCATGGTTCATAATTTCCATCGCCCATACTTATTGTACATGCATGTCTTAAAAAGATACATAGATAGAAGGGAAAATACCCTTATGTTTTAACAAATTTTACCATATACCCCTGAGTTTTGATAATTTTCTGAGACGCCCTTGGTCAAAATACAAAGCATTGTGTTAAAATTATTCAAATGCCCTTAAGATTTACATTAATTTCCCAAATGCCCTTAAGTTTTTTCTGAATTTCTCAAACGCCCTTGAGAACTAGAATGTGAGTTTCCTTCAGATTTCCAATGCTTTAAAATCCACCAAATACTTTTAGGCTCTGCATGTGAATGAACTATGATCTCTGCCCTTGCATCTTTTACCACTTCTTAACTCCTACAAATCCTCTTTCTTGATTTTATTTGACAACAATAAGTTGTTATTGTAAATTGGATCGAATTAGTGCTTTTGACAAGAGGGTCATTACAAATCGCTAGAGGAAATTGATGGGCTGAGAGCAAATCAATAGAGCAGAAATTAATTTGGTGTCTTGCCTTCCTTTAAGTACTGAAAATAGAAATAGGCGTCTTTGCTAAAAAGGCACCATGAATATTTGTTACAAAAAAGTATTCCATGAAATACTAAACACTAGAGGGCAATGTTTTGCAGCCTGTGTTTTTAAATCTTTGTAATTTTCTTACTGGATTTAACCATCTTCATCGTATTCAACAAAAATCTGGAATTAGGGAGGCCAGAAAGAGGGCATGATTAATTAACCAATATTCTAGCATACTTGCATCGAATACTGAAGCCTGGCATGATTTTTCATGGCCACTACTGGAATTAGTATTCTGAAGATTCATTCACTTCCGTGTCGAGCAGATGCTTAGGCGCTGCTTAAGCCCTTGCAAAATTGAAAAATTCAAGGAACATGCTTCCGGAAATCTAAAAATCGAACGGAAAGAGCAATCCCTTGCCCTATTTGAGTATAGGAACCCTTCCTGATTGTTTGCGGGTTGCATACTTCTTGTAACTAAAGTTGGAGGAGTCAGATGAGGTTTTTAACATCCGCTCGAGACAGCCTTAACCCATTCAGTCCATTGTTAGGCAGGATGCAACTTTCCTTGCAATTAATAAAAATTATCTTGTTATCCAATTATTTAAGGATAGGCATAAGTAGCTGGACATTTGCATATTGCTAGTGGGTCTTACAAGTTTGCATTGCATTTCTAATTTCTATTTGGAATTTAGAACTTGATCATATCCAGGAGCAATGCCTCGGAATGGATGTCGTGCCTCTTTGTACTTGGAAATGAGAAGTCTTCCATGGAATGAAGCATCCCAACTTCATGGCATGAAGCAACCTGGCATTCTTTCTATATTAGTAGTCATGATTTTGGCTTTCCTATTTCTGAACTCGTAGAATTTACAATTATCAGTAACTCAAATTAACAGTAACCTTTAAGGACAGATAAATAAACCAAAAACTCAAGCTAATGCTACTGGAACAGAATCATAAATAGTTATGTTAAATGAAGGATATACTAAGAAGAGGCTTGGACATCTCTTGCATACCAGTGTTAGGATAGTTCTTTCACCTGAGCACAGGGCAAAAGATGGAAAGTACATATATTCACCAAAGAAATGTAGTGTGAACTTCCTGCTCCAGCATTTCTGTGCTTTATAAGATCACAACATTTCTTACAAATATACAGATAGTTCATTCAACATGATCTGCGCATTTTGGTATTCAACGGTGGTTCCTTATATGATGTAACGCACCCAGCGGCCCTTCTCACAGGCCTTCCTGATTGGCTGCGGTTTGACAGACTTGGAATCTCAGCAGCAATGGTGGCAGTAAACCTTTTATATGTTTGCTTTTCCTTTGGTTCCTTCTTAGGCATATTTCCCTTGCCTTCAGATGCTTTTGTATTAGCCACAGTAGAGATTGTTTCTGCCTTAGAACCAGGCTTTGCATCATCCAAAGCACTGTTACTTGCTGGGGTGATGCCAAGCTCCTCTTCTTCAAATAAATCTTGTGTTGGATCTGCACACTGAAGATGTCTGTACCGAGAATTATACTTTTTTTTTGGAGACTCTGCTTCGCAACCTTCTTGTATCCTTATTGATGTATTATTCTCAATAGTTGGCCTATATAAGCTATCTGCATAGTTAGTTCTAATCTCCAACTGTCTGATTATGGTCTAGAGTTAATTCTTCACCTGGTTGTTGCTGTTGAAGCATCATCCTCATCTGTCCTGTCTAGAAGTTTGGTGGAGCAACTTTCAAGATCGTCTATAAATCACATAAGGTAAACCAGAGTTTAACCCTTGTCAATCATAATTGTTAATAATAGTGTGACATTGGACACCTACCAGAACTCAGGCTGCAAGTCGAGTACCTTCTACGAGCCCTAGCTCTCACTTGCCTAAACTGGGTACTTGCTTGAGTGTTCTTACTGCTTTGCATAAAAGTCTAATATTCATGGAGAATATCAATATGTCTTACATTTGTTCAAGCTAATAAGAAATACCAACAGCAGCTATATTTACATACCTGTTTTTCCCTCTCCTGCCTCAGTAGCTCATTAACTTCTGCTAGCTTAAGCTGCAACACAACCATGCATATTTAAACATATGCCTGTTCCTTTAAGACTTTAACAAGGCAGTGTCTTACCTGAAACTCACTTTCTCTTATCCTGTAAGTAGTAGTCATTTGTGTGTACTCATGTCGCAAGAGCCTCAACTGAAGAATGATAATTGACCAAACTCAAGAAATGCTAACGAGTAAAGCAACTAAACCTTATAGTTTACCTCTTCACGAGATTGTGTGAGTTCCTGTTAATGCAACAAGATGTTAATATCGTTACAGGTAAAGCATTCCCTCCTAGTTGAGTTGTATCTTTATACCTTGTATTGACGAAGATAGTGTTGAATAATCTCCTCATTCTGAGCTGATTTCTGCTGTATAGTAAGTTTGAGCTTTTCAATACGTTCGCACTGCAAAAGAACGGTTTCTCTGCAAATTTTCTGCTTGAATTAGTTCCTATTTGGCAAGATTATAAGAAACCTGAAACATTGCGTAAAAATTATTATTACTCTCTGTCTGCCAACTCTTTCTTCAATGCCGCAATTTCCTGTAAAACATGGGGTGAGTGAACCATTCTTAAGGTAAGGCCTAGATACAAAGCGGAGTACCTTCTCAAACTGAATTTCATTGTGCTTCTTCTCCTTCATACAACTGGGAAGTGAATCTTCAGTTGTAATGGACAACCTCGGCAGGTTTGTTATGTTAGACAGACGCCTCCTCTGATTTAGCTTTGGGGTTGAAGGCGTACGCTTGGATATTCTTTCTGAACCCATCACCAAAAACGCTAATTGCCCTCTCCAGAATGCCCCCTTGTGTCAAGCCTTCTCTTTTTATAATGCCGGAGCAATAGTCTGTTGCTTTCCAAGCTCTTCGATGCAAGGTGTTTGCCAGATTCGCGAAAACAAGGTATTTTCTGGAACCCTAATCAAAGAATATGAGATCTACCTTGAACAATGAAGTTTAGCAGCGATTTCTTTTTCAGACTTAAGTTTGAAGATGATATTCCACATCCACAATCGCAAGAACATTGCAGAGTCCCAAGTGGCTGCATGTTTTGAAGCTCTGGTCAAGAAGTCGAAGACGCACCGGAATCAAGAGAAGGGCTCTGCCATGGCCATACAGAGAAAAATGTTCTTTGGGTAATGGACGGCTAAGATTGTGTTAGATATAACGGCTCCTTTTTTGAAATATATTTGCCTAGTTTTATAAGTGAATGGCATCCTAGTTTTCGATGTACAAACAAAATAGTTGGGTCGCATATTCGTCCTCATTGCTCCACGTGTCCTATAACATGGCAACTGGGTCGACGATTCCGCCTCCGGAATAGAAAGCGGCACAGCAATTCCGCTCAAGCGGTCACCTGCAAGTAAAAATCAACCAAAACTCCCAGTTGCCATGTTGTGGCGGCCTGGAAGATCCATGTGGGATCGTTGATGTAATTCTTCCTATCATATGAATAAAAAAGCAGTTCCGTTCCTTCAAAAAAAAATAAATAAATAAATGTGTGAAATGTCGCATAAATTTCTGGAATGCCATGTAAAAATTGAATGCAAAATCTACTAAAGATTCCCTAAAAGAATCATCAACATACAGTTGGCATAGAAGGCGAAATGTAATATAACTGTGTTTTATGGAGATTATATTATTTTGTTTTATATTAGGCACGTACCTCTTTCTTTTCTTCAAAAAGAAAAAATGTTTAGAGATCCAAAATATGTACCTTTTAATCCTGCTCCTGCTTCCTTCTTCTTGCCTATTCTACCATGGCCCTTGTTCTTCCTTCGCCTTGGTTTTGTCAATTGTGTTGTGGTCTCATCTGCCCAAATGGCTACTAAGTTTCTTAAGCTCCACGATGCTGTTTTTTTATTCTAGACCCAAGCTTGAAGCCTGTAGAATGTTAGCTACAATGATAGGAATATCATTTTTGCCCCATTAGGAAACTTAAAAGAAAAATTTCCATCCACTAGATCTTCATCTCCAAAAAGCTCAATCCAAAAATAGGTATCAAATAGATTAGTTCATCTAATGCAGTAAAAATGGAGTGGTATCTGGTTCCTAGCGAGGTGTGTTAAGTGGGCTTCGCGTTTAAACTTCTATTGCCATTCCAAACAGGATGAGACATCAAGCAATATAAGTGAAGCAAGATACAAACTAGCATTCCATCATGTGAACAAATCAAGTAGAATGCTATGGCATATGATAGTCAACATAACACATGAAAAGCATGCAAAGCTTGGCAAAAGCTATTGAAGACCTTTGACAAACTATTTACTAGTTTAAGAACGAATACAATGGCATAGTATATGGTACTTTCGCTCCATCTAATAGAAACCTTCGGGAGTTCCTTGAAATAAGTATTTTTTCCATGTCATATTATGGGGAGCTATCATGAATCTACATGAAAAGAAGATAAATACTAGAAAATACGTGAGAAGTACACGAAGAATACGCTTGACAACTGAGTATACATGATACAACAGAGCAGAATACAGGAACTTTGAGCTAGAAGACTCAAGACTAGTGTAAAGCTAAAATGGTTCGACAAGACTGAGCGGCATCTATAGATAGGTCTTGACTTCTAGACCAACAATTAGGATCACACGACTCTGAAGGATGAGATCACATTGCACATCTATATAATTTTGGAAAGTTCTAAAATCTCCTGAAAATGGCTAAATATATATGAAAAGGATACAAGGAGACATCTTCACAAGAAGTATTGGTAGCTCATTTGGTAGAAATGCATGTGTTACAAGTTTGAATTTGAATTCAGCTTCATGCGAATACCTTTTGCATCCGTGTGGTGACCATGCGTACGAATATAATACTCGTATGATCGTCACACCATCCCCCTCCTAGGAACAATGACAAGTCTTTGGAGATGGAGTCGTAATATTGGATGTGGCTTATGTAGCGATCGCATGGTAGGTTTTTGCTGCATCCTGCATCCTAGATAGGAATAGGCACACTTACAACCACAAACAAATGGATTTCCCTGAACCCAGCCCCCTCCCCCCGAATGCTGCTCAAAATGAAGATGCGAATAGATATGAAAGCTGATCTGGTGCAGGAGCACATGTGCATATAGGTGCAAACAAATGCAGATCGCCATAGCTTGTGACAGTACCTTGACGCTTCCTTCCTTAGCAATTGGGATGGTAACGCTCTTGAAGGGGTCAAGACAACATATTATCAGTGTCACATAAACCCCATATTGGAACGAGGCCTGCAACGCTACCTGTATCTGCCTATGAAAAGGCACGGATTCATTGCCTCGATTAGCATAGATGCACGCCATCTCCAAATTGAGACAGATAGATGGATTGGGGAGCCACGACAGGACATGCTTTTTTGTGACGAGCCTACCGAGTTGACCCTCCTGGCAACTCGGGATCTTGTCAAAACTTGCACTAATTCTAGGTTGATAGTATGAATGAAGAATTGAATCTTCCTTTTGCACAGTTGAATTTACATACTCCAACTCAATGGGCAAATGCTTATGAATTCTATGTAATCGTGTAATGTTAACATCCAAAAAGTTCACTATTCTGAACAGATGTAACATGTAACTGTGAACAATTCAACCCAGAAGCTTCGCTCAACCACGAACTCCAACAGCAATGCTGCCATTGCCTTGCTTATTTACTGCACATGCACTCAAGGGGGTTAGTCCTCATGACTAAGTGAGGATCCCTAGCTGCCTTTGCATAACATCTTGAAAATCTTGGATAACAAGAACTTAAGCACAAGCACAGATGAAAGATCCTATGTGAGTACAATGCTAGACAATGACAACATGATCGAATGAAGTATAACACATAAGCATCAGAAGCAAAGAACATAGCCAAGATACCAAACCATCATGACGCACAACTCCGAAACAAGAAGCTCAGTCACCCTACATGCAGACCTTGTTAGCAGAGAAATGCCCAGCTAGCTCACATTCCGATCCCTGTAGCGGAGTGGTGGGGTGAACCTCGTATGCACATACCCTTTTCAGCCTACGTCTGGTGCTGGAGAACCTCTTACCATCAGTGATGCTTTTAGTGGCGAATATTCGCAAAAGACGAATTTTTAGGGATTTTCAAAATTTTCCTACGAATGTTTAGTAGGTTACGTATCAAATTTTTTATTAGAATATTCGCCCTGAATTGATATGAAGCTGTTCTTCCAAGAAGACATTCGCCATGTAATAGAACCTAGGACAAGAGTGCATTCGCCCCCAATTCTATAGATTCTTGCGAGTAAAAATCTAGTATTCGTTTTGATTCATACCAACACTGGCTTTTGAGCATCACAAGATTGTCTGCAAGTTATTCCTTGAGATTTATGTGACTTGATAGAGTTTTCCTTGTTGTATTTATAGATAATGTATTTCATGGGATCAATTTGGTTTTAGAACAGAATAATGACCTAGAAATGCTAGACTTCCTCCATAAAGACTTCTTTTTTTGTGCCTTAAATTCAAACCCTTTTCTTCTTTAAGCAAAGTTATAAATGTATTTGGTTACAATTTTGAATTATAAAGCTTCAACAACAAAAATTCGCCAAATAATGATGAAAAGAAATGGATTATTTAATATATTCGCCATTAAAACTAATTTTTTTCTTCTTTACATTCGCCAACTATTCTATATAAATTGCATTGAAAAAATAAATAAAAGCATCCATGCTTACCATGGAGTCAGAAGAGTTGACATGCATCCCCTTCCCCGGAATGCCACGTCCGGTGTCACAAAGCACAAGAACATGTCAAAGAAACACAGATGACATGAGTAAACAACCCAGGCTACTAAGTTCGACCCCGGAGGATTCAATGGACATCAAATACCAAGACAACAACGGAATAATGCAAAGACCGAGACATGTGATATTCATTAGATTATTTATGACTACAACTGCCTAGATCATACTTTGCCACTTGCTGATTTTTTCCATACATGCTGAAGTAGCTTATCCAATGCTACTTACAATAACATCAAAGTAGGTTCAATACTTCGCATTTTTCCAAAACTCAAAGGAATACACTGCCAATACTCTACTAGCTATGATACTTCCCTTTCAGTATTCTGAAGTTTATTTTCTACTTATTATATAATGCTAACAATGCTTCATGTTACTCCTACGTTCACCAAGCCTCCATAAGCTCCTGATAGTCCTCTTACCCAACTACATTCACGTGATCCCGTAGCTGCTTCTATTCGGAAGTCATGGCCCAATACGGTCACATCCTACAATATTATTTAATACAAGAGCACTTAGGTAAGGTTTTTAATATTACAGCTAATTAATTTACTGGTGCATCTAATGTGAATGCTCAAAATTACGTGCTTTGAGCTTAAACCTCCATAGGTTCTCACGACCACAACCACTTGTAGTCCTTTCCAACTAATCGCTAGCCAGAGACTTATCTCCAGGCGTAAAGGTACCCATTTTCTTGATTCATTAGTCCTTAATTACACATTTTCTTAGATGTCTCTATTAGACAAGCAATGCACAGTCTTATGAGTTAACTACATAGCTCTGCACACATTCTAGCAAGCCTAATCTGAGAACTGACCATACTTACCCATGGCACTATTCTTAAGCCTTCTATAATGACCCAATTGTTAACAAGGACCAAAAATCATAACGAAATGAACAAATGAAGAAACATGAAATGGAGACGACAAACCAAATCAGAGCTTTCTTATGCAGCATCGATTGAACTCGGTCTTTTGAAGAAGCCCAATGCAAGTCGGCCCTGTACAAGCAATTTCAACCCATTTCTACTTGAATCCACTCCCAAATTTCCACAGGAGAGCCGATGTAGTTCATTGATTCCACTGTATGATTCCTTGTTCATGCAAATTCGGCCCTCTAAGCCCCAAATCGTCTCCTTCTGTGTAGTTTCCAGCTCTAACATGGACATGTGATCCACAGTTTTCTACGTTGCCAGATGACTCTTGACAGAGCAATCACTTAAGTCTTCCCAGAGACACCAAATAGGCTCAAACTGCATTTGAGCACGAAATCGGCCCTTCCTAGCTATGCACATCTGCTGGGAAAGAACCCATCTACCTTGATCCAATTTCTTCAATTGGATCCTATGCAATAAACATATCTAGTCATGGCTGAAGCATAAGAATCATGGCATGCAACATAGAAATCAACAAAAAATTCCATCATATCAACCATGCTATAATGCAAAGCCTCTCAATCTGATGCTAGCTTTTTAACCATGTATTGCCGGCAGATCCAAACTTTGTCCTTTGGTCTTATAGAAAGACAAATACAATCTAATCATGGTGGTCTATGCACTTCAATTATGTTGATAGATTCAAGTCTGGCCCTTACCAGACCTTTACAAAAAGCATGCACAGATGCATAGCATATGCAACCTCAGATGAATCAATAAGAGAAAACCCCACCTGAGAATTTCTTCACGTATAGACCGTTGGACCCGTTGCCGTTGCTTGTGCCTCAAAAGATTAGCTTCTAGCCCCAAGAATCAAATTGTAGAAAAAGATACATAGTGCAGTCAATTCTGACTTAGCATCACTATTTCGGTCGTAACTTATTTATAAGGATGAATTTCGGACTGATCAGATCAAAAACAAAAATCACCTAAAAACGATCTTTGATCGCCGAGATATGACGCTCCAAATTTTGGTCACCAAAACTGCCCAGAAATTGCTCCTTCTGCCTTCATGCTCTTCAAAGGTTCTTGCAAAAATTCTTTTCCAAAGAGGCAAAACCTTGCTTATATGCTCTCCATGCTGCATACATCCCAGGCATGATACATGCATCTATAAATATATATATTGGCCCATCAGGTGGCCAGGTCCCATACATTTGTTGATGCTGCCAAATGGAAGCCGCTGAGGATACCCTCCAGAGTTGTCCAGCTAATGATCAAGTAAGGGCACGCTATCCTAAGTTGATCAGGCTGGATCAGAAACTACATGTGATACTTAGTATGGCTTCAGCGCGGATGCTGGGATCATACCTTCAAGAGGTCATGGATGTGCGGGATCAGCTATATCCTCATACACTCAGCTGACTTGCATATATGTTACACAATAAGTATATTTGTACAGTTTAACAGCACTCTTATTATTGTCACGATTTTTCCCTCGAAAAACTTTCCAGATGAGGGTTTTTTAACCAGGACAGTAACAAGCCATAAGCCATGAGGGTTGTGCTCTCTTATTGGGTTCCATAAGCCGATTGGTCTCCGTGGACAATAGAAACCATTCGATTCTATTCTTAAAAAAAAAAAAAAAAAAAAAAAAAAACAAGAAGCCTGAAATATACCAGCCTAAGACTAGATAAACAGACATTTAAGACTTAAGATTTCTTTTGGAATAAAAAGCCTTTGAAAATGCAGGGCCTTAGACAAGATTAGGTGCAATATCCTATCCAAGCCTTGAGAAGGGTCAAAAATTAATAATAAACTAGTTATGGTGCCCGGCGTTGCCGGGCTTAGTAATGGCTTGAAGGGGTATTTCTTTCATTGTTAGCTAGAACATTGGTTTTCATATGAATGTCGAGTGTGTGTGGAGCTCTATACTGTGTGGCATGCAGTACTGTTGAGCATGAATGCAATTCTATTGTAGGTATCTATGAAGTTGTAGACATTTATAGGACGCCTTGCTAAATTTGAAGTAAAATGGAAGAAGGAAGATGGATCAGTACATTGTTTATTTGATAAAGGCGTGTGATAGTATGCATAGGACTTTGTATTGTGCAATCCATGCATTAAAGCATCAACTTGAGAATGTAGAAAAGGTAGCATGGGCAAACTACCTGCAAATTTTTCAAAGATGTAATCATTTTGGATGCAATGGTCATTAGCTCAATTATATCAATATTCTTGCTAGCCTTACGAATTTAGAGAAAGCATGACAGCAAGATTTTTTTTATTTCAACAAATATAGATAAGCCTATATGAATCTTAAGATGATGTTTGCATTGGAGATATCAGGTTAAAGAAGGTGGTGCATTAGAATAGGTGATTAATGGATGGTTCACATGGTTCAAATTGTATGTTAGAATAGAGGAATGTGGTATAGAATATTATTTTGAGAAGTACAGGAAAATGTTTGCCTATAAAACTTTCACGCAATGGGTTCTTTTCATAGTTTATTGTCTAATATACCAATACATATACATTGCCGAAGTTCAGCGAGTTGAGAACATATTCTAGTGTCTGAGAACATATTCTAGTGTCCAGCGAGTTGAGAACATATTCTAGTGTCCAAAACAGTGGTGGGAAATTGCATTTGAAAAAGTGTTTTACCTGTGAAAGCTTTCTAGGCATGGCATTTTCTATCGGAATTGTATCATCTTTGCATGTATGCACCACATGTAGCCAGCTCATAAGCAAACAGAGCCTTTAAATTAATAATCCCAATATGCTTGTATGCCTTGAGACTTATTAGAAGGTGAAGTGTACTTATGGACTTGTACATACCAGAGGTAAACAACCTTCAGACTTAATTAGAAGGTGAAGTCTACTTATGGACTTGTACGTACCAGAAATGAACATCCTTTGTCAAAATGCACTCTATATGTAAGGTCCTATTGCAAGATAATCCAATTGAAGCATACATATTCCTGCAACGTACCTGAACCCCATGGACTTGAAATTTGGCATGACAAAAAATAGAGAGCATTGTGTAAGCAATCTACTATCACTTTCTAAGATCCTATTGCAAGATAAGCTTCTATGATTCCAGTGGAGCTTGATATCATGCAACCAGTCATGTCCAATTGAATTTTTATCATGATCTTTAAGGACATTGGCTACACAGTCTCCAAAGTGAGCCTCCTAAAACCCAACAGCGATGCATGATTTTAAATGGCATGAAACTCTAGAAAGCAATATCCTTCAAATAATAAAGAGCTTAAAAAAGAAAAACTTGCATTTTTCAGCCGTTGAAGGTCTTCATGCAGCTACATAATGCTGCTTTGCAACCCTATAGACCTCTGCAAGCAAAATTCTTAGTACTTGCATTTTTCAGCTGTTGCGTTGCTGGGCATAAGTTGAAAATATATCTGAGTAGATAACATTAAATAATTTATATCAAACTATTTTGTAAACCTACATTGCTCCTTAGCATTTCCAACATGCACGTGTATCACCTTTCATAACATGATCTATAAGATATTGTAGTTATTGTTTAAGAAAGTAGTTATTGTTTAAGAAATTGTTGTGTTTCTTTGGAGATGTTTGTTGCAATTAACAATTTTAGCATACAATCTCTCCCTATGTTTATGTATTAGTTGTAAACCTATTATAAAAGGAATGATTTTTTAAGCAGGCTTATCATATACTTTATTATCTCTTACCTAATTCTTAATAACAGTTTTTAATCAGTTGTTTGAGCTGGAAGACTATAAAGCCATGTGGGGCTTAAATTGTCCAAGTTTAGAACTTAACAATTGAAATGCATATTCAGACTATAATAGTCTAAGGTAAAAAAAGCCTTTGCTAATCTATATGAATGCTGTCACTTCAAACTCCAAGTCCATTTTTTCTGACATGGGGTGTTGCAGAAGCTGAACCTCCGCATAAAATTAAATAATCACATCAAAAATTAACCTTTACAGTTATGTTCTTGATAAGTCTATATTTCCCCAGCTTATGCAGCAACACCTACAATTACAATGAAGCATTGGCAAAGTGGTGTGGCTTCATGTTCTACAACAAAACAAACATTTAGATCTCCGATGTGGTTGCACAATCTAAAACACAATAACTAAAGATGTTACCTTCCTTTTTCTGGTCAATAATTCTTTTGCCCTAGCCTAAAGTGCTTTTCTGAGAGTCTACATCCAGGGACAGGGATGGAACGTCTAGGATGGTGGTGTAGATCAATGGATTGTTTTTTTTTATCTCCCTCTATGTTCCTCTCTGGTGCTAAAATAGATGTTACCAGCACAGATGGGAGCTCTCTGTCCTCCCTCCCTGTAAACCTCCATCAGCTCCTAATTCAATTCCATTTACAACAACCAAATTCTCAGACCATCCTACCTCACTCCAGCTACTGAGGTGACACTTATGGTGTATGAGATGCTCAAGCAAGCAACCGTCTGTAAACTTCAGAGGTGGCAAATTGAGTTTTCTCAAGCATAAAAGTTTTTCCCTGTATATCATTCCATTCCGTAATTCCTCTTATATTCATCATATTGACCGGCTTGTCTGGAAGCAGGACAACCAATAGATAAACTAAATAACACCTTAAAGCCGATTGTTCTTTCTACCTTGCACGGAGCTGCTACATCACTGTCCACACACAATGTTCTTGGTGATACATTGCTAAGCCACCATATGATATTGAAACTGTCTTTGAAACTTCATTTATTTTTTAACACAAAGGTTCCTGCATGACTGGGGTTTCTCTGAAGAGATGTTAATGCCTGCCAAATGTTGAGCCACTTATAAGAACATGATGTGTGGCTCTCCCACTGCAAGTTCTTGCATTCAATTGCTGCCTATATCAAAACTTCCATAAGTTAAAATGGATGGCTAAGGTTTAATTCTGATAATAATAGGCCAAGATAACGCTTAATTCTGATAATAATAGGCCAGCGCAAATCTTATCTGCCTTGGCAACTCCACGTCAGTGTCGTCCAGAAATAAATTTGCTTGTAGGTTTCCCTCGGCATCTGCTGTAATATCTAAGCCTACACAAACAACATTCAGCACCTATATGTATTCAAGCTTAAGAGAGAGTAGCTTTGCACCTTATTCTCCTCCAATACACTCATCATCTTATATTTGAAGCACCACAACAAGAGGATGGCAAGCCTGTGGTTTGAAAAGCCTGTGCTGTTTGAATAACATCCTTCTGTTTGCCTTCCTGACATGCTTTTTGGCTTTCATAGAGCTTTCTAGCTATGACGGAAGAGACGGCCTAGAATAAGAGACAACGCTATGCTAAATACTTGGATATGTATTTCTTCATCAATCAGAATAACAAACCATGAGAGGCGAAAGGAGGTGTTTGCTCACATGTGAGATCTTCTGCCCATAATAGATAACATTCACAGGCGCACATGAAGAAGCCTTAACGTCAAAACTTTCCAGATATGTACTTTGGACACCAAAACGTAAACATCAGGGCTGGATTGAAAGCCAGAACTTCTAGACAGGGCAGTATTTTTACCTCGGAGTTTCTCACCCTATGCTCTGCCTCATCAGCAACCTGTTGTTGCAACCTTATTAGTACAAAATTTTCAAATAGGAATTGCAATCGAATGCATCATCTTGCTTTGAAACTTCATAAATAGAGAGTAACATAGAATTTTGCAGAAGCTATGATGAAAAAAGTTACAAAAAAATTACCTCCATTCCTCATATAAAGAGGATTCTTATCAAATAAAGAGTTGCTTACACAGCTGGATCTTCCATCGCAGCAATGACTGAAGAATAAAAGATTGATGC
This sequence comes from Isoetes taiwanensis, assembly GCA_021234155.1. Lineage (NCBI taxonomy): Eukaryota > Viridiplantae > Streptophyta > Lycopodiopsida > Isoetales > Isoetaceae > Isoetes > Isoetes taiwanensis. Next base: position 13,229,910 of record JAJEKV010000023.1, on the reverse strand, counting down.
AGAGACCTGTTGATCATGGCATGCAAGCTGCGATGCATAAAGCCATGCCAAAACGACTCTAAGGATGCCGGAAAGAGAAACCCCAAAACCTCCTCTCCTCGATCTCATAGCAAATCATACCAAAATAGAGTGTCGATTATAGACAGGTCTCCATCACTCCCGTTAACTCCATTTCAATGGATGCATAATCGATTTTCCAGCATCTACCTCAGGGATAGGTTCAATACGCTGTATGTTTTATACGGAATACGTATGAATTGTATGATACGGCACATATTTGCCGTATAAAACGTAAAAAATACGGCAAAAAAAAATTCCGGCGTCGGAAGATTTTCGCATACGCGAAAACAACGCGAAAAGCGTCTGTGAAAAATTTTTCGCCGCGTCTGTAAACAAATGAAAACCGCGACGCCAACGCAAAAAAAATCGCGACGCTGAAACCTTCAGATCATCACACCACGAAAGTATTTTTATGACGTCTGGCGATCTGAAGAATTTAGCGTCTGACGCGAAATTCAAAATTTTTTTTTTTTTTCGTAAAAAAAAAAAAAACCTTTAAATCCGTTCAAATGACTTTTACCCTTCATGGACTTTTGCAAAGACCACTTCGGACCAATATCGCGACCTTAAGCCAAAACAGGTGTATATTTTGACTTAAGCCTTAAAATGGTCAACATTTATCCAAGCTAAAGAAATTACCAGATTTTTCAATTTACAAGAAGTTTCAAATCCTTAGAGAGCTTATAAACATAATTTCATTTAGAACCAAAATGTTCTCTATAAATCTTTGTATTACCACTCTTAAAATACTTTCTTACGTCTAAAAGCACTGTTTTTCTGAACTGGGACAAAAATATTTAGCAAAATATATATTACACAACTTCCCAGACTTGAATCATTTGATATGAAATTACTGACCTTAGCAAACATTGTTGAATACAAATTAATTTCCAAGACCCAAAGGTCTCTACCATGTTAACCAATGAAATAATCTTCCATAATTTGCCATCTTGTCTTGTAAGCTTTTCCAATTTGAAATAATGGGAAAACACACATAGGAGCAAGAAATCCCGTTACCTGCAGTGAAACCAGAGGACAGTTAGCCTGAGAAGGGTAAGAGCCTAAGTCACTAACAGGTAAGCTTTAGATTTCTTGAGCTTTTCGCCCTTCACCTTGCATGTAATCATAAACATAATAGCTAGGTTTATTTATCCACCACAGCATATCTACTTACTCGCCCAACACATTTGACTCACATGCATCCATTAGATTAACATGCTAACTAAAAACAATGACTTAAACATTCATGATGAGGTCCGAGGCCTCTTTTTCGGGTACTAGGCACTGCCAGAGATGTCAATTTTAGTCATAAATTTTATTGTTAGAAAGGCCAAATACTGAAATCTTTATGCAAAGAACCCTTTTTCCAAAACGCCCTCATTTGTGTCTCGTAAGCTCCACCTTAAGAGCCCTTTAAAATCAGTATAGAATAAACAAAGCTTAAGAGCAACAAATAGCAGCCAATAATTACACGCCATGGTTGCCATCGGTAGACCGGCAACCATGCAAAAAGACACTTTGCCTTTGTGTTTCTCCAACATAAGTTCGTTAAATCCATGGTAATCTAATGAACACACTCTTTATAGCATCTAGACCTGCAAATACAAGGACCTCTCCAATTTTATAGCCATTCATTTGTAAATGCATAACTACATGTCCAAGAAATTATGAATGGGCTTAAATATCTCCACATGCCCATATCCATACATATTACTTCTCAGCTTAGTAATTATTCACGGCACTTAAGTCTGATGGAATATGAGCCTTCCTAACTTGGCAAAGCAGAGTAGTTAATCACATGTCTAGGCCTTAGAATTACCTATCCAAAGCCACTACATATAAACTGAATTTTCCTTTTATTTCAATATTGGGAATACTTCAATTTTCATGTACATCTACTTCTTTCACTTACAACAAGAACAATGGGCTTAATATTCTTGTCATTCAAAAAGATATGCAAAGACCATTAACCTTAGACTTAAATTTGGCTCATCTTATTAATTTCTTATCTCCTATGTTATATGACAGCCCTTTAGTCCTACTACAGAGCCCCATACCACAGCATGAACCCATTGTAATGCCTTCAGTTATCAAAGAAAATACACCATGTTCTGCTCATTTTCCACGATCAGAAATACTACGCGTTAAGCTGCGTGGACATTCCAGCAGAAGCACATGAACATTCAATAAACAATAAGTTGTCCACTTAGTGAATGCAATGCATGGATTCAAGCCATGCCAAGCAGATTACCTTAGATTTAATATCTGACCAATTTTAATCTTCAAAAACTCACCTAATATTCTGTTGGCACTACTATCATGTGATTATATGCTCATTTTTAATAAGCTTGTTGGTCAAAGGAACATCAGACAAAAGCCTAATATTGCATTCAAATAAACATTAACCGAACCTGTTTAGCTCGAAGGTGATTGCCTTTTGTGTTGATCGTTTTGCTTTTCCACATGGAATATACTTGGTACTTTTCTCCACATCATTAGACTCTTGCATAGATCTAGAATTTCCAGCAACATCTTGAGTTGTATGCATTGAGCACACATTCTTCAATGATAAAGTTGGATCTATAATTGCATGCCAAAGCTGGATCTAAATTCCCCCTCAGGAGTTGCCGTTGTATTATGGAATGAGTTGTATTATGGAATGAACAGATCAACATATCCAGCGTATTCGGCACTTTTTTCCTCTACATGTTCTTCCACAGATCTTGAATTTCTTGCTAGACCTTTTGCATTGCTAGGTTGATCTGCATGTTCCAGCAATTTTAAGATAGATTTATTTACGCTTAAATACTGTATACTTCCTTTAAAAGCCAAAATCATTACTGAGCATGAACCTGTAAATGTCTTTTTCTCTACTCAAAGAGCATTCAACGAAATTTAAGAAAGAAAATAATCTACAGCTTCCAGACCTGGTGAGCTTGATTTTAAGAGCCAATGCCTTGTGTAGCTGTGCCGAAATTGGTTCTGCCAGAGTTGGATCCAGATTTGCCTCAGTGGCCACCATAGCTTTGCGGAATTAACAGCCCATATGAGCCCGAAAAATCACCGCCAACAAGCAGAACATACCAAGCTTCAAAACGAAACCTTAACTCTGCTCATACCTAAATAGGTCAGGTAGTTGTAGTCCGAAAATGCCTTCGTATTTTTCCTTCTGTTACATTCCCTTGGAAAATCCGACCAAAACCCTAAATATTCTGCTACATTCTCTTGGAAAATCCGACCAAAACCCTAAATAGGTGAATATACAACCTGTAAACATTTTCCTGCCAATGTTTTTCCATTTATGCCTTTAAACCTAACCATTGCATATACTGAAAGTGGTATTTTCTTACCACGATTTGTATATCTACCTAACACTTGTGCACACAAGAAATACAATTTCAAGTATTAGAATTGCACACATTTGCTATATTCCATTGCATCACCATTATATTGCAATGGTTGACATCGTTTAGCAATTATGCCAAGATCATTCCATATCACGTTTAATCTTGAGAAAGTTGCAAATCGAGCAAGATGAGTCCAGATAACTGTATGCCAAATAGGCCATCACCAACAAGTCATTCTATTCTTGAAGAATCAGTTAGCAAGCTTGTGCGTCCGTTAGGGTTGAAGATGACTTATTTTTCCAATGGTATGCCATGAAACGGTAGTCCATTAGTGTATACCTTGTCAAAATATTTTAGTCTGTTCACTGGTAGTACACGTTAGTATTTTCAAACAAGGCATAATGCCCATGCACTCATGAAGACGAAAGATGCCAAGTGCTTCTGATAATATCCCTGCATGAACTTTATTCCCACTATGTGCTAGTTGCTGAATCATAATCCATGCTTATACATTGCATAACAACCTACATATCATCATTTTAATAAAAAAAAAAAAAAAAAAAAAAAAAAAAACCTTAAACCTGTTTAAACAGACTTTCTACCTTTCCAAGACCTTTTGCAAAGACCTTTTTAAGGTACAATTAGCAGCCCTAAGTTTAAAACAGGTGTATTTTAACTTAGGCCATAACATGGTTACAGTTTCAAACTCAAAGGCCGACCTTAATGCCAAAGAAACTTGTTTTTCCAAAATTGTCACATTACAAGAGAAGAGTTCCTGATATTCTAGACAGCGATCAGAATACTTATATCCATTAAACTTTCAGCAATATCCAGCAAGCCATATGAATGAATTAAAGATGTATTGCCCTTCAAGAATTCAAAACATTAGATCTCAAAAAATCCAATAATACATAGATATCTCAGCATAAAACTTCCTTTATCATGTCTTGTAAGCTTATCCAAACTTGAAATAATTTGAACGAACATACACAGGAGCAAGAAATCCCGTTACACCGGTGAAACCAGAGGACAGTTAGCCTAAGAAGGGTAAGAGCCTAAGTCACTAGCGGTGTAAGCTACGGATCTCTTGGGCTCATCGCCTTTCACCTTGCATGTTTATAAAACAAATGCAGGTAGGTCCATCATGTAACTAGCATCGGCAAAGAGCATATTGTGTTTATAGCCATTATTACCATTTAGGCACAAAGCAATAGAAGAAAAGGGAAAAGAACCTCAAAATGATCAAGTTCCAAACCCGCTCAGAATTAAAATTTCCATAAAGCCAATGTGTAGTAGTACCGTTAACCATTTCACATCCAGCCCTAGTTCTAGAATTTCATTTTTTCAAGCATTTCCCGCAATTTGCCCCAAGCATTTACACTATGAACAATCTGCGGCAATCAATCAAAAAGTGCAGACAAGCTTAAAGCAATTTGCGGCAAGCCCCAAGGCAACAGGGGAAACTCCTACCTCGCCAAGAGGACATCAAGTCTGCACCTTAGAAGATGTGCATGCATGCATTCTTAAAAATTGAAGCTACACGGTTTGACCCGGTCAGCCCGGATTAATGTAAATGGCCAAACATATCCAAAGTGAATTGCATGAATATTAGATCCATACATAACTTAGAGCGGGATAAAGATATCGAGAACTAAAAATGCCCTAAGATCTAAGTTAAGATAATAACCAAACGTCATGGGTAGATGTAAAGCACCACATCGGCTAATAGTCCCGATTAAGGATATCCAACTCTGTCAAATTATACATCCTATCATAAACTAGAGAGTTAAATACCATATTATCCTTTCTTTTGCCTACACTAGGCTAGCAACTATCTGAGATCCATTAGATCCAAAGACACTTTATCTTATGTACAATAGCTCACCCGGATAGAAATGAAAATTTCACTACAATTCAAAGTTAGCATCTTGCAATCTTAGATCACCTTAAACAAAAGCAAATCCCGGTCTAGAACCAAGCTATATCCTACACAAGTGTAATCACATATCCCATAATATACTACCATTTTCAAGCAAATCTGTTTGTAACATAGAATTGATTATGCATCCAACCCGAATTGTAGATGTCGGATTATCTTTAGTTTGAGCAACTGGTGGAATGCGCACACACGATGGGTACGAATTTGAGTGCTATTGCCATGTGCGGATGCCATTGTAGTCGTGGTAGAGGGCATCCCGGGTGCCTTCCATAGATTTTGAATTTTTTCATCTCCTTGTTCCTTCCTAGTTTGCTCTTGCACTCCAACATTCCAAGTGAGCCCATAAGGAGTTCCTTTGCAATTTTTACAGAGAACACAATATGCAAGGCTGCCAAGCGCATGCTACATTCAGATTTCCGTTCTTTCATGTTATGCTAAGCCATGTTTACGGCAGCAAAATCCTCAACAAATCCCTGCTATATATAGCAATTTTTTCCGACCTATTTACTAAAGCCCTTGTCTTTGTCATCCCTATCAAACACGATTTGCATGCCTAGAGGCCAGCTCCGATTCAAGAAGGTACATGTCCAGCTATTTTTTTTCCATATCATGTGCTTACTTCTGTCGCCGTTTATTCGCAACCCTAAAATGCAGACTTATGCATAATTTGACAATAAGCAACAAGCATTTGTATAATTCCAGTTTCAACTTATAGAATACACGATTTTAACTTGTTTTGGAAGTTCCATGGTCCACATATATCTTGTTCCCAATCATTACTTCGCATACTTACCATGCTCTAAGGCCACAACACTTAGAACTGTCCATATAACGTCCATCCGCCATATGTAGAATACAAAATCCTCTAGTTTTATCAATTGTCTTTTTTACTTGCCTTTGCAATAACATGCATCCTAGAAAGTCAAAACAAGTTCCAATGTCTAGATAATTCAACTTCGAGAGACTTTACCTTTACTTGTGAGCCCAATTCCGGCCTAAGAGGAGAAGGAAAAGGCACTTATCCCGTACATATTTAAGCAAAGCTTAAAACTCAAGTCAGGTTCACATTCCAACGTGGATTATATAAGTCATACCATAAACAGTTATATTCACATATACCCCACATGATAAAATGTAAGCACATCATAGACTAAACCCATCTTATTACCATATCTGGTGATTTAACCATAATAACCATAACACCAATAAATTCAAGGTTATGGACAATATTCTAAAAAAGCTCCATATTTGTAACTCACAGCTGCATTACACTGGTTCCCCATGTCCTTGGGAACTTTGAAGACTAAACTTCATATTGCCTCATGTTACAGATAAAAATCTCCATCATTCCATCATTATAATAAAAAAAAAAAAAATTTGGCGTTGCAGAATTCTTACTATCAGATCGCTGCCACGAAAATACTTTCGTCAGACGCACCGTACAGAATGTTCACAGACGTCTGTAAAAAAAAATTGTGCGTTCACAGACGCTGCGGTTTTCAACTTTTTTGGCGACGCTGAAATTTTCAGCAGACGCTTTTTCCGTTGTTTTTCGCGACGCCGAAAATTTTTTTCCGCGTGAGGTTTAAATACGTTAAATACGTATTTTATTAAAAAATACGTATTTTTTGACTTTATACGTCAGGAATTTGAATTTTGTACGTATAGAACCTATCCCTGATCTACCTACAAAAAAGAACGTGTTCCCTCTCTTAGTTGGGCCGATTAGCTTTCTAGAATCAGAAAAAATAAGCAGAAGATTTTTACAGCGTACCTTGCTTCTATCCTGTTAAAGTCGCCCTACAATGATCTGGCAAAAATTATCAGACAAAAATATTCCATGAGCTTGCATGCAGAACATCCTCGAGGTCAGAAATGGCATGCATCCAGCTGCAATCGGATATATAGAGCCAGAAGGCAAAATCATAGGGAAAACATTTTCTTCGATTTTTGGAGAATCGGAAATTTATTCCGGCACCGAAAATCCCCAAAATCTTAAGAATATGACTTAAAAAAAATTCCAAAAACGTTTTTCTCAGACCGGAAAAACCCAAATTAAAAGGGTTGATGGAAGATAGATGTAAAGGAAATTAAAACTTAAAGCAAAAAAAGTTCAGTTAAAAAACCATGGGACAAGAACGCATGTATTAAATAATCTGGAGATGAAGAGGAATCTGGAATTTTAATATTAAAACTTTAAAACCATATCTATGGGTCTTAAATAAATAATATTGATGCATCGATTTTGTAGCAGTTGTCTGAGCACGCTGCATCGACAAGTTGGTTGTTGTTGAGATTTTGTCACTGAAACTGCTACCCCAATATGGGTAGGTTGTATGGGCAACCTCGGCAAGGGTATGGTTTAGACACCTGTTTAGGAAATATTCTAAGGAACATTACATGTTGTTGTCACAGCTATTATGTCACAGTGCTTGGTGTTTATTTATGTACTTGGAACCTCTGGGTCGGACCTCCAGGTTCGATGACTTGGATTGTTTCGGCATTCGCATGTTCTATGTTCTCTGTCTTTGTGCTCTGTGACACCGGGCGTGGCTTCCTCACGGGCGTAACTTCCTGATGAGCTTGTACGTCAACTCTTGTGACTCCATAGTAAGAGGTTCTCCAGCGCCAGACGTGGGCTGGGAAGGGTATGCATATACAAGGTTCACCCTACCAACTCTGCCAAGCTCGGAATGTGAGCTGGCTGGGTATTTCTCTGCTAACAGGGTCTGCTTGTAGGCTGGCTGAGCTTCCCATTGTCCCGGAGCCATGGAAAAAATTAGCGGCTATTATTAGCCAAATGGCGATTTTTTAGGGGGTCTAGGCAATTTTTACGGCGATTTTTATGAAGAGAGAGTTATTTTAAAAAAATAAAAAATAGCCATAGTTAAAACAAGTACTCCATTATTTTTTTAGGATTAGCTAAACCATTTTTCCCCTTTTCCTTAACGAAAAAGGGATTAGCCTTTCTTTATCCTTCTATATTCCTTCTATATATAAGATTACTAGGGAAAAAAACCGGTACCAAAAATGGCGATTTTGGAATTATATATATCACTTTCCGGGCACAAATACAACGCACTATTAGTTTTTAGAATTATCTACGTTTTCCCACGGCTGTTTTCCGGCGGCTCATGGTTGTACAGTTGGCTCTTGAGCAGCTAAATTGTGGTGAGATTTATTAGCAGAGGCTCCAGCGATTTTTGCTTTGTGCATCTATGGAAGGAGCCGGTTTGGCGCTAAGATTTTGTTGGGTAAAAACAGCTATGACGATTCTGTCAGTTTGGTCTTTGAAAATGCTTACAATCGCGATTACTTCATCATCGCCTTAAACTTTTTATTTTTGCAGATTGAAATGTTGAACCGACGAACCATGGCTTTATTCTGAGTGTAAGGTGTCAGTAAAATCGATAGTTGTTAATTCGTGTGGAAAGAGGTATTTTCCCCTTTTATTTCGTTGATTTGATGCCGCTCTTAAGAAGTATTGCGCTAATTGGATTTGGACCTTTCGTATCTTGAAGCTCTGCAGCAGGGAGCAAAGTAATTTCAGCGGGTATTCCTCGATTCCCTGTGTGCGAACTAGGTAATTCTTTTCCCGCTTTAGAATTTAGTTTTCTGGAACTCATTTTCAGACAGTGAAGAGCATTTGCAGCTATCATATATTGATTTAAGTGTGTATTCGAGCATTTTCATAGGCTTAGGTTGAATACAGAAATACAGTGGAGAAATTGAAAGGCTAAAGCCAAAACCTGTAGATATACTCTCGGTTTGCAGACTGGCTTCCATGCTATAAATCAATAGATCTCTTGCGCAGCAATATAGCAGTAGGTTTCCTGAAGAAGGCTGGCTTCTTTCCCATTTCTTTCATCTGTCTGTAATGCTCATCTAATTGTTAATTCGTATGCAAAAAGGTATTTTTTTCTTTTGTTTCGTTGATTTAACGCCTGTTGGTAATTGGATTTAGACATTTCGCATCTTAAAACTCTCCAGGAAGAAGTGAAGTAATTTGAGGTCTCTTACCTTGAGCGCATCCGAGTGTTGCTCAATTCCCTGTGCGTAAACGAGGTAATTTTTTTAATAGCTTTCATGTTGTGTTTCACTTTAGAGTTTAGTTTTATGGTACACCCATTTTCGCACAATGAAGAGCATTTCCATCTATTGCTTCCTATTGATTGGTCTGGCATCTAGTGCATCTTGATTTAGGTGTGTATGCCATCATCTTGGCAATCTTGAGTTGAATACAGAAATACAGCAGAGAAATTGAGGGACTAGGACCAAAATCTGTAGATATACTCTAGATTTACAGACTGACTTGCATGATATTAACGGACCTTTCCCACAGCAATATATCGCCCATCAACCTGTAAGAAAAGTAACCAAAGCCTCTGCCATAAATGGGGAAAGAGCAGGAGTAGCCAAAGACACGGAGCAATTTGTACTTAATTTTTTTTTTTTTTTTTTTTAAGAGTTGTTTTTTCCATTAATTATTAAAAGCCATACATAATCCAAACTAATGAGGGTAAATACATCCTCATTAGAGTCATACTTATAGTATTTTTAGTGTAGCAAATAGAAATATAGAAGATACTGGGAAAACAGTAACAGTAACAGTAACATCATAATATAATCCATAAGGAGCTGGTAGTGTATCAAACGAAGTCATCAGGAACTTAATGTGAAGCATTTGATGAAGCTGATAGAAATCAGGAGAACTCCACAATCCTGCAGGGACAAAATCGAGCTCCAAGTACCTGTTTAGGTGTTAGTCAACAGTAAGATAAACAACTGAGCAACAGTGATTTGGACAAGAGTGGAGATGAAAGGAAGGTGACTGGGCTAAGGTGGAGTGTGAATGGATGGATTTCATGGGGACTTCATTACTTGGTCAAAGATGGAATTATAAACCCAATAGAACCCTTTATCTGTTCCAAATTGATAGTCAAGAGCAGCGGATCCATTCTCCATAAGAAGCTGGTGAATATTTTCCTTAGCCATGAGCAGGAGTAGAGTCCCATAAAGATCAGAGAGCATCTTATGAGAATAATACAGCTCTCTATATCTGCCAAGCTGCCTTTCTGTTAGAGAAAAATGGTACATGAATAAAAAGTTGAACAAGCAGTACATCTGCACCACTTCTCTGCAGTATATTCTTGCCCAGCTGGATTCATTGCTTGTACTTCTAACCTTATACAGCAGAATTTCATCTGAGCTTGCCTGTGGCCCTGGTGGCTCTAGATTTGGAACACCCTCCTTGCTGCAGTAGAGAGTGGCCTCATGATAAGTCAACATTGTATCAAACTTGGTTCTGCCCTCCCCCATTAAGAACTCCAGATATTCTATCATGAGTATCAGAAAAAGGAGCATTAGTATTTATAACATTAAGATTCGAATGGAACAAGTTAAAAACACCCTTGAAGCTACCAACTAAGTCCCACCTCTTTTCATAATTGTCTCCTAATTTACTTTTATGAGCTGTTACAAACCCTTCAAGATCTAACTGAAAATTCATCTTGATCCAAAATATAGACAAGTTTTTCCTACCATATACAATTCTGTTTCTGGATTTCCAAACATTCCACAATGCCGTGAAGATAATAGTATTTAGAAAAACATCATTATTTTGGATATGCTGGAGTAAGGTACCTTGAGTTTGTCCAGGGAAAAAACCACTGAACTTACTATAAAACCATACCCAGAAATCTTCAATTTTGGGACACTGAAAAATATGCTGCATAGTTTCGTCTTGAGAACAATTTAAATGGCATGCAGACAGAACATTAGGCATCCTTATAGAGAGAGAAGCTAAATTAGGGAGACTTTTATGGGCAATCAACCATATTAAGAAATTAACTTTAGGAGGACAATAGGACAACCAAATGTTTTTGTACAGAGTCTTACTGTCAGTATCAGAGATAGACCATTTGAGCTGACCCTTAGCTGAGTTATCTTTTTGGTTCAGGAAGTCATACACATATTTAACTTTATACTTATCATGACCATGCAGCTTAATGGAAAAACCCCTTTGATTATCTATCGAGTTTGTAGCCTGGGACAAGATACTTTTGAAATGAGAGAACATAGCCTTATCACTTGAAGTACCCTGGATGAGTCTTCTAATATTTGTCCAGGAAATAATTTGACCATTTCTGTATAAGTGGTGAACATGGGTGATACCAAAGTCAAGCCATTTCCTATAAATTTTCGGATGCCTTAAAGCAGGAATATTCCCATTAATGTTACAGCAAAGGGACCAGAAAAGGGAAGAATTATAATTCAAATCAGGAATGGCAGGGGTATCAAAACAATCCTGAACAATATTCCAAGCTTTGAATATGTTTTGCATCAAAGGAGAAGTGTTTCTACCAGGATGCAAGTAAGAAAGAGCAGACTCAGGCAATGAATGCTTAACACTTGGGTGACCTTCAGGATAGGAACATTCCAGCCAATATTTAATGAAAATAGATGCAATAGAATTGTTACCAGATAAAGTTCTCCACACAAATTTACCTGCCAAGGCACAAGCCTGCAAATATAAACTTTTACAACCTAACCCTCCATTAGATTTGGATCTTGTAACAGTGTCCCAATTTACAGAGTGATTTCCACTCCAAATAAATTTCCTGATGGTTTTCTCTAACTCCTGATAAATGGTTCTGGGAGCCACAAGAGCAGAGGAAAAGTATATGTGTGAAGCTGCCAGCACAGAGTTAGCAATGATGGTACGACCAGCCATAGACAAGGAGTTTCTGAAGGAATTCAATTTCTTTTTGATATTCTGGAGTATAGGATCCCACAAACCTTTGATGTTATGATTGAGAGACAAAGGCATGCCTAAAAGCTTGGTTGCTTGCATTGTGTTGAGGACCTTAATGTCACAGATATAGTTGTCACTGATATCACCAATGATCACACTTTTGGCAATATTAAGGAAAATTCCAGAGGCCTCAGAAAATAATTCTATAATGCCTAGGAATTTGGCAATATTATCAGGGTTGGAATCCAGAAAGGCAAAGGTATCATCAGCATATTGTGAGATTGTGAGGCTGCCATTGTTGTTGGGAAGATGAAGACCTTTAATGTTGCCATTTTGTTGATGAAAATCAATAGCTCTTGTAAGAGTTTCAGCAACCACAAGAAAAAGGTAGGGAGCTAATGGACAGCCTTGTCTCACCCCTCTAGAAAGATTGAAGAAATTTGAAGGGGAGCCATTTATGAGCACAACAGAATTAGCCTTAGAATTTAAGCCCATGATTAAGGAGATAATTTTAGGATTGAAACCAATTTTATGCATAGCAAATTCGAGAAAATCCCAGTTTACTGAGTCAAAGGCCCTTTTGAAATCCAGCTTTAGAAGAATGCAATCTTGGCCAGAAACTCTATTCCAGTGAAGACCTTCCATAGCTATAATGTAATTGTCTAAGATGAATCTGTTTGGAAGGAAAGCAGACTGTTTGATATTGATATGCTCTTGGAGAAAGGGTTTGATCCTATTGGCAATTATTTTAGCACAAATCTTGTATGTAGAATTGGTCAAGGAAATGGGCCTCCAATCCGAGAATGATGATGGCATATCTACCTTTGGGACTAGAGTTATAAATCCAGCAGAAATAGAAGGATGAAGATGTCCTGCCTTCCAAAATCCATGAACCAAGTTGACAATGTCAACCTTGAAGATATCCCAAAAACAAATATAAAATTCTGGGGGCAGGCCATCAGGGCCAGGAGATTTGCCTTTATTAAAGCTCATAATGACTTTGAAGATTTCCTGCTCAGAGGGGACAGCAGCAATAGAATCACTCATTAAATTGTCAGAGTTGGGAATGATTTGATTAATGGAAGAGAGAAAATCATCTTTTTTAGAAGGGGAGCTCGGGTGGAAGTTCATGCCATTAAAGAGGTAGGCATATTTCTCTTGGAAGTAATTTTTAATGTCCTTGGGAGAGTCAATGATAGAACCATTCTCACTATTCACTTGGAGAATAGAATTATTCAGGAGCCTTTTCCTTGCTGCTTTATAAAAGAATTTGGAGCTCCCTAGGTCCATTTCTTTGTTGAATTTCATCTTACATTTAATGGCATAACTTCTAGCTTCAACTTCTTCAATGGATTTAATCTTGTTCTCTAACACCTCCTCACCAATTTGGAGATTAAGATCATAGGGTTGACTTTGGAGTTGACCTCTAATATCTCTCATTTGTTCCATGTAAGTTTCTTTCATCTTATTCTTCTCAGTGCAAATTCTAGATGACCATTCTTTAACCCAAGACTTGACAAGTTTAATCTTAGAATAGAATAGTTTCATAGAAAGAGGATCCCTGGATCCAGTGGCTGAGTTAAGATTATCCTGCAAAGAGAGATAAAAATTTCAAAATCCATGCGTAATCGCTTTTATTATCCGAAGAGAGCAATTGAGCTTAAAGGGAATATTGCCATCTCTAGGAAGTCGTAAGAGGTGTTTAGTATGGAGGAACTGTGGTTGGTGGTCGAAAATGGATATGGCCTCATCACTTACCACATAGCGCTTATCCCAAAAGGAGCAAGAGGAGCTGGAAACATAAAAAATGGCTAAAAACACAAGAGACCCTATCGAGTTTTTTTTGCTTGTTCGACCCGTGTATATGTAGCAAAGAGAAGAAGGGACATGAATCAAATTAAGATCGAGATGAAGGAGTCCCAATTAATTCTCTCTCAGTTCTTGACATGTTAATCCTATTCCCAAGCTTCATGTCCCAATTAGGAGTATTGTTAAAATCCCGAAACTATCCAAATAACTCTAGGTTGGGAAGACATCCATGCTTGAATATTAGGCCATAAAATCTCTCTCTTTTTGGGCATGTAGGAGCATAAATGTTAATAACTCCAAAATGGGAGTTATTAATAGCAAAAATCACAAAACAAACACTTATCTGGGGCTGTTATAAAATGAAATGTGAGGTAAAGTTTTCCAGATCATAACAAGCCCCCCACTTGTGCCTGAAGACTCCATCCACACTGAGGAGGCACCAGGAAAAATCCATTCAGCTAGACAAGAACTCTCAAATTTTGGGAGCTTAGTTTCCTGGAGAAGGATCAAATCAGCCTTGTAATGCCTTAACTGAGAGATGATTCTTCTTCTCTTAATGGGACCTTTCATTCCCCTAACATTCCATGTCATTATCTTCATGGAAGAGAGCGGATGGAAGAACGGAAGCGCGAGAAAGCAAATTAGTTATCTGCTTCTCCTATTTTTCTTACTTCTGGTATTACCTGCAGGAGTCTTGTGCAAATAAGCACTGATGTCAGATTTAGAGGAATTTTTTTTCCTCTTAGATTTTGATTCTTTTCTGGATTTGCTAGCAAAGGAATTAGCAGCAAAAAAATTCTCACTACCCCAGTTCTCCTTATCACTACCAAAGTCACTATCAGAACACCCCCGGGGAAGAATTCAAACATATTTAATGCATCATCCTTAGAATTTAGTTCAGTACAATTATAAAAGAGAGGTACTTGCCTATTGGAGTCATCAGCATTGTTGCATTCAGGTTGAGAGTTTGGAATTTGAGTGACCAAGTTGTCAGTATTGTCTCCCTTGGAATCCACTGCCACTGCCAGGTACTCATGACCCTGAGTTTCACATACAATCTCCCTGCCTTTTTCTTGAGGTGTTTCAGCTGTATCACAATCCATTCTATTCCAACCTTGAACCAAACCCTCCTGCAATGTAGCAATCTGCTCTGCAATTTCCTTAGATATAGGGGGAGTGGATAATGGCAAATGTGAGGGCATATCAACAAGATCAATTAAGGGGCAATATGGAGATGTTGAGGATGGTGTGGTCATTAATGGAGGCTGAACAGTAACTTGAGGATTTCCTACACAGTTGCTCAGAAGTAAATCAGACTCTTGCTCAACACTTAAACTAGCAAGTACCTGGAAATGATTAGAGCAGTCAATTTTATCCAACTTAGTATCTTGAGAGTCTTCACTTAGTTCTGCAACAACTGGTTCTGGGTCTTGATCCTCATTATCTTGAACTTCTTTTGGGATATCTGCATTGTTACTGTAAGCTAAGGTAGCTGAATTACCTGGATCCTTTGGAGATGAGTTGACTTTGGTAACCTTGTCCACCTGGGGGATCATCTGGGGTTGGTCACTGACAGGAACTGAGTTTTTATTTTGAGCCAACTGAGGTGGCACAATTTGCTTATCAGCTTTGTTGACCTTAAAATTCTCTGCTAGAATTTTATCACATATTTTCAGGCCCTTGAGTATGGCAGGTTTATGAGTAACATGGCTTTTAATAATTAATGGAACATTCTTAACTTTTGAATGTCCAGAGTAATCATTCTTATCCAGTGCCTTCATTTGGTAGTTTACTCTGGAGTCTGTAATCACTTGGTCTAGTAACTCATGAAGCTTCTCAGTATGCATACCATCATATTCATGTTGAATTGGAGCTTTCCCTTTGTCTTTGAATTTCCCATAACTCTGTAACACCTTGACTGCAGAAGGCTTGTGCACTTCATGGTTTCGATTGGAGTATTGGAAGCCTTTAGCACTGATAGGTGGATGAGAGGTGGAATCAATCCTTTTGATTTGATTATTCCTAATTCTCCTCTTACTCCCATTTACCTTATTCCATTGAAATTGCTGAGGAAGGTCTTGTGTGGTCAAGCACGAGTTGACTGGCTTTCCTAAGGATAACTGCCCATGGAGCTTGTTTTCATAATCAATCTGAGATTCCACTCGAGTGTGTTGAGCATCAAAATCCTCCTTGCTCAATTCTGAATTCCTTAGGGGACAATCTGCATACCAGAAATGCCTCTTCGAGCAACTTTGGCAATGAGGAGGTAGACCTGACCATCTCAAAGATAGATAGGATTGCTGGCCAAAAGCATCAGAGAAAGGGATTGAGGTGGGAATGTTTTTGGAAAGGTCAATTTGGATGAAAGCTCTTGGGGATCTTGAGGGAGAGTATTCTGTGCAAATATAATTTCCAATTGAGTTAAACAGAAGCTTCATGCAATCTTCACTCCAATAAGTGGGATTTAAGCCCTGAAGAGTGGTGGAGGCAACACATAAATTTTCCAAATTTTCAGTGTTAAGTTTAGGATCCCATTTGAGGAAGGAGATCCTATAGGACTCAAAGGTTTGAATACCAAGCTTAAGAAGGTAATTGGCTGTTCTTTGGCTACCACATTCAACCATTATATAGGGATAGTTCAACCAATAAATGGCATTTAAAATAATACCCTTTTGTAGGTTGAGACAAAAAGTCCATAGTTTATCCAAATGGATGCCAGATCTAGATACTTTAATAATGACAGCAGTATCTTGAAGGGAAGACATTTTAGAATGCACTGAGGGTAAATTTAGAGAAATACCATGATAAAGCTTATGTTTACTCCCTTCAATAGGACGGAGCTCCTTCAATGCAGCATCATAATTCTCATCTGGTTGAATCTCATTGTTAGGTCTCGCGACTCCATAGGGCAGAGGGGTTTGAGTGGTCGGATCCGGAGGCGAGGAAGAAGCGCCCCCACATGTCGGGATCTTTAGAGAAATTATCCCACACTGGGGTTTTAAAAGTTTTTGGATCCATGCCCTGGTTTTGATCTGCAGGATTAGCGAAATTTCCAAAGAGAACAAATTGCTTAGGATTCTTATGGAAAGAACTTAACTGGACAAGAAGAGCAGCTTGATCCTTGATCGACAGAGAAGAGAAAGAGTGAAGCAAAGATAAAGCTTTAGGGCTAAAATGTTTTTTATTTTCCATAATAGAAGCGCAGGAGAAACCAACAAGGGGAAAAAAGACAGGAAAAACAAAGCAAATGGAGATCGAGAATGGAGCAAAGAGTTCAGGAGAGACAAATGGTATGGAAGCAAAGGTGACCTACCTAAAATTAAGAAAATCAGGATTACTCCTCAATTGCCAAAATTCCCAATGGAAGACATCAAGAATAAGTCAATCTGCAGAAAAATCTCCTAAATCCGCTTCAGAGTATAATTTGATGAAGATCTTGGAATCAAAATGTTCACTGTAGGCTTTAATTGTGGCAGTAGCTTCAATGTTCTTGGATCCCAGGAATTCTTCGAGCCAAGAATCAATGATTTGAATCTTGAATTCTTCACATCCTGGAACAAACGAGTACTCAATTTGAAAAGAGTTATCAGGAAAGACTCCTCTGTATATCAGAGAATTCCACAGATCAGAAGGTTGTCCGACCAGAAAACCACAAAAAAACCTATCTCCTTGCTTTAAAATTGCAAAGATTTTAGTATCCATTTGAAGGCCTTTGCATTCTAAATATGATGGAATGCTAGCCTCTACAAGGCTAGCTATCAATTCAGGGAAATTCGGGTCTGAGTGAAGCAGGATCGATCGAAATTCAACAATTTTTGCCAAGAAATTTTTTCAAACAGAAAAAGGGGGTAAAGGACAAAAGTGCCAAGATTTTAGGCGCTCGTCCCATTTTCCCTTTCGTTGGCCTTTTTCTCATTTGTACTTAAATTTGCCAGGTTTCGTGATGATAATCCACAAAACAAACCAACATTTCATGCCTCGAACTGGATCACTTTGCCATGCTTGCAGACCAGAAACACGAAACCTGCGGGATTAAAACCCTTGCCGGAAGCTACCATTTTTTAGCAAAAATGCGAGTACAGGTAAAACAGTGCCATGTCAGGGATTAGCTCATCCGGAACGCCATATCTGAGCTGCCTCTGCTGTGAAGCAAAGCAGGGGAGAATAATGATCCATTGGGCCCAAAATCTGAAGCTCAACACAGCCCCCAAAAGGGCAGAAGATTTCACATTTTAGGTTTCTAGTTTACCCCCTTCTGGGAATGGCAATCATTTTCTAGTGGATATGCCCAGATCTAGGAAACTCCCCTCCATTCCTATTAAAGCACCCTAGTGAAGCAGTAGTTAGCAAGAGTTATGAAACAGGCAGCATTTACTTTATCTTTGGCTTTCATTGATGTTTCGCATCAATCTCGCCAAAATAAAAGCTATAGTTTTCGAATGAATATAATGATGTTGTCAATTGTGTTCAATTTGTAAAAAGAAGCTATCTATATATAGCCAAGTCATGGAATAGTTTAGGAAATAGTGTAGACAAACGGTGTAACATTAAACTGTCATTGTTCGATTATCAATCTTGATGTGCTCTACATTTATTAACCTGTTTATTTATTCTTCGCAGTATATACCGAACCCATACATTGCCAAGAATTGTGAAAGGCGGCATTTATTCTTCGTTTGGCTTCTAGTCCTCACCAAGGTCAGAATTATAATTTTAGAATGAATACAGTGATGCTGGCAGATGTATCAAATGGTAGATGCTTTAAATATCGGTAACTTTCGTCTTAATGCGACCGATATTCATTTTTTGCCTAACATATGCCACAAAATGTTTATTAAATGGTAAATAGTCTCATGGGCAGGTTTTTGTTAATGCCTAAGTATTTCCTTTTTTTAATTTTGAAATTGTGAATTGTGAATAGTGATGTTTTCCCTTTTAATGGACACAAAGAAAATTTCTATGTAATGGAGGCCCTAGCATCATAGATAGTGCCCATTCTCATTACATCAAGATGTCCATCCTTATTACATCAGAAAGCCAAGGACCCTACATACCAGATAAGAGTTGCTTTATAGAATGAATTAATTAGGAACAATAAAACATAGGCGAGACACCCCACGTTCACATTATCGATTATCATATGGAAGCATACCTTATTGCATATAGATTTCAGCAGCTTAGCAACCAAAAGGTTATTACAAAATGTTACCTTTAAGCCTTCGTTCACGAGTATAGCCCTCACTTGATGTCGCTGTTGGCCTTGGCCACGCGGTGTCGAAAAGTATGCGATGTACTCTTATCGAAGGTTGTGAGAATGTCTTACTAATTCATATCCTAGTTCCTGATTGTGTTGTTGATAAAAATCCGACACCAATATAGGAATTGGCGTATGTTTTAGCAAACATTCGATCGATTTCCCCATCCTTAGCCTTATAGGAGTTGATCTACGCTCCTGTATTAACCATTAAATTGAAAGTTTTATCCCACTAAAGTCAATGTTATGGTTTCTAATAATTTGTTGCCTTATTTACTTCAAAAAATGTATATTAAATAGTAAATATTTTGTTATTATTTTTCTTAATGCCAGACAGACTCGCCCCTAGGACCATAGACAATACCCATTCCTATTACATTAAAGGACTAGAGACGTTGAACACCAGACAGGACTTACTTTGCAGACTCAACTGATTAGCAGCAATAAAACATATGCGAGGTGCCATATCCCAAAAGCAGCTTTTGTGCCATAGTTGTATGAGGCATTTATTGGATAGTTTTTCTGCCACAATAAATACTGGTAGCCAATGTTCATCCGTAAGCATACGTATTCTATTGTTCCAATTGTAAACCCTCTATTCCCATGTTCATACACATATAATAGGGTGCTCTATAAGAACTTCAACCCTTAAATGCCCTTTTGTCCAAATTTGTGCATAATAGTAGAACAAACTCGGCCTTGCTAAAAAACAATTTTTAAACATAGACTTTTGTTCATCTCTACATATTTGCTTTTTCTAAGGCTTAAAGCGTACATATTGCACAAAATATGTTTTAAATAATAAATGATCACACTTTTTGTTGCTTATGAGATATTTGCCGTTTCTAACCTTAAAAGTGAGGATACCAATCATTTTTTTGTGCTAAACAGCACTTTTTAAATTCCATAAATATACTTGCCAATCTTAGTAATTTAGTTCTCACATTCTTTTGATTGTAGGGCACCTTTTTCCACGTTAACATCTCAGGTGTGATCTTTTAGCAATAATTGAGTAGCATAACATAACTTATCATTCGAAATTTCAGACTTTTGGATTATAATCGACAGGCACCATGCAAAATACACATCCCAGGTAGAAACTAGACATTACAATATTTTGTACTAATGAGATATACGCGAGGTTAATTTGAACATTGCATGCTTTTTTAGGTCATTCGTCAGCAACACTGAGGCATTGGAAACGCATAATGCTGTAAACCAACATGTCCAAAATCAATTGTCACCCAAAAAAAGGGGTCGCCCAAGGTTAGCACAGCTTAACAGTTAGTGCAATTAAATTTTATTCATCTTTTCCTCTTTTTTTTTTCGTTGACTAACATTTTTCACATTTGACTTTTACTAGATTATGCCTACCTATGTCAAATGATAACATAGTGAATGAAACAACAGAAGTTTGCAAACGGCGTAAGCGGCAAAGACAGTACCAGGCCCGAAAAAAATTAAAGAATGCTATGGGATCGAAGGAGAAGCAGCATATATCTTCACCCATGGAGCTTGAGGCTTCTAGGTGCAAATTACAAATTTCAATTTCAATAAGCTATGCATTTTTCAATTGTTTACTCACAATATGAAACATTATACAGTTTTAATATGGGACATGAACATGCACAAAAGTTACCAAGCTCAAAGGAAACATGCCATTCGAGGTAACCAAGAATACTATATGGATTTAAGTCTATACTACTAGTCAATTATATCTATTTGAACGGTTTAAAATTCAGTTGTATATGCAGAATTACTAATTATACATTTGAATCAAACAGAAATAACCATTTGATCATAGCCAACAAGGATGGACATGTAAACACAAGTGTTAGGTACGTGTGTACAATAATTATTTAATTCTATGTTTTAAAACTATCGTACAAACTAAGCATTGCAATACTTTGTAATTATGAGACATGCATAGGGCTAACTTGAACATTGCATGTTTTTTTCGATTGTTCATCAGCAACACTGAGCCATTGGAAAGGCATAATATTGCAAACCAACATGTCCAAAGTCAATCATTACCAAAAAAAAGAGGCCGGCCAAGGTTAGTACAACTTAACAGTTAGTCCAATCAAAATTGATTTATCTTTCCTTTTTTTTTTTGTTAGCATTTTCACATTTGACTTTTAATAGATTACGCCCACTTATCTCAAATAATGATGTAGTCAAGAATGCTATTGTGTTGAACGAGGGGCACCAAATATCTTCACACATGGAGCTTGACCCTTCTAGGTACAAATTACAAATTTTAGTTTCAATAGGCTGTGCATTTTTCAATTGTTTATTCACATGAAACATTCCACAGTTTTGATATGGGACATGAACATAAACAAGAGTTATTAAGCACAAGTGAAACATGTCATCCAAGGAAAAAGGGGCGTCCAAGGTAAGTACGAATCACATATAAATTACATTTCTCTTGCTAGTCAATTATGCTTATTTGAAGTAGATTTCGAAATTCATTGTTGCTAGATAATATTTAACAGTCTCCTTTTGCTATACTTAGCATTCAGTAGGACTTTTGCTATACTTAGCATTAACAGTTTTTCAATCGTATTTATAATAGGCTATCTCCAGCTAATTTACAAGGGCTTTCTGTCGATGAAATAAACAAGATCCTTAGCCGTCGAACATATCATAGAGACTATCAAGCGCAGAAAAGATTGGAAAAAATTGCCATCATTGGAATAAGTCAAACACCTGCGCTCCCAATGGGATCATCCTCAAATAGCCCAACAACCAAGCAAAAGAATGATATGCACAGGGCATATAGAAGACATCGCCAAGATACTAAGAGTTATGAAACTCATAAAGATGTTGAATCATGTTCCATGGAGGCCACATCGAATCTGGCCTCCATGGAACAAAAGAATCAAAGCACAATAGATCTCAATCTCAAAACATCAAATTGCAATACTGCAACTCGGCATTGGCAAAAACAAATTGCTTTGATGCAACGAGACATGAAACTTGAAGGACATGAACTATTAAGATGGACAAAAAAATGTAGCATATGTCAGATTGAGTTACTCAACTCTGAGACCATGTCATTTTGTTGTAACAACGGTCGTCGTTTACTCCCACCCCTTGAACCTTTGCCGCGAACCCTAGAAGAACTTTACTCGATCCACGAATTTTCCAACAATTCGCGCATTATAAATAATTTATTCTGTTTCACTGCCCTTGGTGTGGAGGGTGATTTCATGGACTTAAAAATGCCATCATCTGTTGCAATTATGGGACGCACATACCATCGACTCCTATCTGCAAGCATGCCCACGAGCACACTTCACTGGTATATATATGGCAGTTCAATGAGATATACCATCGCTGCTAATATGCACGTGCCATCCACATGGATCATGCAAATTGCCACAGTCTTAGATATCATCAATCCATACATTAAAGAACTGAAAACAGTAAAGGAACTACATCCTACACCCACAAAGCTTACCCTTGCAGACCCATCCACATCAGACGAAATAACTGCTATTGTCCACGCTAATAATAGCATCACTATAAAACCTAGAACTGCGATGATCTGGATGCGGCACGACCATAATCCAGTATTTCTAAGTATCCTTGATCCTACATATGAACCACTTCAATATCCATTATTTTTTCCACATGGAACATTAGGATGGCATCCACACAATGATCAAAAAATGTCCCAAATAGATTGGTATCGAACTAGACTACTTCATGAACCTCGATTTTCACAACTAGGTAGATTGTGCGGTGAGTACCTTGTTGATATGTACTCTAGAGTGGAAGAAGAACGTCTCAATTACATTGTAACCGAAGGGTATCGACGAAATCTAACACACCATGAAGATGACTTCGTCGATGATGAGGACAACAACTCTCACTACAAGATTCTGCCAGCGTCTTTCTTAGGCTCCAGACGATGGTGTGCTGTCCAGGTCGCAGATGCCCTTGCACTTGCAAGGGTCAAAGGAACACCAAGCTTCTTCATAACTATCACAACAAATCCCGCATGGCCAGAAATAAAATATAAATTACATCCTGGTCAAAATGCGTCTGACAACCCTACAATTGTCGTTCGAGCATGTCATGAAAGAGTCCAACATGCAAAGAACATTATCCGAAAATATTTCGGACCCATATCCTACATGATGCACGTCATTGAATTCCAAAAGCGCGGACTGCCTCATGGACATATCGTTGTAAAGACAGAGTATGAGCTCCCAATAGACATGATTGATAATCTAATTTCTGCTGAACTACCAGCAGACCCCACGCTCAGAGCACAGGTTGAGAAATACATGATCCACAGACACACAAGCCGCTGCCTCAAAGAAAATAACAAATGCTGCTACAAATACCCGAAACCATTAAATCCAACAACATATATCGACGAAAAAGGATACGTACAATATAGACGACGAACGGAAGCAGACGTAAATGTTGTGCCATACATTCCATTTCTATTGAGAGAAATGGACTGCCATGTCTTCGCTGATGTTGCATCGACCGTGCATATTTTTGCATACCTTTATGGCTACATATATAAAGGCTTTGATACGGCTCGTTTCCACATTAATACCGCAAAGCAAATCCCAGACACAAGCATCTCGAAACAGCCTGCCACAACAAATACTAGTGATCTGAATAAAACCAAGAATGAGATCCAAGACTATATCTCTGCACGATATATATCATCCATGGAAGCCACATGGAGAATCATGTCCTATCATATGACTGAAAAGCACCCCTCTGTAAAATGTCTTCCCCTACATTTAGAAACATATAACAGACATTGTTTTAGAAATACATCCACAGACACTGGAATTTCCCTACTAGACAGGTACTTTTTACGACCGCTTGCTTCCAAATTTGATCACGTTACCTATATCGAATACAATGAACAATATACTTCTACTGCATATAATCCAACTATTGTTCTTAAACCAACCGACCATCTAGAGCAAAAAGCTACAGGCGCAACTCAGAACATCATCCACGACAGAACAAGAGGAGAGTTAATTTGTAGAATACGATTGCTACTTCCAAAGGTTGGAGAGGCATTCTACTTGAGACTCATCTTACTTCATAAAGCCGCACGATCTTGGAATGAACTCAAAATCCACGACCAGAAACATTATGACACATATCAAGAAACAGCCCAGGCCATGGGACTAATTGCGCCAACAACCGAAGCCATAGCAGTAATGGAGGAAGCAATTTCATGCCTTCAAACTCCATCACAACTGCGATTTCTATTCGCACTCTTAATATTAGACTCTGGACCAGCAATCCAACTATGGGAAACATTTCAAAGCCACATGATAGCCGACTTCCTAGAAGAACATTCAGGAAACCAATCAACCGCCATCAACGAAAGCCTCCTTGCTATCAACAACATTTTAATCCAACATGGAACCGACGCCGCAGCCTTTGGTCTGTCTACACCCAGTATTCCACCCAAAGAAATACAAAATGAACTCAGCAAATTTCCCGATCACGAAGAGTACCTTATAAAGAGCTCAACTATGTTACAGAGCATGAATCAAAACCAGACCTCAATCTACACCTACATATGTGAACTTATCAATAACAAGAACTGCCCAGCTCCAATCTTCGTATACGGAAAAGCAGGAACTGGGAAAACATACGTACTTAACGCCATCTGTCTCTACATACGAGGATTAAACCAAATAATCTTACCGTGTGCCACCACGGCACTAGCATCACTGCAATATTCTGCTGGAAGAACTGCACACTCTCTGTTTCAAATACCTGTCATCGACAACAATATTGGCATCCATTCACTACTCGATCCTCATTCCCCAAGGGCCACACTGATCAAGACTGCAGCAGCGATCATATGGGATGAATTCCCCATGGCAAACAGAGCAGTCATAGAAGCAGTTGATATCCTTCTACAAAACATAACAGGCACAACTAGTCCATTTGGAGGAAAACTCTTCATAGCAGCCGGAGATTTTCGACAGATTGCTCCTGTCGTCAAACGAGGAGGAAAAACAGCAACAATAAACGCATCTATAATATCCTCTCACTTGTGGAAGCACTTCAAAGTCCTAGAGCTTAATCAACCCGTAAGAAACGCAACCGATCCAGATCTCATACAATTCGTCGATGACATCGGAGAGGGCCGTCTTCTCAATGACATCCCATTGACGCTCTTCAACACAACAACCAAAATAGAAGACGCCATCAGCTTCTTATACAATGCGTACATATTATTAACACCCACAATATGCGAGAAGAGAGCATTTCTATCCCCAAAAAACATCCCCGTTGACGAATTCAACATCGAAATCATACGAATGATCTCAGCAGACTCCAGAAACTACTTTAGCGTCGACAGACTCACGGAAAAGGACCAGACCATCGAAGACCACCCAATGGCAATGACAGACTTCCTCAACGGCTTCAAACATCCAGCACTTCCACAACACGAACTCCAACTAAAAGTCAACACTATATGCCACATCACAAAGACACTAGACAAAGATAGAGGCCTCGTAAAAAACGCAAGGGTTATGGTATGCTCAATGCATGCTAGATTCGTAACCGTGAAAGTTCTAACGGGCCGACCACAGCACATTGGAAATATACACCCCATTTCTCGAGTTGACTTCTTCTACCAACCAGACAACTGGCCCTGGACAATCCACAGACGACAACTACCACTGCGACCTGCGTATTCCACAACATTCCACAGTTGCCTGGGACTCACGCTCGACAAAATAGTTCTCGACCTGCGCACTGAAGTCTTCACACACGGACAACTATACACAGCCCTCACTCGCGTACGAAGAAAAGAAGACGTCCTCATCCTTCTCCACGAGTCCAACACCAACAAGACCACAACAAACGTCGTCTACAAAGAACTGCTTCCATAAACAAGGTGCGTGAGAAAAAAAAAAAAAAAAAAAAAAACACTCCATCCATCTCATGCCCAGGATGTAGATGGAGCACCGATCCCCTCGGAGATCGATGCTCCCTCTACATTGTGGGCGCCGCACCAACGGTAACACTTGGGTTCGACTCCCAGGGGTGCACAGGGCGCCGGCCCCGCCGGCGCCAAATTCTTGTATTACAATATTTATATATTAGATCATTAATAGCCAAACAAAATGAATTCTTATTAAAGATTTTTATAGATCGCCACCTACCATCATCGATGATAGTAGTTTTTCAGATTATGAAATTTCTATTACATATACCACATATGCATCTTAAAAAAAGAGTTGTAAGAGATGGCTAATATCCATCTAGAAGTCCGAGTTGGTTGCTTGACTTCCTTCAAGGGTTACAGATCAATTTAATCAAGTTTAGTGCAATTTAATCACCATATCTAGAAGGATGCCGTTGCATTGAATGCAGTTTAGACTATGGATGTTATAAGCTATGCTGTGAGCTTCTGTTAAAAGTTTTTTAATATCATCATCGTATGTTCCTTGATTCTTAATTATTATTTGTAATTGTAGTACAACATGTCTAAAACTATAGAATTTAAATTTTTTCTTTTTCTAATTAGAAAAAATAGTCAAATGAAAGCTTAACAGAAGACTTAATCAAAAGTTTCGCCAAGTTTAAATACATATAAATGTAATGATAATAAGAACTTTAGCCAAATATATCATAAAATACTGTAAGATTTTGAAAAATAGCCAAGCCATTTTTTATGAAAAAATATATACTGTGCTTAATTTTTTCCCTGCCCGGAGCTTTGTTTATGTTGTTTTGGTACTTTGACTTTCTAATGCTTATGATATTTCTTTTCTTGTCATTGTCTAGCGTTGAACCATAGAATCTTGTGTTTTGAATTGTTCATGTTCTTGTTATCCAAGATTCCAGAGTGTTTCCATGTATGCAACAGCAGCTATGGGATCCCCACTTATAGTCACGAGGACTAACCCCATTGAGTGCACGTGCATCGAATCCGCAAGGCAGCGGTCAAGTTGATGGTGGCAATGTAGCCGGGAATCATGCTTGAGTTCTAAGGCTAGAAGTTACTATTTGATTTGCCCAGCTTGATGTTGTGTATATATTGATAATACATTGGGAATATTTGAGCTGTTTGATTTGCTCAATTAGAGATTGGAATATATTAAGTTTGTGAATATGTTGAATGCATAAGCAGAGTTGTCTGTTGAGTTTAGACTGTGGATTTCAATTGCAAAGGAAGATTTAAATCTTCACCTAAATTCACACCAACATACAGGTAGCCTTAAGTTTTGACAAGTTCCTGAGTTGCCAGGAGGGTCAACTCGGCAGGCTCGTCACACATCTCCAGCCGTCGTGAGTCGGAATAGGTTACAGATTAACCCTAAAGTGGAAGTATATAAAAATACTTTTATTACAAGAAAACAGGAATTCTAAGCTAAACTAAGAAATGAGAAAGTGAAAAATTACTAGACCTATATGTTTAATATACAAGATAGCTAAGGCAAAAGGAGAGTTCCCCCTATGGGGCCGTAACCATGTCTCTTGAACATTTGTTTTAAGATAGCAAACCTTCTAAGTGGATTAGGAAATTAGGAGTAATATAGTCATAGAATACCAAGAGAATACATAAAAAAGAAAAAAAAAAAGGAGAGAGAAAAACCCTCGTCCTAGGGGGGAAAAGCAACATATTGCACAATACAAAGTACACATTCGAAATGATTTTTAACATTAATGAAAAGGCAAATATACCATTTGCACCACTAAAAAATATTTGCTATATTTGAGGCCATGAATTAAAACGTGCAACTTGGACTTAAAAAACACAAATATAAGATTAGCACGTTTGGATTTTGGAATATGAAATACAAATTGTTTGCTATCTAGTTTGATACGCATCAAAATGTAGTGTTCAATGATCCTCATTCTGAGCACATTTGTATCACTACCAACCAACGCTATGAAGTCTGGATGTGTCTACAACATTCTAAAACCTGCTAATATATCTTTCTCGAGTGAGGCCTTACAGATATGGATTGATCTACACATTAACCAATATATAGCAAAACCATATAATACATGATGATAAGATGACAACATTATTTTGTCTGACATTACTTCACGATATGAGAAGCTCTGTGCATGAAGGAAAGCATAGCTACTCGGAATGGGAACTTTTTTGGAACATGGACCTAAAATTTAGAACTGGAATGGGAACGGATCAAAACAGGAATTTCGAACATTCGATTACGGTTTTGGTGTTCTCTTTACATAAGGATTATCATAGAAAACTTACATTAAAAAAAATGGCTTATAATCAAGAATTAGAAGTATTGGAGCATAACAAACATTGGCATTTCTTTGTTGAGTTAAAATTTTGAAGAATACTAGCACCAAATAGTCAATATTAGTTTCAAGGACATTTAAAACAAGACTGTCAATTTTTGTTTAAGGGATAGAAAAACTCTTTTATTGCTTTGAGAAAGAGGTACAATGTCACTTGGCAGGGGTGCACCGATCTGTGAATATGAATGGGGATATTTACATGGCTTCATTCTCTTTTCCACAGAGGTGCACCCATCTGTGAATATGAATGGGGATATCTACATGGCTTCATCCTCTTTTCCACCCTTCAGTAAGTTTAAATAGGTGCCCTATATTGCTACCTTTGTAACTTCTTCACATTCAAACACTTATCTACATTTTTTAAGTCTCTCAAGTACCATTGGAAAAGCTGATTAGATGGTATATATTCCATATGATCCTCGTTAAAGACTAGAACAATCCTCCTTTCCCATATGGACCAGATTGTCCAGGCCCTAGCAATATGGAAGGCCGCCTTCTTCATGGTACTCTATTCCAATGGGAGACAAAACTAACTTGATCATCCCACAAAACTAGTTATAGTTTGCTTATGTTATACCTGAATGATTCTCAAAGGTGCTCCTCCTTGAATTTGTGATTCAAATTCCTCAAACTAGGTTGTTGCTCATTGTCATAAACTATGTTGTTTTTTTATAATTGCAAAACATAGTTGCTACTCATAGTCATAAACCGTGCTACAGATAAGCCATACTGATCTTAACTTGCAAAACATAGTTGCTACTCATAGTCATAAACCGTGCTACAGATAAGCCATACTGATCTTAACTGATGAATGTTGATTCTTGAAGCTACAAATTCGATTGAGGCAATTTTTGCCACAACGGAACAAAGGATTCTAGAAAAGAAACAACCTAATCGGCTGGGAGTTCCCAACACTTTCGATTCTTGGGAACAAAGCTCGAAACAGGGACGAAGTTCACTTAGTTCCTGGTAGCTATGAAGGAAAGACTAGAATGGCCATAAGGAGACTAGTCTCCAAGGCCTCAACCTTAGTAAACAAGTTCCATGTGTTGGAGCTTCTGAAGTGGGGAGATAAAACTCCTCCTAGGGCTGAACAAATATATGAGGAAATTCCCCCCCTTGCTTATTACGAACGATAAAAAAATATACGTTTAACGTACAATACTGTACGCTTCGTATGCTAATATGAAAACTCGACCGTTCTGCCATGGCGGATCCTTTGTCGCCGGACTAGCTCACCAACAGGGGGACGGGTATGGTTTCTTTTCTTTGCGCTTCGATTTC
Source organism: Isoetes taiwanensis (assembly GCA_021234155.1). Classification (NCBI taxonomy): domain Eukaryota; kingdom Viridiplantae; phylum Streptophyta; class Lycopodiopsida; order Isoetales; family Isoetaceae; genus Isoetes; species Isoetes taiwanensis. The sequence goes on along the minus strand of JAJEKV010000023.1, from coordinate 13,200,169 downwards.
ACATGTCCGGAAAAATACATGTCTTTTTGCATCGTCATGTTATTCAAAGCCTTTTTGCATGTTCTTCCCCTGTCTCTGTATTCTAATCAAGATAATCTCAGAGTTCGAAGCCTTCTCGACATTTCCGTTCGTTTTCAAGCTGTAGGCAATATGTTACATGTTTTACAGAGTTACTGAAATGTTTTTTCACTATTTTCTCTTTCTTTTGTTTATGAGTCCAGTTTCTCTTGAAGCAGTCGCCGTTCAGTCTTTTGAAAGAAGCTTCGTGATGACCTTCTAGCCTTAGCCATGGCGATCACTATGTAGATTGCTTTGAGATCTAAGGTATTAAAAAATGAACATTCATTCAGCGGCAATAGCAGAATTAGGGTTCCAAGCAGGGCAGAGAATGTGCATGCATAATCAGAAGCAGCCAGTGGATTTCTATGATAGCAAAAAAACCTGGAGATCCAAATCGGTGGCAATGGACCTGAGAATTAGCAGCAATTTTACATTGAATAGACGCCTTTCAACACTTGATTTACCAAATCGACGATTCTGTCCGAAAGTCGAACTAGGTATGTATTCAAGAGGACGCGCTTATGTGATTGCAAGAAGCTTTTTTAGGAGAGATGTTAGAAAGGAGAAAAAATGGTACGCAAATCAAAGGCTTGCTGCTCTGCTTAACTTGGGAATAAAACTATTTCTTGTTACTCAGCATGGCAGGATTTCCATGTTAAAGACACTTCTTGATGGGAAACCAGTTTTACTGGATCAGACAGGTTCTGGACTTTTAGGGGTTTATGGAGGCTCTAATAACAGTCTTATGCATGCTATTGGAGGTAGCAACAATGAAACGAAGGAAAGAAGGTTGAACAGATTTCAGGATATTCTAGTTTCCTGTTTACTTGTTGCAACATTGGGACTAGTATTGGCCATTCTGATCCAGGTTGGTGCTAAAGCTCCTTATCCCAGTATATTTGAACTGGTGAGTTGCCTGGTATGGCTTGGTGTTCTTTTGGGTTCTGTGGTTTTTTCTGCTTGGATGATAAGATCAACAATAGTGCATGTCAGGAATCTCTGGAAACCAGTTTCTTCCTCCTTTTCTAAGGATTTTATTGGCAATGCTGCATGCCCAAATAACTCCTTCAGATGCTCTAGAATTGATGGGGTGAATCTCAAAAGTCTTGCATTGGTTGGATTCGTGGTGTCTTTCATTTTTCTTCCTGCTTCTTGGAATCCAAAGAATGCTTATGAACGGATTGCAAGTTCTATTGGCATTTCAAAGGCAACAAAATGGCAGCAGATCAAGGACACAAGAGCACATATATTTGGTAGCAGAGGAAAGGGGCACAGGTAATAGCATTCAAACATCAGGGGGCATTTTTCCATCAGGCGCGTATTTGTGAATAGGAGTTTGGACGATTCTTTAATTCTGAGTGTGGATATAAGGTTAGCATGTTGCAGTGTTGAATAATTAAGATGTTGCACCCAGGATCCCCCATTCTTTTAATTAGGGTTTATAGGTAGAGAGATAAAAAAAGGATGCTCTTAAGTTTTGGTTGATTGCATTTTTATTATCTCCTCTCACCCCAACACACATTAGTCGCCTGCCATGTGTTCTATTTACGTTACGAAATTTTTAACCATCTTCAAATTTTGCCCTCTTTCACCTAATATTTAAACAGGGAAACACTTTGGTAGAGGTAATGTTCGCCGTAGGCCCTTACGCGGGGTAAGGACCTGGCGAGCCCCAGCGGCGAAGCCTGGGTTCGCACCCCCGCGTAAGGGGCTCGCGCGCTAACATTCCTCTCAATAAAAGTTTGGGGGGAGGATATTTCTTGCCACGTGGCGCCATCGTAGCCACAAAAATTTGATTGCTCCGTTATCAGCCAGCATCGGAGGAGATGAAGCCAACATCGGAGGAGAGGAAGCCATTATCTGTTTTAATCTAGGCTGAAATATGGCGAAATATCCTCCCCCCGAACTTTACGTTGACGTTGAGTCGATTTTCTTGGGCGGCAGTGCCTCTTTGCGTTTCTGCTGCTTCTCCACTCCAACAATTTCTTGGGGAGGCTTTTGGTTTTATACCGCTGACGTGGGACCATTTGTCCACCGTGGACTCTTTTATGGCTTCACGGGCGGACGGGCGTCGTCATTTTTTTACTGTTTATTGACCTGTTTATTGACCAGAACATATACAGATAACAACGCATAATACAGAAAAACAGCAACCCAAGAACGTTAACAAACCAGGAAACCGAGAATCGAGGAGAACAACAAATTCTGTTTTCAGGAAACCGAGAACCGAGGAGAATAACAAATTCTGTTTTTTTCTGAATTAGGCCTCCTCATGACCATTTAAAACCTCTCTGTTATACAGTCACATAAGACATTGAATGCCTCGTTCTTCACTTTCACAAACCGTTTTCTCCACATGTACTAAAAAAAGTATGATTCATACAATGCCTTAATAGTACCATAACGTACCATAACGTGGCAACGATCTCTTCACTGCTCCCCAAGTAGATTCTATTCTATTAGTATGCACTCCTGTGATTGGATCTTAAGTTTTGGGAGTGATTAACAATATAATGTTCATATTCCAACTGTGATAACCATTCTGAATCGTACCCAGCCCAACAATCACTGTAGATAATACTACCTGGTGCAATGTAATGGAAAATTATATCTGTCAGAGTATCCTTTGTTCTATCTAGAACAGGCACCATAAACATCTTGTCTGAATCCCTCTCTATTCCACCAAAAACCCACTGCCCTTCCGCTCTTCTTGCTCTCATAGATCTCCACAATCTTTCCAGGACCACCTATTACTTCACTATGTTTTTGAATGGAGATGCTGCAAATATCACGACAAAAGTTGTAATAATTGACAATGGCCTCTCTTCCAATACCGCATTCATTCATAGTGCATTCTTGAGGCATTCTCATTGCCCAACAATACATGACTAAGAGCATTTTATCTAATGTAAGATGTGATCCAGAGAACCAAGTACCTCTACGAAACGAACATTGAAAGTTGCACCTTTTTCCTTTGCATTTCCATTTCATTCCATCCTTTGTTCACCTGTTGTCTCCTCTTAGCTTCATTGTTCTTCCACATTTTTCACAATCTCTTCGCTCAGGCAACATGCCAATGTGGATGCATAATGCAATTGTTTCATCTTTGCTAGCAGTTCTTGCAAGCAACTGCTACATGGAATTGGAATTGCTGAAGTCCAATGCCATTGAATAGAGGAAGAAAAGCAATGAAATTTATGAAATACACAATGAACTGGAGCAAAAAAGAAACCACATAGAACAGGAGCAAAGATTGTTTTTGGGTTCTTCTGGACTCCATTTCACTGATCGGTGGAGCAGGTGGAGCAGGTTATCGGCACTGTTTCGATCTGCTTCTGTTGCATTAAACACTAACAAACAATGTAATGGGACTGTACCGTTGCAAGTTTCGTCGCCCGTCCACCCGCGAAGACATTTTAGTATGCCACGATGGACATAAGGTCCACGTCGTCCGGGGGGAGGGGGGGGGAGGGGGGGGGATTTGTAAACTGAAATCTACCCCAATTCGCTTTCCAATGCTTGATTTTCCCTTCAGCGCTGCAGTTATTTGGCATAAGTTTTTGGCCTCAATGGACTTGGCAGATCCATGTCAAAATTGCTCTGAGTTTCTAGATTTGCAGAAACAAAGAACACCCCCGGGAGTTTGATCTGTCACAGAATTGGCAAAATCCGTTATGGTAGGAACTATTGGAAGCCAAAGGTTATATGCCGCACCGCAGTGCAGCAGAGCTTGTGAGACAAAAATTTAGTGAGGAACTTCAGAAAGCATAGGCAAAGGGCTTTGATGCCATTTGAATATGTACTTCCTACTCTTCAGTTTTAGCTTGCCATAGTTCATAATCCTCCAGCTGCCTTGCAGGAATGAGTATATCAACTGCAACAACTTGACGAAATTCGTCGAGATGTTTCTTTGTGTCCTTGCTGGTAGGTCAAGTCGTGATCACAAGATCAAGACACAAAAAATTCAAACAAGGTGATTTGGTGCTATATACAAAAATAATTCAAACAAATTGAAATTTCGGTGGCTTGGGCCATACAAACAACTTCAAGTGGTTCAACCTAGTGTCTTCCAGTTAGCAAAATTAGATGGCACACCATTGACATCACTTGTCAATGGCTTTTGCCTTAAACAATTTACACCGGTGCAAATTCAGATACTACAGCAGACTCAAAAGAACAAGATGGCTGAGACGACCACTATTTTCATTATATAAAGTGTTACAAAAGAAGGAGTGATCGTATATACATATTCGAAAATCCTAAGCCAAGTCTTGTTGCCCATATTTCGGATTTAGAGCAGTGCAGGCTCAAATGATGAAGTAAATTCTTGGGCAGACATGGAATTTGACAATGATAATGCAATCGCCGTCTCTCGTCGATCCCTACTTAGCACCATGTCACCAAGTGCAAATTGTGCATCCCGGAGAAGAGGGTGATATTCAACATCTCGCTCCTCAGGAACTTGCTCTAGCATTTCAACATATTCCAAACGAGGTGCACCCTGGACTACCACAATCGTTGGATCAGTTGATCCTACGGCCCAGACTGTATATTGGAGCCTCTAGGCACCTCTCGTTTTGCTTATGGTCATTTATGATTGGGGGCACCTATGATTTTGAAATATGAAATATGCATTCGCCTAAAGTTTTGATGGAATATCGAGCCTCTATACAGCTTTGCCTAAGGTTTTAGAATATGAAATGCGGGGGTTCGAACCATTACCAAAATAATTCAAAGTTCTATTAAGACTATTTTGACCAATATAATAAAGGGGTCCAGGTTTTTATGTTAAATCCATGTTTTTTTTCCATAATAACCCATTCAATTGTTTTAGGGATATGGTCTATGGTTTCAGGAATTGTCATTTTTACATCCATATCAAATCCCCCTGGACCCCCCTGTTATTGTGCTATATATTCTAAACAAGGTGCACTCTAGACTACCACAATTGTTAGATCCGTTGTTCCCCTGGACCCCCTTGTTATTGTGCTACATATTTTAAACGAGGTGCACCGTGGACTACCACAATTGTTGGATCCGTCGTCCCCTTGGACCCCCCTGTGATTGCGCTACATATTCTAAACAAGGCGCACCCTGGACCCCAATTGTTGGATCTTTCGATCCTATGGCCCAAACTGTATGTTGGAGCTTTGGCACCTCTCATTTCGCTTACGGTCATTTATGAGGGCACCTATGATTTTGAAATATGAAATACACATTCCCCTAAGGTTTTGATGGAATATCAAGCCTATATATGGCTTCACCTAAGGTTTTAGAATATGAAATACAGGGGGCTCGAATCTCTACCAAAATAACTCAAAGTCCTAATAAGACTACTTTGACCAATATAACCAGTGAGCAAACGTAATTATTTTTTATCTTAAATCCATGCTTTTTTTTTTTTTTTTTTTTTTTTTTTTTTTAATAATAACCCATTCAATTGCTTTAGGGATATGGACTATGGTTTCAGTAATTGTCCTTTTTACGTCCATATTAAATCCCACTGGACCCCTCTGTTATTGTCCTACATATTTGTTGATAAGGATGAACAACCCGTTTTTTAAGACTGAAAGTATTGAACTTCCGATTCTATGCAAGCCGGAAGCCCATATAGTCAAGGATGCCAATGTCATTTTCCATATCAAAACTCTAGAAGTGGGAGCATCAATTTTGGACAAAATCAACCAAATCGTTTAGCGGTCGATCTTCCCAAGCAAGGAGCCGTGCCATTAATCTCTTCAAGGAAATAAAGATTGGTGTGGTATCAAGAAAGAGTTGGGGAACTTACCATTCCCACCAAACTAAACTCAAGTCCCATCTTGCAACGATAGTAAGGCTCAACCCCAACTCCCGTGACCGAGTAAAGTCTGAGATGGAAAAGCTTTTAGACTGTCGACTCTTAAGCACAAGGGTACAATTTCGCGCCTGTATGGAGTACCACAAATTCAACTTAAGCCACGGAGCATGACCATTTCCCCCTCCTCTTCACACTTCACGGGTCAAGTTCTGGAAGAGGTGGATGGTCATGAGATATATTCCTTCATGGATGGATTTTCAGGCTATAATCAAAACCCCATTCATCCTGAAGATCAACTTTACAAAGATATGAACTGGTGACCAGCATAAAGACCTTAAGAGAACTTAGACTTATATGGACTCAAATTCAAGTTGTTAAATAATATAAGGCTTTTATCAAGAAGAAACTTGCTTTAATACGCACAATGTCAACATTATATTCTACCTTCTAGCTTGATAGGAACTTGATAGAAACAGTTAAATGTCTAGTAAGATTTTTCCAATTTCTATTCCAACTATTTGAATACAAAGCATTGATCTAGTAAAAGCCAAGATGTGGTCACTTATTTTACATAGATCAATCTTACATCAAGCTTATAAACCATGCAAATGTTTGCTCATAAGTCTAGTCCTAGACATATTCTTCCCCTTTACCATTTAAAAAGTCATTCAACCTTAGATAAATATAATTGCTCAAGCACTGTTCATCGGGCATTGACCCGAATACTGTAGCAGTGTTGACTACCAGAATAAACTGCCTTCGATCGGATCATGAGAGCTTCATTCCAACTATATGTCTCCAAATCGACCTGCAACTCTTCTATATATGCAAGCTTTAATCATTCCGACGGTTATGGGTTCCGATCAACTTTCTAATCCGGTTCAAAAACCATTATTTAGATATCCCACAGGAATAGTGCAGTAAACGAGCCATCATGAATTATCCCACAGGACTAGAAGTGAAAATTGGCCTTTGAGACCATTGACGCCAAAACCTCTAAAATGTCTTTTCTTTTGATCCATGTGCACCATACTTGTTTAATGTCTACACAACCGTTTTAACTACCAACAATTATCAACACTTCAATTTCTCTGTGTAGCAACGATCTCTACACCTAGGTAGAACATTTAGAACCATAAAGTCTTAGACAGACCTACTGCCACTGCTTCTCATAGGCTGTCTTTATTGCTACTACTGCCACTAGCTGCCAGTTGCTCAACAATTTGTAGGTAGATCTTCAATCCTGTAGCTTAAATCATTTTGCTTGTTATCTGACTAGCTAAAGTTGTCTGCTACATTCTTGAGTTTATAAGTCTGCCACATTTAGTTGTTTCCTGAACCTTGTAAACTTAACCTCTGGCAGTGCTTTGGTGAATACATCTGCTACCTGGTCATTTGTGTCAACATACCTCATATGTATGAGTCCTTTTTCTGCTAAATCTCGTATGAAATGCATGTTTAGCTCGATGTGCTTGGTTCTATCATGGTATACTGGGTTTTTAACAATTGCAATACAACTCTGACTGTCAGTCCAGATTTCTGTAGGATCTTCTTGAATGCATCCTAACTCATTTAACAACCTTCTTAACCATACTAATTCTTTGGCAACTAAAGAAGATGCAGCATATTCTACTTCAGCTGAACTCATTGCCACTGCTGCTTGCTTTTTACATCTCCAGGTTATGACACCGCCTCCTAAATATATAGCATAGCCAGAAGTTGATTTTCTAGTGTGCAAATCTCCTCCCCAATCTGCATCACTATAACACATTATTGTTAGATTTATAGAATCAAAACATATACCATGAGTTTGAGTTTTTTTTAGATATTTAAGAACACGTTTTGCTGCCTCCCAATGCTCTCTAGTAGCATCATGATTTCTTCTGCTCAAAATGTTTGCATAGGCTATATCAGGTCGAGTACTATTGGCCAGAAATAGTAGACATCCAACCAAAGCCCTGTAAGGTACATTTTGCATTCTACTCACCTCATCATTTGAAATATCATGTACCTCTGTCAGTCTATGTCCTGCTGTCATTGGAATCTTTGATGGATTGGCTTCAGTTAGCTTGAATCTTTTCAGCATATTTTCTATATGTGTACTTTGATGCAACTTTAACCATTTCTGCTCTCTGTTTCTGACAACTTCGATTCCAAGGAATTTTTTAAGCTCACCTAGATCTGACATTTGAAACCTGGATTTCAAAATGCTTTTGCACGTGTTAAGAATTTTCAAAGAGTTTGCAACCATAATACAATCATCTACATAAAGTGCAATAATGCAATATTCTCCATTTTGCTCAAATCTATAGAGATTCCCATCATTTTGTAATTTTTCAAATCCCTGCTCTTGTAAGAAATGATTTATACATAAATACCATTCTCTTGGTGACTGTTTCAGTCCATATACTGCTCTATTAAGCTTCCAAACCATATTCTTACCATGTGAATATCCTAGAGCCTGTTTCATATAAGCCTCCTCCTCAAGTGTAGCATTTAAAAATGCTGTTTTTACATCCATGTGGTGCAGCTCTAAGTTCATAGCATTGGCCATAGCCAGCAAAACCCTAATGCTTGTAAGCTTGACTATGGGAGAGTAGGTTTCATCATAATCTCTTCCTTTTTTCTGTGTGTATCCTTGGGCAACCAATCTTGCCTTATATTTTTTGCTTCCATCAGGGTTTAATTTGACTTTATACAACCACTTACTTCTTATTATGTTCTGTTTGCCATCAGCCTTGACTAGCTCATAAGTTTTTGTATCTTCAAAAGATTTTAGCTCATCATTCATGGCAGCTATCCGTTTATCCTTGTCATAACTTTGTAAGGCTTCCTCAAAGCTTTGTGGAATGACTTCATCTTCTAAGATTGCCATAATTTGTTCTGTTTCAAAGGTGACACCTCTTCTACTCCTCCCTAATTCATTTCTGCCATACAATTTCCCTTCTTCTAGTTTTGCTTCCTCTACTAATTTTTCTGCCTGAGTCTTCCTTTTCCTCTTTTCTACATGATGACCAGCTAATTCTTGTTCTTCAGCTTGCATTCTGATTACTTCTGGAGCCTCAATTTCTGTGCTCAATTTGTCCTCTTCATTGTCATCTGCATCATCTATTTCAAACTTAGGAATCTCTGGTTTAGTTATGACAGTTTTAACTCCCTTTGTGTATCTGTCCTTGTAGAGTATGTTCTCATTGAACAAGACATCTCTGCTAATTATGACAGACTTGGTTTCAGGGACATATATTCTATATCCTTTGGATTGCTCATCATACCCTACAAGGAAATCTACTTCAGCCTTATTATCTAGCTTCTTTCTTAATTCAACTGGTACATGAGCATATACCAAACAACCAAATGCTTTTAGCTTTTCATAATTTATGCTTTTGTTTGGGCTCCATAAAGCATCCGGGATATATCCCTTTCTTGCATAGAGCCCCCTTGCTTCGCCCCTTTCTGGCTTTCTCTCTCTAGGGTTTACAATCTCTCTCTAGCCCCAAAACCCCCAAAACCCCCAAACCCCCAAAAGGTGCTCTGACCGCGATTTTGAGTCCCCAAATTGGATTCTAAGCATCCTTTTCGCAGCCAGAGACCCCTCAAACTTTGGAACCCCCAAAACCCCCAAACCCCCAAAAGGTGCTCTGACCACGATTTTGAGTCCCCAAATTGGATTCTAAGCACCCTTTTCGCAGCCAGAGACCTCTCAAACTTTGGAGCCCCTAAACCCCCAAACCCCCAAAAGGTGCTATGACCGCGATTTTGAGTCCCCAAATTGGATTCTAAGCACCCTTTTCGCAGCCAGAGACCCCTCAAACTTTGGAAGTCATGGCCACAGAAGATGGGCCAGCCTGGGAAGCCCAAGGCGAGGGCAGCACGCATAAGCGGTCCCGATCAGCCATCATGGGCGGGGGGGAGTCATCCTCCATGAAGAAGGAGGCTCGGGCTAAGGTTAAGGCCCCCCTGGCCAGCCCGGCCGGAAGGGATTGATTGCTCAGACCACGCAGGAACTCCTGCCTCGGCAGAGAATTGGAGCCACGTCAAAGCGGGCGTGGAGGCTAACAGTGCCCGTATTGAGGCTAATAGTGCCCACCTGGCTGGCATGGCAGTGGAGATGGAGTCCTCGGCACCCCATGTGCTCAGAAGGCAACTGGTGGTCGAGAAGAACCGCATCCGCAGTGCGGAGACCCGCACCACGGCCGTAGAAGATGGCCTTGGCCTGGCACACATCGAACGGCAACAGGCCAGGTAGGAGCTCGCTGACATGCGGGCCCGCCTAGACTCTGTATTCATCACTCTGGACACCATGACACAGGAGAGGGAGCGGGCAATACATGAGACGATGGCCACGGTGTCTCGGCTTCAGTCAGAGGTTGAGGAAGCCACCACCATGGCACGGGGAGCACAGGCCGCTCTTGCAGACAGCCAGCCACAGCTTCGGGTTCTTTAGAGTACGATCGGGGCAGCAAGCCCGGCTCTGGACGCCCGTGTGTTGGGGCTCGAGCATGCCCTCGCTACTCAGAGCCTGGAGCTCCAGGGGTTGCGGGCAGCCATCCATAGACAGGGCGGGGTCTCCCTCACAGGAGGTTCATAGTCACCCCAGTGCGAGGCGGGGAGATGGCCAAGTAGCGGCATGCCACCCGCAAGAGGCGTGTGCTCCCGACTTCCACCCGGGGGCGGGGCCGGCTCGGGGCCGCTACCCTTAGCAACCTCCCACGCGGCAGCGGGACCACGCCGGCTGTCCCCACACTCAAGCCACCCCACGCCATCCCAGCCACCACCACCCGGCCAAGGCCCGGCCCCTCGCCCACCCAGCAGAACTCCAAGGCGCAGACGGAGAGGCCACAATCTCACAGTAGTCCCAGGCATGCGGAAGAGGCAAGGAGAGTCTAGCCCACAACATCCGAACATACATTCTCGATGGGATGACATTCCCCGCCAGATTCACATTTCGAGCAGCCCGCCATGGGGCTCGGCACGGTGTGTAGCGCGCGTGTCATATTCAGCGGTTCGCGGATCTTGCGGTGTGTGATGCCATATTGCGCCCGGGGCAAGATCTTTGAAGGGACATCCCCGTATGTGGACCAGGGAACTCATATCCATAGCGGGGAGGCACGCAGAGCGAGGAGCTTGTCGGGGTGGGAGGCATTAAGCCACCAAGGGGTGCCGCATGATTGGTTCGGGCGGGATGCACATTTTACGCCCGGCCTGCCCGCGGCCCCAACCAAGCAGTTGAGCGTGGCCACCTTCGCTTCTCCTACCACGGCCCCCCCTTCTCCTGCTCCTACTCCTGCTCCCTCACGACCCGCCCTCTCAGCCATATCTTTGCCTCGGCTCCATCTACTTCTCCACTTTCGGCCTACCTTCCCATCCTCCCCGCGACTCAGTTTGCGCCCACAGCTGGCGACAAATAGGAATTGTGCCTCCGGGTGGTCTCATGGAATTGTCGAGGCTTCCCTTGGCGAGAAGGGGACGAGTCTCAACTTTCCGTGGCGGCCCGATATGGATCTCATCTTTCTCATGGAGACATGGGAGCATGTTGGGCCTGAGCTACGATGCGTCCGGGTTACCAACATTTCTCGGTCTTCAATACCATGCGGGACGGAGGGGGTCATGGTGGGGTTGCTTGCTACTACCTGACAACCTTGGCACATTCGGTTACCCTCTAGAAGACAGACAGACACAACTGGTACTTGTGGGTTCGTGTGCATAATACCAGTGGCAACCCTTTTTTCCGGCGCTGTTATTTCCCTCGCCAGAGAGCACCTTCTATCGCAGCCACTCCCGTCTTGGGATAGGATGGACCCTTATGTCGATCTATATGATGACATCTGGCCCGGCCAAGCGGTTGGGTAGGGTCGTCCTTCTTGGGGATTTCAATGCACGGACAGGAGTAGAGCAGCCCATGAGACTTGACCCCCTCGCTTGAGGATGTCCTGCAGCTACGTCCCGCAGAGGCAATCTGGCCACGAGGATTAGATGACAGCCAAGTCACTTGCTTTGGCAGACAGTTGCTTCTGCTATGTGGTATTTTTGACTTGATAATTTGCAATGGCCTGTCACAGTGGCCCGCTTCTCGCAAGTGCACATGCAGACCCCCATAGGATGGCCCCCCATTGGTTCTCGCGGAGGAGGATGTTGTGGAGGGCCTGCAACGGCTGGCTAATGGGAAGGCAGCTGACCTCGATGGTATGCAGGCCGAGTTACTCAAATGGGCAGGGCAGCCGCTGGTGCCGATCCTCACTACCCTGTTCAACAGAGCATTACAGGAAGATTTCCCCCGACAATGGGCCACAAGCAGGGTTGTCCCCATTCACAAGGCGGGCGACCCACACTGTCCGGCCAATTACCGGATGATCATGGTCGCCTTGGTATTTGCCAAAGCTGTTGGTCGGCACTCTCGGCGGCGATTGACCCGGCTGGCGAGAGGCAGCAAATGTGCGAGCCCTCACACAGCGGGCTTTAGACCCAGCCACTCAATGATTGACCATATCTTTACACCGCTGCGGGCGATTGAAGGCCGAGAGCCAGAGAACCATCGGCGGGACTTGTATTCTTTGCTTTGTGGACTTCGCTAAGACTTTTGTCTGGTCCCGAGGAAAGCTATGGGCTAGATCGGTGCATCAAGCTGGGCTGCAGCACTTTGTCGCGAATGCCATATCTGGTCGTATGAGAGTTGTTTTGGCGGGATCGCGTGGGCGGGACCCCAAGCATTCACCAAGAGTATCCGGGTTGGCCGGGGCTGCCCCTCTCACCAACACTTTTTGGCCTCTACATTGATCAGTTAGAGCCCTAGCTTACTGAGCAAGGGGGGATGGCATACAGCTTTTGCACCAGGTCATCCGCCAGCTCGTCTATGCCGACGATGTTGACCTTCTGGCCCACACCCCAGAAGCTATGCAGTCTCATCTGGATGCCCTAGACACATCCTGTCAGGCTACAGACATGCGCGTGAATCTGGCCAAGACCAGAGTGGTTCTCATATCCTCTTCATGCCACCCCATGCCTCCTGCACTCACATATCGGGGACAGCCTGTAGAGGTCACGCCCACCTACAAGTACCTAGGGGTGGAGTTCCCCTCCTCGCTCTGTTGGGAGGCGTCCATCCGCTTGCGGGTGACAGCAGGCTGGAAAGCGCTTTATGCCATGCAGAACAACAGTCACCATGTTAGTCCTGTGCCTCCTGGTACAGGACTATTCATGCATACGTCAGACCAGGTCAAGCTCAAAGATCCTCAGTCAACCACGGGTCAGACATCCAAGCCTCCACAGAAGACTAAGCGAGCCACGCCTTGATCAAAGCCTTTGGCGGTCAACAAGAGCGCCGCTCGGACAAGTGACGGCCCGTCACCGCCGTCGGCGTCGGGCGTGATTCTAGGCACTTCAAGAGGCCGCGCCAACTTTCCCGCAAATCAGGCCTCCTTCGAGTCGGCACCGCAGATCGGTCGAGTGTCTAATTTGGGCCCAAGGCCATTGTACTATATATATGAGTAGAGTTAGCTCATAAGTTTTAGATGAGTTTTGAGTCTTGTCTCCTTTCGGTTTTCTCTCTATTAGAGCTCATGTATTTTCATCATTGATATCAAGGAAGCTTATCATCTTTCTTTCATTTGTTCGTTCTCTTCTTTTTCTTCTCTTTCAGCAAATCCCGCGTGACATAGTCCCCCTGGACTCTCTGTTAGATCAAAGGGTCCTCCAGGGGGGGGTTTCTTCCGGGGAGTTCCCCCCGGACCCCAAACAACATGCAAACACCGCCGCCGCCAGGGCGTCGATTTTCTCCTACTTTCTTTCCGTAAGCCATGTGCGTCGCAATTTTTCGCCCGGAAGAACTCCTTTCTCGAGCGGCATCTCGCTTGGAAGCGCCATCCCGTCGAAACTGTTCGCGACATGTATGGATCTGCTTATGACATAGAGGGAGGCCATCTTCCGGTCTAGGGCTCCGGTCGGCGCCACCCACCCTCGTGTCGATCCTCGTCCCGTTCCCCGCCCCAAAGCGTGCAAACATTGCTCACAACCTCAGTCCCCTCATCATTATCGGGGGCCTTATCCGGCTCAACCTTCTCAACCGTACTTTCATACCCACGAACATGCCTACATCCATCATTCTTGAGCCATCGCCACTTCGCCCGCGAACCATCATCTCCCCGGGTGGGGCACGCTTATCCATGTCTCCTTTCATTTGCCCGGGAATATCCTTTTCCCTACGTTTCCCCACTCTTCCTGTTTACAACCTTCACGGATCTCACAACCAATGCTCGGCTGCTTCGGTTTCTCAACCGATCACCCCTTCATCGGGTCCGGTCGGGGCACAATGCCAAATCCACCTCAACCTCAATATCCTCACTATCCCGTTCTGTCCCAGCCCAAAGACTTTCACATCTACCTTTCGGACTCAACTGACTTATCCCACCTTTGGCAACACGAAAGGCAAACCGTTAGACCAAAGTGCTCGGGGCCCACATGGAAGAATTTGAGGCTCTAGCTGTCCTAAATGGGCACAGCGCAACCTCAACTGAAATTTCACATCTTTTTCACCACACCTGCGTGGCTCTCCTCATCAATGGCTCATGTCCAACAAAAGCCATTGGAAACAAGAGCTGGTCCGGAAATGCGCCTTTGCTTTTACGTCTCATTACTGGGACCACGGATGATGATCAACTTCATCTCAAGCAACTCAATGAACTTCAACAAGAGCCCACGGAGTGCCGCGGGATTTTATGGATCGACTTCACATTCTCGGCCGAGAAGCTCAAGGAGTACCCTACACAGGCAGTTTTGTCCGGTTTCTCCAAGGACTTCCTCCTCGCTATTCGACTCATGATCAATACCTGGCGTCCAAAACTTTGGAGCCCGAGCTATCGACCTTGTCAATCACTCAGGTCAATGTTTCCTCCGTGGCTCTTCAAGAGCTCCCGCTTCATTCCACCCGTCATGGTTCCACAAAACGGCTGTTTCAGCCTCAACACGCTAATCCACAGCCTAGATCAAATCTGGTGCCATATTTGCAAATATCAAGGCCATTTGGCCAATGAGTGCAACTCCACCAATGGCCCGCCTCATTGCAAGCGATGCAACATGTGCAATCATGCCGGGAAGAGTGCACTCGCACTCATCCCACACCGTTCAAACAAAATGGTTTATCAAGTACAAACCACACCTCGGTCCCAAACGCGACTATCGCCACCACCTCTTGGTGCGACCCGCCAACTCTATCGCCAATAGGACCAACCACGGGGGATCCAACCAACATCCTCCTTTTGATCCTTCTAAAGCTCGGTGCTATCACTGTCAAGAATGGGGTCATACCACCACGGCGTGCCCTCAACTTCCACAAGTTCAGTCCAGCTTCACGGCACAAATCGGACCACATCGGTCCGCCTCACGGGCTTACCAACTCGGGCTTGCTAATGGCAAACAAGGCCCGCGACCAGTTCTCAAAGAAGCCCCCAAGAGCTCGGCAATCACGCTATCAACCAGCTCCGACAAAATCAACCTCACCGGATCAACAAGCCCAAGAGGAAATTTTTCGGGCACTTAATCCTCCCGTCTGCGGTAGTCAAATTGGGTTGGTCTGGTTTCACGCCAGGACCAAGGCATCACGTCCCCTTGACTATTATTCGGAAGACACGCAGCCTTTGCCTTTGCGGTTGACACCCTTCCTCATGAGGGGCGAAAAAAAAGGTTCACTTTGCACGACTTAGAAAAGCTCATGCCAAATGTCATGCCCAAAGTTCGCCAAAGCATTTTGAATCTCATGCAAGCAAACAAGGCGCACATTGGCAAATGTTCATGCCACCACTTTCGAGCTCAACAAAGACACGATCCACCTTCAACATCTCAACCTCCACGCTCTCGGACATATCCCAATATTGCGGTAGGGTTGACTTACTCAAAAGTTGCCGCTTCCCTCGCCACGCGCTCTCCCACCCGGTGGAACCAGCCAGATCCTTTTTCTCATGTACCTCTCGAACTCCAAGAGGAGCTTGCCAAGATCAAAATTCCTTTAAGCTTGGCAACCATTTTAAAACTCGTCCTGCTCTCAAGGACCCGATTACCACTCCCAACCTGCTTTTAGTTGGGTGTATACCTCTACACCCACGGGTCCATGCAACGGTGGGAAATCGACAAGTCAACCATGTTCAAATCGATGGAGGTAGTGCAGTCAATCTCATCACGGGACAAACTCAAAACAAATGGGCATCACACAACTCTTTTCGTGTCCCATATGACATCAAATTGGCTAATGGCCATATCACGAGACCTCAAGGCGTCACACCTATTCTACACATCAACATTGGTGATCTCCGCTTTCCCATGGAATTTGGAGTTTGGAAAGGCGGTGAAGATCCGGTGACTATGAAATCTTTGGTGGGAAGACCCTTTCTCCGCCAGCAAAGAGTATCCATTCTTGGGCCACGGGACGGTTAGTCATCACAGATGGTCATCTCAATGCCACAATGGACTTGCAAACAGGCCGGATCATTTCCGTTGACAATGCGGAACCCTCTCTCTCGGAACACGATTACGAAGGCGCTTCGGAATATTTATCAAGTTCGAGGCTACCCTAGCGGCGTGCGCCTCACGTCATCCTACCCCGAATGTCTTGATCCTTGGGAGAAATGACTCTTGATCGGGACCCGGGGCCAGTGGCTGCCTTGCTTGACCCCTACCTGGCTCCTTGCAATCGAATCCAACGCGTTGATCACTTTTCAGATACGGACACTCCAGCAACTCCTGCTGATGTACACGCCGTCATGAAGCAACCACTGCTAGATGACACTGAGCAACCTCTCTTTTTTACCACGCAAAGTGCCACGCATCCGGTTATGCTCCAACCTCCTGCACACATTGTCCAGGATACTGAAGTCATACCCCATATTCAGACTCCTGAAGTCGAAATTGTGGATGTTGGCAACAATCAACCTGTCCGTATTGCTGCAAACCTTCCGGCTCCTTATCGTAACAGGGCCGTCACGCTGTTCAAAAAATTCAAACACATTTTCGCCTGGAGTTACAAAGATCTGCGGGGAATCAACAAAAGCTTGGGGGAACTCACCATTCCTACCAAATCTGATGCACGACCAGTGTAGCAACGACAGTACAGGCTCAACCCTAATTACCGTGATCGCGTCAAGGCGGAAATTGACAAACTCCTTGCTGCAGGTTTGATCTATGAGGTCAAACATTCTGAATGGGTGAGCCCTATCGTCATTGCCCTTAAGCACAATGGTAAGATCCGCGTCTGTGTAGACTATCGGAAACTCAATCAGGCCACGGAGCGTGATCATTTTCCACTTCCCTTCACAGACCAAGTTCTGGAAGAAGTGGCTGGACATGAGATGTACTCCTTTATGGATGGTTTCTCTGGCTACAATCAGATCTCCATCAAAGAATCTGATCAACTCAAGACCACTTTCACCACCCCGTGGGGCACTTTTGCCTACAAGGTGGTTCCTTTTGGATTATCCAACTCTCCTTCAACATTTCAACGCATCATGCTCTCCGTTTTTCATGATTTCATGAAGGAAAATCCCTTCTTGCAAATTTTTCAAGATGACTTCTCGCCTCTACAGTTCCATGGCTGACCATTTGGATAAATTGGAACTCGTCTTTCAAAATGTGATGAGTCCCAAGCATTAGTCTCAATCACGAGAAATGCACCTTTTTGCGTCACTTCGGTGTTCTGTTGGGCCATGTTGTCGCCAAAGCGCATCATCACCGATCCCCGCCAAAATCGGTTGTGTGCTAAAAGCTCAAGCACCAGCCAATATCAAAGAGACACGCTCTTTCCTAGGAAAGGTCAATTATTACTCCACCTTCATACCTGGACTGGCAGCCATTGCAGATCCCATTCATAAACTCACGGGTGACGAATCCACCTGGGCTTGGAATTCCCAGGCGGAAGCTGCTTTCCAACAGCTGAAGCTTTTGCTTACTCAGGCACCGGTACTTGTTCCTCCTCAATGGGACAAGCCCTTTCACGTTCATGTCGATGTCTCGGCGTTTGCTATTGGAGCTGTTCTTTCTCAAGAATATGATGCGCACACTGATAAACCAAATCGCTATGCCAGCCGAAAACTCAATTCTGCTGAGCGCAACTATTCTGCCACGGAGCGTGAAGCTTTGGGTCTCATTTTCTGTGTCCAACGCTTCCGTCATTACCTTTTGGGCAGTCAAATCAAGTTCTTTGTGGACCACCAAGCACTTCTCTATTTGATCAACAAATCCACGCCCACGGGTCGCATTGCTCGTTGGGTCCTTCTTCTCCAAGAATTTGCTCCTTTTGAAATCGTTCATAAGGCTGGCAAATCTCATGTTGTTCCGGATTATCTTTCACGCATCCACACGGATGATCCCGCAACAGGAGTCTCAGACGCCTTCCCTGATGCTCAACTTTTTTTAGTCACGGCAACACCACATTGGTTCCATGATTTTCAGCAGTACCTCCTCACAGGTGCTCTTCCACCAGAAGATGAGACGCTCTCTCACGCTGACAATCCCGTCAGCCATCAATTTCTCCTCCGAGAGGTCCGTGACTACACCATGGTTGCTTCTGGACATCTCTACAAAAAGGTAAGGACACCATCCTTCGGCGGCGTGTTCTCCCTCATGAAGTTCGGACATTGTTAGAAGCTCATCAAGGGCTCGGTGGTGGTCATTTTCATGGTGACACCCGCGGCCGCGCAAAATTCTTCTTCTTTGGGTATTATTGGCCCACGCTCTTCAAAAGATGCTCCACGCCTTGCGTGTGGCGCTTGCCGGTGGTGGGGCGCCCGGCCCGTGGCGCTCTTCCCTTGGCCAGTCGCCCGCCACTTCCCTTCAAAAATGGGGAATGGACTTTGTGGGACCTATAGACCCTCCGTAGCGGCACTCGTTTCGTGCGATACATCTGGTTCTCACTGACTACGCCACCAAATGGGCGGAAGCTTGTGCACTTCCAGACAACAACTGCTGCAAGCACGGCCCAGTCCTCTATCAACAAATCATCACGCGATTCGAGCGCCCCCCGGTTCGCTGGTCGGTGATCGTGGTGTTCATTTCATCAATCATACTATCAAAGAGCTGCGGATTATCTCTTGATACATCATCACAAGAGCACACCTTACTATCCTCAAGGCAATGGGTTGGCAGAAAGCACCAACAAAACTCTGGTCACCATTCTCAAGAAAATTTGTGACGCTTCCCGCACAGATTGGCAGACAAAACTTCCCTCTGATTCTTTGGGCCTACAATACTTGTTTCAAGATTGCTACGGGTCACACTCCTTTTAAATTGGTTTATGGTCAGGGGAAGCTCTCATGCCCTTTGAATTCATTCTTCCAACACTCGGTTTCAAGCGCTCTGCTCTTGCTCATAATCCACCAAATGCTCTCAAAAAGAACGGGTCTATCAATTAGAAACGGTTGGATGAACTTCGCGGGGATGCTTATATTCGTGTTCTTCATGGACAACATTTGCAAAAATCTTTACATGACAAACGTTTGAAGACAAAAACATTCAAACAAGGAGATTTGGTTCTTCTTTATGATTCCGGTACAAAAATTTTCCGGGTAAACTCAAGTTTCGTTGGCTTGGCCCTTATCAAATTGTTCAAGTGGTTAGACCAAGTGTTTTCCAACTCGGCTGAATTAGATGGCACTCCATTACCTACATTAGTTAATGGTTTTCGACTCAAAGCATTTCAAACCGCGAAGTGAACATCCCAACACGAGAGGCAGTTCGAATCAAACACCACAGAAAGTGACTAGAAAGGCGGTAGATTATATTATAGTGGAGAATTTTTACAAAATGTAGGCGCAACCCGGCTATTTCCGCTATAGGCACTTGCCCTATATACAAAAAGCGGGCTCGAGCCCTATCTACTAAGTCCTAAGAGGAAAAACCCTCTACTCGGGGTTGGGAAAGCGGAGGTGATCTTGAGAGAGATGGTAGAGGTTACGCTCGGATCCCCCGCGAAGGTGCGAGAACCACCTCCATCCGTTGGTCTTGGTGGGGATGTTCACCATCCCGGCACACACCAACGTCCATCACGAATGCCCGCGGTTGTGGCAGCGCGAAGATCGAGCAGTTCATCTTACAAGTGATCCACTCTCGGCGGTTAAATCGGCATGGTGCAATCTTCGTTCAAACCAGGCGGCAGCCATCTTGGCGCCATCGGATGCCTTCGTTTCTTCTCGGTTAAAATCTTATATAGCCAATGCGAGGACCTCCTTGTCGGCGTGGACCAATCACACAAATCGCCAGCGTGGTTGCAATGCAAAATTTTGTTTCTAAAGGAGAATCTGTTCTCCCGCCGCATATCTAGCAATGGTACCTTGACACATTCCTTTTAATGATATCCCACCCGAGTTGCCCGGCATTGAATGCCATTCCTTCTTTCCGCCCAGTCGAACATTAATGGGTGTCCTTTGCCATCTGTCACATCCGATCTTTCTTTCACGTCTCATCCTCACCGTCCATTGCTTCTCCCTTACGTTTTTGGGGACTTAGCCAAATTTTTGCCTCTCAATCCCCTTCTTAGCATCTCTTGACACACGGCATCATTAATTCCTCTGTTTTGCGTCCTCTTCATACCTCTTCACCTCGGTTTATTAAGCCCTAAAACAAACCTTTTTACTGTTCCTCTGCGCCTTCATCCTCCGTGCTCGACTTTCGTCTTCCGCCTTTGGCATCTCTCTTCGTTCTGCAAATCATTCTCATGGCTGCCCCAAGATTTTCTACACTTCAAGCTACTGCTCCCAAGGATCCGGCCCTTTTTGCATCTGTATCCTTCTTGACGCCCACTTTCCGCGAAGCCCTTGTTGGCCCCCAATAAAGACGTCATTTGAGCGACACCAGCTTTTACGAATTTTCTCAAATGGAACTTCCCGGCTCCAAATCACCTTGATTCGGGCGGTTCATCGCCAATATTGTTAACAGCCGCCCGGGGTACACCACGTTGTGATCGATGGCACCACTATTTCATTGACTCAACACTTGATTTAAATTGGTATTTCATATTCCCTTGCACACTCCTTGTGTATCATGGTCTGCTATACAGGATATTGATGTCACAGAGTTTGGTGCACCTGCTTATCACGCCAATGTCCATCGTCTGACCAATATCGACAAGCCTCATGAGACCTTTGTAAAATTTTTGTGGCGCAAATTCCTTGGGTATTCTATCAAGAACACCCATATCAATAAGCCTTTCTATAACCTGGTCCTTACTGCTACACACTCCAAGCACCACATAGATTGGCCCCAAATGATGTTCTATCGTCTTCTCCAAGAAATGGACCGCCTTCGGGGTACCACTTCCATTTCTGAAGTTTCTGTGGGAGGGCACTTTCAAGCCCTCATCCGTCATTACTTCCCTCCCACACCACCAAATTCTCATACTTCCACTCGGCCCCTTCCAGTCAATCACCAAGTTGGCACATCACGCCCATCTTCCCCTGGTCATGACCACAGTCACACTCATGTCACTGTCTCTTCCTCCGCTACACCATCCACTTCACACCATTTTTCACAAACCTCCCACACCAGGCAACAGCCAATTCCACCACCACAACACCCTCGTCAGTTGTTGTATCGATTATCGGCGGGGATGCTCAAAAGGCTGCTGCACTTAAGTTCTGGGAATCCCAAGGCGGCTCTTATGGCGGGGTTCAAAAAAAACACTAGAGGCCTCGATCGCGGTACACCAAGACCTTCAAGCTGCAAGCGCCCAAGTTGCAACTTTGGAGCCAAACTTCAAGACAAGCATGAAGCTCTCTTACGGGCTCATGCGGATCTCAAAAGTACACAAGCTCAAGTCAGCCAACTTCGCCCGGTCAGCGGGCTCGGCTCAGTCCAAATTCAGACTCTATTGGAGCACAACAAGTCCAAAGCTGCTCTCCAGTACCAAGGATGAAGATATTGCTAAACTCAATGCCTTGTACTTTCGGGCGTGTGAAAACTTCGCACTCAAGTTCAAAATCTTTCAGCCAGATGCTCAAAGTTGCCTCCTTGGCTCGACTTTCTACCACAGACCTCTCGGATCACCTCTCTTCAAGATCGCCTTCTGAGAGGTGCGAGAAGCAGAAAATACTCGATGGCGCGGAGATTGCCGTTGCTTCGTCTCAATACACCGGGAAATCTTCCTCCCGGGTCAATCCTTCTCGAGGCGGGTCCGTGACCAGTCCATCTCCTACTTGAAAAGGAAAATAGGATCCGTGATCTCGAACACCCGGTACGACAAGCTATTCGGTCTGGCGATGAGGCTCAAACCAAACTTGGCGCCCGGACTTCAATTCTTCCGCGAGGAATGCCGGTGGACTTCCCGGCTCCCTCCTGCTATCATGATTATGTGGTTTGCTTTCGGCGCCACCTCTTCCTTTCAAAGTGTACGCCCCAATGATGGCCCCGTGGATATCCCAATCGGCGGTCTTGATTTTTCAGTTTGGCGAGAACTCTCCATTGAAGACAAAGGGTTGTGTTGTGCCCTTGTTGTCTTTGATCTCATACAACGTCTTAGATCCCGAGCTTTCTCACTTTCCGCGTGGTTCAGCCCATGGCTTATATTTTTCATGATTTCTATCGGGTGATACGGAAAATTTTGGCAATGGGCCACGCCAAATTGTTCGAGGGGTGACCCCAACTGCGCAATGGGTGCTTCGGATAACAATCCATATCTTGCGGATCTGCTCGGACCAAAACTTTTCATCGAGTACATGCCCGAGCTTGCCAATCATTTATCTCTCGGCTTGGCGGAGCCGCTTTGCAACAAATAAGGAAGTATCTAGGACATCCCCAAGATCTTTCCTATGCACAAGTCTATATCGCGACACCTCGGTTACAATCGATTCTGAGGCTACGTTGGATAGCAAGGCGGTCCCCACGAGGATGGGATAGCCCTCTGTCAACTCTCGGCTCTGCTTCTCTTTGGGATCGCTGGTGTCGGGCACTTGATCCAGATCTTGTCGATCAATTGGGGAGGCGATTTCGGCAACCCACGCCCACGGGCATGGTTCCTTCTCCCTATGCTTCCACAGGTGTACCTCCACGCCCGGGTTCCCGACTTCTGATTGGCGCCTTCCTTTTTGGACCAAGGTCATGGATGGTCATGCGGGCTGGACACCACCTCGGATCTCGGCGGATCTCGGTGGGATCCACGTTTTGTTCGCCCGATCACATTGGGAAGAAGGTGCTACTCGGACAACACCACAAATTGGATCTACATTGCTAATGGCGTGGTTGGCAACAGCCAGCGGATGCGCTTCATGGTCTCAACACCTTCTTGCGAGCGCCTCCACCTCACACGATCCTTACGTCCATCTTCAAAGCGAGGATTTTTCGCTGCCCTCAAATGCATTTTGCTCGGCTCCTTAAATCGGCGGCCCCATTTTCACATTGAATCCAAATGCCAGCGTCGGTGCTTTTGGCCTTGATTTGTCTCCTCATGGAGTGTCGATTACATTTCTTGAGGGCATGCGGCGCGCGAAGACATGAATGCGCTCTCGTTTTTCTTATTGATCGCTGATCCCCGCCCTTGGCCAAGACACACCTCAAGCTCTTCAATCGCGCCAAGATCTCATCAGCCGGTACCATAATGGGGCCCGTCCTCACTCCGGTGAGGATCACTTTCAGGCCGATGGCTTCAGCCCTCCAAAGCAGCTTCCTCCTTTTCTTCACTCGAGTGTCGTTTGGTGGGGGTGTTAGTCTGTGCCTCTGATGCAGGGACTATTCATGCATCACGTCGGGACCGAGTCAAGCTCAAAGATCCTCGATCAACCCGCGGGTCGAGACATCAAGCCTCCACGAGAAGACTAAGCGAGCCCACCTTGATCAAAGCCTTTGGCGGTCAACAAGAGGCGCCGCTCAGACAAGTGACGGCCCGTCACCGCCCGCGTCAGCGTCAGCGTGATTCTAGGCACTTCAAGAGGCACCGCCAACTTTCCTGCAAATCAGGCCTCCTTCCAGGAGTCGGCACGAGATCGGTCAGTGTCTAATTTGGGCCCAAGGCCATTGTACTATATATATGAGTAGAGTTAGCTCATAAGTTTTTAGATGAGTTTTGAGTCTTGTCTCCTTTCAGTTTTCTCTCTATTGCGAGAGCTCATGTATTTTCATCATTGATATCAAGGAAGCTTATCATCTTTCTTTCATTTGTTCATTTCTCTTCTTTTTTCTTCTCTTTCGGCCAAATCCCGTGACATAGTCCCCGGACTCTCTGTTAGATCAAGGGTCCTCCGTAGGGCATCTTCCCGAGTTCCCGAACCCGGACCCCAAACACACCACGCAAAGCTCTACGATTGGGGCCATCGGGTCACATCTGTTTGGGCCTTTGGTGAGCCTGTCCTTACATGCGGGGTGGTATGGGGCCCTATCGTCTCTTTGGCGACACTGGAATGACTTGGAACAGTGCGAAGGCATTTTTGGTGCTGACGCACTTGGGGTGAAACCTTGATCCCCTGTCGAGTTACTGCGCGGCGGGTTCTTGCTTCCCCCGGTAGTAGCCCTTGATAGACACATGCGTCTATTTTGAGAAAGTGGTTAATATGGGTGATGCTTTCGGCTCCGCGTACGCTATGGCAATGGGGCGCGGCTCAAAGCTTTGTTGGAGGGTAAGAGATCGATGGTTACGCCCGGATGGAGCGTCGCGAAGAAACAGTGCATCTGAGGTGCACCACGAGGCCGATCGTGATAGCTGCGGGAGTACACTGGACACTTGCTTCCTTAGCAAGCTCTACGGGACCCGGCTCTAGAAGCGGTCAAAGCGGCCCATTACAAGGAGCACATCAACCCGTGTTAGCAGCGGTCCAGCGGCTCTACACGCATTCCCATACGCCCAAAAGGCGCGACTCATTGCCTCCATTACAGCGCAGTGCCCGCCATCGCCGCGCTCGAGGCGGGCGGTGGATTGGGAGCCCCGCCGGGACATGCTCTATCGAGTCTTTGTCAAGCGGGTGCCATTGAGGATGAGTCTCACACTTTCGAGTTGCCCAAGATTGGTCGGATCCATGTCGGATCGGCTCCCGCCAGTAATGCGGCGGACTTGCCCCTACATTTGCTGATGAACACACCGTCAGTACGTGCTCTGGGGTCGTACATTCAGGAGGTACTGGATCTGCGAGCTCACCTTTGCCCCTGCCTGGCTGCCCGCTGATCAGGCACTACGGGTGCGGTGCATGAATGTATATATTTGTGTGTTTTTGCATTTTGTATATTGGAACAGTTTGTCAGCAGGCTGATTGCTGCCACGGTTTTTCCCTCGAAAACCCTTCGGGGAGGGGGTTTTTTAATCCAGGTAGTAATCCGCTTGCTGCGCTTTTGTATTGAGTCCCATAGACCGATTGGTCTCCGTGGACGATAAAAATACCTTCCTTCCTTCCTTCCTTCCTTCCTTCCTTTAAACTAGCTGAAGGTAACATGTTTTGTATTAACGCTGCAGTTTGTAATGCTTCTTCCCAAAGTTTGTTTGGCAGACCACTTCCTTTTATCATGGCTCTGACTGCATCCATTATAGTCCTATTCTTTCTCTCAGAAACCCCATTTTGCTGAGGAGAGTATCTGCAGGTTAACTGTCTTTTAATTCCATGAGCTATACAAAACTGTTTAAATTGTTTAGCAAGGTATTCACCACCTCTATCAGACGTTATACATTTGAGTTTAAGGCTGGTTTCTCTTTCCATCTCAGCTACATATTGCTTAAATGCACTCAATGCTTGAGATTTCCTTGTTAAGCAATATGTCTTGCATTTTCTGGTATAGTCATCTGTGAATGTTATAAAGTATCTTTTGTTGTTTCTGCTTTGCACATTTAAGGGACCACATAGGTCCGAAATGCACTAACTCAAGAACTTGCTGAGCTCTTGTTTTACTTTTGGTAAATGGCAGCCTGTTTAATTTTCCCAAAGCACATCCTTCACAAATAATTTCATTTTGCTTACTGTCATGATAATTTATGTACCCTTGCTTCAATAACCATTTCAAATTTTTATGATTAGTATGTGTCAAGCTTCTGTGCCAAAGATCTACACTGTCTTCTTGTATTGCATTTATGCTATGATGCACAACATTATCCATCTCAAATAAATTGCCAACTCTTTTTGCAAAGAACTTTAATTCATTATTCAAGTACACATTACATTTATCTCCTTCAAAAACAACTCTATATCCCAAATTACAAAGCTGACTGATAGAAATTAAATTTCTGATTATTGCTGGAACACACAAAACATCTTCTATGTTCACAATATTGCCATTGAGATCTAACTGCAACAAACCCCTTCCTTTCACCTCTTGAAGAGCTCCATTCCCTACTTGAATTTTTCTAGAGCTTGTAGTTGATATATTTTTCAAGAGCTCAGTAGATTGAACTACTGATCTTTCAGCTCCACTATCAACTATCAAGTGATCAGACTTATTAGTAACAATACTTTCATTCACAACAGCAAATTCAGTGTTTACCTCATCTTCGTCTACCTCCTCAGTAACTCCTTTGGCATTGACCTCCTGTTCTTGTGCAACATATGCCTTCTCATGGCCTCGACCTCTTCCCCTTCCAGATCTGCCTCTACTGGGCTCTCCTCTTCCTCTAGATTTTCCAAAGTTCTTAGGTGTTGGACATTTTGATGCTACATGCCCTCTTCCTCCACATGTATAGCAATTAAACTCTTTCTTAAGTCTAGGGCATTCATTTTTGTAGTGCCCTAACTCATGACAGTTATAGCACACAATTTTTTCCTTCTTTTTTACAAACAAGACTTCTGGAGTATCTTCATTTTGGCTCTGTCTTAAGATCTTCTTTTGTTCCCATTCAATTCTTAAAGTAGTTTCAGCTTCCTCCCTAGATTTACATGAGTTTCTTATGAATAAAGCCAGGGTCTCATTATCACCTATGGCTCTTGATATTTGCAAGACCTGACTTCTTTCAAAAATTGCAACACCAACACCATCCAAATCAACTATTAAGTTGTCAAATTTACTGAAAAAATCTCCCACATCTTCATCCTCTCTTAATTTCAAGCCTCTTAGTTCATTTTCAAGTAAATCTATCTGTGAGGAAGTTTTTTCCTCATAATGTTTCAACAGAAATTTCCACATATCTCTAGGTCCAAGAGATCTAAGCTTAAGGCGAATGGATGGACTTACCTTGCATGAAATGATCCCTTGTACCTCTTTGGCCTTGACTTGTAGAGACTTTCCACCACTGGAGCCACCAACTCCTCCTGCTATGGACTGTGATGTTGTGCCAGCTGCAGACCCTATAGAATCAGATCTGCTCAAGATCCCTGCATCTGCACTAACAGTGCCATTTGGATCTACCAAATCCCAGAGGTCTTCCACCTCTAACACATATTTAATGGCGTCCTTCCAAACCTGGAATCCTGGTCCGCCTTTGTACACATCTATAGTGTTCAATAAGCTTGCAGCAAATCTACTAGACATGTTGAGGCTCTGATACCAATGATAGGAACTTGATAGAAACAGTTAAATGTCTAGTAAGATTTTTCCAATTTCTATTCAACAACTATTTGAATACAAAGCATTGATCTAGTAAAAGCCAAGATGTGGTCACTTATTTTACATAGATCAATCTTACATCAAGCTTATAAACCATGCAAATGTTTGCTCATAAGTCTAGTCCTAGACATATTCTTCCCCTTTACCATTTAAAAGGTCATTCAACCTTAGATAAATATAATTGCTCAAGCACTGTTCATCGGGCATTCACCCGAATACTGTAGCAGTGTTGACTGCCAGAATAAACTGCCTTCGATCGGATCATGAGAGCTTCATTCCAACTATATGTCTCCAAATCGACCTGCAACTCTTCTATATATGCAAGCTTTAATCATTCCGACGGTTATGGGTTCCGATCAACTTTCTAATCCGGTTCAAAAACCATTATTTAGATATCCCACAGGAATATTGCAGTAAACGAGCCATCATGAATTATCCCACAGGACTAGAAGTGAAAATTGGCCTTTGAGACCATTGACGCCAAAACCTCTAAAATGTCTTTTCTTTTGATCCATGTGCACCATACTTGTTTAATGTCTACACAACCGTTTTAACTACCAACAATTATCAACACTTCAATTTCTCTGTGTAGCAAGGATCTCTGCACCTAGATAGAACATTTAGAACCATAAGATCTTAGATAGACCTACTGCCACTGCTTCTCATAGGCTGTCTTTATTGCTACTACTGCCACTAGCTGCCAGTTGCTCAACAATTTGTAGGTAGATCTTCAATCCTGTAGCTTAAATCATTTTGCTTGTTATCTGGCTAGCTAAAGTTGACACATTATAAGACTTATATGCTGAAAAACCTTCATAGCTAAGGCATTATGGAGGAAAATATTGGATTATCCAATGTAATTCCTTGGAAATTTTCTTTGTAGTAATGGTTTATTATTTAATTCAATTATCTAACCATCATGGTTTCTTAGCTCTCATTTAGAGACAAACAAAATCCAATTTTATAGTTCAATCGAAAGGACATGGTTAAGTGTACGGAATCTTGTAAATTTAAAGACACTAAGTTGTAGGGTTTGCAAGTGCAATTTTTGAATTGTGTTTAGGCTCAATGTTGTTCAATCATGATTGCTAGAGTTAATAAAGTCATCTAAAATTGTTTTTATTTGGAATCAAAGGCGAATAGATTGGTTCCAATCTATAAAGTTGGTGATACACATTGCCCTTGTAAAATTGCACTTATAACCACCCCATTGCTTGCAGCCATTGGTATGTTCGAGAAGAAATTAACCACTTGGTAGGCATTAGCATTTGAGCTATTGTTCAAAATATCTTCATTTTGCATATAGTGTTATTCACAGTATGCAACAACATCTAGATGCCCTTCTATCCAAAAAATTGCATGTAGGACAATTGAAGAAGACAACCTACATCAAAGAATCCTTAATTATGATGATAAAAGTTAATTATGATTTGGAATATTAAAATGGCAATTTAAGATTTTATTTTTAGAGCAAATGAGTATGCACGTATCATATTTTATGGCCATAGAGTGCTCCAATTACATCTATTTTAATCTTCAATTCTATGGGAAAGAGAAGCTAAAGAACTAAATTGAATATCTTAGGAGAGCGATTGGACTATGGGACCTCGATAAAGTAAAGTATTAAAGTACCAAGCAAATTCAATTGTCAAAACCATTGCTATAGAGCGATTGGACTATGGGACCTCGATAAAGTAAAGTATTAGGCTAAAGCACCAAGCAAATTCGACTGTCAAAACCATTGCTATATTTCTAGTCAATTAGACAGTTACACTTTTTCGCATCCTTTTATACACCTTTTTTCCTTTCCCTTTTTGCCGTCATTTCCCACCCACCCACCTTGCATGATGTTAGTGGAGTATTGTGGCTTATGTACGGCCCTTGATATGGCTTTGGGACTTTGTGAAAGCTTTGTGGCTCATATTGTGTTTTTAATAGACCATTGTAGTTCGAGCAGCATTAGCATTGTAGCTAATGTGTGGCTCTCGTATGTGGCATTGTGACTTTGTGAGAGTGCATTGTGACTCATTATCTATTTTAGTGGCGATACCTAGACGTGGCTTTAACATTGTGACTTATGTTGTGTTTAGTCAAGATGGTCAGATGTGGCTTTCATCCAACCGTATTCTCTCTTCCCTTTCATTTCTACTAGAATTGGCTATGCAAATTGGACTTTCGAAGCGTTTTCGGCGAAAACGTTAGTTGTAAAGCTAGAATCCCTAGAGACGTTGTTCTGATAATAAGCCAATATTTATGTCTTTGATAAAATATCTTTGTGGTCCAATAATTCTAAGAGATGAGAGTAGAAACGTGTTGCTATAAGATACCACAACATGGATAAAGGTACCTAAAAATAAGATCAAGAAATTCATTTGAAATGTAAGGCATGTTCTTCATCATCCATAGATAACATTTTATATAATATATTATTTTCTTTTCTATTCTTTTCTTTTTAGTGCACCCCCGTTATTGTGCTCGTTCCATAAGAATTGATATGGGTAGGCATGTACCCAAATGTGGCTTTAGCATTGTGACTTATGTTGTGTTTTAGTGGAAATGTCCAGATGTGTCTTTAAGCATTGTGACTCATGTTGTGTTTTAGTGGAGATGGTCAGATATGGCTTTTTTTCAGTCGTATTCTCTCTTCTCTTTCATTCCTACTAGAATTGGCTATGAAAATTGGGCTTTCAAACGGTTTTTAGCGAAAACCTTAGTTGTAAAGCTAGAATCCCTAGAGGTGTTGTTCTCATAATAAGCTAATAATTATATCTTCAATGAAATATTTCGGTAGTCCAACTATTCTAAGCAATGAGAGTAGAAATGTGCTATAAAAAACCACAACATGGATAAACGTAACTAAAAAGTAAGATCAAGAAATGCATTTGAAATGTTGATAAATTGGATAAGGTATGTTCTTCATATAACAACATTTTATACAATATGTTCTTTTCTTTTCTTTCCTTTCCTTTTCTTTACTTTTCTTTTAATGCATCCCCGTTATTGTGTTGGTTCCATATGAATCGATATGGGAAGGCATGTACCCATTACTCCAGCAACGACACCGAAAATATGATGTGGAATACCTGTATCTTTGTGGTTCATGGAAAATGGCCATCTTTCCACAAAAATGTCATGCGTAAAATACGTAAATTGATCTTGTTGAGGCATTTTGTTGACCTTTCTTTCACTGTCTAATAGCTCGAAGTGCGATGCAGTTTCTGTAGTTATGCATGAGTTATGTTTCTATAATCTTTTTTCTTTTTTTAGTAGGAAATTCTTAATTTCTTGTTTACGTAAATATTGTCAATTCATTTGGGTATATTGTTTTGTGCTATGATAGAAGAAGTAAAACATATTAATTCAGTGGAACGATCTCATAGACATAAATGTAAATCTAAGGTTTCCATACTTATAAATGACAAAATGAAAGAAAGAATAACAATCTACTTGTGTTTGCCCAGCCAAATAAACAACTTCTGACATTGCATACAAATGATACCATTAAATTTTGAGCACATCTGTAAGTGCAAGCATAATGAACCATCAACAAAATGGCAGACGATCAGTATGGTGCCATGTTTTCACTCCTTATCTTGTGGTGTTATACTGAAAAAAATTGACTACACTAACGGAACACATCATGCTATAGGCCAAATAATTGAAAAATGCACATAGAATGCCCATACCCATGGGGTCATGCCACATGATCGCTATACGCAAGTTGGCAAATAATTCTTTATTGGGTTATTTTTGCAAAACCACGTCGACAATCATAGAAAGGATATTTATAGCTTCTTGTGATGAAGGACTATGCGCTAGATACTGCAAACACAAGTGGCTTGATGTTCTAAGACGGTCTAGAACACTTGGTGTACGATTTCTCCCTATTGTCTAGATCCTTCTAGAGTTTGTAGTATGTTCCTAAGAATTGTCAATTGTCTAAGGTATAAAGATTGTTAACTTGTTCCTTTTCCTTATTACAGATATAGCATAGGTGATGGAACATGCCAAAGATGGGCGAAAATGGCATGGATCTCTTATAACCAACGTTGCAGTACCCTTGGAGAATGTTTGGAATGTTGCTTCTGATTTTTTTGGGCTCTCAAAATGGATGCCAAATATTGAATCCTCTGACTTGGTAGAAGGAGAGGGTCAAGCCCTTGGATGCACCAGACTCGTTATTGGATCTGCTTTATCAAGATATGATAGTAAAAAATCATGGGCCCGAGAAAAGCTCCTCCATTTTGATGCCGCAAATTACTCCTACACATATTGTGTAGAGGATGGTAATATTGGAATCTCTGGCTATGTTTCTACATTCCACCTTGCTAGATCTGAAAACGGCACCACTATAGTTAACTGGTCTTTTGTTATGGACCCTATTCATGAAGCTTCTGAGGATCTAACAGTGAATTCTACAATTTCTTATCTCAAAGCCGCTGTCAAAAGCCTTGAAGCCGTTGCTTCTACCCTCCAACTTCAAGTGAATACAATTCAACCTATTTGTTCATCTAGTTGTTTACTTTTGGACCAAGAATAAAGTGCATTAAGGAGACAAGATATGTGATGTGTACCCTTTGGCCTTTCCTTTCCACCTAAAGATACTATTTCTACGCTATATTAATGTGTCTTTGTCTATGTATATATGTGATTATTAATATTAATGCATTTTTCTTTACATATCTAGCTAATGTATCCAAATTTCCATGGATGTCCTCATGATCTTTATGTTGCAGCATATCTTGACGTACAAAGTTCAAATGTTAGAGGACCCTATGCATGTGTATTGAAAGCATCATATACCTTCATTCATCCATTCATTGTTATATGTCATGGAAAGTGGTTTATCATTTAAAGCTCCGGAAAGGGATTTGTTCCATTCCTGCCTCATCGGACTTGGGAGATGCAATCTAGAGTAGTCTCATATGATGATTGTATGAGATTATGTCTCCGGAAGGCTACAATCACGCCATAGCATGTTTCAGCCTATCTGCAAAGTGTGCACGGGAGGGGCGGATGGTTAATTGCCTCTAACAACTGGATCATCCTTCAGTTTCCCTCAGAGCAATGACTTGGGAGAAGACGAACTAGGAGAGCTTTCTGCACACTGTACTTTTCTTGAACTGCATGTTTTCATGAGATTCCCTTAGATTCACTTCAGTTTCTTTTCAATTACTTGATATTCCTTTTTATTCCATCGAGATTCTTCATATTCTCTATTATTACCTTAGATTACTTCAAGATTCTCCAAGATTCCTTTTTTGATATTTACCCAAGGTTGATCAAGTCATTGAATGGTCTTTTGCTATGGTAGCAGATTCTACAATTCTTCTCGAAGCTGCCACCAAAAGCTTTGAAGTCTTAAGTAAATATACTTCAAATAGTTTGTTCAATTGTCTCGATATTAGCTCGTTGCTTACTCTCGTTTTTTGTGGACCCTTAGAGTGCAAAAGATTCCTTGAAATCTTCCATATTTAAGGCCAATGTTTTTGTTTCCAAGAATTTATGCCCAAACTAATGATATAAAGAAACCATTTGACACAAAACAAAAATCAAAAATTTTATAAACAAACTAACAACACAAAATTTCCAATAAGGTTGTCTGTCTCTATTCCACAATGATGAAGGTCTTAAGAAACATCTGTTCCAACAATAAGCGACAAAAAAAATAAAAAAGTAAATATGGTTGAATGATTCGAACCTCCAGCCCAAACCAGCTTCACCAAATTGTTGGAAAATACACAAATGCGATATCAAATTTGCATGCACTGAACAGATTTTGTTGATCTTGAGCCCTTCTCTATACAAAAGGGCAGAATCCTCAACCATGTGCTCCAGATTACCAATTGTCCAATTGAAGACATCAAGAAACACAAAATTAGCCGCCAAGCTCACCATTAAAGAAGAAATGGTACCTCTGTCTTCCGCTAAGAGCTACTCGTAAAAATAAATAAATAAATAAATAAAAATAAATAAAAGACATGCTTCTCTAGGGGAAATTGGAACCAAAAGCTCCTGCTCACAACAGGCATGCTAGCGACAACAGTATACGGATCTTCATACACACTAAAACCACAATCATGGTCTCCACCTTAGGCTTCAATAAGCCCTTTAACCGAAGAAAATAGAATTTTGGAAACTTTCTTGGACCAAGAATAAGGTGCATCCAAGGAGCCTTTGAATCCAGTGTATGCCAAAGTATTAGAAATGAATAGGAAAATTTCCTTCTAGCGCATTAAGATGAACATGGCAACATCAGAGTTGGGCGAGGCTTATCCTAGTAATAATTTTTTAATTCGAAAAAATGAACCAAAATTTGATTATTATTAAAGTTTTTTTTTTTTGAAGAACGTGTTTTACTTCATATTATACACTCAAAATATTACAAAGTACTTCCAGAAGTAAGAAATGTCCCTGAAGCATCAATCACTTTTAGATGATCACTCCATATTGGAATTTTAATACGATCAGGCCAATTGGAGATCTGAAAGCAATTATACAACTTCTTACGAATTTCTTGAAGCACCACCTGAGAAGAAATACGCTTATCATAAAAGACCTTTCTTCGCCTTCGCTTCCATACACTCTAAATTAGCCAAGACTTTGCCATGTGAAATGCAATCCTTTTAGAAGCAAATCCCACCGATTTGGATAAATACCCAAAAGAAAGTCTTGCGACTATCCAAAGATACTCCAAAAAGAGAATGCAACGGGACCTAAGACTACTACTCACTTCGCACACAAATATAAACAAAGTGCTCCAATGTTTCAATGCACCGCTCACACATTGGGCAAAGTGGGCTTACTCCCCGCTTAAAAGCGATGAACCATCTCATTAACTCTCAAAGAGCGATGAATCACCGCCAAAGTAGAACATTTACCTTTAGAGAATTATATTTAGACCAAACAAGGTTCGGATGGATTGCCATTGAGAAGGCAAAGTCCTAAGTGCCATTTTCGAGAAGGTGATAAAGTATTTGAGGAGGTAAGCAATCTGTAGCATGAACTTACTAGCTTCTTGCCTTCTTTAATACCTTGAACAAAGTTCCAACATCTCTTGTTACCCACCTTCTTAATTAGAGGAAGGGCACTTGCTACATAAGCCCATATACTGATATCTTTATCCAACAACCCATATGTCTCCACGAAACCATTGCCAAGGAGCAATGTCAATACCAAAATACCACTGTTCAATGGAAATAATACCTGCTCTCCTCCACCTCGCTTGGGAATGCGCATGCATAAATTCTACAACTGGGTGTAGTTGGCCATGAGTATACAAAGGCAACCACAGAAAGGAGGAAGATGCCTGGAGACAAGCTTCCCAATCAAATGTAATCACTGGCCGGACTACCTTCCGGGCCCGAAGCAAGCCTTTTCGAGATTGGAGAGGCATGTGAAGAAGCTTTCAATGGATATAACAATGCCCAAGGGAGCTCAATTCTCACACCTCGCTTATGAAAAACCATACACTTCTTTACTGATTGTTTAAGTAACTTCATACCTGGTGATGCACAATCATCTTTCAACAAAGCCCAACAATAGCTTAGAAGCTAAGACCTTACCACAGTAAAAGAAAGATCCAACATACCAAGTCCTCCTTGTTGTTTAAACAACATACATTTCTTCCACGCCACCTTCCGCGGTGCCTCCTTGATCGGTACACGGACAAAATCTCTTACAATCTTTTTTCTCTCGCAAAACTTAGAAGCTGGAGCCAATAGAACCGAAACCAAATAAATATGCGTATTGTTCAATACTGACTTAGCTACTTGAATTCTACCTGCCAAGGATAACTTTGAACCTCTCCACCAAATCAGTTGCCTTTGTAACTTTAAGATAATTTCATCCCATGCTTCATTCATGTCAATATCTAAACCAAAGGGGACTCTTAGAAGCTTTGTCTTTGCAGATGGTACAACAACCTTCCAGGCATACTCATATAAAAATTGCGGAACTGCTTCCTTCCCCACCCATAAAGCACTACACTTAGCCCAATTAAGGAGACAGCCAGATGCAATTGAAAATATATCCAAAATCTTTTTGATTATCTGCACATTAGTCTCTTCACCATCCACTAGCAAGAAGGTATCGTGCATAAACCGATTAACCAAAACACGCTCACCTTCCTCCAATAATAATCCCTTTACCAAACCATCCTTTTCGACCTCGTGCAATAGTTATGAAAAGTCCTTCCGCCACTATAGTAAACAAAAAGGAGCTAAAGGGCAACCTTGCCTTATTCCACGTTCAATTGGAAAAAGCACCAATGGTTCTCCATGATACAGTACTACCCCCTTAGCAGAAATCAACATTTGCATCATAGATCGAAAACCAGACCCAAATCCCAATTTCAAAAGCATGGCATCCAAGAAAGTCCACTTCACACTACCATAAGCTTTAGCAAAATCCAATTTTAAATATAGACGTTTTTGACCTGAACATTGGGCCCAATGAACTCCTTCATATGCTGCCACTATATTATGAAAAATTTGCCGACTGGAAGAAAGCCCCACCGAGCATCTATTCTCAATCCCAAAACCCATTTTAAGTCTTTCTGCATAGGCTTTTGCAATAATTTTATAGATAGTAGATAGAAGAGTTATTGGGCGCCAATCATGAATGCTCACAGGTTCTTTCACTTTAGGAATAGGAGAAATCAAACCCGTATTCAAAATCCTATCAAATTGATGTGAAGTACACAAATCTTTGTAGGCCTCCATAATGCTTACTGACGTCCATTCCCAATACCTTTTAAAAAATTCTACAGGGATACCATCCATACCTGGACATTTATCTGAAGCCAACTCAAATGTTGCTGCTCGCAATTCAGACATGGAAAGTGGGGCCTCTAACAATTGAGATTCCTCTTGTGAAAGAATTGCATGAACCTTAGAAAGCACAATATCCTGCATTACATCTTCATGAGGCAAGTGTTTGACCTTAAAAAAATTTTCAAAGTATTGAGTAAGGGACTGCTTAATCTCATTTGGCTCTGTTATTACCCTCCCATCCAGCAGAGATAAAGAGTGCATAGTAGCTGCATACCTCTTCTGCCTCTAAAAAACAGCTTATTACAGTGATCTCCATCTTTCAGCCGAGTTAATCCAGTTTAACTTCGTCTTTGATTGAATTTGGGCCACTTCAAGACCACGAATAGCATCAATAACTGTTGCAATCTAAAAGAGTCCGTACCCACTTTCTTAAGCTCCTCTAATTCAGCATATAACTTACTTAATGTCTCTTTTTTCTTCACGAACTTCGTTCTCCCCACCTTTTTCGCAAAAATCTTGACATTTGCCAAAGCCTCAACAATTCTTCGCGATACCATGTTGTTGAGATGAAGCCTTTTGCCAAGCCTCCCACATCCTGCTTCAAACTCCTCATTAGGCAACCATCTAGTATTCAATTTAAAACCGTTTTTTCTCTTTTTATCGACTATGAGTAAGTTCCGATTTTCAAGAATTTGAGGATTATGGTCCGCAGACCGCTTGTGCCAAATAATTAAGCCTCCATAACCGTGGACATATATCGCAAAGCACACTATTTGCATACATTCGATCATGACGAGCACACAATCTTGCCAACCCAATTATTAGTCCAAGTAAAAGATGAATCTCCATCAACTTCCATAAACCCATGTTGAAAGAGTAACTTCTCGCCCTTCTTTGCCGTTCAAAGCCGCTTACAATCATCCACCACCTAATGCCTCTTGTCTTTGATTCGACCATATTGAAATCCCCTACTAAAAGCCAAGCCACATTTTCTCCCCATTTTGGTATTTTATTACATAAAGAAGCCCATAAAGTTGCTCTTTTTCTAGGAATATTAGATGCATATACATTAATGATACCACATTCTTGAAGTCCTTGCTTCCATTTAATGATTATCCACCTTCCAAATTTATCTTTTCTTTGTAAATGTGACATGAACATCCATACTCCAGGCTATCATTGTACCACCCCGAGCCTTGCCTGAAGTACTTATTATAGCAGAAGTTTGCTTCCCAAACAAATTCATCATTGGAACAATCCTGCCTCTATCACATTTATGCTCTTGAATACATAAAATATCTGGATTAATTTGTTTAATTAAATTAGCCAACCTCTGCCATTTTTGAGGAGATGAACGTGCTCCTCTCACATTCCAAGACATGATCTTAAGCATGAGGTATTTTGGATTTCTTCTTCCTCCTCTTTTTTGATGAGGCTTTTCCCACTTTTACCTCAGTTTCCTGTGGCTTATATAATACCAAGGCCTGGTCCATGTTATGCTCACTAATATCACCAGCATCCTTGTGCCTATCTTCCTCCTCAGATGAATCGTCACCAGCCTCTGACTCTATGATATCACCGTTATCCAGGTTATGCTTCACCCTTGCTTTACTTTTACGCTTTTTAGGACTTTGCCATGCCAACTCATCATTGGAACATTTTACCATCTCTTCATCTGGTGATGAATCATGAACATCCTCACCAACCATCATTGGAACTGCTTCTATATCTTTTCCACATTCTTGCGAACCAGATACCTTCTTTTCATCCAGATTCTCTGGAGCAACTTCTGTAGGGTTTGCAGACATATCCATATTTTGCTGCTTATCACGAATGGGATATTCCTTCTGCACATCTACATCCAATATCTTCAAAAAAGGAAACCAACACTTTAACTCACTGCCATTCAAAAGCTCTAAGTTAAAGCGTGAGAAAAACTCCCCACTCTTCACTATTACCTCCTTAGGAAGACTCTGATCCATTGGTAATGCTACACAAACACGAGCACCTCTGAGAATTGAATGAGATATATGCTTACCAATACCATTAGCAATAGAGATAAGGAACTTTGGAAGCAATAGATCTGGTGGCAAACCATGAATTTGAAACCAACAAGGCAACATTGCTTTATAAGGATTATCAGCAGAAAAGCCTAGTGAATAATGCTGAAAAATGACATAGGAGCCTCCTATTGAGAAAACACCTCTTGAAGTCAATCTATTAACAGGCGCTTCGTCTTCAAACCCCAGCAAAAAGAAATTATTGCCTAACACTTTGAAAGGATTAAAAGGTGCAATAGACATCCTTCTGAGCATAGAACCAATCCATCCAGTAATTTTAGTAGAATTAAAATAATTTCCAGCAAAGTACCCAATTACAGAATGTGCCACCAGTTTAGCCACACACTTTCGATGCTCCAATTGATCCACTTCGATAACTGGTACGCCACAAACTTTGTTTCCAACAGCAGAACCATTAATGCCTTGAACAAAGTCCTCCACACAACCAGAATGCGAAAACTCCCCTTTCCTCTCTTTCAACACTTCAAAAAAATCCTGCTTATTACCCTGATCCAAGAAAGTAAGCGCTTCCTGCACACATGAACTCTGATAATTATGAGCAAGATCTTTACGCACCCAAGTACTAAAATGAGCATTCCTCAATCTGTTAACTGTGTCATTTGATCTCCAAGCATTTGGAGGATCTTGGCGAACAGGAACCGCAAATCTGCAAACCCACCATTATTACTTTCGGTAGCTTTAGGTGCCTCCGCATCTCCTTTCTCCACCTGTAAAGCCTCAGCACATGGCAAATCCTCAGAAACATTGGCTAGTACCTCCATACCTGTTTTGCCCACTATTTTATCATTTGTCATTTTAGTTACTTCCTCAGTCACTGTAAACAAAGATTTCAAGGGTTGCAATGCCTTTGCAATTGAAACAGTTGATGTATTTACCTGCGTATGCATCTTTGCTACTTCACCTGCATGGCTTGAGCCTAAAGGAGTATAAGAGCAAAAATTTTCTGGAAACCCAC